>JAPYKT020000019.1:4933084-6293669 GCA_028749325.2 Caryopteris x clandonensis | reverse complement strand
AACCCTTACACTGTTTGAAAGAACTCTTTGAAATTCATAGCTTATCACTAAAATAATGTGTGGAATCTACTGTAAAAATTTCAAGCAAAATTAAAAATCATGAAAAATTATGATTTTGCCCCTATTGGATAAAAACTGAGTATTTGTCGAAAAATACATCATCACTCTTACCCCGTTTCTCAGAACACTATGAAATTCATAGGTTGTCACTAAAATAATGTGTGGAATCTACTGTAAAAATTTCAAGCAAAATTAAATATCATGAAAAATTACGATTTTGCCCCTATAGGAGAAAAACTAAGTATTTGTCGAATAATAATCTATAACTCTTACACCGTTTTTCAGAACTCTTTGAAATTCGTAGCTTATCACAAAAATACTGTGTGTAATCTACAGTTAAAATTTCAAGCAAAATTAAATATCATGAAAATTACGATTTCGCCCCTATAGGATAAAAACTGAGTATTTGTCAAAAAAATACACTATACATTTACACCGTTTTTCAGAACACTTTGAAATTCGTACCATATCACTAAAATAATGTGTGGAATCTACTGTAAAAATTTCAAGCAAAATTAAATATCATTAAAAATTACGATTTTGCCCCTTTAGAATAAAAACTGAGTATTTATCGAAAAATACACCATAACACTTGCACCGTTGGTCATAACACTTCGAAATTCGTAGGTTATCGCTAAAATAATGTGTGGAATCTACTGTAAAAATTTCAAGCAAAATTAAATATCATGAAAAATTACGATTTTGCCCCTATACGATAAAAACTGAGTATTTGTCGGAAAATATATCAAAACCCTTACACCGTTTGTCAGAAGTCTTTGAAATTCATAGGTTGTCACTAAAATAATGTATGGAATCTACTGTAAAAATTTCAAGCATAATTAAATATCATGAAAAATTATGATTTTGCCCCTATAGGATAAAAACTGAGTATTTGTCGAAAAATACATCATAACTCTCACCCCGTTAGTCAGAACACTTTGAAATTCGTAGGTTATCACTAAAATAATGTGTGGAATCTACTGTAAAAATTTCAAGTAAAATTAAATATCTTGAAAATTACGATTTTGCGTCTATAGGATAAAAACTAAGTATTTGTCAAAAAATACACCATAAGTCTTACACTATTTTTTAGAACACTTTGAAATTCATATCTTATTACTAAAATATTGTGTGTAATCCACTGTAAAAATTTCAAGCAAAATTAAATATCTTGAAAAATTACGATTTTGCACCTATAGGATAAAAACTGAGTATTTGTCGGAAAATATATCAAAACCCTTACACCGTTTGTCAGAAGTCTTTGAAATTCATAGGATGTCACTAAAATAATGTATGGAATCTACTGTAAAAATTTCAAGCATAATTAAATTCAATGAAAAATTACGATTTTGCCCCTATAGGATAAAAACTGAGTATTTGTCGAAAAATACATCATAACTCTCACCCCGTTTGTCAGAACACTTTGAAATTCGTAGCTTATCACTAAAGTAATGTGTGGAATCTACTGTAAAAATATCAAGTAAAATTAAATATCTTGAAAAATTACGATTTTGCGTCTATAGGAAAAAAACTTAGTATTTGTCGAAAGATACACCATAAGTCTTACACTATTTTTTAGAACACTTTGAAATTCATACCTTATTACTAAAATATTGTGTGTAATCCATTGTAAAAATTTCAAGCAAAATTAAATATCCTGAAAAATTACGATTTTGCCCCTATAGGATAAAAACTGAGTATTTGTCAAAAAATACACCATAACCCTTACACTGTTTGAAAGAACTCTTTGAAATTCATAGCTTATCACTAAAATAATGTGTGGAATCTACTGTAAAAATTTCAAGCAAAATTAAAAATCATGAAAAATTATGATTTTGCCCCTATTGGATAAAAACTGAGTATTTGTCGAAAAATACATCATCACTCTTACCCCGTTTCTCAGAACACTATGAAATTCATAGGTTGTCACTAAAATAATGTGTGGAATCTACTGTAAAAATTTCAAGCAAAATTAAATATCATGAAAAATTACGATTTTGCCCCTATAGGAGAAAAACTAAGTATTTGTCGAATAATAATCTATAACTCTTACACCGTTTTTCAGAACTCTTTGAAATTCGTAGCTTATCACAAAAATACTGTGTGTAATCTACAGTTAAAATTTCAAGCAAAATTAAATATCATGAAAATTACGATTTCGCCCCTATAGGATAAAAACTGAGTATTTGTCAAAAAAATACACTATACATTTACACCGTTTTTCAGAACACTTTGAAATTCGTACCATATCACTAAAATAATGTGTGGAATCTACTGTAAAAATTTCAAGCAAAATTAAATATCATTAAAAATTACGATTTTGCCCCTTTAGAATAAAAACTGAGTATTTATCGAAAAATACACCATAACACTTGCACCGTTGGTCATAACACTTCGAAATTCGTAGGTTATCGCTAAAATAATGTGTGGAATCTACTGTAAAAATTTCAAGCAAAATTAAATATCATGAAAAATTACGATTTTGCCCCTATACGATAAAAACTGAGTATTTGTCGGAAAATATATCAAAACCCTTACACCGTTTGTCAGAAGTCTTTGAAATTCATAGGTTGTCACTAAAATAATGTATGGAATCTACTGTAAAAATTTCAAGCATAATTAAATATCATGAAAAATTATGATTTTGCCCCTATAGGATAAAAACTGAGTATTTGTCGAAAAATACATCATAACTCTCACCCCGTTAGTCAGAACACTTTGAAATTCGTAGGTTATCACTAAAATAATGTGTGGAATCTACTGTAAAAATTTCAAGTAAAATTAAATATCTTGAAAAATTACGATTTTGCGTCTATAGGATAAAAACTAAGTATTTGTCAAAAAATACACCATAAGTCTTACACTATTTTTTAGAACACTTTGAAATTCATATCTTATTACTAAAATATTGTGTGTAATCCACTGTAAAAATTTCAAGCAAAATTAAATATCTTGAAAAATTACGATTTTGCACCTATAGGATAAAAACTGAGTATTTGTCGGAAAATATATCAAAACCCTTACACCGTTTGTCAGAAGTCTTTGAAATTCATAGGATGTCACTAAAATAATGTATGGAATCTACTGTAAAAATTTCAAGCATAATTAAATTCAATGAAAAATTACGATTTTGCCCCTATAGGATAAAAACTGAGTATTTGTCGAAAAATACATCATAACTCTCACCCCGTTTGTCAGAACACTTTGAAATTCGTAGCTTATCACTAAAGTAATGTGTGGAATCTACTGTAAAAATATCAAGTAAAATTAAATATCTTGAAAAATTACGATTTTGCGTCTATAGGAAAAAAACTTAGTATTTGTCGAAAGATACACCATAAGTCTTACACTATTTTTTAGAACACTTTGAAATTCATACCTTATTACTAAAATATTGTGTGTAATCCATTGTAAAAATTTCAAGCAAAATTAAATATCCTGAAAAATTACGATTTTGCCCCTATAGGATAAAAACTGAGTATTTGTCAAAAAATACACCATAACCCTTACACTGTTTGAAAGAACTCTTTGAAATTCATAGCTTATCACTAAAATAATGTGTGGAATCTACTGTAAAAATTTCAAGCAAAATTAAAAATCATGAAAAATTATGATTTTGCCCCTATTGGATAAAAACTGAGTATTTGTCGAAAAATACATCATCACTCTTACCCCGTTTCTCAGAACACTATGAAATTCATAGGTTGTCACTAAAATAATGTGTGGAATCTACTGTAAAAATTTCAAGCAAAATTAAATATCATGAAAAATTACGATTTTGCCCCTATAGGAGAAAAACTAAGTATTTGTCGAATAATAATCTATAACTCTTACACCGTTTTTCAGAACTCTTTGAAATTCGTAGCTTATCACAAAAATACTGTGTGTAATCTACAGTTAAAATTTCAAGCAAAATTAAATATCATGAAAATTACGATTTCGCCCCTATAGGATAAAAACTGAGTATTTGTCAAAAAAATACACTATACATTTACACCGTTTTTCAGAACACTTTGAAATTCGTACCATATCACTAAAATAATGTGTGGAATCTACTGTAAAAATTTCAAGCAAAATTAAATATCATTAAAAATTACGATTTTGCCCCTTTAGAATAAAAACTGAGTATTTATCGAAAAATACACCATAACACTTGCACCGTTGGTCATAACACTTCGAAATTCGTAGGTTATCGCTAAAATAATGTGTGGAATCTACTGTAAAAATTTCAAGCAAAATTAAATATCATGAAAAATTACGATTTTGCCCCTATACGATAAAAACTGAGTATTTGTCGGAAAATATATCAAAACCCTTACACCGTTTGTCAGAAGTCTTTGAAATTCATAGGTTGTCACTAAAATAATGTATGGAATCTACTGTAAAAATTTCAAGCATAATTAAATATCATGAAAAATTATGATTTTGCCCCTATAGGATAAAAACTGAGTATTTGTCGAAAAATACATCATAACTCTCACCCCGTTAGTCAGAACACTTTGAAATTCGTAGGTTATCACTAAAATAATGTGTGGAATCTACTGTAAAAATTTCAAGTAAAATTAAATATCTTGAAAAATTACGATTTTGCGTCTATAGGATAAAAACTAAGTATTTGTCAAAAAATACACCATAAGTCTTACACTATTTTTTAGAACACTTTGAAATTCATATCTTATTACTAAAATATTGTGTGTAATCCACTGTAAAAATTTCAAGCAAAATTAAATATCTTGAAAAATTACGATTTTGCACCTATAGGATAAAAACTGAGTATTTGTCGGAAAATATATCAAAACCCTTACACCGTTTGTCAGAAGTCTTTGAAATTCATAGGATGTCACTAAAATAATGTATGGAATCTACTGTAAAAATTTCAAGCATAATTAAATTCAATGAAAAATTACGATTTTGCCCCTATAGGATAAAAACTGAGTATTTGTCGAAAAATACATCATAACTCTCACCCCGTTTGTCAGAACACTTTGAAATTCGTAGCTTATCACTAAAGTAATGTGTGGAATCTACTGTAAAAATATCAAGTAAAATTAAATATCTTGAAAAATTACGATTTTGCGTCTATAGGAAAAAAACTTAGTATTTGTCGAAAGATACACCATAAGTCTTACACTATTTTTTAGAACACTTTGAAATTCATACCTTATTACTAAAATATTGTGTGTAATCCATTGTAAAAATTTCAAGCAAAATTAAATATCCTGAAAAATTACGATTTTGCCCCTATAGGATAAAAACTGAGTATTTGTCAAAAAATACACCATAACCCTTACACTGTTTGAAAGAACTCTTTGAAATTCATAGCTTATCACTAAAATAATGTGTGGAATCTACTGTAAAAATTTCAAGCAAAATTAAAAATCATGAAAAATTATGATTTTGCCCCTATTGGATAAAAACTGAGTATTTGTCGAAAAATACATCATCACTCTTACCCCGTTTCTCAGAACACTATGAAATTCATAGGTTGTCACTAAAATAATGTGTGGAATCTACTGTAAAAATTTCAAGCAAAATTAAATATCATGAAAAATTACGATTTTGCCCCTATAGGAGAAAAACTAAGTATTTGTCGAATAATAATCTATAACTCTTACACCGTTTTTCAGAACTCTTTGAAATTCGTAGCTTATCACAAAAATACTGTGTGTAATCTACAGTTAAAATTTCAAGCAAAATTAAATATCATGAAAATTACGATTTCGCCCCTATAGGATAAAAACTGAGTATTTGTCAAAAAAATACACTATACATTTACACCGTTTTTCAGAACACTTTGAAATTCGTACCATATCACTAAAATAATGTGTGGAATCTACTGTAAAAATTTCAAGCAAAATTAAATATCATTAAAAATTACGATTTTGCCCCTTTAGAATAAAAACTGAGTATTTATCGAAAAATACACCATAACACTTGCACCGTTGGTCATAACACTTCGAAATTCGTAGGTTATCGCTAAAATAATGTGTGGAATCTACTGTAAAAATTTCAAGCAAAATTAAATATCATGAAAAATTACGATTTTGCCCCTATACGATAAAAACTGAGTATTTGTCGGAAAATATATCAAAACCCTTACACCGTTTGTCAGAAGTCTTTGAAATTCATAGGTTGTCACTAAAATAATGTATGGAATCTACTGTAAAAATTTCAAGCATAATTAAATATCATGAAAAATTATGATTTTGCCCCTATAGGATAAAAACTGAGTATTTGTCGAAAAATACATCATAACTCTCACCCCGTTAGTCAGAACACTTTGAAATTCGTAGGTTATCACTAAAATAATGTGTGGAATCTACTGTAAAAATTTCAAGTAAAATTAAATATCTTGAAAAATTACGATTTTGCGTCTATAGGATAAAAACTAAGTATTTGTCAAAAAATACACCATAAGTCTTACACTATTTTTTAGAACACTTTGAAATTCATATCTTATTACTAAAATATTGTGTGTAATCCACTGTAAAAATTTCAAGCAAAATTAAATATCTTGAAAAATTACGATTTTGCACCTATAGGATAAAAACTGAGTATTTGTCGGAAAATATATCAAAACCCTTACACCGTTTGTCAGAAGTCTTTGAAATTCATAGGATGTCACTAAAATAATGTATGGAATCTACTGTAAAAATTTCAAGCATAATTAAATTCAATGAAAAATTACGATTTTGCCCCTATAGGATAAAAACTGAGTATTTGTCGAAAAATACATCATAACTCTCACCCCGTTTGTCAGAACACTTTGAAATTCGTAGCTTATCACTAAAGTAATGTGTGGAATCTACTGTAAAAATATCAAGTAAAATTAAATATCTTGAAAAATTACGATTTTGCGTCTATAGGAAAAAAACTTAGTATTTGTCGAAAGATACACCATAAGTCTTACACTATTTTTTAGAACACTTTGAAATTCATACCTTATTACTAAAATATTGTGTGTAATCCATTGTAAAAATTTCAAGCAAAATTAAATATCCTGAAAAATTACGATTTTGCCCCTATAGGATAAAAACTGAGTATTTGTCAAAAAATACACCATAACCCTTACACTGTTTGAAAGAACTCTTTGAAATTCATAGCTTATCACTAAAATAATGTGTGGAATCTACTGTAAAAATTTCAAGCAAAATTAAAAATCATGAAAAATTATGATTTTGCCCCTATTGGATAAAAACTGAGTATTTGTCGAAAAATACATCATCACTCTTACCCCGTTTCTCAGAACACTATGAAATTCATAGGTTGTCACTAAAATAATGTGTGGAATCTACTGTAAAAATTTCAAGCAAAATTAAATATCATGAAAAATTACGATTTTGCCCCTATAGGAGAAAAACTAAGTATTTGTCGAATAATAATCTATAACTCTTACACCGTTTTTCAGAACTCTTTGAAATTCGTAGCTTATCACAAAAATACTGTGTGTAATCTACAGTTAAAATTTCAAGCAAAATTAAATATCATGAAAATTACGATTTCGCCCCTATAGGATAAAAACTGAGTATTTGTCAAAAAAATACACTATACATTTACACCGTTTTTCAGAACACTTTGAAATTCGTACCATATCACTAAAATAATGTGTGGAATCTACTGTAAAAATTTCAAGCAAAATTAAATATCATTAAAAATTACGATTTTGCCCCTTTAGAATAAAAACTGAGTATTTATCGAAAAATACACCATAACACTTGCACCGTTGGTCATAACACTTCGAAATTCGTAGGTTATCGCTAAAATAATGTGTGGAATCTACTGTAAAAATTTCAAGCAAAATTAAATATCATGAAAAATTACGATTTTGCCCCTATACGATAAAAACTGAGTATTTGTCGGAAAATATATCAAAACCCTTACACCGTTTGTCAGAAGTCTTTGAAATTCATAGGTTGTCACTAAAATAATGTATGGAATCTACTGTAAAAATTTCAAGCATAATTAAATATCATGAAAAATTATGATTTTGCCCCTATAGGATAAAAACTGAGTATTTGTCGAAAAATACATCATAACTCTCACCCCGTTAGTCAGAACACTTTGAAATTCGTAGGTTATCACTAAAATAATGTGTGGAATCTACTGTAAAAATTTCAAGTAAAATTAAATATCTTGAAAAATTACGATTTTGCGTCTATAGGATAAAAACTAAGTATTTGTCAAAAAATACACCATAAGTCTTACACTATTTTTTAGAACACTTTGAAATTCATATCTTATTACTAAAATATTGTGTGTAATCCACTGTAAAAATTTCAAGCAAAATTAAATATCTTGAAAAATTACGATTTTGCACCTATAGGATAAAAACTGAGTATTTGTCGGAAAATATATCAAAACCCTTACACCGTTTGTCAGAAGTCTTTGAAATTCATAGGATGTCACTAAAATAATGTATGGAATCTACTGTAAAAATTTCAAGCATAATTAAATTCAATGAAAAATTACGATTTTGCCCCTATAGGATAAAAACTGAGTATTTGTCGAAAAATACATCATAACTCTCACCCCGTTTGTCAGAACACTTTGAAATTCGTAGCTTATCACTAAAGTAATGTGTGGAATCTACTGTAAAAATATCAAGTAAAATTAAATATCTTGAAAAATTACGATTTTGCGTCTATAGGAAAAAAACTTAGTATTTGTCGAAAGATACACCATAAGTCTTACACTATTTTTTAGAACACTTTGAAATTCATACCTTATTACTAAAATATTGTGTGTAATCCATTGTAAAAATTTCAAGCAAAATTAAATATCCTGAAAAATTACGATTTTGCCCCTATAGGATAAAAACTGAGTATTTGTCAAAAAATACACCATAACCCTTACACTGTTTGAAAGAACTCTTTGAAATTCATAGCTTATCACTAAAATAATGTGTGGAATCTACTGTAAAAATTTCAAGCAAAATTAAAAATCATGAAAAATTATGATTTTGCCCCTATTGGATAAAAACTGAGTATTTGTCGAAAAATACATCATCACTCTTACCCCGTTTCTCAGAACACTATGAAATTCATAGGTTGTCACTAAAATAATGTGTGGAATCTACTGTAAAAATTTCAAGCAAAATTAAATATCATGAAAAATTACGATTTTGCCCCTATAGGAGAAAAACTAAGTATTTGTCGAATAATAATCTATAACTCTTACACCGTTTTTCAGAACTCTTTGAAATTCGTAGCTTATCACAAAAATACTGTGTGTAATCTACAGTTAAAATTTCAAGCAAAATTAAATATCATGAAAATTACGATTTCGCCCCTATAGGATAAAAACTGAGTATTTGTCAAAAAAATACACTATACATTTACACCGTTTTTCAGAACACTTTGAAATTCGTACCATATCACTAAAATAATGTGTGGAATCTACTGTAAAAATTTCAAGCAAAATTAAATATCATTAAAAATTACGATTTTGCCCCTTTAGAATAAAAACTGAGTATTTATCGAAAAATACACCATAACACTTGCACCGTTGGTCATAACACTTCGAAATTCGTAGGTTATCGCTAAAATAATGTGTGGAATCTACTGTAAAAATTTCAAGCAAAATTAAATATCATGAAAAATTACGATTTTGCCCCTATACGATAAAAACTGAGTATTTGTCGGAAAATATATCAAAACCCTTACACCGTTTGTCAGAAGTCTTTGAAATTCATAGGTTGTCACTAAAATAATGTATGGAATCTACTGTAAAAATTTCAAGCATAATTAAATATCATGAAAAATTATGATTTTGCCCCTATAGGATAAAAACTGAGTATTTGTCGAAAAATACATCATAACTCTCACCCCGTTAGTCAGAACACTTTGAAATTCGTAGGTTATCACTAAAATAATGTGTGGAATCTACTGTAAAAATTTCAAGTAAAATTAAATATCTTGAAAAATTACGATTTTGCGTCTATAGGATAAAAACTAAGTATTTGTCAAAAAATACACCATAAGTCTTACACTATTTTTTAGAACACTTTGAAATTCATATCTTATTACTAAAATATTGTGTGTAATCCACTGTAAAAATTTCAAGCAAAATTAAATATCTTGAAAAATTACGATTTTGCACCTATAGGATAAAAACTGAGTATTTGTCGGAAAATATATCAAAACCCTTACACCGTTTGTCAGAAGTCTTTGAAATTCATAGGATGTCACTAAAATAATGTATGGAATCTACTGTAAAAATTTCAAGCATAATTAAATTCAATGAAAAATTACGATTTTGCCCCTATAGGATAAAAACTGAGTATTTGTCGAAAAATACATCATAACTCTCACCCCGTTTGTCAGAACACTTTGAAATTCGTAGCTTATCACTAAAGTAATGTGTGGAATCTACTGTAAAAATATCAAGTAAAATTAAATATCTTGAAAAATTACGATTTTGCGTCTATAGGAAAAAAACTTAGTATTTGTCGAAAGATACACCATAAGTCTTACACTATTTTTTAGAACACTTTGAAATTCATACCTTATTACTAAAATATTGTGTGTAATCCATTGTAAAAATTTCAAGCAAAATTAAATATCCTGAAAAATTACGATTTTGCCCCTATAGGATAAAAACTGAGTATTTGTCAAAAAATACACCATAACCCTTACACTGTTTGAAAGAACTCTTTGAAATTCATAGCTTATCACTAAAATAATGTGTGGAATCTACTGTAAAAATTTCAAGCAAAATTAAAAATCATGAAAAATTATGATTTTGCCCCTATTGGATAAAAACTGAGTATTTGTCGAAAAATACATCATCACTCTTACCCCGTTTCTCAGAACACTATGAAATTCATAGGTTGTCACTAAAATAATGTGTGGAATCTACTGTAAAAATTTCAAGCAAAATTAAATATCATGAAAAATTACGATTTTGCCCCTATAGGAGAAAAACTAAGTATTTGTCGAATAATAATCTATAACTCTTACACCGTTTTTCAGAACTCTTTGAAATTCGTAGCTTATCACAAAAATACTGTGTGTAATCTACAGTTAAAATTTCAAGCAAAATTAAATATCATGAAAATTACGATTTCGCCCCTATAGGATAAAAACTGAGTATTTGTCAAAAAAATACACTATACATTTACACCGTTTTTCAGAACACTTTGAAATTCGTACCATATCACTAAAATAATGTGTGGAATCTACTGTAAAAATTTCAAGCAAAATTAAATATCATTAAAAATTACGATTTTGCCCCTTTAGAATAAAAACTGAGTATTTATCGAAAAATACACCATAACACTTGCACCGTTGGTCATAACACTTCGAAATTCGTAGGTTATCGCTAAAATAATGTGTGGAATCTACTGTAAAAATTTCAAGCAAAATTAAATATCATGAAAAATTACGATTTTGCCCCTATACGATAAAAACTGAGTATTTGTCGGAAAATATATCAAAACCCTTACACCGTTTGTCAGAAGTCTTTGAAATTCATAGGTTGTCACTAAAATAATGTATGGAATCTACTGTAAAAATTTCAAGCATAATTAAATATCATGAAAAATTATGATTTTGCCCCTATAGGATAAAAACTGAGTATTTGTCGAAAAATACATCATAACTCTCACCCCGTTAGTCAGAACACTTTGAAATTCGTAGGTTATCACTAAAATAATGTGTGGAATCTACTGTAAAAATTTCAAGTAAAATTAAATATCTTGAAAAATTACGATTTTGCGTCTATAGGATAAAAACTAAGTATTTGTCAAAAAATACACCATAAGTCTTACACTATTTTTTAGAACACTTTGAAATTCATATCTTATTACTAAAATATTGTGTGTAATCCACTGTAAAAATTTCAAGCAAAATTAAATATCTTGAAAAATTACGATTTTGCACCTATAGGATAAAAACTGAGTATTTGTCGGAAAATATATCAAAACCCTTACACCGTTTGTCAGAAGTCTTTGAAATTCATAGGATGTCACTAAAATAATGTATGGAATCTACTGTAAAAATTTCAAGCATAATTAAATTCAATGAAAAATTACGATTTTGCCCCTATAGGATAAAAACTGAGTATTTGTCGAAAAATACATCATAACTCTCACCCCGTTTGTCAGAACACTTTGAAATTCGTAGCTTATCACTAAAGTAATGTGTGGAATCTACTGTAAAAATATCAAGTAAAATTAAATATCTTGAAAAATTACGATTTTGCGTCTATAGGAAAAAAACTTAGTATTTGTCGAAAGATACACCATAAGTCTTACACTATTTTTTAGAACACTTTGAAATTCATACCTTATTACTAAAATATTGTGTGTAATCCATTGTAAAAATTTCAAGCAAAATTAAATATCCTGAAAAATTACGATTTTGCCCCTATAGGATAAAAACTGAGTATTTGTCAAAAAATACACCATAACCCTTACACTGTTTGAAAGAACTCTTTGAAATTCATAGCTTATCACTAAAATAATGTGTGGAATCTACTGTAAAAATTTCAAGCAAAATTAAAAATCATGAAAAATTATGATTTTGCCCCTATTGGATAAAAACTGAGTATTTGTCGAAAAATACATCATCACTCTTACCCCGTTTCTCAGAACACTATGAAATTCATAGGTTGTCACTAAAATAATGTGTGGAATCTACTGTAAAAATTTCAAGCAAAATTAAATATCATGAAAAATTACGATTTTGCCCCTATAGGAGAAAAACTAAGTATTTGTCGAATAATAATCTATAACTCTTACACCGTTTTTCAGAACTCTTTGAAATTCGTAGCTTATCACAAAAATACTGTGTGTAATCTACAGTTAAAATTTCAAGCAAAATTAAATATCATGAAAATTACGATTTCGCCCCTATAGGATAAAAACTGAGTATTTGTCAAAAAAATACACTATACATTTACACCGTTTTTCAGAACACTTTGAAATTCGTACCATATCACTAAAATAATGTGTGGAATCTACTGTAAAAATTTCAAGCAAAATTAAATATCATTAAAAATTACGATTTTGCCCCTTTAGAATAAAAACTTAGTATTTATCGAAAAATACACCATAACACTTGCACCGTTGGTCATAACACTTCGAAATTCGTAGGTTATCGCTAAAATAATGTGTGGAATCTACTGTAAAAATTTCAAGCAAAATTAAATATCATGAAAAATTACGATTTTGCCCCTATACGATAAAAACTGAGTATTTGTCGGAAAATATATCAAAACCCTTACACCGTTTGTCAGAAGTCTTTGAAATTCATAGGTTGTCACTAAAATAATGTATGGAATCTACTGTAAAAATTTCAAGTATAATTAAATATCATGAAAAATTATGATTTTGCCCCTATAGGATAAAAACTGAGTATTTGTCGAAAAATACATCATAACTCTCACCCCGTTAGTCAGAACACTTTGAAATTCGTAGGTTATCACTAAAATAATGTGTGGAATCTACTGTAAAAATTTCAAGTAAAATTAAATATCTTGAAAAATTACGATTTTGCGTCTATAGGATAAAAACTAAGTATTTGTCAAAAAATACACCATAAGTCTTACACTATTTTTTAGAACACTTTGAAATTCATATCTTATTACTAAAATATTGTGTGTAATCCACTGTAAAAATTTCAAGCAAAATTAAATATCTTGAAAAATTACGATTTTGCCCCAATAGGATAAAAACCGAGTATTTGTCGAAAAATACACCATAACCCTTACACTGTTTGTCATAATTATTTGAAATTCGTAGCTTATTACTAAAATAATGTGTGGAATCTACTGTAAAAATTTCAAGCAAAATTAAATATCTTGAAAAATTACGATTTTGCCCCAATAGGATAAAAACTGAGTTTTTGTTGAAAAATACATCATAACTGTCACCCCGTTTGTCAGAACACTTTGAAATTCATAGCTTATCATTAAAATAATGTGTGGAATCTACTGTAAAAATTTCAAGCAAAATTAAATATCTTGAAAAATTACGATTTTGCCCCTATAGGATAAAAACTGAGTATTTGTCGAAAAATACATCATAACTCTTACCCCGCTTGTCAGAACACTTTGAAATTCATATGTCATCTCTAAAATAATGTGTGGAATCTACTGTAAAAATTTCAAGTTAAATTAAATATCATGAAAAATTACGATTTTGCCCCTATAGGATAAAAACTGGGTATTTGTCGAAAAATACACCATAACTATTACACCGTTTGTAAGAAAACTTTGAAATTCATAGCTTATTACTAAAATAATGTGTGGAATCTACTGTTAATATTTCATGCAAAATTAAATATTATGAAAAATTATGATTTTGCCCCTATAGGATAAAAACTGAGTATTTGTCCAAAAATACACCATAACTCTTACACCGTTTTTCAGAACACTTTGAAATTCGTACCTTATCACTAAAATAATGTGTGTAATCAACTATAAAAATTTCACGCAAAATAAAATATCTTGAAAAATTACGATTTTGCCCCTATAGGATAAAATTGAGTATTTGTCGAAAAATACACCATAACCATTACACCGTTTGTCAGAACTCTTTGAAATTCATAGCTTATCACTAAAATAATGTGTGGAATCTACTGTAAAAATTTCAAGCAAAATTAAAAATCATGAAAAATTACGATTTTGCCCCTATAGGATAAAAATTGAGTATTTGTCAAAAAATACATCATAACTCCTACCACGTTTTACAGAACACTTTGAAATTCATACATTATCTCTAAATTAATGTGTGGAATGTACTGTAAAAATTTCAAGCAAAATTAAATATCTTGCAAAATTACTATTTTGCCCCTATAGGATAAACACTAAGTATTTTTCGAAAAATACCCCATAAGTCTTACACCGTTTGTCAGAACACTTTGAAATTCAAAGGTTATCACTAAAATAATGTGTGGAATCTATTGTAAAAATTTCGAGCAAAATTAAATATCATGAAAAATTACGATTTTGTCCCTATAGGATAAAAACTAAGTATTTGTCGAAAAATACACTGTAACTCCTACACCGTTTGTCAGAACTCTTTGAAATTCGTAACGTATCGCCAAAATATTGTGTGGAATTTATTGTAAAAATATCAAGCAATGTTAAATATCATGAAAAATTACTATTTTGCCCCTATAGGATAAAAACTGAGTATTTGTCGAAAAATACACCATAACTCTTACACCGTTTTTCAGAACACTTTGAAATTCATACCTTATTACTAAAATATTGTGTGTAATCTACTGTAAGCAAAATTAAATATCTTGAAAAATTACGATTTTTCCCCTATAGGATAAAAACTGAGTATTTGTCAAAAAATACACCATAACCATTACACTGTTTGAAAGAACTCTTTGAAATTCGTAGCTTATCACTAAAATAATGTGTGGAATCTACTGTAAAATTTTCAAGCAAAATAAAAAATCATGAAAAATTACGATTTTGCCCATATAGGAAAAACTGAGTATTTGCCGAAAAATACATCATAACTCTTACCCCGTTTGTCAGAACACTTTGAAATTATTTGCTTATCACTAAACTAATGTGTGGAATCTACTGTAAAAATTTCAAGAAAAATAAAATATCGTGAAAAATTACGATTTTGCGCCTATAGGACAAAAACTAAGTATTTGTAAAAAATACACCATAAGACTTACACCGTTTGTCAGAACACTTTGAAATTCATTGGTTGTCACTAAAATAATGTGTGGAATCTACTGTAAAAATTTCAAGCAAAATTAAATATCATGAAAAATTACAATTTTGCCCCTATAGGATAAAAACTAAGTATTTCTCGAAAAATACACTATAACTGCTACACCGTTTGTCAGAACTCTTTGAAATTCGTAATTTATCACCAAAATATTGTGTGAAATCTACTGTAAAAATTACAAGCAAAATTAAATATCATTAAATATTACGATTTTGCCCCTATAGGATAAAAACTGAGTATTTCTCAAAAAATACATCATAACTCTTACCCCGTTTGTCAGAACACTTTGGAATTCGTAACTCATCACTAAAATAATGTGTGGAATCTGTGACTCATCACTGTAAAAATTTCACGCAAAATTAAATGTCATGAAAAATTACGATTTTGCCCCTATCGGATAAAAACTGAGTATTTGTCAAAAAATACACCATAAGTCTTACACCGTTTGTCAGAACACTTTGAAATTCATAGGTTATCACTAAAATAATGTGTGGAATCTACTGTAAAAATTTCGACCAAAATTAAATATAATGAAAAATTACGATTTTGTCCCTATAGGATAAAAACAAAGTATTTGTCGAAAAATACATCATAACTCTTACCCCGTTTGTCAGAACACTTTGAAATTATTTGCTTATCACTAAACTAATGTGTGGAATCTTCTGTAAAAATTTCAAGAAAAATTAACTATCTTGAAAAATTACGATTTTGCGCCTATAGGATAATAACTAAGTATTTGTCAAAAATACACCATAAGTCTTACACCGTTTGTCAGAACACTTTGAAATTCATTGGTTGGCACTAAAATAATGGGTGGAATCTACTGTAAAAATTTCAAGCAAAATTAAATATCATGAAAAATTACGATTTTGCCCCTATAGGAGAAAAACTAAGTAATTGTCGAAAAATAATCTATAACTCTTACACCATTTTTCAGAACTCTTTGAAATTCGTAGCTTATCACAAAAATATTGTGTGGAATCTACAGTAAAAATTTAAAGCAAAATTAAATATCATGAAAAATTACGATTTCGCCCCTATCGGATAAAAACTGAGTATTTGTCGAAAAATACACCATAACTCTTACACCATTTTTCAGAACATTTTAAAATTCGAACCTTATCACTAAAATAATGTGTGGAATCTACTGTAAAAATTTCAAGCAAAATTAAATATCATTAAAAATTACGATTTTGCCCATATAGGATAAAAATTGAGTATTTATCGAAAAATTCACCATAACACTTGTAACGTTGGTCATAACACTTTGAAATTCGTAGGTTATCGCTAAAATAATGTGTGGAATCTACTGTAAAAATTTCAAGCAAAATTAAATATCATGAAAAATTACGATTTTTCCTCTATAAGATAAAAATTGAGTATTTGTCAAAAAATACACCATAACTCTTACACCGTTTGTCAGAACACTTTCAAATTCATACATTATCACTAAAATAACGTGTGAAATCTACTGTAAAATTTCAAGCAAAATTAAATATCATGAAATATTACGATTTTGCCCCTATAGTATAAAAACAGAGTATTTGTCGAAAAATACACTATAACTCTTACACTGTTTGTCAGATCTCTTTGAAATTCGTAGCTTAACAATAAAATAATGTTTGGAATCTACGGTAAAGATTTCAAGCAAAATTAAATATCATGAAAAATTACGATTTTGCCCCCATAGGATAAAAATTGAGTATTTCTCAAAAAATACATCATAACTCTTACCGCGTTTGTCAGAACACTTTGAAATTCGTAACTCATCACTAAAATAATGTGTGTAATCTACTGTAAAAATTTCAAGCAAAATTAAATATCATGAAAAATTACAATTTTGCCCCTATAGGATAAAAACTGAGTATTTGTCAAAAAATACACCATAACCCTTACACTGTTTGAAAGAACTCTTTGAAATTCGTGGCTTATCACTAAAATAATGTGTGGAATCTACTGTAAAAATTTCAAGCAAAATAATAAATCATGAAAAATTACGATTTTGCCCCTATAGGATAAAAAACTGAGTATTTGTCGAAAAATACATCATAACTCTTACCCCGTTTGGCAGAACACTTTGAAATTCTTTGCTTATCACTAAACTAATGTGTGGAATCTTCTGTAAAAATTTCAAGAAAAATTAAATATCTTGAAAAATTACGATTTTGCGCCTATAGGATAAAAACTAAGTATTTGTCAAAAATACACCATAAGTCTTACACCGTTTGTCAGAACACTTTGAAATTCATTGTTTGTCACTAAAATAATGTGTGGAATCTTCTGTAAAAATTTCAAGCAAAATTAAATATCATGAAAAATTACGATTTTGCCCCTATAGGAGAAAAACTAAGTATTTGTCGAAAAATAATCTGTAACTCTTACACCGTTTTTCAGAAATCTTTGAAATTCGTAGCTTATTACAAAAAATATTGTGTGGAATCTACAGTAAAAATTTCAAGCAAAATTAAATATCATGAAAAATTACGATTTCGCGCCTATAGGATAAAAACTGAGTATTTGTCGAAAAATACACAATAACTATTACACCATTTTTCAAAACACTTTGAAATTCGTACCTTATCACTAAAATAATGTCTGGAATCTACTGTAAAAATTTCAAGCAAAATTAAATATCATTAAAAATTACGATTTTGCCCCTATAGGATAAAAACTGAGTATTTATCGAAAAATACACCATAACACTTGCAACGTTGTTCATAACACTTTGAAATTCGTAGGTTATCGCTAAAATAATGTGTGGAATCTACTGTAAAAATTTCAAGCACAATTAAATATCATGAAAAATTACGATTTTGCCCCTATAGGATAAAAACTGAGTATTTGTCGAAAAATACACCATAACTCTTACACCGTTTGTCAGAACACTTTCAAATTCGTACCTTATCACTAAAATAATGTGTGGAATCTACTGTAAAAATTTAAAGCAAAATTAAATATCATGAAATATTACGATTTTGCCCTATAGGATAAAAACTGAGTATTTGTCGAAAAATACACTATAACTCTTACACTATTTGTCAGATCTGTTTGAAATTCGTAGCTTAACAATAAAATAATGTGTGGAATCTACTGTAAAGATTTCAAGCAAAATTAAATATCATGAAAAATTACGATTTTGCCCCTATAGGATAAAAA
The DNA here is from genome assembly GCA_028749325.2 of Caryopteris x clandonensis. NCBI lineage: Eukaryota > Viridiplantae > Streptophyta > Magnoliopsida > Lamiales > Lamiaceae > Caryopteris > Caryopteris x clandonensis. The sequence continues at coordinate 6,274,756 of JAPYKT020000019.1, read as the reverse complement.
CTGAGTATTTCTCAAAAAATACATCATAACTCTTACCCCGTTTCTCAGAACACTTTGAAATTCGTAACTCATCACTAAAATAATGTGTGTAATCTACTGTAAAAATTTCAAGCAAAATTAAATATCATGAAAAATTACGATTTTGCCCCTGTTGGATGAAAACTGAGTATTTGTCAAAAAATACACCATAACCCTTACATTGTTTGAAAGAACTCTTTGAAATTCGTAGCTTATCACTAAAATAATGTGTGGAATCTACTGTAAAAATTTCAAGCAAAATTAAAAATCATGAAAAATTACGATTTTGCCCCTATAGGATAAAAAACTGAGTATTTGTCGAAAAATACATCATAACGCTTACCCCGTTTGTCAGAACACTTTAAAATTCATAGCATATCTCTAAACTAATGTGTGCAATCTACTGTAAAAATTTCAAGCAAAATTAAATATCTTGAAAAATTACGATTTTGCGCCTATAGGATAAAAACTAAGTATTTGTCGAAAAATACACCATAAGTCCTACACCGTTTGTCAGAAAATTTTGAAATTCATTGGTTGTCACTAAAATAATGTGTGGAGTCTACTGTAAAATTTCAAGCAAAATTAAATATCATAAAAAATTACGATTTTGCCTCTATAGGAGAAAAACTAAGTATTTGTCGAAAAATAATCTATAACTCTTACACCGTTTGTCAGAACTCTTTGAAATTTGTAGCTTATCACAAAAATATTGTGTGGAATCTACAGTAAAAATTTCAAGCAAAATTAAATATCATGAAAAATTACGATTTTACCCCTATAGGATAAAAACTGAGTATTTGTCGAAAAATACACTATAACTCTTACATCTTTTGTCAGAACTCTTTGAAATTCGTAACTTAACAAGAAAATAATGTGTGCAATCCACTGTAAAAATTTCAAGCAAAATTAAATATCTTTAAAAATTACGATTTTGCCCCTATAGGATAAAAACTGAGTATTTCTCGAAAAATTCATCATAACTCTTACCCCGTTTGTCAGAACACTTTGAAATTCGTAACTCATCACTAAAATAATGTGTGGAATCTACTGTAAAAATTTCAAGTAAAATTATATATCATGAAAAATTACGATTTTGCCCTATAAGATAAAAACTGAGTATTTGTCGAAAAATACACCATAAATATTACACCATTTGTAAGAAAACTTTGAAATTCATAGCTTATTACTAAAATAATGTGTGGAATCTACAGTAAAAATTTCAAGCAAAATTAAATATTATGAAAAATTACGATTTTGCCCCTATAGGATAAAAACTGAGTATTTGTCGAAAAATACACCATATCTTTACACCGTTTTTCATAATACTTTGAAATTCGTACCTTATCACTAAAATAATGTGTGGAATCTACTGTAAAAATTTCAAGCAAAATTAAATATCTTTAAAAATTACGATTTTACCCCTATAGGATAAAAACTGAGTATTTATCGAAATATACACCATAACACTTGCATGGTTGGTTGTAATACTTTAAAATTCGTAGATTATCGCTAAAATAATATGTGGAATCTACTGTAAAAATTTCAAGCAAAATTAAATATCATGAGAAATTACGATTTCGCCCCTATAGGATAAAACTGAGTATTTGTCGAAAAATACAACATAACTATTACACCGTTTGTCAGAACCCTTTGAAATTCATATGTCACTAAAATAATGTGTAGAATCTACTGTAAAAATTTCCAGCAAAATTAAATATCATGAAAAATTACGATTTTGCCCCTATAGGATAAAAACTGAGTATTTGTCGAAAAATACACTATAACTCTTACACCTTTTGTCAGAACTCTTTGAAATTCGTAACTTAACAAGAAAATAATGTGTACAATCTACTGTAAAAATTTCAAGCAAAATTAAATATCTTTAAAAATTACGATTTTGCCCCTATAGGATAAAAACTGAGTATTTCTCGAAAAATTCATCATAACTCTTACCCCGTTTGTCAGAACACTTTGAAATTCATAACTCATCACTAAAATAATGTGTGGAATCTACTGTAAAAATTTCAAGTAAAATTATATATCATGAAAAATTACGATTTTGCCCTATAAGGTAAAAACTGAGTATTTGTCGAAAAATACACCATAAATATTACACCATTTGTAAGAAAACTTTGAAATTCATAGCTTATTACTAAAATAATGTGTGGAATCTACAGTAAAAATTTCAAGATAAATTAAATATTATGAAAAATTACGATTTTGCCCCTATAGGATAAAAACTGAGTATTTGTCGAAAAATACACCATAACTCTTACACCGTTTTTCAGAACACTTTTGAAATTCATACCTTATCACTAAAATAATGTGTGTAATCTACTGTAAAAATTTCAAGCAAAATTAAATATCTTGAAAAATTACGATTTTGCCCCTATAGGATAAAACTGAGTATTTGTCGAAAAATACACCATAACCCATACACCGTTTATCAGAACTCTTTGAAATTCGTAGCATATCACTAAAATAATGTGTGGATTCTACTATAAAAATTTCAAGCAAAATTAAATATCATGAAAAATTACGATTTTGCCCCTATAGGATAAAAACTGACTATTTGTCGAAAAATACACCTTAACTATTACACCGTTTGTAAGAAAACTTTGAAATTTCTAGCTTATTACTATAATATTGTGTGGAACCTACTGTAAAAATTTCAAGAAAAATTAAATATCTTGAGAGATTACGATTTTGCCACTATAGGATAAAAATTGAGTATTTGTCGAAAAATACTCCATAACTCTTACAACATTTCTCAGAACACTTTGAAATTCTTTGGTTATCACTAAAACAATATGTTGAATCTACTGTTAAAATTTCAAGCAAAATTAAATATCATTAAAAATTACAATTTTGCCCCTATAGGATAAAAACTGAGTATTTATCGAAAAATACACCATAACACTTACATCGTTTGTCAGAACACTTTCAAATTCGTAGATTATCGCTAAAATAATGTGTGGAATCTACTGTAAAAATTTCAACCAAAATTAAATATCTTGAAAAATTATGATTTTGCCCCTATAGGATAAAAACTGAGTATTTGTCGAAAAATACATCATAACTCTTACCCCGTTTGTCAGAACACTTTGAAATTCGTAGCTTATCTCTAAACTAATGTGTGGAATCTACTGTAAAAATTTCAAGCAAAATTAAATATCTTGAAAATTTACGATTTTGCACCTATAGGATAAAAACTAAGTATTTGTCGAAAAATACACCATAAGTCTTACACCGTTTGTCAGAACACTTTGAAATTCATTGGTTGTCACTAAAATAATGTTTGGAATCTACTGTAAAATTTCAAGCAAAATTAAATTTCATGAAAAATTACGATTTTGCCTCTATAGGAGAAAAACTAAGTATTTGTCGAAAAATAATCTGTAACTCTTACACCGTTTGTAAGAACTCTTTGAAATTCGTAGCTTATCACAAAAATATTGTGTGGAATCTACAGTAAAAATTTCAAGCAAAATTAAATATCATGAAAAATTACGATTTCGCCCCTATAGGATAAAAACTGAGTATTTATCGAAATATACACCATAACACTTGCACCGTTGGTTATAACACTTTGAAATTCATAGATTATCGCTAAAATAATGTGTGGAATCTACTGTAAAAATTTCAAGCAAAATTAAATATCATGAGAAATTACGATTTCGCCCCTATAGGATAAAAACTGAGTATTTGTCGAAAAATACACCATAACTCTTACACCGTTTGTCAGAACCCTTTGAAATTCTTACCTTATCACTAAAATAATGTGTGGAATCTACTGTAAAAATTTCAAGCAAAATTAAATATCAGGAAATATTACGATTTTGCCCCTATAGGATAAAAACTTAGTATTTGTCGAAAAATACAGTATAACTCTTACACTGTTTGTCAGAACTCATTGAAATTCGTAGCTTAACAATAAAATAATGTGTGGAATCTACTGTAAAGATTTCAAGCAAAATTAAATATCATGAAAAATTACGATTTTGCCCCTATAGGATAAAAACAAAGTATTTCTCAAAAAATACATCATAACTCTTACACCGTTTGTAAGAAAACTTTGAAATTCGTAGCTTATTACTAAAATATTGTGTGGAATCTACTGTAAAAATTTCAAACAAAATTAAATATCATGAAAAATTACGATTTTGCCCTATAGGATAAAAACTGAGTATTTGTCGAAAAATACACCATAACTCTTACAACGTTTTTCAGAACACTTTGAAATTCATACCTTATCACTAAAATAATGTGTGTAATCGACTGTAAAAATTTCAAGCAACATTAAATTTCTTGAAAAATTACGATTTTGCCCCTATAGGATAAAACTGAGTATTTGTCGAAAAATACACCATAACCCTTACACCGTTAGTCAGAACTCTATGAAATTCGTAGCTTATCACTAAAATAATGTGTGGAATCTACTGTAAAAAATTTCAAGCAAAATTAAATATCATGAAAAATTATGATTTTGACCCTAAAGGATTAAAACTGAGTATTTGCCGAAAAATACACCATAACTCTTACACCGTTTTTCATAATACTTTGAAATTCATACCTTCTTACTAAAATATTGTGTGTAATCTACTGTAAAAATTTGAAGCAAAATTAAATATCTTGAAAAATTACGATTTTGCCCCAATAGTATAAAAATTGAGTATTTGTCGAAAAATACACCATAACCCTTACACTGTTTGTCAGAACTCTTTGAAATTTGTAGCTTATCACTAAAATAATGTGTGGAATCTACTGTAAAAATTCCAAGCAATATTAAAAATCTTGAAAAATTACGATTTTGCCCCTATAGGATAAAAACTGAGCATTTGTCGAAAAATACATCATAACTCTTACCCCGTTTGTCAGAGCACTTTGAAATTCGTAGCTTATCACTAAACTAATATGTGGAATCTACTGTAAAAATTTAAAGCAAAATTAAATATCTTGAAAAATTACGATTTTGCGCCTATAGGATAAAAACTAAGTATTTGTCAAAAAATACACCATAAGTCTTACACCGTTTGTCAGAACACTTTGAAATTCATAGGTTGTCACTAAAATAATGTGTGGAATCTACTGTAAAATTTCAAGCAAAATTAAATATCTTGAAAAATTATGATTTTGCCCCTATAGAAGAAAAACTAAGTATTTGTCGAAAAATAATCTATAACTCTTACACCGTTTGTCAGAACTCTTTGAAATTCGTAGCTTATCAAAAAAATATTGTGTAGAATCTACAGTAAAAATTTCGAGCAAAATTAAATATCATGAAAATTTACGATTTCGCCCATATAGGATAAAAACTGAGTATTTGTCGAAAAATACACTATAACTCATCCACCGTTTTTCAGAATACTTTGAAATTTGTATCTTATCACTAAAATAATGTGTGGAATATACTGTAAAAATTTCAAGCAAAATTAAATATCATTAAAAATTACGATTTTGCCCCTATAGGATAAAAACTGAGTATTTATCGAAATATACACCATAACACTTGCACCGTTGGTTATAACACTTTGAAATTCGTAGATTATTGCTAAAATAATGTGTGGAATCTACTGTAAAAATTTTAAGGAAAATTAAATATCATGAGAAATTACGATTTCGCCTCTATAGGATAAAAACTGAGTATTTGTCGAAAAATACTCCATAACTCTTACACCGTCTGTCAAAACCATATGAAATTCGCACCTTATCACTAAAATAATGTGTGGAATCTACTGTAAAAATTTCAAGCAAAGTTAAATATTATGAAATATTACGATTTTGCCCCTATAGGATAAAAACTGAGTATTTGTTGAAAACTACAAAATAACTGTTACACCGTTTTTCAGAACACTTTGAAATTCGTAACTTAACAATAAAATAATGTGTGGAATCTTCTGTAAAAATTTCAAGCAAAATTAAATATCATTAAAAATTACGATTTTGCCCCTATAGGATAAAAACTGAGTATTTCTCGAAAAATACACCATAACTCTTACCCCGTTTGTCAGAACACTTTGAAATTCGTATCTCATCTCTAAAATAATGTGTGGAATCTACTGTAAAAATTTCAAGCAAAATTAAATATCATGAAAAATTACGATTTTGCCCTATAGGATAAAAACTGAGTATTTGTCGAAAAATACACCATAACCCTTACACCGTTTTTCAGAACACTTTTGAAATTCGTACTTTATCACTAAAATAATGTGTGTAATCTACTGTAAAAATTTAAAGCAAAATTAAATATCTTGAAAAATTACGATTTTGGCGCCATAAGATAAAACTGAGTATTTGTCGAAAAATACACCATAACCCTTACACCGTTTGTCAGAACTCTTTGAAATTTGTAGCTTATCACTAAAATAATGTGTGGAATCTACTGTAAAAATTTCAAGCAAAATTAAATATCTTGAAAAATTACGATTTTGCCCCTATAGGATAAAACTGAGTATTTGTCGAAAAATACACCATAACCCTCACGCTGTTTGTCAGAACTCTTTGAAATTCGTAGCTTATCACTAAAATAATGTGTGGATTCTACTGTAAAAATTTCAAACAAAATTAAATATCATGAAAAATTACGATTTTTCCCATATAGTATAAAAACTTACTATTTGTCGAAAAATACACCTTAACTATTACACCGTTTGTGTGAAAACTTTGAAATTTCTAGCTTATTACTATAATAATGTGTGGAACCTACTGTAAAAATTTCAAACAAAATTAAATATCTTGAGAAATTACGATTTTGCCACTATAGGATAAAAACTGAGTATTTTTCGAAAAATACTCCATAACTCTTACAACATTTCTCAGAACACTTTGAAATTCTTTGGTTATCACTAAAATAATATATTGAATCTACTGTTAAAATTTCAAGCAAAATTAAATATCATTAAAAATTATAATTTTGCCCCTGTAGGATAAAAACTGAGTATTTATCGAAAAATACACCATAACACTTACATCATTTGTCAGAACACTTTCAAATTCGTAGATTATCGCTAAAATAATGTGTGGAATCTACTGTAAAAATTTCAACCAAAATTAAATATCTTGAAAAATTATGATTTTGCCCCTATAGGATAAAAACTGAGTATTTGTCGAAAAATACACTATAACTCTTACACCGTTTGTCAGAACTCTTTGAAATTCGTAGCTTATCACTAAATTATTGTGTGGAATCTACTGTAAAAATTTCAAGCCAAAATTAAATATCTTGAAAAATTACTATTTTGCCCCTATAGGATAAAAACTTAGTATTTGTCGAAAAATACACTGTAATTCTTACACTGTTTGTCAGAACTCTTTGAAATTCGTTGCTTATATCAAAAATAATGCGTGGAATCTACTGTAAAAATTTCAAGCACAATTAAATATCATGAAAAATTACGATTTTGCCCTTATAAGATAAAAACTGAGTATTTGTCGAAAAATACTTCATAACTCTTACCCCGTTTGTCAGAACACTTTGAAATTCGTAGATTATCACTAATATAATGTTTGGAATCTACTGTAAAAATTGCAAGCAAAATTAAATATCATGAAAAATTACGATTTTGCCCCTATAAGATAAAAACTGAGTATTTGTCGAAAAATACTTCATAACTCTTACCCAGTTTGTCAGAACTCTTTGAAATTCGTAGCTTATCTCTAAAATAATGTGTGGAATCTACTGTAAAAATTTCAAGCAAAATTAAAAATCATGAAAAATTACGATTTTGCCGCTATAGGATAAAAAACTGAGTATTTGTCGAAAAATACATCATAACTCTTACCCCGTTTGTCAGAACACTTTGAAATTATTTGCTTATCACTAAACTAATGTGTGGAATATACTGTAAAAATTTCAAGAAAAATTAAATATCTTGAAAAATTACAATTTTTCGCCTATAGGATAAAAACTAAGTATTTGTCAAAAATACACCATAAGTCTTACACCGTTTGTAAGAACACTTTGGAATTCATTGGTTGTCACTAAAATAATGTATGGAATCTATTGTTTAAATTTCAAGCAAAATTAAATATCATGAAAAATTACGATTTTGCCCCTATAGGAGAAATACTAAGTAATTGTCGAAAAATAATCTATAACTCTTACACCATTTTTCAGAACTCTTTGAAATTCGTAGCTTATCACAAAAATATTGTGTGGAATCTACAGTAAAAATATCAAGCAAAATTAAATATCATGAAAAATTACGATTTCGCCCCTATAGGATAAAAACTGAGTATTTGTCGAAAAATACACCATAACTCTTACACCGTTTTTCAGAACATTTTAAAATTCGAACCTTATCACTAAAATAATGTGTGGAATCTACTGTAAAAATTTCAATCAAAATTAAATATCATTAAAAATTACGATTTTGCCCCTATAGGATAAAAATTGAGTATTTATCGAAAAATACACCATAACACTTGCAATGTTGGTCATAACACTTTGAAATTCGTAGGTTATCACTAAAATAATGTGTGGAATCTACTGTAAAAATTTCAAGCAAAATTAAATATCATGAAAAATTAAGATTTTGCCCCTATAGGATAAAAACTGAGTATTTGTCGAAAAATACACCATAACTCTTACACCGTTTGTCAGAACACTTTGAAATTGTTTCCTTATCACTAAAATAATGTGTGGAATCTACTGTAAAAATTTCAAGCAAAATTAGATAGCATGAAATATTACGATTTTGCCCATATAGGATAAAAACTGAGTATTTGTCGAAAAATACACTATAACTCTTACACTGTTTGTCAGAACTCTTTGAAATTCGTAGCTTAACAATAAAATATTGTGTGAAATCTACTGTAAAGATTTCAAGCAAAATCAAATATCATGAAAAATTACGATTTTGCCCCTATAGGATAAAAACTGAGTATTTCTCAAAAAATACATCATAACTCTTACCCCGTTTGTCAGAACACTTTGAAATTCGTAACTCATCACTAAAATATTGTGTGGAATCTACTATAAAAATTTCAAGCAAAATTAAATATCATGAAAAATTACGATTTTGTCCCATAGGATAAAACTGAGTATTTGTCGAAAAATACACCATAACTATTACAGCGTTTGTAAGAAAACTTTGAAATTCGTAGCTTATTACTAAAATAATGTGTGGAATCTACTGTAAAAATTTCAGGGAAAATTAAATATTATGAAAAATTACGATTTTGCCCCTATAGGATAAAAACTGAGTATTTGTCGAAAAATACACCATAACTCTTACACCGTTTTCCAGAATACTTTGAAATTCGTACCTTATCACTAAAATAATGTGTGTAATCTACTGTAAAAATTTCAAGCAACATTAAATATCTTGAAAAATTACGATTTTGCCTCTATAGGATAAAACTGAGTATTTGTCGATAAATACACCATAACCCTTACACTGTTTGTAAGAACTCTTTGAAATTCGTAGCTTATCACTAAAATAATGTGTGGAATCTACTGTAAAAATTTCAAGCAATATTAAAAATCATGAAAAATTACGATTTTGCCCCTATAGGATAAAAACTGAGTATTTGTCGAAAAATACATCATAACTCTTACCCCGTTTGTCAGAACACTTTGAAATTCGTAGCTTATCGCTAAACTAATGTGTGGAATCTACTGTAAAAATTTAAAGCTAAATTAAATATCTTGAAAAATTACGATTTTGCGCCTATAGGATAAAAATTAAGTATTTGTCAAAAAATACACCATAAGTCTTACACCGTTTGTCAGAACACTTTGAAATTCATAGGATGTCACTAAAATAATGTGTGGAATCTACTGTAAAATTTCAAGCAAAATTAAATATCTTGAAATATTACGATTTTGCCCCTATAGTGGAAAAACTAAGTATTTGTCGAAAAATAATCTATAACTCTTACACCGTTCGTCAGAACTCTTTGAAATTGGTAGCTTATCACAAAAATATTGTGTGTAATCTACAGTAAAAATTTCAAGCAAAATTAAATATCAAGAAAAATTACGATTTCGCCCCTATAGGATAAAAACTGAGTATTTGTCGAAAAATACATCATAACTCTTACCACGTTTGTCAGAACACTTTGAAATTCATATCTCATCACTAAAATAATGTGTGGAATCTACTGTAAAAATTTCAAGCAAAATAAAATATCTTGAAAAATTACGATTTTGCCCTATAGGATAAAAACTGAGTATTTGTCGAAAAATACACCATAACTATTACACCGTTTGTAAGAAAACTTTAAAATTCATGGCTTATTACTAAAATAATGTGTGGAATCTACTGTAAAAATTTCATGCAAAATTGAATATCATGAAAAATTACGATTTTGCCCCTATAGGATAAAAACTGAGTATTTGTGGAAAAATACACCATAATTCTTACACCGTTTGTCAGAACTCTTTGAAATTCGTAGCTTTTCACTAAAATTATGCGTGTAATCTACTGTAAAAATTTCAAGTAAAATTAAATATCATTAAAAATTACGATTTTGCCCCTATAAGATAAAAACTGAGTATTAGTCCAAAAATACATCATAACACTTACCCCGTTTGTCAGAACACTTTGAAATTCGTAGATTATCACTAACATAATGTGTGGAATCTACTGTAAAAATTGCAAGCAAAATTAAATATCATGAAAAATTACTATTTTGCCCCTATAGGATAAAAACTGAGTATTTGTCGAAAAATACACCATAACTATTACCACGTTTGTCAGAACACTTTGCATTTCATAGCTTATCACTAAAATAATGTGTGGAATCTACTATAAAAATTTCAAGAAAAATTAAACATCTTGAAAAATTACGATTTTGCCCCTATAGGATAAAAACTAAGTAATTGTCAAAAAATACATCATAACACTTACACCGTTGGTCAGAACACTTTGAAATTCATAGGTTGTCACTAGAATAATGTGTGGAATCTACTGTAAAAATTTGAAGCAAAATTAAAGATCATGAAAAATTACGATTTTGCCCCTATAGGATAAAAAACTAAGTATTTGTCCAAAAATTCACCATAACTCTTACACCATTTGTCAGAACACTTCGAAATTTCTATCTTATCACTAAAATAATGTGCGGAATCTACTGTAAAAATATCAAGCAAAATTACGATTTTGCCTCTATAGGATAAAAAACTGAGTATTAGTCGAAAAATACACTATAACTCTTACACCGTTTGTCAGAACTCTATGAAATTCGTAGCTTATCACAAAAATAATGTGTGGAATCAATAGAAAAAATTTCAAGCAAAATTAAATATCATGAAAAATTACGATTTTGCCCCTATAGGATAAAAACTGAGTACTTGTCGAAAAATACACCATAACTCTTACACCGTTTGTCAGAACACTTTGAAATTCGTACCTTATCACTAAAATAATGTGTGTAATCTACTGTAAAAATTTCAAGCAAAATTAAGTATCATGAAAAATTACTATTTTGCCCCTATAGGAGAAAAATGAGTATTTGTCGAAAAATACACTATAACTCTTGCACCGTTTTTCAGAAAACTTTGAAATTTGTACCTTATCACTAAAATAATGTGTTTAATCTATTGTAGAAATTTCAAGCAAAATTAAATATCTTGAAAAATTACGATTTTGCCCCTATAAGATAAAAACTGAGTATTTGTGGAAAAATACACCATAACCCTTACACCGTTTGTCAGAACTCTTTTAAATTCATAGCTGATCACTAAAATAATGTGTGGAATCTACTGTCAAAATTTCAAGCAAAATTAAATATCATGAAAAATTACGATTTTGCCACTATAGGATAAAAACTGAGTATTTGTCGAAAAATACATCATAAGTCTTACCCCATTTGTCAGAACACTTTGAAATTTGTAGTTTATCTCTATAATAATGTGTGGAATCTACTGTAAAAATTTCAGGCAAAATTAAATATCATGAAAAATTACGATTTTTCCCCTATAGGATAAAAACTGAGCATTTGTCGAAAAATACACCATAACTATTACACCGTTTATAAGAACACTTTGAAATTTGTAGCTTATTACTAAAATAATGTGTGGAATCTACTGTAAAAATTTAATGCAAAATTAAATATCTTGAAAAATTACAATTTTGCCCCTATAGGATAAAAACTATGTATTTGTCGAAAAATACTCCATAACCTTTACACCGTTTGTCAGAACAATTTGAAATTCATAGGTCATCACTAAAATAATGTGTGTAATCTACTGTAAAAATTTCAAGAAAAATTAAATATCATGAAAAATTACGATTTTGCCCCTATAGGATAAAAACTGAGTCTTTTTCGAAAAATATACCATAACTCTTACACTGTTTGTCAGAACACTTTGAAATTCGTAGATTATCACTAAAATAAAGAGTGGAATCTACTGTAAAAATTTCAAGCAAAATTAAATATCATGAAAAATTACGATTTTGGCACTATAGGATAAAAACTGAGTATTTGTCGAAAAATACGCCATAACTTTTACACCGCTTGTTAGAACACTTTGACATTCGTCCCTTATTGCTAAAATAATGTGTGGAATCTACTGTAAAAATTTCAAGCAAAATTAAATATCATGAAAAATTACGATTTTGCCCTTATAGGATAAAAACTAAATATTTGTCGAAAAATACACCATAACTCTTACACCGTTTTTTAGAAAACTTTGAAATTCATACCTTATCACTAAAATAATGTGTGGAATCTACTGTAAAAATTTCAAGCAAAATTAAATATCTTAAAAAATTACGATTTTTTCCCTATAGGATAAAAACTAAGTATTTATCGAAAAATATACCCTAACTCTTACACCGTTTTTCAGAATACTTTGAAATTCATACTTTATCACTAAAATAATGTGTGTAATCTACTGTAAAAATTTCAAGCAAAATTAAATATCTTGAAAAATTACGATTTTGCCCCTATAGGATAAAAACTAAGTATTTGTCGAAAAATACACCATAAGTCTTACACCGTTTGTCAGAACACTTTTAAATTCATAGGTTGTCACTAAAATAATGTGTGGAATCTACTGTAAAAATTTCAAGCAAAATTAAATATCATGAAAAATTACGATTTTGCCCTTATTGGATAAAAACTGAGTATTTTTCGAAAAATATACCATAACTCTTAAACTGTTTGTCAGAACACTTTCAAATTCGTAGATTATCACTAAAATAATGTGTGGAATCTTCTGTAAAAATTTTAAGCAAAATTAAATCTCATGAAAAATTACGATTTTGCCCTATAGGATAAAAACTGAGTATTTATCCAAAAATACACCATAACTCTTACATCGTTTGTTAGAAGACTTTGACATTCGTACCTTATCACTATAATAATATGTGGAATCTACTATAAAAATTTCAAGCAAAATTAAATATCATGAATAATTACGATTTTGCACCTATAGGATAAAAACTGAGTATTTGTCGAAAAATACACCATAACTCTTACACCGTTTGTTAGAACACTTTGATATTCGTACCTTATCGCTAAAATTATGTGTGGAATCTACTGTAAAAATTTCAAGCAAAATTAAATATCATGAAAAATTACGATTTTGCACCTATAGGATAAAAACTGAGTATTTGTCAAAAAATACACCGTTTGTCAGTACACTTAGAAATTTGTAGCTTATCACTAAAATAATGTATTGAATCTACTGTAAAAATTTCAAGCAAAATTAAATATCATGAAAAATTACGATTTTGCCCCTATAGGGTTAAAAAACTAAGTATTTGTCGACAAATACACCATAACTTTTACACCGTTTGTCAGAACACATTAAAATTTGTATCTTATCACTAAAATAATGTGTGGAATCTACTGCAAAAATTTCAAGCAAAATTAAATTTCATGAAAAATTACAATTTTGCCCCTATAGGGTAAAAAAACTGAGTATTTCTCGAAAATAGACCATTACTTTTACACCGTTTGTCAGAACACTTTGAAATTTATGGCTTATCACAAAAATAATGTGTGGAATCTACTGTAAAAATTTTAAACAAAATAAAATATCATGGAAAATTAAGATTTTGCACCTAATGGTAAAAAAACTTAGTATTTCTCAAAAAATACACCTAACTCTTTCACCGTTAGTGAGAACACTTTGAAATTTGTAGCTTATGTCTAAAATAATTTGTGGAATCTACTGTAAAAATTTCAAGAAAAATTAAATATCTTGAAAAATTACGATTTTGCCCCTATAGGATAAAAACTAGGTATTTGTCGAAACATACTCCATAACTCTTACACCGTTTGTCATAACACTTTTAAATTTTTAACTTATCACTAAAATAATGTGTGGAATCTACTGTAAAAATTTCAAGCAATATTAAATATCATGAGAAATTGCGAATTTGCCCCTATTGGGTAAAAAAACTGTGTACTTGTCAAAAAATACACCATAACTCTTACACCGTTTGTCAGAACACTTTAAAATTTGTAGCTTATGACTAAAATAATGTGTGGAATCAACTGTAAAAATTTCAAGCAAAATTAAATATCATGAGAAATTACGATTTTGCCCCTATTGGGTATTAAAACTGAGTATTTGTCGAAAAATATACCATAACTCTTACACCGTTTGTCAGAACACTTTGAAATTTGTGGCTTATCACAAAACTAATGTGTGGAATCTACGGTAAAAATTTCAACCAACATTAAATATCATGAAAAATTACGATTTTGCTCCTACAGGGTAAAAAAACTCAGTATTTGTCGAAAAATACACCTAACTCTTACACCGTTTGTTAGAACACTTTGAAATTTGTAGTTTATCACTAAAATAATGTATGGAATCTACTGTAAAATATTCAAGCAACATTAAATATCATGAGAAATTAGAATTTTGCCCCTATTGGGTAAAAAAAACTGAGTATTTGTCGAAAAATACACCATAATTCTTACACCATTTGTCAGAGCTCTTTAAAATTTGTAAGTTATCACTAAAATAATGTGTGCAATCTACTGCAAAATTTCAAGCAAAATTAAATATTATGAAAAATTACAATTTTGCCCATATAGGGTAAAAAATCAGAGTATTTGTCAAAAAATACACCATAACTCTTACACCATTTGTCAGAACACTTTCAAATTTGTAGCTTATCACTAAAATAATGTGTGGAATCTACTATAAAAATTTCAAGCAAAATTAAATATCATGAGAAATTACGATTTTGCCGCTATATGGTATTAAAACTGAGTATTTGTCCAAAAATACACCATAATTCTTACACCGTTTGTCAGAACACTTTAAAATTTGTGGTTTATCACTAATATTATATGTGGAATCTACTGTAAAATTTACAAGCACAATTAAATATCATGAAAAATTACGATTTTGCCCCTATAGGATAAAAACTAAGTATTTGTCGAAAAATACACCACAACTCTTACACTGTTTGTCAGAACATTTTCAAATCTATATCTTATCACTAAAATAATGTGTGGAATCTACTGTAAAAATTTCAAGGAAAATTAAATATCATGAAGAATTACGATTTTGCCCCTATAGGGTAAAAAAATTGAGTTTTTATCGAAAAATACACCATAACTCTTACACCGGTTGTCAGAACACATTAAAATTTTTAGCTTATCGCTAAAATAATGTATGGAATCTACTTTAAAAATTTCAAGCAAAATTAAATATCATGAATAATTACGACTTTGCCCCTACAGGATAAAAACTAAGTATTTGTCGTAAAATACTCCACAACTCTTACACTGTTTGTCAGAACACTTTGAAATCTGTATCTTGTAACTAAAATAATTTGTGGAATCTACTATAAAAATTTCAAGCAAAATTAAATATCATGAAAAATTACGATTTTGCCCCTATAAGGTAAAAAAACTGAGTTTTTATCAAAAAATACACCATAACTTTTACATCGTTTATCAGAACACTTTGAAATTTGTATCCTAAACCCTAAACCCCAAGCCTTGTTAATTTCAAGATTGACAATCAAATAAATTTGTAAATTTTATTTTCAATTATGATGTCTGAATTTCTTACTAGAATTTTTATTATTTTAAGAGTTTACAAAGCATGTTTTAATTATGTTTTTAGAATCTCCAGTAATAATCAAAATGAAAATATATTAGATGAAAATATAGTTAATGTATCAAATTTCTCTTTTAATGAATTAATTAGACATCAAACTCATAATTTACTCTATCACATTCCAATACCAACAAATCTAAGAGAATCAAACACATGCCCACGCTCCCCTTTTGGTATCAGAGCCAATAGAGTGGAAGATATATTATTTGATTTAGAAATAAGGTTTTTAGTTAGAGAAACGTTTGAAGAATTGTGCATATTTTTATTAAATTGCTATTCTTTATACTTGTAAGAATAATACGTTGGTCAGCGTGAATCCGTTGGTGAGCCCTTTGAGAGTTGGGTGTTCCCGGTAGTGGTCCCGTAGCCTTACTTGTTGAAAAGAATATCAAGGAGATAAAATATAAACAATTTTCTAATGGCTGTTCAACTTCAGATCAAATAGTAGATCTACCACAAATAGTGGTTTGAGTACCAGTAGACAAGAAAACATAATACAAAGTAGTGAAAGACATATACCTATAGACTATTCAAACTGGACAATACCTCAAGAACAGATAGAAAATATATATCAAATAGGTTTAACAGATTTCAAAATGGCTTTTTCAGTCAAAACACATGAAGAAACTCTGTCTATATAAGAAGAATCACAAAGTATAAAATTATTAAATTTTAATACAATTCCAAAATATATTAAGAAAAATTATAATTATCTTCATATAGGATTAGTACAAGTAGCAGTCAAACCCCTAGTTCATATAGGAGTTGATCTGCCAATTTACTTAGCATTAAGAGACAAAAGATTAATAAAATACAAAACTTCATTATTGTCAATGATACAAACAAATATATGCAATGGACCAATTTATTTTAATTGTTATCCAAACTTCTCAGTAGATTTAACAGATCAAAGAATTTTAGATTCATTAGTTTTAGATGTTCATGTTCAAAGAAAGGAATTTCATCCTTGCAAAAACTTTGCAATAATTTATAGAGTTTATTTTAGACTTTTATCATCATAATTAAATCCAAAATAAAAAATGTTACCTACTTCGAAAGATGAAACAATATTAGTTCAGGTAGATGCTAAAAACCCAACAGTATTTACCCCTAAAAGACTCAAATAGAATGAAATTACTATTCCAGATCAATTTATAATTGAAAATCAACAAATTCCAAGAAATATAGAAAGACGTGAAATAGAAGATATAATAGAGGATTCAAAAGGAAAAATTAGGTTACAGTTTAGTTCCTTTAGAGAACAACCAAGTACTTCAAGAACATGAATAAGTAGAAAATCTACATCTAGTGTTGATTATAACCCTAGGTATAGATTTAAGACTCCTATTCCAGAACAAACACCAGATAATTCACAAATTTATTATGCTCCAAACTCACCGACATATTCTAGTATAATGGTAATAAGTTCAGAAAATCCAGAAAATTCTTACAAAATTAATTGGAAAGAATTAAGAAGGAATTTTGAATTAGATTTATATAAAGATGAAAGAAAATGGTTCAAAGAATTAGAACAACCAATAAAAGATAAATTAAAACAAGAATGGGAAAATTATATGTTAAAAATAAAAATGGATATAAGAAGTATCTTAGTTAAAAATATCAACCTAGTATCTTAGTTAAAAATATCAACCTAGTATCTTAGTTAAAAATGGATATGTTAAAAATATGTATTTATCACAAATAGAAATTAATAAATGTTTTAGACAACCTAGTATCTTAGTTAATCATACTTTATATAAGAAGTGGATATTAAGTGATAATTCAAATATTACAGCAGTACATCCCCCATAACAAAGTTTAAAATTACAAACTAATAATGGAGAAGTAATTGCTGATCCTTATCAAAAAAGGAAGAATTGATAATAGCCTAGTAACTTCAATAGATATTCAAAAAAATTTACAACAGAATAATTACTCTAATCAAATATTAAATACAATAGCAAATCAAGTTGATCATATAAATAATAATATAACATCAAAATCATTAGATAATAAGAATAAAGAAAAATTACCTGATAAGGATAATTTTGTAAAACCCTTTTTCAAAACTAATAGTGTTAATATAGATAAGAATATTAGATTAAATAAAAATAGTGATGTCTTAGCTAAAATTGCAACAAAGTTATCAGAATTAGATAATAATAAAATTAATGTTTTAGATAATGATAAAGATTCAGAATATGATTCTGAGGAATCTTCAAATGAAAGTAATAATTCTGAAATGGAAGAATTAATTAATAATTTTGATGATAATGAAAATATAAATAAAATATATCAAAGACAAAGAAAATTTAGAGGAAATACTAGAAATTATTATAATAGGCCTACTCCGGCAGATATAGGATATGAGGAAAGAAGTCAATTTACAAAAGGTCATTATGATGGTTCTTCAATAACATAATGGAATATAGATGGAAAAACAAAATATGAAATTTTAAATACTTTGCAAGAAATGGGAATGTCAAAAATGGCTTATAGATTACAAGGTCATACAGAACAAATAGCATGCAAATTAATTGTCCAAGGATTTACTGGCCAATTAAAAAATTGGTGGGATAATGCATTAGAATTAGATACAAAATTAAATATAATAAATCATACTAGAGAAGTAGAAGATGATAATGGAGATATAAATCTTGAAAATGATTCATGTGATTTTTTAATAGTTACAATATCAATGTATTTTATAGGAAACCCAAAAGAAGAGTTTAATTTGTCAAAAACTATACTAACAAATTTAAGATGTCCTACACTATCTGATTACAGATGGTATAAGGATGTTTTCCTTACTCAAATTCTAAGAAGAGAAGACTGTAATATGTCTTTCTGGAAAGAATGATTTATTATGGGACTTCCAAAATTATTTGCTGAAAGAACACTTCAAAAACTTAAAAGTGAAATAGGAACAGATGATATACCCTTTAATAGTATGACATACGGCCAACTCTTTGCTTTCATTAAGAAAGAAGGATTAACTTTATGTTCAGAACTCAAATTACAAGCAAAGTATAGATCTGATAAGAATAATACTAGAAAAGAATTAGGATGTTTCTGTGAAACATTTGGATTAATGAAAATAGAACCTCCATCAATATCATATAAAAAGAAAATTAGAAAATTTAAAAGATTCTAGGATTATGAAGAAAAACCTAAGTATAAAAAATATAAAAGAAATAAAGATTATAAATCAAAGAATAAATATAGAGGAAAATTTAATAATAATAATAATAGACCAATAATATGTTGGAATTGTAATAAACCAGGACATACGGCGGACAAATGTTTTAAGAAAAAAGATAGAGTTAAAGAAATCAAAAATAAGGAAGAAGACTCTGATATAGTTGATGAAGAGTCAAGAACTTCTGAATATAGTAATAGCGATTCAGATAATAGTAAAAAAGATGTTTGTGGTATATGTGTAATAACCAAAGAAAAGAAGAGTATAATATTTGATTTAATACAACAAATTCAGGATCAATATATTCAAAAAGAATATTTAAATAAATTAAAAGATTTAATAATAGAAGAAGATACTAAGAAAATTCATATTAAAGACCATTTTAGTCTAAATAAAATATTTGATAAATACCCAACTGATAATATATTAAGGCAAATTACTACTAAAGATTTACAAGTAGAAGTTAATATTCTTAAAAAACAAGTTAGTCAAATGCAGAAAGAATTATTTGCTTTAAAAGAAAAAGATTTAGAATTAGAAACTAAAATAATGATAAATAGCAATAATGAAGTGGAACAAAAGAAAATCAAATAGATGATGAAGAAATTTCTGAAAAAGATTTTATCAATAATATACAAAAGATAGAATTTCAAAAATGGTATATTAGAATTAATTTGGTTATAGGAAAATTTAGAATAAGTTTAATAGCTTTAGTAGATTCTGGTGCTGATCAAAACGTTATTAAAGAAGGTATAATACCCTCAAGATTTTATGAAAAAACTAATGAACAATTATTTACAGCTAATTCAAAACCTTTAAATATCAGATATAAATTATCCAAAGCACATATATGTAATAATGGTTATTGTTTTAAGAATACTTTTACTCTTGTTAGAGATATTTCACAAAATGTTATATTAGGAACTCCCTTTTTAACCCAAATTTATCCCTTTAATGTTAATCATAAAGGAATAAAAACTAATATTCATGGTAAAGAAATGGAATTTAGTTTCATAACTCCAGTTAAAATGAAAGAGATAATATTATTACAAAGCTCTTCAATATTTAAACAAATAAATATAATAAATGATAAGAAAAAACAAATTAATTCATTAAAAGAAGAAATAGAATACAAAAGGATTGATGAACAATTAAAAGATGAGAAAATAAAAAAACAAATAAAAGAATTAGAAAAAAGATATTTAGATAATATTTGTAGTGAACTTCCTAATGCATTTTGGGAAAGGAAAAATCATATTATTGATTTTCCATATGAAAGAGATTTTAATGAAAAGAATATTCCTACAAAATTTAGACCAATACAAATGAATCAAGAATATTTAAAAATATGTAAAGAAGAAATAAAAGATTTATTAGATAAAAAATTAATAAGGCCTTCAAAATCTCCTTGGAGGTGTTCTGCTTTTTATGTTATGAAGCAGTCAGAATTAGAAAGGGGAGTACCAAGATTAGTAATTAATTACAAACCGTTAAACAAAGTTTTACAATGGGTTAGGTATCCTATACCTAATAAAAGAGATCTAATTAATAGGTTATATAATGCAAAAATATTTTCAAAATTTGACTTAAAATCTGGATTTTGGCAAATTCAGATAAGTGAAAAAGATAGATACAAAACTGCATTTACTGTTTCTTTTGGACATTACGAATGGAATGTAATGTCATTTGGACTTAAAAATGCTCCTTCAGAATTTCAAAAGATAATGAATGATAAATTTAATGATTATAGTAATTTTAGTATTATTTATATTGATGATATACTAATATACTCAAAAGATATATCAACATTTTAAACATCTTAATATATTATTCAATATTATTAAAAGAAGTGGTTTAGTAATATCGGCAAAGAAAATAAAATTATTTCAAACTTCTATCAGATTTTTAGGACATGATATATCTCAAGGATATATTAGACCAATAAATAGATCTTTAGAATTTACAGAAAAATTTCCAAA
This sequence comes from Caryopteris x clandonensis, assembly GCA_028749325.2. Lineage (NCBI taxonomy): Eukaryota > Viridiplantae > Streptophyta > Magnoliopsida > Lamiales > Lamiaceae > Caryopteris > Caryopteris x clandonensis. The sequence continues at coordinate 6,253,521 of JAPYKT020000019.1, read as the reverse complement.
TGAAATAAAAGATAAAAATCAACTTCAAAGATTTTTAAGGTGCTTTAATTATGTTAGTGATTTCTTCCCAAATCATAGGCAAAATTGTAAATTATTATTTAAAAGACTTAAAAAGAATCCCCCAAGTTGGACAGATGAACATATAAAAATAGTTAAAGATATTAAACAAAAAATTAAGTCATTACCATTTTTAGGAATACCAAACCCTAAGGCCAAAATGATTGTAGAAACAGATGCCTCTGACATAGGTTATGGAGGTATATTAAAACAAGAATTAGAATCAAAAGAACAATTAGTAAGATTTCATTCAGGAATTTGGAATGAATCTCAAAAGAATTATTCAACAATTAAAAAGGAGATTCTAAGCATAGTTTTATGCATTACAAAGTTTCAAGATGATTTATATAACAAAAAATTTCTTTTACGAATTGATTGCAAATCAGCAAAAGAAGTTTTACAAAAAGATGTTCAAAATATTGTTTCAAAACAAATATTTGCAAGATGGCAAGCTATCTTGTCTGTCTTTGATTTTGATATTGAATTTATCAAAGGAGAAAATAATTATTTACCAGATTTTTTAACAAGAGAATTTTTACAAGGTTCTAAACAAATTTAATTTTCAGATGACGGACAACAAGGCAAAAACCCAGACTTCAAAAGATTATAAATTACCCGAACTTAAAGAGCTTGTGCTCTTTTCTCCAAATAGATCATTAACTCTTTTACCACAAAATTTCCCCAGATTACCTTCAAATCAAATTCATAGTCCAAATAGATTTTCTCCGCTTCAAAATCCACCAGAAATCCCATTCAAATCAGTTTTAGCCAAAAATCCTCATACACCACCAAGACCCACAAATATTGTTTTACCAATTCAACCTGAAGAAGAGGAACACAAATATATTTCCAAAACTTGGAAAGAAGAAATAGGGCTAACACCCTATACAGAATACCCAAAAGATCTTCAAGCAAAGGATTACATAAAACTCAGATTTCCTACTTTTCAATTCTGTGAATCTGATTATTTTAAGAAAAATCAAATATTTTATGAGCTAATTCTTGTAGATACAAATTCTGTTGAAATTATCCATAAGAAAAATAATGATGGACAAATAATTTATTCAAAATGTATTATTAAGCAAGTTTTAAGCATATCCCAATGGGGTAAGTTTACTGATTCAAAAGATTTTTCAGTTAGATTTATTCCCAAAGAATTCAATTATATTGACTACAAAAATGCGTGGTATAGAACTTTCGATATCACTCCAAATTATAATTCCTGGTTTTTCACTTTTCATACATCTTGCCAAACAACCTTCCCCATTTGGTTCTTTGAATGGTGGAAGAGAATGGGATCCGAAATACTCAATTTTTATCCTATAGGGGCAAAATCGTAATTTTTCATGATATTTAATTTTGCTTGAAATTTTTACAGTAAATTCCACACATTATTTTAGTGATAAGCTACAAATTTCGAAGTGTTCTGACAAACGGGGTAAGAGTTATGATGTATTTTTCGACAAACACTCAGTTTTTATCCTATAGGGGCAAAATCGTAATTTTTCATGATATTTAATTTTGCTTGAAATTTTTACAGTAGATTCCACACATTATTATAGTGATAAGTTACGAATTTCAAAGAGTTCTGACAAACAGTGTAAGGGTTATGGTGTATTTTTCGACAAATACTCAGTTTTTATCCTATAGGGGCAAAATCATAATTTTTCAAGATATTTAATTTTGGTTGAAATTTTTATAGTAGATTACAGACATTATTTTAGTGATAAGGTATGAATTTCAAAGTGTTCTGAAAAACGGTGTAAGAGTTATGGTATATTTTTCGACAAATACTCAGTGTTTATCCTATAGGGGCAAAATCGTAATTTTTCAAGATATTTAATTTTGCTTGAAATTTTTACAGTAGATTCCACACATTATTTTAGTGATAAGGTACGAATTTCAAAGTGTTCTAACGAACGGTGTAAGAGTTATGGTGTATTTTTCGACAAATACTCAATTTTTATCCTATAGGGGCAAAATCGTAATTTTTCATGATATTTAATTTTGCTTGAAATTTTTACAGAAGATTCCACACATTATTTTAGTGATAATCTACGAATTTCAAAGTGTTCTGACAAACGGTGTAAGAGTTATGGAGTATTTTTTCGATAAATACTCAGTTTTTATCCTATAGGGGCAAAATCGTAATTTTTCATGATATTTAATTTTGCTTGAAATTTTTACAGTAGATTCCACACATTATTTTAGTGATAAGCTATGAATTTCAAAAACTTCTGACAAACGGTGTAAGGGTTATGGTGTATTTTTCGACAAATACTCAATTTTTATCTTATAGGGGAATAATCGTAATTTTTCAAGATATTTAATTTTGCTTGAGATTTTTATAGTAGACTACACACATTATTTTAGTGATAAGGTATGAATTTTAAAGTGTTCTGAAAAACAGTGTAAGAGTTATGGTGTATTTTTCGACAAATACTCAGTTTTTATCCTATAGGGGCAAAATCGTAATTATTTATGATATTTAATTTTAAGTGAAATTTTTACAGTAGATTCCACACATTATTTTAGTGATATGCAACAAATTTCAAAGTGTTCTGACAAACGGTGTAAGAATTATGGTGTATTTTTCGACAAAAACTTAGTTTTTATCCTATAGGGGCCAAATCGTAATTTTTCAAGATATTTAATTTTTTTTGAAATTTTTATAGTAGATTACACACATTATTTTAGTGATAAGAAAGAAATTTCAATGTGTTCTGACAAACGGCGTAAGAGTTATGGTGTATTTTTCAACAAATACTCAGTTTGTTTTACCCTATGGGGGCAAAATCGTAATTTTTTATGATGTTTAATTTTACTTGAAATTTTTACAGTAGATTCCACACATTATTTTAGTTATAAGATACAGATTTCAAAGTGTTCTGACAAACAGTGTAAGAGTTGTGGTGTATTTTTCGACAAAAACTTAGTTTTTATCTAATACGGGCGAAGTCGTAATTATTCATGATTTTTAATTTTGCTTGAAATTTTTACAGTAGATTCCACACATTATTTTAGTGATAAGCTACAAATTTTAATGTGTTCTGACAAACGGTGTAAGAGTTGTGGTGTATTTTTCGACAAAAACTCAGTTTTTTACCTTATAGGGGTAAAATCGTAATTCTTCATGATATTTAATTTTCCTTGAAATTTTTACAGTAGATTCCACATATTATTTTAGTGATAAGATACAGATTTGAAAGTGTTCTGACAAACAGTGTAAGAGTTGTGGTGTATTTTTCGACAAATATTTGGTTTTTATCCTATAGGGGCAAAATCGTAATTTTTCATGTTATTTAATTTTGCTTGTAAATTTTACAGTAGATTCCACACATTATTTTAGTCGACAAATACTTAGTTTTTATCCAATAGGGGCAAAGTCGTAATTATTCATGTAATTTAATTTTGCTTGAAATTTTTACAATAGATTCCACACATTATTTTAGTGATAAGCTACAAATTATAAAGTGTTCTGACAAACGGTGTAAGAGTTATTGTGTATTTTTCGACAAATACTTAGTTTTTATCCTATAGGGGTATAATCGTAATTTTTCATGATATTTAATTTTGCATGTAATTTTTAAATTAGATTCCACACATTATTTTAGTGATAAACTGCAAATTTTAAAGTGTTCTGACTAACGGTGTAAGAGTTATGGTGTATTTTTTGACAAATACTCAGTTTTTTTACCCTATATTGAAAAAATCATAATTTTTCATGATATTTAATTTTGCTTGAAATTTTTTCAGTAGATTCCACACATTATTTTATTGATAAGCCACAAATTATAAAGTGTTCTGACAAACGGTGAAAGAGTTATGGTGTATTTTTCGACAAAAACTAAGTTTTTTTACCCTATAGGGGCAAAATCGTAATTTTTCATGATATTTAATTTTACTTGAAATTTTTACAATAGAATCCACACATTATTTTAGTGATAAGATACAAATTTCTAAGTATTCTGACAAACGGTGTAAAAGTTATGGTGTATTTTTTGATAAAAACTCAGTTTTTTTACCCTATAGGGGCTAAATCATAATTTTTCATGATATTTCATTTTGCTTGAAATTTTTACAGTAGATTCCACACATTATTTTAGTTATAAGATACAGATTTCAAAGTGCTCTGACAAACAATGTAAGAGTTGTGGTGTATTTTTCGACAGATACTTAGTTTTTATCCTATATGAGCAAAGTCGTAATTATTCATGATATTTAATTTTGCTTGAAATTATTACAGTAGATTCCACACATTATTTTAGTGATAAGATACAGATTTGAAAGTGTTCTGATCTACAGTGTAAGAGTTATGGTGTATTTTTTGGCAAATACTCAGTTTTTTTCCCTATATGGGCAAAATCGTAATATTTCATGATATTTAATTTTGCTTGAAATTTTTGGAGTAGATACCACACATTATTTTAGTGATAAGCTACAAATTTTAAAGTGTTCTGACAAACGGTGTAAGAGTTATGGTGTATTTTTTGACAAATACTCAGTTTTTTAACTCTATAGGGTCAAAATCGTAATTTTTCATGATATTTAATTTTGCTTGAAATTTTTACAGTAGATTCCACATAATATTTTAGTGATAAGCTACAAATTTCAAAGTGTTCTGACAAACGGTGTAAGAATTATGGTGTATTTTTCGACAAAAACTCAGTTTTTATCCTATAGGGGCAAAATCGTAATTTTTCATGATATTTAATTTTGCTTAATATTTTTACTGTAGATTACACACATTATTTTAGTGATAAAATACAAATTTCAAAGTGTTCTAACAAACGGTGTAAGAGTTATGGAGTATGTTTCGACAAATACTCAGTTTTTATCCTATAGTGGCAAAATCGTAATTTTTCATGATATTTAATTTTGCTTGAAATTTTTACAGTATATTCCACACATTATTTTAGTTATAAGCTACAAAGTTCAAAGTGTTCTGACAAACGGTGTAAGAGTTAGTTGTATTTTTCGACCAATACTAAGTTTTTTTACACTGTAGGGGCAAAATCGTAATTTTTCATGATATTTTATTTTGGTTGAAATTTTTACAGTAGATTCCACACATTATTTTTGGGATAAGCCACAAATTTCAAAGTGTTATGATCAACGGTGTAAGAGTTATGGTGTATTTTTTGACAAATACTCAGTTTTAATACCCAAATGGGGCAAAATTGTAATTTCTCATGATATTTAATTTTGCTTGAAATTTTTACAGTTGATTCCACACATTATTTTAGTCATAAGATACAAATTTTAAAGTGTTTTGACAAACGGTGTAAGAGTTATGGTGTATTTTTTGACAAGTACTCAGTTTTTTTACCCAATAGGGGCAAAATTGAAATTTCTCATGATGTTTAATGTTGATTGAAATTTTTACAGTAGATTCCACACATTATTTTAGTGATAAGCTACAAATTTAAATGTGTTCTGACAAACGGTGTAAAAGTTATGGAGTATGTTTCGACAAATACCTAGTTTTTATCCTAAAGGGGCAAAATCGTAATTTTTCATGATATTTAATTTTGGTTGAAATTTTTACAGTAGATTCCTCACAATATTTTTGTGATAAGCCACCAATTTAAAAGTGTTCTGACAAACGGTGTAAGAGTAATGGTGTATTTTCGACAAATACTCACATTTTTTACCCTATATGGGCAAAATCGTAATTTTTCATGATATTTAATTTTGCTTGAAATTTTTGTAGTAGATTTCACACATTATTTTGGTGATAAGCTACAAATTTTAAAGTGTTCTGACTAACAGTGTAAGAGTTATGGTGTATTTGTCGACAAATACTTAGTTTTTTAACTCTATAGGGGCAAAATCGTAATTTTTCAAGATATTTAATTTTGCTTGAAATTTTTCAGTAGATTCCACGCATTATGTTAGTGATAAGATACAAATTTCTAAGTGTACTGACAAACGGTGTAAGAATTATGGTGTATTTTTTGACAAATACTCCTTAATTCTTACACAACAGTGGCAAAATCGTAATTTCTCATGATATTTAATTTTGCTTGAAAATTTTACAGTAGATTCCACACATTATTTTAGTAAGAAGCTACAAATTTCAAAGTATTCTAACAAACGGTGTAAGAGTTATGGTGTATTTTTCGACAAAAACTCAGTTTTTTTACCCTTTAGGGAAAAATCGTAATTTTTCATGATATTTTATTTTTGTTGAAATTTTTACAGTGGATTCCACACATTATTTTAGTGATAAGATACAGATTTGAAAATGTTCTGACAAACAGTGTAAGAGTTGTGGTGCATTTTTTGACAAAAACTAAGTTTTTAACCTATAGGGGCAAAGTCGTAATTATTCATGATATTTAAATTTGCTTGAAATTTTTACAGTAGATACCACACATTATTTTAGTGATAAACTACAAATGTTAAAGTGTTCTAACACCGGTGTAAGAGTTATTGTGTATTTTTCGAGAAAAACTTAGTTTTTAACCATATAGGGGCAAAATCGTAATTTTTCATGATATTTAATTTTCCTTGAAATTTTTACATTAGATTCCACACATTATTTTAGTTATAAGATACAGATTTGAAAGTGTTCTGACAAACAGTGTAAGAGTAGTGGTGTATTTTTCGACAATTACTTTGTTTTTAACCTATATGGGCAAAATCGTAATTTTTCATGATATTTAATTTTGCTTATAATTTTTACAGTAGATTCTACACATTATTTTAGTGATAAACTACAAATTTTAAAGTGTTCTGACAAACGGTGTAAGAGTTATGGTGTGTTTTTTGACAAATACTCAGTTTTTTTTACCCTATATAGACAAAATCGTAAGTTTTCATGATATTTAATTTTGCTTGAAATTTTGGCAGTATATTCCACACATTATTTTAGTGATAAGCCACAAATTTTAAAGTGTTCTGATGAACGGTGTCAGAGTTATTGTGTATTTTTTGATAAATACTCAGTTTTTTAACCCTATAGGGTCAAAATTGTAATTTTTCATGATATTGAATTTTGCTTGAAATTTTTAAAGTAGATTCCACACATTATTTTAGTGATACGCTACAAATTTCAAAGTGTTCTGACAAACGGGGTAAGAATTATGGTGTATTTTCGACAAATACTCAGTTTTACTAACCAATAGCGGCAAAATGGTAATTTCTCATGATATTTAATGTTTCTTGAAATTTTTATAGTAGATTCCACACATTATTTTAGTGATAAGCTACAAATTTTAAAGTGTTCTGACAAACGGCGTAAGAGTTATGGTGTTTTTTTTGACAAATACTCAGTTTTTTTACCCTATATGGGAAAAATCGTAATTTTTCATGGTATTTAATTTTGCTTGAAATTATAAAGTAGATTCCACACATTATTTTAGTGATAAGCTACAAATTTTAAAGTGTTCTGACACACGGTGTAAGAATTATGGTTTATTTTTCAACAAATACTCAGTTTGTATTACCCAATAGGGGCAAAATCGTAATTTCTCATGATATTTAATGTTGCTTGAAATTTTTAAAGTAGATTCCACACATTATTTTAGTGATAAGCTACAAGTTTCAAAGTGTTCTAACAAACGGTGTAAGAGTTATGGAGTATGTTTCGACAAATACTCAGTTTTTATCCTATAGTGGCAAAATCGTAATTTCACATTATGTTTAATTTTGCTTGAAATTTTTACATTTGATTCCACACACATTATTTTAGTCATAAGCTACAAATTTAAAAGTGTTCTGAAAAATGGTGTAAGAGTTGTGGAGTATGATTCGACAAATACCTAGTTTTTATCCTATAGGGGCAAAATCGTAATTTTTCATGATATTTTATTTTGGTTGAAATTTTTACAGTAGATTCCACACATTATTTTTGTGATAAGCGAAAAATTTCAAAATGTTCTGACAAACGGGGTAAGAGTAATGGTGTATTTTTGACAAATACTCAGATTTTTTACCCTATAGGGACAAAATTGTAATTTTTCATGATATTTAATTTTGCTTGAAATTTTTGCAGTAGATTCCACACATTATTTTAGTGATATGCTACAAATTTTAAAGTGTTCTCACAAACGGTGTAAGAGTTATGGTGTATTTCTCGACAAATACTTAGTTTTTTAACCCTATAGGGGCAAAATCATAATTTTTCATGATATTTAATTTTGCTTGAAATTTTTACTGTAGATTCCACACATTATGTTAGTGATAAGCTACAAATTTCTATGTGTACTGACAAACGGTGTAAGAATTATGGTGTATTTTTCGACAAATACTCAGTTTTTTTACCCAATAGTGGCAAAATCGTAATTTCTCATGATATTTAATTTTGCTTGAAAATTTTACAGCAGATTCCACTAATTATTTTAGTGATAAGCTACAAATTTTAAAGTGTTCTGACAAACGGTGTAAGAGTTATGGTGTATTTTTCGACAAATACTCAGTTCTAATACCCAATAGCGGCAAAATCGTAATTTCTCACGATATTTAATTTTGTATGAAATTTTTACAGTAGATTCCACACATTATTTTAGTGATAAGCTACAAAATCTAAAGTGTTATGACAAACGGTATAAGAGTTATGGTGTATTTTTCGACAAGTACTAAGTTTTTTTACACAGTAGGGGCAAAATTGTAATTTTTCATGATATTTAATTTTGCGTGAAATTTTACAGTAGATTCCACACATTATTTTAGTAAGAATCTACAAATTTCAAAGTGTTCTTACCAACGATGTAAGAGTTATGGTGTATTTTTTGACAAAAACTCAGTTTTTTTTACCCTGCAGGGGCAAATCGTAATTTTTCATGAAATTTTATTTTGGTTGAAATTTTTACAGTAGATTCCACGCATTATTTTTGCGATAAGCCACAAATTTCATAGTGTTCTGACAAACGGTGTAAGAGTTATGGTGTATTTTTCGACAAATACTCAGTTTTAATACCCAATAGCGGCAAAATCGTAATTTCTCATGATATTTAATGTTGGTTGAAATTTTTACAGTAGATTCCACACATTATTTTAGTGATAAGCTACAAATTTAAAAGTGTTCTGACAAACGGTGTAAGAGTTATGGAGTATGTTTCGACAAATGCCTTGTGATTATCCTATAGGGGCAAAATCGTAATTTTACATGATATTTTATTTTGCTTGAAATTTTTACAGTAGATTCCACACACTATTTTAGTGATAAGCTACAAATTTCAAAGTGTTCTGACAAACGGTGAAAGAGTTAGGTGTATTTTTCGAGAAATACTAAGTTTTTTTACCCTATAAGGGCAAAATCGTAATTTTTCATGATATTTAATTTTGGTTGAAATTTTTACAGTAGATCCCACACATTATTTTTGTGATAAGCCACAAATTTCTAAGTGTTCTGACAAACGGTGTAACAGTAATGGTGTATTTTCGACAAATACTCAGTTTTTTTATCCTATAGGGGCAAAATCGTAATTTTTAATTATATTTAATTTTACTTGAAATTTTTGCAGTAGATTCCACACATTATTTTAGTGTTAAGATACAAATTTTAAAGTCTTCTGACCTACGGTGTAAGATTTAGGTGTATTTTTCGACAAATACTAAGTTTTTTTACCCTATAGGGGCAAAATCGTAATTTTTCATGATATTTAATTTTGCTTGTAATTTTTACAGTAGATTCCTTACATTATTTTAGTGATAAACTACAAATTTTAAAGTGTTCTAACCAACGGTGTATGAGTTATGGTGTATTTTTTGACAAATGCTCAGATTTTTTACCTTATATGGGCAAAATCGTAATTTTTCATGATATATAATTTTGCTTGAAATTTTTGCAGTAGATTCCACACATTATTTTAGTGATAAGCCAAAAATTTTAAAGTGTTCTGACAAACGGTGTAAGTGTTATGGTGTATTTTTCGACAAATACTCAGTTTTTAATCCTATAGGGTCAAAAACGTAATTTTTCATGATATTTAATTTTGCTTGAAATTTTTAGTGATAAGATACAAATTTCAAAGTGTTCTGACAAACGGTGTAAGAGTTAGGTGTATTTTTCGACAAATACTCAGTTTTTTTACCTAATAGGGGCAAAATCAAAATTTCTCATGAATTTAATGTTGCTTGAAATTTTTAGAGTAGATTCCACACATTATTTTAGTGATAATCTCCATATTTAAAAGTGTTTTGACAAACGGTGTAAGAGTTATGGATTATGTTTCGACAAATACCTAGTTTTTATCCTATAGGGGCAAAATCATAATTTTTCATGATATTTAATTTTGGTTGAAATTTTTACTGTAGATTCCACACATTATTTTTGTGATGAGCCACAAATTTCAAATTGTTCTGACAAATGATATAAGAGTAATGGTGTATTTTCGACAAATACTCAGATTTTTTACCCTATAGGGGCAAAATTGTAATTTTTTATGAAATTTAATTTTGCTTGAAATTTTTGCAGGAGACTCCACACATTATTTTAGTGATAAGCTACAAATTTAAAGTCTTCTGACATACAGTGTAAGAGATAGGTTTATTTTTCGACAAAATACTATGTTTGTTTACCCTATAGGGGTAAAATCGTAAATTTTCATGATATTTAATTTTGCTTGTAATTTTTAAAGTAGATTCCACACATTATTTTAGTGATAAACTACAAATTTTAAAGTGTTCTGACCAACGGTGTAAGAGTTATGGTCTATTTTTCGACAAATACCCTATAGGGTCAAAATCGTAATTTTTCATGATATTTATTTTTGGTTGAAATTTTTATAGTAGATTCCACACATTATTTTAGTGATAACCTACAAATTTCAATGTTTTCTGACAAACGGTGTAAGAATTATGGTGTATTTTTCGACAAGAACTTAGTTTTTATCCTATAGGGCAAAATTGTAATTTTTAATGATATTTAATTTTGCTTGAAATTTTTATAGTAGATTCCACACATTATTTTAGTGATAAGATACAAATTTCAAAGTGTTCTGACAAACGGTGTAAGAGTTATGGTGTATTTTTCAACAAATACTCAGTTTTTTTTACCCTATAGGGGCAAAATCGTAATTTTTCATGATATTTAATTTTACTTGAAATTTTTACAGTAGATTCCCCACATTATTTTAGTGATAAGATACATATTTCAAAGTATTCTGACGAACGGTGTAAAAGTTATGGTGTATTTTTCGACAAAAACTTAGTTCTTTTACCCTATAGTGGCAAAATCGTAATTTTTCATGATATTTAATTTTCCTTGAAATTTTTACAGTTGATTCCACACATTATATTAGGGATAAGATACAGATTTGAAATTGTTCTGACAAACAGTGTAACAGTTGTGGTGTATTTTTCGACAAATACATTGTTTTTATCCTATATGGGCAAAATCGTAATTTTTCATGATATTTAATTTTGCTTGTAATTTTTACAGTAGATTCCACACATTATTTTAAATAGAAACTACAAATTTTAAAGTGTTCTGACAAACGGTGTAAAAGTTATGTTGTATTTTTTGACAAATACTCAGCTTTTTTACCTTATAGCAAAATCGTAATTTATCATGATATTTAATTTTGCTTGAAATTTTGGCAGAAGATTCCACACATTATTTTAGTGATAAACCACATATTTTAAAGTGTTTTGACAAACGGTGTCAGAGTTATGGTGTATTTTTCGACAAATACTCAGTTTTTTAACCATATAGGGTCAAAATGGTAATTTTTCATGATGTTTAATTTTGCTTGAAAATTTTAAAGTAGATTCCATACATTATTTTAGCGATAAGCTACAAATTTCAAAGTGTTCTGACAAACGGTGTAAGAATTATGGTGTATTTTTCGACAAATGCTCAGTTTTAATACCCAATAGCGGCAAAATCGTAATTTCTCATGATATTTAATTTTTCTTGAAATTTTTACAGTAGATTCCACTCATTATTTTAGTGATAAGCTACAAATTTTAAAGTGTTCTGACAAACGGTGTAAGAGTTATGGTGTATTTTTTTGACAAAATCGACACATTATTTTAGTGATAAGCTACAAATTTTATAGGCAAAATCGTAATTTTTCATGATATTTAATTTTTCTTGAAACTATGTACTAGATTCGACACATTATTTTAGTGATAAGCTACAAATTTTAAAGTGTTCTGACAATCGGTGTAAGAATTATGGTGTATTTTTAAACAAATACTCAGTTTTTTTTACCCAATAGGGCCAAAATCGTAATTTCTCATGGTATTTAATGTTGCTTGAATATTTTGCACTAGATTCCATACATTATTTTAGTGATAAGATACAAATTTCAAAGTGTTGTAACAAACGGTGTAAGAGTTATGGAGTATGTTTCGACAAATATTCAGTTTTTATCCTATAGTGGCAAAATCATAATTTTTCAATATATTTAATTTTGCTTGAAATTTTTACATTAGATTCCACACATTATTTTAGTGATAAGATATAAATTTGAAAGTGTTCTGACAAACGGTGTAAGAGTTAGGTGTATTTTTCGACAAATACTAAGTTTTTTTTACCCTGAATTGGCAAAATCGTAATTTTTAATGATATTTTATTTTGGTTGAAATTTTTACAGTAGATTCCACATATTATTTTTGGGATAAGTCACAAATTTCAAAGTGTTCTGACGAACGGTGTAAGAGTTATGGTGTATTTTTCGACAAATACACAGTTTTAATATCCAATAGGGGCAAAATCGAAATTTATCATGATATTTAATTTTGCTTGAAGTTTTTACAGTTGATTCCACACATTATTTTAATCATAAGCTACAAATTTTAAAGTGTTCTGACAAACGGTGTAAGAGTTATGGTGTATTTTTTGACAAGTACTCAGTTTTTTACCCAATAGGGGCAAAATCAAAATTTCTCATGATATTTAATGTTGCTTGAAATTTTTACAGTAGATTCCACACATTATTTTTGTGATAAGCTTCAAATTTAAAAGTGTTCTGACAAACGGTGTAAGAGTTATGGTGTATGTTTCGACAAATACCGAGTTTTTATCCTATAGGGGCAAAATCGTAATTTTTCATGATATTAAATTTTGGTTGAAATTTTACTGTAGATTCCACACATTATTTTTATGATGAGAAACAAATTTCAAAGTGTTCTGACAAACGGTGTAAGAGTAATGGTGTATTTTCGACAAATACTAAGATTTTTTATCCTATAGGGACAAAATCGTAATTTTTCATGATATTTAATTTTGCTTGAAATTTTTGCAGTAGATTCCACACATTATTTTAGTGATAAGCTACAAATTTTAAAGTGTTCTGACAAACGGTGTAAGAATTATGGTGTATTTGTCGACAAATATTTAGTTTTTTAACCCTATAGGGTCAAAATAGTAATTTTTCATGATATTTAATTTTGCTTGAAATTTTTATGGTTGATTTCACACATTAAGTTAGTGATAAGCTACAAAATTCCAAGTGTACTGACAAACGGTGTAAGAATTATGGTGTATTGTTCGACAAATACTCAGTTTTTTTACCCAACAGTGGCAAAATCGTAATTTCTCATGATATTTAATTTTGCTTGAAAATTTTACAGTAGATTCCACACATTATTTTAGTGATAAGCTACAAATTTTAAATTGAAAAACAGTGTAAGAGTTATGGTATATTTTTTCATAAATACTCAGTTTGTTTTACCCAATAGTTGCAAAATCGTAATTTCTCATGATATATAATGTTGCTTGAATATTTTACAGTAGATTCCACACATTATTTTAGTGATAAGCTACAAATTTCAAAGTTTTCTAACAAACAGTGTAAGAGTTATAGAGTATGTTTCGACAAATACTCAATTTTTATCCTATAGTGGCAAAATCGTAATTTTTCATGATATTTAATTTTGCTTGAAATTTTTACATTAGATACCACACATTATTTTAGTGATAAGCTACAAATTTCAAAGTATTCTGACAAACGGTGTAAGAGTTAGGTTTATTTTTCGACAAATACTAAGTTTTTTACCCTGTAGGGGGAAAACCATAATTTTTCACGATATTTTATTTTGGTTGAAATTTTTACAGTCGATTCCACATATTATTTTTGGGATAAGCCACAAATTTCAAAGTGTTCTGACGAACGGTGTAAGAGTTATGGTGTATTTTTTGACAAATACTCAGTTTTAATATCCAATAGGGGCAAAATCGTAATTTCTCATGATATTTAATTTTGCTTGAAATTTTTACAGTTGATTCCACACATTATTTTAGTCATGAGCTACAAATTTTTAAAGTGTTCTGACAAACGGTGTTAGAGTTATGGTGTATTTTTTTACAAGTACTCAGTTTTTTTACCCAATAGGGGCAAAATCGAAATTTCTAATGATATTTAATGTTGGTTGAAATTCTGACAGTAGATTCCACACATTATTTTAGCGATAAGCTATAAATTTAAAAGTGTTCCGACAAACGGTGTAAGAGTTAAGGAGTATGTTTCTACAAATAATTTGTTTTTATCCTGTAGGGGCAAAACCGTAATTTTTCAATGTATTTTATTTTGGTTGAAATTTTTACAGTAGATTCCACACATTATTTTAGTGATAAGCTACAAATTTGAAAGTGTTCTGACAAACTGTGAAAGAGTTAGGTGTATTTTTCGAGAAATACTAAGTTTTTTTACCCTATAGGGGCAAAATCGTAATTTTTCATGATATTTTATTTTGCTTGAAATTTTTATAGTAGATTTCACACATTATTTTAGTGATAAGCTACAAATTTCATAGTGTTCTGACAAAGGGTGAAAGAGTTAGGTGTATTTTTTTGAGAAATACTATGTTTTTTTACCCTATAGGGGCAAAATCGTAATTTTTCATGATATTTAATTTTTCTTGAAATTTTTACAGTAGATTCCACACATTATTTTTGTGATAACCGACAAATTTCAAAATGTTCTGACAAACGGTGTAAGAGAAATGGTGTATTTTCGACAAATACTCAGTTTTTTTACCCGATAGGGGGAAAATCGTAATTTTTCATGATATTTAATTTTGCTTGAAATTTTTACAGTAGATTCCAAACATTATTTTAGTGATAAGCTACAAATTTTAAAGTGTTCTGACAAACGGTGTAAGAGTTATGGTGTATTTGTCGACAAATACTTAGTTTTTTAACCCTATAGGGGCAAAATTGTAATTTTTCATGATTTTTAATTTTGCTTTAAATTTTTACAGTAGATTCCAGACATTATTTTAGTGAAAAGCTACAAATTTCTAAGTGTACTGACAAACGGTGTAAGAATTATGGTGTATTTTTCGACAAATACTTAGTTTTTTTACCCAATAGGGGCAAAATCGTAATTTATCATGATATTTAATTTTTCATGAAAATTTTACAGTAGATTCCACACATTATTTTAGTGATAAGCTACAAATTTTAAAGTGTTTTACAAACGGTGTAAGATTTATGGTGTATTGTTTGATAAATACTTAGTTGTTTTTACCCAATAGGGGCAAAATCGTAATTTCACATGATATTTAATGTTGCTTTAAATTTTTACAGTAGATTCCCCACATTATTTTGGTGATAACTACAAATTTCAGAGTGTTCTAATAAAAGGTGTAAGAGTTATGGAGTATGTTTCGACAAATACTCAGTTTTTATCCTATAGTGGCAAAATCGTAATTTTTCATGATGTTTAATTTTGCTTCAAATTTTTACAGTAGATTCCACACATTATTTTAATGATAATCTACAAATTTCAAAGTGTTCTGACAAACGGTGTTAGAGTTATGTGTATTTTTCGACAAATACTAAGTTTTTTACCCAATAGGGGTAAAATCGTAATTTTTCCTGATACTTTATTTTGGTTGAAATTTTTACAGCAGATTCCACACATTATTTTTGCTATAAGCCAGCAATTTCAAAGTGTTCTGACAAACGGTGTAAGAGTTATGGTGTATTTTCGACAAATACTCAGTTTTTTTACTTTATAGGGGCAAAATCGTAATTTTTCATTATATTTAATTTTGCTTGAAATTTTTGAAGTAGATTCCACGCATTATGCTGGTGTTAAGATACAAATTTTAAAGTGTTCTGACATACGGTGTAAGAGTTAGGTGTATTTTTCGACAAATACTAAGTTTTTTACCCTATAGGGGCAAAATCGTAATTTATCATGATATTTAATTTTGCTTCTAATTTTTACATTAGATTCCACACATTATTTTAGTGATAAACTACAAATTTTAAAGTATTCTGACCAACGGTGTAAGAGTTATGGTGTATTTTTTTGACAAATACTCAGATTTTTACCCTATATGGGCAAAATCGTAATTTTTCCTGATATTTAATTTTGCTTGAAATTTTGACAGTAGATTCCACACATTATTTAGTGATAAGCAACAAATTTTAAAGTGTTTGACAAACGGTGCAAGAGTTATGGTATATTTTTCGACAAATACTCAATTTTTAACCCTATAGGGTCAAAATCTTAATTTTTCATAATATTTAATTTTGCTTGAAATTTTTAGTGATAAGATACAAATTTCGAAGTGTTCTGACAGACGGTGTACTAGTTAGGTGTATTTTTCGACAAATACTCATTTTTTTTACCTTATAGGGGCAAAATCGTAATTTTTCATCATATTTAATTTTGCTTGAAATTTTTATAGTAGATTCCACACATTATTTTAGTGATAAGCTATAAATTTCAAAGTGTTCTGACAAACGGTGTAAGAATTATGGTGTATTTTTCGATAAAAACTTAGTTTTTATCTTATAGGGGCAAAATCATAATTTTTCATGATATTTAATTTTTCTTGAAATTTTTATCGTAGATTCCACACATTAATTTAGTGATAAGATACAAATTTCAAAGTGTTCTTACAAACGGTGTAAGAGTTATGGTGTATTTTTCAACAAATACTCATTTTTTACCCTATTAGGGTAAAATCGTAATTTTCTTGATATTTAAGTTTACTTGAAATTTTTACAGTACATTCCACACATTATTTTAGTGATAAGAAACAAATTTTAAAGTGTTCTGACAAACGGTGTAAAAGGTATGGTGTATTTTTCGATAAAAACTCAGTTTTTTTACCATATAGAGGCAAAGTCGTAATTTTTCATGATATTTAATTTTTCTTGAAATTTTTATAGTAGATTCGACACATTATTTTAGTTATAAGATACATATTTCAAAGTGTTCTGACAAACAGTGTAAGAGTTGTGGTGTATTTTTCGACAAATACTTAGTTTTTATCCTATAGGGGCAATGTCGTAATTATTCATGATATTTAATTTTGCTTGAAATTTTTAAAGTAGATTCCACATATTATTTTGGTGATAAGCTAAAAATTTTAAAGTGTTCTGACAAACGGTGTAAGACTTATGGTGTATTTTTCGACAAAAACTCAGTTGTTTTATCCTATATGGGCTAAGTCGTAATTTTTCATGATTTTTAATTTTGCTTGAAATTTTTACAGTAGATTCTACACATTATTTTAGTTATAAGATACATATTTCAAAGTGTTCTGACAAACAGTGTAAGAGTTGTGGTGTATTTTTCTACAAATACTTAGTTTTTATCCTATAGGGGCAATGTCGAAATTATTCATGATATTTAATTTTGCTTGAAATTTTTAAAGTAGATTCCACACATTATTTTGGTGATAACCTAAAAATTTTAAAGTGTTCTGACAGACGGTGTAAGAGTTATGGTGTATATTTTGACAAAAACTCAGTTTTTTTACCCTATAGGGGCAAAATCGTAATTTTTCATGATATTTAATTTTGTTTGAAATTTTTACAGTTGATTCCACACATTATTTTAGTGATAAGATAAAAATTTCAAAGTTTTCTCACAAACGGTGTAAGAGTTATGGTGTATGTTTCGACAAATATTTAGTTTTTATCCTATAGGGGCAAAATCGTAAATTTTCATGATATTTAATTTTGCTTTAAATTTTTATAGTAGATTCCACACATTATTTTAGTGATAAGCTACAAATTTCAAAGTGTTCTGACAAACGGTGTAAGAGTTATGGTATATTTTTCGACTAATACTCAGTTTTTTTACCCTATATGGGCAAAATCGTAATTTTTCATTATATTTAATTTTGCTTGAAATTTTTGCAGTAGACTCCACACATTATTTTAGTGATAAGACTCAAATTTCAAAGTGTTCTGAGAAACGATGTATGAGTTATGGTGTATTTACAACAAATACTCAGTTTTTTTAGCCTATAGGGGCAAAATCGTAATTTTTCATGATATTTAATTTTGCTTGAAATTTTACAGTAGATTCCACACATTATTTTAGTGATAAGCTACAAATTTTAAAGTCTTCTGACATACGGTGTAAGAGTTAGGTGTAAGAATTTTACAGTAGATTCCATACATTATTTTAGTGATAAGCTACAAATTTCAAAGTATTCTGACAAACGGTGTAAGAATTATGGTGTATTTTTCGATAAAAACTTAGTTTTTATCCTATACGGGCAAAATCGTAATTTTTCATGATTTTTAATTTTGCTTGAAATTTTTACAGTAGATTCCACATATTATTTTAGTCATAAGATACAAATTTTAAAATGTTCTGACAAACGGTGTAAGAGTTATGGTGTATTTTTTGATAAAAACTCAGTTTTTTTCCCTATAGGGGCAAAATTGTAATTTTTCATGATATTTAATTTTGCTTGAAATTTTGGCAGTAGATTTCACACATTATTTTAGTGATAAGCCACAAATTTTAAAGTGTTCTGACAAACGGTGTAAGAGTTATGTTGTATTTTTCGACAAATTCTCAGTTTTTTAACCATAAAGGGTCAAAATCGTAATTTTGCATGATATTTAATTTTGCTTGAAATTTTTACTGTAGATAACACATATTATTTTAGTGATAAGCTACAAATTTTAAAGTGTACTGGCAAAACAGTGTAAGAATTATGGTGTATTTTCGACAAATACTTAGTTTTTTTTACCCAATAGGGGCAAAATCGTAATTTCTCATGATATTTAATTTTGCTTAAAACTTTTACAGTAGATTCCACTTATTATTTAAGTGATAAGTTACAAATTTTAAAGTGTTCTGATAAACGGTGTAAGAGTTATGGTGTATTTTCGGATAAATACTAGGTTTTTTTTTACCCAATAGGGGCAAAATCGTAATTTCTCATGATATTTAATGTTGTCTGAATATTTTACAGTAGATTCCACACATCATTTTAGTGATAAGCCACAAATTTCAAAGTGTTCTAACAAACGGTGTAAGAGTTATGGAGTATGTTTCGGCAAATACTCAGTTTTTTTATACTTTAGTGGCTAAATCGTAATTATTCATGATATTTAATTTGCTTGAAATTTTCACAGTAGATTCGACACATTATTTTAGTGATAAGCTACAAATTTTAAAGTGTTCTGACAAACGGTGTAAGAGTTAGGTGTATTTTTCGACAAATACTAAGTTTTTTACCCTGTAGGGGCAAAATCGTAATTTTTATGATATTTTATTATGGTTGAAATTTTTACAGTAGATTCCACAAATTATTTTTGTGATAAGCCACAAATTTCAAAGTGTTCTGACAAACGGTGTAAGAGTTATGGTGTATTTTTCGACAAATACTCAGTTTTAATACCCAATAGGGGCAAAATCGTAATTTCTCATGATATTTAATTTTTCTTGAAATTTTTACAGATTATTCCACACACTATTTTAGTCATAAGCTACAAATTTTAAAGTGTTATGACAAATGGTGTAAGAGTTATGGTGTATTTTTTGATAAATACTCAGTTTTTTTTACCCATTAGGGGCAAAATCGTAATTTCTCATGATACTTAATGTTACTTGAAATTCTTACAGTATATTCCACACATTATTTTAGTGATAAGCTACAAATTTTAAAGTATTCTGACAAACGGAGTAAGAATTATGGTGTATTTTTCGACAAATACTCAGTTTTTTTACCCAATAGGGGCAAAATCGTAATTTCTCGTGATATTTAATTTTGCTTGAAAGTTTTACAGTAGATTCCACACATTATTTTAGTGATAAGCAATAAATTTCAAAGTGTTCTGACAAACGGTGTAAGAGTTATGGTGTATTTTTTGATAAATACTTAGTTTTTTTTACCCAATAGGGGCAAAATCGTAATTTCTCATGATATTTAATGTTGCTTCAATATTTTAGAGTAGATTCCACACATTATTTTAGTAATAAGCTACAAATTTCAAAGTGTTCTGACAAACGGTGTAAGAATTATGGTGTATTTTTTTACAAATACTCAGTTTTAATACCCAATAGCGGCAAAGTCGTAATTTCTCATGATATTTAATTTTGCTTGAAATTTTACTGTAGATAACACATATTATTTTAGTGATGACCTACAAATTTTAAAGTGTACTGACAAACGGTGTAAGAATTATGGTGTATTTTTCGACAAATACTCAGTTTTTTTTACCCAATAGGGGCAAAATCGTAATTTCTCATGGTATTTAATTTTGCTTGAAAATTTTACAGTAGATTCCCATTATTATTTTAGTGATAAGCTACAAATTTTAAAGTGTTCTGACAAACGGTGTAAGAGTTATGGTGTATTGTTTGATAAATACTCAATTTTTTTTACCCAATAGGGGCAAAATCGTAATTTCTTATGTTATTTAATGTTGGTTGAATATTTCACTGTAGATTCCACATATTATTTTAGTGATAAGCTACAAATTTCAAAGTGTTCTAACAAACGGTGTAAGAGTTATGGAGTATGTTTCGACAAATACTCAGTTTTTATCCTATCGCGGCAAAATCGTAATTTTTCATGATATTTAATTTTGCTTGAAATTTTAACAGTAGATTCCACACATTATTTTAGTGATAAGCTACAAATTTCTAAGTGTACAGACAAACGGTGTAAGAATTATGGTGTATTTTTCGACAAATACCTAGTTTTTTACCCAATATGGGCAAAATCGTAATTTCTCATGATATTTAATTTTGCTTGGAAATTTTACAGTAGATTCCACACATTATTTTAGTGATAAGCTACAATTTTAAAGTGTTCTGACAAACGGTGTAAGAGTTATGGTGTATTTTTTGATAAATACTCAGTTTTTCACCTAATAGGGGCAAAATCGTAATTTCTCATGATATTTATTGTTACTTCATATTTTACAGTAGATTCCACACATTATTTTAGTTATAAGCTACAAATTTAAAAGTGTTCTGACAAACGGTGTAAGAGTTATGGAGTATGTTTCGACAAATACTCAATTTTTATCCTATAGTGGCAAAATCGTAATTTTTCATGATATTTAATTTTGCTTGAAATTTTGCAGTAGATTCCACACATTATTTAAGGGATAAGCTACAAATTTTAAAGTGTTCTGACAAACGGTGTAAAAATTATGGTGTATGTTTCGACAAATACTCAGTTTTTTTACCCAATAGGGGAAAAATCGTAATTTATCATGATATTTAATTTTGCTTGAAAATTTTACAGTAGATTCCACACATTATTTTAGTGATGAGCTACAAATTTTAAAGTGTTCTGACAAACGGTGTAAGAGTTATGGTGTATTTTTTGATAAATACTCAATTTTTTTACCCAATAGGGGCAAAATCGTAATTTCTCATGATATTTAATGTTGCTTGAATATTTTACAGTAGATTCCACACATTATTTTAGTGATAAGATACAAATTTCAAAGTGTTCTAACAAACGGTGTAAGAGTTATGGAGTATGTTTCGACAAATACTCAGTTGTTTTATCCTTTAGTAGCTAAATTGTAATTTTTCATGATATTTAATTTTGTTTGAAATTTTTACAGTAGATTTGACACATTATTTTAGTGATAAGCTACAAATTTTAAAGTGTTCTGACAAACGGTGTAACAGTTAGGTGTATTTTTCGACAAATACTAAGTTTTTTACCCTGTAGGGGCAAAATCATAATTTTTTATGATATTTTATTTTTGTTGAAATTTTTACTGTAGATTCCACATATTATTTTTGTGATAAGCCACAAATTTCAAAGTGTTCTGACAAACGGTGTAAGAGTTATGGTGTATTTTTCGACAAATACTCAATTTTAATACCCAATAGGGGCAAAATCGTAATTCCTCATGATATTTAATTTTTCTTGAAATTTTTACAGATGATTCCACACATTATTTTAGTCATAAGCTACAAATTTTAAAGTGTTCTGACAAACGGTGTAAGAGTTATGGTGTATTTTTTGATAAATACTCAGTTTTTTTTACCCAATAGGGGCAAAATCGTAATTTCTCATCATATTTAATGTTGCTTCAATATTTTAGAGTAGAGTCCACACATTATTTTAGTAATAAGCTACAAATTTCAATGTGTTCTAACAAACGGTGTAAGAGTTATGGAGTATGTTTCCGACAAATACTCAGTTTTTATCCTATAGTGGCAAAATCGTAATTTTCCATGATATTTAATTTTGCTTGAAATTTTTACAGTAGATTCCACACATTATTTTAGTGATAAGCTACAAATTTCAAAGTGTTCTGACAAACGGGGTAAGAGTTATGTGTATTTTTTGACAAATACTAAGTTTTTTTACCCTGTAGGGGCAAAATCGTAATTTTTTTTGATATTTTATTTTGTTTAAAATTTTTACAGTAGATTCCACAAATTATTTTGGTAATAAGCCACAAATTTCAAAGTGTTCTGACTAACGGTGGAAGAGTTATGTTGTATTTTTCGACAAATACTCAGTTTTAATACCCAATAGGGGCAGAATCGTAATTTCTCATGATAGTTAATTTTGCTTCAAATTTTTACAGTTGATTCCACACATTATTTTAGTCATATGCTGCAAATGTTAAAGTTTTCTGACAAACGGTGTAAGAGTTATGGAGTATGTTTCGACAAATACCTAGTTTTTATCCTATAGGGGCAAAATCGTAATTTTTCATGATATTTAATTTTGCTTGAAATTTATACAGTAGATTCGACACATTATTTTAGTGATAAGCTACAAATTTCAAAGTGTTCAGACAAACGGTGAAAGAGTTAGGTGTATTTTTCGAGAAATACTAAGTTTTTTTACCCTATAGGGGCAAAATCGTAATTTTTCATGATATTTAATTTTGGTTGAAATTTTTACAGTAGATTCCACACATTATTTTAGTGATAACCTACAAAGTTTAAAGTTGTTCTGACAAACGGTGTAAGAGTTTTGCTGTATTTTTCGACAAATACTTAGTTTTTTACCCTATATGGGCAAAATCGTAATTTTTCATGTTATTTAATTTTGCTTTAAATTTTTACAGTAGATTCCACACATTATTTTATAATAAGCTACAAATTTCTAAATGTACTGACAAACGGGGTAAGAATTATTGTGTATTTTTCGACAAATACTTAGTTTTTTTTACCTAATAGGGGCAAAATCGTAATTTCTCATGATATTTAATTTTGCTTGAAATTTTTACAGTAGATTCCAGACATTATTTTAGTGATAAGCTACAAATTTCAAAGTGTTAACAAACGGTGTAAGAGTTATGGAGTATGTTTCGACAAATACTCAGTTTTTATCCTATAGTGGCAAAATTGTAATTTTTCATGATATTTAATTTTGTTTGAAATTTTTACAGTAGATTCCACACATTATAATAGTGATAAGCTACAAATTTCAAAGTGTTCTGACAAACGGTGTAAGAGTTAGGTGTATTTTTTGACAAATACTAAGTTTTTTTACCCTATATGGGCAAAATCGTAATTTTTCATGATATTTAATTTTGTGGAAATTTTTACAGTAGATTCCACACATTATTTTGGTGATAAGCCACAAATTTCAAAGTGTTCTCACAAACGGTGTAAGAGTTATGGTTTATTTTTTAGAAATACTCAGTTTTAATACCCAATAGGGGCAAAATTATAATTTCTCATGATATTTAATTTTGCTTGAAATTTTTACAGTAGATTACACACATTATTTTAGTGATAAACTACAAATTTTAAAGTGTTTTGTGAAGCGGTGTATGAGTTATGGTGTATTTTTCGAGAAATACTCAATTTTTTAACCCTATAGGGTCAAAATCGTAATTTTTCTTGATATTTAATTTTGTTTGAAATTTTTAAAGAAGATTCCACACATTATTTTAGTGATAACCTACAAATTTAATGGTTTTCTGACAAACGGTGGAAGAATCATGGTGTATTTTTCGACAAATACTCAGTTTTAATATCCAATACGGGCAAAATCGTAATTTCTCATGATATTTAATTTTGTTTGAAATTTTTACAATAGATTCCACACATTATTTTAGTGATAAGCTACAATTTTTAAAGTCTTCAGACAAACAGTGTAAGAGTTATGGTGTATTTTTTGACAAATACTCAGTTTTTTACCCAATAGGGGCAAAATCGTAATTTCTCATGATATTTAATGTTGCTCTAAATTTTTACAGTAGATTCCACACATTATTTTAGTGATAACCTACAAAGTTTAAAGTTGTTCTGACAAACGGTGTAAGAGTTTTGCTGTATTTTTCGACAAATACTTAGTTTTTTAACCCTATAGGGGCATAATCGTAATTTTTCATGATATTTAATTTTGATTGAAATTTTTGCAGTAGATTCCACACATTATTTTAGTCTTAAGCTACAAATTTAACAAATACTCAGTTTTTTTACCCGATAGGGGCAAAATCGTAATTTTTCATGAAACTTATTCTTTCTTGCAATTTTTACAGTAGATTCCACTCATTATTTTAGTGATATGATGTAAATTTCAAAGTGTTCTGACCAAAGGTGTAAGAGTTATGGTATATTTTTCGTCAATAAACTTAAATTTTACGTGAAATTTCCTTTCACGTAATGTGCTTCAAAAATCATATTTTTGATGCATACATTGCTTAGAATTGGATTGTGTACTAATAAAATCATTAATTTAATTAATCTGTAATCTAATGTATGATGACATATTATGAAATTTAACAAATACCCAGTTTTTTTTCCTATAGGGGCAAAATCGTAATTTTTCATGAAACTTATTTTTGCTTGAAATTTTTACAGTAGATTCCACACATTATTTTAGTGATATGCAGCAAATTACAAAGTGTTCTGACCAAAGGTGTAAGAGTTATGGTTTATTTTTCGTCAATAAAATTAAATTTTAACGTGAATTTTCCTTTCACGTAATGTGGTTCAAAACTCATATTTTTGATGCATACATTGATTATAATTGTATTGTGTACAAATAAATTTATTAATTTAATCAATCTGTAATCTAATTTATGATGAAATATTATAAAATTTAACAAATACTTAATTTTTTACGCGATAGGGGCAAAATCGTAATTTTTCCATCAAACTTGTTTTTTGTTGAAATTTTTACAGTAGATTCCACACATTATTTTAGCGATATGCTTTAAATTTCAAAGTGTTCTGACCAAAGGTGTAAGAGTTATGGTTTATTTTTCGTTAATAAAGTTAAATTTTAACGTGAAATTTCCTTTCACGTAATTTGGTTCAAAAATCATATTTTTGATGCATACATTGCTTAGAATTGAATTGTGTACTAATAAATTCATTAATTTAATCAAGCTATAATCTAATTTATGATTAAATATTATAAAATTTAAAAAAATACTCAGTTTTTTTACCCGTTAGGGGCAAAATCGTAATTTTTAATGAAACTTATTTTTGCTTGAAAATTTTCAAGTAGAATCCACACATTATTTTAGTGATATGACATAAATTTCAAAGTGTTCTGACCAAAGGTGTAAGAGATATGGTATATTTTTCGTCAATAAACTTAAATTTTAACGTGAAATTTCCTTTCACGTAATGTGGCTCAGGAATCATATTTTTGATGCATACATTGCTTAGAATTGGATTGTGTACTAATAAATTCATTAATTTAATCAATCTGTAATCTAATGTATGATGAAATTAAATAAAATTTAACAAATACTTAGTTTTTTTACCCTATAGGGGCAAAATCGTAATTTTTCAAGAAACTTATTTTTGCTTGAAATTTTTACAGTATATTCCACACATTATTTTAGTGATATGCTGCAAATTTCAAAGTGTTCTGACCAAAGGTGTATGAGTTATGGTATATTTTTCGTCAATAAAGTTAAATTTTAACGTGAAATGTCCTTTCACGTAATGTGGTTAAAAAATCATATTTTTGATGCATACATTGCTTAGAATTGGATTGTGTACAAATAAATTCATTAATTTAATCAATCTGTAATCTAATGTATGATGAAATATTATAAAATTTAACAAATACTCAGTTTTTTAACCCTATAGGGGCAAAATCGTAAATTTTCATGAGATTTATTTTTGCTTAAAATTTTTACTGTCGATTCCACACATTATTTAAGTGATATGCTGGAAATTTCAAAGTGTTCTGACCAAAGGTGTAAAAGTTATGGTATATTTTTCGTCAATAAAGTTAAATTTTAACGTAAATTTTCTTTTCACGTAATGTGGTTCAAAAATCATATTTTTGATGCATACATTGCTTAGAATTGGATTGTGTACCAATGAATTCATTAATTTAATCAATATGTAATCTAATGTATGATGAAATATTATAAAATTTAACAAATAATCATTTTTTTACTATATTGGGGCAAAATCGTAAATTTTCATGAGATTTATTTTTTCTTGAAATTTTTACTATCAATTCGACACATTATTTTAGTGATATACTGCTATTTTCAAAGTGTTCTGACCAAAGGTGTAAGAGTTATGGTATATTTTTTGTTAATAAAGTTAAATTTTAACGTGAATTTTCCCTTCACGTAATGTGGTTCAAAAATCTTATTTTTGATGCATACATTGATTATAATTAGATTGTGTACTAATAAATTCATTAATTTAATAAATCTGTAATCTAATTTATGATGAAATATTATAAAATTTAACAAATACCCAGTTTTTTACCCGATATGGGCAAAATCGTAATTTTTCATGAAACTTATTCTTGCTTCCAATTTTTACAGTAGATTTCACACATTATTTTAGTGATATGATGTAAATTTCAAAGTGTTCTGACCAAAGGTGTAATAGTTATGGTATATTTTTCGTCAATAAACTTAAATTTTAACGTGATATTTCGTTTCACGTAATGTGGTTCAAAAATCACATTTTTTTAAGCATACAATGCTTAGAATTGAATTGTGTACTAATAAATTCATTAATTTAATCAAGCTATAATCTAATGTCTGATGGAATATTATAAAATTTAACAAATACTCAGTTTGGTTCCCTATAGGGGCAAAATCGTAATTTTTCATGAGATTTATTTATGCTTGAAATTTTTACAGTAGATTCCCCACATTATTTTAGTGATATGCTGCAAATTTCACAGTGTTCTGACCAAAGGTGTAAGAGTTATGGTATATTTTTCGTCAATAAAGTAAAATTTTAAAGTGAAATTTCCTTTCACGTAATGTGGTTCAAAAATCATATTTTTGATGCATACATTGCTTAGAATTGGATTGTTTACTAATAAATTCATTAATTTAATTAATCTGTAATCTAATGTATGATAACATATTTTAAAATTTAAAAAAATACTCAGTTTTTTTACCCTATAGGGGCAAAATCGTAATTTTTTATGAGATTTATTTATACTTGAAATTTATACAGTAGATTCCACACATTATTTTAGTGATATGCTGCAAATTTCAAAGTGTTCTAACCAAAGGTGTAAAAGTTATGGTATATTTTTCGTCAATAAAGTTAAATTTTAACGTGAAATTTTCTTTCACGTAATATGGTTCAAAAATCTTAATTTTGATGCATAAATTGCTTAGAATTGGATTTTGTACTAATAAATTCATTAATTTAATCTAATGTATGATGACATATAATAAAATTTAACAAATACTTAGTTTTTTTACCCGATAGGGGTAAAATCGTAGTTTTTCATGAAACTTATTTTTGCTTGAAATTTTTACAGAAGCTTCCAAACATTATTTTAGTGATACGCTGAAATTTCAAAGTGTTCTGACCAAAAGTGTTAGAGTTATGGTATATTTATCGTCAATAAAGATAAATTTTAATGTGAATTTTCCTTTCACGTAATGTGGTTCAAAAATCATATTTTTTATGCATACGTTGATTATAATTGGAGTGTGTACTAATAAATTCATTAATTTAATAAATCTGTAATCTAATTTATGATGAAATATTCTAAAATTTAACAAATACTTAATTCTTTTACCCGATAGGGGCAAAATCATAATTTTTCATGAAACTTAGTTTTGCTTGAAATTTTTACAGTAGATTCCACACATTATTTTAGTGATATGATGTAAATTCCAAAGTGTTCTAACCAAAGGTGTAAGAGTTATGGTATATTTTTCGTCAATAAACTTAAATTTTAACGTGACATTTCCTTTCACGTAATGTGGTTCAAAAATCATATTTTTGCTGCATACATAGCTTAGAATTGGATTGTGTACTAATAAATTCATTAATTCAATCAATCTGTAATCTAATGTATGATGAAATATAATAAAATTTAACAAATGCATAGTTTTTTACCCTAATGGGGCAAAATCATAATTTTTCCTGAAACTTATTTTTGCTTAAAATTTTTACAGTAGATTCCACACATTATTATAGTGATATTCTGAAAATTTCAAAGTATTTTGACCAAAAGCGTAAAAGTTATGGTATATTGTTCGTCAATAAAGTTAAGTTTTAACGTGAATTTTCCTTTCTCGTAATATGGTTTAAAAATCATCTTTTTGATGCATACATTGCATAGATTTGGATTTTGTACTAATAAATTCATTAATTTAATCAATCTATAATCTAATGTATGATGAAATATAATAAAATTTAACAAATACTTAGTTTTTATACCATATAGGGGCAAAATCATAATTTTTCATAAAACTTATTTTTGCTTAAAATTTTTACAGTAGATTCCATACATTATTTTAGTGATATGCTGCAAATTTCAAAGTGTTCTGACCAAAGGTGTAAGAGTTATAGTATATTTTTCGTCAATAAACTTAAATTTTAACGTGAAATTTTCTTTCACGTAATGTGGTTCAAAAATCATATTTATGATGCATACATTGCTTAGAATTGGATTGTGTACTAATAAATTCATTAATTTAATCAATCTGTAATCTATTGTATGATAACATATTTTAAAATTTAACAAATACTCAGTTTTTTTACCCTAGAGGGGCAAAATCGTAATTTTTTATCAGATTTATTTATACTTGAAATTTATAAAGTAGATTCCACACATTATTTTAGTGATATACTACAAATTTAAAAGTGTTCTGACCAAAAGGTGTAAAAGTTATGGTATATTTTTCGTCAATAAAGTTAAATTGTAACGTGAAATTTTCTTTCAGGTAATGTGGTTCAAAAATCTTATTTTTGATGCATACATTGCTTAGAATTGGATTTTTTACTAATAAATTCATTGATTTAATCAATCTTTAATCTAATGTATGATGAAATATAATAAAATTTAACAAATACTTAGTTTTTTAACCCGATAGGGGTAAAATCGTAGTTTTTCATGAAACTTATTTTTGCTTGAAATTTTTACAGAAGCTTCCAAACATTATTTTAGTGATACGCTGCAAATTTCAAAGTGTTCTGACCAAAAGTGTTAGAGTTATGGTATATTTTTCGTCAATAAAGATAAATTTTAACGTGAATTTTCCTTTCACGTAATGTGGTTCAAAAATCATATTTTTTATGCATACGTTGATTATAATTGGAGTGTGTACTAATAAATACATTAATTTAATAAATTTGTAATCTAATTTATGATGAAATATTTTAAAATTTAACAAATACTTAATTTTTTTACCCGATAGGGGCAAAATCATAATTTTTCATTAAACTTAATTTTGCTTAAAATTTATACAGTAGATTCCACACATTATTTTAGTGATATGATATAAATTTCAAAGTGTTCTAACCAAAGATGTAAGAGTTATGGTATATTTTTCGTCAATAAACTTAAATTTTAACGTGAAATTTCCTTTCACGTATTGTGGTTCAAAAATCATATTTTTGATGCATACATAGCTTAGAATTGGATTGTGTACTAATAAATTCATTAATTTAATCAATCTGTAATCTAATGTATGATGAAATATAATAAAATTTAACAAATGCGTAGTTTTTTTACCCTATTGGGGCAAAATCGTAATTTTTCCTGAAACTTATTTTTGCTTAAAATTTTTACAGTAGATTCCACACATTATTTTAGTGATATTCTGAAAATTTCAAAGTGTTTTGACCAAAGGTGTAAAAGTTATGGTATATTGTTCGTCAATAAAGTTAAGTTTTAAAGTGAATTTTCCTTTCTCGTAATGAGGTTTAAAAATCATATTTTTGATACATACATTGCATAGATTTAGATTTTGTACTAATAAATTCATTAATTTAATCAATCTATAATCTAATGTATGATGAAATATTATAAAATTTAACAAATACTTAGTTTTTTTACCATATAGGGGCAAAATCGTAATTTTTCATGAAACTTATTTTTGCTTGAAATTTTTACAGTTGATTCCACACATTATTTTAGGGATATCCTGCAAATTTCAAAGTGTTCTAACCAAAGGTGTAAGAGTTATGGTATATTTTTCGTCAATAAAGTTAAATTTTAACGTGAATTTTCCTTTCACGTAATGTGGTTCAAAAATCATATTTTTATGCATATAATGCTTAGAATTGAATTATGTACTAATAAATTCATTAATTTAATCAAGTAATAATCTAATGTGTGATGAAATATTATAAAATTTAACAAATACTCAGTTTTTTTCCCTATATGGGCAAAATTGTAATTTTTCATGAGATTTATTTATTCTTGAAATTTTTACAGTAGATTCCACACATTCTGCAAATTTCAAAGTGTTCTGACTTAAGGTGTAGGAGTTATGGTATATTTTTCATCAATAAAGTTAAATTTTAACGTGAAATTTCCTTTCACGTAATGTGGTTAAAAAATCATATTTTAGATGCATACATTGCTTAGAATTGGATTGTGTACAAATAAATAGATTAATTTAATATATCTGTAATCTAATGTATGATGAAATATTATAAAATTTAACAAATACTCAGTTACTAACCCTAAGGGGCAAAATAGTAAATTTTCATGTGATTTGTTTTTGCTTGAAATGTTTTTGTCGATTCCACACATTATTTTAGTGATATTCTGCAAATTTCAAAGTGTTCTTACCAAAGGTGTAAGAGTTATGGTATACTTTTCGTCAATAAAGTTAAATTTTAACGTGGATTTTTCTTTCACGTAATGTAGTTTAAAAATCATATTTTAAATGCATACATTGCTTAGAATTGGATTTTGTACTAATTACTTTATTAATTTAATCAATCTGTAATCTAATGTATGATGAAATATAATAAAATTTAACAAATACTTAGTTTTTTTACCCTATAAGGGTAAAATCGTCATTTTTCATGAAACTTATTTTTGCTTGAAATTTTTACATTAGATTCCACACATTATTTTAGGGATATGATACAAATTTCATAGTGTTCAGACCCAAGGTGTAAGAGTTATGGTATATTTTTCGTCAAAAAAATTAAATTTTAACGTGAAAATTTTCTTTCACGTAATGTGGTTCAAAAATCATATTTTTGATGCATGCAATTCTTAGAATTTGATTGTGTACTAATAAATTCATTAATTTAATCAATCTGTAATGAAATGTATGATGAAATATAATAAAATTTAACAAATACTTAGTTTTTTTACCCTATTGGGGCAAAATCATAATTTTTCCTGAAACTTATTTTTAATTGAAATTTTTACAGTATATTCCACACTTTATTTAGTGATATGCTACAAATTTCAAAGTGTTCTGCCCAAAGGTGTAGGAGTTATGGTATATTTTTCGTCAATAAAGTTAAATTTTAACGTGAAATTTCCTTTCATGTAATGTAGTTAAAAAAATCATATTTTTTATGCATACATTGCTTAGAATTGGATTGTGTACAAATAAATACATTAATTTAATTAATCTGTAATCTAATGTATGATGAAATATTATAAAATTTAACAAATACTCAGTTTTTTTACCCTATAGGGGCAAAATAGTAAATTTTCATGAGATTTATTTTTGCTTGAAATTTTTTCTGTCGATTACACACATTATTTTAGTGATATGCTGCAAATTTCAAAGTGTTCTGACCGAAGGTGTAAGAGTTATGGTATATTTTTCGTCAATAAAGTTAAATTTTAACGTGAATTTTCCTTTCACGCAAAATGGTTCAAAAATCATATTTTTGATGCATACATTGCTCTGAATTGGATTTTTTACTAATAACTTCATTAATTTTATCAATCTGTATTCTAATGTATGATGAAATATAATTAAATTTAATAAATACTTAGTTTTTTTACCCTATAGGGGCAAAATCATAATTTTTCATGAAACTTATTTTTGGTTAAAATTTTTACAGTAGATTCCACACATTATTTTAGTGATATGCTGCAAATTTCAAAGTGTTCCGACCAAAGGAGTAAGAGTTATGGTATATTTTTCGGTAATAAAGTTAAATTTTAACGTGAATTTTTCTTTCAAGTAATGTGGTTCAAAAATCATATTTTTTAAGCATACATTGATTAAAATTGCAATGTGTACTAATAAATTCAATAATTTAATCAATCTGTAATCTAATTTATTAAGAAGTATTATAAAATTTAACAAATACTCAGTTTTTTTACCCGATAGGGGCAAAATCGTAATTTTTCATGAATCTTATTTTTGCTAGAAATTTTTACAGTAGATTCCACAAATTATTTTAATGATATGATGTAAATTTCAAAGTGTTCTGATCAAAGGTGTAAGAGTTATGGTATATTTTTCGTCAATAAACTTAACTTTTAACGAGAATTTTCCTTTCACGTAATGTGGTTCAAAAATCATATTTTTGATGCATACATTGCTTAGAATTGGATTGTGTACTAATAAATTAATTAATTTAATCAATATGTAATCTAATGTATGATGAAATATAATAAAATTTAACAAATACTTAGTTTTTTACCCTATAGGGGCGAAATCGTAAATTTTCATGAAACTTATTTTTGCTTGAAATTTTCAACACATAATTTTAGAGATATGCTACAAATTTCAAAGTGTTCTGACCAAAGGTGTAAGAGTTATGGTATATTTTTAGTCAATACAGTTAAATTTTAACGTGAATTTTCCTTTCACGTAATGTGGTTCAAAAATCATATTTTTGATGCATACGTTGATTATAATTGTATTGTGTACGAAAAAATTCATTAATTTAAACAATCTTTAATCTAATTTATGATGAAATATTATAAAATTTAACAAATACTCAGTTTTTTACCCGATAGGGGCAAAATCGTAATTTTTCATGAAACTTATTTTTGTTTGAAAATTTTGCAGAAGCTTCCACACATTATTTTAGTGATACGCAGCAAATTTCAAAGTAATCTGACAAAAGGTGTAAGAGTTATGGTATATTTTTCGTCAATAAAGTTAAATTTTAACGTGAAATTTCCTTTTACGTAATGTGGTTCAAAAATCATATTTTTTTAGCGTACATTGATTATAATTGGAGTGTGTACTAATAAATTAATTAATTTAATCGATCTATAATCTAATTTATGATGAAATATTATAAAATTTAACAAATACTCAGTTTTTTTACCCGATAGGGGCAAAATCGTAATTTTTCATGAAACTTATTTTTGCTTGAAATTTTTACGGTAGATTCCACACATTATTTTAATGATATGATGTAAATTTCAAAGTGTTCTGACTACAGGTGTAAGAGTTATGGTATATTTTTCGTCAATAAACTTAAATTTTAAAGTGAATTTTCCTTTCACCTAATGAGGTTCAAAAATCATATTTTTGATGTATATAATGCTTAGAATTTAATTGTGTACTAATAAATTCATTAATTTAATCACACCATAATCTAATGTGTAATGAAATATTATAAAATTTAACAAATACTCAGTTTTTTTCCCTATAGGGGCAAAATCGTAATTTTTCATGAGATTTATTTATTCTTGAAATTTTTATTGTAGATTCCACACATTATTTTAGTGATATGCTGCAAATTTCAAAGTGTTCTGACCTAAGGTGTAGGAGTTATGGTATATTTTTTGTCTATAAAGTTAAATTTTAACGTGAAATTTTCTTTCACAAAATATGGTTCAAAAATCTTATTTTAAAGCATACATTGCTTAGAATTGAATTGTGTACTAATATATTCATTAATTTAATCAAGTTGTAATCTAATGTATGATAAAATATAATAAAATTTAACAAATACTCAGTTTTTATCCCTAAAGGGGAAAAATCGTAATTTTTCATGACATTTATTTATACTTGAAAATTTTACAGTAGATTCCACACATTAGTTTAGTGATATGCAGCAAATTTCAAAGTGTTCAGACCAAAGGTGTAAGAGTTATGGTATATTTTTCGTCAAAAAAATTAAATTTTAACGTAAAAATTTTCTTTCGTGTAATGTGGTTCAAAAATCATATTTTTGATTCATACATTGCTTAGAATTGGATTGTGTACTAATAAATTCATTAATTTAATCAATCTGTAATCTAATGTACGATGAAATATAATAAAATTTAACAAATACTTAGTTTTTTTACCCTATTGGGGCAAAATCATAATTTTTCCTGAAACTTATTTTTCCTTGAAATTTTTACAGTAGATTCCACACATTATTTTAGTGATATGCTGTAAATTTCAAAGTGTTCTGACCAAAGGTGTAAGAGTTATGGTATATTTTTCGTCAATAAAGTTAAATTTTAACGTGAAATTTCCTTTCATGTAATGTGGTTAAAAAATTCATATTTTTATGCATACATTGCTCAGAATTGGATTGTGTACAAATAAATACATTAATTTAATCAATCTGTAAGCTAATGTATGATGAAATATTATAAAATTTAAGAAATACTCAGTTTTTTTACCCTATAGGGGCAAAATAGTAAATTTTCTTGAGATTTATTTTTGTTAGAAATTTTTATTGTCGATTCCACACATTTTTTAGTGATATGCTGCAAATTTCAAAGTGTTCTGACCAAAGGTGTAAGAGTTATGGTATATTTTTCGTCAATAAAGTTAAATTTTAACGTGAATATTCCTTTCACGTAATGTGGTTCAAAAATCATATTTTTGATGCATACATTGCATAGAATTGGATTTTGTACTAATAACTTCATTAATTTAATCAATCTGTAATATAATGTATGATGAAATATAATAAAATTTAACAAATACTTAGTTTTTTTACCCTATAGGGGCAAAATTGTAAATTTTCATGAAACTTATTTTTGCTTGAAATTTTTACAATAGAATCCAAACATTATTTTAGTTATATGCTGCTAATTTCAAAGTGATCTGACCAAAGGTGCAAAAATTGGAGTGTGTACTAATAAATTCATTAATTTAATCAATATGTAATCTAGTTTATGATGAAGTATTATAAAATTTAACAAATACTCTGTTTTTTTACCCGATAGGGGCAAAATCGTAATATTTCATGAAACTTATTTTTGCTTGAAATTTGTACAGTAGATTCCACACATTATTTTAATGATATGATGTAAATTTCAAAGTGTTCTGACCAAAGGTGTAAGAGTTATGGAATATTTTTCGTCAATAAACTTAACTTTTAACGTCAATTTTCCTTTCACGTAATGTGGTTCAAAAATCATATTTTTAATGCATCATAGCTTAGAATTGGATTGTTGACTAATAAATTCATTAATTTAATCAATCTGTAATCTAATGTATGATGAAATATAATAAAATTTAACAAATACTTAGTTTTTTAACCCTATAGGGGCAAAATCGTAATTTTTCATGAAACTTATTTTTGCTTGAAATTTTCAACACATTATTTTAGTGATACGCTGCAACTTTCAAAGTGTTCTGACCAAAGGTGTAAGAGTTATGGTATATTTTTCGTCAATAAAGTTAAATTTTAACGAGAATTTTCCTTTCACGTAATGTGGTTCAAAAATCATATTTTTGATGCATACATTGATTATAATTGTATTGTGTACTAATAAATTCATTAATTTAAACAATCTTTAATCTAATTTATGATGAAATATTTTAAAATTTAACAAATACTCAGTTTTTTACCCGATAGGGCCAAAATCGTAATTTTTAATGAAACTTATTTTTGCTTGAAATTTTTACAGAAGCTTACACACATTGTTTTAGTGAGACGCCGCAAATTTCAAAGTTTTCTGACTAAAGGTGTAAGAGTTATGGTATATTTTTCGTCAATAAAGTTAAATTTTAACGTGAAATTTCCTTTCACGTAATGTGGTTCAAAAATCATATTTTTGATTCATATAATGCTTAGAATTGAATTGTGTACTGATAAATTCATTAATTTAATGAAGCTATAATCTAATGTGTGATGAAATATTATAAAATTTAACAAATACTTAGTTTTTTCCCAATATGGGCAAAATCGTAAATTTTCATGAGATTTATTTATTCTTGAAATTTTTACAGTAGATTCCACACATTATTTTAGTGATATGCTGCAAATTTCAAAGTGTTCTGACCAAAGGTGTAGGAGTTATGGTATATTTTTCGTCAATAAAGTTAAATTTTAACGTGAAATTTTCTTTGAAGAAATGTGGGTCAAAAATCATATTTTTGATTCATACAATGCTTAGAATTGAATTGTGTACTAATAAATTCATTAATTTAATGAAGCTATAATCTAATGTGTGATGAAATATTATAAAATTTAACAAATACTTAGTTTTTCCCTATAGGGGCAAAATCGTAAATTTTCATGAGATTTATTTATGCTTGAAATTTTTACAATAGAGTCCACACATTATTTTAGTGATATGCGACAAATTTCAAAGTGTTCAGACCAAAGGTGTAAAAGTTATGGTATATTTTTCGTCCAAAAAGTTAAATTTTAACGTGAAATTTCCTTTCACTTAATGTGGTTAAAAAATCATATTTTTGATGCATACATTGCTTAGAATTGGATTGTGTACAAATAAATACATTAATTTAATAAATCTGTAATCTAATGTATGATGAAATATTATAAAATTTAACAAATACTCAGTTATTAACCCTATGGGGGCAAAATAGTTAATTTTCATGAGATTTATTTTTGCTTGAAATTTTTTTGTCGATTCCACACATTATTTTAGTGATATGTTGCAAATTTCAAAGTGTTCTGACCAAAGGTGTAAGAGTTATGGTATATTTTTCATCAATAAACTTAAATTTTAACGTGAATTTTCCTTTCACGTAATGTGGTTCAAAAATCATATTTTTGATGCATACATTGCTTAGAATTGGATTTTGTACTAATAATTTCATTAATTTAATCAATCTGTAATCTAATGAATGATGAAATATAATAAAATTTAACAAATACTTAGTTTTTTTACCCTATAGGGGCAAAATCGTAATTTTTCATGAAACTTAATTTTGCTTGAAATTTTTTACAAAAGATTCCACACATTATTTTAGTGATATACTGCAAATTTCATAGTGTTTTGACCAAAGGTGTAAGAGTTATGGTATATTTTTCGTCAATGAAGTTTAATTTTTACGTGAAATTTCCTTTCACGTAATGTGGTTCAAAAATCAAATTTTTTGATGCATACATTGCTTAGAATTTGATAGTGTATTAATAAATTCATTAATTTAATCAATCTGTATTCTAATGTATGATGAAATATTATAAAATTTAACAAATACTCTTTTTTTTACCCTATCGGGGCAAAATTGTAATTTTTCATGGGATTTATTTATGCTTGAAATTTTTACAGAAGATTCCACAAATTATTTTAGTGATATTCTTTAAATTTCAAAGTGTTCTAACCAAATGTGCAAGTGTTATGGTATTTTTTGGTCAATAAATTTAAATTTTAACATCAAATTTCCTTTCACATTATGTGGTTAAAAAATCATATTTTTTATGCATAAATTGCTTAGAATTGGATTGTGTTCTAATAAATTCATTAATTTAATCAATCTGTAATCTAATGTAGGATGAAATATTATAAAATTTAACAAATACTCAGCTTTTTTACCCTATAGGGGCAAAATCGTAATTTTTCATGAGATTTATTTACGCTTGAAATTTTTACAGTAGATCCCACACATTATTTTAGTGATATGCTGCAAATTTCAAAGTGTTTTGACCAAAGCTATAAGAGTTAAGGTATATTTTTCGTCAATAAAATTAAATTTTAACGTGAAATTTTCTTTCACATAATGTGGTTCAAAAATCAAAGTTTTGAAGCATACATTGCTTAGAATTGAATTGTGTACTAATAAATTCATTAATTTAATCAAGCTATAATCTAATGTGGGCTGATATATTATAAAATTTAATAAATACTTAGTTTTTTCCCCATAGGGGCAAAATCGTAATTTTTAATGAAACTTATTTTTGGATGAAATTTTTACAGTAAATTCCACACATTGTTTTAGTGATATTCTGTAAATTTCAAAGTGTTTTGACCAAAGGTGTAAGAGTTATGCTATATTTTTCGTCAATAAACTTAAATTTTAACGTGAAATTTCCTTTCACGTAATGTGGTTCAAAAATCATATTTTTGATGCATACATTGCTTAGAATTGGATTGTGTACTCATGAATTCATTAAATTAATCAATCTGTAATCTAATGTTTGATGAAATATTTTAAAATTGAACAAATACTCAGTTTTTTTACCCTATACGGGCAAATTCGTTATTTTTCATGAGATTTATTAATGCTTGAAATTTTTACAGTAGATTCCACACATTATTTTAGTGTTATGCTGCAAATTTCAAAGTATTCTGTGCAAAGGAGTAAGAGTTATTGTATATTTTTCGTCAATAAAGTTAAATTTTAACGTGAAAATTCTTTTCAC
The DNA here is from genome assembly GCA_028749325.2 of Caryopteris x clandonensis. NCBI lineage: Eukaryota > Viridiplantae > Streptophyta > Magnoliopsida > Lamiales > Lamiaceae > Caryopteris > Caryopteris x clandonensis. Next base: position 6,214,618 of record JAPYKT020000019.1, on the reverse strand, counting down.
GTAATGTTGTTAAAAAATCATATTTTCGATGCATACATTGCTTAGAATTGGATTGTGTACTAATAAATTCATTAATTTAATCAATCTGAAATCAAATTTATTGTGAAATATTATAAAATTTAACAAATACTCTGTTTTTTACCCTATAGGTGCAAAATCGTAATTTTTCATGAGATTTATTTATGCTTGAAATTTTTACAGTAGATTCCGCACATTATTTTAGTGATATGCTGCAAATTTCAAAGTGTTCTGACCAAAGGTGTATTATGGTATATTTTTTGTCAATAAAGTTAAATTCTAACGTGAAATTTTCTTTCACGTAATGTGGTTCAAAAATCATATTTTTGATGCATTCATTGATTAGAATATGATTCTGTACTAATAAATTTATTAATTTAATCAATCTGTAATTTAATGTACTATGAAATATTATAAAATATAACAAATACTCAATTTTTTTACCCTATAGGGGCAAAATCGTAATTTTTCCTGAAATTTATATTTACTTGAAATTTTTACAGTAGATTCCACACATTATTTTTGTGATATGCTGCAAATTTTAAAAGGTTCGGACCAAAGGTGTAAGAGTTATGGTATATTTTTCGTCAATAAAGTTAAATTTAAGCGTGAAATTTCCTTCACGTAATGTGGTTTAAAATTCATATTTTTGATGCAAACATTATTTAGAATTTGATTGTGTGCTAATAAATTTATTAATTTAATCAACCTGTAATCTAATGTATGATGAAATATTATAAAATCTACTAAATGCTCAGTTTTTTCCCTATAGGGGCAAAATCGTAATTTTTTAATGAAACTTATTTTTCCTTGAAATATTTACAGTAGATTCCACACATTATTTTAGCGATATGCTGCAAATTTCAAAGTGTTCTGACCGAAGGTGTAAGAGTTATGGTATATTTTTCGTCAATAAAGTTAAATTTTTACGTGAAATTTTCTTACACGTAATGTGGATCAAAAATCATATTTTTGGTGCATACATTGCTTAAAATTGGATAGTATATTAATAAATTCATTAATTTGATCAGTAGTAATCTAATGTATGATGAAATATTATAATATTTAACAAATACTCTTTTTTTTACCCTATAGGGGTAAAATCATAATTTTTCATGAGATTTATTTATGCTTGAAATTTTTACAGTAGATTCCACACATTATTTTAGTGATATTCTATAAATTTCAAATTGTTCTGACCAAAGGTGCAAGTGTTATGGTATATTTTTCGTCAATAAAGTTAAATTTTAACGTGAAATTTCCTTTCACGTAATGTGCTTCAAAAATCATATTTTTGATGCATACATTGCTTAGAATTGAATTGTGTACTAATAAATTCATTAATTTAATCAATCAGTAATCTAATGTATTATGAAATATTTTAAAATTTAACAAAAACCCAATTTTTTTACCATATAGGGGCAAAATCGTAATTTTTCATGAGATTTATTTGTCTTTGAAATTTGTACAGAAGATTCCATAAATTATTTTAGTGATATGCTACTAATTTCAAAGTGTTCTGACCAAAGGTGTAAGAGTAATGGTATATTTTTCGTCAATAAAGTTAAATTTTAACGTGCATTTTCTTTCACGTAATGTGGTTCAAAAATCTTATTTTTGATGCATACAATGCTTAGAATTAGATTGTGTACTAATAAATTCATTAATTTAATCAAGTTGTAATCTAATGTATGACGAAATATTATAAAATATAACAAATTCTCAGTTTTTTTCCCCATAGGGGCAAAATAGTAATTTTTCATGAAACTTATTTTTGGTTGAAATTTTTACAGTAGATTCCACACATTATTTTAGTGATATTCTGTAAATTTCAAAGTGTTCTAACCAAAAATGTAAGAGTTATGCTATATTTTTCGTCAATAAACTTAAATTTTAACGTGAAATTTCCTTTCACGTAATGTGGTTAAAAAATCATATTTTTGATGCATACATTGCTTAGAATTGGATTGTGTACGAATGAATTCATTAATTTAATCAAGCTGTAATCTAATGTATGATAAAATATTATAAAATTTAACAAATACTTAGTTTTTTACCCGATAGGGGCAAAATTGTAATTTTTCATGAAACTTATTTTTGCTTGTAATTTTTAAAGTAGATCCCACACATTATTTTAGTGATATGATGTAAATTTCATTGTGTTCTGACCAAAGGTGTAAGAGTTATGGTATATTTTTCGTCAATAAACATAAATTTTAACGTGAAATTTCCTTTCACGTAATGTGGTGTAAAAATAATTATTTTGATGCATGCATTGCTTAGAATTGGATTGTGTACTAATAAATTCATTAATTTACTGTAATCTAATGTATGATGAAATATTATAAAATTTCACAAATACTTAGTTTTTTTACCATATAAGGGCAAAATTGAAAATTTTCATGAGATTTATTTTTGTTTGAAATTTTTACATTAGATTCCACACATTATTTTAGTGATATGCTAGAAATTTCAAAGTGTTCTCACCAAAGGTGTAAGAGTTATGGTATATTTTTCGTCAATAATTTAAAATTTTAACGTGAAATTGTCTTTCACGTAATGTGGTTCAAAAATCTTATTTTTGATGCTTACATTACTTAGAATTGGATTGTGTACTAATATTAATTTAATCAAGTTGAAATATAATGTATGACGAAATATTATAAAATATAACAAATACTCAGTTTTTTCCCCATAGGGGCAAAATCGTAAATTTTCATGAAAGTTATTTTTGCTTGAAATTTTTATAGTAGGTTCCACACATTGTTTTAGTAATATTCTAAAATTTTTAAAGTGTTCTGACCAAATGTGTAAGAGTTATGGTATAATTTTTCGTAAATAAACTTAAATTTTAACGTGAAATTTCCTTTGACGTAATGTGGTTCAAAAATCATATTTTTGATGCATACATTACTTAGAATTGGATTGTGTACTAATAAATTCATTAATTTAATCAATCTGTAATCTAATATATGATATAATATTATAAAATTTAACAGATACTCAGTGTTTTTTCCCATAGGGGCAAAATCGTAATTTTTCATGAAACTTATTTTTGCTTGAAATTTTTACAGTGGATTCCACACATTATTTTAGTGATATTCTGTAAATTTCAAAGTGTTCTGACCAAAGGTGTAAGAGTTATGGTATATTTTTCGTCAATAAAGTTAAATTTTAACGTGAATTTTTTTTTCACGTAATGTGGTTCAAAAATCTTATTTTGGATGCATACATTGCTTATAATTGGTTTGTGTACTAATAAATTCATTAATTCATTAATCTAATGTAAGATATAATATTAAAAAATTTAACAAATACTCCGTTTTTTCCCCATAGGGGCAAAATCGTAATTTTTCATGAGATTTATTTATGCTAGAAATTTTTACAGTAGATTCCGCACATTATTTTAGTGAGATGCTGCAAATTTCAAAGTGTTCTGACAAAAGGTGTAAGAGTTATGGTACATTTTTCGTCAATAAAGTTAAATTTTAACGTGAAATTTTATTTCACGTAATGTGGTTAAAAAATCTTATTTTTGATGTATATATTGCTTGGAATTGGATTCTATACTAATAAATTCATTAATTTAATCAAGCTGTTATCTAATGTATGATAAAATATTATAAAATTTAACAAATACTCAGGTTTTTCCCCATAGGGGCAAAATCGTAATTTTTCATGAAACTTATTTTTGTTTAAAATTTTTACAGTATATTCCACACATTGTTTTATTGATATTCTGTAAATTTCAAAGTGTTCTGACCAAAGGTGTAAGAGTTATGGTATATTTTTCATCAGTAAACTTAAATTTTAACGTGAAATTTCCTCTCACGTAATGTGGTTCAAAAATCATATTTTTGATGCATACATTGCTTAGAATTGGATTGTGTACTAATAAATTCATTAATTTAATCAATCTGTAATCTAATGTATGATTACATATTTTAAAATTTAACAAATACTCAGTTTTTTTACCCTATAGGGGCAAAATCGAAATTTTTCATGAGATTTATTTATGCTTGAAATTTTTATAGTAGATTCCACACATTATTTTAGTGATATGCTGTAAATTTCAAAGTGTTCTGACCAAAGGTGTAAGAGTTATGGTATTTTTTCGTCAATAAAGTTAAATTTTAACGTGAAATTTTCTTTCACGTAATGTAGTTCAAAAATCTTATTTTTGATGCATACATTGCTTAGAATTGGATTGTGTACTAATAAATTCATTAATTTAATCAAGCTGTAATCTAATGTTTGATAAAATATTATAAAATTTAACAAATACTTAATTTTTTTACCCTGTAGGGGCAAAATTGTAAGTTTTCATGAGATTTATTTATGCTTGAATTTTACAGTAGATTCCAAACATTATTTTAGTGATATGCTGCAAATTTCAAAGTGTTCTGACCGAAGGTGTAAGAGTTATGGTATATTTTTCGTCAATAAAGTTAAATTTTAACATGCAATTTTCTTTCACGTAATGTGGTTCAAAAATCTTATTTTTGATGTATATATTACTTAAAATTGGATTCTGTACTAATAAATTCATAAATTTAATCCAGCTGTAATCTAATTTATGATAAAATATTATAAAATTTAACAAAAACTCAGTTTTTTTCCCATAGGGGCAAAATAGTAATTTTTCATGAAATTTATTTTTTTTGAAATTTTTACAGTAGATTCAACACATTATTTTAGTATATGCTATAAATTTCAAAGTGTTCTGACCAAGAGTTATGGTATATTTTTCGTCAATAAAGTTAAACTATAACGTGAAATTTTCTTTCACGTAATGTGGTTCAAAAATCTTATTTTTGAGCATACATTGCTTAGAATTGGATTGTGTACTAATAAATTCATTAATTTAATCAAGTTGTAATCTAATGTATGATGAAATATTATAAAATATAACAAATGCTCAGGATTTTTCCCATAGGGGCAAAATCGTAATTTTTCATGAAACTTATTTTTGCTTGAAATTTTTACAATAGATTCCACACATTATGTTAGTGATATTCTGTAAATTTCAAAGTGTTCTGACCAAAGGTATAAGAGTTATGGTATATTTTTCGTCAATAAACTTAAATTTTAACGTGAAATTTCCTTTCACGTAATGTGGTTAATAAATCATATTTTTGATGCATATATTGCTTAGAATTAGATTGTGTACTAATAAATTCATTAATTTAATCAATTTGTAATCTAATGTATGATGAAATATTATAAAATTTAACGAATACTCAGATTTTTACCATATAGGGGCACATTCGTAATTTTTCATGAGATTTATTTATGCTTGAAACTTTTACAATAGATTCCACACATTTATTTAGTGATATGATGCAAATTTTAAAGTGTTCTGACCAAAGGTGTAAGAGTTATGGTATATTTTTCATCAATAAAGTTCAATTTTAACGTGGAATTTTCTTTCACGTAATGTGGTTCAAAAATCTTATTTTTGATGCATACATTGCTTAGAATTGGATTGTGTACTAATAAATTTATTAATTTAATCAAGCTGTAATCTAATGTATGATAAAATATTATAAAATTTAACAAATACTCAGTTTTTTTCCACATAGGGGTAAATTCGTAATTTTTCAAAAAACTTATTTTTGCTTGAAATTTTTACAGTAGATTCCACACATTATTTTAGTGATATGCTTTAAATTTAAAAGTGTTCTGACCAAAGGTGTAAGAGTAATGGTATATTTTTCGGCAATAAAGTTAAATTTTAACGTAAATTTTCCTTTCACGTAATGTGGTTAAAAAAATCATATTTTTGATGCATACATTGCTTAGAATTGGATTGTGTACAAATAAATATATTAATTTAATCAATCTGTAATCTAATGTATGATGAAATATTTTAAAATTTAACAAATACTCAGTTTTTTTACCTTATAGGGGCAAAATCGTAAATTTTCATGAGATTTATTTTTGCTTGAAATTTTTACTGTCGATTCCAGACATTATTTTAGTTATATGCTGCAAATTTCAAAGTATTCTGACCAAAGTTGTAAGAGTTATGGTATATTTTTCGTCAATAAAGTTAAATTTTAAGGTGAATTTTCCTTTCATGTAATGTGGCTCAAAAATCATATTTGTTATGCATACATTGATTATAATTGGAGTGTGTACAAATAAATTCATTAATTTAATCAATCTGTAATCTAATTTAGAACACTAGTATTACATCCAAATACACCTAATAATCCTTTACCTACATACTTAAGAACATCAAATATATGTGACTTGGGTTATTATGGTATCAGAGCCAATTATAGAATAGAAGACATATTATTTGATCTTGACGTAAAATTCATAGCTGAATGCATATTCGAAGATTTAATTATATTTATGTTGAATTGGTATTCTTTATACTTGTAAGAATACTACGTTGGTAAGCGTAAGACGGATGACAAGCCCACTGAGAATAGGGTGTTCCACTCAGTGTTCCCGTAGTCTTACCTGTAGAAGAGAATTTCAAGGAAATATAAATATAAGAGATAATTCTAATGGCAGTTCAGTTAAGAAACTTATTCAGATCATATAGTAGATCTAATTCTATTAGTGGTTCCAACACCAATAGAAATGAAAACACAATACAAAGTAATGAAAGATTAGTTCCAATAGATTATTCAAACTGGACTATACCTCAAGAACAAATAGAAAATATATATCAAATAGGTTTAACAGATTTCAAAATGGCATTTTCAGTCAAAACTCATGAAGAAACTTTATATATACAAGAAGAATCACAAAGTATAAAATTATTAAATATTAATGCAATTCAAAAATATATTAAGAAAAATTATAATTATTTACATATAGGATTAGTTCAAGTTGCAGTTAGACCCCCAGTTCATATAGGAGTTGATCTGCCAATATATCTAGCTTTAAGAGACAAAAGATTAATAAAATATAAAACATCTTTATTATCATTATCACTAAAATAATGTGTGGAATCTACTGTAAAAATTTCAAGCAAAATTAAATATCATGAAAAATTTCGATATTGCCCCTATAGGGTAAAAAAACAGAGTAATTGTCGAAAAATACACTATAACTCTTACACCGTCTGTCAGAACACTTTGATATTTGCGGCTTATCACTAAAAGAATGTGTGGAATCAATTGTAAAAATTTCTAACAAAATTAAATATCATGAAAAATTACGATTTTGCCCCTATAGGATAAAAACTAAGTATTTGTCGAAAAATACACCATAACTCTTACACCGTTTGTCAGAACACTTTAAAATTTGTTTCTTATCACTAAACTAATGTGTGGAATCTACTGTAAAAATTTCAAGTAAAATTAAATATCATAAAAAATTACGATTTTGCCCCTATAGGGTAAAAAAACTGAGTATTTGTCGAAAAACACACCATAACTATTACACCGTTTGTTATAACACTTTGAAATTTGTAATTTATCACTAAAGAAATATGTGGAAAATACTGTAAAAATTTCAAGCAAAATTAAATATCATGGAAAATTACGATTTTGCCCCTATAGGGTAAAAAAACTGAGTATTTATCGAAAAATACACTATAACTCTTACACCTTCAGTCATAAAACTTTCAAATTTGTGGCTTATCCCTAAAATAATGTGTGGAATCTACTGTAAAAATTTCTAGCAAAATTAAATATCATGAAAAATTACGGTTTTGCCACTATAGGATAAAAACTAAGTATTTGTCGAAAAATAAGCCATAACCCTTACACCGTTTGTCAGAACATTTTGAAATTTGTTTCTTATCACTAAACTAAAGTGTGGAATCTACTGTAGAAATTTCAAGCAAAATTAAATATCGTGAAAAATTAAGATTTAGCCCCTATAGGGTAAAAAAACTGAGTATTTGTCGAAAAATACACCATAACTCTTACACCATTTGTCAGAACACTTTGAAATTTGTATATTTTCACTAAAATAATATGTGGAATCTACTGTAAAAATTTCAAGCACAATTAAATATCATGAAAAATTACGATTTTGCCCCAATAGGGTAAAAAAACTGAGTATTTGTCGAAAAATACACCATAACTCTTACACCGTTTGTCAGAACACTTTGAAATTTGTAGCTTTTTACTAAAATAATGTGTGGAATCTACTGTAAAAATTTCAAGCAAAATTAAATATCATGAAAAATTACGATTTCGCCCCTATATGATAAAAACTAAGTATTTGTCGAAAAATACACCATAACTCTTACACCATTTGTCAGAACACTTTGAAATTTGTGGCTTATCACTAAAATAATGTGTGGAATCTACTGAAAAAATTTCAAGCAAAATTAAATGTCATGAAAAATTATGATTTTGCCCCTATAGGATAAAAACTAAGTATTTGTCGAAAAATACACCATAACTCTTACACCGTTTGTAAGAACACTTTCAAAATTTGTATCTTATCACTGCAACTAATGTGTTGAATCTACTGTAAAAATTTCAAGCAAAATTAAATATCATGAAAAATTACGATTTTGCCCCTTTATGATAAAAACTAAGTATTTGTCGAAAAATACAGAATAACTCTTACACCGTTTGTCATAACACTTTGAAATTTTTATCTTATCACTAAAATAATGTGTTGAATCTATTGTAAAAATTTGTTACTTATTACTAAACTAATGTGTGGAATGTACTGTAAAAATTACAAGCAAAATTAAATATAATGAAAAATTACGATTTTGCACCTTTAGGGTAAAAAAACTGAGTATTTGTTGAAAAACACACCATAACTCTTACACTGTTTGTGACAACACTTTAAAATTTTTATATTTTCACCAAAATAATATTAGGAATCTACTATAAAAATTTCAAGCAAAATTAAATATAATGAAAAATTACGATTTTGCACCTATAGGGTAAAAAAACTGAGTATTTGTCGAAAAACACACCATAACTCTTACACCGTCTGTCAGAACACTTTGAAATTTGTGGCTTATCACTAAAATAATGTGTGGCATCTACTGTAAAAATTTCTAGCAAAATTAAATATCATGAAAAATTACGATTTTGCCCTATAGGGTAAAAAACTTACTATTTGTCGAAAAACACACCATGACTCTTACACCGTTTGTCAGAACACTTTGAAATTTGTAATTTATCACTAAAATAATGTGTGGAATCTACTGTAAAAATTTCAAGCAAAATTAAATATCATGAAAAATTACGATTTTGCCCATATAGGATAAAAACTAAGTATTTGTCGAAAAATACACCATAACTCTTACACCATTTGTCAGAACACTTTGAAATTTGTGGGTTATCACTAAAATAATGTTTGGTATCTACTGTAAAAATTTCAAACAAAATTAAATATCATGAAAAATTACGATTTTGCCCCTATAGGATAAAAACTAAGTATTTGTCGAAAAGTACACCATAACTCTTACACCGTTTGTCAGAACACTTTGAAATTTGTAATTTATCACTAAAATAATGTGTGGAATCTACTGTAAAAATTTCAAGCAAAATTAAATATCATGAAAAATTACGATCTTGCCCATATAGGATAAAAACTAAGTATTTGTCGAAAAATACACCATAACTCTTACACCATTTGTCAGAACACTTTGAAATTTGTGTGTTATCACTAAAATATTATTTGGTATCTACTGTAAAAATTTCAAACAAAATTTAATATCATGAAAAATTACGATTTTGCCCCTATAGGATAAAAACAAAGTATTTGTCAGAAAGTACACCATAACTCTTACACCGTTTGTCAGAACACTTTGAAATTTGTATCTTTTCACTAAAATAATGTGTGGAATCTATTGTAAAAATTTCAAGCAAAATTAAATATCATGAAAAATTACGATTTTGCCCATATAGGATTAAAACTAAGTATTTGTCGAAAAATACACCATAACTCTTACACCATTTGTCAGAACACTTTGAAATTTGTGGGTTATCACTAAAATAATGTTTGGTATCTACTGTAAAAATTTCCAACAAAATTAAATATCATTAAAATTACGATTTTGCCCTTATAGGATAAAAAAATGTGTGGAATCTACTGAAAAATTTTAAGTAAATTTTAATATCATGAAAAATTATAATTTTGCCCCTATAGGGTAAAAAAATTGAGTATTTGTCGAAAAATACACTATAACTCTTACACCGTCTGTCAGAACACTTTGAAATTTGTGGCTTATCACTAAAATAATGTGTGCAATCCATTGTAAAAATATCTAGCAAAATTAAATATCATTAAAAATTACGATTTTACCCCTATAGGATAAAAATTAAGTATTTGTCGAAAAATACACCATAACTCTTACACCGGTTGTCAAAACACTTTAAAATTTGTTTATTATTACTCAATTAATGTGTGGAATCTACTGTAAAAATTTCAAGCAAAATTAAATATAATGAAAAATTACGATTTTGCACCTATAGGGTAAAAAAACTGAGTATTTGTCGAAAAACACACCATAACTCTTACACCGTTTGTCAGAACACTTTGAAATTTGTATATTTTCACCAAAATAATGTTAAGAATCTACTGTAAAAATTTCAAGCAAAATTAAATATAATGAAAAATTACGATTTTTCACCTATAGGGTAAAAAAACTGAGTATTTGTCGAAAAACGCACCATAACTCTAACACCGTCTGTCAGAAAACTTTGAAATTTGTGTCTTGTCACTAAAATAATGTGTGGAATCGACTGTAAACATTTCTAGAAAAATTAAAAATCATGAAAAATTACGATTTTGCCCTATAGGGTAAAAAAACTAACTATTTGTCAAAAAACACACCATAACTCTTACACCGTTTGTCAGAACACTTTGAAATTAGTAATTTATCACTAAAATAATGTGTGGAATCTACTGTAAAAATTTCAAGCAAAATTAAATATCATGAAAAATTACTATTTAGCCCCTATAGGGTAAAAAACTGAGTATTTGTCGAAAAATACACCATAACTCTTACACCGTTTATCAGAACACTTTGAAATTTCATTAAAATAATGTGTGGAATCTACTATAAAAATTTCAACAAAAATTAAATATCGTGAAAAATTACGATTTTGCCCCTATATGATAAAAACAAAGTATTTGTCGAAAAATACACCATAACTCTTACACCATTTGTCAGAACACTTTGAAATTTATGGGTTATCACTAAAATAATGTTTGGTATCTACTGTAAAAATTTCAAACAAAATTAAATATCATGAAAAATTACGATTTTGTCCCTATAGGATAAAAACTAAGTATTTGTCGAAAAGTACACCATAACTCTTACACCGTTTGTTAGAACACTTTGAAATTTGTATCTTTTCACTACAATAATGTGTGGAATCTACTGGAAAAATTTCAAGCAAAATTAAATATCATGAAAAATTACGATTTTGCCCCTATTGGATAAAAACTAAGTATTTGTCGAAAAATACACCATAACTCTTACACCATTTGGTAGAACACATTGAAATTTGTGGCTTATCACTAAAATAATATGTGGAATCTACTGTAAAAATTTGAAGCAAAATTAAATATCATGAAAAATTATGATTTTGCCCCTATAGGGTAAAAAAATTGAGTATTTGTCGAAAAATACACTATAACTCTTGTACCGTCTGTCAGAACACTTTGAAATTTATGGCTTATCACTAAAATAATGTTTGGAATCTACTGTAAAAATTTCTAGCGAAATTAAATATCATGAAAAATTACGATTTTGCCCCTATAGGATAAAAACATAGTATTTGTCGAAAAATAAACCATAACTCTTACACCGTTTGTAAAAACACTTTAAAATTTGTTTCTTATTACTAAACTAAAGTTTGGTATCTAGTGTAAAAATTTCAAGCAAAATTAAATATTATGAAAAATTACAATTTTGCACCTATAGGGTAAAAAAACTGAGTATTTTTTGAAAAAGACCCCATAACTCTTACACCGTTTGTCAGAACACTTTGAAATTTGTGTCTTTTCACTAAAATAATGTTTAGAATCTACTGTAAAAATTTCATGCAAAATTAAATATCATGAAAAATTACGATTTAGCCCGTATAGGGCAAAAAAACTGAGTATTTGTCGAAAAATACACTATAACTCTTACACCGTCTGTCAGAACACTTTGAAATTTGTGGCTTATCACTAAAATAATGTGTGGAATCTACTGTAAATATTTCAAGCAAAATTAAGTATCATGAAAGTTACGATTTTGCCCCTATAGGATAAAAACTAAGCATTTGTCGAAAAATACACCATAACTCTTACACCGTTTGTCAGAACACTTTGAAATTTGTATCTTTTCACTAAAATAATGCGTGGAATCTACGCTAAAAATTTCAAGCAAAATTAAATATCATGAAAAATTACGATTTTGCCCCTATACGATAAAAATTGAGTATTTGTCGAAAAATACACAATAACTCTTACACCATTTGTTAGAACACATTGAAATTTGTGGCTTATAACTAAAACAATGTGTGGAATCTATTGTAAAAATTTCATGCAAAATTAAACATCATGAAAAATTATGATTTTGCCCCTATAAGGTAAAAAAACTGAGTATTTGTCGAGAAATACAATATAACTTTTGCACCGTCTGTCAGAACACTTTGAAATTTATGGCTTATCACTAAAATAATGTGTGGAATCTACTGTAAAAATTTCTAGCAAAATTAAATATCATGAAAAATTACGATTTTGCCATATAAGGTAAAAAAACTGAGTATTTGTCGAAAAACACACCATAACTATTACACCGTATGTCAGAACACTATGAATTTTATCACTAAAATAATATGTGGAATCTACTGTAAAAATTTCAAGAAAAATTAAATATCATGAAAAATTACGATTTAGCCCCTATAGGGTTAAAAAAAATGAGTATTTGTCTAAAAATAATCCATAACTCTTGCACCATTTGTCAGAACACTTTTAAATTTGTGGATTATCACTAAAATAATGTGTGGAATCTGCTGTAAAAATTTCAAATAAAATTAAATATCATGAAAAATTACGATTTTGCCCCAATAGGATAAAAACTAAGTATTTGTCGAAAAGTACACCATAGCTCTTACACTGTTTGTCATAACACTTTGAAATTTGAATCTTTTCACTAAAATAATGTGTGGAATCTACTGTAAAAATTTGATGCAAAATTAAATATCATGAAAAATTACGATTTTGCCCCTATAGGATAAAAACTAAGTATTTGTCGAAAAATACAACATAACTCTTACACCATTTGTCAGAACACTTTGAAATTTGTGGCTTATCACTAAACTAATGTGTGGAATCTACTTTCAAAAATTTCAAGGAAAATTTAATATCATGAAAAATTATGATTTTGCCCAATAGGGTAAAAAAACTGAGTATTTGTCGAAAAATTCACTATAACTCTTACACCGTCTGTCAGAACACTTTGAAATTTGTGATTTATCCCTAAAATAATGTGTGGAATCCACTGTAAAATTTTCGAGCAAAATTAAATATCATGAGAAATTACGATTTTGCCCCTATTGGATAAAAACTTAGTATTTGTCGAAAAATACATCATAACTCTTACACCGTTTGTCAAAACACATTAAAATTTGTTTCTTATTACTAAAATAGTGTGTGAAATCTACAGTAAAAATTTCAAGCAAAATTAAATATTATAAAAAATTACGATTTTGACACTATAGGGTAAAAACACACCATAACTCTTACACCGTTTGTCAGAACACTTTGAAATTTGTATCTTTTCACTAAAATAATGTTTGTAATCTACTATAAAAATTTCAAGAAAAATTAAATATCAAGAAAAATTACGATTTTGCCCGTATAGGATAAAAAACTGAGAATTTATCGAAAAATACACTATAACTGTTACACCGCCTGTCAGAACACTTTGAAATTTGTGCCTTATCACTAAATAATGTGTGGAATCTAATGTAAAAATTTCAATCAAAATTAAATATCATGAAAATTACGATTTTGCCCCTATAGGATAAAAACTAAGTATTTGTCGAAAAATACACCATAACTCTTACACCGCTTGTCTAAACACTTTAAAATTTGTATCCTTTCACTAAAATAATGTGTGGAATCTACTGTAAAAATTTCAAGCAAAATTAAATATCATGAAAAATTACGATTTTGCCTCTATAGGATAAAAACTAAGTATTTGTCGAAAAATACACCATAACTCTTACATCATTTGTCAGAACACAATGAAATTTGTGGCTTACCACTAAAATAATGTGTGGAATCTACTGTAAAAATTTCAAGCAAAATTAAATATCATGAAAAATTATGATTTTGCCCCTATAGGGTAAAAAACTGAGTATTTATCGAAAAATACACTATAATTCTTGCACCGTCTGTCAGAACACTTTGAAATTTGTGGCTTATCACTAAAATAATGTGTGGAATCTACTGTAAAAATTTCTTGCAAAATTAAATATCATGAAAAATTACAATTTTGCCATATAGGGTAAAAAAACTGAGTATTTGTCGAAAAACACACCATAACTCTTACACCGTTTGTCAGACCACTTTGAAATTTGTAATTTATCCCTGAAATAATGTGTGGAATCTACTGTAAAAATTTCAAGCAAAATTAAATATCATGAAAAATTACGATTTAGCCCCTATTGGGTAAAAAAAACTGAGTATTTATCGAAAAATACACCATAACTCTTACACCGTTTGTTAGAACACTTTGAAATTTGTGGCTTATCACTAAAATAATGTGTGGAATCCACTGTAAAAATATCTAGCAAAATTAAATATCATGAAAAATTACGATTTTGCCCCTATAGGATAAAAACTAAGTATTTGTCGAAAAATACACCATAACTCTTACACCATTAGTCAAAACACTTTAAATTTGTTTCTTATTACTAAACTAATGTGTGGAATCTACTGTAAAAATTTCAACCAAAATTAAATATCACAAAAAATTACGATTTTGCCCATATAGGGTAAGAAAAATAAGTATTTGTCGAAAAATACACCAAAACTCTTACTCCGTTTGTCAGAACCCTTTGAAACTTGTAGCTTATCACTAAAATAATGTGTGGAATCTACTGTAAAAATCTCAAGCAAAATTAAATGTCATGAAAAATTACAATTTTACCCCAATAGTGTAAAAAACTGAGTATTTGTAGAAAAATACAACATAACTCTTACACCGTTCGTCAGAACACTTTGAAATTTGTTGCTTATCACTAAAATAATTTTTGGAATCTACTGTAAAAATTTCAAGTAAAATTAAATATCATGTAAAATTACGATTTTGCCCCAACAGGGTAAAAAAACTGAGTATTTGTCGTAAATACACAATAACTCTTACTCCATTTGTCAGAATACTTTGAAATTTGTATCTTATGACTAAAATAATGTGTGGAATCTACCGTAAAAATTTCAAGCAAAATTAAATATCATAAAAAATTACGATTTTGCCCCTATAGGGTGAAAAAACTGAGTATTTGTCGAAAAATACACCATAACTCTTTCACCGTTTATCAGAACTCTTTGAAATTTGAAGCTTATCACTAAATAATGCCTAGAATCTATTTAAAAATTTGAAACAAAATTAAATATCATGAAAAATTACGATTTTGCCCCTATAGGGTAAAATAATTGAGTATTTGTCGTAAATACACCATAACTCTAACACCATTTGTCAGAACACTTTGAAAATGTGTAGCTTATGACTAAAATAATGTGTGCAATCTACTGTAAAAATTTCAAGCAAAATTAAATATCATGAAAAATTACGATTTTGTCTCTATAGTGTAAAAAACAGAGTATTTGTCGAAAAATTCACCATAACTCTTACGCCGTTTGACAGAACTCTTTGAAATTTGAAGTTTATCACTAAAATAATTTGTGGAATCTACTGTAAAAATTTCACGCAAAATTAAATATCATGAAAAATTACGATTTTGCCCCTATAGGGTAAAAAAACTTTGTATTTGTCGTAAATACACCATAACTCTTACACCGTTTGTCAGAGCACTTTGAAATGTGTATTTTATGACTAAAATAATGTGTGGAATCTACTGTAAAAATTTCAAGCAAAATTAAATATCATGAAAAATAACAATTTGGCCCATATAGGGTAAAAAACAGAGTATTTGTCGAAAAATACGCCATAACTCTTACACCGTTTGTTAGAACACTTTCAAATTTGTAGCTTATTACTAAAATAATGTCTGGAATCTTCTGTAAAAATTATAAGCAAAATTAAATATCGTGAAAAATTACGATTTTGCCCCTATAGGGTACAAACTGAGTATTTGTCGAAAAATACAACATAACTCATACACCGTTTGTCAGAACACTTTGCCATTTTTAGCTTATCACTTAAATAATTAGTTGAATCAAATGTAAAAATTTCAAACGAAATTAAATATCATGAAAAATTACGATTTTGCTACTATAGCGTAAAAAAACTGAGTATTTGTCGAAAAATACACAATAACTATTACACCATTTGTGAGAACACTTTGAAATTTGTAGCTTATCATTAAAATAATGTGTGGAATCTACAATAACATTTCAAGCAAAATTAAATATAATGAAAAATTACGATGCCCCTATAGGGTAAACAAACAGAGTATTTGTCGAAAAATACACCATAACTCTTACACTGTTTGTCAGAACACTTTTGAAATTTGTAGCTTATCACTAAAATAATGTGTGGAATCTACTGTAAAAATTTCAAGGAAAATTGAATATCATGAAAAATTACAATTTTGCCCCTATAGGGTAAAAAAACTGAGTATTTGTCGAAAATTACACCTAACTCTTACACCGTTTGTTAGACCACATTGTAATTTGTAGCTTATCTACTGTAAAAATTTCGAGCAAAATTTAATATCATGAAAAATAATGATTTTGCCCTTATAGGGTAAAACAATGGAGTATTTGTCGAAAAATACACCATAACTCTAACACCGTTTGTCAGAACACTTTGAAATTTTTAGGTTATGACTAAAATAATGTGTGGAATCTACTGTATAAATTTCAAGCAAAATTAAATATCATGAAAATGACGATTTTGCCCCTATATGGTAAAAAAATGAGTATTTGTCGAAAAATACACCATAACTCTTATACCGTTTATCAGAACTCTTTGAAATTTGATGGTTATCACTAAAATGATGTCTGGAATCTACTTTAAAATTTTCAAGCAAAATTAAATATCATGAAAAATTACGATTTTCCCCCTTTAGGGTAAAAAACAGAGTATTTGTCGTAAATACAGCATAACTCTGACACCGTTTGTCAGAACACTTTGAAATGTGTAGGTTATGACTAAAATAATGTGTGGAATCTACTGTAAAAATTTCAAGCAAAATTAAATATCATGAAAAATTACGATTTTGCCCCTATAGGGTAAAAACAGAGTATTTGTCGAAAAATACACCATAACTCTTACACCGTTTGTCATAACACTTTGAAATTTGTAGCCTATCACTAAAATAATGTGTGGAATCTACTGTAGAAATTTCAAGCAAAATTAAATATCATGAAAAATTACGATTTTACCCCTATAGAGTAAAAAACTGAGTATTTGTCTAAAAATACAACATAACTATAACACCGTTTGTCAGAACACTTTGAAATTTGCAGCTTATCACTTAATTAATTTGTGGAATCTATTATAAAAATTTCAAGAAAAATTAATTATCATGTAAAATTACGATTTTTCCCCTATAGGGTAAAAAATAGAGTATTTGTCGAAAAATACACTTTGAAATTTGTAGCATATCACTAAAATAATGTGTGGAATATACTGTAAAAATTTCATACAAAATTAAATATCATGAAAAATTATGATTTTGCCCGTATAGGGTAAAAAAACAGAGTATTTGTTGAAAAATACACCATAACTCATACACCATTTGTCAGAACACTTTGAAATTTGTAGCTTGTGACTGAAATAATGTGTGGAATCTACTGTACAAATTTCAAGCAAAATTAAATATCATGAAATATTACGATTTTACCCCTATAGTGTAAAAAACAGAGTATTTGTCGTAAAATACACCATAACTCTTACACCGTTTATCAGATCTCTTTGAAATTTGAAGCTTATCACTAAATAATGCGTGGAATCTATTTAAAAATTTCACGCAAAATTAAATATCATTAAAAATTAAGATTTTGCCCTATAGGTAAAAAAATTGAGTATTTGTCGTAAATACACCATAACTCTAACACCATTTGTTAGAACACTATGAAATGTGTAGCTTATGACTAAAATAATGTATGGAAGCTACTGTAAAAATTTCAAAAAAAATTAAATATCATGAAAAATTACGATTTTTCCCCTATAGGGAAAAAACAGAGTATTTGTCAAAAAATACACCATAACTCTAACACCGTTTGTCAGAACACTTTGAAATTTGTAGCTAATCAATAAAATAATGTGTTGAATCTACTGTAAAAATTACAAACAAAATTAAATAACATTAAAAATTACGATTTGGCCCCTATAGGGTACAAAAACTGAGTATTTGTCAAAAAATACACCATAACTCTTGCACCATTTGTCAGAACCCTTTCGAAATTTGTAGCTTATCACTAAAATAATGTGTGGAATCTGCTGTAAAAATTTCAAACAAAATTAAATATCATGAAAAATTACGATTTTGCCCTTATAGGGTACAAACTGAGTATTTGTCGAAAAATACAACATAACTCTTACACTGTTTGCCAGAACACTTTGAAATTTGTAGCTTATCACTAAAATAATTTGTGGAATCTGATGTAAAAATTTCAAGCAAAATTAAATATCATTAAAAATTACGATTTTGCCTCTATAGGGTAAATAAAACAGAGTATTTGTCGAAAAATACATAATAACTCTTACACCATTTGTCAGAACACTTTTAAATTTGTAGCTTATCACTAAAATAATGTGTGGAATCTACAGTATAATTTCAAGCAAAATTAAATATCATGAAAAATTGCGATTTTGCCCCTATAGCGTAAAAAAAGAGTATTTGTCAAAAAATACACCATAACTCTTACACCGTTTCTCAGAACACTTTGAAATTTGTTGATTATAATTAAAATAATGAGTGGAATCTACTGTAAAAATTTTAAGGAAAATTAAATATCAAGAAAAATTACGATTTTGCCCCTAGAATAAAGTGAGGGATCTACTGCAAAAATTTCGAGCAAAATTTAATATCATGAAAAATTACGATTTTGGCCTTATAGGGTAAAAAATGGAGTATTTGTCGAAAAATACACCATAACTCAAGCACCTTTTATCAGAACACTTTGAAATTTGTAGCTTATGCCTAAAATAATGTGTGGAATCTACTGTTTAAATTTCAAGTAAAATTAAATGTCATGAAAAATTATGATTTTGCTCCTATAGGGTAAAAAAACTGAGTATTTGTCGAAAAATACTCCTAACTCTTACACCATTTGTCAGAACACTTTGAAATGTGTAGCTATGACTAAAATAATGTTTGGAATCTTGTGTAAGAATTTCAACCAAAATTAAATATCACGAAAAATTACGATTTTGCCCTTATTGGGTTGGAAAACTAAGTATTTGTCGAAAAATACACCATAACTTTTACACCATTTGTCAGAAACCTTTGAAATTTGTTGCTTATCACTAAAATAATGTGTGGAATCTCCTGTAAAAATTTCAAGCAAAATTAAATATCGTGAAAAATTACGATTTTGCCTCTATAGGGTACAAATTGAGTATTTGTCGAAAAATACAACATAACTCTTACACCGTTAGTCAGAACACTTTGAAATTTATAGCTTATCACTAAAATAATTTGTGGAATCCAATGTAAAAATTTCAAGCAAAATTAAATATCATGAAAAATTACGATTTTGCCCCTACAGGGTAAAAAACATGAGTATTTGTCGAAAAATACACAATAACTCTTACACCATTTGTGAGAACACATTGAAATTTGTAGCTTATAACTAAAATAATGTGTTGAATCTACTGTAAAAATTTCAAGCAAAATTAAATATCATGAAAAATTACGATGCCCCCTATAGGGTAAAAAAACAGAGTATTTTTCGAAAAATACACCATAAATCTAACACCATTTGTCAGAACACTTTGAAATTTGTATCTTATCACTAAAATAATGTGTGGAATCCACTGTAAAAATTTCAAGGAAAATTAAATATCATTAAAAATTACGATTTTGCCCCTATAGGGTAAAAAACAGAGTATTTGTCGAAAAATACACCTACCTCTTACACCGTTTCTTAGACCACATTGACATTGGTAGGTTATCACTAGAATAATGTGTGGGATCTACTGTAAAAATTTCGAGCAAAATTTAATATCATGATAAATAATGATTTTGCCCTTATAGGGTAAAAAAACGGAGTATTTGTCGAAAAATACACCATAACTCTAACACCGTTTGTCAGAACACTTTGAAATTTGTAGCTTATGACTAAAATAATATTTGGAATCTACAGTATGAATTTCAAGCAAAATTAAATATCATGAAAAATGACGATTTTGCCACTATATGGTAAAAAAACTGAGTATTTGCCGAAAAATACACCATAACTCTTAAACCGTTTATCAGAACTCTTTGAAATTTGAAGCTTATCACTAAAATAATGTGTGTAATCTACTGTAAAGATTTTAAGCAAAATTAAATATCATGAAAAATTACGATTTTGCCCCTATAGGGTAAAAAACAGAGTATTTGTCTTAAAATACACCATAACTCTTACACCGTTTGTCAGAACACTTTTAAATTTGTAGCTTATCTCTAAAATAATGTGTGAAATCCACTGTAAAAATATCAAGAAAAATTAAATATCATGAAAAATTACGATTTTGCCCCAATAGGGTAAAAAACATAGTATTTGTCGAAAAATACACCTAACTCCTACACCGTTTGTCAGAACTCCTTGAAATTGGAAGTTTATCACTAAAATAATTTTTGGAATATACTGTAAAAATTTCACGCAAAATCAAATATCCTGAAAAATTACGATTTTGCCTCTATAGGGTAGAAAAACTTAGTAATTGTCGGAAATACACCATAACTCTTACACCGTTTGTCATAACACTTTGAAATTTGTAGCCTATAACTAAAATAATGAGTGGAATCTACTGTAAAAATTTTGAGAAAAATTAAATATCATGAAAATTTACAATTTTACCCCTATAGAGTAAAAAACTGAGTATTTGTCAAAAAATACAACATAACTGTTACACCGTTTGTCAGAACACTTTGAAATTTGAAGCTTATCACTAAAATAATTTGTGGAATCTACTGTAAAAATTTCAAGAAAAATTAAATATCATGTAAAATTACGATTTTGCCCCTATAGGGTAAAAAACAGAGTATTTGTCGAAAAATACACCATAACTCTTACACCGTTTGTCAGAACACTTTGAAATTTGTAGATTATCACTAAAATAATGTGTGGAATCTACTGTAAAAATTTCATACAAAATTAAATATCATGAAAAATTACGATTTTGCTCGGATAGGGTAAAAAAACAGAGTATTTGTCGAAAAATACACCATAACTCTTACACCGTTTGTCAGAACACATTATCACTAAAATAATTTGTGGAATCTACTGTAAAAATTTCAAGCAAAATTAAATATCATGAAAAATTACGTTTTACCCCTATAGTGTAAAAAACAGAGTATTTGTCGTAAAATACACCATAACTCTTACACCGTTTATCAGATCTCTTTGAAATTTGAAGCTTATCACTAAATAATGTGTGGAATCTATTTAAAAATTTCACGTAAAATTAAATATCATGAAAAATTACGATTTTGCCCTATAGGTAAAAAAATTGAGTATTTGTCGTAAATACACCATAACTCTAACACCATTTGTTAGAACACTTTGAAATGTGTAGCTTATGACTAAAATAATGTATGGAATCTACTGTAAAAATTTTAAGCAAAATTAAATATCATGAAAATTTACGATTTTGCCCCTATAGAGAAAAAACAGAGTATTTGTCGAAAAATACACCTAACTCTTACACCGTTTGTCTGAACTCTTTGAAATTTGAAGTTTATCACTAAAATAATTTGTGGAATCTACAGTAAAAATTTCACGCAAAATTAAATATCATGAAAAATTACGATTTTGCACCTATAGGGTAAAAAAACTTTGTATTTGTCGTAAATACACCATAACTCTTACACCGTTTGTCAGAACACTTTGAAATTTGTAGCTTATCACTAAAATAATGTGTGGAATCTACAGTAAAAATTTCAAACAAAATTAAATATCATGAAAAATTATGATTTTGCCCCTATAGGGTAAAAAAATTGAGTATTTGTCGTAAATACACCATAACTCTAACACCATTTGTCAGAATACTTTCAAATGTGTAGCTTACGACTAAAATAATGTGTGGAATCTACAGTATAATTTCAAGCAAAATTAAATATCATGAAAAATTGCGATTTTGCCCCTATAGCGTAAAAAAAAGAGTATTTGTCAAAAAATACACCATAACTCTTACACCGTTTCTCAGAACACTTTGAAATTTGTTGATTATAATTAAAATAATGAGTGGAATCTACTGTAAAAATTTCAAGGAAAATTAAATATCAAGAAAAATTACGATTTTGCCCCTATAGGGTAAAAAAAACTAAGTATTTGTCGAAAAATACACCTAACTCTTACACCGTTTGTCAGACCACATTGAAATTTGTAGTTTATCACTAGAATAAAGTGAGGGATCTACTGCAAAAATTTCGAGCAAAATTTAATATCATGAAAAATTATGATTTTGGCCTTATAGGGTAAAAAATGGAGTATTTGTCGAAAAATACACCATAACTCAAGCACCTTTTATCAGAACACTTTGAAATTTGTAGCTTATGCCTAAAATAATGTGTGGAATCTACTGTTTAAATTTCAAGTAAAATTAAATATCATGAAAAATTATGATTTTGCTCCTATAGGGTAAAAAAACTAAGTATTTGTCGAAAAATACTCCTAACTCTTACACCATTTGTCAGAACACTTTGAAATGTGTAGCTATGACTAAAATAATGTGTGGAATCTTGTGTAAAAATTTCAACCAAAATTAAATATCACGAAAAATTACGATTTTGCCCCTATTGGGTTGGAAAACTAAGTATTTGTCGAAAAATACACCATAACTTTTACACCATTTGTCAGAAACCTTTGAAATTTGTTGCTTATCACTAAAATAATGTGTGGAATCTCCTGTAAAAATTTCTAGCAAAATTAAATATCGTGAAAAATTACGATTTTGCCTCTATAGGGTACAAATTGAGTATTTGTCGAAAAATACAACATAACTCTTACACCGTTAGTCAGAACACTTTGAAATTTATAGCTTATCACTAAAATAATTTGTGGAATCCAATGTAAAAATTTCAAGCAAAATTAAATATCATGAAAAATTACGATTTTGCCCCTACAGGGTAAAAAACATGAGTATTTGTCGAAAAATACACAATAACTCTTACACCATTTGTGAGAACACATTGAAATTTGTAGCTTATAACTAAAATAATGTGTTGAATCTACTGTAAAAATTTCAAGCAAAATTAAATATCATGAAAAATTACGATGCCCCCTATAGGGTAAAAAAACAGAGTATTTTCGAAAAATACACCATAAATCTAACACCATTTGTCAGAACACTTTGAAATTTGTATCTTATCACTAAAATAATGTGTGGAATCCACTGTAAAAATTTCAAGGAAAATTAAATATCATTAAAAATTACGATTTTGCCCCTATAGGGTAAAAAAACAGAGTATTTGTCGAAAAATACACCTAACTCTTACACCGTTTCTTAGACCATATTGACATTAGTAGGTTATCACTAGAATAATGTGTGGGATCTACTGTAAAAATTTCGAGCAAAATTTAATATCATGATAAATAATGATTTTGCCCTTATAGGGTAAAAAAACGGAGTATTTGTCGAAAAATACACCATAACTCTAACACCGTTTGTCAGAACACTTTTAAATTTGTAGCTTATGACTAAAATAATATTTGGAATCTACAGTATGAATTTCAAGCAAAATTAAATATCATGAAAAATGACGATTTTGCCCCTATATGGTAAAAAAACTGAGTATTTGCCGAAAAATACACCATAACTCTTAAACCGTTTATCAGAACTCTTTGAAATTTGAAGCTTATCACTAAAATAATATGTGTAATCTACTGTAAAGATTTTAAGCAAAATTAAATATCATGAAAAATTACGATTTTACCCCTATAGGGTAAAAAACAGAGTATTTGTCTTAAAATACACCATAACTCTTACACCGTTTGTCAGAACACTTTTAAATTTGTAGCTTATCTCTAAAATAATGTGTGGAATCCACTGTAAAAATATCAAGAAAAATTAAATATCATGAAAAATTACGATTTTGCCCCAATAGGGTAAAAAACATAGTATTTGTCGAAAAATACACCTAACTCCTACACCGTTTGTCAGAACTCTTTGAAATTGGAAGTTTATCACTAAAATAATTTTTGGAATCTACTGTAAAAATTTCACGCAAAATCAAATATCCTGAAAAATTACGATTTTGCCTCTATAGGGTAGAAAAACTTAGTAATTGTCGGAAATACACCATAACTCTTACACCGTTTGTCATAATACTTTGAAATTTGTAGCCTATCACTAAAATAATGAGTGGAATCTACTGTAAGAATTTTGAGAAAAATTAAATATCATGAAAATTTACGATTTTACCCATATAGAATAAAAAACTGAGTATTTGTCAAAAAATACAACATAACTGTTACACCGTTTGTCAGAACACTTTGAAATTTGAAGCTTATCACGAAAATAATTTGTGGAATCTACTGTAAAAATTTCAAGAAAAATTAAATATCATGTAAAATTACGATTTTGCCCCTATAGGGTAAAAAACAGAGTATTTGTCGAAAAATACACCATAACTCTTACACCGTTTGTCAGTACACTTTGAAATTTGTAGATTATCACTAAAATAATGTGTGGAATCTACTGTAAAAATTTCATACAAAATTAAATATCATGAAAAATTACGATTTTGCCCGGATAGGGTAAAAAAACAGAGTATTTGTCGAAAAATACACCATAACTCTTACACCGTTTGTCAGAACACATTATCACTAAAATAATTTGTGGAATCTACTGTAAAAATTTCAAGCAAAATTAAATATCATGAAAAATTACGTTTTACCCCTATAGTGTAAAAAACAGAGTATTTGTCGTAAAATACACCATAACTCTTACACCGTTTATCAGATCTCTTTGAAATTTGAAGCTTATCACTAAATAATGTGTGGAATCTATTTAAAAATTTCACGCAAAATTAAATATCATGAAAAATTACGATTTTGCCCTATAGGTAAAAAAATTGAGTATTTGTCGTAAATACACCATAACTCTAACACCATTTGTTAGAACACTTTGAAATGTGTAGCTTATGACTAAAATAATGTATGGAATCTACTGTAAAAATTTTAAGCAAAATTAAATATCATGAAAATTTACGATTTTGCCCCTATAGAGAAAAAACAGAGTATTTGTCGAAAAATACACCTAACTCTTACACCGTTTGTCTGAACTCTTTGAAATTTGAAGTTTATCACTAAAATAATTTGTGGAATCTACAGTAAAAATTTCACGCAAAATTAAATATCATGAAAAATTACGATTTTGCACCTATAGGGTAAAAAAACTTTGTATTTGTCGTAAATACACCATAACTCTTACACCGTTTGTCAGAACACTTTGAAATTTGTAGCTTATCACTAAAATAATGTGTGGAATCTACAGTAAAAATTTCAAGCAAAATTAAATATCATGAAAAATTACGATTTTACCCCTATAGTGTAAAAAACTGAGTATTTGTCGAAAAATACAACATAACTCTTACACCGTTTGTCAGAACACTTTGAAATTTGTAGCTTATCACAAAAATAATTTGTGGAACCTACTGTAAAAATTTCAAGTAAAATTAAATATCATGTAAAATTACGATTTTGCCCCTATAGGGTAAAAAATTGAGTATTTGTCAAAAAATACACAATAAATCTTACACCATTTGTCAGAATACTTTGAAATTTGTATCTTATGACTAAAATAATGTGTGGAATCTACTGTAAAAATTTCAAGCAAAATTAAATATCATAAAAAATGACGATTTTGCCCCTATAGGGTAAAAAAACAGAGTATTTGTCGAAAAATACACCATAACTCTTACACCCTTTGTCAGAACTCTTTGAAATTTGAAGCTTATCACTAAATAATGTGTGGATTCTATTTAAAAATTTCAAGCAAAATTAAATATCATGAAAAATTATGATTTTGCCCCTATAGGGTAAAAAAATTGAGTATTTGTCGTAAATACACCATAACTCTAACACCATTTGTCAGAATACTTTCAAATGTGTAGCTTACGACTAAAAAAATGTGTGGAATCTACAGTATAATTTCAAGCAAAATTAAATATCATGAAAAATTGCGATTTTGCCCCTATAGCGTAAAAAAAAGAGTATTTGTCAAAAAATACACCATAACTCTTACACCGTTTCTCAGAACACTTTGAAATTTGTTGATTATAATTAAAATAATGAGTGGAATCTACTGTAAAAATTTCAAGGAAAATTAAATATCAAGAAAAATTACGATTTTGCCCCTATAGGGTAAAAAAAACTAAGTATTTGTCGAAAAATACACCTAACAATTACACCGTTTGTCAGACCACATTGAAATTTGTAGTTTATCACTAGAATAAAGTGAGGGATCTACTGCAAAAATTTCGAGCAAAATTTAATATCATGAAAAATTACGATTTTGGCCTTATAGGGTAAAACATGGAGTATTTGTCAAAAAATACACCATAACTCAAGCACCTTTTATCATAACACTTTGAAATTTGTAGCTTATGCCTAAAATAATGTGTGGAATCTACTGTTTAAATTTCAAGTAAAATTAAATATCATGAAAAATTATGATTGTGCTCCTATAGGGTAAAAAAACTAAGTATTTGTCGAAAAATACTCCTAACTCTTACACCATTTGTCAGAACACTTTGAAATGTGTAGCTATGACTAAAATAATGTGTGGAATCTTGTGTAAAAATTTCAACCAAAATTAAATATCACGAAAAATTACGATTTTGCCTCTATTGGGTTGGAAAACTAAGTATTTGTCGAAAAATACACCATAACTTTTACACCATTTGTCAGAAACCTTTGAAATTTGTTGCTTATCACTAAAATAATGTGTGGAATCTCCTGTAAAAATTTCAAGCAAAATTAAATATCGTGAAAAATTACGATTTTGCCTCTATAGGGTACAAATTGAGTATTTGTCGAAAAATACAACATAACTCTTACACCGTTAGTCAGAACACTTTGAAATTTATAGCTTATCACTAAAATAATTTGTGGAATCCAATGTAAAAATTTCAAGCAAAATTAAATATCATGAAAAATTACGATTTTGCCCCTACAGGGTAAAAAACATGAGTATTTGTCGAAAAATACACAATAACTCTTACACCATTTGTGAGAACACATTGAAATTTGTAGCTTATAACTAAAATAATGTGTTGAATCTACTGTAAAAATTTCAAGCAAAATTAAATATCATGAAAAATTACGATGCCCCCTATAGGGTAAAAAAACAGAGTATTTTTCGAAAAATACACCATAAATCTAACACCATTTGTCAGAACACTTTGAAATTTGTATCTTATCACTAAAATAATGTGTGGAATCCACTGTAAAAATTTCAAGGAAAATTAAATATCATTAAAAATTACGATTTTGCCCCTATAGGGTAAAAAAACAGAGTATTTGTCGAAAAATACACCTAACTCTTACACCGTTTCTTAGACCACATTGACATTAGTAGGTTATCACTAGAATAATGTGTGGGATCTACTGTAAAAATTTCGAGCAAAATTTAATATCATGATAAATAATGATTTTGCCCTTATAGGGTAAAAAAACGGAGTATTTGTCGAAAAATACACCATAACTCTAACACCGTTTGTCAGAACACTTTGAAATTTGTAGCTTATGACTAAAATAATATTTGGAATCTACAGTATGAATTTCAAGCAAAATTAAATATCATGAAAAATGACGATTTTGCCCCTATATGGTAAAAAAACTGAGTATTTGCCGAAAAATACACCATAACTATTAAACCGTTTATCAGAACTCTTTGAAATTTGAAGATTATCACTAAAATAATGTGTGTAATCTACTGTAAAGATTTTAAGCAAAATTAAATATCATGAAAAATTACGATTTTGCCCCTATAGGGTAAAAAAACAGAGTATTTGTCTTAAAATACACCATAACTCTTACACCGTTTGTCAGAACACTTTGAAATGTGTAGGTTATGACTAAAATAATGTGTGGCATATACTGTAAAAATTTCAAGCAAAATTAAATATCATGAAAAATTACGATTTTGCCCCTATAGGGTAAAAACAGAGTATTTGTCGAAAAATACACCATAACTCTTACACCGTTTGTCATAACACTTTGAAATTTGTAGCCTATCACTAAAATAATGTGTGGAATCTACTGTAAAAATTTCAAGCAAAATTAAATATCATGAAAAATTACGATTTTACCCCTATAGAGTAAAAAACTGAGTATTTGTCTAAAAATACAACATAACTATAACACCGTTTGTCAGAACACTTTGAAATTTGCAGCTTATCACTTAATTAATTTGTGGAATCTATTATAAAAATTTCAAGAAAAATTAATTATCATGTAAAATTACGATTTTTCCCCTATAGGGTAAAAAATAGAGTATTTGTCGAAAAATACACTTTGAAATTTGTAGCATATCACTAAAATAATGTGTGGAATATACTGTAAAAATTTCATACAAAATTAAATATCATGAAAAATTACGATTTTGCCCGTATAGGGTAAAAAAACAGAGTATTTGTTGAAAAATACACCATAACTCATACACCATTTGTCAGAACACTTTGAAATTTGTAGCTTGTGACTGAAATAATGTGTGGAATCTACTGTACAAATTTCAAGCAAAATTAAATATCATGAAATATTACGATTTTACCCCTATAGTGTAAAAAACAGAGTATTTGTCGTAAAATACACCATAACTCTTACACCGTTTATCAGATCTCTTTGAAATTTGAAGCTTATCACTAAATAATGCGTGGAATCTATTTAAAAATTTCACGCAAAATTAAATATCATTAAAAATTAAGATTTAGCCCTATAGGTAAAAAAATTGAGTATTTGTCGTAAATACACCATAACTCTAACACCATTTGTTAGAACACTATGAAATGTGTAGCTTATGACTAAAATAATGTATGGAAGCTACTGTAAAAATTTCAAAAAAAATTAAATATCATGAAAAATTACGATTTTTCCCCTATAGGGAAAAAAACAGAGTATTTGTCAAAAAATACACCATAACTCTAACACCGTTTGTCAGAACACTTTGAAATTTGTAGCTAATCAATAAAATAATGTGTTGAATCTACTGTAAAAATTACAAACAAAATTAAATAACATTAAAAATTACGATTTGGCCCCTATAGGGTACAAAAACTGAGTATTTGTCAAAAAATACACCATAACTCTTGCACCATTTGTCAGAACCCTTTCGAAATTTGTAGCTTATCACTAAAATAATGTGTGGAATCTGCTGTAAAAATTTCAAACAAAATTAAATATCATGAAAAATTACGATTTTGCCCTTATAGGGTACAAACTGAGTATTTGTCGAAAAATACAACATAACTCTTACACTGTTTGCCAGAACACTTTGAAATTTGTAGCTTATCACTAAAATAATTTGTGGAATCTGATGTAAAAATTTCAAGCAAAATTAAATATCATTAAAAATTACGATTTTGCCTCTATAGGGTAAATAAAACAGAGTATTTGTCGAAAAATACATAATAACTCTTACACCATTTATCAGAACACTTTTAAATTTGTAGCTTATCACTAAAATAATGTGTGGAATCTACAGTATAATTTCAAGCAAAATTAAATATCATGAAAAATTGCGATTTTGCCCCTATAGCGTAAAAAAAAGAGTATTTGTCAAAAAATACACCATAACTCTTACACCGTTTCTCAGAACACTTTGAAATTTGTTGATTATAATTAAAATAATGAGTGGAATCTACTGTAAAAATTTTAAGGAAAATTAAATATCAAGAAAAATTACAATTTTGCCCCTAGAATAAAGTGAGGGATCTACTGCAAAAATTTCGAGCAAAATTTAATATCATGAAAAATTACGATTTTGGCCTTATAGGGTAAAAAATGGAGTATTTGTCGAAAAATACACCATAACTCAAGCACCTTTTATCAGAACACTTTGAAATTTGTAGCTTATGCCTAAAATAATGTGTGGAATCTACTGTTTAAATTTCAAGTAAAATTAAATATCATGAAAAATTATGATTTTGCTCCTATAGGGTAAAAAAACTGAGTATTTGTCGAAAAATACTCCTAACTCTTACACCATTTGTCAGAACACTTTGAAATGTGTAGCTATGACTAAAATAATGTGTGGAATCTTGTGTAAAAATTTCAACCAAAATTAAATATCACGAAAAATTACGATTTTGCCCTTATTGGGTTGGAAAACTAAGTATTTGTCGAAAAATACACCATAACTTTTACACCATTTGTCAGAAACCTTTGAAATTTGTTGCTTATCACTAAAATAATGTGTGGAATCTCCTGTAAAAATTTCAAGCAAAATTAAATATCGTGAAAAATTACGATTTTGCCTCTATAGGGTACAAATTGAGTATTTGTCGAAAAATACAACATAACTCTTACACCGTTAGTCAGAACACTTTGAAATTTATAGCTTATCACTAAAATAATTTGTGGAATCCAATGTAAAAATTTCAAGCAAAATTAAATATCATGAAAATTTACGATTTTGCCCCTACAGGGTAAAAAACATGAGTATTTGTCGAAAAATACACAATAACTCTTACACCATTTGTGAGAACACATTGAAATTTGTAGCTTATAACTAAAATAATGTGTTGAATCTACTGTAAAAATTTCAAGCAAAATTAAATATCATGAAAAATTACGATGCCCCCTATAGGGTAAAAAAACAGAGTATTTTTCGAAAAATACACCATAAATCTAACACCATTTGTCAGAACACTTTGAAATTTGTATCTTATCACTAAAATAATGTGTGGAATCCACTGTAAAAATTTCAAGGAAAATTAAATATCATTAAAAATTACGATTTTGCCCCTATAGGGTAAAAAAACAGAGTATTTGTCGAAAAATACACCTAACTCTTACACCGTTTCTTAGACCACATTGACATTAGTAGGTTATCACTAGAATAATGTGTGGGATCTACTGTAAAAATTTCGAACAAAATTTAATATCATGATAAATAATGATTTTGCCCTTATAGGGTAAAAAAACGGAGTATTTGTCGAAAAATACACCATAACTCTAACACCGTTTGTCAGAACACTTTGAAATTTGTAGCTTATGACTAAAATAATATTTGGAATCTACAGTATGAATTTCAAGCAAAATTAAATATCATGAAAAATGACGATTTTGCCCCTATATGGTAAAAAAATTGAGTATTTGCCGAAAAATACACCATAACTCTTAAACCGTTTATCAGAACTCTTTGAAATTTGAAGCTTATCACTAAAATAATGTGTGTAATCTACTGTAAAGATTTCAAGCAAAATTAAATATCATGAAAAATTACGATTTTGCCCCTATAGGGTAAAAAACAGAGTATTTGTCTTAAAATACACCATAACTCTTACACCGTTTGTCAGAACACTTTTAAATTTGTAGCTTATCTCTAAAATAATGTGTGGAATCCACTGTAAAAATATCAAGAAAAATTAAATATCATGAAAAATTACGATTTTGCCCCAGTAGGGTAAAAAACATAGTATTTGTCGAAAAATACACCTAACTCCTACACCGTTTGTCAGAACTCTTTGAAATTGGAAGTTTATCACTAAAATAATTTTTGGAATCTACTGTAAAAATTTCACGCAAAATCAAATATCCTGAAAAATTACGATTTTGCCTCTATAGGGTAGAAAAACTTAGTAATTGTCGGAAATACACCATAACTCTTACACCGTTTGTCATAACACTTTGAAATTTGTAGCCTATAACTAAAATAATGAGTGGAATCTACTGTAAGAATTTTGAGAAAAATTAAATATCGTGAAAATTTACGATTTTCCCCTATAGAGTAAAAAACTGAGTATTTGTCAAAAAATACAACATAACTGTTACACCGTTTGTCAGAACACTTTAAAATTTGAAGCTTATCACTAAAATAATTTGTGGAATCTACTGTAAAAATTTCAAGAAAAATTAAATATCATGTAAAATTACGATTTTGCCCCTATAGGGTAAAAAACAGAGTATTTGTCGAAAAATACACCATAACTCTTACACCGTTTGTCAGAACACTTTGAAATTTGTATATTATCACTAAAATAATGTGTGGAATCTACTGTAAAAATTTCATACAAAATTAAATATCATGAAAAATTACGATTTTGCCCGAATAGGGTAAAAAAACAGAGTATTTGTCGAAAAATACACCATAACTCTTACACCGTTTGTCAGTACACATTATCACTAAAATAATTTGTGGAATCTACTGTAAAAATTTCAAGCAAAATTAAATATCATGAAAAATTACGTTTTACCCCTATAGTGTAAAAAACAGAGTATTTGTCGTAAAATACACCATAACTCTAACACCGTTTATCAGATCTCTTTGAAATTTGAAGCTTATCACTAAATAATGTGTGGAATCTATTTAAAAATTTCACGCAAAATTAAATATCATGAAAAATTACGATTTTGCCCTATAGGTAAAAAAATTGAGTATTTGTCGTAAATACACCATAACTCTAACACCATTTGTTAGAACACTTTGAAATGTGTAGCTTATGACTAAAATAATGTATGGAATCTACTGTAAAAATTTTAAGCAAAATTAAATATCATGAAAATTTACGATTTTGCCCCTATAGAGAAAAAACAGAGTATTTGTCGAAAAATACACCTAACTCTTACACCGTTTGTCTGAACTCTTTGAAATTTGAAGTTTATCACTAAAATAATTTGTGGAATCTACAGTAAAAATTTCACGCAAAATTAAATATCATGAAAAATTACGATTTTGCACCTATAGGGTAAAAAAACTTTGTATTTGTCGTAAATACACCATAACTCTTACACCGTTTGTCAGAACACTTTGAAATTTGTAGCTTATCACTAAAATAATGTGTGGAATCTACAGTAAAAATTTCAAGCAAAATTAAATATCATGAAAAATTACGATTTTACCCCTATAGTGTAAAAAACTGAGTATTTGTCGAAAAATACAATATAACTCTTACACCGTTTGTCAGAACACTTTGAAATTTGTAGCTTATCACAAAAATAATTTGTGGAACCTACTGTAAAAATTTCAAGTAAAATTAAATATCATGTAAAAATACGATTTTGCCCCTATAGGGTAAAAAAATTGAGTATTTGTCAAAAAATACACAATAAATCTTACACCATTTGTCAGAATACTTTGAAATTTGTATCTTATGACTAAAATAATGTGTGGAATCTACTGTAAAAATTTCAAGCAAAATTAAATATCATAAAAAATGACGATTTTGCCCCTGTAGGGTAAAAAAACAGAGTATTTGTCGAAAAATACACCATAACTCTTACACTGTTTGTCAGAACTCTTTGAAATTTGAAGCTTATCACTAAATAATGTGTGGATTCTATTTAAAAATTTCAAGCAAAATTAAATATCATGAAAAATTATGATTTTGCCCCTATAGGGTAAAAAAATTGAGTATTTGTCGTAAATACACCATAACTCTAACACCATTTGTCAGAATACTTTCAAATGTGTAGCTTACGACTAAAATAATGTGTGGAATCTACAGTATAATTTCAAGCAAAATTAAATATCATGAAAAATTGCGATTTTGCCCCTATAGCGTAAAAAAAAGAGTATTTGTCAAAAAATACACCATAACTCTTACACCGTTTCTCAGAACACTTTGAAATTTGTTGATTATAATTAAAATAATGAGTGGAATCTACTGTAAAAATTTCAAGGAAAATTAAATATCAAGAAAAATTACGATTTTGCCCCTATAGGGTAAAAAAAACTAAGTATTTGTCGAAAAATACACCTAACTCTTACACCGTTTGTCAGACCACATTGAAATTTGTAGTTTATCACTAGAATAAAGTGAGGGATCTACTGCAAAAATTTCGAGCAAAATTTAATATCATGAAAAATTACGATTTTGGCCTTATAGGGTAAAAAATGGAGTATTTGTCGAAAAATACACCATAACTCAAGCACCTTTTATCAGAACACTTTGAAATTTGTAGCTTATGCCTAAAATAATGTGTGGAATCTACTGTTTAAATTTCAAGTAAAATTAAATATCATGAAAAATTATGATTTTGCTCCTATAGGGTAAAAAAACTGAGTATTTGTCGAAAAATACTCCTAACTCTTACACCATTTGTCAGAACACTTTGAAATGTGTAGCTATGACTAAAATAATGTGTGGAATCTTGTGTAAAAATTTCAACCAAAATTAAATATCACGAAAAATTACGATTTTGCCCTTATTGGGTTGGAAAACTAAGTATTTGTCGAAAAATACACCATAACTTTTACACCATTTGTCAGAAACCTTTGAAATTTGTTGCTTATCACTAAAATAATGTGTGGAATCTCCTGTAAAAATTTCAAGCAAAATTAAATATCATGAAAAATTACGATTTTGCCTCTATAGGGTACAAATTGAGTATTTGTTGAAAAATACAACATAACTCTTACACCGTTAGTCAGAACACTTTGAAATTTATAGCTTATCACTAAAATAATTTGTGGAATCCAATGTAAAAATTTCAAGCAAAATTAAATATCATGAAAAATTACGATTTTGCCCCTACAGGGTAAAAAACATGAGTATTTGTCGAAAAATACACAATAACTCTTACACCATTTGTGAGAACACATTGAAATTTGTAGCTTATAACTAAAATAATGTGTTGAATCTACTGTAAAAATTTCAAGCAAAATTAAATATCATGAAAAATTACGATGCCCCCTATAGGGTAAAAAAACAGAGTATTTTTCGAAAAATACACCATAAATCTAACATCATTTGTCAGAACACTTTGAAATTTGTATCTTATCACTAAAATAATGTGTGGAATCCACTGTAAAAATTTCAAGGAAAATTAAATATCATTAAAAATTACGATTTTGCCCCTATAGGGTAAAAAAACAGAGTATTTGTCGAAAAATACACCTAACTCTTACACCGTTTCTTAGACCACATTGACATTAGTAGGTTATCACTAGAATAATGTGTGGGATCTACTGTAAAAATTTCGAGCAAAATTTAATATCATGATAAATAATGATTTTGCCCTTATAAGGTAAAAAAACGGAGTATTTGTCGAAAAATACACCATAACTCTAACACCGTTTGTCAGAACACTTTGAAATTTGTAGCTTATGACTAAAATAATATTTGGAATCTACAGTATGAATTTCAAGCAAAATTAAATATCATGAAAAATGACGATTTTGCCCCTATATGGTAAAAAAATTGAGTATTTGCCGAAAAATACACCATAACTCTTAAACCGTTTATCAGAACTCTTTGAAATTTGAAGCTTATCACTAAAATAATGTGTGTAATCTACTGTAAAGATTTTAAGCAAAATTAAATATCATGAAAAATTACGATTTTGCCCCTATAGGGTAAAAAACAGAGTATTTGTCTTAAAATACACCATAACTCTTACACCGTTTGTCAGAACACTTTTAAATTTGTAGCTTATCTCTAAAATAATGTGTGGAATCCACTGTAAAAATATCAAGAAAAATTAAATATCATGAAAAATTACGATTTTGCCCCAGTAGGGTAAAAAACATAGTATTTGTCGAAAAATACACCTAACTCCTACATCGTTTGTCAGATCTCTTTGAAATTGGAAGTTTATCACTAAAATAATTTTTGGAATCTACTGTAAAAATTTCACGCAAAATCAAATATCCTGAAAAATTACGATTTTGCCTCTATAGGGTAGAAAAACTTAGTAATTGTCGGAAATACACCATAACTCTTACACCGTTTGTCATAACACTTTGAAATTTGTAGCCTATAACTAAAATAATGAGTGGAATCTACTATAAGAATTTTGAGAAAAATTAAATATCATGAAAATTTACGATTTTACCCCTATAGAGTAAAAAACTGAGTATTTGTCAAAAAATACAACATAACTGTTACACCGTTTGTCAGAACACTTTGAAATTTGAAGCTTATCACTAAAATAATTTGTGGAATCTACTGAAAAAATTTCAAGAAAAATTAAATATCATGTAAAATTACGATTTTGCCCCTATAGGGTAAAAAACAGAGTATTTGTCGAAAAATACACCATAACTCTTACACCGTTTGTCAGAACACTTTGAAATTTGTAGATTATCACTAAAATAATGTGTGGAATCTACTGTAAAAATTTCATACAAAATTAAATATCAAGAAAAATTACGATTTTGCCCGGATAGGGTAAAAAAACAGAGTATTTGTCGAAAAATACACCATAACTCTTACACCGTTTGTCAGAACACATTATCACTAAAATAATTTGTGGAATCTACTGTAAAAATTTCAAGCAAAATTAAATATCATGAAAAATTACGTTTTACCCCTATAGTGTAAAAAACAGAGTATTTGTCGTAAAATACACCATAACTCTTACACCGTTTATCAGATCTCTTTGAAATTTGAAGCTTATCACTAAATAATGTGTGGAATCTATTTAAAAATTTCACGCAAAATTAAATATCATGAAAAATTACGATTTTGCCCTATAGGTAAAAAAATTGAGTATTTGTCGTAAATACACCATAACTCTAACACCATTTGTTAGAACACTTTGAAATGTGTAGCTTATGACTAAAATAATGTATGGAATCTACTGTAAAAATTTTAAGCAAAATTAAATATCATGAAAATTTACGATTTTGCCCCTATAGAGAAAAAACAGAGTATTTGTCGAAAAATACACCTAACTCTTACACCGTTTGTCTGAACTCTTTGAAATTTGAAGTTTATCACTAAAATAATTTGTGGAATCTACATTAAAAATTTCACGCAAAATTAAATATCATGAAAAATTACGATTTTGCATCTATAGGGTAAAAAAACTTTGTATTTGTCGTAAATACACCATAACTCTTACACCGTTTGTCAGAACACTTTGAAATTTGTAGCTTATCACTAAAATAATGTGTGGAATCTACAGTAAAAATTTCAAGCAAAATTAAATATCATGAAAAATTACGATTTTACCCCTATAGTGTAAAAAACTGAGTATTTGTCGAAAAATACAACATAACTCTTACACCGTTTGTCAGAACACTTTGAAATTTGTAGCTTATCATAAAAATAATTTGTGGAACCTACTGTAAAAATTTCAAGTAAAATTAAATATCATGTAAAATTACGATTTTGCCCCTATAGGGTAAAAAAATTGAGTATTTGTCAAAAAATACACAATAAATCTAACACCATTTGTCAGAATACTTTGAAATTTGTATCTTATGACTAAAATAATGTGTGGAATCTACTGTAAAAATTTCAAGCAAAATTAAATATCATAAAAATGACGATTTTGCCCCTATAGGGTAAAAAAACAGAGTATTTGTCGAAAAATACACCATAACTCTTACACCGTTTGTCAGAACTCTTTGAAATTTGAAGCTTATCACTAAATAATGTGTGGATTCTATTTAAAAATTTCAAGCAAAATTAAATATCATGAAAAATTATGATTTTGCCCCTATAGGGTAAAAAAATTGAGTATTTGTCGTAAATACACCATAACTCTAACACCATTTGTCAGAATACTTTCAAATGTGTAGCTTACGACTAAAATAATGTGTGGAATCTACTGTAAAAATTTCAAGCAAAATTAAATATCATGAAAAATTACAATTATGCCCCTATAGGGTAAAAAAGAGAGTATTTGTCGAAAAATACACCATAACTCTTACACCGTTTGTCAGAACACCTTGAAATTTTTAGCTTGTCAGAACCATTGAAATTTTTTATTTATCACTAAAATAATGTGTGGAATCTCCTGTAAAAATTTCAAGCAAAATTAAATATCATGAAAAATTACGATTTTGCCCCTATAGGGTAAAAAAACTAAGTATTTGTCGAAAAATAC
Source organism: Caryopteris x clandonensis (assembly GCA_028749325.2). Lineage (NCBI taxonomy): Eukaryota > Viridiplantae > Streptophyta > Magnoliopsida > Lamiales > Lamiaceae > Caryopteris > Caryopteris x clandonensis. Next base: position 6,176,320 of record JAPYKT020000019.1, on the reverse strand, counting down.
ACCATAACTCTTACACCATTTGTCTTAACCCTTTGAAATTAGTATCTTATCACTAAAAGAATGTGTGGGATCTACTGTAAAAATTTCAAGCAAAATTAATTATCATGAAAAATTACAATTTTGCCCCTATAGTGTAAAAGACAGAGTATTTGTCGAAAAATACACCTAACTCCTACACCTTTTGTCAGAACTCTTTGAAATTTGAAGTTTATCACTAAAATAATTTGTGGAATCTACTGTAAAAATTTCATACAAAATCAAATATCCTGAAAAATTACGATTTTGCCTCTATAGGGTAAAAAAACTTAGTAATTGTCGAAAATACACCATAACTCGTACACCGTTTGTCATAACACTTTGAAATTTGTAGCCTATCACTAAAATAATGTATGGAATCTACTGTAAAAATTTCAAGAAAAATTAAATATCATGAAAATTTACGATTTTACCCCTATAGAGTAAAAAACTGAGTATTTGTCGAAAAATACAACATAACTGTTACACCGTTTGTTAGAACACTTTGAAATTTGAAGCTTATCACTAAAGTAATTTGTGGAATCTACTGTAAAAATTTCAAGAAAAATTAAATATCATGTAAAATTACGATTTTGCCCCTATAGGGTAAAAAACAGAGTATTTGTCGAAAAATACACCATAACTCTTACACCATCTGTCAGAACACTTTGAAATTTGTAGCTTATCACTTAAATAATGTGTGGAATCTACTGTAAAAATTTCATACAAAATTAAATATCATTAAAAATTACGATTTTGCCCGTATAGGATAAAAAAACAGAGTATTTGTCGAAAAATACACCATAACTCTTACACCGTTTGTCAGAACACTTTCAAATTTGTAGGTTATCACTAAAATAATGTGTGGAATCTACAGTAAAAATTTCAAGCAAAATTAAATATCATGAAAAATTACGTTTTACCCCTATAGTGTAAAAAACATAGTATTTGTCGTAAAATACAACATAACTCTTACACCGTTTATCAGATCTCTTTGAAATTTTGAAGCTTATCACTAAATAATGTGTGGAATCTATTTAAAAATTTCACGCAAAATTAAATATCATGAAAAATTACGATTTTGCCCTATAGGTAAAAAAATTGAGTATTTGTCGTAAATACACCATAACTCTAACACCATTTGTTAGAACACTTTGAAATGTGTAGCTTATGACTAAAATAATGTATGGAATCTACTGTAAAAATTTCAAGCAAAATTAAATATCAAGAAAAATTACGATTTTGCCCCTATAGAGAAAAAACAGAGTATTTGTCGAAAAATACACCTAACTCTTACACCGTCTGTCAGAACTCTTTCAAATTTGAAGTTTATCACTAAAATAATTTGTGGAATCTACTATAAAAATTTCACGCAAATTTAAAAATCATGAAAAATTACGATTTTGCACCTATAGGGTAAAAAAACTTTGTATTTGTCGTAAATACACCATAACTCTTACACCGTTTATCAGAACACTTTGAAATTTGTAGCTTATCACTAAAATAATGTGTGGAATCTACAATAAAAATTTCAAACAAAATTAAATATCATGAAAAATTACGATTTTACCCCTATAGTGTAAAAAACTGAGTATTTGTCGAAAAATACAACATAACTCTTACACCGTTTGTCAGAACATTTTGAAATTTGTAGCTTATCACAAAAATTATTTGTGGAATCTACTGTAAAATTTTCAAGTAAAATTAAATATCATGTAAAATTACGATTTTGCCCCTATAGGGTAAAAAAATTGATTATTTGTCAAAAAACACACAACAACTCTTACACCATTTGTCAGAATACTTTGAAATTTGTATCTTATGACTAAAATAATATGTGGAATCTACTGTAAAAATTTCAAGCAAAATTAAATATCATAAAAAATGACGATTTTGCCCCTATAGGGTAAAAAACATTGTATTTGTCGAAAAATACACCATAACTCTTACACCGTTTGTCAGAACTCTCACTAAATAATGTGTGGATTCTATTTAAAAATTTCAAGCAAAATTAAATATCATGAAAAATTACGATTTTGCTCCTATAGGGTAAAAAAATTGAGTATTTGTCTTAAATACACCATAACTCTAACACCATTTGTCAGAATACTTTCAAATGTGTAGCTTACGACTAAAATAATGTGTGGAATCTACTGTAAAAATTTCAAGCAAAATTAAATATCTTGAAAAATTACGATTATGCATCTATAGGGTAAAAAAGAGAGTATTTGTCAAAAAATACACCATAACTCTTACACCGTTAGTCAGAACACTTTGAAATTTGTAGCTTATCACTAAAATAATGTGTGGAATCTACTGTAAAAATTTCAAACAAAATTAAATAGCATGAAAAATTACGATTTGGCCCCTATAGGGTAAAAAAACTGAGTATTTGTCAAAAAATACACCTAGGTCTTACACCGATTGTTAGAACACTTTGAAGTGTGTAGGTTATGACGAAAATAATGTGTGGAATCTACTGTAAAAATTCCATGCAACATTAAATATCATGAAAAATTACGATTTTGCCCTATAGGGTAAAAAAACTAAGTATTTGTCGAAAAATACACCATAACTCTTACACCATTTGTCAGAACCATTGAAATTTGTTTCTTATCACTAAAATAATGCGTGGAATCTCCTGTAAAAATTACAAGTAAAATTAAATATCATGAAAAATTACGATTTTGCCCCTATAGGGTAAAAAAACTAAGTATTTGTCGAAAAATACACCATAACACTTACACCATTTGTCTGAACCCTTTGAAATTAGTATCTTATCTCTAAAATAATTTGTTGGATCTACTGTAAAAATTTCAAGCAAAATTAATTATCATGAAAATTTACGATTTTGCCCCTATAGTGTAAAAAATCGAGTATTTGCCGGAAAATATAACATAACTCTTACACCGTTAGTCAGAACACTTTGAAATTTGTAGCTTATCACTAAACTAATTTGTGGAATCTACTGTAAATATTTCAAACAAAATTAATTATCATGAAAAATTACGATTTTGCCCCTATAGGGTAAAAAAACTTAATATTTGTCGAAAATTAATCAATAACTATTACTCCATTTGTCAGAATACTTTGAAATGTGTAGGTTATGACTAAAATAAAGTGTGGAATTTTCTGTAAAAATTTTAAGCAAAATTAAATATCATGAAAAATTACGATTTTGCCCCTATAGTACCTAAAAATTTAGTATTTGTCAAAAAATACACCATAACTCTTACACCGTTTGTAAGAACAATTTGAATTTTGTAGCTTATCACTAAAATAATGTGTGGAATCTAGTGTAAAAATTTCAATCAAAATTAAATAGCATTAAAAATTACGATTTGGCCCCTATAGGGTACAAAAACTGAGTATTTGTCGAAAAATACACCATAACTCTTACACCATTTGTCAGAACCCTTTCGAAATTTATAGCTTATTGCTAAAATAATGTGAGGAATCTCCTGTAAAAATTTCAAGTAAAATTAAATATCATGAAAAATTACGATTTTGCCCCTATAGGGTACAAACTGAGTATTTGTCGAAAAATACAACATAACTCTTACACTGTTTGTCAGAACACTTTAAAATTTGTAGCTTTTCACTAAAATAATTTGTGGAATCTGATGTAAAAATTTCAAGCAAAATTACATATCATTAAAAATTACGATTTTGCCCCTATAGGGTAAATAAAACTGAGTATTTGTCCGAAAATACATAATAACTCTTACACCATTTGTCAGAACACTTTTAAATTTGTAGCTTATCACTAAAATAATGTGTGGAATCTATAGTATAATTTCAAGCAAAATTAAATATCATGAAAATTTGCGATTTTGCCCCTATAGAGTATTTGTCAAAAAATACACCATAACTCTTACACCGTTTGTCAGAACACTTTGAAATTTGTTGATTATAACTAAAATAATGAGTGGAATCTACTCTAAAAATTTCAGGGAAAATTAAATATCATGAAAAATTACGATTTTGCCCCTATAGGGTAAAAAAACTAAGTATTTGTCGAAAAATACACCTAACTCTTACACCGTTTGTAAGACCACATTGAAATTTGTAGTTTATCACTAGAATAATGTGAGGGATCTACTGCAAAAATTTCGAACAAAATTTAATATCATGAAAATTTACGATTTTGGCCTTGTAGGGTAAAAAATGGAGTATTTGTCGAAAAATACACCATAACTCTAGCACCTTTTGTCAAAACACTATGAAATTTGTAGCTTATGCCTAAAATAATGTGTGGAATCTAATGTTTAAATTTCAAGTAAAATTAAATATCATGAAAAATTACTATTTTGCCCCCATAGGGTAAAAAACTAAGTATTTGTCGAAAAATACACCTAACTCTTACACCATTTGTCAGAACACTTTGAAATGTGTAGTTATGACTAAAATAATGTGTGGAATCTTCTGTAAAAATTTCAACCAAAATTAAATATCACGAAAAATTACGATTTTGCCCCTATAGGGTTAGAAAACTAAGTATTTGTCGAAAAATACACCATAACTCTTACACCATTTGTCAGAAACCTTTGAAATTTGTAGCTTATCACTAAAATAATGTGTGGAATCTCCTGTAAAAATATCAAGCAAAATTAAATATCGTAAAAAATTACGATTTTGCCTCTGTAGGGTACAAATTGAGTATTTGTCGAAAAATATAACATAACTCTTACACCGTTAGTCAGAACACTTTGAAATTTTTAGCTTATCACTAAAATAATTTGTGGAACCTAATGTAAAAATTTCTAGCAAAATTAAATATTATGAAAAATTACGATTTTGCCCCTACAGGGTAAAAAACATGAGTATTTGTCGAAAAATACACAATAACTATTACACCATTTGTGAGAACACATTGAAATTTGTAGATTATTACTAAAATAATGTGTGGAATCTACTGTAAAAATTTCAAGCAAAATTAAATATCAAGAAAAATTACGATGCCCCCTGTAGGGTAAAAAAACAGAGTATTTGTCGAAAAATACACCATAAATCTTACACCATTTGTCAGAACACTTTGAAATTTGTAGCTTATCACTAAAATAATGTGTGGAATCTACTGTAAAAATTTCAAGGAAAATTAAATATCATTAAAAATTACGATTTTGCCCCTATAGGGTAAAAAACCAGAGTATTTGTCGAAAAATACACCTAACTCGTACACCGTTTGTAAGACCACATTGAAATTCATAGCTTATCACTAGAATAATGTGTGGGATCTACTGTAAAAATTTCGAGCAAAATTTAATATCATGAAAAATAACGATTTTGCCCTTATAGGGTAAAAAACGGAGTATTTGTCGAAAAATACACCATAACTCTCACACCGTTTGTCAGAACACTTTGAAATTTGTAGTTTATTACTAAAATAATATGTGGAATCTACAGTATAAATTTCAAGCAAAATTAAATAACATGAAAAATGACGATTTTGCCCCTATAGGGTAAAAAAATTGAGTATTTGTCGTAAATACACCATAACTCTAACACCATTTGTTAGAACACTCTGAAATGTGTAGCTTATGACTAAAATAATGTATGGAATCTACTGTAAAAATTTCAAGCAAAATTAAATATCAAGAAAAATTACGATTTTGCCCCTATAGAGAAAAAACAGAGTATTTGTCGAAAAATACACCTAACTCTTATACCGTCTGTCAGAACTCTTTCAAATTTGAAGTTTATCACTAAAATAATTTGTGGAATCTACTGTAAAAATTTCACAAAAATTTAAAAATCATGAAAAATTACGATTTTGCACCTATAGGGTAAAAAAACTTTGTATTTGTCGTAAATACACCATAACTCTTACACCGTTTGTCAGAACACTTTAAAATTTGTAGCTTATCACTAAAATAATGTGTGAAATCTACTGTAAAAATTTCAAGCAAAATTAAATATCATGAAAAATTACGATTTTACCCCTATAGTGTAAAAAATTGAGTATTAGTCGAAAAATACAACATAACTCTTACACCGTTTGTCAGAACATTTTGAAATTTGTAGCTTATCACAAAAATTATTTGTGGAATCTACTGTAAAATTTTCAAGTAAAATTAAATATCATGTAAAATTACGATTTTGCCCCTATAGGGTAAAAAAATTGAGTATTTGTATAAAACACACAATAACTCTTACACCATTTGTCAGAATACTTTGAAATTTGTATCTTATGACTAAACTAATAAGTGGAATCTACTGTAAAAATTTCAAGCAAAATTAAATAACATAAAAAATGACGATTTTGCCCCTATAGGGTCAAAAAACTGAGTATTTGTCGAAAAATACACCATAACTCTTACACCGTTTGTCAGAACTCTCACTAAATAATGTGTGGATTCTATTTAAAAATTTCAAGCAAAATTAAATATCATGAAAAATTACGATTTTGCCCCTATAGGGTAAAACAATTGAGTATTTGTCTTAAATACACCATAACTCTAACACCATTTGTCAGAATACTTTCAAATGTGTAGCTTACGACTAAAATAATGTGTGGAATCTACTGTAAAAATTTCAAGCAAAATTAAATATCATGAAAAATTACGATTATGCCCCTATAGGGTAAAAAAGAGAGTATTTGTCAAAAAATACACCATAACTCTTACACCGTTAGTCAGAACACTTTGAAATTTGTAGCTTATCACTAAAATAATGTGTGGAATCTACTGTAAAAATTTCAAACAAAATTAAATAGCATGAAAAATTACGATTTGGCCCCTATAGGGTAAAAAAACTGAGTATTTGTTGAAAAATACACCTAGGTCTTACACCGATTGTTAGAACACTTTGAAGTGTGTAGGATATGACGAAAATAATGTGTGGAATCTACTGTAAAAATTCCATGCAAAATTAAATATCAAGAAAAATTACGATTTTGCCCTACAGGGTAAAAAACTAAGTATTTGTCGAAAAATACACCATAACTCTTACACCATTTGTCAGAACCATTGAAATTTGTTGCTTATCACTAAAATAATGCATGGAATCTCCTGTAAAAATTTCAAGTAAAATTAAATATCATGAAAAATTACGATTTTGACCCTATAGGGTAAAAAAACTAAGTATTTGTCAAAAAATACACCATAACACTAACACCATTTGTCTGAACCATTTGAAATTAGTATCTTATCTCTAAAATAATTTGATGGATCTACTGTAAAAATTTCAAGCAAAATTAATTATCATGAAAAATTACGATTTTGCCCCTATAGTGTAAAAAATCGAGTATTTGCCGGAAAATACAACATAACTCTTACACCGTTTGTCAGAACACTTTGAAATTTGTAGCTTATCACTAAAATAATTTGTGGAATCTACTGTAAAAATTTCAAGCAAAATTAATTATCATGAAAAATTACGATTTTGCCCCTATAGGGTAAAAAAACTTAATATTTGTCGAAAATTAATCAATAACTCTTACTCCATTTGTCAGAATACTTTGAAATGTGTAGGTTATGACTAAAATAAAGTGTGGAATATACTGTAAAAATTTTAAACAAAATTAAATATCATGAAAAATTACGATTTTGCCCCTATAGTACCTAAAAATTGAGTATTTGTCAAAAAATACACCATAACTCTTACACCGTTTGTAAGAACAATTTGAATTTTGTAGCTTATCACTAAAATAATGTGTGGAATCTAGTGTGAAAATTTCAAACAAAATTAAATAGCATTAAAAATTACGATTTGGCACCTATAGGGTACAAAAACTGAGTATTTGTCGAAAAATACACCATAACTCTTACACCATTTGTCAGAACCCTTTCGAAATTTGTAGCTTATCGCTAAAATAATGTGAGGAATCTCCTGTAAAAATTTCAAGCAAAATTAAATATCATGAAAAATTACGATTTTGCCCCTATAGGGTACAAACTGAGTATTTGTCGAAAAATACAACATAACTCTTACACTGTTTGTCAGAACACTTTGAAATTTGTAGCTTTTCACTAAAATAATTTGTGGAATCTGATGTAAAAATTTCAAGCAAAATTACATATCATTAAAAATTACGATTTTGCCCCTATAGGGTAAATAAAACTGAGTATTTGTCCGAAAATACATAATAACTCTTACACCATTTGACAGAACACTTTTAAATTTGTAGCTTATCACTAAAATAATGTGTGGAATCTATAGTATAATTTCAAGCAAAATTAAATATTATGAAAATTTGCGATTTTGCCCCTATAAGGTAAAAAAACAGAGTATTTGTCAAAAAATACACCATAACTCTTACACCGTTTGTCAGAACACTTTAAAATTTGTTGATTATAACTAAAATAATGAGTGGAATCTACTCTAAAAATTTAAGGGAAAATTAAATATCATGAAAAATTACGATTTTACCCCTATAGGGTAAAAAAACTAAGTATTTGTCGAAAAATACACCTAACTCTTACACCGTTTGTAAGACCACATTGAAATTTGTAGTTTATCACTAGAATAATGTGAGGGATCTACTACAAAAATTTTGAGCAAAATTTAATATCATGAAAATTTACGATTTTGGCCTTGTAGGGTAAAAAATGGAGTATTTGTCGAAAAATACACCATAACTCTAGCACCTTTTGTCAAAACACTTTGAAATTTGTAGCTTATGCCTAAAATAATGTGTGGAATCTACTGTTTAAATTTCAAGTAAAATTAAATATCATGAAAAATTACTATTTTGCCCCCATAGGGTAAAAAAACTAAGTATTTGTCGAAAAATACACCTAACTCTTACACCATTTGTCAGAACACTTTGAAATGTGTAGTTATGACTAAAATAATGTGTGGAATCTTCTGTAAAAATTTCAACCAAAATTAAATATCACGAAAAATTACGATTTTGCCCATATAGGGTTAGAAAACTAAGTATTTGTCGAAAAATACACCATAACTCTTACACCATTTGTCAGAAACCTTTGAAATTTGTAGCTTATCACTAAAATAATGTGTGGAATCTCCTGTAAAAATTTCAAGCAAAATTAAATATCGTGAAAAATTACGATTTTGCCCCTACAGGGTAAAAAACATGATTATTTGTCAAAAAATACACAATAACTATTACACCATTTGTGAGAACACACTGAAATTTGTAGCTTATTACTAAAATAATGTGTGGAATCTACTGTAAAAATTTCAAGCAAAATTAAATATCAAGAAAAATTACGATGCCCCCTGTAGGGTAAAAAAACAGAGTATTTGTCGAAAAATACACCATAAATCTTACACCATTTGTCAGAACACTTTGAAATTTGTAGCTTATCACTAAAATAATGTGTGGAATCTACTGTAAAAATTTCAAGGAAAATTAAATATAATTAAAAATTACGATTTTGCCCCTATAGGGTAAAAAACCAGAGTATTTGTCGAAAAATACACCTAACTCTTACACCGTTTGTCAGACCACATTGAAATTTGTAGCTTATCACTAGAATAATGTGTGGGATCTACTGTAAAAATTTCGAGCAAAATTTAATATCATGAAAAATAACGATTTTGCCCTTATAGGGTAAAAAACGGAGTATTTGTCGAAAAATACACCATAACTCTCACACCGTTTATCAGAACACTTTGAAATTTGTTGCTTATTACTAAAATAATATGTGGAATCTACAGTATAAATTTCAAGGAAAATTAAATATCATGAAAAATGACGATTTTGCCCCTATAGGGTAAAAAAATTGAGTATTTGTCGTAAATACACCATAACTCTAATACCATTTGTTAGAACACTTTGAAATGTGTAGCTTATGACTAAAATAATGTATGGAATCTACTGTAAAAATTTCAAGCAAAATTAAATATCATGAAAAATTACGATTTTGCCCCTATAAAGAAAAAACAGAGTATTTGTCGAAAAATACACCTAACTCTTACACCGTTTGTCAGAACTCTTTGAAATTTGAAGTTTATCACTAAAATAATTTCTGGAATCTACTGTAAAAATTTCACGCAAATTTAAAAATCATGAAAAATTACGATTTTGCACCTATAGGGTAAAAAAACTTTGTATTTGTCGAAAAATACACAATAACTCTTACACCATTTGTCAGAATACTTTGAAATATGTATCTTAGGACTAAAATAATGTGTGGAATCTACTGTAAAAATTTCAAGCAAAATTAAATATCATGAAAAATGACGATTTTGCCCCTATAGGGTAAAAAAACTGAGTATTTGTCGAAAAATACACCATAACTCTTACACCGTTTGTCAGAACTCTTTGAAATTTGAAGCTTATCACTAAATAATGTGTGGAATCTATTTAAAAATTTCATGCAAAATTAAATATCATGAAAAATTACGATTTTGCCCCTATAGTGTAAAAAAATTGAGTATTTGTCGTAAATACAGCATAACTCTAACACCATTTGTCAGAATTCTTTCAAATGTGTAGTTTATGACTAAAATAATGTGTGGAATCTACTGTAAAAATTTCAACCAAAATTTAATATCATGAAAAATTACGATTTTGCCCCTATAGGGTAAAAAAACTGAGTACTTGTCAAAAAATAAACAATAACTCTTACTCCATTTGTCATAATACTTTGAAATGTGTAGGTTATGCCTAAAGTAATGTGTGGAATCTACTGTAAAAATTTCAAGCAAAATTAAATATCATGAAAAATTACGGTTTTGCCCCTATAGGGTAAAAAAACTGAGTATTTGTCGAAAAATAAACAATAACTCTTACTCCATTTGTCAGAATACTTTGAAATGTGTAGGTTATGACTAAAATAATGTGTGGAATCTACTGTAAAAATTTCAACAAAAACTAAATATCATGAAAAATTACTATTTTGCCCCTATAGTACCGAAATACAGAGTATTTGTCGAAAAATACACCATAACTCTTACACCGTTTGTCAGAACAATTTGAAATTTGTAGCTTATCACTAAAATAATGTGTGGAATCTACCGTAAAAATTTCAAAGAAAATTTAATAGAATGAAAAATTACGATTTGGCCCCTATAGGGTACAAAAACTGAGTATTTGTCGAAAAATACACCTAACTCTTACACCATTTGTCAGAACACTTTTAAATGTGTAGCTATGACTAAAATAATGTGTGGAATCTACTGTAAAAATTTCAACCAAAATTAAATATCATGAAAAATTACGATTTTGCCCCTATAGGGTTAGAAAACTAAGTATTTGTCGAAAAAGACACCAAAACTCTTACACCATTTGTCAGAACCCTTTGAAATTTGTAGCTTATCACTAAAATAATGTGTGGAATCTCCTGTAAAAATTTCAAGCAAAATTAAATATTGTGAAAAAGTACGTTTTTGCCCCTATAGGGTACAAATTGAGTATTTATCGAAAAATAGAACATAACTCTAACATCGTTAGTCAGAACACTTTGAAATTTGTAGCATATCACTAAAATAATTTGTGGAATCTAATGTAAAAATTTCAAGCAAAATTAAATATAATGTAAAATTACGACTTTTCCCCTATAAGGTAAAAAACATGAGTATTTGTCGAAAAATACACAATAACTCTTACACCATTTGTGAGAACACATTGAAATTTGTAGCTTATCACTAAAATAATGTGTGGAATCTACTGTAAAAACTTCAAGCAAAATTAAATATCATGAAAAATTACGATGCCCCTATAGGTTAAAAAAACAGAGTATTTGTCGAAAAATGCACCATAAATCTTACCCCATTTGTCAGAACACTTTGAAATTTGTAGCTTATAACTAAAATAATGTGTGGAATCTACTGTAAAAATTTCAAGGAAAATTAAATATAATGAAAATTTACGATTTTGCCCCTATAGGGTAAAAAAACAGAGTATTTGTCAAAAAATACACCATAACTCTAACATCGTTTATCAGAACACTTTGAAATTTGTTGCTTAGGACTAAAATAATATGCGGAATCAACAGTATAAATTTCAACCAAAATTAAATATCATGAAAAATGACGATTTTGCCCCTATAGAGTAAAAAAACTGAGTATTTTTTGAAAAATACACCATAACTCTTACACCGTTTATCAGAACTCTTCCAAATTTGAAGCTTATCACTAAAATAATGTGTGGAATCTACTGTAAATATTTTAACCAATATTAAATATCATGAAAAATTACGATTTTGCCCCTATAGGGTAAAAAACTGAGTATTTGTCAAAAAATACACCATAACTCTTACACCGTTTGTCAGAACACTTTGAAATTTGTAGCTTATCACTAAAATAATGTGTTGAATCTACAGTAAATATTTCAAACAAAATTAAATAGCATTAAAAATTAATATTTGGCCCCTATAGGGTACAAAAACTGAGTATTTGTCGAAAAATGCACCATAACTCTTACACCATTTGTTAGAACCCTTTCGAAATTTGTAGCTTATCACTAAAATAATGTGTGGAATCTCCTGTAAAAATATCAAGCAAAATTTAATATCATGAAAAATTACGATTTTGCCCCTATATGGTAAAAAGTGCGCATTTGTCGAAAAATACACCATAACTCTTACACCGTTTGTCGGAACTCTTTCAAATTTGAACCTTATCACTAAAATAATACGTGGAATCTACTGTAAAAATTTTAAGCAAAATTAAATATAATGAAAAATTACGATTTGCCCCCTATAGAGTAAAGAAACTGACTATTTGTTGAAAAATACACAATAACTCTTACACCATTTGTGAGAACACTTTTAATTTTGAAGCTTTCTATTAAAATAATGTGTGGAATCTACTGTAAAAATTTCATACAAAATTAAATATCTTGAAAAATTACGATTTTGCCAGTATAGGGTAAAAAAACTGAGTATTTGTCGAAAAATACACCATAACTCTTACACCGTTTGTAAGAACACTTTGAAATTTGTAGCTTATCACTAAAATAATGTGTGAAATCTACAGTAAAAATTTCAAGGAAAATTTAATATCATAAAAAATTACGATTTTGCCCCTATAGGGTAAAAAAATTGAGTATTTGTCGAATAATACACCTAACTCTTACACCGTTTGTCAGACCACATTGAAATTTATAGCTTGTCACTAGAATAATGTGTGGGCTCTACTGTAAAAATTTCCAGCAAAATTTAATATCATTAAAAATTACGATTTTGCCCTTATAGGGTAAAAAAACGGACTCTAACACCGTTAGTCAGAACACTTTGAAATTTGTAGCTTATGATTAAAATGATGTGTGAAATCTCCTGTTTAAATTTCAAGCAAAATTAAATATCAGGAAAAATTACGATTTTGCCCCTATAGGGTAAACAAACAGAGTATTTGTCGAAAAATACACCATAACTCTTACACCATTTGTCAGAAGTTTATCAATAAAATAATTTGTGGAATCTACTGTAAAAATTTCACGCTAAATTAAATATCATGAAAAATTACGATTTTGCCCCTGTAGGGTAAAAAAACTTAGTATTTGTCGTAAATACACCATAACTTTAACACCATTTGTCAGAACACTTTGAAATGTGTAGCTTATGATTAAAATAATGTGTGGAATCTACAATAAAAATTTCAAGTAAATTAAATATCAAGAAAAATTACGATTTTACCCCTATAGGGTAAAAAAACTGAGTAATTGTCGAAAAATACACCATAACTCTTACACCATTTGTCAGAATCTTTTGAAATTTGTAGTTTATCACTAAAATAGTGTTTGGAATCTACTGTAAAAATTTCAAGGAAAATTAAATATCTTGAAAAATTACGATTTTACCCCTATAGTATAAAAATCTAAGTATTTGTCGAAAAATACAACATAACTCTTACACCGTTTGTCAGAACACTTTGAAATTTGTAGCTTATCACTAAATTAATTTGTCGAATCTAATGTAAAAATTTCAAGCAAAATTTAACATCATAAAATATTACGATTTTGCCCCTATAGGGTAAAAAAACTGAGTATTTGTCGAAAAATACACCTAAGTCTTACACCGTTTGTCAGACCACATTGAAATTTGTAGCTTATACCTAAAATAATGTGTGGAATCAACTGTTTAAATTTCAAGTAAAATTAAATACCTTGAAAAATTACGATTTTGCCCCTATAGGGTAAAAAAACTGAGTATTTGTCGAAAAATACACCATAACTCTTACACCATTTGTCAGAACACTTTGAATTTGTAGCTTATCACTAAAATAATTTGTGGAATCTACTGTAAAAATTTCAAGAAAAATTAAATATCATGAAAAATTACGATTTTGCCCCTATAGGTTAAAAAACTGAGTATTTGTCGAAAAATACACAATAACTCTTACACCATTAGTCTGAACTCTTTCAAATTTGAAGCTTATCAGTAAAATAATGTGTACAATCTACTGTAAAAATTTCAAGCAAATTTAAATATCATTAAAAATTACGATTTTGCCCCTATAGGGTAAAAAAACAGATTATTTGTCGAAAAATACACCATAACTCTTACACCGTTTGTCAGAAGAATTTGAAATTTGAAGCTTATTCCTAAAATAATGTGTGAAATCTACTGTAAAAATTTCAAACAAAATTAAATAGCATGAAAAATTACGATTTGGCCCCTATAGGTTAAAAAAACTAAGTATTTGTTGAAAAATACACCATAACTCTTACACCATTTGTCAGAACCCTTTGAAATTTGTAGCTTATCTCTAAAATAATGTATGGAATCTCCTGTAAAAATTTCAAGCAAAATTAAATATTGTGAAAAATTACGATTTTGCCCCTATAGGGTACAAACTGAGTATTTGTCGAAAAATACAACATAACTCTTACACTGTTTGTAAGAACAATTTGAAATTTGTAGTTTATCAATAAAATAATTTGTGGAATCTGATGTAAAACTTTCAAGCAAAATTAAATATCATTAAAAATTACGATTTTGCCCCTATAGGGTAAATAAAACAGAGTATTTGTCGAAAAATACATAATAACTCTTACACCATTTGTGAGAACACTTTTAAATTTGTATCTTATCACTAAATTAATGTGTGGAATCTACAGTATAATTTCAAGCAAAATTAAATATCATGAAAAATAGCGATTTTGCCCCTATAAGGTAAAAAACAGAGTATTTGTCAAAAAATACACCATAACTCTTACACCGTTTGTCAGAACACTTTGAAATTTGTTGATTAAAACTAAAATAATGAGTGGAATCTACAGTAAAAATTTCAAGGAAAATTAAATATAATGAAAAATTACGATTTTGCCCCTATAGGGTAAAAAAACTAAGTATTTGTCGAAAAATACACCTAACTCTTACACCGTTTGTTAGACCACATTGAAATGTGTAGCTTATCACTAGAATAATGTGAGGGATCTACTGCAAAATTTAGAGCAAAATTTAATATCATGAAAAATTACGATTTTGGCCTTATAGGGTAAAAAATGGAGTATTTGTCGAAAAATACACAATAACTCTAGCACCTTTTGTCAGAACACTTTGAAATTTGTAACTTATGCCTAAAATAATGTGTGGAATCTACTGTTTAAATTTCAAGTAAAATTAAATATCATGAAAATTTACGATTTTGCCCCTATAGGGTAAAAAAACTGAGTATTTGGCGAAAAATACACCTAACTCTTACACCATTTGTCAGAACACTTTGAAATGTGTAGCTATGACTAAAATAATGTGTGGAATCTTCTGTAAAAATTTCAACCAAAATTAAATATCACGAAAAATTACGATTTTGCCCCTATAGGGTTAGAAAACTAAGTATTTGTCGAAAATACACCATAACTCTTACACCATTTGTCAGAAACCTTTGAAATTTGTAGCTTATCACTAAAATAATGTGTGGAATCTCCTGTAAAAATTTCAAGCAAAATTAAATATCGTGAAAAATTACGATTTTGCCTCTACAAGGTACAAATTGAGTATTTGTCGAAAAATACAACATAACTCTTACACCGTTAGTCAGAACACTTTGAAATTTGTAGCTTATCACTAAAATAACTAGTGGAATCTAATGTAAAAATTTCAAGCCAAATTAAATATCATTAAAAATTACGATTTTACCCCTATAGGGTAAAAAACATGAGTATTTGTCGAAAAATAAACAATAACTCTTACACCATTTGTGAGAACACATTGAAATTTGTAGCTTATCACTAAAATATTGTGTGGAATCTCCTCTAAAAATTTCAAGCAAAATTAAATATCGTGAAAAATTACGATTTTGCCTCTACAGGGTACAAATTGAGTATTTGTCGAAAAATACAACATAACTCTTACACCGTTAGTCAGAACACTTTGAAATTTGTAGCTTATCGCTAAAATAATGTGTGGAATCTACTGCAAAAATTACAAGGAAAATTAAATATCATTAAAAATTACGATTTTGACTCTATAGGGTAAAAAAACAGAGTATTTGTCGAAAAATACACCTAACTCTTACACCATTTGTCAGACCACATTGAAATTTGTAGCTTATCACTAGAATAATGTGTGGGATCTACTGTAAATATTTCGAGCAAAATTTAATATCATGAAAAATAACGATTTTGCCTTTATAGGGTAAAAAAATGGAGTATTTGTCGAAAAATACACCATACCTCTAACACCGTTTGTCAGAACACTTTGAAATTTGTAGCTTATGACTAAAATAATATGTGGAATCTACAGTATAAATTTCAAGAAAAATTAAATATCATGAAAACTGACGATTTTGTCCCTATAGGGTAAAAAAACTGAGTATTTGTCGAAAAATACACCATCACTCTTACACCGTTTATCAGAACTCTTTTGAAATTTGAAGCATATCACCAAAATAATGTGTGTAATCTTCTGTAAAGATTTTAAGCAAAATTAAATATCATGAAAATTTACTATTTTGCCCCTATAGGGTAAAAAACAGAGTATTTGTCAAAAAATACACCATAACTCTTACCCCGTTTGTCAGAACACTTTTAAATTGGTAGCTTATCACTAAAATAATGTGTGGAATCTATTGTAAAAATTTCATGCAAAATTAAACGTCATGAAAAATTACGATTTTGCCCCTATAGGGTAAAAAACAGAGTATTTGTCGAAAAATACACCTAACTCCTACACCGTTTGTCAGAACTCTTTGAAATTTGAAGTTTAACACTAAAATAATTTGTGGAATCTACTGTAAAAATTTTACGCAAAATCAAATATCCTGAAAAATTACGATTTTGCCTCTATAGCGTAAAAAAACTTAGTAATTGTCGGAAATACACCAAAACTCTTACACCGTTTGTCATAACACTTTGAAATTTGAATCCTATCACGAAAATAATGTGTGGAATCTACTGTAAAAATTTCAAGCAAAAATTAAATAACATGAAAAATTACGATTTTACCCCTATAGAGTAAAAAACTTAGTATTTGTCGAAAAATACAACATAACTGTTACACCGTTCGTCAGAACACTTTGAAATTTGTATCTTATCACTAAAATAATTTGTGGAATTTACTGTAAAAATTACAAGAAAAATTAAATATCATGTAAAATTATGATTTTACCCCTATAGCGTAAAAAACAGAGTATTTGTCGAAAAATACACCATAACTCTTACACCGTTTGTCAGAACACTTTGAAAATTGTAGCTTATCTCTAAAATAATATTTGGAATCTACTGTAAAAATTTCTTACAAAATTAAATATCATGAAACATTACGATTTTGCCCGTATAGGGTAAAAAACAGAGTATTTGTCGAAAAATACACCATAACTCTTACACCGTTTGTCAGAACACTTTGAAATTTGTAGATTATCACTAAAATAAAGTGTGGAATCTACTGTAAAAATTTCAAGCAAAATTAAATATCATGAAAAATTACGATTTTACCCCTATAGTGTAAAAACCAGAGTATTTGTCGTAAAATACACCATAACTCTTACACCGTTTTTCAGATCTCTTAGAAATTTGAAGCTTATCACTAAAAAATGTGTGGAATCTATTTAAAAATTTTGCGCAAAATCAAATATCATGAAAAATTACGATTTTGCCCTATAGGTAAAAAAATTGAGTATTTGTCGTAAATACACCATAACTCTAACACCATTTGTTAGAAAACTTTTACATGTGTAGCTTATGACTAAAATAATGTATGGAATCTACTGTAAAAATTTCAAGCAAAATTAAGTATCATGAAAAATTACGATTTTGCCCCAATAGAGAAAAAACAGAGTATTTGTCAAAAAATACACCATAACTTTTACACCGTTTGTCAGAACACTTTAAAATTTGTAGCTTATCAATAAAATAATGTGTGGAATCTACTGTAACAATTACAAACAAAATTAAATAGCATTAAAAATTACGATTTGGCCCCTATAGGGTACAAAAACTGAGTATTTGTCGAAAAATACACCATAACTCTTACACCATTTGTCAGAACCCTTTCGAAATTTGTTGCCTATCACTAAAATAATGTGTGGAATCTCCTGTAAAAATTTCAAGAAAAATTAAATATCATGAAAAAATACGATTTTTCCCCTATAGGGTACAAACTGAGTATTTGTCGAAAAATACAACATAACTCTTACACTTTTTGTCAGTACACTTTCAAATTTGTAGCTTATCACTAAAATAATTTGTGGAATCTAATGTAACAATTTCAAGCAAAATTAAATATCATTAAAAATTACGATTTTGCCCCTATAGGGTAAATAAAACATAGTATTTGTCGAAAAATACATAATAACTCTTACACCATTTGTCAGAACACTTTTAAATTTGTAGCTTATCACTAAAATAATGTGTGGAATCTACAGTATAATTTCAAGCAAAATTAAATATCATGAAAAATTGCGATTTTGCCCCTATAGGGTAAAAAAACAGAGTATTTGTCGAAAAATACACCATAACTCTTACACCGTTTGTCAGAACACTTTGAAATTTGTTAATTATCACTAAAATAATGAGTGGAATCTACTGTAAAAATTTCAAGGAAAATTAAATATCATGAAAAATTACGATTTTGCCCCTATAGGGTAAAAAAACTAAGTATTTGTTGAAAAATACACCTAACTCTTACACCGTTTGTCAGACCACATTGAAATTTATAGCTTATCACTAGAATAATGTGAGGGATCTACTATAAAAATTTAAAGCAAAATTTAATATCATGAAAAATTACGATTTTTGCCTTATAGGGTAAAAAATGGAGTATTTGTCGAAAAATACCCCATAACTCTAGCATCGTTTGTCAGAACACTTTGAAATTTGTAGCTTATGCCTAAAATAATGTGTGGAATCTACTGTTTAAATTTCAAGTAAAATTAAATATCATGAAAAATTGCGATTTTGCCCCTATAGGGTAAAAAAATTAAGTATTTGTCGAAAAATACACCTAACTCTGACACCATTTGTCAGAACACTTTGAAATGTGTAAATGTGACTAAAATAATGTGTGGAATCTACTGTAAAAATTTCAACCAAAATTAAATATCACAAAAAATTACGATTTTGCCCCTATAGGGTTAGAAAACTAAGTATTTGTCGAAAAATACTCCATAACTCTTACACAATTAGTCAGAAACCTTTGAAATTTGTAGCTTATCACTAAAATAATGTGTGGAACTCCTGTAAAAATTTCAAGCAAAATTAAATATCGTGAAAATTTACGATTTTGCCTCTATTGGGTACAAATTGAGTATTTGTCGAAAATTACAACATAACTCTTACACCGTTAGTCAGAACACTTTGAAATTTGTAGCTTATCACTAAAATAATTTGTGGAATCAAATGTAAAAATTTCAAGAAAAATTACGATTTTACCCCTACAGGGTAAAAAACATGAGTATTTGTCGAAAAATACACAATAACTCTTTCACCATTTGTGAGAACACATTGAAATTTGTAGCTTATCACTAAAATAATGTGGGGAATCTACTGTAAAAATTTCAAGCAAAATTAAATATCATGAAAAATTACGATGCCCCCTGTAGGGTAAAAAAACAGAGTATTTGTCGAAAAATACAACATAAATCTTACACCATTTGTCAGAACATTTTGACATTTGTAGCTTATCACTAAAATAATGTGTGGAATCTACTGTAAAAATTTCAAGAAAAATTAAATATCATTAAAAATTACGATTTTGCCCCTATAGGGTAAAAAAACAAAGTATTTGTCGAAAAATACACCTAACCCTTACACCGTTTGTCAGACCACATTGAAATTTGTAGCTTATCACTAAAATAATGTGTGGGATCTACTGTAAATATTTTGAGCAAAATTTAATATCATGAAAAATAACTATTTTGCCCTTACAGGGTAAAAAACGGAGTATTTGTCGAAAAATACACCATAACTCTAACACCATTTGTCAGAATACTTTGAAATTTGTAGCTTAGGAACAAAATAATATGTGGAATCTACAGTATAAATTTCAAGCAAAATTAAATATCATGAAAAATGAAGATTTTGCCCTATAGATAAAAAATTAAATACACCATAATTTGTCGTAAAATTTCAAGCAAAATTTGTCGTAAAATACACCATAACTCTTACACCGTTTATCAGATCTCTTTTGAAGCTTGAAGCTTATCACTAAATAATGTGTGGAATCTATTTAAAATTTTCACGCAAAAATAAATATCATGAAAAATTATGATTTTGCCCTATAGATAAAAAATTGAGTATTTGTCGTAAATACACCATAACTCTAACACCATTTGTTAGAACACTTTGAAATGTGTAGCTTATGACTAAAATAATGTATGGAATCTACTGTAAAAATTTCAAGCAAAATTAAATATCATGAAAAATTACGATTTTGCCCCTATAGGGAAAAAAACAGAGTATTTGTCAAAAAATACACCATAACTCTTACACCGTTTGTCAGAACACTTTGAAATTTGTAGATTATCAATTAAATAATGAGTGGAATCTACTGTAAAAATTTCAAACAAAATTAAATAGCATTAAAAATTACGATTTGGCCTCTATAGGGTACAAAAACTGAGTATTTGTCGAAACATACACCATAACTCTTACCCCTTTTGTGAGAACCCTTTCGAAATTTGTCGCTTATCACTAAAATAATGTGTGGAATCTCCTGTAAAAATTTCAAGAAAAATTAAATATCATGAAAAATTACGATTTTGCCCCTATAGGGTACAAACTGAGTATTTGTCGAAAAATACAACATAACTCTTACACTGTTTGTCAGAACACTTTGAAATTTGTAGCTTATCACTTAAATAATTTGTGGAATCTGATGTAAAAATTTCAAGCAAAATTAAATATCATTAAAAATTACGATTTTGCCCCTATAGGGTAAATAAAACTGAGTATTTGTCGAAAAATACATAATAACTCTTACACAATTTGTGAGACCACTTTTAAATTTGTAGTTTATCACTAAAATAATGTGTGGATCTACAGTATAATTTCAAGCAAAATTAAATATCATGAAAAATTGCGATTTTGCCCCTATAGGGTAAAAAAACAGAGTATTTGTCGAAAAATACACCATAACTCTTACACCGTTTGTCAGAACACTTTGAAATTTGTTGATCATCACTAAAATAATGACTGGAATCTACTGTAAAAATTTCAAGGAAAATTAAATATCATGAAAAATTACGATTTTGCCCCTATAGGGTAAAAAAC
Source organism: Caryopteris x clandonensis (assembly GCA_028749325.2). Taxonomy (NCBI): domain Eukaryota; kingdom Viridiplantae; phylum Streptophyta; class Magnoliopsida; order Lamiales; family Lamiaceae; genus Caryopteris; species Caryopteris x clandonensis. The sequence goes on along the minus strand of JAPYKT020000019.1, from coordinate 6,154,740 downwards.
TAAGTATTTGTGGAAAAATACACCTAACTCTTACACCGTTTGTCAGACCACATTGAAACTTGTAGCTTATCACTAGAATAATGTGAGGGAGGTACTGCAAAAATTTCGAGCAAAATTTAATATCATGAAAAATTACGATTTTGGCCTTATAGGATAAAAAATGGAGTATTTGTCGAAAAATACACCATAACTCTAGCACCGTTTGTCAGAACACTTTGAAATTTGTAGCTTATGCCTAAAATAATGTGTGGAATCTACTGTTTAAATTTCAAGTAAAATTAAATATCATGAAAAATTACGATTTTGCCCCTATAAGGTAAAAAAACTGAGTATTTGTCGAAAAATACACCTAACTCTTACACCATTTGTCAGAACACTTTGAAATGTGCAAATATGACTAAAATAATGTGTGGAATCTACTGTAAAAATTTCAACAATAATTAAATATCACGAAAAATTACTATTTTGCCCCTATAGGGTTAGAAAACTGAGTATTTGTCGAAAAATACACATCACTCTTACACCATTTGTCAGAAACCTTTGAAATTTGAAGCTTTTCACTAAAATAATGTGTGCAATCTCCTGTAAAAATTTCAAGCAAAATTAAATATCGTGAAAAATTAAGATTTTGCCACTATAGGGTACAAATTTAGTATTTGTCGAAAAATACAACATAACTCTTACACCGTTTGTCAGAAAACTTTGAAATTTGTAGCTTATCACTAAAATAATGTGTGGAATCTACTGTAAAAATTTCAAGGAAAATTAAATATCATTAAAAATTACGATGCCCCCTGTAGGGTAAAAAAAACAGTGTATTTGTCGAAAAATACACCATAAATCTTACACCATTTGTCAGAACACTTTGAAATTTGCAGCTTATCACTAAAATAATGTGTGGAATCTACTGTAAAAATTTCAAGAAAAATTAAATATCATTAAAAATTACGATTTTGCCACTAAAGGGTAAAAATACAGAGTATTTGTCGAAAAATACACCTAACTCTTACACCATTTGTCAGACCACATTGAAATTTGTAGCTTATCACTAGAATAATGTGTGGGATCTACTGTAAAAATTTCGAACAAAATTTAATATCATCAAAAATAAGATTTTGCCCTTATAGGGTAAAAAACGGAGTATTTGTCGAAAAATACACCATAACTCTAACACCGTTTGTCAGAACACTTTGAAATTTGTAGCTTATGACTAAAATAATATGTGGAATCTACAGTATAAATTTCAAGCAAAATTAAATATCATGAAATATGACGATTTTGCCCCTATAGGGTATAAATTTTGCCCCTATAGGGTAAAATTTAATATTATCAAAAATAAGATTTTGCCCTTATAGGGTAAAAAACGGAGTATTTGTCGAAAAATACACCATAACTCTTTCACCGTTTTTCAGAACTCTTTTGAAATTTGAAGTTTATCACTAAAATAATGTGTGGAATCTACTATATAGATTTTAAGCAAAATTAAATATCATGAAAAATTACGATTTTGCCCCTATAGGGTAAAAAACAGAGTATTTGTCAAAAAATACACCATAACTCTTACACCGTTTGTCAGAACACTTTTAAATTTGTAGCTTATCACTAAAATAATGTGTGGAATCTACTGTAAAAATTTCAAGCAAAATTAAATATCATGAAAAATTACGATTTTGCCCCTATAGGGTAAAAAAACAGAGTACTTGTCGAAAAATACACCTAACTCCTACACCGTTTGTCAGAACTCTTTGAAATTTGAAGCCTATCACTAAAATGATGTGTGGAATCTACTGTAAAAATTTCAACCAAAATTAAATATCATGAAAAATTACGATTTTACCCCTATAGAGTAAAAAACTGAGTATTTGTCGAAAAATACAACATAACTGTTACACCGTTTGTCAGAACACTTTGAAATTTGTAGCTTATCACTAAAATAATTTGTGGAATCTACTGTAAAAATTTCAAGAAAAATTAAATATCATGTAAAATTACGATTTTGCCCCTATAGGGTAAAAAACAGAGTATTTGTCGAAAAATACACCATAACTCTTACACCGTTTGTCAGAACACTTTGAAATTTGTAGCTTATCACTAAAATAATGTGTGGAATCTACTGTAAAAATTTCATACAAAATTAAATATCAAGAAAAATTATGATTTAGCCCGTATAGGGTAAAAAAAACAGAGTATTTGTCCAAAAATACACCATAACTCTTACACCGTTTGTCAGAACACTTTGAAATTTGTAGGTTATCACTATAATAATGTGTTGAATCTACTGTAAAAATTTCAAGCAAAATTAAATATCATGAAAAATTACGATTTTACCCCTATAGTGTAAAAAATAGAGTTTGTCGTAAAATACACCATAACTCTTACACAGTTTATCAGATCTCTTTGAAATTTGAAGCTTATCACTAAATAATGTGTGGAATCTATATAAAAATTTCATGCAAAATTAAATATCATGAAAAATTACGATTTTGCCCTATAGGTAAAAAATTGAGTATTTATCGTAAATACACCATAACTCTAACACCATTTGTTAGCACAATTTGAAATGTGTAGCTTATGACTAAAATAATGTATGGAATCTACTGTAAAAATTTCAAAGAAAAATTAAATATCATGAAAAATTACGATTTTGCCCCTATAGAGAAAAAACAAAGTATTTGTCAAAAAATACACCATAACTCTTACACCGTTTGTCAGAACACTTTGAAATTTGTAGCATATCAATAAAATAATGTGTGGAATCTACTGTAAAAATTTCAAACAAAAATTAATAGCATTAAAAATTATGATTTGGCCCCTATAGGGTACAAAAACTGAGTGTTTGTCGAAAAATACACCATAACTCTTACACCATTTATCAGAACCCTTTCGAAATTTGTCGCTGATCACTACAATAATTTGTGTAATCGCCTGTAAAAATTTCAAGCAAAATTAAATATCATGAAAAATTACGATTTTGCCCCTATAGGGTACAAACTGAGTATTTGTCGAAAAATACAACATAACTCTTACACTTTTTGTCAGAACACTTTGAAATTTGTAGCTTATCACTAAAATAATTTGTGGAATATGACGTAAAAATTTCAAGCAAAATTAAATATCATTAAAAATTACGATTTTGCCCCTATAGGGTAAAAAAAACTGAGTATTTGTCGAAAAATACATAATAACTCTTACACCATTTGTCAAAACACTTTTGAATTTGTAGTTTATCACTAAAATAATGTGTGGAATCTACAGAATAATTTCAAGCAAAATTAAATATCATGAAAAATTGCGATTTTGCCCCTATAGGGTAAAAAACAGAGTATTTGTCAAAAAATACACCATAACTCTTACACCGTTTGTCAGAACACTTCGAAATTTGTTGATTATCACTAAAATAATGACTGGAATCTACTGTAAAAATTTCAAGGAAAATTAAATATCATGAAAAATTACGATTTTGCCCCTATAGGGTAAAAAAACTAAGTATTTGTCGAAAAATACACCTAACTCTTACACCGTTTGTCAGACCACATTGAAATTTGTAGGTTATCACTAGAATAATGTGAGGGATCTACTGCAAAAATTTCGAGCAAAATTTAATATCTCGAAAAATTACGATTTTGGCCTTATAGGGTAAAAAATGGAGTATTTGTCAAAAAATACACCATAACTCTAGCACCGTTTGTCAGAACACTTTGAAATTTTTTGTTTATGCCTAAAATAATGTGTGGAATCTACTGTTTAAATTTCAAGTAAAATTAAATATCATGAAAAATTACGATTTTGCCCCAATAGGGTAAAAAAACTGAGTATTTGTCGAAAAATACACCTAACTCTTACACCATTTGTCAGAACACTTTGAAATGTGTAAATATGACTAAAATAATGTGTGAAATCTACTGTAAAAATTTAAACCAAAATTAAATATCACGAAAAATTACGATTTTGCCCCTATAGCGTTAGAAAACTAAGTATTTGTCGAAAAATACACCATAACTCTTACACCATTTGTCAGAAACCTTTCAAATTTGTAGCTTATCACTAAAATAATGTGTGGAATCTCCTGTAAAAAGTTCAAGCAAAATTAAATATCGTGAAAATTTACGATTTTGCCTCTATAGGGTACAAATTGAGTATTTGTCGAAAAATACAACATAACTCATACACCGTTAGTCAGAACACTTTGAAATTTGTAGCTTATCACTAACATAATTTGTGGAATCTAATGTAAAAATTTCAAGCAAAATTAAATATCATGAAAAATTACGATTTTGCCCCTACAGGGTAAAAAACATGAGTATTTGTCGAAAAATACACAATAACTCTTACACCATTTGTGAGAACACATTGAAATTTGTAGCTTATAACTAAAATAATGTGTGGAATCTACTGTAAAAATTTCAAGCAAAATTAAATATCATGAAAAATTACGATGCCCCCTGTAGGGTAAAAAAACAGAGTATTTGACGAAAAATACACCATAAATCTTACATCATTTGTCAGAACACTTTGAAGTTTGTAGCTTATCACTAAAATAATGTGTGGAATCTGCTGTAAAAATTTCAAGGAAAATTAAATATCATTAAAAATTACGATTTTGCCCTTATAGGGTAAAAAAACGGAGTATTTGTCAAAAAATACACATAACTCTTACACCGTTTGTCAGACCACATTGAAATTTGTAGCTTATCACTAGAATAATGTGTGGGATCTACTGTAAAGATTTCGAGCAAAATTTAATATCATGAAAAATAACGATTTTGCCCTTATAGGGTAAAATAATGGAGTATTTGTCGAAAAATACACCATAACTCTAACACCATTTGTGAGAACACTTTGAAATTTGTAGCTTATGACTAAAATAATATTTGGAATCTACAGTATAAATTTCAAGCAAAATTAAATATCATGAAAAATGACGATTTTGTCCCTATAGGGTAAAAAAACTGAGTATTTGTCGAAAAATACACCATAACTCTTACACCGTTTATCAGAATTCTTTGAAATTTGAAGCTTATCACTAAAATAATGTGTGGAATCTACTGTAAAGATTTTAAGCAAAATTAAATATCATGAAAAATTACGATTTTGCCCCTATAGGGTAAAAAACAGAGTATTTGTCAAAAAATACACAATAACTCTTACACCGTTTGTCAGAACACTTTTAAATTTGTAGCTTTTCACTAAAATAATGTGTGGAATCTACTGTAAAAATTTCAAGCAAAATTAAATATCATGAAAAATTACGATTTTGCCCCTATAGGGTAAAAAATCGAGTATTTGTCGAAAAATACACCTAACTCCTACACCGTTTTTCAGAACTCTTTGAAATTTAAAGTTTCTCTCTAAAATAATTTGTGCAATCTACTGTAAAAAATTTCACGCAAAATCAAATATCCTGAAAAATTACGATTTTACCTCTATAGGGTAAAAAAACTTAGTAATTGTAGAAAATACACCATAACTCTTACACCGTTTGTCATAACACTTTGAAATTTGAAGCCTATCACGAAACTAATGTGTGGAATCTACTGTAAAAATTCCAAGCAAAATTAAATATCATGAAAAATTACGATTTTACCCCTATAGAGTAAAAAACTTAGTATTTGTCGAAATTACAACATAACTGTTACACCGTTTGTCAGAACACTTTGAAATTTGTAGCTTATCACTAAAATAATTTGTAGAATCTACTGTAAAAATTACAAGAAAAATTAAATATCATGTAAAATTACGATTTTACCCCTATAGCGTAAAAAACAGAGTATTTGTCGAAAAATACACCATAACTCTTACATCGTTTGTCAGAACACTTTGAAATTTGTAGCTTATCTCTAAAATAATGTTTGGAATCTACTGTAAAAATTTCTTACAAAATTAAATATCATGAAAAATTACGATTTTGCACGTATAGGGTAAAAAAACAGAGTATTTGTCGAAAAATACACCGTAACTCTTACACCGTTTGTCAGAACACTTTGAAATTTGTTGATTATCACTAAAATAAAGTGTGGAATCTACTGTAAAAATTTCAAGTAAAATTAAATATCATGAAAAATTACGATTTTACCCCTATAGTGTAAAAAACAGAGTATTTGTCGTAAAATACACCATAACTCTTACACCGTTTATCAGATCTCTTTGAAATTTGAAGCTTATCACTAAATAATGTGTGGAATCTATTTAAAAATTTCACGCAAAATTAAATATCATGAAAAATTACGATTTTTCCCTATAGGTAAAAAAATTTAGTATTTGTCGTGAATACACCATAACTCTAACACCATTTGTTAGAACACTTTGAAATGAGTAACTTATGACTAAAATAATGTATGGAATCTATTGTAAAAATTTCAAGCAAAATTAAATATCATGAAAAATTACGATTTTGCCCCTATAGGGAAAAAACAGAGTATTTGTCAAAAAATACACCATAACTCTTACACCGATTGTCAGAACACTTTGAAATTTGTAGCTTATCAATAAAATAATGTGTAGAATCTACTGTAAAAATTTCAAACAAAATTAAATAGCATTAAAAATTACGATTTGGCCCCTATAGGGTACAAAAACTGAGTATTTGTCGAAAAATACACCATAACTCTTACACCATTTGTTAGAACCCTTTCGAAATTTGTAGGTTATCACTAAAATAATGTGTGGAATCTCCTGTAAAAATTTCACGCAAAATTAAATATCATGAAAAATTACGATTTTGCCCCTATATGGTAAAAACTGCGTATTTGTCGAAAATACACCATAACTCTTACACCGTTTGTCAGAACTCTTTCAAATTTGAACCTTATCACTAAAATAATATGTGGAATCTACTGTAAAATTTTAAGCAAAATTAAATATAATGAAAAATTACGATTTGGCCCCTATAGAGTAAAGAAACTGAGTATTTGTCGAAAAATACACAATAACTCTTACACCATTTGTCAGAACACTTTTAAATTTGAAGCTTATCATAAAAATAATGTGTGGAATCTACTGTAAAAATTTCATACAAAATTAAATATCATGAAAAATTACGATTTTGCCAGTACAGCGTAAATAAACAGAGTATTTGTCGAAAAATACACCATAACTCTTACACTGTTTGTCAGAACACTTTGAAATTTGTAGCGTATCACTAATAATGTGTGGAATCTACGGTAAAAATTTCAAGGAAAATTAAATATCATAAAAAATTACGATTTTGCCCCTATAGGGTAAAAAAATTGAGAATTTGTCGAATAATACACCTAACTCTTACACTGTTTGTCAGACCACATTGAAATTTATAGCTTATCACTAGAATAATGTGTGGGCTCTACTGTAAAAATTTTCAGCAAAATTTAGTATCATGAAAAATTACGATTTTGCGCTTATAGGGTAAAAAAACGGAGTATTTATCCAAAAATACACCATAACTCTAACACCCTTAGTCAGAACACTTTGAAATTTGTAGCTTATGACTAAAATGATGTGTGAAATCTCCTGTTTAAATTTCAAGCAAAATTAAATATCAAGAAAAATTACGATTTTGCCCCTATAGGGTAAACAAACAGAGTATTTGTCGAAAAATACACCATAACTCTTACACCATTTGTCAAACGTTTATCACTAAAATAATGTGTTGAATCTACTGTAAAAATTTCACGCTAAATTAAATATCATAAAAAATTACGATTTTGCCCCTATAGGGTAAAAAAACTTAGTATTTGTCGTAAATACACCATAACTCTAACACCATTTGTCAGAACACTTTGAAAAGTGTAGCTTATGATTTAAATAATGTGTGGAATCTACTGTAAAAATTTCAAGTAAAATTAAATATCAACAAAAATTACGATTTTCCCCCTATAGGGTAAAAAAACTGAGTAATTGTCGAAAAATACACCATAACTCTTACACCATTTGTCAGAACCCTTTGAAATTTGTAGTTTATCACTAAAATAGAGTTTGGAATCTACTGTAAAAATTTCACGCAAAATTAAATATCATGAAAAATTACGATTTTACCCCTATAGTGTAAAAAACTGAGTATTTGTCGAAAAATACAACATAACCCTTTGAAATTTGTAGCTTATCACTAAATTAATTTGTGGAATCTAATGTAAAAATTTCAAGCAAAATTTAATATCATGAAATATTACAATTTTGCCACTATAGGGTAAAAAAACTGAGTATTTGTCGAAAAATACACAATAACTCTTACACCATTTGTCAGAACACTTTGAAATTTGTAGCTTATCACTAAAATAATGTGTGCAATCTACTGTAAAAATTTCAAGCAAATTTAAAAATCATGAAAAATTTACGATTTTGCCCCTATGGGGTTAAAAAATAGAGTATTTGTAGAAAAATATACCATAACTCTTACACCGTTTGTCATAACAATTTGACATTTGTAGCTTATTAATAAAATAATGTGTGGAATCTACTGTAAAAATTTCAAATAAAATTAAATAGCATGAAAAACTACGATTTGGCCCCTATAGGGTAAAAAACTAAGTATTTGTCTAAAAATACACCTAACTCTTACACCATTTGTCAGACCACATAGAAATTTGTAGCTTATCACTAGAATAATGTGAGGGATCTACTGCAAAAATTTCGAGCAAAATTTAATATCATGAAAAATTACGATTTTGGCCTTATAGGGTAAAAATGGAGTATTTATCGAAAAATACACCATAACTCTAACACCATTTGTTAGAACACTTTGAAATTTGTAGCTTATGCCTAAAATAATGTGTGGAATCTACTGTTTAAATTTCAAGTAAAATTAAATATCATGAAAAATTACGATTTGGCCCCTATAGGGTAAAAAAAACTGAGTATTTGTCGAAAAATACACCATTTGTCAGAAATCTTTGAAATTTCAAGTTTATCACTAAAATAATGTGTGGAATCTACTGTAAAAATTTCAAGCAAAATTAAGTATCATGAAAAATTATGATTTTGCCCCTATAGGGTAAAAAAACCGAGTATTTGTCGAAAAATACACAATAACTCTTAATCCATTTGTCAGAATAGTTTGAAATATGTATCTAATGACTAAAATAATGTGTGGAATCTACTGTAAAAATTTCAAGCATAATTAAATATCATGAAAAATGACGATTTTGCCCCTATTGGGTAAAAAAATTGAGTATTTGTCGAAAAATACACCATAACTCTTACACTGTTTATCAGAAATTTTTTAAATTTGAAGGTTATCACTAAAATCATGTGAGGAATCTACTGTGAAAATTTCAAGCAAAATTAAATATCATGAAAAATTACGATTTTACGCCTATAGGGTAAAAAAACTGAGTATTTGTCGAAAAATACACCATAACTCTTACACCGTTTGTCAGAACACTTTGAATTTGTAGCTTACTACTAAAATAATGTGTGGAATCTACTGTAAAAATTTCAAGCAAAATTAAATATCATGAAAAATTACGATTTTGCCCCTATAGGGTAAAAAAACAGAGTATTTGTCAAAAAATGCACCTAACTCTTGCACCGTTTGTCAGAACACATACAAATTTGTATCTTATCACTAAAATAATGTTGGAATCTACTCAAAAATTTCGAACAAAATTAAATATCATGGAAAATTACGATTTTGCCCTTATAGGTTAAAAACACTGAGCATTTGTCGAAAAATACACCATAACTCTAACACCATTTGTCAGAACACTTTGAAATTTGTAGCTTATGACTAAAATAATGTGTGGAATCTACTGTAAAAATTTCAAGCAAAATTAAATATCATGAAAATTACGATTTTGCCCCTATAGGGTAAAAAAACTGAGTATTTGTCAAAAAATACACCATAACTCTTGCACTGTTCGTCTGAACTCTTTGAAATTTGAACATTATCAGTAAAATAATGTGTGGGATCTACAGTAAAAATTTCACACAAAATTAAATATCATGAAAAATTATGATTTTGCCCCTATAGGGTAAAAAAACTTAGTATTTGTCGTAAATACACCATAAATCTAACTCCATTTCTCAGAACACTTTGAATGTATAGCTTATGACTAAAAGAATGAGTGGAATCTACTTTAAAAATTTCAAGGAAAATTAAATATCATGAAAAATTACAATTTTGCCCCTATAGTAAAAAAACTGAGTATTTGTCGAAAAATAAACCTAACTCTTACACCGTTTGTCAAACCACATTGAAATTTGTAGCTTATCACAAGAATAATGTGTGGGATCTACTGCAAAAATTTTGAGCAAAATTTAATATCATGAAAAATTACGATTTTGCCCTTATAGGGTAAAAAACGGAGTATTTGTCGAAAAATACACCATAACTCTAACACCGTTTGTCAGAACACTTTGAAAGTTTTTGCTTATGCCTAAAATAATGTGTGAAATCTCCTATTTATATTTCAAGCAAAATTAAATATCATGAAAAATTACGATTTTGCCCCAATAGGGTAAAAAAACTGAGTATTTGTCGAAAAATACGCCATAACTCTTACACCATTTGTCAGAACACTTTGAATTTGTAGCTAATCACTAAAATAATTTGTGGAATCTACAGTAAAAATTTCATGCAAAATTAAATATCATGAAAAATTACGATTTTGCCCCTATAGGATAAAAAAATTGAGTATTTGTCGAAAAATAAACAATAACTCTTACACCATTTGTCAGAACACTTTGAAATTTGTAGCTAATCACTAAAATAATGTGTGCAATCTACTGTAAAAATTTCAAACAAATTTAAATATCATGAAAAATTGCGATTTTGCCCCTATAGGGTAAAAAAACAGAGTATTTGTCGAAAAATATATCATAACTCTTACACCGTTTGTCATAATAATTTGAAATTTGTAGCTTATCACTAAAATAATGTGTGGAATCTACTGTAAAAATTTCAAACAAAATTAAATAGCATTAAAAATTACGATATGGCCCCTATAGGGTAAAGAAACTGAGTATTTGTCGAAAAATACACGTAACTCTTACTCCGTTTGTTAGAACACTTTGAAATGTATAACTATGACTAAAATACATAACTCTTACACCATTTGTTAGAACCCTTTGAAATTTGTAGCTTATCACTAAAATAATGGGTGGAATCTTCTGTAAAAATTTCAAGCAAAATTAAATATCGTGAAAAATGACGATTTTTCCCATATAGGGTACAAACTGAGTATTTGTCGAAAAATACAACATAACTCTAACACTATTTGTCAGAACACTTTCAAATTTGTCGCTTATCACTAAAACAATTTGTGGAATCTGATGTAAAAATTTCAAACAAAGTTAAATATCATTAAAAATTACGATTTTGACCTTATAGGGTAAAAAAACTGAGTATTTGTCGAAAAATACACAATAACTCTTACACCATTTATCAGAACACTTTAAAATTTGTAGCTTATCGCTAAAATAATGTGTGGAATCTACAGTAAAAATTTCAAGCTAAATTAACTATCATGAAAAATTGCGATTTTGCCCCTATAGGATAAAAAAACAGAGTATTTGTCGAAAAATACACCTAACTCTTGCACCGTTTGTCAGACCACATTCAAATTTGTAGCTTATCACTAAAATAATGTGTGGAATCTACTCTAAAATTTCGAGCAAAATTAAATATCATGAAAAATTACGATTTTGCCCTTATAGGGTAAAAACACTGAGTGTTTGTCGAAAAATACACCATAACTCTAACACCGTTTGTCAGAACACTTTGAAATTTGTAGCTTATGACTAAAATAATGAGTGGAATCTACTGTTAAAATTTCAAGCAAAATTAAATATCATAAAAAATTACGATTTTGCCCTTATAGGGTAAAAAGACTGAGTATTTGGCGAAAATACACCATAACTCTAACACCATTTGTCAGAACACTTTGAAATTTGTTGTTTATGACTAAAATAATGTGTGGAATCTACTGTAAAAATTTCAAACAAAATTAAATATCATGAAAATTACGATTTTGCCCCTATAGGGTAAAAAAACTGAGTATTTGTCGAAAAATACACCATAACTCTTGCACTGTTTGTCAGAACTCTTTGAAATTTGAAACTTATCACTAAAATAATGTGTGGAATCTACTATAAAAATTTCACACTAAATTAAATATCATGAAAAATTACGATTATGCCCCTATAGGGTAAAAAAACTTAGTATTTATCATAAATACACCATAACTCTAACTCCATTTATCATAACACTTTGAAATGTGTAGCTTATGACAAAAATAATGTGTGCAATCTACTGTAAAAAATTCAAGGAAAATTAAATATCATGAAACATTACGATTTTGCCCCTATAGGGTAAAAAAATTGAGTATTTATCAAAAAATACACCTAACTCTTACATCGTTTGTCAGACCACATTGAAATTTGTAGCTTATCACTAGAATAATGTGTGGGATCTACTGTAAAAATTTCGAGCAAAATTTAATATCATGAAAAATTATGATTTTGCCCTAATAGGGTAAAAAACGGAGTATTTGTCGAAAAATACACCATAACTCTAACACCGTTTGTCAGAACACTTTTAAATTTGTAGCTTATCACTAAAATAATGTGTGCAATCTACTGTAAAAATTTCAAGCAAAATAAAATATAATGAAAAATTACGATTTTGCCCCTATAGGGTAAAAAAGAGAGTATTTGTCGAAAAATACACCATAACTCTTACACCGTTTGTCAGAACACTTTGAAATTTGTAGCTTATCACTAAAATAATGTGTGGAATCTACTGTAAAAATTTCAAGGAAAATTAAATATCATTAAAAATTACGATTTTGTCCCTATAGGGTATAAAAACTGAGTATTTGTCGAAAAATACACCTAACTCTTACACCGTTTGTCAGACTACATTCAAATTTGTAGCTTATCACTACAATAATGTGTGGGATCTACTGCAAAAATTTTGAGCAAAATTTAATATCATGAAAAATTACGATTTTGCCCTTATAGGGTAAAAAAACGGAGTATTTGTCGAAAAATACACCATAACTCTAACACCGTTTGTCACTAAAATAATGTGAGGAATCTACTGTGAAAATTTCAAACAAAATTAAATATCATGAAAAATTACGATTTTGCCCCAATAGGGTAAAAAAACTGAGTATTTGTCGAAAAATACACCATAACTCTTACACCATTTGTCAGAACCCTTTGAAATTTGTAGTTTATCACTAAAATAATGTTTGGAATCTACTTTAAAAGTTTCAAGCAAAATTAAATATCATGAAAAAATACGATTTCACCCCTATAGTGTAAAAAACTGAGTATTTGTCGAAAAATACAACATAACTCTTACACCGTTTGTCATAACACTTTGAAATTTATAGCTTATCATTAAAATAATTTGTGGAATCTACTGTAAAAATTTCAAGCAAAATTAAATATCATGAAAAATTACGATTTTGCCCCTATAGGGTAAAAAAACTAAGTATTTCTCGAAAAATACACAATAAATCTTACTCCATTTGTCAGAATAGTTTGAAATTTGTATCTTATGACTAAAATAATGTGTGGAATCTACGGTAAAAATTTCAAGTAAACTTAAATATTATGAAAAATTACGATTTTGCCCCTATATGGTAAAAAAACTGAGTATTTGTCGAAAAATACACCATAACTCTTACACCGTTTGTCAGAACCCTTTGAAATTTGTAGTGTATCACTAAAATAATGTTTGGAATCTACTGTAAAAATTTCAATCAAAATTAAATATCATGAAAAATTACGATTTTACCCCTATAGTGTAAAAAACTGGGTATTTGTCAAAAAATACAACATAACTCTTACACCGTTTGTCAGAACACTTTGAAATTTGTAGCTTATCACTAAAATAATTTGTGGAATCTACTGTAAAAATTTCAAGCAAAATTAAATATCATGAAAAATTACGATTTTGCCTCTATAGGGTAAAAAAACTAAGTATTTCTCGAAAAATACACAATAAATCTTACTCCATTTGTCAGAATAGTTTGAAATTTGTATCTTATGACTAAAATAATGTGTGGAATCTACGGTAAAAATTTCAAGCAAAATTAAATATCATGAAAAATTACGATTTTGCCCCTATTGGGTAAAAAAACTGAGTATTTGTCGTAAAATACACCATAACTCTTACACTGTTTATCAGAACTCTTTGAAATTTGAAGCTTCTCACTAAAATAATGTGAGGAATCTACTGTGAAAATTTCAAACAAAATTAAATATCATGAAAAATTACGATTTTGCCCCAATAGGGTAAAAAAACTGAGTATTTGTCGAAAAATACACCATAACTCTTACACCATTTGTCAGAACCCTTTGAAATTTGTAGTTTATCACTAAAATAATGTTTGGAATCTACTTTAAAAGTTTCAAGCAAAATTAAATATCATGAAAAAATACGATTTCACCCCTATAGTGTAAAAAACTGAGTATTTGTCGAAAAATACAACATAACTCTTACACCGTTTGTCATAACACTTTGAAATTTATAGCTTATCATTAAAATAATTTGTGGAATCTACTGTAAAAATTTCAAGCAAAATTAAATATCATGAAAAATTACGATTTTGCCCCTATAGGGTAAAAAAACTGAGTATTTATCGAAAAATACACCATAACTCTAACACCGTTTGTCAGAACACTTTGAAATTTGTAGCGTATGACTAAAATAATGTGTGGAATCTACTGTAAAAATTTCAAGCAGAATTAAATATCATAAAAAATTACGATTTTGCCCTTATAGGGTAAAAAAACTAAGTATTTGTCGAAAATACACCATAACTCTAACACCATTTGTTAGAACACTTTGAAATTTATAGCTTATGACTAAAATAATGTGTGGAATCTACTATAAAAATTTCAAGCAAAATTAAATATCATGAAAAATTACGATTTTGCCCCTTTTATTCTAACCAAATAAGATCGTTTTCTACCAAATCTCAAGTAAAGTGATGACGAATGTCTATGTGTTTAGTGCATGAGTGTTGAACAGGATTTTTTGAGATATTAATTGCACTTGAATTGTCACAAAAAATAACAAGAGTATCATTAGGATAACCATAGTCTTCTAGCATTTGATTAAGCCACAATAATTGTGTGCAACACCCTCCAACTGTTACATATTCAGATTCAGCAGTAGAGAGAGATACACAATTTGGTTTTCAGCTATGCCAGGAGACCAGATTATTTCCTAAATAGAAACATCCTCCACTAGTACTCTTTATGTCATCAATATCTCCTGCCCAATCAGAGTCACTAAATCCTACCAAGTTTGTGTTTGTGTGCTTAGAGTACCAAATTCCTAAGTTTGAAGTTCCAGTAGCGTACCTGATAATTATTTTAACTGCTTTGAGATTACTTTCTTTAGGGCAGTCTTGATAGCGAGCATAAATGCAGGTGTTGTACATGATGTCTGGACGGCTTGCTGTCAGATACATCAGACTGCCTATCATTGATCTGTATAATGTTGGATCAACATTTTGTCCAACATTATCGCTGCAGAGTTTCTGAGTTGATCCCATCGGAGTTTTCATGTGCTTAGCATTTTCCAGATTGAATCTCTGAACAAGATTTCGTGCATATTTGCTTTGGGAGATGAAAATGCCATCAGAGCTCTGTTTCACCTGCAAGCCTAAAAAATAGCACAGTTCTCCGACCATACTCATTTCACACGTTGATGACATGGCTTCCACGAATTCATGTAGCATTGTTTTGGATGTAGATCCAAAGACAATGTCATCAACGTAGATTTGAGCTACACAAATGTCTCAATTAGTTCTTTTTATAAATAATGTGCAGTCTACTTTACCTCTAGAAAAACAAAAGTTCAAAAGAAATTCGGTTAACCTTCAATACCAAGGTTTAGGAGCTTGTTTCAAGCCACAAATAGCTCTCTTAAGTCGATACACATGATTTGGTTTGTTAGGGTCTTCGAACCCTTTTGGTTGTTCGACATAAACTTCTTTTAAGTTTCCATTCAAAAAGGCAGCTTTAACATCCATTTTATGAAGTGTAATTTTCATGTGATAGGCAAGAGCTAAAAGCAACCAAATAGATTCTATTCTGGCAACAGGAGCAAATGTCTCATCAAAATCAACTCCTTCTACTTGTGTATAGCCTTGAGCTACTAACCTTGCCTTGTTTCTAACTATATTACCAGATTCATCAGATTTATTTTTAAATATCCATTTAGTTCCTATAACATTTATCTCTTTGGGTCGGGAAACCAAATACCAAATGTCATTTCTGATGAATTGATTTAATTCTTCATGCATTGCATCTATCTAGAAGCTATCTCCTAAAGCTTCAGAAATATTTTTCGGTTCAATTTGAGATACAAAGCAGGACGAATTTACTTCATTAAATATGGATGACAAGCAACAAATTTTACCATATCTCTATAATTTACTGGTTCTTTCCTTCGAGTTGTAATACCTTCACGAACATCTCCGATTAGCTGTGTAATTGGGTGATTTTTTCTTATCCTTCCTGGTGGATCTCTTCTTTCAGTCTTCTGAATAAATGTCTCTTCTGATATTTGAGGTTCGGTTTTTGTTTCTGGATCAGAAGGTGATGTTGGTTCTGAGTGTGGTTCAACATTTTGCTCAACATCCAGACTTGACTTCTTTACAGTTGGTGCGACTTGTCTGGGATCCAGAGAGGTATCACCATTTTCTTCTTCTGTTTTTCCTGCCAGATCACTAAGGTCGTCAAATACGACATTCACAAATTCTTGGAGGTTCTCAATCTGATGTTAAATACTTGATAGGATTGACTGTTTAGACCATATCCAAGAAATAAGCCTTTGTCGCTTTTAGAATCAAATTTTGTGAGTTTTTCACGATCATTCAGAATATAGCAAAGACATCCAAAAACATGAAAGTATTTTAAATTTGGCTTACGCCCATTTAATATTTCATATGGAGTCATATGTGCGTCGGGCCTTAAGAAAACATGATTTGAGATGTGACAGGCAGTATTTAAGGCTTCAGTCCAAAATCTTTTAGAAAGGTTTTTTGAGCTAATCATCACACGAGCCATCTCTTGCAAAGTTCTGTTTTTTCTTTCAGCTACACCATTTTGTTGAGGCATCTTAGATGCAGAAAATTCATGTATAATGCCTAGTTTTTCACAAAAGTTAGAAAATAATGAGTTCTCGAATTCTCTACCATGATCTGATCTTATGCGTGACATGCAAGAACCATTCACATTTTGAACCTAGCATGCAATTTTCTAAACACTTCGAACGTTTCAGATTTTTCTCTAAGAAAGTTTATCCAAGTATACCGGAAAAAATCATCAACTAAAACATATGAGTACCTTTTACCACCTAAACTTTCGATCTCAATTGGACCCATAAGATCCATATGGATTAGTTCAAAGTTTCGAGTAGTACAAATATATTTCATATGTTCATGAGATGTTCAAGTTTGTTTAACTTTTTGACATTCTCCACACACAATTTATTTACCTTTTTCAAGTTTGGGCAAACCTTTTACAACATTTAATCTTATCAATCTGTTAATGTTTCTAAGGTTCGCATGTCCCAGCTTTTGATGCCAAAGGATTATTTCGTCTGTTTGAGAAGTGTTGCACATTAGGCTCCTTCCAACGAGATAACAATTGTCACTTGATCTTTTACCTGTCATTACACAAACATTTGTTGAGTCAAACACTTTACATTTGTCTTTGTTGAATTTTAACTAAAGTTCATCGTCACATAGTTGACTTATGCTGATCAGGTTGGCCATTAGTCCGTCCACATGAAGAACATTTCGAAGGTTAGGAAATCCATCAACAGAAAGGGTTCATTTTCCTATTATTTTTCCTTGTGCCCCCCCACCATACCTTACTGTACCTCCTTGGAATGATTCATAGTTTGTGAGATACCTTTTTGAACCTGTCATGTGTCTTGAGCAACCACTATCAAAATATCAGGATTCTGAATGGTTAGTCTTAAGAGCAGTGAATACTACATTGCAGGTAAAACTTGGTTTACAAACCCATTTTAGATTTTGACAGACTGCTGTATTTTTCTGATTCACAATGTTGTAACCAATGTTGTGTAATGTTCGTGGCAACATCTGCTTCTGCGATAGATCAGTTTTCAATTTTTGACAGTAGGGTCATATATACCCTGGTTTGAAGTAGTAATGACATAAATATTTCCTTTTTCTCTTGACTATTTTTTCTTTATCTACAGTTTGCTGAATACTGCTGCTTTCTTTAACAAAAAACAATGGGATTTCTATCAGAGGCTCGATAGCATGCGTTAGTAACAATATAATTTTCATGATATCCAATTCCTGAGTGACCTATATTACCAACAGTCAAGATTTCATCAAGTCTAGAGGTACCTGTATTCAGTTTCCCGAATGTTTCATTTGCAATTTCGAGGTCAATCTCTAGCTTGCTTAATTCGACATCCTTCTTTGTGAGCGTTACTTCCAGTCTGGAGATAATCTTTTTCAGTTCTTCATTTTCCTTGGTCAGGTTTTATGCTTCTTGTTGTCGTAGTTCCAATTTTTTAAGAAGTTCATCTTGAACTGCTTGAATTTCCTTGAGTATGCGATCAACTTCTTCTTCCTCTAATAATTTTGCATCACTTATACAGCCATCAAAACCGTTGAAATCATAACTAGAAAAAAAATTGTACCTATTGGATATAGTGTTAGAGCTTGAGGGGGTAAGTATCTCTTCATCATCAGAAAATTCGTGAATTGCTGTCAGCAGCGTAGCGGTTTTGCTTTCTTCTTCTATTGGATGCATTTCATCAATTTCTTCCTCACTAAGAGATATCCACATTGACTTTCCATGTCTCCAAAGTACGTTAGCACACTCATTTGCGTAATGGCCAAATCCTCTACAGGCTATGCACTGAACATCATCAAGATTTTGGGTGTGCTTTTTAAATTGTTAGACGCAGATTTACGTCCAAAGTTTCCTTCTGGACCAGCCGGTTCAAACGATTTTTGGGAAGAGGATTTTGTTGTTTCCTCAAGTTTTACTTTTGAGTTCTTTTTCCTATTGTTGAATTTCTTTGTAAGGTTGTTTTATCATCTTGTGAGAAGGGCAACACTCAAATTTTCGTCTGGACCAATAAGCTCAGCATCTCTGTCTTCATCTTCATCTTTGGTTTCTCCTTCCTTAGATTTTGAGAAAAAAGCTGTCGTTTTTTTTTCCCTTGTTGTACAACTTGTCTTGATTCTCCATGTTCATCTGGTATGTTCTTAGAATACCAATTAGAGTGTCTAACTCTAGGGTATTCAAGTTGTGGGATTCTTCGACTATACAGACTTTAGGATTATATCTGGAAGGAAGGGTGTGGATTACTTTGCTTACCATGGTTCTATTGTTAATTTGTCCTCCAAGGGATGCTGCTTCGTTGGATAGGTCTATGACATGATCATAATAGATGGAGATTGTTTCATTTTCTTCCATCTTCAAGCTTTCGAATTTGTCATGGACCATCCGTAATTTTGTTCTCTCACACTGTCGCTTCCTTCACAGTGTCTTTCAAGAGTATCCCAGGCTTCTTTGGCGGTGGAGCAGTTTTTGATCATTCGGTACACGTGAAGGTCCACATTTCCCATTATGATATTCATTGCCTTTTCATGGTAGTTTCTTTGAGCAATTTCTTCCACCGTCCATTCTTATTGAGGCTTTACAATGGTGTCTCCATCTTGATCAATTTTTTGGGAGGAGACCATCTATCGGCAACAACAGACCATGCTCGAAAATCAACTGATTTTATGGTTTGTCTAGTTCGATACTTCCAGTAATCGTAGTTATCTTTTGAGAGGAGAATTGGTCGCAATTGATTAAAGATATCCATCTGATATTGTACTAATCCAGAACCTCACTTAGTGTGTCAAGTGATGGCTCTAATACCACTTGAAAGTACGGTACCGGATGGAAATAGGATAGTAAGATGAGAATAACCCGATATAAAATTTTCACAAGTCAAGAATGACTTGTGAAGCCAGCAGGGCGAAAGTTATTCACTAATTGGAGGTGAATTACAAAAAGAGAATCGAATATCTCTTCTACGATTCTTACCGTACTTGAAATCCAAGGTGAATTTCAAGTCGACTAAACTAACTAAGAAAGCCAACTTAAAGAAACAATGTATCACTCGCAAAATCTCTCTTTGAAAATCGACAGCAACAAGATCAGAATAATATGTTGCTTATCAATACAGAATGTTGGAGTGAGAGTGATGACAGCTTTTTGAGTAACAATATTCTGTTGTTCAGAAAATGATATCGTATTCAGTGTCCCTTCTGCTTCCTTCCTTCGTTGCATTTATAGAATACTTATGTTCCCTTTCTCTTATTTTTCCACTAAGCCACGTTCGTATAATGCCTTTCTCCATTTCTCCATTATTTTCTCAACTATCTTCCCACCAGGATAGAGTTTGACTCGGTCCCCAACTACTTTCCTTGTTTGTGGGGATATTACTTGATGTCCAATCTTTCGACTCTTATCTGTATCTTTCAAAATGGAAGAAATCGGCAAAATAGATATTCTAAATAAATTTGACAAGTTCAAATTTCAACACCCGTCAAGAGGGGTCTCAATTAAATGAAAAACCAAAAGACATAAAGGGCACACAAGCAGATTTTATACACAGAAATCACACAAAAGGAACGCTAAGGATTTCCCAGTTCATATTTTGTTTCAAAAGAAGTGTACGGGTTCACTTAGGTCTTTACAAGGATGAGAAAACTAGCCTTTTAACGCCTATTCATAGAAGTTTACAGCAAATGCAAAATAACAAATAATCGAATCACACATAAAATGCAAGCGGAAGCCTACTAAGCAGGATAAATCACGTAGAGAAATCATAAAGCTACCAACACATCAAACCCAAGCCTAGCCGGTTCGACTGTTATCTACAAATCTTAGCCGGTTCAATTGGAAGCTAGGAAAGCAGTAAATAGAGGTTGAAGCCGCTTTACCAGAGCGAGACCCTACCGTAAGGGCCTCGTTTTAATGTCTGTCATGGATAACTGGACCGACTGGACCAAAGGAGGCAGCAGGCTTTTTATTATGATGTCCCCCATCTATTCGTCAGTAAGAGAGGCAATAGTGAATATTCCACATGTTGGATAGCGGTTGTTGGATAGCGGTTGTTGGGTACGCGGTCACTGGACAGAGAGCAGGCACGCGGGTGTGGCTGGGTGGGTTTTTCGGGCACGCTACGAGGGCTGCACGGGTCTGTGGAGTATCGCACGAGGGCTACCCCGCGCACCGCAGGACTGAGCGTCACACGGGGCTACGCCCGCGGTTGCAACAGCAGCAACGAACCGTGGCTCTGTTACCACTGTTATGTATCCACGAGATTTGCTGGCTCAAATTACCTTTTACTCGATCTCTCTTTCGACAACCGTGTGGTGAACCTTGGCACGTCCACGAAGGTGAGACCTATCTATTCACTCCGACAACACGGCATAATCCAAATTTACTGATCCAATTCACTCTTGTTCCAAGGAAAATGGCGCTGGAAAGGGATCAGTTCTCCTCTACTAACTCACGCCCTCTTTATCTAATATATGTGCTACTAATTTTATTAGGATTTAATTAAATGGGTTCAACATAGAAAGGAGGAATGGGCTGTGGACTTATAAAGGAGGGGCTGCCAAGGAGAAATAGGCTCACAATTTGGGCTTTGCATCAAACTAGATTTAACTTATCATATTTTATCATTGCATAGCCATATTAGTATTAATATATTTGTAAATATATTTTTATTATATATCCATATTATATTTGTAAATGGTGCGGTCGCATGCATCATTGATAAAATCATTTGCATTTCCTCGAAACCAAATATGGTGTTGAGTTTATTCACAACAAACGTAAGGGTTGGACTTAATTCAAAGCAAATGGCATTAAGAAGACCAAACTAAATGAACAAATTTAAAAGACCCATGAAAAATCAGTAATAGGCATTCCTCAAGGCTACCCTCATATGGTTTCAAAAAGAAAAAAGAACAAAAAGGCCTTAATGTCATTCTCACCACACTTGAAGAAATAATTCCTTTTGTAAATGTCCAAATTTATGTATTAATTTCTCAGTCAGCAAAATTTAGTTTTAAATGTTCAAAATATAGTTTTTCATATTATTTAATTTCCACATAATTAAAAAATAACAACTTAAAAATTGCTCTTGATAACCCCATTCTACTGTAAACCAACTTCCAATAAAATATGTGGTGCGTGTGAAATGTATGCAGCGTGTGTAGCGTGCGTAAGTGTGAGAACTGTGTGTGAGTCTGAAGGCTACAGTGTGTGAGTGTGAAGGCTGCAGCAGTGTGTGAACAGTGTGTGTTTGCGTGAGAAGTGTGCAGTATGTGTAGAGCATATGTGTGTGTGTGTGTGAGAAGTGGTATGCGACATACAGCTTCAAAAAACTAGTTATGGAGGCTAATAAATATTTTTACTTATTTTCTTAGAGTTAGGTAAGATTCTCAACACATCTAGTAAATAAATCCCCCCACACACCCCAAAAGATCACCTCCTTCTTTGCCTGAAATTGTGAAAAATATCGCAAATACTTTTTAAGTTGGAAAAATGTCCAATCTTGCATTTGTTTTCGGAGAAATTACCACAAAATTGTTGCGTATATAGTCACGCACTTAAACTCTGATAGATGCGTGACTCCTTGAAGAATAAATTTGCAGCCTTTTTTCATAAATTTGTGTGATTTATATATTTTTCAATATCAAAATTTTTTTGTAGCATTTGTTGGAAATCTTAAAATTTGAGTCGAACTTTAAAATTGATGTCTACTTAGTTTTCCTTATAGTCATCAAACTTTTAAATGTTTATGCACTCTCTTGGACTTCCCTTTTGTTGGAAGTAAAAAAATTAATTTATATTTCCATCTTCACTTTTGATGGCCTTTAAATTACTTTCATCATATATATATATATATATATGTGTGTGTGTGTGTGTGTGTGTTTATCCTCTATGTAATTGTGGAGGCATATGCTGAAAGATGTGTAATTTGCTACTGCAAGTCATGTATTATGTCAACTAATGTCGCATAGTGCGAATAGGGTTTGGTATTATAATTAAAGCTCCACTAACTAATTGCCCAGTCCATCGAATTATGACATATTATAAAAGAATTAAAAGCAATAATTAAGCCTTGAATCTCTTAGATTGTGTATGATATGATTTAACTAGGTTTGGAAAAAATTTCATTTTGAATTTTCATTTTGAAATGTTGAGATTGTATAATATTGATAACTAGAGAAATTATATTTTTTTATGAGATTATATAGGATATGATTTTACCATAAATTTGACACCAATGCTAGATAAAGAATATTATTAATATAATATTATATTTAAAAAATGTGTTTGAAAATGAAAAACAAGAATGTTATAATTGAGGTTACTAAAAAATAAAAAAGTGGATGAATAATGGGTGCCAGATGTAATTATAGGATAGAATTTTAGTGAATTACAAAACTACCTCTAAGTCCAAAGTCTAAAATATAAACACAGTCGAAATTTTAAATTCATTCAGAAAAATTATGAAACAAACATGTTCTTAAGGAAATTTATCAAACACGTGATTGAAAATTATTATAAGGTGTTGATTTCATCTATTTATAACATATATTCCACCACTTACAATGATACTTTTTCAACAAAAAATAAAATATTACTATACTACATTGCTGATAGAGTCACCAAATGTATAGATGTTATAAAATTAAAATTTTATTGTTCAATTAAAAAATAAATGCCATTATTATCATGTCATTATTTATATATAAATCAATAATAGAATATTACATAAAAATATTAATCCATAATAATAGTGTGCATCCTATTTATATCAAATAAAATCCTGTTTGAAACTGTCAACTATTTGAAATTAGATTGCAGCAAGCTGGAGAACACCTGTGATTGAATACATTCTCACCTACATAATCAAGTGAAGTTATAGGATTGAATTCTTATTGATTTTTTTCAGTGCTTTTGTTTTCTTAGTGTCACACTAAATAATGATAGATTAGTAGTTTATGTAATCTCACTTATAACATATTGTTGCTCTTTCTACTACTGAGTTTGAGTATGTTGTTGTGACTGAAGTCGTGAAAGGGGCTATTTGGTTGAAGGATCTCATTACTAAAATTGGCTTTCTTAATAATAAAGTAGTTTTCTTTGACCGTCAACCTAACATACAATTGTGTAAGAACCATATGTTACATGATAGAACCAAACACATTGATGTTAGGTTGCATTACATTTGTGACATTGTTGAGAAAGGAATTATTTCACTTGAAAAAATTCCTTCTCAGTTTAATCCTGCCGACATGAAGACTAAGTGCTTACTTGTTGAGGAAACATAGATCTTGCATGAAAATCCTGAATTTTGATTTTGAGGATTAATCTATGTGCTCAATTGTTCCATATGTAATAGCTTACTTTGTGTTTGCTATTATTGGTGTTTGATTTCGTGTGATTGTTTATATCCTTGATTTCCATAGACTTTGTGTCTAACTTATATAGCTTATCCTGAATTTGCTATGATTTTTTTTTTTTTTTAATCTTTGCACTAACTTTGTGTTTTTGCAGGTGATACTGACGATGATGATTCCTGGGACTCTTACTATTACAGTGAAATGGTATTCGGCCAAAAGTGGAGTTTGTTAGTGTTTGGCCCAAATTGTAGAGCCCATTTCTCCTTGGCAACCCTCCTTTATAAGCCCAGTCCATTCCTACCTTCTATGTTCAGCTCATTTAATTAAATCCTAATTACATTAGTAGCCCATATATTAGATAAAAAGGGCGTGAGTCAGTAGAGTAGAACTGACCCCTTTCCAGTGTCGTTTTCCTTAGAACAAGAGTGAACTGGTTCCGTAACTTCGGCTTATACCATGTTTTATTGTGAGCGTTGCCAAAGTGAATAGACAGGCCTCACCTTTGTGTAACAGTTGATGAAAGAAGATTAAGTAGCAGATCAACCAGTGAATCTCGTGGTTACCCTACACAAATAAAAAGTACTATTGAAATATACATAATACAATTACATAATCACAAATTATGAATTGTTGTAAATTTATAACCTTGAACTTGACACAAAATTCTTTGGGATTACAAATATTTGGTGTTCGCATTCTATTTTCATGTGAGTGGACAACTTTTGCCATCATTTTATTTAAATAAAGTAATATATATATATATATATATATCCAGCTGATAAAACATTAAATAGAATTATAATATTTAAAAATATATTTTAATGAACAAATTACTTAAAAATATATTTATAGCAATAAACCACCACAAATATCGAATACAAATGCACATTTTCAACATAAATATGAAGGTTAATATTTAATAATTCACCACACGACACATTAATAAGAAAAACAAAATAAATACTTTAAATTTTAATTTTTTTATAGAAAAGTTAGTCAATTTGTTTTTTTTAATATCTACATATCAAACACTTAAAAAATAATTCAAACATCAAGCTACACATAAATACTCAAACCAACAAAAAATGAACTTCACATTTAAGATAAAAAAAAAATTATGAATTCAATAAATTAAAGACAATGAAAGCATTATTAGTTTACTATATTATGCGTAAAATGGTTTTAAAATGAAAAAATATTTTAATTTGAAGTTTTATTTCAAAAAAGTGATATTATATATATATATATAGTTATTAATTTTTACATATCAGACTTATTGACAGTAAATTATATGGTATCCCTAATTAATAGCATTAAGGCCTTTTATTAAGCTTAACTGCAAAAGCCTTTAAAAAACCACAAACTTTAGAAATTTAAATTATGAACTCAACAAATCGCATCCATCGATACAACTTGTCAGCGAAAGATTGCCAATCCATACGGCATATTTACATAATGGATGCAAAGCTGCCCCAAAAATATAAAATAAATAAATAATTAAAAGTTCTATCTATCCTTAATTAATGACATTGCAAAATACACATAAAGATTATAGTGACTAAACAAATACCTAATTTATAGTTTTCAAATGCTTGCTAAATGTAATTAGAAAGGATTGAAACATTTTCTTTTTTGTCGCCAAAGTTTAATTTTTATATTTTTAATTTTTAATGATGTGGTATTCGATTAAAAACTGTCCTAGATAGATCGATAATCTTTTTCTAAAAATTCGACCATGACTCAAATTGAAAAAAAAAATTATATTAAGTTTGTGATTTATTTTACTAAATTTAAAGAGTCGTACTAAAGTTGCAATATAAGTCTGTAATCTTTTGCAAATCAAGCCATTTTTGTTCTCTTTTATCTTTTGGAACCATGACATTCTTGTTATTAATTTCAATTAATTTCTGTAAATAAACGTATGCGCATTTTTCATGAAGTTTATAACTAACTCGAAGTTTGGGCCTCCATTTTAGATATGGCTAAAAATTAAACCAATTTATTTGATACTCGACTTGAACTCGATTTTTATATTTGATAAAATTTAAAGCTCAACTTGAGCTCGAGTTCGTTAACCAAAATTCGTTAAAACAAGTGTAAAATATCAAATTATTGAGTTCGACTCGTGTTCAGCTCGATTAAAGCTCGTTCAAGTTCGACTCAATTAATAATCAAACCAATTTCAAACAAAATATTAAAAACTCGATAACATTTCAAACAATCTTGAACAATGGTAAATTCGATTCAGCTCGACTTTTTTACACCCTAATGTGTAGAGACTCATATTCAAAAATACTTTCTCTCAAAAATAAGTAAATAATAAAATAATAATAATAATAATAATAATAATAATAGATAGATAGATAGATAAATATATTATGGGCTCCACAGCATTCTTGAAAACGTTTGTGTCAGCCTAGGGCAACGTTTAGGCTATTTCAAGTTTCGTGCCCCCTAATCTAATTGCACAAATTCCTCTAATATTTCGCTTCTTAGTAAACAACCCAACCTCCAAATGAAAGACTAGTCATGTATCATATACCATATTCCTGGTAATTATGAGCTAGTTTCCGGTAGATTCTATGTGTTATATGTTATTATATTAATTAACTTTTTTTTTTCAATTTAATATCACGTAACACAGAATAGGTTAAGACACTACTCCATAAAATAAAATAGAATGTCTTCTAATCTCCAATAAAAGTATTTTGGGTGTACTATAACAAAATTTTAAATATTTTTACTTTAAAATGATACCAAAATGTAGTTTATGAATAATTATATAATATTAATGATAAGATGAGACGAAGATTGCAGTGCAAGACTTATGTAATTTGAATTATTGAGATGAATGAGAAAACTCAAAACTCAATCTTATTCGATTGATTAGCCTAGACGTGGGCACGGTTCCGGTTCAGAACCGGAACCGGCGGTCAACGGTCCGGTTCGATCCGTTGACCGGTTCCGGTTCCGGTTTGGAACCGAAACCGTGATAGAGCCGGTTCGGTTTCGGTTTTGTAAATTTTGGAACCGGAACCTCCGGTTCCGAACCGGCGGTTCCGGTTCCCGGTTCTGCACTTTAAAAAATATAGCCGTTGAAGATCAACGGCTGAGATTAAATAGTCGTTGATCTTCAACGGCCAAGATCATGTGTCCGTTGGGAACCGGCGGTTCCGGAACCGGGAACCGGCGGTTCCCAACGGCTATTTCGATTTTTTTTTCTTTTCCTATAAATACCCTTCCATCTCATTTCAATTCACATTTCACAATCTCTCTCAATCTCTCTCAATCTCTCTTACATCTCTATCAATCTCTCTCGATCTCTCTCACATCTCTCTCAAGCTCTCTCACATTTATCTCACATCTCTCTCGATCTCTCTCACATCGCTCAAACTCTCTCACATATCTCTCACATCTCTCTCAATCTCTCTCTCTCTCAATCATCTTTATATTCTTTATCTTTATTATTCTCTCTCAAAATGTCGAGCTCAAGCCAAAGAGGACGTGGAGGTAGAGGATCATCTTCTTTATCTCGACAAGCAAAAGGGAAATCGGTTATGCCGACGAGTTCAAGTGCCGGAACCGGAATGCCACCACCATCTCCTTTGGTTCCAAGATATCTCAATCTTGACGGTGAAGATATTGAAATTCCGGTTGAATGGCAAGAAGATTTTGAAGCTCAATTAGGTTTGTATTTATTTTATAAAATATCCCTCTTAAATATTGTTTTATACTTTTTTTTAAATATCTCTCTCAACTATCTATTAATTTATTTTTATTATCAATTTAGGTGCACAAAACGAATCTAACGAAGAAGAAGTGCATCCAACTCAAGAGAGTGAAAGTCAAAGTACGCGACAAACTCAAAGTGGACAAGATGAGGCATTAAGATCGGATATCTTTGCCGTCCACTTCAAAAGAGATATCCAAAATAATAAAGCAGTTTGCAACTATTGCGGGGTGAAATATGTGTTTCAAAAAGGAGGAGGTTATGGCACGCTCAAAAAACATTTGCAACGTATCCATCCGGACAAAGTTGGAATCGATCGGCGTCAAACACAACTACCTCGTGGAGGTCCTGGAGGATTCACCGGATCCACCGATGAATTACAAGGTACGCCTTCTTTATTTAAATATTCCGAACCTTTAATGAGAAAATATTTATCAAAAATGGTTTGTGGCATGTCTTTAGCTTTTAATTTTGCTGAAAATGATTTGTATAAAAACCTTGTCTCACTATCAATGAACCCTCAAGTGTCCGATGTTCCACGTAGAACAATAGTTCGTGATATTCAAAAAATTGTAGGTGAATATAAGTATTCTTTAACTGATACGTTTGGTTCTTTACAACAAAAAGTTTCAATTTGTGCGGATATATGGTCGGATCATTGGAGAGAACATAGCTTCTTAGGACTTACTTGTCATTGGATAGATAATTCATGGACAATGCAAAAACGATTACTTGCATATAGAGAATTTGATCAAGAATACACGGCCACAAATATTGCTCATAAAATTCATACGATTTTGCAAGAATATAATTTAGTTACAAAAAATTTTTCAATTTCATTTGACAATGCTAGTGCTAATACTGCTAGTTTGCCTTTATTAATTCAAATTTGTCAACCATCATTTAAGGGTAGATTTTTCCACATTAGATGCATGTGTCATGTTTTAAATTTGTGTTTGCAAGATGGCATGGAACATTTTAAATCACATATAGGTCCTATTAGATTAGCAATTGGACATTTAAAAAGACATGCAACTTTATGCAAAAAATGGAGAAGATTTTGTAAAGCATATGGTATGCCGGAACCCAAAAAAATCACTAAAGATGTGCCTAATCATTGGAATTCGACCTATAAAATGTTGAATTCTTCTTATGAGGTTAGAAATGAATTATGTACATTTTTTTCACAAGAACAATTAGGCATTCCTTTATTTCCGAGTTTATGGGATACATGTGTTGAATTAATGTCTCTTTTGAAAGTTTTTAAAGATGCAACGGAAGAATTATCCGGATGTTACTATCTCACTTCTCCTTTAGTTGTAGATCATTGTGTTAAAATTGCACTTATTTTACAATCATATTATTTGCATGACTCTTTACAAAATTGCATTGCAAGCATGAGAATTAAATGGTTAAAGTATTATCAAGAAATTCCCGATTTATTTTTAATTGCAAAACTTTTAAATCCTAGAATTAGAGAAGATGGTTTAGAAGAATTACTAACAATGTATTATGATGCATTATTTCCGGTTAAGAATGATGACACTCCTAATCCGCATATAATTGTAGGTAATACAAAACAATTATTTTATGATTGTTTTAAAGAATATAAAATTTTGTATGGTGATAGTTTAAATAGTGAAAGCGGTCACGGAAATGATAATATTGGTGGAGGTAGTTCGGTTTCGGATCAACCCGAACATCATCACGATCCGAACTTTCAACACCTCAATCAATATTATAGGTTTTATGATATTAGAAAATTAAAAAAACCTAGGAGTAATAGTCTTTATCAAGTCAAGAAGTAAGAACTTGGATTTGATACACCTAACGAGCTCTTGAGATGGTGGTCTCGAAGAGCAAAAAACTTTCCTATTTTATCTCTAATGGCAAAGGAAATATTTGCGTGCCCGGCATCCACCGTCTCGGTTGAACAAGCATTTAGCACCGGCGGTTACATTTTGGATCTTCGAAGATCCAATTTAAGGGTGGAAAATCTAGAAAATCAAGCTTTACTTCATGATTGGTCGAACGCCGAGGTAAGAAAACAAGAAGTAAATTTTGATGAAGACGATGAGGATGAAGATGGAACCGAGTATTCGACGTCTACCGGGAGTGATTGAGTCTCGCCAAGCATCAAGGTAAGACCGTAAGAGAACTACGTCGACTTTGATTCCTCAACTATGAGGATACGTAGACAACTTAATTGTAAATTAGAAATTAAATTTTAATTTCTAATTTATAGTTAAGTTCAAGTCTTTTTTTTTTCTCTCTTCTATTTTTTTTTAATATGTTGTAATTGAAAACTTGTAAAGTTGTAATCTCTTGTTAAAAGAAGTAAATGTTTTTGGGTAAGTTAAATTTTTGTTGTAACTTTTCTATTTTGTTTTTTATTTTATTATAAGTTGTAAATGTTAAATTTTGATTGTTGTAATTTTTTTTTTTGTAAAATGTAATTGTTTTAGTTAAGTTAACTATATATTCAATTCAATCTCTTGTAATAATCAAATTCGAAAGACAAAAAATTAATTTTCAAAGTTGTTGGTTATTAAAAAAAAAAAAAGGAACCGGCGGAACCGGAACCGTTGGAACCGGAGGAATCGGCGGAACCGGGAACCGGAACCGGAACTGTTGGAACCGGCGGTTCCGGAACCGGAACCGGAACCGTGTATATGGCGGTTCGGTTCCAATTCCACTCTTTCCGATTTCAAAAATCGATGGTTCCAAAACCGAAACCGGAACCGCCGAACTATGCCCATGTCTAGATTAGCCGTGACAACAAATGGAAATTCTGAATACAAATCAAGTATTGCAATAAGGCTGAACCTAAACGGGCTGAAGCCCATATTCAGTCATCAAGGCCTCAAGTCTATACTTAACTCCGAAAGAATTCAGTTTGGGCCTTTGGGCACTGCGAGAGGCCCAATACTGATTATTTCTTGTCTGTAGTCGTCTTCCTCCTTCTCAGTTCTCTCTCTCAAAGGAAACGAAATAGAGAGGTGGAAAGTTCGGGGCGAGGAATTGATCAATCGGACTATTCAGATCTCTGATATTGAATAGGTGTAAGGAATGGGTTATGTGCTGCGAGTGAGACTGGCGTCCTTCTTCACCGGCGCCGCCCTATCATCTGCCGTCGGTCTATATTTCCTCCAGAAGGATTACAAAGTTGCCCACCACGCCATTTCTCAAGAGGTCATTCTACTATACTTTCTTCTGCTTCTTTTGTGTTAATAAGTATTTTATCTCCATTAACTCTTAGATATGAAACTGGTCGGTGGGTCTGAAATATTCTTCAATGTGGATTGAATGAATAAATTCGTGTGAATTCTTCTTGTATGGAACAATTGAAATTCTGTTGGTGAAAAGATGATAGGTTGACGATGGTAAGGAAAATGAAACCGTATAAAATGGATAATTTTCGGGTGAGAATAGGAATGGTTGTGAAATTATACGATACAAGTGGAATGTCATACGTTGCCTTCCATTTTTTCATTTGTAAATACGTTGACCGAATAGTATATGCCATTGTCAGAATTTCTGATCATTAACAATGCTCATTCATTTGAAGCTGTTGAAAATGAACATTCAATAGGATTTTGCAAGAATTTGATGTAATTTCTGTTAATCAAGACTAGTTTCACACCCACAGTGGACAGTTGTTTGAGTATAGAAGTGGTACGAGTTACCTTAAGCTACATCACCCTTGGTCTATTGAAAAGTATTGGATCAACGAAAGCAGGACAATACGTTACGAGCCTTTAAGTTGTGTTGTGAGTTCTCCATGACACTGTTCCACTAAGAGTCAAATAACTTGACTCCAGGCCCTCAGTATATGATGCTTAGATTCAGTCAATCATATAGCTTTCGGCAAATAATATATGTGGCTACAATCTCTTCCGTAGCTGTTATCTACCTTCAATTATTTGCATTGGACAAATTTAACCCCATTACTTCTGGTTTGGATTGATCCTCTCCCAGTTAGGATTGTGAAACTATCTGGATAAAATGGTTTCGTAACTTTTTAGAAGCATCACGAGTGTCAGTAGTAAGCACCTTCTTACATTTTAGGGTGTTGTTTTGTCTCTACAAGTGAATAAGTTAACTTCTGATGCCATATTATTTCATGCTGCCTTCATTGTCCAATAACCCTGCTGCTATTTCTATGTGAACGTGTCTCTGACTTAAGAGCAACTATGCTTTTGTTAATATGTAAATAACTACAGAAGGGCTATATCCCTAGATGGATTATGGTGAGGCGCAATCCAAGCTCCTTTTTCAGTCCATGGTTCAGGCCTTCACTTATTGTGCAGCCTTGACTCACCTTATACCTTGTTAATTGCAAAAAAAAAGTGCATTAAAGGTCTGTCTGATTAAAAAAAAATCATTCATCTGTGGCCCTAATTTTGTTACAAGAAAGCTACGATACTTGGATGTGCTCCTTTATGATAAAATCTTGTGTTTTATGTACATAAAAGACTTTCAAAAACTCCAAACACGATGTTGTGAAAGGGCTAGGGGCCCAGGTGGGCAGCAGACTGAAGCCTAATGCCTAGGTGGGGCCTCGGTGGTCTGTATTGGGGAAAAGATAGGCAGCCAAGGGCAACCTAGCCGCCTAGTTGAGGATTTTTACAACAACCAAATAGCGCCTTTTTTTTTTCTTTGACGCAGCTCCTTTTATAGTTTGCTTGCAGCAAGTTTATCTTCATCCTTGATGTGCTACTTTGTTCTGCCTTTGTTTTTCCTATTTGCTGCTCTCTTATATTTTTTTAATCTGTTTTCTTTATCTTCTGCTCTTCTAGTCTTCCCTTTTCTTTTTACAATTAAGTTCATATAACAAGCAATGTACTTCATGACATGAGGAATTACCTAGAGAAACCACATAATATGAAGGTTCTAAGACTAAGAGAACCTACTAGCTACTTCAAGAAAAGTGCTCTTGCCTCCCAGACAACCTACTGAAACCTACAATTGGGTATACATCTAATGATTTTCTGCACATCAAATTATTCATTTCTCGCCAATTATGTCCAAAAGAAATATGAAGGACAAGTAGCTTTAGGTATATAAAGTCCTTCCCTTTAGTTTTAACACACATCCAGCTGACTAGTTGTGGTCAACTATCTAGTTGTGGTGATAAGCATTTAGTCAATATGGTCCAAACTTGAGATATGATGGCAAGAAAAGAAAATGTTGGCTTTGGTTCACAACTTATCCTAGAAAGTAAGGAATTGAGTGTGAATTGGAATTATGTAGGCTTATCTTGTTCTTTCTATAAGCCTTTTCAAGATGGCTGTTTGCAAAGCAAATGATGCCTTCTAATAGATTGAGAACTACCTACTTTCATGCCAACAATGACCAACTAGTAGCTCCTTACATTTATTATGCTCTATTTGTATAGGTTTGCATGTGCTCCATCAACATTCCACAGTCCAGGCATATTCTATTACTTACATTTTCTGTCAACTCTCGCCTCACTCAAGCGAGGCGCTCAAAGTAAAAAAAAAAAAAAAAAAAAAAAAAAATGTAGATTATAAACACATTTAACCATAATAAAAACATAATACATTCATCAAAACATGATCCAAAACATTAAATATTGAAGTTCAAGACATAATAATTAAGTATAATCGCTAAGGCAAGGCACTAATCATCATCATTATAGTTCATGTCAAATTGTGGATTATCATCGGATTTGTATCCATCCACATCTTCTTCTTCTGCCTCATCTGAATCTCCTCCCATATCTTCCCATTCATCTTCCTCATCCACAAGTCCTAAAGAACTAGATCTAGATGATGATGTTTTAGAAGTCTTTGAAGTTGTTGTCCTTCTAATATATGTTCTAGTGGTCCTAGTAGGCTCCTCAACTCCTGCAGCTGCTGCAACATCATCCCATCTTAAACTATCTTCCTCAAACACTAGTTCTTCTTCCGGGATTCCAACTAGCCATTCATTACTTTCATCAATTTCATTCAAAGCAAGTGGATCGGTGGGTGGGGTCACCGGTGAGGAAAAATAGGAAGAATGGGTGTTGGGGGGACTGGGCGGCTGTCTTTTGGTCACTTTTTTGTGTTAGGGTTAGGGTTAGGGTTAGGAAACATATTTAATTTTTTAAAAAAAAAAAAAACAGATGGGGCTAGGCGCGCCTAGGCGCCACCTGCGTCTCACCGTGAGGCGCCTAGGCGGCCCCTCACCCCCATAAGGCGCCGTTGCCGAATTATTGGCGCCTAGCGCCTAGGCGTGCCTTTTTAACCACTGTTCTAAGCCCTTGCATTTTCTGTAATAGCAAAACTCTCTTGCATTTTCTGGAATAGCAAACTCAGTATAATGTGGTGTAGTGGATTCAAAGTCCTCCAAACAATCCTTATATTGGTAACTCAGCCTCAGGATCTCCCCCATGGATTTCTAACTGGGTCCAGTTAATTCATTGAATGCATGAAGAAAATAACTGATAAAAGTATTGGACTGCAAATTTGTAAATTAACATTGATCGATTTGCCTTCCTAAGTCTAAAAAAATGTTTGTGACTAACTTGATCAGTAACCAAGGAAGTAGCTCATGGTGCAACCCATGTTTGAAAAGTAATAGCTGGTAAGATCAAGGAAGGTGCATGCTTTGTCTGAACGCAATTTACTACTTGATAACACTGGTAAATTTGAGAATGAGCTTTTTAGAGTGATAATTTGGGGAAATTATGATTGTAGTTGATTTCCCTGAACAGTATACATAATTAGAGGCTGAAATGAATGCAAATAAATGCTTGATGTGATATTTGTTTCTGTTGATATAGATGAATGGCCTTTATGAATCTCTGGACGGACGTGTGTCAGCATTGGAGAAGTTGAAAGAAGTTGAGGCACCGAAGCATGTAGCTGCTGAATAGAAATTATGTTGTGTTGTAATTTGTTTCTGTCTCTAGGCTTAAGTGCCCCCGACCATTTCTTCTTACTACTGATAGCTTCTAAGTAGCACGACTGATATGCTGAAAGAAACAACGATCAAGTCATTAACCAATTTCCATTGATATTGCTTGGAATAAATCGCAGTTAAGCAACTCGAGATGATATAATTTATTTCAGACTTTTTTTATTACTTTGATGGGATGTATGTATGGGAGAATTTCTTTTGCTGGTAGCAGCTTGCTTCTCATTTTCCCTTCTCGAGCTGTTTGTTTTCCTTCTCATTTTTTTTTTTTGGGTGGAATCCTGCAGCTGTTTGATTCGCTTTATTTTATTTATCCCTCTGGAAATTGTGATTGTATTTGCGTCATAAATTACACATGTCTTTATTTTCTTGAAGAAAAAATTTCATGGCAATATATCACACACAATCACGCATAGTATTGTAATAAAATGTTACTTGACATTCATAAAGTTCAACCCCTCAACTTCTACCCCAAAAAATGAACCCTTAATATTATTCATAATATTATGACTTTGTAGCTTTGAGTTTTGAATTTTTGAAATTCAAAATAGCTGAAATTGTGAATTATGTGTAGGTGTGGAAAAAACATTACAGCTTGAAAAACACAAGTTGGAATGATTTGAAAGGACAATAAAACACATGTAGATGAATTACTACATTCCAAAATCAAGAGATTTGATTTATAACTATATATTTCGAATTTTCAATAAAAAAATGTAAATATTTTAAATATAAATTCAGTGTGATCGAAAATTCATATAAAAATAAATAGATTGAGATTTTAATTGTAAGTTGAAAACTTAGGAGGAAATATCATTATAAAAGTTGGATGTGTATAAATATGATTTTCAAAATTTGGCATTTAAGTAATTCTAATATTGAGTCAAATACAAAAGAAGTTTAAAATGATTAGACTGAAATTTAAACTGTAAGTCGACTGTGAAGGAATGTGATAATAATTTAGATATGTGGAAATTGAGTTTTTGAAATTTGAAATTAAAGTACCTTAAGATTGAGTAAAAATATAATGAATATTGAGTTGTTGAGTAAAATATAAAGAAGACTGAGAGTAAAATATAATAAAGTTTGAGATGATGGTGACGGATGGATTGGCGAATCTAGGAAGTAGTGGACGAAATTTTGAGATGGAGGAGAAAATAGTTTATTTTATGAATTTTATGAGTAATTAATTTTCATTTATGAGGTCGTATATTTATAAGTTTCATGTTTCTTCTAGAACTCTTGTTTCTAGTAAATCAAGAATTAAACACAAGATTTCTAAAAAGGAATAATGATCGTGATACTATCCAATGACTTGATCTTGTTTATTGGGTTAAATTCAAGGTGGATGGTTTTGTTGAGAGATATAAGGCTCGCCTAGCAGTGAAAGGTTATACGCAACAAGAAGACATTGATTACTTCAACACTTTCTCATCTTTTGTGAAGGTTACAATTGTAAAGCTTTTGCTTCTAGCAGCTGTTAAAGAGTGGATCTTACCCAACTTGAAATAAGCTATGCATTTCTTTGTAGTAATTTAGAAGATGAGGTTTATATAATTCTATCACCCAATTTCTCTTCAGAGACAGTTTCTTTGTCACCTTGCATGGTTTGTCGACAATACAATTGTTATACGGGTTGAAACAAGCATTAAGTCAGTCGTATTGTAAGTTCTCTCACTTATTGGTTTAAACAATTGGTTTTAGATCATTCCTTGTTACTTTTTTCGATGACAATATTTTTATTGCATTTCTTGTTTATGTGAACAAACATCGCAAGCAACAAGTTAATAAACTCAAGCTTTCTTTTTTTGTCTACTCATTTCAAATTACGAGATCTTGGTGTACTCAAGTTTTTCCTTAGCATTGAGGTAGTTCATTTTTCAACTAGAATTTCCATTTGCCAATATGCCTTTGATATGTTGAAAGAGGTTGGCTATCTAGATTCAAAACCCGTTGCCAAAAAACCTGATTTAAGCTATGAAGTTCATCAACTTAGTCAATGTGTGAGTGCCCCTCGCAGCACTCACTTACAAGTAGTTCACCAAGTTTATCGCTGCATTAAAGGTACCATTGGTCAAGGTTCATTTTTTCAAAGTGATTCCTCCCTTGAGCTCAAGGCATTTGTCGATGCTGATTAGGCCTCATGCACAGATATTCGGTGCTCTGATATTGGGTTCTATTTGTTAATAGGTAATTCCCTCTCATTTCTTGATGTTCCAAGAAACATCACATTATCTCTGGTTCTTTTGTTGAATCTGAATATCTGGCTATGCCTCATGTTACTTCTGATATTAATTTTGCCTAATATCTTTCGAGTCCTCCACAACTTTGTCGAACAAATCTCACCCAAAAAAATAATATATATATATATATATAATAATAATAGTAATGATAATAAAAATAATAATAATAAAAAAATAAAAATACAGTCTTTATTATAGGCTTATAAGCGTCTTAGTGGGCACGGGGCACATGTATGGCCATCATTCTCCCGATAAGAGTACCAAAACCAAAACACCACCACACGCCATTTTTTCGACTGCATAAAACCCCAATTCTCAAGATGCATCATAAATCTCCATACAATCATAATTACACTCTTCAAAGGTCACAGGGCGGCAGAACCAATGGTGGTTCTAAATTTGCAGGCAATCAACTTCCCATCACTCGGCCATTCTAGCCTTTCGAGATACAGTAATATTTGTCGTACCAGCAGCATCGGCTCAGTTCGATGTGGAATCGCCGAGGCGTCGGGAGAGCCGGCGCCGATGGGGCAGAAGACCAAGTACAACGACAGGCTGTTTGAGAAGGCATTCATGACTCTGTTCGCGCGGAAAATGGAGAAATTCGCTAGGGGCGGTGAGGATGAGAAGAAGAAGAAGGGGTGGTTCGATTATGATTACGAAGCGTTTGTTGAAGTGTCGAAGAGAGTAATGCAGGGAAGGAGCCGTTTGCAGCAGCAACAAGTGGTGCGAGAGGTGCTCCTCTCCATGCTTCCTCCTGGTGCCCCTGCTCAAGTATCTTTTTCTTCTCAATTGTTTTATCTTACTTAATTAAACTTCTTCTTCTCTAAATTATTTCATCTTAAAAATGTTCATCATCCCACATACGGACAGAGAAATACAATGTTAATTGATAATATGATATAATTGGAAGTAAGACGGGTCCATATTTTATTTTGCGGGTGAATTTTTTCCAACTATGATGACTAACTTCTTACCAAACTTTAAAGAGGCAAGAAGAATGAAATCTTATATATTAGGACGGACTTCAACTCTTTCCTGTAATATTTTAATGATCTTATTAATAGTTTTTGCTGATATTAAAATTTCAATCTTGGTAGCCAAACTGCATAATTTCCAAAATTAAATTGTATGGCCTTTTCATTCTAAGAAGTGATGAATATGAAAACTCAAGGATATGATGTGGTGCTGATACAATAAAATCAGGATCTAATTTTTATTTTTGAAGTCCCATATTTCTATTAGTTACCATAAAAACGTCTGAGATGGAAGCACTGAAACAAGAAATGTTGAAGGTAGAAGCTTTCGTTAGCCATAGTAGAAGAAAAATTGCCAACTGTCTCAATTTAGGGTGAAAGAGGAGGTCGGGAATTTTGAATAATTCAATCTTTTCCTGCCCCAACTTTTACTCTACTGAAATGTCCTTTTTTTATTCCTCTTTTTTCTAAAACAGAAAAATAAATAAATAAATAAAAATTGAAGAATGTTGGGGAATTGGATCTGTATTATGGATACGATACAAGGAATTTTTATTTTTTTTTGTAATTAAAAAGCTTATATGGCTGAGAGTATTTTCTCTTAGTAAATTCAGCTAGAAAATATATTTACACGTCTTTATGTCACATTAGCTAGGAAAAATTATTATCACATAAGAATTAGAAAGTATCCTTTCTCTTTTCTTTAGAAGAAAAAAACCACATTATGAGTTTCTAACTAAGAAATTGACGCAGATTTGACCAAACTTAAAAAATAAAAAAATAAAAAATAAATACAAAAACAAAAAAATGAAATGCTGGCTATGGGGTTCGAACCCATGCGCACTTATGTGCAGAAGATCTTAAGTCTTCCCCCTTAACCTCTCGGGCCCCTTAACCTCTCGGGCAAACCAGCTTGCGACTATAAATTTTACACATCTAATTATATATATTATACAAAAAGATCTTTTCACTTGCAGTTCAGAAAATTGTTTCCACCGACAAAGTGGGCTGCAGAGTTCAACGCGGCATTAACGGTACCTTTCTTCCACTGGTTGGTTGGCCCTTCCCAGGTATTTTCTCCACGCTTTTAATTTTGCTCCATTTTGTTTCCAATATCTGAATTCTACACTTTTTTTTTTTTTTTTTTAATTTTAAATCAAATGCCTCATCTGTTTCTAACCACAAATATTAAATAATTTTGCTAATTTTCGGTGGGAAACTTGGTTCAAGATTCATAATTTAGATTTATGTTTCATGCTTACTTTTTCAATTTAAGAGTTTAGAGTTAAATTTTAAGAATCGGGTGTATATTTATGTGTGCGTATATATTTATGTTTAGAGAATAGTGTATATTTTATTCACAATTTATAATTCATAGTTTGTGGTTTCACATTCAGAGTGGTTCATAGTTCTAGTTTCATGTTTCATGTTATACATTGCACCCGTCCCAAAAATAATAATCATAATTTATAATTTTTATTAATAAATGATAGTGTGATTTGTTATAATTAAGTTCTTATGCTCTTTTTAACTTAAGTACATCATTATCATAAGTATATTATTAAAATTTCAATGAATAACGAACTTTAACTTGTTAAAACAATTCATTTTCTAAAGACGAAAGAAGTCTTAAAAACAAATTTTGTTTTATGACATGAAGAAAGTAA
Organism: Caryopteris x clandonensis; assembly: GCA_028749325.2. Taxonomy (NCBI): domain Eukaryota; kingdom Viridiplantae; phylum Streptophyta; class Magnoliopsida; order Lamiales; family Lamiaceae; genus Caryopteris; species Caryopteris x clandonensis. Next base: position 6,114,792 of record JAPYKT020000019.1, on the reverse strand, counting down.
TATTTAACGCTCCTTGTCATTTGTAATACATCTGCGCAGTTGAAAAATATTTTATCAATGAATTTCATAATGTCGATTTCTTATGTTAAAACCATCTGAAATATTGGCAATTCAGTAGGTTGTGGAGGTGGAAGTAAACGGAGTCAAGCAAAAAAGTGGAGTCCTCATAAAGAAATGCAGGTACATTGTGACAACAAAGAATAGTATAATGACTTTGACTTAGCCCTATTGGACTACATACTTTGATAATTATTTAAGCCGAGTTTTTTAAATAGTTTTCTTTATCCTACTTCAGGTGCAATGTATTTTATGTGTTTTACACCAATAAATTATATATATATATATATCTATACGGTTGTGTGCATTGGATCTAATATATTTTACTCCATAAATTTTACCTACTTTCATATGAATGAATGTGTGTGAATGTACGATGTAAAACACACTAATTGATTGCACCTGATATAGGATAAATAATACAAATTTTTTTTATGCTTGTGGTATTCATGTAGAAGGATTCAAGTTATTATTAATGCTGACTAGTGTGTTCCACCTGTTTATAAAGGTACCTGGAGAACAGTGGGTGTGTGGGAATGTGTGTTAATATGTGCAAAATACCAACGCAGGATTTCTTCACCAATGAGTTTGGCCTTCCATTGACCATGATCCCAAGTACGTCCCCCACTTGATTTTGAACCCTTTTTATTTAAAATACTTCAAACCCTTCTACAAATGTGTATGTTAGGCACCTAATGTGAGTTGATCTCGACTTGATATTTTGTATTGATTAATATATGTTTATGTATATGTACATGCTATACCGATGCAATCCATCGGATTTAGCAATCAATTTATATTTGCACACATTATCACAAACATCTACATGTATAAGTGTAAAGTATATGTATGTTTTTATGTGATTATGTAATGATAGCGCACATAAGTTTTGTGTAAAATCTATGTATCATATGTTGTACGTTTTGCAGATTTTGAAGATATGAGTTGTGAGATGGTGTATGGACAAGTTCCGCCAAAATTTGAGGAGGATCCAGCATCTAAACAACCTTGTCTACCTGATTTTTGTATGTTTTTTTCATCAATCATTAATTTCGCTGTTTGATGTTTTCATCTACAATCTTCGATTGCTAAATCTTGAACGTTCATTTTTCTTCGCAGGCTCAATTGCAAAACCTAGTTCCAGTGTCTGCCCCAAACTACAGCCATGAGATGATGAGAAAATGAAAAACTGGACCCTTGATTACATGTAACCGTATGCAAACTTGATTATTTTAGTGTAATCATACCCCTTATACATATTGTACAGATTTTGGCTCCGTGATCCTCTAATGAGTTAGGACCTCACTAACTCAATGAGTTGGTTAAAAAACACAAAAATACACTGCATAAGTTATAAATTACACTCTGCTACATCAACTTTCTCAATGACAGTTGTTTTGCAGTTGCTTTTATAGTTTGATTAGAAGAAGTTCCCTTACTGATTTGTTTCCTACGTTGGGGAATTTCGCTGGTTCCTGACAGCAACTGCCGGCTTTGTTGCTGGTTTGATTTGAATGATCGCTGGTGTTGGGTGCTATGTTGGAGTGCTGATACCAGTTTTATTGAAGACAGGGTTGGGGCCTGGTGATTTTTCTTGGATGCTGATGTTGCTTTTGCATATTAGTTTTTCTAGAATGTCACTTGGTCTTTGTGTTTTTGGGTTCTTTCACATGTTTACAGTTGTTCTAGGTTGCTTGTTCCCGTTCCCGTGCTGGGGATTAGGGCCTAGTTTTTATTCTCTTTGGGTATATCCGAGTATTGGTGTACTACAAATTTATTTTATTTTATTTAATTTCTGCGGTTTCGACCAAAATAAAAAAATAAAAAAACTTTTTCAATGACTTGGTTAAAAAACACACTAAATGAGTTAATTACACTATGTTGTCTAAGTTTCTAATTTAAAACCATGCCATACAAGTATTTGAATTTTAACATTTTGCCATCTAAACTTTTTGGTTCATTACTATATACTTTATCATTTAGGACTGCTTAGAGTTTGGATATGTCTCTTATCGTTTTGAACATATGTCAATTTTTTCATAAATTTAGATAGCAAGTACTAAATTTTGAAAAAAAATATAGCGAAAATGTTTGCCCTCTCAGGTTTTCCATGTTTTATCTCACATTTTATTTATTTATTTTAAGTTCACATATTTATTTATTTTTACATTAGATTTCTTATATTATTATAATTATATGTACACTCAAGCAATACATAAGATATAATATATTTAAATTTATTAATAATATATGATAAAATTATAGTACTATTTATTACTATAAAATGTAAATAAGTTATCATTTATATTAGTTATATTTATAAAAATATTACTAGATTTGAAATATATTTATAGTCGGGCTTTATTAGTATTTTCTACTTTAGTTTGCTTTTATGGGCCTTGATACCCAAAGAATCCCTTGTAGTATTTATATTTCATAATTGCGTAGTCGGGCTTTATTAGTATTTTCTACTTTAGTTTGCTTTTATGGGCCTTGATACCCAAAGAATCCCTTGTAGTATTTATATTTCATAATTGCATCATTTAACGATAGTTTTCTGATATTATAAAACGGGTCTTTTGTGTTCATTACATTTCTTGCTGCGTCAGTTGGCATATAGAGTTAGTCCCTGGACCACACGATGCCGCCCAAGCGTGATGATCGTCAAGAATTTAACTTGCTTTATGAGCAAGTTAGTGCTGTAACCCAGGCCCTTGCCGAGATGTGCGCCCAACAACAGAACTTTTTCGCGCAATTCTCTCGAATGCCCTTTGCGTGTCGTCAGTTCCACCGCATCGCGACGAAGCCTTAAACCAACACCTTTCCATTGATGATGATGCGACATTTACTGCGGACAATCCTTTCGGCCCACTCGGACAATGGGGCCGCCCTGCCCTCTCGTGGATAACCGTTGGGAGAACCATGTCTTGGGATAAATTCTTGAAACTTATGGACTGTGCTTTCTTGTCCATGAATTATGAGAGGTTGCAATACTAACCTTTGCAAAATTTATGTCAGGGTCTATGCTCTGTGGATGCATATACTAATTTCTACCAGCAACTTTCTCAGATAGCTAATCATGAGACTCCATCCTAAATCGTTTCTCGTTATATCGATAGGTTGTGTCTCCAATTTTAAGATATGCTTAATCTATTTTGTCCATCCACTGTATCTAAGGCACATCAGCAGGTTTAATCGATGAGCCGGAACATTCCCCGCTGTTAATGATTGGCGCCCTCCGTCTCAGCAGGCCTCGCCTCCTCTTACGAGTGCTCACGACCTGATGCAGCTAGTTCGTCCTCCGTCTACCCCGTTGTTGGACCTCGACTTGCCTTCTCTGGTCATTGTTTTAACCATGGGTATTCGGGACATCGCATGCATGCCTGCCCACATCCACGGAGTTACCCTTCCCTACTACTAGAGGGCGATGATATAGTTCTGTCTGATGGGCCTCCTATTTTCAACGAGAAGGTTGTGGATGATTCAACTGATACTCATTTGGAGGGCGACATTAGCTTTACTAGTCCATCATCGTGCTTTTTGTTCTCCCTAGACAAAGGGTTCTCATGATCAGTGTAATTGCATTTTCCAGTGTACTTGCACGATCAACACAAAAGTCTATAAGTTCATTATTGATTCTGGTGCTTGTGAGAATATTATCTTTGATATTGTTGTCTCTAAATTATCTCTTATTTCATCATCTCATGCTCACCCTTATAATCCATATTGGCTAAGTCGTGATATTGTGGCGCCTGTAACTGTTGGGGTGCAAGTCCCTTTCTTTATTGGGGGGGGGGGATAATTTAATACTATTTGGTGTGGTGTGGTACCCATGGAGCATTGCCACCTTTTGTTGGGGAGCCCTTAGCAGTTTGACTGCCAGGTTGTACATGATGACTTTCTTAATACCTATTCTTTCATTGTGGATGGTTCGAAGTTTGTGTTACATTCTTCTTGTACGCCTTCTCACTGCCCCCACCCTTCCCGCTAGCAGTCATGTTATCGGGCCCTGCGTTTCACCATCAGTTGCTTGCGGGTTCCCCAGGTTTCGTGTTATTAGCACATGATATTTCCAACGTTCCTTCAATACCTCCTATAACTCATTCTCTTTTGCAGGAGTTCTATGATGTTTTTTCATCTGAGCTTCCGTCTGAGCTACCCCCTCTTCGTAAAAATTAGCATCATATTGACTTGGTCCCTAGGCGTCTCTACCCAACCAGCCACACTATCGTATGAGTTTGTCAGGGCATGTTGAGCTCAAATGTCAGGTTAAGGAGTTGTTGGGTCGTGGCTTTGTTTGAGAGTCTGAGCCCTTATGTTGTCCTTGTCCTTCTTACACCTACGAAGGATGTCTTGTGGCGTATGTGCGTTGATAGCCGAGCCATCAACAAGATCAAAGTTCAGTACAGGATTCCTATTCCCTGTCTTGATGATTTATTGGATCAGATCAGTGGCTTCGCAGTTTTCTCAAAGCTTGATTTGCGTAGAGGGTATGACCTTATTCGAATTCACTTTGGTGATGAATGGAAGACTGCTTTTAAGACTCGTGAGGGTTTTTTCAAGTGGTTGGTCATACCCTTCGGTCTCTCGAACGCCCTGAGTACCTTCATGTGAGTAAGGAACCAGGCCCTTCGGCCTCTTATTGGTTCTTGTGTTGTCGTTTATTTAGATGGCATCCTAGTTTACAATTTGTCCGAAACTGCTCATGTTGATCATCTCCATGATGTTCTTCAGATTCTTCGCACCGAGAAATTTTATGGGGCTCCCCATAATTTTAGTTTTCTTTGTTTTATTCTCTTTTTGTTTTCACATCTAGTCGACTTATATCAGTGTGGATGACACCAAGATCGATGTTATCTGTGACAGTCCTACTCCTACTTGCATCACTGTTATTCGAAGTTTCCATGGTCTCGCCTCCCTTTACAAGCGTTTTATCCCTCACTTCAGCTCTATTATAGCCCACTCATTAACTGTATGAGGGGTAAGATATTTTTTTGGGCTACTGACATGGAGGAGGCTTTCATTCGTATTGAGGAGAAACTGACTACTACACCTTTCCTTATCTTCCTGAACTTCTCTGTGCCTTTCAAGCTTCACTGTGATGCCTCGAAAGTTGGTATTGGCGCAGTTCTTAGCCATGATGATCGCCCGGTTGCCTATTTCAGTGAGAAGCTCATCAGGCCTCGCTTATGTTATTATGCCTATGACGTGGAGCTCTATTGTGTCGTGCGAGAAGTTCTCCATTGGCATCATTACTTGTTTCACCTTAAGTTCGTTCTATTCACTGATCATGACTCCCTAAAGTACATTGCTAGCCAGGATAACTTCTCAGCCCATCATGTCTCTTGGACCGCCCTATCTACAACAGTTTTCGTTTGTGTTTTGTCACAAGCCAAGGGTTGCTAATAGGGTGTAAGACGCCCTTAGTCATCGTCATTCATTGCTAGTGGACATTTTTCCCGTGGTTCAACGACTTGTCCTAGCTATATGCTGACGATCTTTATTTTTCTAAGGTATTATTGCAATTATCTTTTGGGGAGCCTTCTGACTTTGTCTTAGTGGATGGATTTATAATCTTGGCTGCTCGTTTATGCATTCTTCCTTGTAGTTTACGGTTACAACTCATCTCAGAGTTACACGGTGTTAGCCATGTGGGTCGAGACCGTACTTTGGCCCTTCTTTAGCAACAATATATTTTTCCTTCTCTATGACGTAATGTATCTCATTATGTAGCTCGCTATCGCATTTTCTAGTTAGCAAAGGGTACAAACGATAAATGTTGGCCTCTATCATCCCCTCCCACTTTCGGATGCTCCATGGCTTGGTGTGAGCATGGACTTTGTTCCTGGTCTCCCTCATACTCAGCGTGAGCTTGATTCCATCTTTGTTATCATCGATCAATTTAGTAAGATGGTGCACTTCACCCTATGTAAACGGACCTACGATGCCCTTCATGTTGCTCAACTCTATTTTCGTGATGTTTATCGCCTGCATGGGCTTCTTTTGACCATTGTTTCAGACTGTGATACTCGATTCCATTTCTGGCGTAGCCTTTGGCATATGGAAAATATCGAGCTTCATTTCAGCAGTTCTTACCACCATGAGACTGATGACCAGATGAGGTGGTCAACCGCTCTCTAGGTAACTTACTTCGTTCCTTAGCTAGTGATCACTTAAAGACTTGGGATATTAAGTCGAGTCAAGCTGAGTTTGCGCATAACTTGGCTATTAATCATAGCATTGGGTTTTGCCCTTTCCAGATTGTGTACGATCGTGTCCAGCGTGGTCTAGTTAATTTGATGACCCTTCCATCGGGCTCAACAGTGGAAACCCGAACAACAAATTATTGGGATGAGTTGGTGACTATTCAGGATACATTCTGTGCCCGCTTGAGCAATGCCCGTTACAAACAAGCAACATACACAAAGCAGTTACACCTTGAGTTTGATGTAGGTGACTTGTTTGGGCTGTCCTTACTCGTGATCGTTTCTCTGCTCATGAGTACAACGAGTTGGCATCGCGAAAGATTGGACCCTTAGAGATCCTTGAAAGATAAACCCCAACGCCTATCTTCTATACATTCCTCCTAACATGCGCACGTCGGATGTCTTCAATGTGAACCACCTGACTCCTTTTGTTTATAGAGGAGAGATCCATCTAATTCGAGGGCAAATCATTTCGATGATGGAGAGAATGATGGAGAAGAGATCGCAACTTAAATCTTATATTTATTTCATAGTTGGGCTTTATTAATATTTTCTGTTTTAGTTTGCTTTTATGGGTCTTGATACCTAAAGAACCCTAGTAGTATTTATATTTCATATCTACATCATTGAACGATAGTTTTATGATATTATAAAATGAGATATTCCCACTTCTTTCTATCGTGTTCATTACATTCTTGTTACGTCAATAAGGAAATGCGTTACCAAGCATAGGCTGATTGACTCAGACTTTTCTTAAATGCTTAAGGGAAAAATAACTAATTGTTCATCCTCATCGTGTAAGTTGTATAATAGACACCTATCTCCAACTTGAGATTGGGATTGCGTGCTTTTGTCCCCCAAATTGTAGCACATGTGTAGCTTACGACATAAGACCAACTCCAACATAACTTTAGATTGCGGATGGGCAAGAAATACGAGATCCAACGGTGTGTTGGAGCCTGCTTTATAATAGTGCTTTGTTTTTTTAATTCTTTTTTTTGGTGCGTTACGATTTTTAATTTATTATTCCATTAATTTTCTTTTTTATATTGAATATTATATTTTTGTACCATAATTAATTTAATTAATTAATTTTAAGATTATTTTAATTAAATGTGCTAAAGAATAAAATAATAAAAAATGTGTAATTTAAATCATAATAAAAAAAAGTACTATTAAATTGAAAATACTACAATTAAATTATAATTATAATATAAAATTAATAAATAAAGATATAAAATTACAAATGGACAAATTATAAAATTACAACAACAAAAAATTATAAATTACAAAAAAAAACAAATTACACAACATAATTAAACACATAATTACTGATGAAATACACATGATACTAGAATAAAATATAATTCACAGTAATATGAAAGACCACCTTCTAACCTTCCAAGGTATGAAATTGTTTTTTCAAATATATTAAATGTGTTTGTGTGTTATCTTGTTGTCTTTGCTTGTGTTCTCTTCTGCAAGATTTTTTATTGTTTCAACCTTAAGTTTCAGTAGTACATGATGAACAATAATGTCCAAATTCATCCTTAAAGTTGTGTTCTCCTCTTTTATTCACTCTAATTATTTATTTCATTTTGCATCTCAATCTCACGATCTTTCAACTCTATCTCATGAGCTTTTAACTCGTTCGCACGATATTTTTTTGAGGTTGTACTTAATAATATTTTTCTAAGCGAAACATTTTCTTGTTTTATCATCTGTACAAAATCATCATCATCTTCATTTATTTTTCTTTTCAGTTTTGACCTTTTCACCCCTCGGTTCTTTTAGATGAAAAACCACCACCACTACTAATGTTTTCATCATTTAAATCTATAGAAAATGAAGACAAAGAAGGATTAGGATAAAGAGGGAACTCTGAAAATTTTTCTATAGTCAAGTCTTCAACATGCAGAAACGTTACAAAAATAGGTACATATGGTCAAATTTGAATCCATCTTCAAATCTTTTCATTGACCACGCTCCAACTGAATAATTCAAAAACAATGTAGAAATCAAAATACTATATATAACAAATGAAAGAATAAAGCATAAATAACAACTTACGATTGTTTGTTCACTTGCACCACTTGGATTAAGCAGTTCAATTTGTTATAGACCTCTATTGAATTTTCTAACTTATTTGAGAATGATCTGCATGCAACATTGCAATGATTTTTGTTACAATCTTGCATCCTATTGGTTGTTTTATCAAAGGTGTATTTTTCTATGATTCGCTCCAAAACATATTTTGAACTGATTTATTGCTACAATTAGATCTTGTGAGACTACAAGATAGACACCAACATAGTGTTGATCTTCAGTAGAAGTGTACTTAGTAGTGTGCGACTTAGAAACTTGAGAGAAAAGATCAAAAGATGTATAAGAAAACAAAATATATTGTAGATGAAAAATAATTTGTGAGAAATGCTCTTGTGCTATGTCAAATATTTATAGAAATTAAAATAGATAACAATCCAACAATTATTGCTCAAAGCCCACGGATTATGCTTGTTGCAACTCTTTTTTGAATTTAGACAAGTGGTGTAGGGTTGAGATTTAAATATGACAATAATCTAATCATTGTAATTGAATACAAATAGATTGTGCGTTATGCAACACTTTTTGCTTTAAGGCTATGAATGTATGGCTAAAATTCAAAGTTGATGTGAATTATCAATGATTATTATTGAAAACATAAAGATTGAGTTTTCTGAGACTCTTTTTTCAATTCAGACAAGTGGTGTATATGATTGAGATTTAAAGATGATAAAAATCTAAATAGTTGAATACACATTGATTGTATTTTCTCCAACTCTTTGTACTTTAAGATTATGCATGTATGGCTAGATTCAAAATGGATATAGATTATCAACGACTAATATTGAAAACAAAAAGATTGTGCTTTCTGCAACTCTTTTTTCAATTCCGATAAGTGGTGTTGGGTTGAGATTTAAAGATGACAACAATCTAATGATTGTAATTGAAAACATGTGGATTGTGCTTTTTGTAACTCTTTGTGCTTTTAAGACTTGAGTGTTGGGTTTAGATTTAAAGTTGGTGTTTGTTATCAATGAGTATTATTTCAAACACACATATTGTGTTTTTCGGAGTAGCACACAAATATTTATATAATTAGCACATACTCCATCCATTTATTCATATCAACTTTGTATCCTTGATTCATTTAACCATTTTCTATTGACAATATTTTTCTGTCCTACTTTGCTTATTTCTAAGAATAAAAATGAATTTTCAATCTAGATTTAAAGATGATAAAAATCTAAATAGTTGAATACACATTGATTGTATTTTCTCCAACTCTTCGTACTTTAAGATTATGCATGTATGGCTAGATTCAAAATGGATATGGATTATCAACGACTAATATTGAAAACAAAAAGATTGTACTTTCTGCAACTCTTTTTTCAATTTCGACAAGTGGTGTTGGGTTGAGATTTAAAGATGACAACAATCTAATGATTGTAGTTGAAAACATGTGGATTGTGCTTTTTATAACTCTTTATGCTTTTAAGACTTGAGTGTTGGGTTTAGATTTAAAGTTGGTGTGTGTTATCAATGATTATTATTTCAAACACATATATTGTGTTTTTTGGAATAGCACACAAATATTTATATAATTAGCACATACTCCATCCATTTATTCATAGCAACTTTCGTATCCTTGATTCATTTAGTCATTTTCTATTGACAATATTTTTCAGTCCTACTTTGCCTATTTCTAAGAATAAAAATATGCATTTTCAATATTTTCTGGTTCGGTTTAAGACAAATTAGAGATGTATAAGCACATTTCACACTTTGAAATGTATTAATTGAGCATTTGTTGGCAGAATATTCTAATTCAAAAATTAATTATTTAAACATGTGTTTTTATTGTATTATTATTATGAAGTCAAATTTTAATTTTGCATTCTTATTAGGCAATTCTATATGTATTTTTTACATATAATTAATTTTACAAATAAAAAGTAAAAATGTTAAATATATATAATTTATTTTTAATAGATTACATATTATGTTTAACAAATATGAAGTAATTTAATATAAAAAAATATTATGAAATATTTTTTTAGTCGAGAAATAGTGCAACGTACTAGAAAAAGGAATGCATATTTTGTACTAAAATATTGCAAAATCTGCATTAGAGTTGTGCAAAATGTTGGAGATGGCCTATGAAGCCTGATGATATTTAGACGTTTGATAATGGTCTGCCGATACAATTTTCTAAAAAATGGTGTTTTTAAAAGTTTGGGACCTAGATATGGTAGGTAGTTAATTTTTAATATTTATTAGTTCCAATTATTTTTATTTTTGTAATTTATAATTTAAGTTCAAACGATCAAGTTAATTAAATCATTATTTTAATAATATTAATTTGGAATTTTCACCTATTTATTTGAAAATATATACATTTATCATATATTTGATCTTGGTACCTTATTTGGAATATTTATTTTGTTGTTAGAAATAATTATATATTTATAAAAATATTAATGATATATATACATATATATACATATATATATATACATATATATATATATGTATATATATATATATATGTATATATATATATTGGAAGTGGAAATGTTAAAGGGCGAGACAATTCACACTCTTGAATTATCTAAATACATTCACTAAAAATTTGGATAAAAATTATAATCTATTAAAATGACTAACATATATATATATATATATATATTGATAAGGTAATTATTGTCAATATTATTCGAAAATTCTAATTGATTTATTATTGATTGCAGATTTAAAAGATATTGTGGAGATATTCTTGGAAGAAAGTCAAGATTGAATGAGAAGAGAAAAAGAAGGAAAGACATGGCTAAAAATAAGGAGAATCAAGAGTAAATCTGGGAACAAATCTTTCAAAGATATGATGAAGATATAAGATATGCATATCCAGGACATATATACAAAGATATGCATATCACCACCAAGATATGAGAAGATACCAGCAGATTTCGTGGAGAACATGAGAGACTATAAATACAACCTCAAGCTGTAGAGACGGCAGCTCTCCGATATATTCAATTACCATTCATATGGGCAGAGAGACATAGAGAGGCTGATGAGTGTGCTGTTATATTCGTAAGAATACAACAGATTGGGAAGAACTCAAGGGCGAACTAAAGGCGAACCTCGCAGAGTCTGGATTACTTTGGAATTTCACCACACGTTGATTTCGGGAGATCTCAACTCAATACAGACGGGAGTTTGTATTCAAATCCATCTAGGGGACTAGATGGTCAAGTAAGTGTTTTAGAAGAATTAGTTACATGGGTAGACAAGTATTTAGGGGGAGCCAAATACGTGTAAGTTCTACTGTAACATTTGTGGGAACAAATATGTCTTCTAATAAAATTACTTGAGAGGAAGAAGGGATTTCTTCCTCGCTTAAAATCAAATCTTATTTTAAGCTTCCGCATGTTCATTTACAGTTCGAACTACTGTTGAACACATACACACGCGCACATATTCTGATCTAACAATTGGTATCAGAGCAGGTTCCAGTTTTTTTTCTTCTTAAACAGGTAGATCCAGGGACAGACACATGGGTACAGAGGGGACCACGCTACACCCACCTTCGCTTGATGGACAAAACTATCCGTTCTGGAAATCAATGATGTTTATCTATCTAAGATCTAAACGATGTGGAGAAGCAATCCAAACAAAGTGGACGTGGCCTAAGATGCAGGATGGAACAGATATAACTAAAGTCGTAGACAAACCAAGAACACTATGGACGGAGGACGAAAGGTGTGCCGAAGAGGCAAACTACACAACATTGTATGCTATTCTTGCTTCGGTCGATGTCATGAGACACAAGTTGATTATACACTGCCAAACCGCCAAAGATGCTTGGGATGCGCTACAAAAACAATTTGAAGGAAATGAGTCTGTAAGGAAGTCAAAATTGCAAAGATTGGCCACATTATTTGATGGAATACAAATGAATGAAGATGAAAACATTGAGATGTACTACGCTAGGTTCAACGACATTGTAAATCAATGTTACACCCTCGGTGATGCTATCAAGGAAGATGTCCAAATCATGAAAATCATGAGAACATTAGCTCCTAGATTCAGAGAAAAAATCACAGTTCTAAAATCATTCATGAGAATCACACCGATGACATTGGATGACTTGATGGGAGAGTTAAGGACGTTTGAGTTGAACAATAGCATGGACACACCAAAAAGCAAAGGGATAACCCTAAAGACGGAGACAACAACTGAACAATTCGAGGATGATATGACATCAGTTGCTGACAAAATGGCACTTCTCACAAAAAATTATAGCAAGCTTGTGAAAAAGTACAATCAGGGGCAGCAGTTCAACAAAGGTCCGAACACTGAAGAGAACATCAGAAAAGGTGGAAACAAATTTTTGAACACTAAGCAGGTAAATCGAAAGGACTCAAAATGCAGAGAGTGTAGTGGATACGGACACTATCAGGCAGAATGTCCAAATTTTCTAAGAAAGAACAAAGCACTAAAAGCCACCAGGAGTGAATCTGAATCTGAAGGAGAAGAAGAAGCTGACGAACAAGAGACAGAATACCCCAAGGACCTGGGATGTCTCACATCTGCTGTTCGAACTAAGGAGGAACTAGAATACAATGAGGACCCCGATTTTGACGATCCAACTCTGGAAGATCTAGAGAAATTGTTTCTAGACATATCTGCCAGATGTACCAGATTGGAGAATCAAGCAAGGGAATACAAAAGTAAATACGCACTAAGCATGGAAAATTAGGAACTCAATCAAGTGAAACATGAACTGCACATCACTAGGGAAATAAATGACAGACTGAGAGATGACTTGATTATGTCCCAAAAGAATGTGAGGAATCTCAAACATCAGGTTCAGCTTTACGAGACGGAAATTGAGACACTTAAAGCCAACTCTGAAACAGCCTGGACAACTACAACAAGCAATCACCAGGTAAATTCTTCCCTTACAAATGAACAAACAGATTACTCCTCAAAATTGCAGGATAAGGATCGTGAGTTAGCAGAGTCACGAGCCGAGCTGGACAAAGCAGTGCGAACCATACAAGGATTGAACAAAGGAAAAGCTAAAATTGACGAAATCCTGGCATATGGAAGACCACAAAACAATAAAATAGGAATATGATATATTGAAGAAAGAACATCTGGATCAACAGTCTTTGTACCAGCTACAGTTCCTACATTCGACAACGAAGGACAGAACACTACAAGACAACCTGAGAAACAAAACACAAAAGGTATGAGAAAATTTATTCCTATCTGCCATCAATGTGATGCACCTGGACACATCCGACCAAGATACTACAGGATGAAACGTGACCTACAATCAGGTAATATTTCAACTTGGAATTTTTATGGTGTTCCTGTAAAAAATCATAGGTCTCTAGACTCTTCGAAAGTAAGAAATTTCAAAAATAGTAAAATAAATGTGAAAAAGGTTTGGGTTGTCAAGAAAAACATGTGCCTTACTTCATCAGTAGTCTCACTCGGGGCGAACAACACTAGAACATGGTTCTTTGACAGTGGATGCTCACGACATATGACAGGTAATGCAACATACTTGTCTGATATCACCCCAATAAAATGAGAGTCAGTAACCTTTGGAGATGGTAAGAGTGAGCGAGTCATTGGGAAATGGACTCTCAATATAAATGGCATGCCTAAATTTTCTAATGTTTATCTTGTTGAAAATCTTAAGGCAAATCTGTTGAGCATTAGCCAAATTTGTGACCAAGGACTCGTAGTAAACTTCACTCATGACAAATGCTTGGTGTTAAACAAGAATAATGAATGCACGCTTACCGGAACTTGGTCCACTAACAACTGTTATCTTCTTGACAGGAGTCATGGATGCTACAATGCTAGCTCGGGAGCAACAGAAATATGGCATCAAAAGTTGGGACACATAGGATACAAACATCTCATTGCCTTGTCTAAATCATAATGTGTACGAGGACTGCCTAAACTCCTAAGTAAAGATCAAGGTATATGTGGACCATGCCAACTCGGTAAATAGGTAAAAAGCTCACATAAGGTAACACAAGACGTTTGCACTAAACAAATCATGTCCTTGCTACATGTGGACTTGATGGGTCCTATTCAAACTGAAAGTGCGGGAGGTAAGAGATATATTTTTGTTTGTGTTGATGATTTCTCTAGATATACATGGGTAAGATTTCTTCGTGATAAATCAGACACCTTTGATGAATTTGAAAAATTAATACGTCTGATAGAAAATGAAAAACAGGATTCTGTTGTTCGAATACGAAGTGACCATGGTAGAGAATTTGAAAATACTGCATTCACTGAATTTTGTGCCTCTCGAGGTATTGCTCATGAATTCTCTGCACCAAAAACACCTCAACAAAATGGAGTAGTAGAAAGGAAAAATCGCACATTGCAAGAAATGGCTAGAGCTATGATGATAGGCAAGGAAGTAGCCCAAAAATGGTGGGCTGAAGCAATAAATACAGCATGCTATGTTACAAATAGGGTATATCTTAGGAAATGATTAGAAATGACTTCTTATCAAATCTGGAAAGGAAAAACTCCTAATTTAAGTCACCTCCATGTGTTTGGTTGTAAATGTTATGTATACAATGATAGACAACAGTTAGGTAAATTTGATGCTAAAAGTGATGTTGGTATGTTCCTAGGATATTCGACCAATAGCAGAGCCTATCATGTCTATAATCTGAGAACTCAAACACTCATTGAAAGCACTAACATTGTATTTGATGATTCTCTGATAAGACAGGAAGTTTACTTGGAAGAAGCAGGTTCATCAGCAGGTCGACCAATGGGAAACCAGAATAGTGAGAACATCACAGAAACTGACCAAGTACCAACGAATGAAAACAGTGATAAAGGTGAACCCTCAACAAAGATTTAGAAAGAACATCCCAAGGAACTCATCATTGGAGAACTCAATGAAGGGATAAAGACACGATGCAAACCAAGACTTGACTATCGGAAAATGGAAGGACTGGTTCACCACGCTCGCTACACCTCTGTGATTGAACCCAAAAATGTCAAAGAAGCGCTCAAGGATGACAACTGGATACTGGCAATGTAGGAGGAATTGGAACAGTTTGCCAGAAATGATGTCTGGACACTTGTACCAAGACCTGACAGTGCGAACATCATCGGAACAAAATGGATCTTCAAGAGCAAAACTGATGAACAAGGTAACATCACTCGAAACAAAGCAAGACTCGTGGCCCAAGGATACACACAGGTAGAAGGAATTGACTTTGAGGAAACGTTCGCTCCAGTTGCACGACGGGAGTCAGTAAGAATCCTTCTCTCATTTGCATGTCTTAAGAAATTTACTCTTTATCAAATGGATGTAAAAAGTGCATTCTTTAATGATTTCTTGAAAGATGAAGCGTATGTTGAACAACCAAAGGGGTTTGAAGATCCACACTTTCCGAACCATGTCTACAAACTGAAGAAGGCTCTTTATGGGTTGAAGCAAGCTCCAAGAGCATGGTATGAAAGACTGACAAAGTTTCTGATCGGTCAAGATTACAAACGAGGAGGAGTCGATCAGACTCTGTTCATCCAGTGGTCGAACAAGGATATCACGATTGCACAAATCTATGTAGATGACATTGTGTTTGGATCCATATCCAAACAAAAAGTGAATGACTTCGTCCAGGTAATGTCTCGTGAATTTGAAATGAGCATGGTTGGTGAACTTTCCTACTTTCTTGGTCTACAGGTCAAACAATGCAAAAATGGAATCACGATACATCAAGAAAAGTATGCCAAGAACCTGGTAAAGAAATTTGGACTTGAAGGGTGCAAAGTAGCTCACACACCCATGGGGACAAATACCAAATTATCCAAGGAAGAAAGTGGAACATGTGTTGATCCAACACTCTACAGAAGCATGATAGGAAGTGTCCTGTACCTCACTGCTAGTCGACCTGACATAAGCTTTAGTGTTGGACTATGCGCTAGATACCAATCAAACGCTAAGGAGTCTCACCTCAAGGTCGTGAAAAGAATCATACGATATGTGGCAGGTACCACTAACTATGGCTTGAAATATTCCTTTGAGACTAAATCTTTCATTGCAGGCTATTGTGATGCCGATTGGGCTGGCGACGTGGATGATAGAAAGAGTACTTCAGGAGGATGCTTCTTTATTGGAAACAATCTTGTATCCTGGCTAAGCAAAAAGCAAAACAACATTTCACTATCAACTGCAGAAGCTGAATACATAGCTGCAGGGAGCTCATGCTCTCAACTGGTATGGATGATGCACATGTTGTGCGACTATTGTATGAACTTGACTTCCATGACTCTGTTTTGTGACAATCTGAGTGCCATTAATATGTCTAAAAACCCTGTGCAACACTCTAGAACTAAACATATAGACATTATGCACCATTACATCCGAGAGTTAGTTGAAGATGGAGTCATTACCCTTGAACATGTTCCTACCATAAGTCAACTGGCTGATATTTTCACAAAGGCCCTAGATGCGCAAAAATTCATATCCCTGAGAAAATCTCTAGGGATTTGCTGTGCTATGTAAATGCTGTATCACAAAAAAAAAAAAACAAAAAAATAAAGGGGAGGTGGAAGTCTCGGATTGCCTAGGATAACTATAAGTCTCGCACAGGTTCAAAATTTTGTTTGTCTTGAACTTTGAATACATTATTTCTTCTCCCAGTATAAGGAAAAGAGCTACGACCTTGAAATGATGCTGTGGAATGCTGTCACCAATGTGATAGAGCACCAAGCACAGAAAATGACAGGTCTGTGAAAGCTTCCTTAATAATGTTCACCTCTAAGTTGCACCAAATATAGGGGTTACAAGGTTCTGAGCTCGTCACACAGGGTTTTCCCAGTGTGGTACTTTATTGTGTGGTTTGTGAGCTACTACACAAGGATTCGACAGAAGGAGCAATAAGGAAAAATCATACAACTCATTTAGCAATCAAAATGGGGTGAACATATACTGGAAGAGAAGACTTGCGGATTTTTCTTAGTGCATTTTCAAACATTGTTGCCTGACTGAGACTTGTGTTTAATATGGTGATCTATGATTTCATTCCTCCAATATAAAAAAAAAAATCAGTCTCTCTTATTTTTTCTCTTGGGATTTTATAGATTATTTTGTGCAAAATGGGCCCGGATGATTATTTAGTTGTGACTTATTTTCGGAACACGTGTCAAAATGGGGACATGGTCTTCCTTGTTTCAACCGTCTGGACGTGTGATCGTGCTCCTTAATGCCTATTTAACTGCAATGAGTGGGCGCCAAAACAGGGTTTGAATAGCCCACATAAAATCTTGTGACATAGACAGTAATCGAGGCGTCAGCCTTCCTCATCTCACATCATTGTCAGGCTATGATTAACTAGGGTTCATCTCTTTCATAGTTCACTTTCACGCCTGTGTTCTTGTGTTTCTTCTTCAATATCTATTTGCAGAGGTTCCATGGCTGACCACGGAGATTCACCCAGCGGCAGACGACCAAGCTGGATCTTGGTTCCATTCTTGAACCCAGAGCCATTAGAAATTATTCCTCCGCCAGATTCTAGTGAACCGCCATCAGCCGACCAGGGCAAGGACACACCTCCACCCGGTCCCTCGTCTCCACCGTGTCCCGATGCCGCTCAGACCGAAACCACTCCGACTGATGTTCCACAGCCCAGTGCGACTACTCCACCCCCTGCTACCACAGTTCCACAAGAAGGAGATCCTTCGCTCATGGCGGAATCTCCAGTTCCTCCTCAAGATCTCCCTTCCAAGACGACCTCACATCCACCTCCAAGGTCCAAGGTTCCTCGCAAGGTAAAACCTACAGACAAAACTACGACTCCTACGCCACGGCGACATCTCATTGATGAGTCCTCATCCGAGGACGAAGTGGTAAGATCTCTGCCTCGCCGTTCGCACCGCCACAAAAAGCCTTCTACTGCTGCTTTTACTGGGTCATCTCCAGGGCTCCTTCGCAATGAAAATGATGTATTGGTTCGCGGTAAGGCTTTCTCCAAGTCGTTCTACACGAAGGCTGCTTCCGACCGTTACAAATTGTTTTCTGGAATGGACTTATGGCCTGAATGTAATCTTGATCTTAAACGCTTTGCAAAAACGTCTGTCATGGAGTTTATCAAAAAATCTGGATTAGAAGTTACTGTGATGAACTTGGGTAGGTTTTATAGCTCTATTGTTCATGAGTTCTATGCTAATTTGGTCACTGGCATTCAGGATCCCGAATCCCCTAGGTTCGGGCGAGTTTTTGTTCGCAATAAAATTGTTAATTTCAGTCCTGATGCCATTAATGATTATTTGGAACTGACTGGTCTGGATGAAGAAGAGGAGGTTGAAGTCGACCTTGGGGAGGTGGTCGACTTCCTCAGTGACGGGAAGCTCACCAGCTGGACCAAGCCTGGAATTTCTCCCTCGTTATTGACACAGGAGGACAACTGGCTTCATAAAATAGGGAGGCAAAATTGGACACCCACGTCCAACAAGTCTCACCTAACATCAGCCCAGTGTCAAGTCATCTTTAAGGTCCTGAAGGTCATACCGATTGACTTTGGGAGGATAGCATTTGAGGCCATCATGAGTTTTGCCGAGAAGCCCGACTCTCGCAAGAAGCTTCCGTTCCCTACCCTCATTTGGGGCCTCTTATCGCATCAGGGTATCCAGGCTCAGTCCACTGATGTCCTTCAGAAAGCCGCCCCTCCGCTGAACATGGCCTCCAGAGAGGCCAATGTTGCATACAGGCCACGCACCATTGCACCCACACTTCCTCCCTCGGAAGTCGCGGCCAATCTCCCGCTCTTTCTACATCAGCAACTAGAGATTCTTGATACTCTAGCTGTTGAGGTAGCTGCCTAGAAGCTTTATTTTACTAATGTCTTGAAATCTCTAGATGTTCCCTCTCTGGGCGCACCACACAGAGGTTCCACTCCTTTGGCAGGCAGCTCGAAAAAGGGGAAGAAGAGACCATCTGCCGCGGATAAGGGGAAGAGGAAGGTGTCAGACAAAGCAACAAAAAGAAAAAGGGTGACTGAGGAGACTGAAGTGGATGATACCGAGGAAGAAGAAGAATGGGAATCTGGGAGTGATTCTGTTTGAATTTTGGAATGTTTTTATTGAACAATTTGAACAAATTTCTAAGGGCCTGTAATATTGATACTACAATCTCCAGTAGCTAGGATGCTAACAACAATATCCGTAGTTTAGTTGCTTTTATTGACTATCTGAACATGATGAATGATGCTTCTGCTATATGTGAACATCCTTCTTTTCTGCATACAGTTCTCCTGCTTGTTTCTTTTTGCAGGTAGCAGATGGTCCTGGAATTTTCGAACAACATGCCAAAGGGGGAGATTGATAAGGTAATTATTGTCAATATTATTCGAAAATTCTAATTGATTTATTATTGATTGCAGATTTAAAAGATATTGTGGAGATATTCTTGGAAGAAAGTCAAGGTTGAATGAGAAGAGAAAAAGAAGGAAAGGCATGGCTAAAAATAAGGAGAATCAAGAGTAAATTTGGGAACAAATCTTTCAAAGTTATGATGAAGATATAAGATATGCATATCCAGGACATATATACAAAGATATGCATATCACCACCAAGATATGAGAAGATACCAGCAGATTTCGTGGAGAACATGAGAGACTATAAATACAACCTCAAGCTGTAGAGACGACAGCTCTCCGATATATTCAATTACCATTCATATGGGCAGAGAGACATAGAGAGGCTGATGAGTGTGCTGTTATATTCGTAAGAATACAACAGACTGGGAAGAACTCAAGGGCGAACTAAAGGCGAACCTCGCAGAGTCTGGATTACTTTGGAATTTCACCACACGTTGATTTCGGGAGATCTCAACTCAATACAGACGGGAGTTTGTATTCAAATCCATCTAGGGGACTAGATGGTCAAGTAAGTGTTTTAGAAGAATTAGTTACATGGGTAGACAAGTATTTAGGGGGAGCCAAATACGTGTAAGTTCTACTGTAACATTTGTGGGAACAAATATGTCTTCTAATAAAATTACTTGAGAGGAAGAAGTAATTTCTTCCTCGCTTAAAATCAAATCTTATTTTAAGCTTCCGCATGTTCATTTACAGTTCGAAATACTGTTGAACACATACACACGCGCACATATTCTGATCTAACATATATATATATATATAACATCTTCTCTTTCTATTTGGGGCTAACTTTTGAACATATCTACGACTATTTGAAAGTAACAATTGAACAAAAAAGAATTGTTAAATCTACAAGTTATGTTCGAAATTAACATTGAAATAGTTTAGCAAGCGTTTGGTAGTATCTATTGTGAAGATGTTTCGAACGAGC
Organism: Caryopteris x clandonensis; assembly: GCA_028749325.2. NCBI lineage: Eukaryota > Viridiplantae > Streptophyta > Magnoliopsida > Lamiales > Lamiaceae > Caryopteris > Caryopteris x clandonensis. Next base: position 6,094,123 of record JAPYKT020000019.1, on the reverse strand, counting down.
CTTTGTCTGCATCGAACACTTCTGTTCGTTCTGGTTTGTCGAATACAAACTGATGTGTTCGAACGATCAGGTTCGAACAATGAAGAAAAGTTGCCAAGAAGATAATAAGAAAAAATGGAAAAATGAACCAAATACAAATGTTCTTAACCAAACCATTCCCCTAATTTATATTTTTAACTCAAATACTTATAAAACACACAAAAATTTAAGAATTAACTAAAATTTCAAAATATATAAACAATATGAACTTTTGAACTTGTTCAATTGATTTGGACAAACCTTTAATTTTTTTTCTTTGACTTATAGTTTTTTAAGTGTGGTGGGAGGAATTAATTTTTCTTTTTTATTTTATTAAAAGGGTAAAATTGTCATAAATAAGGTATTTAATAGTAAAACAAATTATTTCAATTTTAGAGTGATGTGTATTTAGATAATTCAGCCCCAATTATAAAACATAAAATAAATATTAAAACTAAATATATAACTAATTGGCTTACATGCTAGGCCAATTTCTGCAATCTTTAATATGCACATAATTAGATTTGGAATAAAGAAATGGATCAGCCGGTCAATGGTAGCAGACCTTTAACCCCATTTGAGAAGCCAAAATCAGAACCTTCCACCTATTATTCTTCACTTCGAATTCTCAGACCCTTCTTAAAAGCTAAACCTCATCAGATTACCAAACAAATACTCCATCCAAGGAAGAAATCCGATATATAGACTTCGCCCTCTCCCATTTCCTCTTTCTTTACTTCTCCATTCGATCACTTAGAGAGATCTGAACCGATCATGTCTCTCCCTCTCCTTCTGTTAACCCTCCTCTCCGCCGCTGCACTCGCCGCCGCCGAGATCCGGTTCACCGAGATCCGATCCGACGATCGGCCCATCATCCCCTTTGACGAATTTGGCTTCACCCACCGCGGCCAGTTGGAGCTCAACGTCACTCAGCTCTCCTTGAGTGCGCCGCCGGACCTGTCGGAACTCTCGAAGGTGGGTTTCTTCCTCTGCACACGCGACGCGTGGGTCCACGTACTCCAACAAATTGAGGACGCCGAGATCAATTGCGTTCTCGGATCCGACGCCGTGAAGAAAGTCTTCACTTTCGATCGCCTCCGCACCCCCACCGACTCCGAATTCAATTTCCTTTATGCCGAATCAGATGCCGATCAGTACACCCTCGTGTTCGCTAACTGCCTTCCGCAGCTTAAAGTATCGATGAATGTTCGTTCGGTGATGTACAACCTGGAAGGCGGCAAGTCCAATCGCCGCGATTATCTCTCCGCTGGTATAACCGTTTTGCCTAGGGTTTATTTCCTGTTCTCCATGATCTATTTCATTTTGGCTGCTATTTGGATCAATGTTTTGTACAAGAAGAGGTTGACTGTTTTTAGGATCCACTTCTTTATGTTGGCTGTGGTTCTTCTGAAAACATTGAACTTGTTGTGTGAGGCTGAGGACAAATCATACATTAAGCGTACGGGATCAGCTCATGGTTGGGATGTGTTGTTTTACATATTCAGCTTCCTGAAAGGAATTACTTTGTTTACTTTGATTGTCTTGATTGGGACTGGATGGTCATTCTTGAAACCATACTTGCAAGATAAGGAAAAGAAGGTTTTGATGATTGTGATTCCACTTCAGGTGGTTGCTAATATAGCCCAGGTTGTGATAGATGAAACTGGGCCTTTTGGTCAGGATTGGGTCACGTGGAAACAGGTGTTCTTGCTTGTTGATGTCATCTGTTGCTGTGCTGTGCTTTTCCCGATTGTTTGGTCGATCAAGAACTTGCGGGAGGCAGCCAAGACTGACGGAAAGGCTGCTGTGAATTTGATGAAGTTGACTTTGTTTAGGCAATATTATATAGTGGTGATATGCTACATCTACTTTACACGTGTTGTGGTTTATGCACTGGAAACTATCACTTCGTACAAGTACCTTTGGACTAGCATTGTAGCAGGGGAGTTGGCTACACTGGCATTTTATGTTTTCACGGGATACAAGTTCAGGCCCGAAGCCCACAATCCCTACTTTGTAATTGATGATGAAGAGGAGGAGGCTGCAGCCGAGCAATTGAAACTTGAAGACGAGTTTGAATTGTGAGCTGCCTGAATTGAAGAAGGATGTTCCATTTGGGTCCTTGAATTTGAGAGGAACAAGGTAGATGTTGAATCCCTTATACAGGTTTTCTAGTACTTTGTGCTTTGTTATTATTATATTTTTTACATCTTCAGTCTTGTCATTGGCGTATATACTTAATCTAGCAGTTTAAGTTCACAAACTTGGATGTGTTTGTCAATTTTGTTGGAAGAAAGTGAATATTTGAGAACCCTGCTGAATAATTTTTGTAGTTGTAAGTCCTGTTGATCATATACTTCTCTATTATACTTCTTATGATTTATCATTTGTTCTCTTCAGATTTTCATGTCTTGAGCATAAAGATGTTGGAGCAATAGGCCCCGTAGAAGTTCATTCTCCACTTATATTAGTGCTGAGGTCTTCAATTTAATAGTAACAAATCTAATCAACATGTTTGGGTGTTTTCATTTTAAAAATTTACAATATATTTCAAATCCTTTAGCTCTTATGTTAAGTTTGACATCCATGCAATACGAGCAAATATTAAATATTCCCACTTACTCCAAATCCTGTTATTCAGATGTACATTTAAGTACTTTGTATGCCCTAGTGATGGTGTTTGTTTGTGACTTGGATTTGGCTTTCATCACATGGTGTAATTCTTCATACTAGATAAGATCGTCCTGCAAACGTATGTTCTGTACCCAGGAAAATTTGAATTGTTCACACGAACTCATTCCCAGGGAAATGGAATTTAATGAGAAAATGATTTAGACCTAACAAGATTATGTGTTTGTTCAGTATCACATTTTCACTTTTTTGAAGCCAAATAATCACATATATATATTCTTTCTTATAGAGCAGAACATGAAGAGTTGCAGAACTTTGTCCACTATATAAACTAATCTATGGATGTAATGGATTAAATCATATTCAGGACTTCTTTTCAGTTCTTTGCCAAGCAGAATTGCTATGGTCATTGTATAAGATTACAGTGAGGCCCCCTTTGGTACGTAGGAAAAATTTCAAGGTGGTGGTCTGCTGGTTTGGCACTTGAGACTCCATCCTACCATTGTAGTATTCATCCTTTATGTTTCTAAACTAGCTTTAACTGTTAAGCTATATTTAGGGCTGAGCATTCAGTTAAGTGCGGTTTTGCTTCCTCTTTCCAGTTTGATCAACTAGTTGATAATTCAGTTCGGACTAATGGGGAAGGTTGAGATAATAGCTTTTAGAATATATCTTACTCGCCCTACTCTTTCACTGTCTCTAATCTTTACATTACTTCATCTGTCTCCTTGTGGTTGAGATGTCCTCAACACCCTAACTCTTCTCAGTTCTCTGCTTGAAATTCGCCTCTCCCAATTTAACCATATACCCAAATTTTACTTCTCAGTTTAGGGTTCAAACCCTTATGATAAACTTACAGCGTTTACATCTCCTTTTTTTAGTTCTTTATTCCAGAACTATAAGAAAGGACCTTTGGGGAAGATTCAGAAATTTTGTCTTTTTTCTGAAGGGTCGTCTCAAATGTATAATCATGTCCTTTTATCAGTATTCATTTACACGCACGTATAGCTCTATTTGGAATGTTAAATACGTTTACTCATTATCGTAGGCTCTATATTCAATAAACAAGGGAATCATCGGAAGTTTATTTTTTGTGTAGCTTGTTTTTTTTCAATACCATTGCACTGAGGCGCTAAACTCGTTTCATTACCTAGACGCAAGGTGAGGCGCTCTCCTCACCAAAAAAGGAATATGCATATTTTATCATAAGAAAATGTAATTGATTATTAAAAGATGATTAAATATAAAAGTTCCAAACATAATATATATTCATATTCCATATTAATAGTTGTAATTAAGCGCCATAACTATAATGTCACGGCACTAATTATCATCAATATAGTTTATGTTGTGGATTATTATTAGATTTTTATCCATCCACATCTTCGTAGTTTATGTGTTTTTGTAGCTGATTGTCCGTCACCACTAAAAAAGGTAGGTGGTAGGTGGTTGCCGAAGTGGGAGAAGCAACATGTGTGTGTTGGGGAAAGGGGCTAAAGTTTTGAACTAGAGTTTTAACTTATAAATGTGGAAGAGGGTGGTTTTAACTCTCTATTTAACATAAAATATTAATAAAAATGCAGATTTGGGGGAGGCGCACCATTTTAGCCCCTGAGGCCTGAGCCTCCTCAAAAAGTGCATGAGGTGTCTGCGTAGGTGGCGCCTCACACAAATTATGTGGTGGGGAACCCTAAAATTATTGATGGCTCATGTTTAGATGCATTCTTTTACTCACTGATTATTCTTAATCGGTGTGGCTAACAATAGTTGCGATTGCATCTTGACGCGCCATCTTACTCACTCACTATTCTAAATCCGTGTGGCTAATAATAGGTATTGTGGCTTGTGAGATCATTTTAGAGGCATAGTTAGTGAGATCCCATCGAAATCGAAGTGGAGGTGAACATGTTTATCTTACTATTTGAAAGTACTATTTAAAGCCCACTCTATGTAATATTAATAGAAATTCGTGCAATATTAATTACTATAATATATATATATAAATATAAAGTTGTGTTTCTTAAAAATATAATATTTTATTGTCAATTTGATGAGGAGACTACTTTCAAAAAATTATGAATTATATTTGTACTACCTATTTTATATTTTTTCTTGACTTATTCAATTATAGAATTTATTTGTGAAATAAAAAATTTCATTTATCTATTTTTTTAATAAAAAAAGATCTAAACTTTTGAAATAATTTTTTTTTAGGATAAAATACTTTTGAAACACATAAATATTTTAAACGAATAGGGTATGTTTCAAGAATTAAAATAAATCCAGCAACGGATCAACTCCACCCTAGAAATGTCAAGATGCATGGATCCTACCAAATTCAAATTGAATATGCGCAAGAATGTTGTATATCGGCGCCTGTTGTGTATGTTCATGTTTTGAACATGATATTTTTCAACAAAACAATATATTTTATTAAATATATTTATATATTATTTAAATAATATTACTTTCTTACGATAAAAGTACTAATTTTTTTTATAACAAATGTATTATCGTTTTAGCTCAATTTCTTTTAATTAACTAAAAAACATTTATTGTAAAAATATATATTTTTATTGTAAAATGTATTTTATTCACTTTAAACAATAGTCATATATATATATATATATATGTAATAGCAAGAGTAGAATATTTTTAGTATTCCTCTTATTTTTCCGTCTAAAATACTTACTATTTCGAGCAGCATATAATTGGACATTATGTATTCATAATTTTATATGGAAGTTTGTTACCTATATTTATAGGCATATTCTATGAAAATTTGTTTAGTAATGATGAATTTAAACAATGTATTAAATTAATCCGCTATAATTTTTGGAAAGATCCGTGTATATGATTAGTATTATTATGTTTTAAATTAACGATTTGTATTGGAGCATATATTGTATTATGTTTTTTTATATTTTATTGTTTATTATAATAACAATAATAATAATTCACTGTATATTTAATGGCCAATATATTTGATGTATAATCAAATTTACAAAATAATAATATATGCATACGAATTTAAGGAATATATAAATTAAAATTTGTAACTCAAAATTAATTCACTACATAAAGAAATTTTGGAAAAAGTCAATCAAATGCTTAATTAAGTTTTCATGAAATTATAAGCTATCTTTTATTTTTTACTTTATTATTTATGCATGAGATTTGCATTTTTCAAAATAATTAGTAGTGATTCATTTTATTTTTTCCATTTAAGATGTTTCTTCTATATTTGGGCCTAAATAAATGTACAAGTTAATTTGAAATATGTCATATTTTATTTGTATCTAATTTTTAAAAATAATATACATATATATATATATATATATATTTGTACTTTTGATTTGTGTTAGTGATTCATTTTGTTTGTTACGAAAGTTAAACGTGTTATTTCATGAGTTTTTTATTTTTTATTTTTGTATTAAATTTATCTTTATATTGTATAATTATTTTTGTAATTTAACCCATCTATTATGCAATTAAAATTATTATAATTTAACCCATTTATATCACGGTTATTAAAAAAAACAATGTATCCATAATGTATTTTATTATTTGATCAATTATATATATATATATATATATCTCAATTGTATATAAATTTATTCTCGAAATGCTAGTTATTTCTTAAATCAATGTAGTATATTAATATTAAGAAGTATGAATATTAATATAGTACATAAATTTTAGTAATTACATTTCAAATAAGAATTATTTTACTAATGAATATACATATATCTTCATTTATTATTTGTTTCTTAAACTACAAAAAGTTATGCTCCAATGTTTCATATGTATATATATATATATATATTTCATCCTTAATAATTTACAATGAACCATGTAGTATAAAAAACAATACAATTAATTTGTCATATATAACAACTAGAGCCGGCAATTTGAGCTCGGCCCGCAACTTATGGTGGGCTGGGCTGCAAAAAAGTAGGCCCAAAAAAATCGAGCCTAAATGGCCCAGCCCGTTCAGACTTGCGGGCTTGGTGGGCTTGGGCCCGTTTAGCCCTCGAGCTGGCGGGCCGGCCGTCCATTATTTTATTTTTTTTAAATTTTGTTGTTGAGTAGTCGTCCCTTATTAATTAAAGTTAAACTCATTTCTATGATTGTTTTTGTGCGAGGATATGAAAATTAAAGAGGTACGGTGACTGTAGGTTGTAGCCAATTTTATAGCACAAAGAAATTGTTTAAATATTTGCAACTATGTGTTACGTAGCATTAAAAATTTGTGAAATTGTGATCCATTTGATGGTGGATCGTTTTGGCCCGCCGGCACGAAGTGGGCTGGGCTGGACCATGAATTTATAGGCCCGATGAATTAGTGGCCCGGCTCGGCCCGTGTGGGCCGCCCAAATTGCCACCTCTAATAACAAAATTTTCATGAAAAAAAGAGTTCCTATATGTTTTAAAATAATAATGTTTTACGTATTTTAAAGTTCATAAAATATTACTTGAGGTATTATGCAGTGTTGTCTTAATCAAACCGGAGATCGAATCAGTTGAGATATCGAGTGCCAGTTCAATCGGTCGGACCGGTTGGACCGGTTGTCCACTCAAAAAATAAAAAATATCATCTTTTTATTTATCTTTTAGGTGATACCATACATTTATATTAACATCCACAAATAATAATGTTTACAATATCTATTTTTTTAAGTTTTAATTTTAATTTGTTTAAAAAAATAGAAAAACCAGTTGACCAGTTGGATCGATTTTCATTAGATTTGATCGGTTTAACCATGAAAACAGTTTTATTAATATTTTGGACCGATCTAGTCACCGGTTTCTGGTTAACCGACCAATTTGGTTATGAAAATAATAGTACTGTGTTATATTATTTTCCATATAAGCAATACAATTATTTTGTTAAATATCCTCATATTATGGAGTAATACAATAAATGCAATTAACTGGACAAATATTTAGTCAAGTATTTCCATACTAATTGGTAAAATATATTACATAATGGTAATTGAATATGCATGATGAACATATTTATATTTAATCTCAAATAAATAAATTATTTTTATCTGTATTAAATTCAATCAATACGACAATAATTACTTGCATAGTAACAACATATTATTAATTAAAAACATAAAGTATTAATCAATCAAAATATCTTGACATTCTTTTTGCTGTAATAAAAGACGTAATTAATACATATTGGAAAATATGAAGATCCCAAAATCAAATTTCTTATATTTTATGTTTTATAAATAAATAAATAAAAGTAATTTTAGAATTTTTATTAGTTTGATTGAATTGTGAATAAAATATGAAACATTCCTTTGATAAATAAAGATTTATTTCAAAAATGTTGGAGATTTTCCATATATTTATTATACAAAGGATATTTCCGGATTTGTATCCTAGAAAAAGTTCAAATGATTGGAATAATTAATCATCTAATTCTAATTTTTAGGAAACCTCCATATATATATATATATATATATAAACAAAAGTATTTATTAATCATATAATAAAAAGCAAAAAACTTTAATAAAATTTAGTAATATTTTTCTAATACATGGTAATCAATTAGATGCATATTTAAAAAATATACATCTCCTAAAGTCTCAACAAATCTTATGTTTTATAAATTAAAATAAAAATTTTATTTTCGATTTCTTAGTAAATCTTCCAATTTTTTCGCTTAGCTATCATCTTACTGGATTTGTATTGTGAATAAAAAATGAAACATTAATTTGATAAATAAAAGTTAGTTTCTAATTTTCAAGAGATTTACGGTATATTTATTTTTTGTATGATATTTCTGAATTTGCATCCTTAAAAAACATTCATTCGATACATTGAATACTTAATCATCTAATCCATTAAGAGATCTCCATATATATATATATATATATATATGAAACTTTGAAAAAGAAAATATTTATTATTTATATGATACGAGATAAAACTTTAATAAAATTAACTTATATATTTTAATACATGATAATAAATTTGCTACGTATTTTAAAACATATATCTCCAAGAGTCTCAACATAATTTTATGTTTTAAAAATTAAAATTGAAAATATTTTTGATTATTTAGGAAATCTTTCGATGTTTTTTTGCATACTTATCATCTTATTGGATTTGTATTACTATTATTAATAATAATACTAATAATAATAATATTATTATTATTATTATTATTATTATTATTATTAGATTTGTATTATGAATAAGAAAATACAATATAGTTTCAGATTTTTAAGAGATTTACAGTAACATTTATTATAACAATAATATTTCTAATTTCTCTTAATCTATCCGAATTTCTCTTCTTAACTAAAAATGAAATTCTCCTTTGATACATTGAAAATTAATTATATGTTCCTAAATCTTTGGAAAATCTCCATAAATTTATCTTATAAGCTTATTAAACTAATTAAATTAAGAAATTTAACAAAATAAGGTTATATGTTTTAATACAAAATTCATATGTTGTCTTCATAGATTATAAGGTTTATTTTTTTGTTATAAAAATGTCTATTTTTAGAGTAATAATATTTTCATTCAGGTTCTATTATTATCATTAAGAAACATTCAAGACCTGAATCAAATTTCAAAAGGTATTTCAGATTCAATAGTTTTCGTATGTTATGAAACATATTAACACTAGGTTGTCTTTTACAAGATCGTGTCTTTTTTTTTTTTTTTTTTTTCTGCAAATAGTAAGATATCTTGGTAATATGTAATATTAATATAAAAATTTCTATTTTATTTTTCTGTAAATAATAATCATTCTAGGTTATAAATTTCAATGTATAATAATAGTATTTTTAATTTATGTACAAATTATCTGTGATATATTTTTGTATAATTTATGTATGAAAATTCAAGTGGGACCACCGTTTTTTTATGAACAATTTATTTATAAATATAATTATTTGTTTATGTAAATTATTCATAATCAATTTTTGTTCAGTAATTTTTTTATAAACCTATATGATGTGCAGGATCATTATATTCAATATTTTAGAATATATAATTAAAAATTAAGTATTATTTATTCTATTTAGTTTCAAGATATGTATTGGTAGTCTTTAATATCAATACACATCTTACTATTCTCAAATATAATTTTTATTTTTTATTTTTGAATTTTAGAAATTATTACAAATTATATTTTTAAGAATGAATGTATTATGTGGAGCTCGATTAAGATTGTATTATGTTATTTTTTTAAGTTTTACTTATATCTTATTAAGTATATTCATTTAAATAATAACAATATTTTACAATATTCATAAATATCACTGATTAGTTATCAGTGATTAATAATTAATATTTTTATAAAATATAAACGTAGTCAGTTTATTTTACAATAAATTTTTTATTAAAAAAATATAATTTTTAACTATATATTGTAGTCCATTAAATTACATCAACATATATTTAATATTTTAAAATTAACATTTATGTATATTTTTTATATGTGATCATTTGCATCAATATTTATGCTATATAACATTTGCATTTAATACATTCTTTAGTTGTATTATTGTTAACTTTAATATGATTTAAATGCAATTTTATAAAATACACATATTTACTGAATTTTAATTTGCTACATAAATTAATTATTTAATTGGATCATATCAAATTATTTTGTTTAGGATATAAAATTTGTTGTTATTTTGTGTTCATTTGAGAGAATGATGGATCAATCCTAATTAAGAATACGAGGCCAAATTTCAATCATAAAATTCGTATGTCTTTGGAGACTCCTTTGTAAATTTGTCTTTGCAATTACATTCAATTACACCTTTAAGTGACATAACAAATGGTACATTATAATCAATTAAAAAATTGAATTTTTTTTATTAATTAGTATAACATTCAAATATTGTTTGTTTTGAAAATTACAGTATATGCAACTCAAGTAGATTCCTTGTGAAATTTGCTTTACTTAGAGAATATCTGGATTTTCAAATGAAGTGGTTTTAAATTTTTGATTTGTTCTAAAGATAATGTTGAAAAAAGTTCAATAAAAAATGTAGTATTTTATAAAGTTTTTCGAAATGTATAATTCTTTTATTTTAATTTTTTTAAAAATAAACTCGGTTATTATATAAAACTATCATTGTATCTTTTCTATAATTTGCATATTTAATTTTGTGAATATATTTTTATAGATTTATGTAATTTTAATATATCAAATTTATATGTTTTTCTAAATTTTACATATTTTACTTATGTTTAAGTGTGAATTTAAAATAATAAAATATATTATTTGTAATGTTTTAAATAATATGGATTAGTAATTTCATATTCTTCTTTTTTTCAGAGGTAATTATAAATCATTTTTAAATTTTATTTATTTTTAAAATATCATATTAAATTATTTGAATATATCTATGTATATGAATATTTATTTGATTATATTTGTATTATACTAGAAACTATAAATGGCTAAGTTTATTCAATTATAAATAAATATAATAATATTTTAATATAAATATGCTGTTTATATTTTTAAAGTTCAAAAAATTATTATATATTATTTAATTAAAAATATTTTTTTTCATATTTGTATATTACAATTCGTGTATTGTACGAGTGCAATTGCGTATTTCTTAAGAATGCCTATGTATTTGTAGTCAACTAGATAAGGGTGCAACTTTTTAAATCATAAATTTATACGTGTACACTTTTTTTGTTCATGAATTTGAGTTATTTAGTTTTATATAACTTGGTTGTGAAAAAAATAAAATAAAATAAATTAAATTTATACTTTTGAGTAGTAAAACAAGATTTTAACTTTTGAAACAAATCTCATTTTATGTGTAAAAATTGTTTTTGAGATAATACTTTTTGGGTAGAGGTAACGATACCTTTTTAACAAAAAATATTAACTTTTGTTATAAAAGTTGTTTGAAATTGACTTATAACTAATATTTTTATAATTATTTAGATATATTTAGAATAAATACACAAATACACCACGTTTTCTTAAAAAAAAAAAAAAAAAAGGTATCACATTATAAATATATCCTTTTATATTATTTAAATTAGTGAAGAAAATAGGAAAAAATCTAAAAAAATATTATATGATATTTGATTTATTAGAAAGTACCACATGTCCGCCCGTGCGATGCATGGTATATAATATATTTATTATATTAATAATGTATAATAAAATTATGTTATTATTATTGAAAAATATACATAATCTATTAATAATATTTATCTAAATATTATTCAATTTGAAATATAATTTTATATATTAAATTACATTTTTATTTTAAGTTAGTTTAATTAAATAATAAAATTTTCAATATATTGAAGTAAATTTAAATTGTCCCTCAACTGAATATAAATATTTTAATTTACTAAAAATTATTTATATGATATTTTATTTTTGTAAATTTTAAAGTGTCCCTCAATAAAGTAATAGTATAATATTTTATTTTTGTAAAAAATTATTTATATTTTTATGTTAAATTCATATATGAATTTGATATACTATTTATTCAAATTCATCACATATATTAAAATTTTAAAATTAATAATTCAATGTATACAAATTTAATATTTCATCCAGAAAAATTATATTCCATAATTTTAAATATAATTATTTGTTTCAATATATGCAAATTTCTATCAAATTAAAGATCACAAAAAGAACATTAATTTGATCTATTATATATTAAAAATAGATTTTAAACGAAAAATTTACGTGAATTTTTAAATTTTAGTGAAAAATTAAAATGGACGAGAGAGATAAAAAAATTGGAGACGGACACATGTCAATGAATTATATAGACATATGTAATAAAAAGAGAAAAAATCTTACGATTCTTGTTTTATATTAAGTATAGAAGTGTAGATATGACGAAATATACCCTTAAAACAGTTTCTTTGGCAAAATATATGGCGGAGGAATGATAAAAGACAGCAACCAAAATTTAGTTATACCTCAAGAAATACTATATTAATGTATATTTCTTTTGATAATAAACTGAATTGAATGAAATAAATAATGTGAAATGAACATTTTCCAATTTTTCAGTTATTCGGAATTTATATGTAAGATATTTACCATATTTAACGCATGAAATATTTATTAATTTAATTTTCAGTTAATAATAAATCCTAAAATGCATGGGTCGAATCACTATCAATTATTCGGTTAATTATGGTTTCTGACATGACAGTAAAATAGTTTAAAATTGAACGATATGTTATATGTATAAATTAATTGAATCAAGAAAGCTTGATTATCGGAACAATTGTCGAATTTTTTTGAAGGATGATTAGTTTAATTAAAAAGATTAAAGAAATCAAATTTTAAAATAATTAATTACTATATACTTTTCAATTTTAGTAACTTCAAGGGTATGTCTGGTTTAATTTTCACATCTAATTCTTGTTTATTTTGGATGTAAAAATAATTTTTTAATCCAATAAAATCTTATGGTATTATAAGTATCTCCACCTATTATTCTCCTACTTTTTCTTTTTTTAATATCCTCACTCATTAGTTCTCTACTTTTTCATTTTCAATAACAATTTGAAACTTACAATTTCATAATTATTCAATTATTACTCATACATCTTATCATACTATAAAATTATAATCACCTATATATCTTTAGCATTGATGTAATATATACAAAAAAATCATACCCTATACTATTCCAAAATAAACAAACCTTATCAATATTTAAGGTAATTTTATCCTAAAATTTCAGTCATGATTTGTTATGACCAACCAAAACCTAAGCCAAACAACCCCTAAAGTTTTGGTTGAAACAATTATAGCAAGTGCTCAATGGGCACTATCTCAAAATCCTAACAATTTTCATATCATCTCATATATATATATATATATATATTTATTTATTGTATTTGTTCAAAAACATTGAAATCATTTATTTTAAAGTAGTTCATAAAATAAGGCATGCATGATTTTGAGTTGTCTTTTGTTTCAATTTGCTATGGTAGCAGCAATCTGAGATCAAATAATACAGCATAATCAACTCAATTAATTAGAGCAACTGTATCTTAACATATATATATATATATATAAATAGGTAAGAAACTTTTGATAATGATAAATTGCAAAAAATCAACAAAAATCGACACCAAGACTTTAACGCGGCAAACCCCTCAAATCAAGGGTAAAAACCACGGGACCTAGTCCAGGAAAAATTCCACTATGTAAACCAAAAGTACACAGTCTCCTTCTCTATTACAAATAGAGGAATCAATACAACATCACCAAAAATCTACTCAAGAAAACCATTCTTGGCAAAGAAAATCATTCTTGGAATCCACAATATATGGGAGGAGTATCACAAATGATAGAATAAGAGGATAAGTAATAACTCGTTCCTTGTCTCTCTTCCGTCTCCACTTTTCCTTTCTTTTGTTGTGTGTTTTTCTCTCTCTGTCTCTTCTCTCGTTTTCTTTTCTATTCTCAGAATTGAACTACTCTTCTCATTGAGAGCACATATCCATTATTTTGTCATAATAGACCTAAGAAATTTCCATGGGCTTCTATTTAAATATCAGCCCAACTATATTTGGCAAAAGCCTAACACAATTAAATGCATAAATAGAACAAAATAAATCTTATTATATTGTAGTGTTTTAAAATTTCCATAAAAATTTAAAAATAATCAATTATTTAATTAATGAACGTAATAATCAATAAGGACGTTGTTTGAGTCGAAGATAGCATTGAAGTATATAAAGGAAAATGATGTGTTACAATATCTCATGCATTTATAATTCTTGAAGAAACCTGAATTATGCAATTGCTTATCAACCTTTCCATCCGACTCATTTTTGCACCTACAAAACCCCATGATTGTACAATCACATATACAATTAAATTTAACCCCACCCCCCAAAAAAAAGTTAAAAAAAATCAAAGGACTAGCCCAGAACAATTACCCGTCATTCATAAATGAAATGGAAATTGTTAACTTTTATCATTTAATTTTACTGTAAAATTGAAAAAGAGAATGATACAACTTAAAAAATAAAAATAAAAACCCACATATTTTTTATATCCATATGTCACTCTATCTCCAAACTTCACAAGAAATTCATGAAAAAAAATGTAGAGATTTCATTTTCCTTCAAATTATTACTTTTGTTTACTCTTAAGAATATTATTTTTATGATCAGAACAATTACTTTTCATATCATTATGATCAGAACACTTGCTTTTAATGTAGAAAAATATCATTTTTGAAATGTGAGAACAATTTTGGAACATTCATAATTTAAATAAAAAAACATGTTACTTTTAAAAAAATGTGTTACCTTTAAAATAAAAAAAATGTTACTTTTATACTAAAACTGTTACTTTTGTTTATTCTTAGTGCCTTGTTTGCTTTATTTGATAGGATAACATATGACAAATAATAATAGGATATATAATTCAATATTTGTGATCTGAGAGCCCAGTGTAGCTCAGAGATCAATTATGTAGCAACAGTTAGATGTCAAAGTCATTCAACTTGATCACTTTTGGAGCATAGAACCGAGAATCAGAAGATTAGCTACCCAAGTCAGCCGCTTGAGTTAGTTAAGAGTTAGTTAATGAGTTGTGGAAGGGAGGCATCTTGAGCTAGATCTTTGACACATGGCGCAAGATGGTCGTAGCAGTTACAAACTAGAATGAGGAAGTGTTGAAAGGAAATCTGAATTGATTCATTCCAGCAGTTTCAGAAAAGAGAGAGAAGTCGAGCGAGAGAAGAGAAACATGAGAGAAGTCAGTTGCTCTGTGTTCATCTTTGTTCAGAGAGTTTTGCAGTTAGATTTGTGAGAAGATTATCATAAATAGAGTGAGTGATACACTGTAATCCATAAATTGTGTTTTCACCATTAATAAGATTCATCTCTCTCGTTCACAGTGGATGTAGACTTGAAAACGTTGAACCACTTAAATCCTTTGGTGTATTTACATTCTTGTTCGATTTTCTGGGTTTGATTTCTGTGTTTGATCGATTGTTTCTGGTAAATTGTTGCCTCGGACTAACAATATTATATATAAATCTCATATTTGTAATGCAATATTACAATACATGATTTTGTTTTTGATATATAATATAATTTTTGCTACATACTATTAAATTGGGATAATGTGTATAATGACTTTTATCCCTCAACAATTTTAAGTTATTTACAATTTTACCTTAATCTTTTCTTTTTTAAATTACATAACATACATCACGCTTGCAATCGAAAATTCCATTCAAGAAATGATAATTGCTTGATTTCCCAAATTTGCATTTCACAAATATATAAAAACAATTACGGCTACAATCGAAAATTTCATCCACAAACTGATAATTACCTGCTTTCCCAAATTTTCATTTCACTAACAGCTTCATATATATATATATAATAAAAAAATAATAAATTGACTGTTTTTATATTTGTTATTATCATTTCCCGCCAATTTTTCTTTCCACAGATGGAAAGATGGATTTTTAGAAAATTTTGTTATATTGCTAATCAATAAGCATTCATTTTAATTTTCTATATTTTTATATGTTAATTATTAGTAATGTTACTAATTTTATTAAAACTTGAAAGAAAATGTGTGCTGCAAACAAAGTAGAATGTTGCCAAAAGTGTGAGCAACACTACGAAAAACACAACGGAAATAAATAAATAAGCAAAGTGCGACTAACAAATTAAAATAAAAGGAGATTTTGTGAATATAGAATGTTGCCAAAAGTGTGAGCAACACTATTGAGATTTTGTGAATATAGAAAAATAAAAGGATTAAAATAACTAGGATTTTATAACATCAAAATCCTAACAAAACTAATTAAAAAAATTCATATATCATCATAATTAATTGATTTAACAAATTAATTATGAGTTTGTGGCAAATTCGATGATCTATATAATAATAATAATAATAATAATAATAATAATAATAATAATAATAATAATAATAATAATAATAAGTTCACATTGATATACCATATTTTATTCAATTTTCTTGATTTCAAAATAAAATAATATATATTTGGTAATTTGATGATTGTATTTTATAAATAAAATTAATTAATGTTCACATATGATTTTATATATAATATTTATATCCTTATTATAATCATGCTACATATATAAATTATTGAATATAGTTATATATATTTTTTAAATATTAATTTTATATATTTTTAAAATTTAATAATATTTTACTATAATAATAAATTCGTGCATAACACGGAAGAACATAATAGTATATATATATATCATATATATATATATATATCAAAATCCCCTTCTCTCACTCTTCCCCTCCCCACAACACTATTTATACTTATATTTTCTAAATTTTCTAGAGTGAAGTTTTTGGAGTGTTGAATTGAAGTGAAGGTTTTCGGCATGCGAGGTTATGTATGATCGTTGTTATGTCATTTATAGTGAAGTTTTTGCAGCATGATTTATTTGCTCCGTTATGTTTCTTATTTCATGTGTAAGAGAAGGGGGACCTGATTCGAAAGATTTAGGGGAGGAAGATAGAAATTTTTTGGGTAGGGCAAAGCCATTGGATTTCATTCTTTACTGTTAAACTTCTCGAGATTATAACAATGGAAATGAGACTAGAGAAAGACATAAATTTTGTTTTTCTAATAAAAGGGTATAATTATCTAAAATAAAGTATTAGATAAAAAATAAAAAATAATTTTAAATGGGACATATTTAGAAGATATGAGGGTCTAAATAGCCACACCTATTTTAATTAAAGGAATATAAGTGAAAAAAGACATATAAATAAAAAAAAATTATCCTAAAATATGCTAAATAATAATGCAACATTAATAAAATGTGTTTCGGTGAAATAACGGGGAAACAAATTCATCTTTGCTGTCAATTTTAATTATAGGAAGCTAGTTTTGTGTGTGGACAATTAATGGTCCTTTATTCTCATCATTCTCATCAATTTCAATAACCTCACGAGGCTCCATTTGGTACATAATCAACTGTTGTACATGTATGGAATAACAGAAACACAAAGCACAATAAAATAAAATATATAATATATATGTGTGTGTATATATATATATATATATAGAGAGAGAGAGAGAGAGAGGGAGCAGAGCACATAACAGCACAATAACATAAAAGATATGAGATATATGTATATATATAATATATATATATATATATATAAAGAGAGATAGAGAGAAGTTCATTCTATTGTATAACAAAACTGAATTTATTTTAATAATCACAAGCAATAACGAAGAGTTCGTTGCACAACTTTATATGAAAATATAGATAAAATTATAATAACAACTGTTAGATCAGAATTCTTTTGCGTGTATTGTGTTCAGTTCTAATTCGAACTATAATTAATATATGCGGAAGCGAAACAATAATTACAACAATTGCGAGGAATAATCCCTTCTTTCTCTGAAGTATCTTTCTTAGAAATAGTGTTTGTTCCTACCATAGTATAGTTTGGACTTACACGTCATTAAACTCCCTCTAATACTAACCAACCATATACCACTCTCTTCTAACAACTTACTTGACTATCTAATCCCCTGATGGATTTGGCTGCGACTCCTGTATGGCAGAAATTTGAACTCTCCCGAGCTCGGCAGGCTGTACTCTCCCGAGTATAGTGGAAACCAACAAATGGTTCGCTGACAGTTCTCCCTTCGCTGGAACTGTACTATAATATAAACTTTCAAATAAAAAAGTCTCTTTCAAATAAAACATCTCTTTTTCTGCATATGATATTGAATGTAATGTAACAGAGATGCTCTCTTTTATCACGTCTTTAGCCTTTTATAGGGCTTTGACCTTTGCACCAAATTGCTGCAAATCTTCCTCCACGATTCTCTCAACCACATGCCCATTTAGGTGCCATGTCCAATCAGCTCTTCTTTCCTAATCCATAAGATCTTCCTTCCTTAAAGATCTCCTTGTTTGTTGACTCTTGATTTGCGGATCTTCATTCCTTATTTATCTCTTATTTGTTGATCTTCCTTCGTTGAAGATTTGCATAGTTATTGATTCTTGATTTGATTACATTTTGCAAATCCTTTCCTTGTGCGATTAGATCTCTTCATGCATATCTCTCTTGATTTGGTTAGATTATGCATATCTACTATCTAGATTCTGCTGCTATGATTTTGAATATCTCTCGTAATCTTTTTCTTTTCAACCTGCATAGATTAATATACACATTTAAATTATGATTTTCGATATATGCCTACACCCACCATTTTTGGGCCACGTTTTTGCCCAACATCATTGCCCTAGCCATCTTCTGCAATGTGCGATTCCACCTCTCCACTACTCCATTTTTTTAGGAGTCTTTGGGGCTGAAAACTCATGAGCAATACCACATAAAGTACAAAAATTAGAAAATGCATTGTTCTCAAATTCTCTTTCGTGGTCACTTCGTATTCAAACAATTTTGCTATCTTTCTCATTTTCAAGTAATTTAATCAATTTTCAAATGCATCAAACGTGTCAGATTTTTCCCTAAGAAATCTTACCCATGTGTATCTTGAAAAATCATCAACACATACAAAAATGTACCTTTTACCTCCAACACTTTCAGTTTGCACTGGTCCCATCAAATCCATATGAAGTTAATCTAAAATTTGTTTAGTGCTGACCTCTTAAGTTCCTTTGTGAGTGATTTTTACCTACTTTCCAAACTGACAAGGACCACATATACCTTGGTCCTTGTTCGGATGCTTGGGTAGTCTTCTCACGCATTGGAATTTTGATAAAGTGATGAGATGAGTATATCCAATGTGTCCAAGTTTCTGATTCCAGACTTCAATAACTCTGGTAGAGGCTTTGTGGCAACTTAGAGTCCTGTCAAGAAGATAACAATTATTAGTAGATCTAGTTCCTGTAAGTATACAACATTCATTATAAATCATGCATCAATCATGAGTGAAATTAACTCACATTCCTTGGTCACATACACTATTACTTAACAGGTTAGCCTTGAGATTTTCAACCAGAAACACATTTGTTAAAGCAGGAAGATCATCTACATAAAGAGTGTCTAGTCCCATGACACGTTCACTCTTACCATCACAAAATGTAACAAACTCCCCATCAATCTTGATGATGTTGGATAAATATGTAGCATTTCCAGTCATATGTCAGGAACAACCATTGTAAAAGTACCATGTTCCAGTGTTATTCACACCGAGGAAAACAATGGAAGTAAGACATACAATTGTTTCTTTTACTACCCATTTCTTTTTCTAGACTTTGTTGCTAATATCATTCTTATTCATGTGAGTAGATTTTGACGTACCATATTTTCTAAGTGGGACTCCATACACATTCCACTTTGTTATGTCACCAGATTGTAGATCTGTCTCATTCTGTACCATTTTGGTCGGATGTGTCCAGATCCCCCATAGTAGTGACAAATAGGAACAAATTTGTACATACCTTTAGACTTTTCCTTACCAATCTCTATGAATGTCATTAAGTTCTTTGTGTGGTTAACGGAAGTACTGGCTGCCATAAATGTGGTCTTTCCATTCCATTCTTCTTCAATGTATCCAATGTCGGTTTTACTACCTTGTGGTTTTCCATAGGCCAGTATCTCATCAAATTTTGCTCTGCCGTTGTTTAGTCCCTCTATGATTCGAACAGCCTTGTCCAACTCAGCTTGGAGGGGAACTACTTCGTCTTGCTTATCCTGTAACTTAGACATAGTATCAGTTAATTTATCTTTTAGTGTAGAGATTACCTTGTTATTTTTGAGGATGGATTCTTGAACATCTTTGAGGTCGGTCTCGAGAGTTGTGATATGAGACTTGTGAGTGTATACTTGATACTCAAGTTCTCGGACTTTTCTTTAGGAATCGGTCAGTTTGTCATTAAACCTTTCATTGATTTCTCTTGTGATTTGAAGTTCATTCCACACCCGAATCAGATCTTGGTGTTCCGTGGCAATGGTTCCCGTACTCTTGTATTCTCAAACTTAATTCTCCAGTCTTCGAATTACCTTAGTGGCTTCAGTGCATCTGGCTGTTACTTGCATGTACATGTTCTCCAAATCTTCTAGAGTTGGATCATCGAAATTGGGTTCTTCAGAGGATTCCAGTTCATCTTTAGTTCGCACTATGGAGGTGAGAGAAATCAGGTCTTTTGATAAGGTATATGCAGCAAAATTGCTTGGGTATTTTGTTTCTTCGTCATCAGATTCTTCATCTCCTTCGGACTCAAATTCACTCCAGGTAGCTTTTAGTACTTTGTTTTTCCTAAGGAAATTAGGGCATTCAGCCTAATAATGTCCATAGCCTCTGCACTCCCTGCACTGATCGGATTATTTTCGATTATCTTGTTTGAAGTTTTGAGTTTTGGTACCTCCTCTCTTGACATTTTCACCTGAGTTCGAACCTTTGGTGAATGACTGCCTGTTGTTGTAATTTTTATGAGCTTACTACAATTTTTCGTTAGTAGAGCCATTTTGTCAGCAAGTTCAAGCACTTCATTCTCAATGACCTCCATAGTCGAATCGGCCTTGAGTGCCATCCCTTTGTTCTTGAGGACATCCATTCCATTGTTTATTGTGAAAGTCCTAAGTTCTCCTATTAGATCATCCAAGGTCATTGGAGTAACTCTCATAAAGAATACTAAAACGGTGATTTTTTCCCTGAATCTTGGGGCTAGAGTTATGATAGTTTTCATGATATGAACCTTTTCTTCAATATCATCCCCGAGAGTGTAACATTGATTCACAATGTCACTAAACCTTGCATAGTACATTTCAATATTTTCTTCCTAAGTCATTTGAATCTCATCAAATTGTGTGGTCAATCTTTGTAGTTTTGACAGTGAATGATTAATTTGTGCTTCAGTGAATCCACAGAGGCAAGTATTGCATACAGTGTAGTGTAGTTTGCATCTTCTGCACATCTTTCATCTTCAGCATATAGCGTTCTGGGTTTGTCAACAATCTTCGTTAGATCTTTGCCATCAGTCATTTTTTACCACATTCACTTAGTTTTGAATTGACTCTCCACACCGTTTGGACCTCAGATAGATGATCATCATTGATTTCCAGAATGGATAATTTTATCCATCAAGAGATGGGGGTCGTAGTGAAGCTCTTTCATAAGATCTCATGTTTCTGTCCCTAGATCAACCTGTTTAAAAAAATAAAAAAATAAATAAAAAATAAAAAATTGTACCTGCTCTGATACCAAGTGTTAGATCAGAATTCGTGCGCGTGGGTTATGTTCAATTCTAATTTGAACTATAATTGAAATATGTGGAAGCAAAACATTTGTTACAACAATTACGAGGAAGAATTCCTTCTTCCTCTAAAATATCCTTATTAGAAAGAGTGCTTGTTCCCACAATTGTACAGTTTGGACTTACACGTCATTGGACTCCCTCTAATACTAGCCAACCCTATATCACTCTCTTCTAACAACTTACTTCGCCATCTAGTACCCTAGATGGAGTTGGCTGCCGACTCTCCCGAGCACAGTAGAAACCAACGAGTGGTTCACTGATAGTTCTTCCTTCGCTGGAATTGTACTACAATATAAGCTCTCAAATAAAAACATCTTTCGCAAATAAGACATCTCTTTAAGCTCTCAAATAAAAACATCTTTCGCAAATAAGACATCTATTTCTCTGCATATCACATTGAATGTAATGTAACAGAGATGCTCTCTTTTCTCACGTCTTTGGCCTTTTATAGAGCTTTGATCTTTGCACAAAATTGCTGCAAATCTTTCTCCATGATTCTCTCAACCACTTGCCTACTTAGATGCCGCCTCCAATCATCTCTTCTTTCCTAATCCATGAGATCTTCCTTCCTTAAAGATATTCTTGTTTGTTGACTCTTGATTTGCTGATCTTCATTCCTTATTTATTTATTATTTGTTGATCCTACCTCCTTGAATATCTCCGTAGTTGTTGATTCTTGATTTGATTAGATTTTGCAAATCCTTTCCTTGTGTGATTAGATCTCTTCATGCATATTCCTCTTTATTTGGTTAGATTATGCATATCTACTATCTTGATTCTGCTGCTATGATTTTGAATATCTCTTGTAATCTTTTTATTTACAACCTGCATAAATTAGTACACACATTTAAATTATGATTTTCGATATATGCCAACACACTTACTTTATCAACAACATAGACACATTATCAAAAAATAAAAATTAGCACAATAATTGTAATTATTGAGAAACACAAAAAAAAATGAAAAGCAGGAAGTATAATCACACAACATACTGAAAAAGTAGCCAAACTTGAGCAATGAATCTAGTCCAAAATAAAATATATTCTGAAATTATATTAAGAAACTTTAAAAAATTAAGGAAAAAAAGTTTCAATCGGTAAGCAATTACCTAAATTTTTCCTCGTATGTCGAATATCTAAATATGATAAAACCCAAATATGAAATTCAACTTTCAATGTTTCATAGATGAATCGAGTTGTTATATGCAAGAGAGAGCAATTAATTTGGGCTCATAATTAATAGAAATGCACAAAAAGTTTAGATAAAATATACCTGTTAGTTCTCAATTCATCCCCGCTTTCTTCTCTCTTCGCTTATGCCAGTAGTCTTTAAAGATGGAAGAAGGAAGAAGAGTTTGGGTTAGCGTGGGTTAAGAACTAGAAGAAGTGCATAATGGTAATTTTAGTTCTAATCCTAATTAGAAAAAAAAAAAAAAAGAGGGTATGATATATTATAAATGAGATCCACTATCATATATCCTAGCAATTATGGGTACAGGGTCGTCTTTTATACAAAGTTGAATAGATATCTCATCATTCAAAACAAACATCAGAATTTATGGAATAATTTATCTATCTTGCTCTTATCATGCCTAACAAACAAGCTCTAAAAGCATTATTTTTTTCTTAAGAATTGCTAAATCTGAGGCAACCAATTATTACTTCTGTAATAACACATCAAAATTTTAATATTTTCAACATAAACAAAAAAAAAATGTTATTTTACATAAACATGTGTTACTTTTAAAATATCACAACTTTTTAATATTATGATCTTTAAAAAAAATTATGTATGAAAAATTATATTTAAGATATATCAATCTTTGCCTATTTTAATTTTTAGTATGAAAAATTATGTTTAGGATACTTTGATTATTAAAGGGATTTTAAACAATTAAATAACTAAGTAATTAAATATAGCACAATCAGTGTTCTCCTATTAGTATAACATTGTAATTAGATAATAATTGGTAATTTAGTTGATATCATATAATTACAAAAAACTTCTCTCTCTATGTATATATAAGTAAAATCATAAATAATATTATAGATTCAAATTTCTTAATTTTCGAACTTATTTGATATCATATAGTCCCAAACATATTATAGAAATCATACAATTATAAAATATTTAACTAAAAATATGTTAAAATAATAAATAAATATGATAACTATTAGTAAAAAGAAAATGGAGGGGAAAATAAGAGAACTACTCAAAGAATTTATTAAATATTAATATAGTTTTTTTGGAATTTATTTCCAAATCAGACATTTTTTAGAACACAAAGAAATTTCCCAACATTTGTTAAGGGCTCTTATTTTTCCTCCATAAAACACAAGAAAGAGCATTAATATTATATGTAGTTTTCACACTCTTATTTTTTGGGCAGTCTCACGAAGCTCTGCTTACTATCTTACGATCAAGTATTTCGTAATACACTGATTTGCAAATCGTTGGAATACTTAAACAAATCTCAAATCACATGTACAAAAAATGATCAGTAGATTTATTAAAAAACATATATCTCTATTGGTATGAATGAGGTCTTTTAGAAAGAAAAAAAAAAAAAGTAAATTTATACGGATTTAACCAAAAGTGCAAAATATTATATCAATGTGGAGACTAAAGTTCTTTGGAAATTCCACAAGTGATATCATGCCATGTCTCTAGAACAAATCGACGTGATGTCAATATCGAACAAAGGCAAGAAGCCTCAAAGAGACAACACGGTCTCTATGTACCAGATGAGGATGACATGGATAGAACATGTTTTGAATTGTGGTAACTATGGAAATAATTGTGGGTGTCATATCCATAACTTTTTTATTTAATAAGAGACTCCATAATTTTTATTTGAAATAAATGATTATTGGGATAGCCAAACAAATCCACTTCAAATATAGAAATAAGATTTACTAGGATAGATGTATATAAATTGGTATGAAAACTTTTGAGGAAAATGCACAAAAAAAAATTGCTAGCTAAGCCCAAAGTGAAAAATATACAATATAAAAATTGAGGTCCTTTCCGAGCCCAACACAAAAAAATTATCTGTTATATAAATTTGATCGGAATAATCTTAATGATACAGATTCATAAAGGCTGGTTTGATTCGAATAATATAATTTAACTAATTTTTATGTCATAATACATTAATATAAATACAGTAATATACTGAATAAAATAAAATTAACAAAATTCAAATACTCAAAAAAATAAAATACAAGTATTTTGTAATATTTTTGTTATGTCTTATTATATTTCAATACAAACATTTTCTATAAAACATATTTATTACAAAATTTCACGATATCATAGATACCTCTGACCCGACCCACACATATACGGCAAAAATGACAAATTATTGTGCTATTCAAAAAAATTTGCCATTTTGTAGTAAAAAAAAAAAAAATTTTAAAACTAAGTAAAGTCGCCCCTGCGAGGGGCGACATTCAATTTAAAATTTTTTTTATTTTTTTTTTAATGTCGCCCCTGGCAGGGGCGACTTCTCCATTTTTTTTTTTGTTTTTTTTAATTGCTGGAGCCTTCACTCGGTCGAGCACTCGGTCGCGCGCCTTACTCGGCCGGCCAAGTGGTCATTCTTACTCGGCCGAGACACTCGGCCCCCGTATTACTCGGCCGACCGAGTACTGCCATCCACTCGGTCACGGCACTCGGTCGAGCACTTCACTCGGCTGGCCGAGTGCGAACGCGGATTTTGATTTTTAACATCCACTTCAATTTTTCTCTCTCTATCATATCTATTACCACCCACCCACACCACACATTTCTCTCTTCCTCAACACTTTCTTCACTTCTTCTTCACTTCTTCTTCACTTCTCCTTTCAATTATCCTTCAATTTCCTTTCAATTTTTCTTCAATATTCACGTTTCGGTTTTCTCCATTTCTCAAAGGTAATTTTTATCTTAATTTTTATGTGTTTGGGTGGTGTGTGTGTGTACTGTTGTGTGGGTGTGTATGTGATTTTTTTGTGGTATTTTGGTGAGTGTATGGTGTGTGTGTGTTGCTTTGTGTTGTGTGTTGTGTTGTGTGTGTGTAGATAGTGGTTTTTTCTCCATTGCTTGTATTGTATGTTGTTGGTGTGGTGTATGTATGAAATGTATGTATTGAATGTATGTATGGAATGTGGGTATGAAATGTGGGTATGAAATGTGTGTTGTGATGTGTGTTGTGGTGTGTGTGATGTATGTTGTGGTGTATGCTTGTGTGTGTGTTGCTGTGTGTGTTTGTGTGTTGCTGTGTGTGTTTGTGTGTCGTGTGTGGTTTGCATTTTTGTGTGTGATGGGTGCGTGTGTATGGTTGTGTGCCGTGTTTTGGATATGTGTATGTCGGTCGGTGTATGGTTGTTGCTATATATATTGTTATAAATTTGTCGTTAATATTTTTCTGTTATACATTATTTGATGTAGGGACTGTTGAAATTGTTGCTGTTGTTGTGCATTTATCGTAGCCCTCAAATTGTTGCCGTTGCGTTGACATATTGATTCATTTCAATTTCAGGTTTGAATTTTTCTAATGTATTAGTTTAAATTAGTTTTATTAAACTTTGCAAAAAAGTAATTAATTCCCTATTTTAAGATCATTAACACATCTTTATTATTAAAGATATGGGGTCTTCAAACAATGTCGGTATTGTTGTTTATATTGGGGATTGTAGCGATGTTCCACCTGTTTGTGCAACAAGGGTACCTCGCGACATTGGATATTCCGGCTTGGTATCAAAATTCTTTCAATTGACAAGGATTGATAGCAATGACTACAAATTGAACATATCCGCTTGACTTCATGCAAACAACAGATATCATCGTATACCAATTAACAACGATGATAATCTATGGTTTTTCTTTGCACCGGATGCGGATAATCAATATGTAGAATTTCATATTGATCCAGAGAAACTGCAAGATAATGCTCTTCCAGATATTATGCCAAGCAATGAGTATTTTCAATATGCTTCTTATTTAAGAGGGGATGACATTAATAATCCGGCACTTGTCAGGCAAGAACATACAGTTAGAACCTCAAGGTCCAATAATGAGGGTATTCCAAGTGAAAGAGAAAATGCTCAGACCGAGGATCAAACAGATAATCCATTGATTGACACTTTTGGTGTGAATGAACTAGAAGACTCTGAACCCGATGAAGACGAGTTGTCTAGTGAATCAGATGAAGATGGGGTGGATATTGGTGATATTCAAACTATGTATTCCCCAAATCAAGAGAGATCACCATCCAATCAACAACCATCATTTCCATCAAGTGCTCAGAGATACTCCATGCATCCGAATATCCCGTTCTTCAATGCATCATCACATGAAATGCTTGCGGACTCCTTTGATCTTCCAAAAAATTTTAGATACTATGATCCTACTGAAGGAGTGCTCACAAAAGGCATGGTATTCAAAGATAAGAAGAGTTTGCAGTTTGCAGTTAAAGATTTTGCAATACGTATAGCGAGGCGTGAATATCGAGTAGATGAAAGCACACCTCTTATATGGAAAATCAAATGCAAAAATAATAGTGAGACTACACGTTGCAACTGGTGGTTGCGTGCAGGTTACAAAAAAAGGATTGATATGTGGGAAATCACTAAGTATGGAGGCCCTCATACGTGTCTAATGAACGCGGTGTCTGTTGACCATCAAAACTTGTGCAAAAACATGATCGCTGCGCTGCTAACTGGGATGGTTCAGACAGATCCCGGGTATGAGATTAAGTGTGTTCAACAGCTAGTGTATGATAAATTTCAATTTACAATCTCATACGGTAAGGCATGGCATGGTTTGAAACGGGCAAGAGAAAATGTGTATGGTACATGGGAGAGCTCAGTTTCAAGACTACCCAAATTTTTGGGAGCTTTACAAAAATGGAATCCAGGTACAGTTGTCGAGTGGCGCCACATGCCCGAAGAGACAAATGGTATAAAAATGTTGAAATATGTGTTTTGGGCGTTCAGGCCATGTATAGATGGGTTCCAGCATTGCCGTAAAATAATTAGTGTTGATGGAACTCATCTTTACACTAGATGCAAGCACAAGATGTTAATTGTTGTTTCCATGGATGCAAATCAACATCTTTTACCTTTGGCGTATGCACTTGTGGACGAAGAAAGTTTTGGTTCTTGGTCATGGTTTCTTCGTATGATATCGAAACACATTGTTCGCGGTAGAGAAGGAATGTGTCTGATTTCAGATAGACACGCCGGTCTTTTGAAAGCTGTGGAAAGAATTCCAGATTTTCAGCCACCTCTTGGAGTCCATCGTTTCTGTTTGAGACATGTGTGTTCGAATTTCAATAGCAAGGTCAAGATTGTGAAGTTAAAGGACATGTGTTGGCAAGCCGGCTCAGCCTTCACAACCAGAGAGTTTGAAAATATAATGGATCAAATTAAGGTGTTGAATGAGAGGGCATATGACTACCTATGGAAAATTGAAAAGGAACAATGGACTCTTGCCCATGACGGAGGATGGAGAAATGGAATATTGACAACAAATCTGTCAGAGTGCATGAATGGCGTGTTAAAAGGTACACGACGGCTCCCAATCTGTGCCATTGTGCAGGCTACATTTTATCGGTCGATAAAATATTTTCTTGACCGATTGACACTGGGCCGTGAGATGCAGCAAAGGAACCAACCATGGCCTGATGAGGTGTACAAGAAGTATGATCAACGACAACGAAAGGCAATGGAACATCAAGTCTATAAGGTCGATTTCACTGATCAAACAGCTTCAGTGAAGACATTCGTGCCAGGAACAACGAGGTGCTATATCCACATTGTCAAGTTGATGCTAAGAGAGTGTAGCTGTGGAGACTGGAGGCAAAACGGCATACCATGTTCCCATGCAATGCAGACTTGTCGACATTTTGGAGTAAATCCGATGATTTACATGAACTCAGTTTTCAATACAAGTACGTATGTGGACACCTATAGTGGTAAGTTTGAGCCATTGCCTGATGAATATTATTGGGATGAGGCTTCCTTCCAACTGTGTCACAATCCGACCTTGCGTGAGAAGAGGACTAAAGGAAGAGGCAAGACGACTAGAATTGAAAATGAAATGGATTGGGCACAAACACGCGCTAGACAACAATATCGGGCACAGGATCAAGCTGCTTCCCAGGCCGGAACTTCATCTGCCCGTAGATGAGATTGTTGTGTCGAAAATATTGTAATGGTGCTTGTTTTAGATATTTGACATGTATTTTGATAATGTGTATTGAAATTTGGTTTAGCGTTGATGTTAGCTTTGCACTGTTTTTTTTACTGAGATAGGTTTCAGATTTTGTGTAATTTGAGGATTTTATGTAATTTTCCGATTTTATGTAATTTGTTCCATTTTCACTAATTTATTGTTCATCTTATTGATTTAATCTTTTTGCAGTATGGAGTACTACGGAGAATATGGCCCTATTAGTGGGGAAATCTTAAAGGAACAGCACATGCACCGATCTGAGGATGTATTTGCAGGAGAAATCGACCAAAAATTAAAGTGCAGACACGGAAGTGGTATCTTTTGGAGACTCGATGACCATGATCCTTATGAGGTTGACCCAGACGATGATGGTAGGGAAATACTCAGACGTACACAAAGGTTGCATTATCGAGTCATATCGATGTTGTATCGTATGGGATTTTATGGTGTCTACCGATGTGGTGATTATGTGTCTACCGAATATGGCCCTATATGTGATTAATAAATTCCAGAAAGCATTACGGATGTGCACGATACATTGCATAATATATGCCGTAGAGGCCGCTCCACTACAAACTGGGCTGAAACACATGCTTTTTTTGTGGAATGGTGGTTTGACAGAAATTGGAATATTGTCTCCGCTCCTGCTATTGGTTGGAATGAGTCAGACGTCGAAGATGGTTATACCAGATGGTATGAAAGAATAACACGTCGTCTAATTACTCCAGGGTTAAATATGCAAGTGGGATATCAACCGCAACCGAATGCACCCATAGAAAAAATGGTATGTGGCAGTATTTTAATATTCAAATTTCTATGTGTGATGAATATGTAACTCATGTTTTTGCTGTGTATTGCCAATTTACTGCAGGAAAGTTTATGGGAAGATTTAAATAAACTTGTCATAGATGAGGAACCGTATCTTAGGGAGCCCTTCAGACGATCAGTAGACGAAATATACACGCAAGCTAGAGCTCACTTTCATGATCGTCGCCCATCATTCCAACGTCTACAGTCACATTATGAGCCCGAACCGCAACATACATCACAATATAGCCCAGAACCTTTTGTTTCTACTGGTATCGACATGCAAAGTGACAGTTATTACGCCGCCACCCCAGACTGGGATTTTACGGCACACGGTCAGTCGTTCACTTCTCTCTTAGAATCTGGCCGTTATACATCTCCGCCTCCAGCATCATGCACTTATGGAAATTTTCGGCCACAGTTCAATACATCTCCGATCTCATATCCCCATTCTAGCACGACAACGAATATAGTACATGATCATGTGACTTCGAGGACTGCATCATCATCATCATCAGGTCGTCCATCTTTTAGTTTGAATATTACGACAGATGATAATGATTCGGATAGCGAACCTGTGCCAGAAGAAGATCGAGGTAGGGGCAAATGGAAAAAAATAAGGCGTCGTTGTTTTACAGGATCACATTTTGATTATTAATTTGTTATCTATGTAATTAAACGTACAATTATTACTTAATTTTACCTACGATGTAATTAGACGTACAATCTTTACTATTGTTATTATTATAATTATAATTATAATTATTATTATTATTGTTTTTATTATTAAGAAAATCAGCACATTAGCACATTAAATTAAAAAAAAATTTGTTATCTATGTAATTAAACGTACAATTATTACTTAATTTTACCTACGATGTAATTAGACGTACAATCTTTACTATTGTTATTATTATAATTATAATTATAATTATAATTATTATTGTTTTTATTATTAAGAAAATCAGCACATAAAAAAAAACAAGATTTTGGTTCGTACTCGGCTGACACGAACCCCGACCGAGTACCCGACCGGGGTCGACCGAGTGCGAAGGGTTCAGGATTTTGTTCGCACTCGGTCGGCCGAGTACCGCACGATGCCCGAGTAACACAACGTGATGCCCGAGTGCGAAGCATTTCGAATTTCCTTCGCACTCGGGCGGCCGAGTATCTGCGCGGACCGAGTGCAGGAGACCGAGTATTTCTACCGCACTAGGGCGGCCGAGTAAGACGCGCGACTGAGTGCCCGACCGAGTGCGAGAGCACGGAAACATTTTATAACCCCTCTTTTCCTCATTCTTTTCACACACAAACACACCCAAACCCTAGCCTCTTCCAATCTCTCATCTTCAATCCAAAAATTTTCCGTCAAAGCCATCAATTTCTCCATCAAAATCATTGTACCCATTATTTCAAACAACAAATTGCTCCAATCTTCCTATAAGGTGGTGGAGATTTGAAGGATTCAACCAAAAACATCAACTTTCGTTTTTTGAATCTAAAGGTATATTTTCATTAACTATTGCTTTTGTTCATTACATATGTTGATGAGGGCCTTATTAGGAGTATTTTGACATGAAACTTGATATGTTTTCTTGCAATTTTTCATTGAAGTTTTTTATCGAACACTTGAGGTACATGATTTTTTGTTCTATATAGATATGTTTTCATGTTACATTGAGGTTGTTGTTTGATTATGTTCATGAGAGACTAATTTGGAGTATTATGGCATGAAAGAATATAGATTTTTGGTTAGTTTTCATTGAAGTTTTTTATCGAACAATTGGTATGCATCATAGAAATTGGGAATGTGGCATGATTTAGTGTGAGACCATAATGAAATGATCTTAATACCCCATGAATTTCAATGTTGAATTATGAAATTGCTTAAGATGAAAATTGTATCATATGACTCTTGATTTTTTGTTCACATGGATTGGATGTAATTCTAATTCATTATCATCTAGGTACCCACAATGGAGCATAGCATGGATGTTGTGAATTCTACTTTCCAATGGAGCGAACACTCCATTGAAGAACAACAAGCTGAGTACGAAAGAATTTTAGCGACCATGCCGGATGCCTACGGCATAAACTTTGCTAATTGGGAGACAGAAAGTGATAGGTGGTTTGAGGTACAACAGAAGAGAAGGCGAGCCACTCGATGGGCCGATGTTGAGTGCATGCAAGAAATGGGCATCTACGAAGATTTAAAAAAAATGTACAATAAGTTCTTTGGCATGCACGAGAAGACGTATGAGCCTCTCGTTCTTGAATTCTTCTCCCAGCTTCAGGTTGGATACAATGACACGGTGCCCGAATCCGTGATATTTCATGTGGGGAACGAGTCTCACTATCTTTCGGCCGAAGAGCTCAATGGGATTTTTGGATTTCCCAAGAAGAGGTACTCAAATCTGCCCAATGAGAGGGTCAATTTTCCGGAGTTCAATGTAATGACTTTTTGGAAGGACATTACAGAGTCTGATCGAGCTCACCCATCGGAGTACCAAGTTAGTCGGTCGAAAGCATCTAGTATTCGAAGCCCGGTCCTTCGATATTTTCACAGGTTCATCGCCAATACAGTTTTAGCAAAACCTGAGCCTGGAGCGGTCAGTATGGATGAGTTGTTTGTGCTGTGGTGCTTGGTGAAAGGGAAGAAATTCAATGTGGCACCAATGCTGTTAAGGCAATTCGTTCGAACCAAAAACCAGGTTGCTATCCACATTGGAGGTTTGATCACTCCAATTGCTCGCCACTTCGGGGTGAACTTGGAAGGGATGGAAGAGACACCAGGCGAGACAAGTATAAACCTGGAAATGCTGTGCAACATGAAGATGTGCCAATTACATCCCGGCACCAGACGATTGTATCTGATTTTATCAGACAAGAAGAGGTTTGCACTGCCCAACTCTCGCCTGACTAATATTGCTGGAGGGAAGGGCCATAATCTTCTACTGAATGGCTCGGCTCATACGGAAGCTATTGAAGAGAGCGAGAATGAATTGAGGAATGAGGAGGAACGAAGGAAGAGGAGGAGAAGGACTACGGATGCCCGATCAGAGCCAATGGAACTTGATGTGGATCATGCACAGGCCGATGAAATGATGGGTGAAGCACAAATGCCCTCGGACGATCAGGCCGGACCTTCACAGCATCCACAGTATCCACCCCAGTATCAAGGGGGGTGGAATGATTGGTCGGATTGGAGAACCGCCTTGGATGCACGTCTTGCCAACATAGAAGGGGATGTTGCCGACATGAAAGAGTATGTCCATCGTGAAGCTTACAACTCTCAAATTTTACTTGACATGCAAAGGCAACAATACGAGTGGCATGTGCAACAAGGCCATTTTCAGGAAAGGGAATATCCACCGTATCAACCATTCGGCCCATCGAACACACCTTACCGACCCCCTCAGTGAGCCGGCGCCGACTAATTTTTTAGAATGTATTGCTTTGATTTCAAACTCTTGACTTTGTTGTTTTTTGTTGTTCATTCATGATTTTGAGAACTATTGTTTATTCATGTTATTTGTTTTTTGTTGTTTATTCATTATTTCTTTATTAAACATAATTTTTCCTTATAAAACAAAATTATAGTTATTTGTTGGAAATTCAATTAATCAATACATTTCAAGATGTTATAACAATCTCACTTAACAATTTCATCGAATTTTTACCAAACTAAATAAATTATCTAATTTAACTATAACACGAGAAAATAAAAATAAGAAAATTTTTGCCCACATATACACTCACTAAATTTAATAAGATATTAAGATGGGCTAAAAGTAAATGAGGGGATTGGAGAAAGGGTCCCTCCTCCAGTAGAGAAGGAGACAACAGGAGACCGTCCATGTGCAGAAACGCAGCAATGATTAGATACATTGGACACCCACGTTCCAAATCTGCGTCTTTTCTCTTTTCCAGGACAGACCGCTGCTTTCAGCTGGAATTAGGGCTGTTGGAACCCTATAAACAATTTTATAATAAATAATAAGGATTAATTGAAAAAGTAGAAATTTTTAATTCATGTAACAAGTAATCATCTTAGTAACTACAAAACCCCATAAGAAACATTGATTCACGGTGCTGGCAAATAATTGTGCTTTAAACTAGTTTTTAAATATTTTTTTTAGTAAATATATAATTATGTAGTCATTTAAATTAATTCTGAATATTAGAAATTAAAGCTTAAAGCAGTTGATAATCAATTTGAGATAATTCGGACAAGTTTGTTCAAATTTAATTACTGCATTTAATTCATTTTTTTTCTTTTTTAAAGTAATAAACTCATTTGTTTGATTTGCAAACATGAAATATTATCCTTACATGAACAGAATTCTAATGAAATTATATGTCGACGATGAAATTTATTCTCAAACTTGCGAGTCTTTAATTGGTATATTATATATTACAATAAGAGTTTTGAAAAAACAAATAAAATTATTGGACATCCCAAATTATAGGTCGAATTTTGCACAAAAAAAAAAAAAAAAAAATCCAAAAACTTGTATATCAATTCAGAGATGTATGAGAAGTCGTGTAAGCGGAATACATAGCATGTGGATGCAGTGGGTAAGGCTATTCTTAATATTGACGTCTATGAAAGTGGCATTTAAGATATTGGTCCATCATTCTTGCAGTCCACACAAAATGGACCCTTTACTTTGATTTTTTTTGGTGTTTTCGATCCATTTCATAACATACACTATTATTTATTAAAACAAGGCTACTAAATTATTTTTTATGATGCCCCTTTATTTGATTGAGTTTAGTAAGTTATGCGTGCGAAACATCATATTTTAATTTTGAAGTGGACTCAAATTTGAATAAGAAGCTCTTATTAACAAGTTTCTTAAGATGTATCGTATGTCTATTGAACATATCTAGAATGAAATGTATAACTTGCAAGAACTTATCGAAAGTCTTTTTTGCAGTAACACTTTATATTTAAGTCAATATAAATCCAGCATAAATTTCTATTGACAGGAAATGAAAGGTTTTGTGTTTTGTGGAATAATGGAATGGTCCTTCTTTATTATCTAACATGTAGGTAATTATATAATATGTAAGTAAAAGATTGATGAGTATGTTGTTTCTCCTTAAAAAGCTACTAACCATTAATTCAGTGTCCCTTCA
The DNA here is from genome assembly GCA_028749325.2 of Caryopteris x clandonensis. Taxonomy (NCBI): domain Eukaryota; kingdom Viridiplantae; phylum Streptophyta; class Magnoliopsida; order Lamiales; family Lamiaceae; genus Caryopteris; species Caryopteris x clandonensis. The sequence goes on along the minus strand of JAPYKT020000019.1, from coordinate 6,059,041 downwards.
AGACCCGTATAGTTAAAGATGATATAACGTGTAAGATACATTTTACTTGAATGAACAACAATAATATGTATTTATATGTGAAATATATTCTCATTAAAATATGTGGACAATTTCCTCTTCAGGAATTAGAGGATGAATTGAATTTGGCGTCTACCAAAAGCAACAATTCAATTCTTACAAACTCTCATGACATAGTTGAGTGAGTGAAATGTTCAAGTTCACTTCACTTTAGTTTTTACCAAAACTCAGTGCTCTTTCAAAGTAAGTGTAAAATTCAGTTAGGACAAGAAGTAAACTCAACTTTGGCCCTAAAAGTTCTCTTGAGACTAGTATTTTTTGAGGATCGACACATTCAGTTCAATTCTCCATACGATAGACGTAAGCTCTGATTTATACCAAATAAATATCTCTCTCTATATATATATAAACTTTAACATATTGGTTCATATATGAATAAGTCCTAATTTTTTAAAATCAATATCTCTATGTTCAGATTTTATTTTTTATTTTATTTTGTGTTTTAATTTCATTATTGTATATTATATGTTAATTCGTAATATAAAAAAATACATCGCACACATTCAGAAAGAAAGCACAACAGATAGCTAGAGAAAGAAAATGAGACGTTGACCGATCAAAGAAGTGAGTAGAGATCATCGGCCACCTCCACCTTCCGCCATAGGTTTCCATTAAATTCCAAGACGTAGAGGTGCATCATGTGATACCTGTAACTTTCCCTTTCCTTTTTCACTATCCCCATATCCCATATAGAGGCTTTAGATCAATGAGGTAAAGTGCAGCAATGGCCCTACTCCCCTTAGCCAAAAGCAAAAGCAAAAGCAGCTCATATTAGAAAAAGGGCGCCTACCTACAAAGCACGATCAAGAAAGCAATGGAAGAGATGATGATGGTGATGATGAAGATCAGAAGCCATGGAACTTCCCCGAATAATACTCTCAACATTCCAATAACCACCCCAACCTGGAAACTCTACGAGAATCCCTTTTATATTTCTCATCACCAGGTCAATCATCCCAACAACAATCATCAAGAACACGATTCTGGTGATCAGAAGCAGCAAATTCACAGTCTTCACCTCCCCGTATCCACGCGAAAGATCGCCGCCTCTTTCTGGGACTTGACGTTTATCAAGCCCTTCATGCTGGAATCGGAACTGGAAATGGCTCGAGAACAGATCAGTGAGCTGAAGGCTGAGCTGGAATGCGAACGCAAAGCACGTAAAAAAATGGAGTCTTTGAATAAGAGGCTTGCTAGACAGCTGTCGGAGGAGAGGAAAGGGAGAGAAGCACTCGAGAAAGTATGTGAGGAGCTTGCAAGAGAAATTTCTGGTAATAAAGCTGAGATTAATCGTATGAGGAAAGAAATGGATGACGAAAGGAAAATGCTGCGTACGGCTGAGGTTATCAGGGAAGAACGCGTGCAAATGAAACTTGCGGATGCTAAAATTTTGTTGGAAGAGAAGTTGTCGGAACTGGAAGTATTTAAGAAAGTGGGAGCTGAATCACTGTTGTTGTCGTCATCGTCGAAAGAAGCAAGGGTAATTAGGGATGATCAAGACATGGTTCATCAGGGATCCTTTGGAGAAAAATTAAGGTTTGTTAATTCTTTGGTGCAGAGAAGAGGTTCTCCAGAAACTGAGAATCCTCACATTAAAAGAGGGATTAAAGGGTTTGTTGAATTTCCGAAAGTGGTTCGAGCAATTGGGTGCAGAAGCAGTAAGCATTTGGGCAGCAAATTGGAATGTCATAAGGCTCAGCTGAAGATACTTCTTAAGCAGAAAGGGCCTGCAAGAATAAATGGTCTTATTGCAAGTTAATGTTAATTTAATTATTTAGTTATGATTTCTTGATTGGATTTCCTTTTTTTTTTTTTTTTTTTTTTCTGTGCTTGTTTTTTGTAAATGGATCACTTACAAATTGAAAGGATCCATTGGAATTTGCAGAAAAAAGTGTTTCTTGATTTTGTAGTTGGCTTTTTGATGTATAAAGTTTCTTTTTTAGGTTTGATTTTTTTTTTCTTTTATCGAGTTTGCTGTTGCTGGAGAGTGGAGAGTTCTTGTACAGTGAATTTAAATGTAGTACGAGATAATATTTTTACACTACCAAATTTAGGAGATTTTGCTTGTGCTAATTCAATTAATGTCATTTTATTCACATTTTCCCTGTGAACTGTTAGTAGGAATAAATAAGTGTGAATTTTTCTTTTTTCTGTTTTTTTTTTTTTTTTTTTTATCCATGATTTTTATGATGGATTATGAATTATGGATGGCTGTTGGCAAGTGGACACAGAACTGAAAGATGATAAGTCCGTGCGAAAGGAAAGCAAGTAGACATGAAGGATGAGGATGTCAGATTTTTGTTGTTCTTTCATAATTTGTACAACCTAAGAAAAGTGTTTTTCGGGCTGTCAGAAGTCTTTAAGAAGAAATTTCCACATAAGAATTCGTATCCGTCTGAGACTTTACCTGGGGGGTTGTGGGGGGGGGGGGGGGTGTTTGTCGCTTTTAAGGTATTAGAGTAAGTGAGATTAGTTATGTGCAATCCTATTATCTATTTCGATTGGCCTTGTCCGGAAGTGGAACAAGTCAATTCAAATATTTGTTTGTACTGCACGTTAATTTTTTAGATTCGTGAATCTAAACCTTCACCCTCTTCTCTAAAAATGATGATATATTTTTTTCTCATATCCAATAATTTTACAAGATCAAATAATTAATATAACTTTCACTCAATCATTCAATTATTACAATATAATTTTTATAACTTTTTTAACATACATACCTTTTACAAATTCTTACATAGTCAATTTTCGTACATCACACAAATTTATAATATTCATTTGGATTTACTACCTCATTTACTCGAATAGTTCGATTAATGAAAAGGTTTTTCTTTTCCATATTTTTGTTTTTAATATCTCTGATATGGTATGATATGGTGTCAATAATTACACTCCACCACTTTTCGTTCAATAAATTTCTTTATTTTCTTAATCCATTCTTTGATTTCTTCTCATGGATCTTCATTTGTTTTCTTGTTTGATTCACTTCACCAATACCAATTTCTAAGTACTTTCCTCTCCGGTCAAATTTTCTGATTGCACCATCATCTAACATTGATGATTCTTCAAACCCTTTTTCATCCAATAGATAAGTCCGGGTTTGTTTCTTGTTTCACACCGCTCATCCATTACATAGTCCAGGTTTTTTGTGGCTCGACTTCCAAACCAAATGCTTCTAATCTATGTCCTATCCTGATGCAGCGTAAATGTAGTAACACAAAGGATTAATGAACGATGAGACAAATCGTCTTGATACTACGTATACTTAGCGTTGCTCAAAAGGGGGAAAAATCCTTATTCAATACTCAATTCTTCAAAACTCTCCTAATACAAATCCAGAAGTTCTATATATACTCCAACTAATTGGATATAACATAACCACTCATAACAGAAACCAAACAACTCCAACTAATTGGATATAGCATAACCACTCATAACAGAAACCAAACAACTCCAACTAATTGGGCTAAGTCCAATATCTGCAAACCCACGAAAAGAATGCAAAGATCAACGCTTCTTCGATGCACGATCCCGTTTCTTCAAGTAATTCATCGCAAGCTTATCTCCATCATTGCCCCCTCTGAGGCAAGATTCGCCCTTGAATCTGCATCAACCTCATCTCCAGAGGAGTTATCTCACATGTATGGCACCAAGTATTTGACGTTAAAAATGTCGGATTTGCGAATGTGGGAAGGTAATTTGAGGCGACAGGCGTTGGGATTGATATGCTCCACAATCTCCACAGCTCCAATTTTGCATTGTTGTATGCATGCGCGAGGAACCTGTCCTTTATGAGCATTGCCCAAACATAATCGCTGACTTCGAAGGTAAGAGGACGACGATGAGCATCAGCTACCCTTTTGTACCGCTCATTTGCCGCATGGAGACGGGACTCAGTATCGGCGTGGATGGCCTGTAGGTCGGCCACAAGCTCCTCTGCCCGACGATCAGGCTGCTTTCGAGCAGGAAGATTGAATAAATCGCTCGGGCCCTAGGTAAAGTCCCGTACAGAATCTGGAAAGGTGCACAGCCATCGTGCAACACACCCCTGTCAAACTGCCATGGATGACCCAAAAGTAAATGACACGCATCCATTGGCACTCACTGCAACCAGGCAAGGGAATACGGGCAAGGATGAACCTCAACTGTCAAAACCGTCCCTTCAGAAATGACGTTCTCACAAGATTCAGAATCAATGATATATTTGCATTCCCTGCTCAAAATCGTACATGTAGACTAAAAAAAATTGATTAGTTGGACCTACGAGGAGTCAGTTTAGCAGCAGATTGTACCGGTGGGATTTGTTGGGGTCGCTGCCTAAGAGGAGAGGTTAGAGTAGTTGCAGTAGGGGGTGGCTGGGAACAGGTTGTATATGACAACGGACGCCAAGTGAATTGATGCTAAAAAAGTGTTCGTTGATGGGCTTTGCTAACATCAACTGGGAAAAAAGGGACAATGTGTCTTGAAACTACACGCGGAGTCCATCAATGTAACGTGAAACCAATTGATCTAGGGTTTCCTAAAGATCAATCCGAGCTTTCAAGGCATAAAACTCTTCTGAATACTCATCAATTATTTTTTATCCTTGGCGCAGATTTTGTAACTGCAAGTAAAGGGTGCGGGAATAGTTATATGGCAAAAATTCTCACTCCAAATGTTTGCGCATTTCACCCCATGATTGAATTTTAGGCTTGCCCTAACGAAGGCGAAATGTTTTTAGTTGTTGCCACCAAGCAGCGGCCTACCACGAATACGCGTGGTGACCAAGCCCACGCAACGATCACCGGGAACGGATTTGTAATCCAAAATCTCGTCGAGTGTGTGTAACCAATCCAGAAAAACTGAAGGATCTAAACTGCCGTAAATTCAGGAATGTCAATGTGAAATCCCTGCTCCCATTGAGAAGGTTCGGGATGATGGCGATTTGGAGTATCGTCGCGAGCAAATGGATTGATCATGGAGATCGTATCATCATCAATGGAATCGTGGATTGATGGAGGCGGGTTGATCGGTGCACGATATTGTAGGAAGCGGGGTGCTGGGTGATGCAGCGCCGAATCATGTGTGGGAACAGGGCCTCGATGAGACACCGTCTGACCGGCGATAGCATCAAGGATATTGGCTTGTTGAAGGCACATCGCATCAACAACTTGCGCAATAACCTCAATCTGACGCTACATATTGGTAATCTCCATTGCGTTGTCCATCGCAGGCTGAAGACGAGGTGACATATTTAGGTGTAACCGTGACTCTGGATACCAACTGATGCAGCGTAAATGTAGTAACACAAAGGATTAACGAACGATGAGACAAATCGCCTTGATGCTACGTATACTGGGCGTTGCTCAAAAGAAAAAAACACTTATTCAATACTCAATTTTTCAAAACTCCCCTAAAACAAATCCAGATATACTCCAACTAATTGGATATATAATAATAACTCATAATATAAACCAAACAACTCCAACTAATTGAATATAGCATAGCCACTCATAACAGAAACCAAACAACTCCAACTAATTGGGCTAATCCCAACAGTTACAAACCCACGAAAAGAATGCAAAGAAACACTTCTTCGATGCGTGATCATGTTTCTCCAAGTAATTCATCGCAAGCCCATCTCCATCATATCCTTTGGTGGATTCAGAATAATAAATTGTTATTTGATAGGTCAGCAATTCAGTCTTTCTATGAAATTTCTGCCACTATCTTGTTTGTTGAATCTGCTAGCGACATCTAATCTTATTTGAATGATTGTTTTCAACAAAGTAATGATCCTTGCTTTTTTCAACTTCGTCCAAATTCAATCACTCTATCTCAACATCAGGATTCTGCTAGTGTTTACTTCACCAAGCTAAAGTCTCTTTGGGAAGAAGTATCCACATATCGTCTATCTGGTTCTGGTGATCATTTTTCTTGTGGTGGCGTCAAATATGTTGATGCATATTGGAAATGAAGTGTCTTATATCTTTTCTCATTGGATTACATGATTTAATGTTATAATTAGAAGTTAGTGTAAGGTTATTAGAAGATGGCCTAAGGTTATATTGTGGCCCACGTGCCATGATATTAAGATATTATTAAATATTTTAATTTATGGTTTAAATAAATATTATTCACTAGATAAGTTTTTTTCGGTTGTAATCTGATAAGAATGTTATCATATTGATAAAACATGACTAGAAAATAGTTCTATAGACTTAAGAACTCTAAAAACTCTACTTGTTTAAGAACTTCACTTTAATAGACACTATTTGAAAAAATAACTTTCAAAATATTTATATATATATATATATATATTATTCACAAAATGTTTTATTAATTAATCATGGCTTAATCACTATTTAAATAAAATAAATTTATTAAATTAGTACTTCTTTGAAATAGTAGAGAAATGGAAAACCATTTCTTTCTTCCGCTTAACGGCACTTTTGCCAACAATGCGGAACCTTTTTTTCTGTTTTCTTCTTCATTTTTTTTTCCGAGTTATTTTTCATCTTAATAATATTTTGTTGCTCCTGATCTAGTATTATATTAGAAGATTTATTGTATCTTGAAGATTTGCAAATTAAATTATTTAGGACAGTGCTAGTTGCATACCTTAAGTATTTTTCATCTCTACAAATTCAAACGAGATAACTTCTGAAGAAATGTTGGTTCAAGATTAAAAAAATATATCAAAAGATACAATTCTAAACCTTAAGGAGTGATATTTTTATTGGGGTTATTTCTCATGTTAATTTAGTGACCAACATAAATGTTTGGGTAGTAGACTCTAGTGCTACAAGACATAATTGTACAAACAATTTTTTTTCCCCTACAATCCTATAGAGAATGAAGAAGAAATTGTGTGTATCTTGGTAATTCTCACACTACATATGTAACAGGGAAAGGAAAAAATATTCTTAAACTCATATCTTGAATGATTTTGGCTCTCAATGATATTTTATATGTACCTAATATTCGAGTCAATCTTATTTCTATGACTATGTTATTGGAATAAAAGTTTCACTTGAATTTGATGAAATTATGATTACAAAAGATAATATACTTGTCAGGAATGGATATTGCAATTTCACCTTTACGTTTCATATATGACCAATGAAAATGGATATTCTTTTGCTTATATTGTTGACTGATTGGGAATATATTTGTTATATCTCTTGGGAAGGTTTTGGTGTATTTTTTATGATTAATATCCACTTGATTATATTTTATAGAGATAATTTCATTTTATAGTTGGTTGTAAGTGAAGATTGTAAATTTAGAGAAAAACATAATTTTGGAAGATCTTGAAGCAAAAGATATGTCTAGTGGATGTTCCCATGCCAACCAACTGGTGAGGAAGTTATTGACAGTCTACATAAATTATTTTGGAGGCCCACTTATATGCGACATTTGGGTTGTACATGAGATTAAAAAGCATGATTTGGGCTTAGACTTTTAGTTTTAGGCTTTATTAGTATTGAATTATGTTTTCTTGCTTTTCAAAAGAGAGAAGATTAAGTAGGTTTTTTTTTTTTTTCCTTCTTCTTTTCTTCTTGGCCCCTTCTTCAAGTAACAGGTGGAAGCTCTCGATTCTTCCTCTCTAGCTTGTTGATTCACGTTCTTCTCTCATACACACTTATTTGGTTGCTTAATTTTAGTTATGAATTCTAGTTAAACTCTTTTATTTCGATGAAGATTAATGAAGCTCTAGCTAATCTATTTTGTGAGATCGAATTTGTTCTTATTACTTCATTTTATGCAAGCATCTGTAATTCTTTCTTCTTAGTGTTGTTAATTGTTTCAGTTCTACTGGGTAGTTCAAAATATTAAGTAGTCCAAGATTAATTAATTAGTCAATTAAATCGGTCATCCGTAATATTGGTTAAGATTTATTTAGTGGTAAATTGATTCTTAAGAATCAAGGAAAGAACAATCTTAACTCGATAATCCTGCGTCAGAGTTTACTGGTTTTGAATTGGGTCTCTCTAATCATTAATATTGTTAGTTAATTAAACCATAGATCGTCTCCCCGGTTGTCAGTCGATTAGAAAAATAATTGGTGAAGCATCTTCCTAATTATCGACAAATTAAGGAGAGATAAGACCACATCATAAGCGTCTTTGGTGGTTATAATTGGTTCGCTTGCATGAATTAGAGTTATTTTTGCATCAATGATTGGAATAGTTAGCTAGGGTGGAATTATTTGGAAACAAGAATTCTTTTATATCTTTGATACAAAATCTATTCTCTCGATTATTGCTATTTAATTGCATTTTTTGAATTATAAATATTTGTTAGTGATTTTCTAGTTACTTGGCAGAATGAAAGATTGGAAAAATTATCGTTGGTCCTTTAGGAGACTATCTTGTTTGTCACTATTCTGTACAGTGTGGGCATACCGACTGCGTATCGGATTATTTTTGGTTAAAAATGTCGCACCATTGACTCAATTGATTTATGGCAGCTAGATTAGGACATGTTAGTGTTAGATGTATTCATAAAATGCAAAATATTGGATTAATATCTTATATTAATAATACTAGTTGAACCAAATGTGAAGTATGTTGTGAAGCGTTTTAATTCAAAGAGAAAATGAATTATCAAGTTTAGTTCATACTAAAAGTGAATTATCAAGTTTAGTTCATACTAACTTAGGAGATTTAAAGCAAACTATGCCTAGAGGAAGCAAAAAATATTATGCGACTTTTAAAGATGATTTTTCTAGATATACTAAAATGTATTTGCTTAGAAATAAAGATGAAGCACTTAACATGTTTTCTATATATAAAGCTGAAGTTGAAAACCAATTGAATAAAAGAATTAAAAGAGTTAGATTGGATATAGGTGGTGAGTATATTTTATTTAATAAATATTGTGAAAAAAAATGAATAATTCATGAGCTCACTCCTCCATATTCACCTTAATCAAATGGTGTAGAAGGAAGGAAAAAGAACTTCAAAGAAAATGGTGAATTATATGCTAATTAGTTCTTCTGCACCTAATAATCTGTGGGGCGAAGCTATATTATCAGCATGTCACTTACAAAATAGAATACCCTAAAATAGGAAAAACAACATATACATTATGGAAAAGTTATCCACCTAATTTTGAAATATTAAAAGATATGGGGATGTTGTGCTAAGGTTATGTTGCCTGATCCTATAAAAAGGAAAATGTGTTAAAAAATATATGATTGCATGTTTATTTGGTTATGTTGAACTTAGTGTTGCATATAGATTTCTTGTGTTGAAAAGTAATGTATTAGATGTTTATATTATAGTTGAAATAAAGAATGATAAATTTTTTAAAATATTGTTTTCCATTAAAACGAGAAACTATTTTTCATGTCCCTATTGAAAATGATGTTGATAATACTTCTCAAAGCCATCCTGCAAAATTAAGAAGAAGTAAAAGGAAATAGTAGAAAAAACTTTTGGAAATGAAATTTTCACATATCTTGTTGAAAATAATCCACTCTCATTTTCAAAAGCTATTTCTGCTTTTGAGTCTGATTTTTCGAAAATAACTATTAAAAATGAGCTTGAGTCCATAAAATAAAATAAAACATGGATTTTTGTTAATTTTCCACCTGGAGCTAAACTAATTGAATGTAAATGGATTTTTCAAAATAAAATATAGTCTTGATGGGTCAATTGAAAAATATAAAAGCTAGATTGGCTGCAAAGTGTTTTACCCAAAAAACAAATGGTGACTATTTTGATATCTTTGCACCAGTGGCTAGAATTTCTTGCATTAGCCTTGACTTTTATTTATAAACTTAGCATTCATCAAATGGGTGTCAAAACTACATTTTTAAATGGTGACTTGGAAGATGAAATTTACATGGTTCAACCTAAAGGTTGTGTAGTTCTCGACCAAGAAAATAAAGTTTGCAAGTTATTAAAATCCTTATATGGTTTAAAATAAGATCCAAGCAGTGAGATGAGAATTTAATCAAATATTATTGTTTGATTGTTTTACTTCTGTAGAATTAGATAGATGTGTGTACACAAAACTCATTGGTGATTGATGTGTGATTATATGTTTATATGTTGATGATATGTTGATATGTGGTACTAATGTGAATATAATGAACAAGAATAAAGAGTTTATTCTTCACAATTTGATATGAAAGAATAGGTGAAACAAATGTCATGTTGGGTGTTAAAATCATGAGAAAGGAAAGTGGCATAATATTATTATCTCTAGAACATTATGATGAGAAGCTTTTGAGGAAGTTTGTATACTTTGATACCACTCTTGTGAGTACCCCTTATGATGTTAACACTCAATTAATAAAAAATCGAGCCGAGTATGTAGGGATGTAAATGAGTTGAGTTGAGTCGAACATACTATTATTCAAAATTGTTTGAAATGCTATCAATCTTCTAATATTTGTTTGAAATTGCTTTGATTATGAATCAAGTCGAGCTTGAACGAACTTTAATCAAGCCAAACATGAGTCGAGCTCGAGTAGTTTGATATTTTACATGTATTTTAACGAATTTTTCTTAACAAACTCGAGCTGGAGTCGAGCTTTAGATTTTATCAAACGTAAAAGTGTGTTCAAGCTTGTTTAGCATTATTATCAACCCCAGTTCAAACGAGCTTTTAGCGAACTAGCTCTAATCGAGTATCGAATATATTGGTTTGATTTTTATCCCTACGAGTATGTGTCTCAATCTGAGTATTTTAAATTATTGGAAGTCTTATGCATTTAATGAATTTCTCGATCTGATATAGCTTATGTTGTAAGTAGACTGCGTCGATATACACATAATCCCAATAGTGATAATTTGTTTGCATTAGAAAGACTAATAAAATATTTGAGAGGTACGATAAACTAAAATATATTTTATAGTAGATTCGTCTTTGTACTAGAAGAGTACAATGATGCAATTAGATCTCTTATTCAGATGAGATATAATCAACTAAAGGTTATATCTTCACACTTGGTGAAGGTGCAATTACTTGAAAGTCAGCTAAACAAGTTGTATTTGCTAAATCCACCATGGAGCCACAATTTTGTACTCTAGAATTAGTTGGTAGCGAGGTTAAATGGGTAAGAAATTTCTTAGCCAGTATTCCTCATGGAGTGAAACCCACACCATCGGTGTCTATGTATTGTGATTGTCAGACAGCAACATCCATTGTGAAAAAACAAAACTTTCAATGGTCAAAACAACCATATTCATCTAAAACGTCACGTGGTGAAACAATTGTTAAAATATGGAGTTTTATCTATTAACTATATGAAGTCAGAATTAAATTTGGCTGATCATTTGACAAAATCCTTGGGAAGTAAGTTAATTAATGAAACATCAAGAGGAATGAAACTAAAGCCAAGTTGAGATACTAATGGTGGCAGCAACTCAACTTTTGTGATTAGAGATCCCATGAATAAGTTTTATATAGGTAACAACAAGTCACTAGTTAGTCTTCCTAGCACAATAAAATCTTGTCTCTCCCTATGATTTGTGTGGTGCTAAGCTGCAAAATTGAGAGGATAAGTTAAAAACTTTTAATAAGTTTCATATACCTTATAGGTTATATATCAATTGTTGAATATAGTTGATGAACTCACATATATGAGTGTAGAGTGAGACTGCTCCTTTGAGATGATGGCTAAAGTCTTTAGAGCACTCATGAATTACTAGAGAGTGCATGGCCTACTAGCGCAACAACACGTTTAGCAGTAGAATTAGTGTGAGTTGAGTTTGATGGTTAAGATGTTAATTTAAGATAAAGGCTTCTTGGTTCATAGAAGCTAAAAGCTTCACCAGAACTCCAAAAATTATATCTTATTTTTCTAGGTTTGGTTCATAGTCTAAAAGATATATGATCCGATGCATTCAATACTCTTTATTTTAACCCATCACTAGAATTCTTATGGTCATTATGTTTTAAATCTTTTGAAATGTGTGGTGGATTATTGAAAAAATATTATATTTCAAAAGATTTATAAAATATGATGTTTACAAAATGCTTTATTTAATTAATTATGGCTTAACCACTATTTAATTAAATAAAAGCATGTGATTAAATAAAATTAATTTATTATATTGTCACTTCTTTAAAATAGTCATTACAAAGAGGGTGTTGATGCCCACTGTTTCATGAAAATATGTTGATCATAACTTTTAATAAAAATAGAGCAGAAGTTAAGGGAGCAATCCGAAACATTTTTCTCCGTTTTCTTCTTCATTGTTTTTGCTGGGGTATTTCCATCTTAGTAATATTCTGCTACTCATGATCCTAGATTATACTAGAATACATGTTTTGTATTCTAGGGAGGTTACAAAGTAAATTCTTTAGGATAGTGCTAATTGCACACCTCAAGTATTTTCTATTTTTACAAATTTTCTTTGTATTCCAATTACAGCAGAAATTGGTTAGAGTTGCATTATTTTCTATCAATGATGAGATTTGGGAGAGAAATCAATTTTTTTCCAACATTAGGAGGGAGAAATCAATGTTTTTAGCATCAAGAAAGGAAACAGGATATAGCTTCTCAAGGTTAGTACTTTAATGATCTTGTACATGAAATGAGAAATTTTAAAAGTTCTAAGATTGATCTTGATTATATTTACGTGATTTTATGCTAACAGTCAGCTCTATTGTGGGATCTTGTTCCTCTAATCAACTAGATAACTTCTTTAATTACTTTAAAAAGTGTCAAAAGCAAGTTTGAGCTTCTTCTTTGGATCCTCTTAATTGCTTGACTTTTGTTGTATCAGGTAACTAGGCAATTCTACTCGCAAGGTTGGTTCTCCCTCTCCAGTTTCTACTTTAAAATTTCCTGCTAAAGATCATCCATTCTGATCCAATTGTGAATATCATGGATACACTTTTGATATTGTTAAGATCCATGGTATCCTCCCAGTTATCATCAACATCACAGTCCATCTTGTTTGACTTTTGGCAATCTTCTTGGTTGACCATGGCTTCTACTACAAGATATTATTTGAATACAATAACTTATTCTGATATGTCATCCCCCCCCCCCCAAGCTGGAATGGTGGAAATCCAACATGACAAGCTTGAAAATGAGATATCGGAAAGGAAAGCTTCCAAGAGGTTTGGTGAAGACGTCAGCAAGTTGATTATGAGTGGAGATATGGTGTAGAGCAATGAGACCTTTCTTGTATTTTGAACAATGTGAATGGCTGCTTGGCTATCACACCACAAGGAAATGGTCGGTGTGTAGGAATCTGGAGGTCTTGGAGAAGAAACTGAACCCATTGAACTTCACAAACCGTTGTAGCAAGTGCCCTATATTCAGCTTCAGCAGAGGAACGAGATAATGTCGGTTGCTTCTTAGTTTTCCAGGAAATGAGAGCATTGCCAAGGAAAACACAATAACCGATAAGTGATTTTCACATATCCAAACAAGCACCCGAATAGGCATCACTATAAGCAAGAACAAGAAGGTCAATTCGAAACGGGTTGAAGAACCCCTGGGAAGGAGTCCCCTTGAGATACTTGCTAACAATCCCACCTTCCACGAGCGCGCAAAGCACATCGAACTCAAGTGTCATTTCATTCAAGAAAAGATTGTTTCTAGTTCTGTCAAGTTTTTACTTGTTCAATTGCTGCTCAACTTGTTGATGCATTTTCCATGGCTGTATTATCCAAGATGTCCATCAAAAATATCTTCCATCCACCTGAGGGAAGTATAGATTTAGTTACATTAGGCATGTAATATTATTATGTGTTTGAAATTGCAGAATTAGTTAAGAGGATTAGCTGAAGATAAATGATAGGTGAGCGTGCTAGTCAACACATGCACGGTGCTAGTTTGCTTTGTGCATGGCTTATTGGGATATTTTTGGGTTTGCTCAAACCCGATACGGACCTTAAAATATGGGCAAGAAGGGTGGCAGCGTCCCTCAATTTTTAGGGGCCAGAAATTATGTTACTTTATTATATATCATATATATATATATATAACAAAAAAAAAATCATTCATAACTCAGTGGATTAAATCATGGATTTGTAGCAAGAAGGTTGTTGTTTTAACGCCAATTCTCCATTTAATTTTGCATTTTATATATGCATAGTTAAAATTAAAAGTAAATGTAATTTTTTTTTTTTTTTTTTAATCTAGTGGTAGCGAATTGGAAACTTCTTGTTTCCCAGCCACATGTCATCTTCTTCAAGCGTTTTTGTGCTTTTCATATATGCAGACATTTTTTAGTTTTGCTTGTTGGATTTATATTTATTAATATAATAGTTTGGGGCCTAATCGATAATGATGCCTATTTTATAAGACAAGATATTCTTGCACAATTAAATACAAGAGTTTGATTGATTTTTGTTATTTTTTAACCAGTCGTGTTTGTTCTATCATTTGCTTTTTAAATTTATTTTGAATTTTTTATTTATATGAGTATATTTATTGAATATGAAAAAAATGAAGAAAAATTATATTCGTTTTGCCTGCAACAAGAAACATAAAAAGAACACATCCATATTATTTATGTTTGGAACATAAAAATTAGATATAACTTAGTTTTGGTTAATTACTTAATTGTTGTATTAGATTAGTTATATATCTTTGTTTCAACTATTATTATATCATTGTAATTAAATAACTAGATTATATTTTTTTAATTAATTGTATATGCAAAAAATAAAAAGAAAAAATGTTTTTCTTTTTCTTGAATTCCTTCTTCAAGGTCTTATTTTTGTAACCTGCTTTGGACCCTCGAAAACTCAAGACAAACTCTGCTTAAACCTATATTGGGGCCTCTTTAAACTCAAAGCAGACTCTGCTTAAACGAACCTATCAAACTCACATTCTTGTTTATATTAAAATTATATTTCAATGTCTATAACTATTTACAAAATAAATTTATTTATAAAACTAGAGAACAATACTAACATGAGTGGGTCTCCTGTGAAACGGTTGTACGTGTGACACGATTTAAAATATTACTTATGTAACTATAAAGTATTACTAGTTTAACTATAAAGTACCACTATTTTGTAAGGTAACTAATCAGCAGTAATACACTTACAAAAATAGTGATACTTTATAATTAAATAAGTAATACTTTATAGTTAAACAAGTAATATCCTACATCGTATCACAAGTGCAACCGTTTTACAGGAGTTCTTGCGTATCAACATTTACACCACTAATTATTGTCATGGTAGTTCGTCACCTTTAATTTGAGAACGGACCTACATCTTGTAATGCTATTTCTCACACAAAAGATTGCATTTTGGTTGATAAAATATAAAGAGTAATGCTATAAAATATTACTTGGCTGATGTCTCGAAAAAGTTGGATTATTTATTTACAAACCTAATTAAAATAATTAAGATCTCTTTGATGAAATTATCATATTTAAAAGGAAATGTTCTTAATATAAATATTTTAAATAAAAGCTCAAGCGCCGCCTTTCCATCCGAAGATGGCAACAGACCCAATCTGTCGCATTTGGCGCTAGATAGTCATGCCTTTCATCCGAAGATCTGCGCGGGCAACAGACCCATCTGTCGCATTTGGCGCTAGATAGTCATTGCTACCTCCAGCCGAGATTTGAACCCAGATCAACCAATGTGGTAGTGGAGAATGCTTCAGCCACTAGCCCAGTGTCACCTGTTGATCGATAAATTACTCAATTAATTAATTTTCTCAAAGTATTGATTGGTACCAGTCATGCGAAATGTTATTTGTCTTCCATTATTTTACAGATTTATTATTGAACTATTAAGTACATCATGTGAAATACAATATTGGACAAATCTTTAGAATAACGCACACTAATATCATTTATTTTCAATATTTTTAAAACTAAAAATTTTACACATTTAATTTTAATTATTGAATAATTGTGTCTTTTTATTTGTATTGAAATTGTTCTTTCTAAATTAGGTAACAAGCGAAAATGCAGCGTAAAAATTAGTACTTCATCAAGTACTGATAAAAATATATTGATTAATAGAATAAATTTATTAGTGAATTAAATTTAGTTGTTACAACAAAATTTATTATCTTAAAATATATTTTAAAATTTTAAAAGTAGAGTGTTGTATTTTGCTAATTTAAGTTTATCAACTCAACTTCAACTAATACAATAATTATAGCTAATGAAATAATTTCATAAAGCGTCTAATTAAAAATTAATTGATAGACACAGTAAGATACAGTAAGTACTAGAGTTAATTTGATGTTTAGAAAATCATAACTATGATTTGAGTTTGCGTTTATTACTAATTATTTAAGACTGTCCATTTTAGTAACTGATTTTCTGACAGAATACACATGGACATGGCTTTCTATTTTGGACTCTTATTTACTTTATATATAAGAACAATTAAAATAATAATAAATAATAAATAAAACCAACCAGGAAATCCATACAATTGCAGCAAAAACAAAATCTTTTTTTTTTTTTCTTTTACATAAATAGTACACTAACTATCTTCTATCATTTTTCTTTTTATTTTGTACAACTCTTTTATTACGTGATATATCAAAGCATTTTTTGGAGCTATCCTGAGGGAAACAAGATAATGACATCTCTTTTTGGACATTTTTCTTGAATAAAATACCTAACTTCCTTTTCTTAGCCTTGTTGTATCACTTTCAAGAGTCATCAAAACATATTCCTAGATTTAATTTTTTATGTTGGATAAACTCATCGCCTCTTCTTCATCTAAATGTACACGTTATCCTTAAAATGTATAGGTTAATATAGAATAATGTTGAGCAAGGTTGTACCTACAAAGATCAATACAAATTGTCAAGTACTATTAATTTATTTTATATTTTATCTAGATGGTCGAATAAAAATATTGTGATTATCTAATTACTAATAAATATAAAATAGAGAACAAAAGAAGAAACAATCAACCAAGAGATAAACAAGAAAATATATAAAGAAATCAGATTAGATAACAAGTCCCAGTGTCATGTTCAACAATCAATAATTATATTGTTAAATTAATTTAACTCAAGTTCATTCGTTTTTTTTTGTTCTTGTAAGATAATCATGATACTAAATTACTCATTCTTTTGAAGTACATGTCCTTTGTAGATTATGTATTCATGTTAATGTTCACATTTCACATAAATAATTAACTCCCAAAAGAAACATGAACGGATTTATGTCATATAAACAAATTTATATGGAGTCACATCTCTCTAATCTCGACTCAATATAAATCATACATGCTTAATTACAGTACAAAGAACATCACATCATATATATGAACAAGAACTTAAAAGAAGAATTTAAATATAAACTAAAAAAATCAATATAATCGCATAATCGTATCACACATGCCCCAAGACTATGAATGTTTTGTCAGACATAGCCGAATTAATAATTAAGAAAAATATAATTCTAATTATCACTAGCATAACACAAAATAAAAAAAATAAAAAATAATAAAAAAGAAGAAGAAGAAACAGTAATCTTTATAGGAAATCTGATGAATTTATCCCTTGAAATGCATGGAACGTATGATGTAAATTATATTCTATGTCTCTCATTATCTTAGTGTAATGGTATTTATTTTCTAAGTGCACATGCGGCTTATTTAGAGGGAAGATGAGCTAGGGTTTGTCTCCTTCAAATCTACCACAGCAGAAAATGTTGGTCGAGCACCCAGTCGAGCAGTGATTCGCTCGGTCTAACGAGAATGCACCCAATCGAGCGTCTGGGCGCTTGACCTCTTTTAGAAGCTACGCATTTTACTTCAAAGACTCGACAGGTTGGGTGCTTGGTCGAACGGTTGGCCGCTCGATCAAGCGTCATGCCACTCCACTCAATCCAGAATGGTCCATTCGATAGGATAAATCTACCGGTCAAGCGCAAAAAAAGGGCCTATCGAGCGTCAGATCTGCTCCACAGCTTCCAGAGTGTAGGTAAAATGTGTGCTCGACTGGGCTTCACCCGCTCGATCAAGTGCCAGTTTTCTTTCACTATTTTATACATTTATTTATCGTTTCGCTCGTGGTTTTAGCCATTTCTCCTTCAATTCAATTGTCTTTATTCGTTCTTCGTTTTCTCACTTCAAAATGATTAGAAAACCAACAAACACATAATATCCACTTAATATAACAAAATTGGGTTAACATATATGTATACATGATTTTCTTTATAAATGCATTTCAAATTACCCCAAAATGAATATATAAACAATGTTGCATTGGCCTCTAGTATCATCATTGCCAATCTATTGATTGCACCAACCGGGGGTCGAACCCAGACAAATACCGTGGTGGTGGAGAGTGTTTCAACCACTAGCCCACTGACATTTTGAAAAATTAATTTATCTACATTTTTGTAAAATCTAAATTTGTCTTCCATTATTTTACAGATTTATTATTCAATTATCAAACACAAAATGTGAAATACAAAATTGGAAAAATCTTAAGAATAACGCACTTTTAAAACTAAAAAGTTTGCACTTATAATTATTGAATAATTGTGTTTTTTTCTATTTGTATTGAAAATTGATCTTAAGTAACACGCAAAAATGTAGTGTACAAATTAGTATTTCATCATGTGCATAAAAATCTATTGATTAATAGAATATATTTATTAGTGAATAAAATTTAGTTGTTGCTACAAAATTTATTATCTTAAATATTTTTACAAAAGTTAAAAGTAGAGTATTGTATTTTCTGATTAATTAAGTTTATCAACTCAACTTCAACTACAACTAATATAATAATTATAGCTAACGAAATAATTTCATACATGTGCAATTAACAATTAATTGGTAGGCCTTAACTTTCGACAGACAAATTCAAAACACAATTACTAAAGTTAAAAAATAATAATAAATAAAAGTCAAACCAACCAGGAACTCCATACAATTGCAGCAAAAACATTTTTTTATTTTTTACATTAATAGACTATCTTCTATCATCTTTCTTATTATTTGGTAGAACACTTAATTTATAATTATTCCCTAAAACTCATATTTTAATAGTAAGTTATCACCTATACTTTTTCCCCAAGAAATACCATAAACAATATTCAAATAGGTAGGAATACATAGAAATGTTCTCTATGTTATCTCATATAAGATACTACTAAAATTGTAACATTTTACTTTATATATAAAACAACAACAAGATTAACTATTTAGTATAAATTAATGTTAGACGACTATGTATAAACATGAACAAAAAATGATGGTCGAGGAATATGAATGTTAAGATGGATACATGGACACAATAAAATAGTTATGGAAGTTTGATATGTGATGATTTGGTACTATATTTAAGGTTTTGTTTATATTAGGTTTAACCCATTCAAATGAGGATGAGTCCAATTAAATAACTTGTTTGTTTTAGGATATGGATAGGAGATTGAACATCTTTTTTCATCCAAGTCCTACTTACTGTGTGAGTATATGATATCTTATCATTTGACATTTTTCTTTTTCTCTCTATTGATGTAAAATCCACAGTTCTCACCTTAACCTAGTTCATCTCAATATAAACATAATTTTTTACTATTCATCTAAATATAATCTTTTTGAAAGTATTTATTCGGATGTGCCACATACACCTACATGTCAAAACAAACAACCCCTAAGAATTGCGTTCTCATGTATTAAATAAAAATATTCACATGGTTATTATAATTTAAATGTAAATACAAATTATTTGAATATGTTGTGTAGCATTTCCTTTGTTTTGAAATGACATTTATTTCAAAAATATTTATTGTCTTAATTGTGTTTCTGTAAGTTATCGACATATAATATTAGCCAACATAAATAAATAAATAATTGATTTTTCTTATTTGATAAATAATTTATGCATAATTAAATAAGTCAAATCAATAAATAAAAAATTTATATAAATATGAATTTATAATTTGTAAAAAATATGAAACCAATAAATTGACAAAAACAAAAAGTGGTATTTTCTAAAAACTAAGTTTTTTTTTTTTTTTTTTTTTTTTTGAAAGGAGAAAATATGTTTTTCTCATGTTTTTTTTTTTTTTTTGTACTCCATTATTGAAAAGAAAAACAAAAACAATATAAAAAATGAAGAAGAAATTAAGGATAAGAGTATGAGTTTTTTAATAGATTCCTCAAATGTACATAAAATATGACGAGGTCGAAGGTTGGTAATAAAGGGGGAAGAAAAGTACGACGCCAATCCTAAATATCGAATTACTCTCTTTTTTTTTTTTTTTTTTTTAATGTGGCAACTTTGATAAATAGGAATACATGCTTCTGTTTTCAAACGTTTGTTATTATTTTCAAATAATCAAATATTAAATTTCAGGTATAATGAATTATTTATAATATTATAATTTTATTTTGAAAAACAAAAATTGAACTCTTACTTCAATTATATACGAGTAATATTGTAACCTAATAATATTAGAATTGTAAAGAATGTTTGTGTTGTCATATATGTATTCGTAGTCTATTCATTTGTAGATATTTAGGATATGAAAGTAAAATTAAATAATAAAAATAAATATTTATATTGAAATAAAATAAAGTAGAATATGTCATAAAAATATCAAATTAATAAATTAAATAATATCTTATAGAAAATAATGTTAGATTGCTAAAGTTTTAGATGGATAGTTGGGTTAGACTATCCCCATCCAACGTGGAAGCAAATTTCACCTTTGTTTATGGGTATAAGTGCTAGGTGCAGCTAGAAATGTTCTTGATATAATAGTTAGGGATAACAAGGTCGGTTGAATGATATTGTTTATGTAAGAAACATACATATATATTTTCACATCATGCAATCATGATTCCAATGATCGTAAAAAAAAAAAAGTGAGTATAATAACATTTTTGTTGCTTTCACAAGTTTTTATAACACTCTTTTCTATTTTACTATTTGTTTAATTATTTTGACATTTTGTTACTATATGTTGAGTTTTATGATTTTCTAAGACCAATTCTAACAATACATTGGAGTGGCATCCAATAATGCGATGGAGCCTGCTTTATTATAACGTTTTATTTATTTTGTTTTTTCTTGTTGTATAAATGACGTTGACTTTGGTCTGCGCCACTATATCTTTTTTGTTTATAATTTTATTTAATGTATTAGTAAAACTTTTTTTTAAATCTTGTATTGAATAATATATTTTTTGTATTATAATTGATTATTTTCATTAAATATAATAAAAAGTCAAATAATAAAAAATGTGTAGCTTCAATCACAATAAAAAAGTACCATTATATTTAAAGTACTGAACTGAAAATTATAATTATAACATGAAATTACAAGGCAGAATTAATAAAATATGGCAAAAAAAAAAATTATTAAAATATAGTAAAAAAAATTAAAAAAATGAGTAAAGTCGCCCCTGCGGGAGACGACTTTGATTATAAGTCGCCCCTGCCAGGGGCGACATCAAAAAATTTTTTTTTTTTAATTCAGAAAAAAAGGAAGAAGCAGCACTCGGTTGGGTCACTCGGTCGAGTCACCACTCAGCCGGCCGAGTGGTACCTGTAACTCGGCCCAGACATTCGGTCTCAACATTACTCGGCCAACCGAGTTCGAGGAATGTACTCGGCCACAGCACTCGGTCTGCCACTTTACTCAGCTGACCGAGTGCGAAGGGAAATTTTCTAAAATGTGTAATCTCTCCCCTCGGCCGAATCACTCGGTTAAAATTCCACTCGGCTGGTCGAGTGGATTTTCTGATTTATTCATCTTCTCGGTTTTTCGTTCGTTCTCCCGTTTTTGTACATTCTCTTATTTTTATTTTATCGTGTTGTAGTCGAATTTATTAATTTATTTAGTTTGGTAAAAAGTCGATGGAATTGTTACATGAGATTGTTATAATTTCTTGAAATGTGTTGATGAATTGATTTTTCAACAAATAACAATAATTATGCTTTATAAGGAAAATTTTCAAATCAAATTTAATACTACTCGAAATCATCAATAAACAACAAAGTAAAGAGGTTCAAATGAAAGCAATACATTCTTAAAAAGTAGTCGGTACGGTGTTGGATTGGAACGTGCTCACTGAGGGGGTCGGTACGGTGTGTTGGATGGGCCGAATGGTCGATAAGCTGGATATTCACATTCTTGAAAATGGCCTTGTTGCACATGCCACTCATATTGTTGCCTTTGCATGTCAAGTGAAATTTGAGAATTGTAGGCTTGACGATTCACATACTCTTTTATGTTGGCAACATCCCCTTCTATGTTGGCAAGACGCGCATCCAAAGCGTTTCTCCAATCCGACCAATCGTTCCACCCCCCTTGATACTGAGGTGGATACTGTGGATGCTGTGAAGAAGTTCCTGCTTGATCGTATGAGGGCAGTTGTGCTTCACCCATCATTTCATCCGCCTGTAGTTGTTCAATATCAAGGTCCATAGGCTATGTCCTGGCATCCGTAGTTCTTCTCCTCCTCTTCCTCCGTTCCTCCTCATTCTTTAATTCATTCTCACTCTCCTCGATTGCTTCTATATGAACCGAGCCATTCAGTAAAATATTATGGCCCTTCCCTCCAGCAATATTGGTGAGGCGAGAATTAGGCAGTGCAAACCTCTTTTTTATCTGATAAAATCAGATACAATTTTCTGGTGCCGGGATGTAATTGGCACATCTTCATGTTACACAGCAATTCGAGGTTTATACTTGTCTCGCCTGGTGTCTCTTCCATGCCTTCCAAGTTGACCCCGTAGTGTCGAGCAATTGGAGTGATCAAACCTCCAATATGATTAGCCACCTGATTTTTTGTTCGGACAAACTGCCTCAAGAGCATTGGTGCCACATTGAACTTCTTACCTTTCACCAAGCACCATAGCACGAACAGCTCATCCAAGGTGACCACTCCAGGCTCAGGTTTCGCCAAAATTGTATTGGAGACGAACCTCTGAAAATATCGAAGGACCGGGCTTCGAATACTCGATGCTTTCGATCTACTAGAGTGGTAGACCGATGGCTTATCTGGATGAGACTCTGTTATTTCCTTCTAAAAAGTGATTGGGTTGTACTCAGGAAAATTGACCCTCTCATTGGGTAGATTCGAGTACTTCTTCTTGGGAAATCCATAAATATGATTGAGCTCTTCGGCCGAAAGATGGTGGCACTCGTTTTCCACATAAAATATCATGGATTCCGGCACCGTTTCATTGTATCCTACTTGAAGCTGTGAGAAGAATTCGAGAACTAGGGGCTCATACGTCTTCTCATGCATGACAAAGAATTTAGACCACCCGATATTCTTGCACAATTTCTTCAAATCTTCATATATGCCCATTTCCTGCATGCATTCTACATCGGCCCAACGAGTGGCTCGTCTTTTCTTCCTTTGCACTTCAAACCACCTTGCACTTTCATTCTCTCAATTTGCAAAGTGTATGCCGTAGGCATCCGGCATGGTGGATAAAATTCTTTGGTACTCCTCTTGTTGTTCTTCAATGGAGTGTTGACTCCATTCGAAGGTAGTATCGACAACATCCATAGTATGATCCATTATTGGTACCTAGATGATATGGAATTAATATTACATTCATGTCAACAAGTTCAAGAGTCATATAATACAATATTCATCTCCCATACTTAATCATTCAAAAAGTTGAAGAGTCGTATAATACAATATTCATCTCAAGCAATTTCATCATTCAACATTGAAATTTATGGGATTTCATCATTCAATATTGAATTTCATGGGATATTAAGATCATTTCATCATTGTTCTACACTAAATCATGGCACATTCCCAATTTATATGATGCATACCAAGTGTTCGATAAAAAACTTCAATGAAAACTTACAAAAAAACATAACTTCTTTCATGTCATAATGCTCCAAATTAGTCCCTCATCAATATATTCAAACAACAACCTCAATGTTAAATGAAAACATATCTAAATAGAAGATTATATCATGCATACCAAGTGTTCGATAAAAAACTTCAATGAAAAATTGCAAGAAAACATATCAAGTTTCATGTCAAAATACTCCAAATACAAAAGCAATGGTTAACGAAAATATACCTTAAGAGTGAAAAGATGAAAATTGTTGTTCTTGCTTGAATCCTTCAAATCTCCACCACTTTCTTCGAAGATTGGAACAATTTGTTGTTTAAAATGATGGGTTGAATGATTTCAATGAAAAAATTCAGTTGTATGATGGTAATTTTTCGAATTGAAGAGGAGAAATTTGAAGGGGCTAGGGTTTGGAAGTTAAAGTGTGTGAGAAAAATGAAGAGAAAGTGGGTTTTTAAAACTGTCCGTGGCTTCGCACTCGGTCAGCTTACTCGGTCGCGCACTTTACTCGGGTGGCCGAGTGCGAAGGAAATGCTGAAACTTTCGCACTCGGTCATCTTACTCGGTCGCGCACTTTACTCGGGCGGCCGAGTGCGAAGGAAATCTTGAAACCTTCACACTCGGTCGGGTGACTCGGTCTCTCATTTTACTCGGCCGGCCGAGTGCGTAGGAAATTCGAAAACCTTCGCACTCGGTCGGGTGACTCGATCTCTCATTTTACTCGGCCGACCGAGTGGAAATCAGTCTTTGTAATTTTATATGTTGATTTTTTTAATAATAATAATAATAATAATAATAATAATAATAATAATAATAATAATTAGAACATCACCACTAAGTAATTGAACGTTTAATTACATAGTGAACAAATTAAGTCATGGTACGTTTAATTACATAGAGAACAAATTAATAATCATAATGTGATCCTGTAAAACAACGACGCCTTGTTTTTTTCCTTTTGCCTCTACCTCGATCTTCTTGTGGCTCAGGTTCGTCATCTGATTCATTATCATCTGTTGTAATATTCAATCTAAAAGATGATGATGCAGTGCCAGCTTGAGGTTATGAAATGGGGGATGAATTGAACTGTGGCCGAAAATTCCCATAAGTGCATGATGCTGGAGGTTCTGGGCTATATTGTGATGTATGTTGTTGTTCAGGATCATGTTGTGGTTCAGGCTCATACTGTGAGTGATGGCGTTGGAATGATGGTCGACGATCATGAAAGTGAGCTCTAGCCTGCGAGTATATGTCTTCTACTGATCGTCTGAAGGGCTCCCTAAGATACTGTTGCTCGTCTATGACAAGTTGATTCAAATTTTCCCATAGACTTTCCTGTAGTAAATTCACAATATAAAACATAAACATGAATTACATAATCAAGGCACATAGAAATTTGAATACCAAAATACAGCCACATACCAAAACTTCTATAGATGCATTCGATTGTTGGTACCCCACTTGCATATTTAACCCTGGAGTTATTAGACGTCGTGTTATTCTTTCATACCATCTCATATAACCATCTTCGACGTCTGACTCATTCCAACCAATTGCAGGAGCGGAGACAATATGATCATTTCTGTTAAACCACCATTCTATAAATGAAGCATGTGTTTCAGCCCAATTTGTAGTGGAGCGCCCTCTACGGCATATATTATGCAATGTATCGTGCACATCAGTAATGCCTAGTGGAATTCGTTGTCTCATCCCAAACTGTCTCAATATCCGATCGGGGTAATATAACTCAACAATCGAATAATGAATCATAGGGCATCTTGACATCCACATATTCGTGACTCTGATAATTCCAAGGTCAATATATGCCCTCACAGCAGTTGGGTATGGGTCGTAAGGTTGCCAATTGAACTGCATAAATATAAAGTTAAGTAAAATCTAATAGAAATATAGCATAATCTCATCAAATACATATCATACCTCTTGTGGAGTTTGCCTGTCTAAACTCTCCCGAATAGCCCTTAAGTTGTTCGTCAAATTAGTTGTACAGTTGTGGTATTGTAACCACTTAGCACCATACGGTGCAACAGGAAGAACTCCATCCACACCAACAATTGCCACTGTATTTAGGCGTCTACCTCCCGACATTTGCGGCGTAAGAAAAGTAATTCTTGACCAAGCCCATATCTATCATGATACAATAATATGTAAAAATATTTTCAAATTTTTATATAACATATTTCTATTTAACAATATAAAAACATATTTACCTGCAGTAGTTGCATGGGCCCACCAATTTGTGTACGACCTCTATGTGATGCATTGCATAGCTGATGGTACAAATAACCTAGTACCGCTGAACCCCAACTTAAATTACAGCATTCATCAATATCTTCTAGCAAATTCAAATATACCAATGACCCCATATTCCCAGAAGTATCTGGGCACATTATGGATCCTAACAAAATCAAGGCACATCCACGTGCATATTGCACAACATGTTGTTGTGGGCTGTTATCGGTAACAGGGTGCATGCTTAGGTGTGTACCTAATGCTAAAAGTGAAAATCGTGACCCTTTTAAGTCTTCTGCATTAGGGTCCCATCCCAGAAGCACTTGACAACGTGTAGTCCAATATGACCTACCGGTTGAATTATCTGAACTTATAACGGCCCCACCTTCAATTGGCAGACCCCAAATAAATGCGACATCTTGTAATGTCACGGTCGCCTCTCCAACTCTAAAATGAAATGTATGAGTTTCAGGCCGCCACCTCTCAACCAGTGCAGTGATTAATGATTTATTAATTGTATAATCACCACATCTGTAAACACCATAGAATCCCATACGATACAACATGTATATGACTCGGTAATGCAACCTCTGTGTACGTCTGAGTATTTCCCTGCCATCATCGTTTGGGTCATCCTCATAAGGATCATGGTCATCAAGTCTCCAAAAGATACCATTTCCGTGTCTGCACTTCAATTTTTGGTCAACTTCTCCTGCAAATACATCCTCAGATCGGTGTATGTGTTGTTCCCTTAAAATCTCACCACTAATAGGGCCATATTCTCCGAAATACTCCATACTGCAATAAGATTAAATCTATTAGAAGAACAATACATAATTGAAATCTTGTAATGGAACAAATTACATAAAATTTGAAATGGTATACATAAAAAGAGTGGAAAACTAACATCAATCTTAATTCAAAATTGAATACACATAATCCCCATACATATCAAAAATTGATTACATCTAAAACAAACAACAATACAAATTTCTAAACACAACAATCTCATCTACGGTCATATGAAGTTCCAGTCTGGGAAGCAGCTTGATCTTGTGCACGATATTGTTGCCTAGCTCGTGTTTGTGCCCAATCCATTTCATTTTCAATTCTCGTCGTCTTGCCTCTTCCTTTATGCCTCTTCTCACGCAATGCCGGATTATGACACAGTTGAAAGGAAGCCTCATCCCAATAATATTCATCAGGCAATGGCTCAAACTTACCACTATAGGTGTCCACATACGCACTTGTATTGAAAAATGAGTTCATGTAAATCATCGGATTGACTCCAAAATGTCGACAAGTTTGCATTGCATGTGAACATGGTATGCCGTTTTGCTTCCAGTCTCCACAGCTACACTCTCTTAGCATCAACTTGACAATGTGGGTATAGCATCTCGTTGTTCCTGGCATAAATGTTTTCACGGAAGCACTTTGATCAGTAAAATCAACCTTATAGACTTGATGTTCCATTGCCTTCCGTTGTCGTTGATCATACTTCTTAAACACCTCATCAGGCCATGGTTGGTTCCTTTGTTGCATTTCACGGCCCAGTGTCAATCGGTCAAGAAAATATTTTATCGATCGATAAAATGTAGCCTGCACAATCGCACAGATTGGGAGCCGTCGTGCACCTTTCAACACGCCATTCATGCACTCAGACAAATTTGTTGTCAAAATTCCATTTCTCCAGCCTCCGTCATATGCAAGAGTCCATTGATCCTTTTCGATTTTCGAGAGGTAATCATATGCCCTCTCATTCAACGCCTTTATCTGATCCATTACATTTTCAAACTCTCTGATTGTGAACGCTGAGCCGGCTTGCCAACACATGTCCTTTAACTTCACATTCTTGACCTTGCTAACAATATGTTTTGATATCATACGAAGAAACCATGTCCAAGAAGCAAAACTTTCTTCGTCCACAAGTGCATAAGCCAAAGGTAAAAGATGTTGATTTGCATCCATGGAAACAGCAATTAACATCTTGTGCTTGTATCTAGTGTAAAGATGAGTTCCATCAACACTAATAATTTTACGGCAATGCTGGAACCCATCTATACATGGCTTGAACGCCCAAAACACATATTTCAACATTTTTACACCATTTGTCTCTTCGGGCATATGGCGCCACTCGACAACTGTGCATGGATTCCATTTTTGTAAAGCTCCCAAAAATTTGGGTAGTTTTGAAACTGAGCTCTCCCATGTACCATACACATTTTCTCTTGCTCGTTTCAAACCATGTCATGCCTTATGATATGAGATTTTATATTGAAATTTATCATACACTTGTTGTTGAACATACTTAATCTCATACCCGGGATCTGTCTGAACCATTCCAGTTAGCAACGCAGCAATCATGTTTTTGCACAAGTTTTGATGGTCAACAGACACCGCATTCATTAGGCACGTATGAGGGCCTCCATACTTAGTGATTTCCCACATATCAATCTTTTGTTTGTAACCTGCGCGCAACCACCAGTTGCAATGTGTAGTCTCACTATTATTTTTGCATTTGATTTTTCATATACGAGGTGTGTTTTCCTCTACTCGATATTCACGCCTCGCTATACGAATTGAAAAGTCTTTAACTGCAGACTGCAAATTTTTTTTATCTTTGAATACCATGCCTTTTGTGAGCACTCCTTCAGTAGCATCATAATATCTAAATTTTTTTGGAAGATCAAATGAGTCCACAAGCATTTCATGTGACGATGCATTGAAGAACGGGATATTCGGATGCATGGAATATCTCTGAGCACTTGATGGAAATGGTAGTTGTTGATTGGATGTTGATCTCTCTTGATTTGGGGAATACAAAGTTTGAATATCACCAATATCCACCCCATCTTCATCTGATTCACTTGACAACTCGTCTTCGTCAGGTTCAGAGTCTTCTAGTTCATTCACACCAAAAGTGTCAATCAATGGATCATGTGTTTGGTCCTATGTATGAGCATTTTCTCTTTCACTTGGAATACCCTCATTATTGGACCTTGAGGTTCCAACAGTATGCTCTTGCCTGACGAGTGCTGAATTATTAATGTCATCACCTCTTAAGTAAGAAGTATATTGAAAATACTCATTGCTTGGGAGAATATCTGGAAGAGCATTATCTTGCAGTTTTTTCGGATCAATATGAAATTCTACATATTGATTATCCGCGTCCGGTGCAAAGAAAAACCATAGATTATCATCGTTGTTGATTGGTATACGATGATATCTGTTGTTTGCATATAGTGAAGCGGATATGTTGAATTTATATTTATTGCTATCAATCCTTGTCAGTTGAAAGAATTTTGATACCAAGCCAGAATATCCGATGTCGCGAGGTACCCTTGTTGCACAAACAGGTGGAACATCGCTACTATCCCCAATATAAACAACAATACCGACATTGTTTGAAGACTCCATATCTTAAATAATAAAGATGTATTAATGAACTTAAAATATGGAGTTAACTATTTTTTTGCATGCAAGAGGTATTATTAAGCTATATAATTACAAAGTATAATGAAATTAATTTCAACTAATAAATTAGTAAAATTCAAACCTGATATTGAAATGAAGCAATATCTTAATGCAATGGCAATAATTTGAGGGTTGCGATAAATGCACAACAACAACAACAATTTCAACAGTTCCTACATCAAATAATTTTTAAAAAAATTATTAACGGTAAATCTATAACAATTTATATAGCAAAAAATTAAACAAAATTTATTATAAATTATTCATTCTTATACCGACCGACATACACATACCCAAAACACGGCACACACGCACACATCACACAACCACACACAAGCACCCATCACACACACACAAATGCAAGCCACACACAACACACAAACACACACACCAGCACACACACAAGCACAAGCACACACCACAACACACAAGCACAAGCACAAGCACACACCACAACACACATCACACACACAACAACACACATCACACACATACATTTCATACACCACACACACAACATACAATACAAGCACACAACACACACACTCCAGCACACACAAAGCACCACACACACACCATACACACACACAAAAACACCACACAAAAACCACATACACACACACAAAATACTACACACACACACACCACCCACACACAAAACACCACACACACACATAAAAATTTAGAAAAAAATTACCTCAACAAATTTTTGATAAATGGAGAAAAACGAACCGTGAATATTGAAGAAAAATTGAAAGGGAATTGAAGAAGAAGTGAAGAAAGAGATGAGGAAGAGAGAAATGTGTGGTGTGGGTGGGTGGTAATAGATGTGATAGAGAGAGAAATATTGAAGTGGAAATTTAAAAAAGAATTAAATAAATAAAACGGACGGATTTAGAAATCCAAATCCTTTACGTCACTCGGCCAGCCGAGTAAAGTGGCAGACCGAGTGCCTGGGCCAAGTATCAGGTACCACTCGGCCGGCCGAGTGGTGACTCGACCGAGTGATCCAACCGAATGCCTGCTTCTTTCTTTTTTTCGGAATTAAAAAAAAAATTAATTTTTGATGTCGCCCCTGGCAGGGGCGACTTATAATTAAAGTCGCCTCCCGCAGGGGCCACTTTACTCATTTTTTTAATTTTTTTTTACTATATTTTAATAAATTTTTTTTTTTTTGCCATAATTTGACAATTCTGCCAAATTACAAAGGGACATATTAGACATGCCGAAGCTCATTTCACATTTTGAAATCATTAATTGAATATTTGTGGAATAATATTCTAATTCAAAAACTTAATTAGGTAAACGTGTGTTTTTATTGTATTATTATTATGAAATTAGATTATATTTTTTTATTATTATTGATCAGTTCTATATGTATTTTTTACATATAATTAATTTTACAAATAAAAAATCAAAAAGTTATATGTGTAAAAATTATTTTTAAGAAATTATATATTAATAAATATGAAGTAATTAAAATAAAAATTAAAAATAAATAAAATATAAAAAATATTATGAAATATTATATTTCAGTGAAAAAAATAGTGTAAACTAGAGAAGGAAGGCCGATTCTGCTTGATGCAAAAACTGCACAAAAATTTAATTGAAAAATAAATTGGGAGCGAAAAAATTTCATTTATATTAAATGGAAACGATACTGCACAGCTTCCTAAATAGATATTTCCTCCTAACCTCCCACTTCGGAGTGTTCATCGATATCTTGTCTTCTTAAGAAGACTTTCGACTTCAATAAACGAAAGGCATTGGATCGACTCCCATTCTGATCGAGATCATCTTTAAGCTTATCCAATGACTCTTCCCCCGTGGAAGTACGGGGGTTGGCGAGAGCGTGGGCTCCACGTCCCTCCCAATCTCCTTCAGAATGAAGTGGGGCCATCTGTCTGATGATATCCACTTTCACTTCGAAGCTGCCTGAGCTTGTACCTGATCAAACATACTAATATTTTCTCAATTGTGCGAAACAGACTCTATTTGCGAATTCTATTCTTTCTTTTTCTCATACATTATTTCGAGTCCGAAGAGGAAGTGCTAAGTCGCCTGGGCGTGTGCATAAAACTTGTTCCCGCTCCATTTTGTTACTGTGAAAATCCAGAATTTTTATCTCAAATTAAAAGATTTTCTAACCCCTGTTAAATTAATTTTCAATAGAGATAATTCCTCACGAATGCAACCCAAAACTATTTTTTTTTAATTTTTAAATATTGAGTTTTTCTTCAAATATTTAATCTACCTCCTATCCTTAATAACACTTGGGAACTCGAGCCTCCCAAAGCCTTAAAAAAAATCATTATAACAGCAACCCTAGAATATAGCAGCCCCCACCGATTCAAATTGTCTTCCCAAATTTGGACGGCTGAACAGTAACATTGCACAAAACGAAGTAGGCCCGAGTCATAAATGAACGGTCCGGATTGCGCGGAAAAAGGTAAGGCAGAAAGCATGGAAGGAATTAAAAGCAAAGCCCGCAGGACAGGACTGCCCAGTTTAAAGTCCCTCTCCAACCCCCACGTCATCATAGCCAGGCCCGGCCCGCCAACCGCGATCTTTTACGACTCCCTATGTGCGGATAGCAAACGGCGTGCAAGATAGACAGCGACGTCTTTTGACGGAGACCGTCAATCAAATACCAGCTGTAATAATAAGAATAAAAGCTATGAGAGAGAAAATTACAGCTAACTAGAGCAGCAATGGTAGATTTTTACCAGCAACGTATGTGTTCGTGTGAAAAGTATCATAAGTCAAAGTAAGACTTCATTGTACTTTTCCCTTTCTAATCAGTCAACCTGGCAACGCTCTTTTGGCTAGGCTAGGTAGCTTTTCCCGTTGACTATGAACCATAAAAAGTCAGAGCACCTAAACTACAATTTTGCAATGATAGAATTTGGTGTGCAGAATGGAACGTGGGGTTGTGCTATAATTTAATTTATATTTATTTAATAAGGATATTTTTATTTTTTATTTAAAATATTTTTAATAAATTAAACTTGTGAGAATTTTTATAAAATAATTTTGCAGAAGAATAATACTATATAAATATTATAATAAATATATTATATTAATTCTCCTTATATCTGTATTTTTCTTTACATTCATTTATTATATATAAAAATAGAACATTAACTTTGAAGTATAAAATATGTTTGTTAAGTTAATGGTGGCCTATTTTTTTATTCAAAATATTTTTAAATAGAATAAAACTATAATATTAGATTATAGTTTGATAAAATAATTATTGACAAAAATAAGATTATTTAAATACTATAATACATATATAATTTTAATTTTTTAATTTATGTATTATTTTAAAAAATAAAAAAATTATTTTTATCTCTTTATGTTATAATTTTTTATTCAATTTTTTTACTTTTTAGAAATTATTTTTTTATTTAAAATATTACCATTTTCAATTTTACTTTAGAAATTATCATTATTTTTCTAATTTTGTACTTTTTGGTAATTATCATTATTTTCAATAATAATAAATTTATTACTAAATATATAGTATATTGATATTTAATATATACCTGTGTGTATGTAATACATAATTAAAATAGTGTACACTTTTAATCTAGATTTTGTAAAACAGATTCATATTTATACATTACTTTTACTTGTTATGTATTATTTATATATTATTTAAGATTCATATATATTTTTTTATATATTATCTATCTTTTCTTTTTTTGTATATTAAGAGTATATTAGTATAATAATATATTTATGTTCTTTATATTGTTTTATATATTATCTTTTATTTTATATAGTTTTTATATATTAGAAATATATAAATATATATATTTATATATATATATAATCATCCACCACCAATTATTAAATTCAATAATTTCTATTTTTCACCATATAATACAAAAAATATTCACTAAATCTACTAATGTAATATATATATATATATATAGTAACAATATGTCCTAACACAATTTAAAACAAATACCACTTTTTACTATTTATTTGATTGTATATAAATACAACCATCCACAACTTATAGTCAATTATGCACCTACTAAAGCACATTCAAGAAACAAGGCAGGGTTTAATATAAATTTCGCTATGTCATTTTTTAAGAACACAATTTTATTTATTTTGAATTAAATTAAATTATACTTTTTTACTCAACTTTGCTTATTTATTGATTTACGCAATAATATATACCTCATTCATGAAATAAAATATTTAAATTTAACATTAACTATAAATATAAGACTCATATTTTAAAATTAAAATAAAATACTTATTTTTTAATTTTAGATGGATAGAGTATAACGTAATTTTCGGGTATCAAGGGAGCAGTTTTGATAGACCCATATATATGCACCCAAAAAAAAAAAACCGATCATTTCTCTGTTTTTCTTCAAGGAACAAAAATCTTTATTCCATATAAAAACTTGATATATTAATTTCATTAGAACAACACCATAAAACTTCGAACAAAATGTATAGTGGTAATCTAGCTAGCACTTATTGAACACGTACAACATTTATTATCTGAAATTGTTCTCTTGTATTTTCCAATTGAAAGGATATTGAAGCCCATCA
The DNA here is from genome assembly GCA_028749325.2 of Caryopteris x clandonensis. Taxonomy (NCBI): domain Eukaryota; kingdom Viridiplantae; phylum Streptophyta; class Magnoliopsida; order Lamiales; family Lamiaceae; genus Caryopteris; species Caryopteris x clandonensis. The sequence goes on along the minus strand of JAPYKT020000019.1, from coordinate 6,024,928 downwards.
GTCCATATTGTATTAATCTTATTTTATTTATCTGTTTAATCGTTGATGCTTTAGGGGCTAGGCACTGACGCCCCAACTCAATTTTTATCAAATCAGTTTGTATTTTTATTTTTCCAGTAGGGACCATTTAGGTAGTTTAAATCCCACCTAATCGAATTAGGTGTTGTCTAGACGGTAAAACATATTTTTAAATAAATTAATAATAAAAAAATACATTTGGTGTCTTCACGCTTTACTTTAGACTTCAGATGAATTTGATTGTGTGTCTTACGTACATAAGTGTATCACAATTGGTCGAACACAAAGTAAGAAAAGGAAGAATAAAAAAGATAATAGAATATCGTTCTGGTTTTTCGTATTTTGAGGTTAGTGAATATCATCACATATATATACATCTATATATATTGAAGAAACTGATATTTTATTGACACATTCTTCATAGTTACACTGCCGTACATATTTATACATCAATGAAGAGGGATCTAGAACTAGAATACAATATATGAAAAGATATGAAAAGATATACAGTATATTTGAAAGATACAATCATAATAAATCTGGATCCTATAATTATGGTGAGTGAATATTTCCTTGACTATCCTGGAGATTTGGTGATATCTTGAGACGAGGTGGCAGGATCGTGATCTTTGACTTCTTCAGAAACAATATCTCTAATAGGCCCCCGCAAGATGGAGGATCCATCGGAGACACCAATCTTGGATCTACACACAGTGAACTTATTGGTGGAGAGAGGTTTTGTGAGAATATCGGCTAATTGATCATGAGTGGACACATACGAGACACGAAAAGACCCATTGGACACATGGTTACGGACGAAGTGATAATCAATAGCAATGTGTTTCATACGTGAGTGAAAGACTGGGTTAGCACAGAGATACGTGGCAGCAAGGTTATCACAAAAAAGAACAGGGGAGGTAGGAAGGGTGACACGAAATTCAGACAATAAATTCGAGAGCCAGAGTATCTCCATAGAACATGTGGCAAGAGCTCGGTATTCCGCTTCTGTGGACGAGCGAGCAACTGCGCGTTGCTTCTTAGAGGACCAAGAGATAGGACAACGACCAAGATAGACAATGTAAGCCGAAGTGGAGGAACGATCATCAGGATTACCTGCCCAGTCGGAGTCAGAGAAGGCAGTCAGGGTTAGAGGAGCACCTCCACGTAGAAGAAGGCCATGAAAGATGGTATGTTTGAGGTAGCGGAGAACACGCTTGACCGCGGCAAAGTGGGTTTCAGAGGGACAATGCATGAATTGAGAAAGCTTGCCAACGGCGTAGGACATATCCGGACGAGTGAGAGCAAGGTATTGTAAGGCGCCGACAATTTGACGATATTGACGAGAGTCAGTGGAAGGAGAGCCATCAGCAAGGCGGAGGGACGCAGACGAAGAAAGGGGGGAGGAGACCTCTTTGGCGCCAAGCATATTGGTGCGAGCAAGAATGTCGTGAATATACTTGTGCTGACTTAGGAAAAAGGAAGAGGATGTACGAATGACCTCGACGCCTAGAAAGTAGTGCAAATCACCCAGATTCTTAACAGAGAAACGAGTGGAGATAGCGTCGACAAAGTGCACAATAGCAGAGCTGTCATTTCCGGTGACAAGCAAATCATCGACGTAGACGAGAAAGAAAAGGGAGATAGGGCCACGAGTGAAGAGAAAGAGGGAGGTGTCAGAGTGAGCATGGGTGAAACCATAGGATAGGAGGAATGTTTTTAGTTCAATGTACCAGGCACGGGGAGCCTGCTTGAGGCCATATATAGCCTTATTCAGACGACAGACGGCGGATGGACGGTTAGGGTCGAGAAAACCAGGGGGTTGAGACATGTAGACCGTGTCAGGGAGAGATCCATGAAGAAAGGCATTGTTAACATCTAATTGTTGGATAGGCCAGGAATGAGTGAGAGCAAGAGTGAGGAAGATACGGATCGTGGCTAGTTTGACAACTGGGCTAAAAGTGTCATGAAAGTCAATACCGGGGCGTTGATGAAAGTCTTTTGCAACGAGATGGGCCTTTAGCGAGAAATAGTGCCATCAGGATGACGTTTGATGCGAAAGACCCACTTGCAACCTATGACATTAGCATGAGGAGGGGAAGCGACAAGATCCCAAGTGTTGTTATGAATAAGAGCATTTAGTTCATCGTCCATCGCGGCATGCCACTTTTGATCCTTTACGGCTTGGGAGGCGCATGTGGGTTCAATGGCAGTAGGAATAGGGTGACGAGTGGTGAGAGAGGTGTGGATTTTGGGCTTGAAGATGTTGTTCTTGGCACGGGTTAGCATGGGATGAGAGTTTACGGGAAGAGGGGCCGAAGCCACGGGAGTAGGGTCGGACCTTGTGGGAGATGGGGATCCCAAGGCCAGAGGTGGGGAGGGATAGTCGGCTGCAGAAGGAGTCGGGTTGTTAGCTGGGAGAGAAGCGGACTGGTCTGCAGGCTGGGAACGGTCTGGAGAGATAGGCGCTCGAGTCGAGCCAGGTGACGGGGGCGGTCGAGCGGAGGCAGTAGTGTCAGGAAGCGCGGCTGGACTAGGAGCAACCGTAGGGGGCACCTAGGGAGGACTAGGGACAACCGAGGCAGCGGGTAAGGGAGCAAGTAAACCAACGGGCGAGTTTAAGGTTTGAGAGGGTGAAGAGAAGGGAAAGGTATCTTCAACGAAGCGAACATGCCGGGAGATGTAGATCTTAGATGAAGCGAGATCAAGACAGGAGTACGCATGATGTTGGATATTATAGCCAAGGAAGACACACGGGGAGGAGCAAGGTTCAAGTTTGGAGGCGGTGTACGGACGAAGCCAAGGGTAGCAAAGACACCCAAATTGACGAAGAGAGGTGTAGGATGGTACCTTTCCGAAGAGGGATTGAAAAGGGCTAGTGTGGTCACGAGTGAAGATTGGAAGTCGATTAATGAGGTAGACAGCGGTGTGGAAAGCATAAGGCCAAAAATGAAGGAGGACGGAGGAGGCGTGAAGAATAGTACGAGCCGTCTCAACAATATGACGATGGCGACGTTCGGCGAGACCATTGTGTTCGGGTGTGTGAGGAGGTGTGATTTTGTGACAAATTCCAACGGTGGAAAGAAAGTTCTTAAGGGCGATGAATTCACCACCACCATCGATGTAGAGGGTCGTAAGGGAATGACCAAGTTGTTTTTCGACAGTTCGTAAAAATATAGGAAAAATAGAGGCAACGTCGGATTTAAGGCGTAAAGGAAAGAGCCATATATAACGCGTAAAATGATCAACAAAAATAACATAGTAACGAAAACCATCAAGCGAAGTAACCGGGGAAGGACCCCAAACATCCGAAAAAACAATATCCAAGGGAAAACGACTCAAAAGACTAGAGCTAGCAAAAGGAAGTTTCGAGCTTTTATTACATAAACACGAAGAGCAATTAAAAGTAGATGGTAGCGCAGATGCAGTGGACGGGAGAAGCGAGGCGAGAAGTTGATTCGTCGTCCGGAAAGAGGGATGACCGAGCCGACTATGCCACAATAATGGAGATACGCGAGTAATCGAGATTATTTGAGGAGGCGATGAAGGTGAGGATGGTCATATATAAATGTTATCTTTGACTTGCCCCTGAAGAAGGGTGCGATGAGTGTGGAGGTCCTTAACGACAAAGTAAGAGGGAAAGAAATCAATAGATAAATTATGTTGTGAACAAAGTTGAGAGACAGACAAAATTTTACGATGCATAGAGGGGACACATAGAACATTAGAGATGCGTAAATTAGGTAAAATAGTAGTAGAACCTGTGTGCGAGATACCAAGAGATGAATCGTTACCTAGGACCACATCATCAGGACCATCATAGAGTTGATGTTATTGCAAATCTGAGAGACTGGAGACGACATGATTGGAAGCACCGGAGTCAAGTATCCAATTTGCATGGGAAGCAGCAGTGGACGAAGCAGACGGATGTGAGGAGACAGCAGTGTGCACGGTTGGGCGGGACGGACGCAAGTGAGGGAAGAGGTCCCAACACTTGTCCGCGGCATGACCGGAGCGATGGCAGAACTGGTACTGTACCGATTCGTGACGACCTGGGCGTGCATCACGGGAAGAGGCAGATAGCGAAGGCCCCCGGAATGAGGTCGGTGAGGGGGCTGCAGAAGGCGGAGCCGGCAGGAGACCGGGTGCGGGCGAGGGGAGCGGACCTCGACGAGAGGACTGAGTTGAGTGGCGGCCTTTAGGATTGGTGTAGTTGACAGATGGAGGCAGGGAAGGGGACGGCTGGGAGATGGGATTAGGGACAACATGTTCGGAATCATGGAGGAATGTCTCATGGTCGATTAGTTTATTGTACAGTTCCTCAAATGGGATCGGGGTATCACGGGTTCGGAGCACCGCAATTAACTCCTTGTACGCAGGACCAAGCCCACGAGTGCAGTAAATAAGAAGATCGGCATCACTCGGTGGAGCCCCAAGTGTAGATAATTCATCAGCAATAGTTTTTATTTTTAGTAGAAATTCAGAAACTGGCATAGTACCTCTTGAAACGGACGACAACTTGTCTTTCAAGTGAATGATGTGTGATTGCGATCGCTTAGAGAAGATACGGTGAAGACGAGACCAGGCCTCGTGGGAGGTGACAACAGTACCAATTAAGGGAACAACTTGTTTGGTCAAAGAGGACAGCAACGCATGCAGGATAAGTTGATCCTGCCACTTCCAATGAACAAACGCCGGGTTCGAAGTGGAACCGGATGCGGCTGGAAGTGTAGAGACAGGCGGCGGCAACGAACCATCGAGATAACCCAAAAGATCCAGTCCGAAGAATAAGGACGTAAACTGTAATCTCCATGAGACATAATTGACGGGAGGGAGACGTATGGGTAGATGAGATAGGGCTTTGATTTGGATTAGTTTGGTAGTAGGAGGGGCGGTATTTTCAGTGGTGTGGGAGGGTGAATCATCATCGCTTGTCATGATGGGTATGGACAATCTGATGTTTTAGGAAGAAGTGGGTATATAGAGAAATAGTCTGCAGAGATGGTTTTTGGACGTGAGGTTCACAAACTGGGAGGGAATATGGGGAATATGGGTTTTGGACGTGAGATGATGGACTTTTGACAGGAAATTCAGCGGCGGCTGGGGGAAGGCTCTGATACCATGAAGAAACTGATATTTTATTGACACATTCTTCATAGTTACACTGCCGTACATATTTATACATCAATGAAGAGGGATCTAGAACTAGAATACAATATATGAAAAGATATGAAAAGATATACAGTATATTTGAAAGATACAATCATAATAAATCTGGATCCTATAATTATGGTGAGTGAATATTTCCTTGACTATCCTGGAGATTTGGTGATATCTTGAGTCGAGGTGGCAGGATCGTGATCTTTGACTTCTTCAGAAACAATATCTCTAATATATATATGGGTATATGAGTTGACCTAGATTGTCATAAGCTTGAATTGGGTTAGGAAATATATTATTGGGTCATACTAAGTGGGCCATCAGAATAACAATCTCCACCTTGGAACACATCATATCACTGATCACGAGTCAGAAGCACATAACACATCATCGCCGGAGCTTCCTTCTGTATGACACAAAGTTAATACAAGAAGCAAAGTTAAGTTTGGACACGAAGTCTCTCACCGAGGGAAATACAAAGTTACAAAGTCCAGGTTTGAAAACAAAGTTTGAGACACACAGTTTTTCACCGAGGGAATACGAGGATACAAAGTCCAAGAGTGAACATGAAGTCCAAGACACACAGTCTTTCACCAAGAGAAATACAAGGACACAATGTGCATGTTTGGACAGAAAGTTCGCATACGACATAAAGTTGAAATAATACACAAAATCCACATACGAGACAGAAAGTACAATCCATCAAGGACATTGAGTTGCTCCACCTTAAATGGAGTCATATCAGTTTACAAGTAAAAAACACATAACCATGCAAGCAAACAAACCAGACTCATTTAAAAAGAATGACAAACTGATTCATTACCACCTTATAGCCCGATTCATCCCTAGACCAAAGTATATAGCCTTTTACCTATCAAGATACCCTAAGAAAATATGTTTCTTAGAAACATATCAAACCACACAAAAGGTTTATGATTACCAACCTCGAATCAGCTCACCTAGAACCAAATCACTTGTTAGCAATCAACACATATATGCAAGTACGGATATGTCCAATTAACACCAAGATAAAAATATTCGAATAAACACACGAATTCAGAAAATTCGAGTTCACACAAACTATTTTCATTTTCACCCCTTGTTGATTCCACAAAAAAATCAATAATAACCAAAACAAATTCACACAGAATCATATGGGTAATGGGTAAACATGAAATTTAACACAACAGTTACATAAAGACATTTAAGACAATTTATATGGAGATGTATGAGATGTATATCCAGAACCTATAAGCAATTCATTTTCATTAGAATGCAAAGAATTCATAGACATTTTCTCACACTTATCAGTCACCATAAAAACCTCACCATAATCATCTAAAACTTTAATAGAGTTCTTCTCATGAGTTTGTTGGCCAGAAACAACATTTTTCCGTTGTTTCCCTCTAACAAACATCACTAACTCACTTTTCAATCCCAAATTGTCCTTTAGATCCATCTCTTTACTCTTGAGACCGTTCTTGACGATTTCAAGCGATATTTCATCCCTGCCATACTTAACAGTAGATTTAACGTCCCCATAAGTATTAAGGATGACATTTAGAAGGATAATAGGTGAATAGTCATCAGTGTTCTTAACACCAATTTGTTTGATTTCTTGAATTAATTTTGTGTAAATATCCAGATTTTCATCAATATCCTGTTTAGGTCAAGTTTGAATCGAATTTTTTTTCCAAGAGGAACAACTTATACAATAATATCTTGTCGGTAAAAAGTTCTTCTATTTTTCTTCAAAGTTCTTTCGAGTAATCTAGCTTCCCCACTTTCCTAATTACAAAATCAGACAAATTCAAGATAATCGAAGAATATGCTAACTCATCCATATTAAATTTTCCTCCTCCGTTTTGATTCAAAAAAATGCAAGGGTAATACTCTTATACACCTTTTTGTTGTATAAGGAGTCCCTTCATTTTTTGTTGTCAGATACTAAAATCTGACTTACCATCGAATGGAGCAAGATATAAGTTAGATAAAATAGCCACATTTCACAAACAAGAAATCACGAACACACAAAACACATAGAGGGTAAGCATAAAAACCTCGTAGCACCTGTTGATATAAGCAGCGGAAATAAAGCAGATAAATAACCAATATCACATACGATATAATTTATCAACAAGCATAGATTCCTATGGATTCTACCACCAGAAAATACCAATCCTGTAATGAATCCCACGGCGTCTATTATGAAATGTAAAAGAGTATCAGCCTTTTTACCAGAGTGAGACCCTAGGTGAGGGTCTTAGAATATACCCGACGAGGTCCTGGGCTGGTTGCACCAAAAGGGGCAGCAGGCTTGCACACGAGTGCACTTGCTACGAAGTCTTCCTTGATAAATATAGGATTTACGTGCAATTTGAGATTATTATGTATAGTTTCTTAGGCAATTGCATGTATCTAAGCGAGGAGTTCATTATGATTTTGTTATATTTTGTTACGTCACATGTTTGTTGAAGTTTTGACAGAAAAATAGATAATTAAGGATGTATAGACCACATCTCAAGTCACATGGACTATGTTTATTCTTGTAATATGATCTTAACCTTTGCGATTTGGTGTGATTCGGGTATATCTTCTTGATTTTGTGTGATTTGGGCATATCTTCTCAATTTGGTATGATTTAAGCATATCTTCTCATTCAAAATTGAGATACGGCGGCTATCAAACCATAGTAATTGTCTATAAAATGATGAGCTACATAAGATTATAGGAACTTTAGACAACACAATATACAATAAATTTTAGGGTTAGAAACAAGGGAACAAATAAGGATCAATCAACCAAGTCATTAGAGAGAGAGAGAGAGAGAGAGATAGAGAGAGAGAGAAAGAGAGAAACAAAGATCGTTTGGGCTTCAATAGTCTTATTTTCTTTTATTCTTTTTATGTTAGCCATGATTATCAATATGTTTTCCATGTATATATATTGAATATGTATGGCTAAACATCTAGTGATTCTTGGGAGTGCATGATTATAAATTCATATATTTTTCTTTAATGATATTATTTTCCTTCCTATATTTGTTTATGCTTTCTTGATTTGAATATCGTATGAAATTATGTGAAGACAAATTACATATGTATAGTTAATCCATTACTGCCCGGGAGGGAGTAATTGGTTAATGGATTAGAAAGGCATAATATAACACTTTCTAGATCGAGAGATTGGTAAGTATTGTGATGAGAATAAATCCTAGGCAAGATTGGGAGTTAGATGACTCTGTGAGACCAGGAGATGATCAGTGTTATCTAATCTACATTTAGATCTAACTCGGAAGGGAGGATCTAGATATATTAAGATTCTCCTACAAATATAGGAATTAAATAGGTTTGATATATTAAAGGAACTCATATGAACCGTATAAACGCATGTCCCTGGAATCCATATAATCTCTAAATATCTTTAGTTGTTTGAATTTGATTTGATATTTATTTTTACTTCTTTATTTGTTTTATTTTGTTTTACCAAACCAATCCCAAATTGATTCTTTTAGATAAAGGATAGTATCATAAATGAATAATTAGTTTAATTCACTATATACAGTCCATGTGGATATGATACATGTTCTCACCATATTTTACTATAATTTATCTCGTGCACTTACGAGTCATATTTTAAGTGAAACAAAATAGTGAACATGCCTCGTCTGCACAGAAGTAGGAGGGCAGTAGCGGATTAACCACATTTTGTCCAGTGAATAGTAACCCAAAATAACGGGACAACCTCGCCTAGACACAATCGTGGATCTGATACTTCTGTTGGGTATTCTTGTCGAGGCCTTAGCCCGGCTTTGGTTGTGGTTCCCCCCCGTTTTTTTTTAATTAGAGATATGATAACCACACTCAAAATCTAATATCTCAGTATCACTCTCTTACATACACAAGTGTATTCCAACCGGTCGAACACGAAGTAAGAAAATGGAGAATATAGAAGACTATAGAATATCATTCTGGTTTTTTTGTATATGGAGGCTAGTGAATATCATCACATATATATACACACACACACACACATAATTGTTGTGATGTTGAACCCATTTGTTGCAACTAATAATAATTATTATTAGAATCAACATAATTCAGGATTAATTGAATTGAGCGTATGAATTCGATAATCAGTCTACCCTATTATCATAATTGTTAATGTATTTAACAAATTAAATTCAAAGAGCGTATTTTGGACTGTTCGATTAAATAGGTTAATTAGAGAGCGTATTCTAATTAATAACACTTAAGGGATAATACAAATCAACATAGCTTGATGTTGGTTTAGGGATAGAAATTCCACAATTAAATTGATAAAGTGTCACATAATTATATAATTTGGAATAGGAGAAAAATTGAACCACGAACTGGAATTGCTTATTATATATATATATTATTTTTTGCTATTTGTTTGCTTGCTTTATTTTAATTTATTAGATTATATTGAAATTTTGTTATCGGTAGGAACAAATCTATCAAAACTCCCTCCTTTTTATTTACACTCATGAATTTTACATAAATAAAACACAAAAATAATTCAACCATTCTTCGTGGGATCGACCCTTATTTCCCACTACTACAAAATAGTAGAAGAAAGCGAGGAAAATAAATATAATTAATTTTGACGTGCCTCGACAGCACGGTTAAAATTTTGGCGTCGTTTCTGGGGAACAGCGTGAATTTTATTTATGTTACTTCTTTGTGTTAATTTTCATGAGTGTAAATTCATTTTACTTTATTTTCTCTCATATTGTTATGTAAATATTCGAGTTAGTTGATTTATGAAAAATAAATAAAAAAATTGTTTTTTTTTTTGCCTTTTGCAACTGATACATTGGCAGCAGGATTGACCCAGTGTCACGTCCAACTGTGAAGTTTTTGTAATTATTTTTCTATTTTTCCCCTTAGTTTATGTAGTCTCATAATATTCTTTTGAAGAATTTTGTGCAGGTTGGGCTAACATCAATTTTGAAATTATAATGGCTGCAACGAAAACCTTAAGAGAGCTCAAAAATTTAGCTATTGTTGAGCAATCCTTTTGCATTACATTTCCCAATTTTAGTGGAAATACTACTTTTGAGTTTACTTATGATATATACACTTATTACCTTTTTTTTATAGTTATGTAGGTGAAGACCCGTATAAGCACCTTAAGGAGTTTCATTTGGTTTACTCTAGTATGAAAAATACTGGAGCTTTTCCATTTTCCTTGAAGGACTTGGTGAAGGATTTGCTTATATTATTTGCCAGTATCTATCATCACATGGGCAGAGATTGAGAGTTTGTCTTTACAATAATATTTTTCAGCCTTTCCAATATATGGAAGGAGATTTGTGGTTTAATACAAATTCATGGAGAGCACTTCATACATATTGGGAGCGATTCCTGAGACTTGTTGCAAGTTGCCCAAACCATCAGATTAGTGAGCATCTTTTTGATCCAGTATTTTTATGAGCGATTGAGTCTCATGGACAGAAATATAACAGATGTAGCCAGTGGTGGAGCACTTGTAGACAAGACTCCGTCGGTAGCAAAAGAGCTGATTTCGAACATGGCGGCAAACTCACAGTAGTTTGGCAATTGTGATGCATCCTATAAGATGGTAAAAAAGGTAAATGATTCATCAATTCAAATTCAATTGAATGAGCTAACCTCTTTTGTTAGAAAGATTATTGCAGGAACTGGTCAACAAGTGAAACCGTGCAAAATCTATGAGACCACCGATCATACATCGACGACTATAGGATTCTTCTTGAGGAGATAGATGCACATGCCAATGCCATTGTTATCGGGAATTTCCAAGGGAGGAGATATGATTCTCAATCGAATACCTACAACCCCGGGTGGAGAAATCATCCTAAATTTTTGTGGGAGAATTCACACAATGGACCACCAACCAAAGAAACTCGTCCACCACCATAGTTTGCTCCTATAGCACACTGGCTAGAGGGGCTGAGAGGCCAATACTTTCAAAAAACAACAACCGGAGCAAAGTTCTAGTGCAACATTGGAGAAAATGATGAAAACTTTAACAGGATGTGCGACAATTTCAGCAGGAAACCCAATCTAGCATAAAAACTCTTGAGACAAAAATGAGCCAATTGGCTACTACCATGAGTCATAGCTCAAAATAGTATGAAATTATCCTCTCAACTTGAGATAAGTTCAAGGGATGTCAATGCCATAACTGTGAGGAGTGGTAAGAAGCTTGGAGAGCCTAAAAAACCCAGGGATGCTAAAAAGTGAAGAAAGGGGTGAAAAACTCGTTGATAATTCTGACACTGAGTTACCGAGTGTGGAAATTGCGAAAATCAGGTAGAACCCACTCTTTCAATTAAATTTTATGCTGATCCATTTCTTTTTCCTTGCAGATTGGAGAAGTCAACTATACAATTGAAAGAAAATGAAATTAAAGAAGTGTTCAAAATAGATGGAATGTGTATACATTACATGATGGGATCAAATGAGTGCCAATATATTTTCAAAAAAATATCTCATATGAGGTTTCTTTCATCGAGTTTTCGAAGTCTAAAATGGTGAGAAAGATAGAGCTGAATGGATGGATCCTAAATGTAGCATCACATGTGCTATCTTTGAGACCAATTATGTAACCTTCTTAGAGTTTTTATTGAAAAGAGAAGTCTTGAGTCGAGCCAACGACTCTAAAAAAATGCGCTGATTGGGAGGCAAGCCAATACTTTGTTTTTTTTTTTTTTTTGTAAATTAGACAGTGTTCTATTTAGTTCATTTTTTCATTTTTTTCCCATTATTTTAGGAAAATGAGATCACATACATATTAGTTGATGAGGAAATTGAAGGGAGTAACAAGTTTTGGGGAGAAATATGTTGTAGACAAGTGATATTGGCTCACCCAGTATCGGATTCCCCATCTAGTGCTTTTGAACACAAACAACATCATTTCTCATCACTCTGACCCGATGACTTCTATACTAAACTTTGCACTCCTTTATTTACTTAAAATTGAATGATTGGTTGATGAGTTTATATATTTTTTATGTTCAATTTTAAGTTTGGGAGAGGTTGTGTAGTTTAGAGTGCTTGAAAGATTGCATGTCATATTTGCATTTGCATTGATTATATTTATTGTATTTTTCTATAGTTAATAATTATTATTTTAGAATGCATGTTTACGCCCTTTAGTATGTTTCTAGTTCTTGTTGAAAAATAATTAGAAATAAAGGGAATCTAGCAAAGATGACATTCGTTCGTGTGTGGTGTGATTGATTTCATGAGTGTAGGATTGATTTTTCTATGGCAAATGATATTTGATTGATTATGTTCTACAAAGTTTGTTTATTGGAATAGTACGATCACTTGACATATACATGATTTGATACAAATAACACTTCTTATGAGATTTGAGCCTTTGAGCACAAATAATAATTGAGAAGCTCTATTTCTTTTCGTGTGAGCTATCACACTTAGTTTGTTCATTCTAGAACTTGCTCGATTATGCTTTTTGAAATCATTGTTTTGGATTTGTGCGTTAAATGATAAGGGCACTTTGGTATCCCCATTTGAATTTTTTTTTTGTATTATCTCTTGTTTCAGTTTTCATTAGTGAGCCCCGTTGAGCCTCGACCATTTTCTTGATTGCACATATGTTTGCATTTTATAATTCTTGTCGTTCAACCTCTCCTTTTGAACCCTTGTCAAGGATATTTGTGAATTACATGTGTGGAGAGTTGGATATACAAACCTGATGAGGAACCATATGGATTGTGATTATATTGTGCTAACGTATCTGCCTGTTTGATCACTAAGGCTGTTGTCCCCCCCCCCCCCAAAAAAAAAACCAAAAGTGTGACGTAGTGCAGTAGTACCGTTGTATATATTTATTGGCACGATGTTTTTGCTTAAAAAAAAAAAAGAAAAAAAGTACGCGAGGCAGAATATAGTTACTGTATGTCAAGATTAATGCCCTTCTATCCAAAAAAAAACAAATTAAATAAATAAATAAAAGCAGAAGAAGAAAATGATAACAATAGCAAAAACAGTGATGATATGAGTATTTAAGATATTGGTTGTTAGAATTGTGGTATTTGGAGAATGATTTGCTAGTGAAAAAGAATTAAAGTTATGGGAGAATCGAATTGGCTATACTTGGAACTCATGAATATCCTTGGCATTTTTATCGTAAAATCTTTCGATTTCTTTTTCTATATCCTACCCCGACCTATAGTCACATTACAACCAATACAGACTCTCTGATTTCACACAAAGTTCAATTAACAAATGGTGAAAATTAGATATACGAGCAAGCCTATGGTAATGACAGACTTTATTGTGATTTGAGTGGTTTGTGATTTTATTACCCGTATATACACTTGAGTGAAATGAATTATCCATGGTGAGGGTATTGCATCCTTTCATATGAAATTTTGATTTAATTGTTGGGTAACAATGAAACACTTTGAAAATACAAAATCTTTCATGAACATTTGTCCGGTTGAATTAATTTTATCTCATGGAGATTACATGATTAGTCTAAGCATATTATTCCTAATTTCAACCGGGTGTATGCATTATTCTGTTTTTGCTTGAGGACAAACAAATGTTTGAGTTTGGGGGGATTTGATAAGTAGAAAATTGTGTGTATTTTAATTTGATAAAATTATACAATTAATTCTTATACACCTTTTATTTTCTTACTTATTTAATCGTTTAATGAGAACTACTTTCTTTTTTGTTTTTATGATTATTTGCAGTATTTTATAGATAATTTCAGACAATAACCTACATGAATGGTGGGCGAAGAACAAGAAAGACATTGCTGCTGCAATAAGGAGAGTTAATGGACTAAAGATTAAGGGCTTAATTAATTATTAATTAAGCCAAGTTAAGCCCATATAAAAATTTGGACAGCCACCCTTGCAGAGACCAGCAGCCAACCGAAGCGGCGTACAACAACGAGAGAGATTAAAAAACTCATTCAGCAAAGGATCAGCCGCAAGCAAGGAGAGATAGAGGAAATCAATTGTTGGTTTGGCATTTAGCTGGGAATCATTCACGCATTGGCAAGGAGGGAGAGAGAAAAAGATTTGTCACTAGCTTTTCGTTTATTCAATCCAAATATTCTTTCATGTTATTATTAGTTGATGATTATGGATTTTCTTTCATGTTATTATTAATTGATGATTATGGATTTTAATTTGATGATGTGTAACTAAATTTTAAATTTTGATTTAGGAGATGTTTGAACCTTATTTTAATATTATATTATTTAATTTTCATGACATCGTATTGATTTGATAAGTGTAAATTTATTACGTTGATTGTTTGAATGGGTTCACGATGTATAGATTGTTAATTGTGATTGATCAATTCAATTGATAGTTTGTACATTAGTGCTAGGGTTTAAATTTCAATCCGGTTTCAAATTGCAATCCGTAATTGTTGTGATATTGAACCCATTTGTCGCAACTAATAATAATTATTATTAGAATTAACGTAATTCAGGATTAATTGAATCGAGCGTATGAATTTGATAATCTGCCTACCCTATTATCCTAATTGATAATGCATTTAACGAATTAAATTCAAAAAGCGTATTTTGGACTATTCGATTAAACAGGTTAATTAGAGAGCGTATTCTAATTAATTACACTTAAGGGATAAAATGAATCAACATAGCTTGTTGTTGGTTTAGGGGTAGAAATTCCACAATTAAATTGATAAATTGTCATATAATCATATAATTTGGAATAGGGAAAAACTGAACCGCGAACCGAAATTGCTTATTATATATATATATACACATATATTATTCTGTGCTATTTGTTTGCTTGCTTTATTTTAATTTATTGGATTATATTGAAATTATGATAGTGGTAGTTACAAATCAATCAAAACTCCCCGTTTTTTCTTTACACTCGTGAACTTTACATAAAATAAAAATATAAATAATTCAAAAATTCTCTGTAGGATCGATCCTTACTTCCCACTACTACAAAATAGTAGAGAAAAACGAGGAAAATAAATATAATTAATTTTGACGTGCCCCGACAACACGGTCAATGGTTTAGATCTAAGATATGTTGATCTTTTCTATGACCATACTAGTGTTATAAATATGTCCAAGAATAAAATCCAACACTCTAGAACCAACTATACTTATCTATTGTACCATTTTTTAGGGAGACGGTTGAGGAATGAATCATTGTTATAGAGCATGTTCTCACTCAAGGGTAGTTGATAGCTAGCATATATTTTTACTAAATCACTCGTTGTTCAAACATTTATACAGGAAATTCTTAGAGATTTTAGATATTTAATTAAGATTAAAACAGAAAAATATTTTGAAATAGGCAGGTGTCAGGATTATTTTGTTTTGAACTTTGAACCCAAATTCTTTTAATTCATCACTCAAACCCTAGATTGGAAAGTATTATGATTTGATAATGATGTAGTGAGAAACTGTCAGTTGTATGATTGAGCATCACATATATACAAATTTTAGATCTGTGAAAGCTTCTAATATTTTTTCAATCAATGTTCTTACTACATATGAACTAAATAGGGGTTATGAAGAAACCAGAACTTGTCACAATGAATTTTTTTAGTGTAGTACTTACTTAGGTGGTTTGCAAGCTACTACATAAGTGGACATCATTCAGAGTGACAAAGAATACTCAATTTTATATACTTTGAATTGATACTATAAAGAGTGAATGAAATATTGTATTTCCCTTAAGTGAATAAACTTTACTCATTACAATATATAAAGCGAGATTTTACCTAATCTATACATGTGAAGGAATAAACAAGATCCTAAATTATAGGAATAATATAATACATAATCAAGGATAAATTAATGCTTTATTTTATGCTATTATCCCCCCTCAAGCAAGACGTGGGAGGAGGCCGACGCGTAGCTTGGCTCGGAAAAAAATTGAAGAGAGGATGAGGGAGTGCCTTTGTAAAAATATCAGCAACTTGTAGATCGGAAGAAATGAACTGCGTTTGTAGATACCCATTGAAGACAAGCTCCCTGACAAAGTGAAAGTCAATATCAATGTGTTTAACACGTTTATAAGGCTTGGCTTTTGACTTAGAAAATAGCATTGTTGTTATCAGAGAAGAGGACTGGAGAAGAGTGATAGGTATATAAACCAAATTGCACAATTCAACAATAGCAACATAATTGAAATGAGATTTTATTGAATCAAAACTGCAGTGTTTACAATGATAGGAAAGATTCATAACAATCGACTGGGATTCTCAGGGGAAGAAGGAGATTCCGAGATCGATCCTAAAACTCACAAGACTTGACTAAAACGACGGACTCTAATCGCATGCATGAATTGAGCTAAGACCCCCTATTTATACGCTGCAAAAAGAGAGAGAAGGAAGGTGGTGAATGAACAGTGCCCTGGGTGGAGAAAACGTAATATCCGAAGTGCGACTCTATTAATTGGATAAGTGGAATGCGCCTTCCAGCTCCCGGTCCCACGCCACGTGTTCAATCCTTATTCACTGACTCTAACGGCTACAAAATAACCACTCGATGTGCAAAGTGCTTCTCCCAGCTGGATCTTGAGCAAAGGTGCATAACAATACCTCCCTCTCAAGAACATCCTTGTCCTCAAGGATCAAAGGTTGGAAATTGCTGCTTCAGAGTATCATAGTCCTCCCACGAGCTATCCTCCGGCGCGGCGTTGAGCCACTGAACAAGTACTTGGGCCACAGCTCGATGTCCACGCTTGACGATCCTGCGATCAAGAATATTAAGAGGTTCAAGAATCAAGTGCCCGTGTGTAGTGTTAATATCGGGTAAGTGTTTTTGTGCGATTATAGTCCCGTTCTTGCGCTTTAGTTGAGAAATGTGAAAAGTAGGATGAATCTTAGAAGTCTCCGGAAGCTGTAATGTATAAGCCACAGCACCAATTTTGTTGATAATCTGAAACGGCCCAAAGTACTTAGGTGAAAGTTTGTGATGTTGTTGTGATCTTGCTGAAACTTGTTTATATGGTTGAAGCTTGACAAACACCCATTCCCTCACTGAAAGATTCCTTTCTGATCTGTGTTTATCTGCTTGTTGTTTCATTCTGTTTTGTGCTTGCATGAGATGGTGTTTGATCAACCTTATAGTAGACTCTCTATGCTGTAGACTACGATCCACCAAATCCAATTTATAGTCAAAAGGTGTGTAAGATGTGTGTGCAGGAGGCGGCTGTCCATAGACTACTTCATATGGTGTAAGTTTGAGAGAAGAGTGGTAAGTGGTGTTGTACCACCATTCTGCTAGAGGTAGCCACTGCACCCATTCCTTTGGTCTCTCCCCTGTCATGCACCTCAAATAGCATTCTAGGCATCTATTCACCACTTCACTTTGTCTATCCGTCTGTGGGTGATAGGCAGTAGAGTAATGAAGCTGCACCTGTTGTAACTTGAAAAATTCCTTCCAGAATGAACTCATAAATATAGTGTCCTTATCACTTACAATCACCTTAGGCATCCCATGAAATTTATAGACGTTAGCCATGAAGTTCTGAGCCACGGGACTAGCAGTATAAGGATGAGTAAGGGCTGAGAAGTGAGCCATTTTGCTCAATCTATCAACCACCACAAATATTGCTTCCTTTCCATCTGACTTTGGCAACCCAACAATGAAGTCCATGGAGATCTCTTCCCACACTCTATCTGGCACTGGTAAAGGCTGTAGTAATCTAGGAGTAGCAACATTCTCACCCTTATTCATTTGACAAATGTCACATTCTTGGATAAACTTGTAAACATCATTTTTCATACCCTTCCAAAACATGTTTTGCTTCAATCGATGCAAGGTGTTTCTTATTCCAGAATGCCCTCCCTCAGAGGAGGTGTGGAAATGTGATAAGATCTTCTACTTAAGATTGTCATTAGCTGCAACCACCCACTTCCCTTTCCTAGTTAAAATACCATGTTGCCATTCATACTTTGCAAACTTACCACTGTTCTGTTGCAAGCCTGTGATGATCTTCTTCAGTTTAGGATCCTGCTCATAAAATCCTTGAATATCTGAAAGTAGGGTACTGTGAGGTCCTGTAATGACATTAATAGCAGCTGTTGTAGGATCAAGATGAGAGTTCCTTCTAGACAAGCCATCTGCTACTATGATCTCCTTCCCCTTCTTGTATTCCACTGAGTAGTCATATCCCATGAGTTTAACTAACCATTTTTGTTGTGATGGAGTAGAAATCCTTTGTTCCAGAAGATACTTGAGACTTTGGTGATCAGTCTTGATAATGAAATGTTTGCCAATTAGGTAAGGCCTCCACTTCTGAATAGCAGTAACCAAAGCTAACAACTCCTTCTCATAGACTGACATCCCTTCTTGTAGAGTGGATATGGACTTGCTCATGTATGCTATAGGCCTTCCCTTCTGCATAAGAACAGCCCCCAAACCCTTTCCACATGCATCAGTTTCTACGACAAATTCTTGAGTGAAATTTGGTAAGGCTAGGACTGGTGTATTTATCGTAGCTTCCTTGAGATCTTCAAAAGCCAAAGTAGCATCATCATTCCACTGGAACTTATCTTTCCTGAGCAGCTGAGTTAGAGGATAAGCCAACTTGTCATAACCCTTTACAAATCTTCTGTAGTACCCTGTTAAGCCAAGGAAGCCCCTCAATTCTTTGATATTCTGTGGAAGTGGCCACTTCTTAACTGCTTCAATCTTGCTAGGATCAGTGTTAACCCCATCACCAGTAATAATATGCCTAAGATAGCCCACTGAATTGCTGCCAAAGACACACTTACTCTTCTTCACATATAACTGATTCTACCTTAGTGTTTCAAAGGTTTGAAACAGGTGTTGTATATCAGAATCCATGTCTCGACTGTACACCAAAATGTCATCAAAGAATACCAAAATGAACCTCCTCAAGAAAGGTTGGAAAACCTTGTTCATCAACCCTTGGAATGTAGATGGAGCATTAGTAAGTCCGAAGGGCATTACCATGAATTCGAAATGTCCATGGTGAGTTCTAAAAGCCGTTTTATCAATGTCATCTTCATACATCCTAATCTGGTGGTAACCAGATCTCAGATCCAATTTAGAAAACACCTTAGCTCCATACAGTTCATCTAAAAGTTCTTCAATAACAGGAATGGGAAACTTGTCTTTGATGGTATGTTTGTTCAACTCTCTAAAGTCTATGCACATCCTCCAACTTCCGTCCTTCTTCTTAACCATAACCACTGGAGAAGAATAGGGGCTATTACTTTCCCTAATCACTCCAGAATCCAACATCTCTTTGACTAACCTCTCAATCTCATTCTTCTGAAGAGTGGGGTATCTATAAGGTCTAATATTCACTGCTTCAATTCCTTCCTTCAAAGGTATTTTATGGTCATAGCTTCTTCTGGGAGGTAGGGTAGTAGGTTCCTGAAATAATTCACCATACTCGTCCAGTAGCCCCTCTAACCCGTTGTCAACAGCTCCTTCCAGATTACACAAACTGCCCACAAAAGAATCAGCCTGAGTGTCACCTACTGGAGGGTCTTTATCTTGAAAAATGCCAACATAGCTGGTGGATATTTGAGCTGATTTGTCTAAGATCTTGTTGATCTTCTTATTGGATACTAACTTGATGCCATTAGGTTGCTTACCCCTTAATACCACACTTTTTCCTGCTATAGAGAAAACCATCTTAAGTTCACTGAAATTCCATTTGATATCCCCAAGGGTTACCAACCATTGAATACCAAGCACCATGTCACAGCCTCCAAGAGGTAATAACATCACATCAGTGGAGAACTGAACCCCTTGCATCCTCCAACAGAAATCCTTGCATATGAATTTACTGATAACCTTGTGCCCATCTGCAATAGCCACTGGAAATGGCTCAGTTTCTTCCAAACGACAACCAAGGTATTTAGTTATTCCTTCATTCACAAAGTTATGTGTACTTCCACAATCAATAAGAATGTTAATGGCCTTTCCCTTAGCTGATCCAGTGATTCTCATAGTCTTGAAATTTGGTACCCCATCATTGCACTCACAGAAATGTGTGATTGTGGCTCCTCAAAGTCCCACTCCTCCCCGATCTCAGTAACCTCGTGTGGTGAATCAGTAGTCTCCTCATTCTTGCCTTCCTCTTCCTCCAACACCTCCATTATATATATCTGCTTCCTCTTAGCACACTGGTGGTCCCTAGTATACTTCTCATCACACCAAAACACTGCCCCTTGGCCCTTCTCTCATCCATCTCCTGTGTAGACAATCGTCTAGAGGGAATCAAAGAATTTGTGGATCCCCTTCCAGACAAATTGGTAGCAGGTCTAGCATTGTTGATAGTTCCCCTATTGTTAACACTCATAGAAGGAGCTGCAGTGTTAGCATATGGTTTCTGATTACCATAAGAATTCCTCTGTGTAGGGAAGGAAATTCTATTGGTAGGAACAACAGAAGTGGACACTGGAAACCTCTTACCACCTATGTGCAAAACTTGCTCCTGCAACTTAGCTAAACATATAACATCTTGGAGTGTCTTGGGTTTGAACATGCGTACATGAACAACTATTTCAGGCTTCAATCCCCCTAAAAAACAACTGATAGCATAATTCTCAGGTAGCTCCAAACAATTGACCAGCTCATCAAACCTGTCCAGATAATCCAGTACAGTCCCTTCCTGTTTCAAATTCACCAACTCAGCCATCGGGTCTTCAAACATCAAAGTACCAAACCGATCATTAAGAGCTCTGACATAGCTCTCCCAATCTGGTAGCTCCCTTGTAATCCTAGACTTGATGAACATTTGGTGCCATTGGAGAGCCTTACCCTCTAAGTGAACGGCTGCTATTTTAACTTTAGAGTTCAAAGGAGTTTCATCTATCTCAAAAAACTGCTCACAACGGTATACCCAACCCCTCAAATCGGACCCATCGAATTTAGGAAACTCAATTTTAGAGAACTTAGTGGGAATAGCATATTCATTACCTGGGTGCAATTCTCTTCGGGTATCACTGTGGCTCCCTTCTCCGATCTGTGAGTTTCTACCACCATCGGCATTCATTGTCTGCATTTTCTCCATCATCAGGGCCATCATGGTTCTCATCTCATTCATCCCTTCTTTCACTGCATTGAGTTCCTTCCTCATGTCCGCCGATCGTGTTCCCTCCGCCATAGCTACAACTCCAACAAATGGATCTCAAGCCGCCGAGGATCGACGGCTCTGATACCAATTGATAGGTATCTAAACCAAATTGCACAATTCAACAATAGCAACACAATTGAAATGAGATTTTATTGAATCAAAACTGCAATGTTTACAATGATAGGAAAGATTCATAACAATCGACTGGGATTCTCATGGGAAGAAGGAGATTCCGAGATCGATCCTAAAACTCACAAGACTCGACTAAAACGATGGACTCTAATCGCATGCATGAATTGAGCTAAGACCCCCTATTTATACGCTGCAAAAAGAGAGAGAAGGAAGGTGGTGAATGAACAGTGCCCTGGGTGGAGAAAACGTAATATCCGAAGTGCGACTCTATTAATTGGATAAGTGGAATGCGCCTTCCAGCTCCCGGTCCCACGCCACGTGTTCAATCCTTTTCACTGACTCTAACGGCTACAAAATAACCACTCGATGTGCAAAGTGCTTCTCCCAGCTGGATCTTGAGCAAAGGTGCATAACAAAGAAGGGTTGAATAACGCACACCAGTTCAGAAGCCGAATTCGCAAGGGCACGACATGTCCAATTGTGTTCATATGATGTTCGTCCTAAAGTTGAACCGGATTTTTCTTAATTTATTTTTCAAAATAGGGTGCCTGCTGAAAATTTCTGAGTACTTTTTCTCAAATATTAATTTATCTTTTATTTTGTTAAATCTCATCACAAAGAGTATCCATCCGCATCTTCTGTTCTTGTTTCAAAAGATTTTGGAAATTGACACGTTTTTATGAGGTTTTCGTTATTTCCATAACCTTAAAAAGTGGGACCATAACTCAATAACTGACTAAAGGAGTTAAAATTGTGTGAAATTCTTTATATATGTGTATCTACAGATTGTTCACGAAAACCAAAGACTCTCGTCTTTATTTATCTATTTAGATTTCTCTTATGAAGTCGTGATTTTTTGAAACTCCTCTCATTGTTTTCTCTCTGAGTTGAATTCTTCAGGAAAATACCAGGGATCAAGAGTTTTGTTGAGGGATAAGGAACAATCCTTCATCTTCTACTCCTTAAACATGCTCAATTTTCTTTTGTTGCTCCTCTTAATACATGTTCTTCTAAGTTTTCCAATTCTTTGTCATCTGGACCGAAAAGGGGAGAATATGTTGATGCTACTAGTGCTTTTGCAGAGAAATATGATGCTACATTACAAGGAGAATATTATGATTTGTTTAAAATGAATGAATAAATGTTCTTGTGTTGATAGAATTACGATCTGTGCAGCAACGTATTTTTCATTCCGAATGCCAAAGGGAGATTGGTAAATGCATAAATTGACGCTGACAAAAATATTGAATATATGATCTAAGTATGTTATATCCTTAACTTCTATTAGTTTGTTGGATTGCTGCTACAATTTTGACAGATGCAAAGACCATTCCGGCAGCACCCTTTGAAAAAGATGTTACCTTATTGAGAATATTTGATAGGGACGAATTACTTGAAACAAGAAAAGAAAGATTGGAAGCAAAGGGTAGACTTTTGAAGACTTATTTTCGAGATGCATATTGTTGTATATTACTTACACTAGCATTCAATAGCAATTGGAATATTAATTCTTCTTATGTATTTGTGAAGATTGTTGTAATTCCGTTCTTATTTATTTGTAATCACAATTCTTCACCTTATAAGAACTATAAGTGAATATGTCTAGATAGGTGGTGTATTTTGGTGGGATACCCCTGTTGTTGGTTAATTTCTAATGGCAGAAGCCAAAAGAAAAAAAAAAAAAAGTTTAGGCTCCATTTACTTGGATAAATGGGATTGGATTGAATTGATAAAATTTTGAGCACTTTTATGTATATGCTTCATTTTCTTCTAGTAACATATTTTTGTAACACTTGATAATGATACAAAATGAAATTTTGACCAATAGAATAAGGTCGAGCGATGACGACTTAGAGAGAGCAGTTCTGAAAATATGAAGAATCGATGTGCACTTTACAACATCAATTTTTAATATATAAAATGATGCAACAATAGCAATATAAATATATTTCTATACTAGTATAATAAATAAAATTCTAAGTATAATTTTCGGTTTTTAAATATTTTTGAAAAATGATGTGTCAACTTTTAATTAGTTGAATTTTATTTTTTTTCTTTTTAAAAATATTTTCTCTAATTTGCTAAAAGAGAAATTATTTTTTTCGTTTCTACTATTTTTTATGTGTAATACATTAAATTAATTATCTTTTTAACGATATTTCATTATACACAATTTCACATATATTAAAGTGGATATTAGAGGTGAAGATATAATTTGTTTTTAATTATTGGAGTTAGATGTTAATATTTATTGTGTATTTAATTATTTGTATTAGATTTAATTATAAATAAATATTAAATAATTTTTGAAAAAACAATTAAATAATATAATTTTTATATAATTAATATATTTATTATGTAAACAATATTTTTTTGGGAAGGAAGAAATATATTTTAATATAAAATTATATCCTTTTACATATTTCAGTAAAATAAAAAATTATTCACATGCTGTTAATTATTTATATTTAAATATCGATCAACTTAAAATAATTTTAATTTAAATATATTAAAAATTATATATTGAACGGAGCCTTACAACTAGGGAACGACAGAATGGATTACGTCCAAATAGTCTTGAATGCATATCGAAATAAATATAATAAAATATACACTTTGTAAAATGGCGCAACAATAGCAGTATAAACAACAGAATAGATTAGGTTCAGTGACTCTTGAATACATATCGTAATGTAGACAAAAGTCTCCAATAAATAAATAAGGAAACACAAATTTATTTTCTGAATAAAAACAAAAAACTGAACTAAAGATTTATTGCAAATACATTAAAACAGAGATAGAAGATAGGAGTCCGGGGGGCGGATGTTGGAAGCAAAGCAAACAACACAAACTCCAAAATGGCGGCACCTAATCACCAAAACTTGTAAACCCCTTCCACAGCCCCACCCCCACCCCCACCCCCCAACACATAAATCTGCTTCTTCTTCTTCTTCTTCTTCTTCTTCTTCTTCTCCTTAAGCTTTCTTTTACAGGGTTCTTAAGCTTTTGACTTTTGTGGGTTCATTTATGTTAACGAAGAAGAAAGACAAAGACAAGATGAGGTGTGGAAATGAAAGAAAAACATCGTCTTCTTCACCACGACTGGATTCTGAGGTGGGGTTGGGTCTGAAGATGCAGTTGCAAGCTTCTGATTCGTATTCCTGTAAGAAGGCCATAGATTTGAACATTAATGATTATTTATAGCTTGCTGCTTCTAAAACAAAAGCTAACGTTTGCCAGCTACATATATCTTATCCAGGTTGTGGAACTGGAGGTGGTGGTGGGCCCTATTTCAGTAGCACAGGTAACCAGGTGGCTTGTCTATATGGGGTTGCTGATGGTATGTTTGTACCAAGAAGCTTTCACAATACAGCTTCTGGTCCTCTCTCTCTCTCTCTCTCTCTCTGTGGTTGCTGATGGTATAATTGTACCAAGAAGCTTTCACAATACAGCTTCTGGTCATCTCTCTCTCTCTCTCTCTCTCTCTCTGGGGTTGCTGATGGTATGTTTATACCAAGAAGCTTTCACAATACAGCTTCTGGTCATCTCTCTCTCTCTCTCTCTCTCTCTGTTTGACTTAGTTACCTTTTTCGATTTTGGTTGCTTTTGACTGGATGGGTGAGAAGGGCCAGTGGTACTGTGTGAGAGAATAAATTGCTTTTGTATCTGAAAGTTTTTATATATATCGTAAGCAGCAAAAAGGGATCCAAAGATGTGATTTTTATTATCGTTAGTGGTGGTTTGGGTTGCTGCAGGAGGAATGGCTGTGTCTGGAAAGGCTCTTTTCACAGCCTCACAGTGGCAAGAATTGGAGAGACAAAACACTATATACAAGTACATCCAGGCCTCAATCGCTGTCCCTCCTCAACTCCTGTTACCTACCTCCAGTTCCCCACACAACAGTCTCTCTCTCTCTCTCTCTCTCTCTCTCTCTCTCAGAGTAGTACACTGTGGATTGAATGTTTGGTTATTTCTGCAGCATCGAGTAGTTCAGATTTGAGGTTTTCATCAAGTGGGATAGATCCAGAGGCATGGAGGTGTAAGAGAACAGATGGGAAGAAATGGAGGTGTTCAAGAGACGTAGCACCCCAGCAGAAGTACTGTGAGCGTCACGCCCACAAGAATAAACCTCGTTCAAGAAAGCTTGTGGAACTCTCTTCTCACAAACCCCTTCACTGCTCGACTTCTCAATTCACAGCACTCTCTTCTCCATCATTTGACCAAACCAGGTGGGGTCGATTAAGCTCTCTCTCTCTCTCTCTCTCTATTTTATTTTTTCTATATTATATTCATATGTTGTTCTTATCAGGACACATATTATTGTTCTTTTATTCTTTTTATGTTTTTTATGTATTTCCTGATAATATTAAAGTTGCACTGAGTCGTTCATGTGCTGATGCAGTGACACAAACTCTGTTAGTGCTCGTATAAAACAACAGCAGCAATTGGAGCAACTTATGCAGATGTCGTCGTCGCCTAGAATGGACGACCTTAATAACAGTGATCCTAACAAGAGCATGTCTGTGTATCACCCACACTTCGAGAACAAACAAGGTTTCATTACCTTGAATCCCTACATGTCCGAATATCGCAACTCAATTCTTGACCCCAAAATGGAATCCTTACAAGAAGAGACACAGACAACAAGACACTTGTTCATTGATGCCTGGGGGAAGGAGGGCTATGATGCCTCTCTGAGCAAGGATTTTCCAGTTTCACCCTCATCACCGCCGCTTAGTCTGTCCATATCCGGTGGGAGTTATGATTATGAAAAGGGTGATTCTGGAATTCAGAAGATGAGTGCAGATAGGGAGAGTGATGGGAGGATTTGGAAGCCAGAATGGATGACTCGGCCGGTTCCTTGGATGAACTCACCACCTCCGGGTGGGCCCCTGGGAGAGGTGTTGTGCCTGGGAAATGCTAATACGACGAGGGGTGGTTTTGATCTGGCGTCAGCGCAGGGATATAGCTACACCGGCATTAATACGAATAGCAGCAGCTGCAGTAAAAGCTCCTGTGAGGAGAGCAGCCATGCACTCAATTTCATTGGGTGACATCTTATCTTTGATTAATTGTTTTGTTTTTTGGCATTTAGCCATTGTAGGGTTGAACTTGAGCTAAGAGATGTGCAGCAAATGTGCCCTTCGATTTTCCTTTTTGTTTTCAGTCTTAACTCTGGGTCATTTACTCACTCCAACTACCATTTGCTGTCATTTGATTGTTATCTGCTTATAATTAATTAAGGCTTTAATTTTATTTTGCAACTTCATGACATTTAATAACTTTGACATATAAAGAATTTAATACGTTCCTTTTTTCGGTAATAAATTAAAATTTCAGGGATATTTCATTGAACTTTTTATAAATTATATTAATCATAAAGTTATTTTATATATATTTAAATTATCTTTAAAAATCTGGAAACAATATAGACAAATAATTAAACTATTTTTAAATATTTAAAAATTGATAAAAGAAATCTTAACTCGAATTAAATAATTCATGCTATTTTATAATTTTCTAAATTAGATATAACATAAAGAATAATTTAACATTTTGAAAACTGCTTCAATATGTTGAAATAAATTACAAATTTGATTTTTTATATACTACACATTATTTTGAAGATATAAATTATAAAATTTTTATTTTTTTTTGAAACAATAACAACGTTCAATTTTTTGCAAATAATTCACACAAATTTGCACATAATACAATACAAAATGAAAATTGGTATCAGAAATGTTGGAGAGCAATGTATTATACTGCAATGGGAGTAGGACAACCTAATTTCACTCGACAGGCCCATCATATTTTTAGTAATATCTTCAGTTTAAAATAATTTTTCAAATAACTATAAGATTTTTTAGAAGTGTTTTCATATTTTCTTAAAATTATTTTAAGATTCTTGACATAATGTCTGGTTTTTAAAATTAATTTAAAAGTTTTACAAAAAAATTATGGATTTATAAGAAAATAATTTTAAAAGATATTTTCTTATATTTGTAATTTTATGACTTTTAAGAATTACTTTAATAATTTCATTATAATTTCAGTTTTTACAAATATTTTAAAGAATTTTCTAATAATTTTCATATTTTAAAAATAGTTTTCAGATTTTCAAAATAGTTCTAAGAGTTTTATTTTTTAATTTCTCTGGATTAATCTTTAAAATTTGACTTTTCGTCTAAACAAGGGGACGGAGGTTTGCACTGAAAATATTTGTATACTTTGGGCTACAATGAAAAAAAAAGAAAAAAGAAAAACTTTAATTACTAAATTGAAAAAACCATTATTTTTCATGTTGCAAAATAAAATTAACCCATTAATTTTATCTTTCTTCTACTTTTAATATTTTCTGAAAAAAAAAAGTAGGCTCTTAACACCTAGTAAAAAGAAATTAAGAGGATATAACATAATGATAAAGATGTGCGGTCAAATTCTGACTGTTTAGAATCATTTTTTTAAAATTATAACTAGTGTGATACCTTTCGATGCACAAAAGATATTGTTTTCTTATATTTTATAATATAATTATATATTCAAGTTATATAGTATATTAGAAGGTGTAAATTTGTAATTCAGTGATTATTTTTTTGTATAATGAGTAGAAATTTGTTGTAATTTTTTGTTTTGTCTTTTCTTCTATTAGAATTAGTCTCGTTCACAAATTGATAAGCATGATATCCATGATTTGTAGAAGGTCGAATCAAATCAAATAAAAAAAAATAGGCATATCAGCAGATTAATGAAAATAAAGATTTGTACAGATCTCATAAAATTTGCTAATTACATAGTCAAATTAAGGACAAAAATATTTTGCAAATTGTTAATTAAATGTAATAATATTACAAAAATTTGAAATTTGATAGAAACAAATACTTTGAAAGCTAACGAAAAATCGCACGGTGCTTATACGTCGAAATAATTAGCAGATCTCAACAAAAATTACAAGAATAATCTAACGAAACATGAAAGAGATGGACGAACTTTCTGTTTAAAAATAAGAAAGAAAAATAGTTAAGAAAATTAAAATATGTTAATGATAAATTGAAAGCAACAGGTGAATAAAATTTATAAAAAATAAAATAAACCTAAAAATATTATTTTGGAAGAGTGTAGGCTTTTGTGACAATTGAAATATGACACATATTATCCTACATGTGTGGCACCCCCACCATAATAACCCACAATATTTTTAACCTGGTTAAACATGTACATTTTTTTTCATTCACCTGTGAACACCTATAACATATTTACGAGGTATAATTTATCTCCCAAACAACAACTCATTCACACCCAAACAAAATCCACAGTAGATGCAAACGTATTTACCACAACCACACAAATATTTACATGCCCAAAAATTGATTAACATTATACAAGTTCAAACTAAATAAAAAAAATAGAAGCCCAAAAGCATAGTACGCCCATGGTTTAGCCCCAAAGGTCGTCATCTATGTACACCGATCTCAAAAGCTTGTTGAAGCACGAACAGCATGTCCGGTAAGCCATAAGCTTACACACCATCAACATGCTCACCTACAATGGACAAACTAGGTGAGCTACAGCCCAGTAAGCAGAAATCATGCATGTACGATAAATTAAATGCTTGCAGAAACTTTAAAGAGATGTGAAAGGCATACTACTGAAACCCTAACTACTGTTTTGGAATATCTTATCTTTATAGGGCCCGTGACCAACCTACTGTGCACCGGAAAGAGCTAACTCAATAAATAATCACAATCTTATAGTCTATCTATGTCTCACATGCCACTGGGCTCGACAAATCGAGCCTATCCATGTCTCACATGCCACCGACTCAATATGTCATAAAGTCTATCCGTGTCTCACATGCCACCGGCCTGACGAATCAAGCCTATCCGTGTCTCACATACCACCGGCCTCGGTACACTAGTAGTGGTCAACATTACATTTTCGTTTCTTTTCATCACACAATGAATGCAAAATAGGCTATATACGACCCATGCGTACACATACCGATGCTCGTGAATGTTATGTTTATACAATATTAAATTAATCATTTACACCACGTAATTCATACCAATCGATATCAAGAGGCACAAATCACAAATATTCCATAAGATATTATTCATATCTACCAATATCAAAAGACACAATTCACCAATATTCCATAAGGTAATATTCATATTATCAGTATCAAAAGGCACAATTCGCCAATATTCCATAAGATAATATTCATATTTATCAATATTAAAAGGCACAATTAGTCAATATTCCATAAGATAATATTCATATCTATCAATATCAAAAGGCTAAAGTTACAAATATTCAATAAATAACACAACAAATATTATGTCTATGCATTGTAGGTGCAAATGGATTTTTACTTACCTCTTTTCCAATTATATATATCCCAGACTTCCACATGTATGGTCAAGCTAGTAATTTTTCTGGAACCGAAGGCTTGCGTTCCCAAATTTATCTTCTCTCCTCTCTCTCTCTCTCTCTCAACCTCTCCTTCTTCTTCTCTTTATTTTTTTCTCTTCTTTTACTCACCCTGCTGTCCTCCCGTACCATCCAGCAAAATGAAGACCCTTTCCCTTTTCTTTTTTTTTTTCTTCATAAGGTAACCGCCTTACATATATATATATATATATATATATATATATGCACACACAACATACACACACTTATTATATATAACACACCACTAATTAGGATTAGTATTATTTTATTATAATTAATTTATAACTACACTAATTACATATATATATATATATACATCATCAACGTAATGAATATTACAATTATTATTATTGTTATTGTTGTTGTTGTTATTATTATTATTATTATTATTATTAATATTATTATTATTATTAATTCGCCACGTGTAATCTTAGTTTATTAATACTTGACACCTAATATCTTCCTCGGCATTTGGCCTAAGGGGTTCCACCCTATAATGTAAACCCTACAAAATTTAACATCAATATACCAAGCATAATTAAATATGAGCTACGGTGCCAATAAAATACAATTTAAATAGCAAATAAAATTATAAAATGAATGCAATGCATGAATTATATTGACCAGTGAGTAGTGAGAGGCTTGGGGTATCACTTCCTCCCCTTCTTATAAACATTTCGCCCTCGAAATTTATTTACTTGAATAGTTCTGGGTATTTCGACTTCATTCCATCTTCTCTTTCCCAAGTAGTTTCTTCTATCGACTGGTTTCTCCATAGAACTTTGACTAGTGGAACTTCCTTATTTCTCAGTTGCTTCACTTCTCGTAGTAAAATTTCCACAGGCATTTCTTCATAGCTTAAGTCT
Source organism: Caryopteris x clandonensis (assembly GCA_028749325.2). Lineage (NCBI taxonomy): Eukaryota > Viridiplantae > Streptophyta > Magnoliopsida > Lamiales > Lamiaceae > Caryopteris > Caryopteris x clandonensis. The sequence continues at coordinate 5,994,199 of JAPYKT020000019.1, read as the reverse complement.
GTTTTTAACTCTGCGGGTTCATTGTTCAGAATATGAGATGGATTTGCTACATACTTTCTCAATACAGACACATGGAACACATTGTGTATCTGAGTCATTGATCCAGGCAGATCAAGTCTGTAGGCAACATCACCAATTCTCTCAATAATAGGAAATGGACCAATATACCTCGGACGTAGCTTTCCTTTCTTACCAAACCTCATTATTCCTTTCATCGGAGAAACTTTCAAAAGTACCCGATCTCCTACTGCAAATTCTAACGTTCTCCTTCTTTTATCTGTATAACTTTTCTGTCGACTCTGAGCAGTTTTCATTCTCTCTCGAATATGTGCTACAACTTCTGACATTTCTATGATCATATCTGGATCCAAAAGCTTTCGTTCACCAACTTCATCCCAATGTACCAGGGATCGACATTTTCTACCGTAGAGTGCTTCATATGGAGCCATCCCAATAGTTGACTAATAGTTGTTATTATAAAAAAACTCTATCAAAGGCAAAAACTTGCTCCATTGTCCCTGAAAATCTAACACACAAGCTCTGAGCATGTCCTCCAATGTTTGTATTGTCCGCTCTGACTGCCCATCTAACTGAGGGTGATATGCAGTACTGAAGGACAACTCTGTCCCTAATGCCTTGTGTAGACTCTTCCAAAAGGCAGAAAGAAATCTTGAATCCCTATCAGAAACAATGGACAGTGGAACTCCATAAAGTCGGACTATCTCCTGTATATATAGTTGAGCATATCAATCCATTGAATAAGTAGAACAAATAGCAAGAAAATAGGCAGATTTTGTAAGTCGATCCACAATAACCCAGATAGCATCATGACCTTTGACTGTTTTTGGTAATCCTACGACAAAATCCATGGTAATGTTCTCCCATTTCCATTATAGAATCAGTAAGGGCTGCAAGGTTCCTGCTGGCCTTTGATGTTCTGCCTTTACCCGTTGACATGTCAAACATTGTTTCACATACCGAGCAACATCTCTCTTCATACCTGGCCACCAATAATGCAATTTCAAGTCTCTGTACATTTTAGTAGCTCCTGGATGTACTGAATACGGTGTCGAGTGTACTTCTGCCATGATATTTTTACGTAAATCATCCACATTAGGTACACATAATCGATTTCTGAATCGAAGGACCCCTTCCTTTGATGTTCGAAAATCTGATGCTTTTTTGGAAGCAACATATTCCTTTACTTTAGCCAAATATTCATCTGTGAGTTGTCCCTGCTCAATTCGATCAAGTAAAGTAGGTCGAAGAGTTAACGTTGTTAATTTTGCTTCCACTAATCCATGCATTACAACTTCGATGTTCATTTTTTGCAGGTCCGGTAACTCCTGTCGTTGAATTATAGCCATCATAGTAGTGTTATGAGTTGACTTTCTGCTTAATGCATCTGCTACAACATTTGCTTTACCAGGGTAATAATTGATAATACAATCATAATCTTTCACTAGTTCCAACCATCTTCGTTGCCGCATATTCAGCTCTTTCTGTGTGAAGAAATACTTTAAGCTTTTATGATCAGTATAGATCTCGCATCGTTCTCCGTATAGATAATGTCTCCAAATTTTAAGTGTGAATACCACTGCAGCAAGCTCTAAATCATGAGTAGGGTAATTCTTTTCATATTCTTTCAGCAGTCTAGATGCACACGCTATTACCTTTCCATTCTGCATTAATACACAACCCAAACCATTCTTCGAAGCATCACTGTAAACCACAATACCTTCATTACCTGATGGAATTACAAGGATGGGTGCTAAAGTCAATCTCCTCTTTAGTTCTTGAAAACTTTGTTCACATGCTTCTGTCCATCGGAAGGTTACATTCTTTCTAGTCAACTATGTCAGTGGAGATGCAATTTTTGAAAATCCTTCTACAAATCTGCGATAATATCCGGCTAGACCCAGAAAGCTACATATCTCGGAAGGAGTAGTAGGCTGTGGCCAATTGTTAATTGCTCTAACTTCACTTGGGTCAACTGAAATTCCTTTTCCTGACACAACATGTCCCAGAAATACTACTCGATCTATCCAGAATTCGCATTTCTTGAACTTAGCAGACAACTGTTTCTCTTTCAAAATTTCTAACACCTTTCTCAAGTGGATATCATGCTCTTCTTTGGTCTTCGAATAGATCAAACTATCATCAATAAACACAATAACGAACTTATCCAGGAGATCTTTAAATACTCGATTTATTAGATCCATAAAGGCAGCTGGGGCATTTGTTAAACCAAATGGCATTACTAGAAACTCATAATGTCCATACCTGGTACTGAATGTTGTCTTTGGAATGTCTCTCTCATTAATTTTCAGCTGATGATAACCCGATCGTAAATCAATCCTTGAAAATATTGATGCACCCTGAAGCTGGTCAAGTAAATCATCGATTCTAGGCAAAGGATACTTGTTCTTGATTGTAACTTTGTTTAGCTCTCTGTAATCTATACACATTCTCATACTGCCATCCTTCTTCCAAACAAACAAAATCGGTGCACCCCAAGGTGAAAAGTTAGGTCTGATAAAACTTTTGTCTAGTAAATCCTGCAGTTGTATCTTCAATTCTTTCAATTCAGTTGGTGCCATTCGATAAGGGGACTTTGATATTGGGGCGGTCCCTGGGTGTATATCAATTACAAATTCTATTTCTCGATCAGGTGGTAATCTTGGAAGATCATCTGGAAATACTTCAGGATATTCTTTAACTATCTGCACTTCATCTACAGATAGATAATGTTGTTCTTCAGTAGTCACAACACTTATCAAATAGCCCTCACAACCACTTTCTAACAACCGTTGTGCTCTAAATGCAGCTATCAGTGGGAATCTGAAGTTCTTCTTTACTCCAACAAAGATAAAAGGTCCTCCCCAGGTGGCTGAAATGTAATTACCTTTTTCTGACAGTCTATGGATGCATAATATTTTGATAGCCAGTCCATCCCCGAAATTACATCATAATCATTCATGTCAAGTACAATCAAATTAACATAAAGTTCTCTACCATCAATCGGGATAACACATGCTCGTAATATTTGATTTGTTTGTTTCGACTCTTCAGAGGGAATCACTACATTGTAACCATTCTCTGCTATATCAGGTTCTCTGCCTAGCCTTCTCACATACTCAGTGGATGCAAATGAATGCGTAGCTCCAGAATCAAATAATACAAATGCTGAAATACCAAAGATAGAAAATTTACCTGTTACTACATATGGGTTTGCCTCAGCATCTTCTCTGGTCATGGTAAAGACTCTCGCGAGTACTCTCCCTTGTGTCATGGGGCTCGGTTTGTTTGGGCACGTAGTAGAGATATGCCTTGGTTGTCCACACGAATAACAAGTTCTGGTACCCACAAGACAGACACCACTGTGTTGTTTCCCACATTTAGAGCAAAGGGGTTGTGGTCCTGGTGATTTACCCTGAATAGTTCTCAGACGCTTGCTTGAATCTCCTTGTTCCTGCCCCTGTCCCTGTCTAAGCTGGAAACTAGGTCTTGGGCCCTGAAATTGTTGTGGCCTCTTCCTTTCATTTCCTACCCAACGTTATCCCTGTCTTTTTGTGAACTGACATCGAATCTCTTGTGCCTGACGTATCCTCTGTTCAGCTTGCTCTGCTACCAAGGCCCTCTCAGCAACCTGTGAGTAAGTAACTCCCTGCATTCCAGCCATACAAATGTCCCTATAAAGTTTCGGTCTCAGCCCTTTGACAAATCTTTCCACTTTCAGTGCATCAGTTCTGACCATGTGCTCAACAAACATTGACAACTGCTCAAATTTGGAGATGTAGTCCGTAACTGTCATAGGCCCTTGTCTCAACTATATAAATTCATTCATTTTCATCGCACGGACTGGAGCAGTAAATATTTGTTTCTGAAAAGTTCTTTAAACCTGTTCCTAGTCATAGTGGCTACATTCTCGATGGCCTTCATTGTGTCCCACCAGTATCCTGCACTCCCCCGTAAAAAAAAAGATGCACACAATACCTTTTCTTCAACTGGTACTCTGCTGTACAGAAACATGTTTTCGATGGTTCTCAGCCAATCCTCTGCAGCTGTGGGATCCACTGCATTTTCAAATATCGGCGGGTTAAGCTTTCTGAACCTTTCCCCAATAAACTCCATTTGTTCTACCCGAGGATGTGGCCGATTCATCTCATTCCTTTGTTGTCCACCAACATTTCTTTGCTCAATTAGCTGCTGAATTTGTTGTGACTGCCGTTCCACTAATCCTGTCAATCTTTCGATAAGCACATCACGATCAGTACCTGCAGCTTGTAAACTTTGTTCTGGACCTCTATTTTCCCGTTACATTCTCCTCTAGTTCTCACCATTGTACCACCGACTACACTCAATCCTAGATCACAGGCCAATATAACTCGTAAAATATATAATGCATAACAAAGATGAATAAAACTTACCGGCATGGTTATGCTCCACAAGTTTGAGCTCGTGTACATGGACAGTCTACAGGACATAAACCGGGCTCTGATACCACTCTGTGGCACCCCCACCCTAATAACCCACAATATAGTTTACTTTTAACCTGGTTAAACCTGTACATTTTTTTTTTTTTTACATTTACCTGTGAACACCTATAACATATTTTCGAGGTATAATCTATCTCCCAAACAACAACTCATTCACACCCAAGCAAAATCCGCAGTAGATGTAAACGAATTTACCACAACCACACCAATATTTACATGCCCAAAAGTTGATTAACATTATACAAGCTCAAACTAAATAACAAAATATAAGCCCAAAAGCATAGTACGCCCATGGTTTAGCCCCAAAGGTGGTCATCCATGTACACCGATCTCAAAAGCTTGTTGAAGCACGAACAGCATGCCCGGTAAGCCGTAAGCTTACACATCATCAACATGCTCACCTACAATACACAAACTAGGTGAGCTACAGCCCAGTAAGTAGAAATCATGCATGCAGGATAAATTAAATGCTTGCAAAAACTTTAAAGAGATGTGAAAGGCATACTACTGAAACCCTAACTACTGTTTTGGAATATTTTATCTTTATAGGGCCCGTGACCCACCTACTGTGCACCGAAAAGAGCTAGCTCAATAAATAATCACAATCTTAGAGTCTATCCATGTCTCACATGCCACCGGCCCGAAAAATCGAGCTCTCCATGTCTCACATGCCACCGACTCAATATATCATAAAGTCTATCAATGTCTCACATGCCACCGGCCTGACGAATCAAGCCTATCCATGTCTCACATGCCACTGGCCTGACGAATCAAGCCTATCCATGTCTCACATGCTACCGGCCTCGGTACACTAGTAGTGGTCAACATTACATTTTCGTTTCTTTTCATCACACAATGAATACAAAGCAGGCTATATACGACCCATGCGTACACATATCAATGCTCGTGAATGTTATGTTTATACAATATTAAATTAATCGTTCACACCACGTAATTCATACCAATCGATATCAAGAGGCACAAATCACAAATATTCCATAAGATATTATTCATATCTACCAATATCAAAAGGCACAATTCACCAATATTCCATAAGATAATATTCATATTTATCAATATCAAAAGGCACAATTCGCCAATATAACATAAGATAATATTCATATTTATCAATATCAAAAGGCACAATTCACTAATATTCCATAAGATAATATTCATATCTTTCAATATCAAAAAGGCACAAGTTACAAATATTCAATCAATAACACAACAAATACTATGTCTATGCATTGTAGGTGCAAATGGATTTCTACTTACCTTTTTTTCGATAATATATATCCGAGACTTCCACACGTATGGTCAAGCTAGTAATTTTTTCGGAACCGAAGGCTTACGTTCCCAAATTTCTCTTCTCTCTCTCTCTCTCTCTCTCGCCGAACCTCTCCTTCTTCTTCTCTTTTTTTTTTTCTCTACTTTTGCTCACTCTGCCGTCCTCCCGTACCCTTCAGCAAAATGAATACCCTTTCCCTTTTTTTTTTTTTTTTTCTTCATAAGGTAACCGCCTTATATATATATATATATATATATATATATATACGCACACACAACACACACTTATTATATATAGCACACCACTAATTAGGATTAGTATTATTTTATTATAATTTATTTATACCTACACTAATTACATATATATATATATACACTATCAGCGTAATGAATATTACTATTATTATTATTATTATTATTATTATTATTATTAATTCACCACGTGCAATCTTAGTTTATTAATACTTGACACATTATCTCTTCTTCGGCATTTGGCCTAAGGGGTTCCACCCTATATTGTAAACCCTACAAAATTGAACATCAATATACCAAGTATAATTAAATATGAGCTACGATGCCAATAAAATGCAATTTAAATAGCAAATAAAATTATAACATGAATGCAATGCATGAATTATATTGACCAGTGAGTAGTGAGAGGCTTGGGGTATCACAACATGTCTTACCATTTATTTTCTCAAAATAGAAAATGCAAAGCACTTCAAGAGTAGGGAGAACAAAAAAGAGAGACCTTAAAATATTTAGTAATAATCTTGATAAAATATATAAAATGAAGAGAGGGACAAAAATGAGAAATGATTTTGAATTATGATAATATTGTTAAAAATTTAATTTTATATTTGACAAAATCAGATTTTATCCACGTGATTGGGTGATTTTAAATAATTGATAGTTTAATTATAGGAAAATTGTTCATGATTTTCTATAATATAATAAAATTACAATGACTTCACGTTTCCTAACAAATTTATTTCTTACTTTGAATATATTATGAGTTAACAAACATTCTTTAAAATTCGAATTTATTTATATTGAACAACAGAAACTAAGCAAATCTCGAAGATTGTTTATATTGATCTCTTCAATTAAATTGTAATAATATATCTTAAAAGAGTTGCATAAATATATATAGTTTTACATTTATATGGTTGAAATTTAGGCCGAAAAACAAAATTTAAAAAAGTAATTTTACTTTTATATATATATATAGATTTTTTTTTTATAAAATGAATCGAGAAAATTGAGTCATATATTTGTTAGATTTCATATATTTTTGTAATTTCATAATTCAGTGATTTGATTAATATTCGATAAAATATATAGATTTCGAATCATGTATTAAATATTGCAGTATATTCATCTTGATATCATCTAATTTTGAAACACCTAAATTTGTGGAATAATTTAGATTTTGAAATCGAATCAAAATTTTTAGAATAAAAACGTCTAATTTTAATTTAATAATAATATAATTATTTTAAATAAGTAATAAAGTTTAAGCGGGAAAACGGAATTGAAAAAAATCATTTTATTTTAACATATATATAGATTACAATGATTTCACGTTTCTAACAAATTTATTTCTTATTTTAAATATATTATGAGTTAACAAAAATATTCTTTAAAATTCGAATTTATTTATGTTGAACAACAGAAACTAAGCAAATCCCGAAGATTGTTGATATTAATTTCTTCAATTAAATTATAATAATGTATCTTAAAAGAGTTGCATAAATATATATAGTTTTATATTTATATGATTGAAATTTAGGCCGAAAAAACATAATTTAAAAGAGTAATTTTACTTTTAGGTATATATATATATATATTTTTTTTGATAAAATTAATCGAGAAAATTGAGTCATATATTTGTTAGATTTCATATATCTTTTTAATTTCATAATTTAGTGATTTGATTAATATTCGATAAAATATATAGATTTCGAATCATGTATTAAATATTGCAGTATATTCATCTTGATATCATCTAATTTTGAAACACCTAAATTTTTGGAATAATTTAGATTTTGAAATCGAATCAAAATTTTTAGAATAAAAACGTCAAATTTTAATTTAATAATAATATAATTATTCTAAATAAGTAATGAAATTTAGGCGGGAAAACGGAATTGTAAAAAGTCATTTTATTTTAATATATATATAGATTCATGAACTCTATTCTTATATGTTAATTCTAATGATAGCTCACAAAAGTACGTGAGTAAACATGAAGCCACAACTAGAACTGAATGATATAGCAGGAACAAAGCTATGTAAGAATGTTAGTTTAGCGGAAGTTCAAACTAGTGGTCCTTGGAATTTATGGTGACTTCCTAAGAACTCTAGAATTTACATACAGAGTAAATGAATGTTGATACATGGATATGGAAATTGTGGAGGTTGTTCGTAAGTTTTTCTTGAGATTGCAACAAAAAGACAAGAGCTTCTTTCATTTGATGGATATAGATGACGATGACAAGTTATGTAATGTGTTGTAGTTTCATCCTCAATGCAAAGATGTTTTAGAGGACTTTTACAATATCGTGAACTTTGATACAAGGTATCTCTCGAATATATATGTGTGTGTATGTGTATGTGTATATATAAAACATTTTTTGGAACAATGGTTGAAATGAATTATCATGGCCAATCCATCTAATTGGAATGTGTGCTCACACAAGGACACTAGATAATTCATATGGTTATTTTTAATTTACTAAAAGCATTACGTGACAGTCATCCTATATATATAACTACATATCAACGTGAGAGAATCAAGATAATCATAAGAACATTGATGCCTAACACAATTCATTAAATATTACTTGGGACACATTGTCTAAACTACCACAAAAATACAAAGATTTTTTGGAATTTAACATAACCATTGAATTCAAAGGAATTATATATTATAGTATTACAACTAAGACGTTAGTGACAAAGTGTGATGAATTCTTGGAAAATAATCAACTTGAAAATAAAAAAGGACTTAAGATCTGTTCTAGGAAAAAAAAAAAAAGTTGTCGTGACTCTTTATTTGAATCACATATTTTAGGCTGATATAATATCTATTCTTTAAAAAACTACAACTCATATTTTATTCTAGTGTAAGAAGGATTTTCAAAGAATCAAAATATATTTGATCACAAAATCTTATTCAAATAATAAAAAATATTATAACTGAGCCTTCATACATACTTTAGAATAAATCATATAGAGAAGACATAAATCAAAGTAACATACATTCATCCAAGTTTCCAAATGTTCAAAGAAAATTTAATACATGATTTTAAAACAATAACTAAAATTAAAAAAAACTTAATCTATCATGAATTTCATACACTGTAGCGGCGGCGCTATCCGCTTGACCTCCTAGACTAATCAACCCTTATACTTCGCCTTTCGCCTTGAAGTGTGTGTGTGTGAGAGAGAGAATTAGGCTTCTATTGATAACTTTTTCTGTATTTATATTTGAATTATATTTCTTTTGGACTCCGATCTCATAATCATGTTTTTAATTCAATTTATTCAACATAAAATCATTAAAAAGCACATAAATCATATTAATGCACAATAAATCATAGGCCCCTATCAATTAAATCATATAATTATGCTCAAATTTCAAATTTACCAACATAAAATCATACAGTTAACATAAAATTAATAAATTATTGTATATAAGAATATCATATAACTTAAATCAACAATCCACTCATGAAATCTTAGAAAAAATATTGTGTTATTCAAGCATAAAATTATGAGAATGAATTATATGAAAAGAAAACTATTAAATGAATTAAAAAAGAAAATCAAAATTATTACATTATTACTTAAGTGTATGGGTGTATTAAGAAAGAAAATGGACTATAAATAGTGAGCACTAAATTAAATTATGGTTTAGTCCCGTGATTATTATACGTGACATCTTAATTATGAGCTGATAATGTATTTTTTTAGGGAGATTAATATCTTAACTTCAATTACTATTATTTAATTCTTTGGATTACCGATGGCTGTAAAAACCAAATGTAATAATAGAAAATATAAACTTGAGATACGAAATTTATAAACCATTTAACAAACAATATGAGATCACATTGAATTGCCATATAGATGACACCAGTTTGAATTTGCGAATGGACTAGATCCTGGATTATGTAATGGATATAATATATTTTGTTATATTAATATTACGTATCAAAATTATATTATTGTTATTATAAAGTGTACATAAATCGTAACTGATATAAATTATATTAATATATAGATATTATTCAATTTAAAAGATACTTTTTTTATGTATTATACTATATTATCACTCTCTCAACCTACTATAGTTTCTATAACTCAATAAAAATACTTGAACTCACTAAAATATTAAAATAGAAACAATTAACTATATAAATTAATATTATAATAAATTTATTTTGTAAAAAAATTATTTAATTTTTTTTTGTAACTTAAATTCATAGAAGAATAATTTACTGTGTATTCGAATTCAATCCTTAAATAAAAATAAAATTAAATAATCTAACTCTTAAAAATAAATGTAATTTGGTATCAAATTAAAGAAAAAATATTTAATTTTAAATTTTTAGTATAAGTTTAAGTTTTAATTAAAGTAAGAGTTGGGGGATTTATGGTGGATTTTGTAATAGTAGTAGTAATAAAAGCCCAATGTGACTCAAATCCACTTGTATGGCCGAACAAAGCCCAGTGAATCAACTTATTACTCAACCTCATCCACATCATCACCAACCGTTGATCAAACCAGTTTGTTTATTCGTCTTATTTCACATTTTACTTTTATTAATATATGTGATATATTATAAGATGCATATAGTTAAAAATTAAAATATAATAAAACATAAAATAAATTAGAGAATTCTAACCGAACATCAACCATAGGTCCATTGTAAATCAAGACTTCCATTTATTTTACAATACACTAGTATTATCTCCCATGCACGAATATATTATTATAATATAATATTATTAAATTTTAAAAATATATAAAATTAATATTTTTAAAATATCTATATAATTATGTTTAATAATTTATACGTATAACATGATTACAATGAGGATATAAATATTATATATAAAATATTTGAAATCAAGAAAATTCAATAATATCTTGTATATGAATGTGAACATTTTTTTTATTATTATATATAACATTGAATCCTCCACAAATTCATAATTGATTTGTTATAATTAAGTAATTATGAAGATATATGATTTTTAATTTTTTTTATAAAATTAGTAATATTATAAATATTAACAAATAAAAATATAAAAAAATAAAATGAATGTTTATTAGTTAGCAATATAACAATATTTACTAAAAATTCGTCTTTCCATTTGTCAAAAGAAAATGACCGAGAAAAATAATAATAACAAATATAGAAAGAATCAATTTACTATTATATATATATATATATATATATAGATTTCTCCAAATCTTATTAGTTTGGATTATGAATTAGAGAAGTTTTGAATTTGGTCTTTCTCTTTAATCTCAATCTTCAAATTGTCCGAAGTGTTGTTAGCCTATAGATTTAGGGTCCATTATCGACTCTCTTGATATTTTTCAATTGCATACCGATTCACTAGTTGCAAAACTTTTCCTTTTTATTTCCTATTTTAATATTTTTTTATTAATTATGATAATATTATTACAATTTATAATTTATTTTATTCTTTTATCCTAAATACTCGTCATTTTGTCAACCTGATATCTAGAAATGGCAATAAATCAATTTAAAACTCAAATCTACATCAAATAGGTCCAAAGTAAGTGGTGAATTTGCTATATATATTACATATATTAATATATTTTTTTGTTTTAAAATTTTATAATGATAATAATATTTTCAATTATAACAATTTACTAATTAATTATAATTTGTCATCCTATACCTCATTCCTCATTTTGTCTGCCTCCCATCGTCCCACTATACAAACTCAATTTCCTCCTTCCCCATCTCAATTCTACTCTTCTCTAATTATATGGCTGGGTTATATATTTTATTAAAGAATAGTGGCAGCAGCAGTAGTGATAATATTAATGGAAAAAACACACAAATTCAATAATTTAGACGAGCAGGTAAACTCGGCAGATTGACGAACAAATGGGATCTGAATTTCAGATTTAATTACCTCCTTGCCATCTTGAAAAAAAAGTCAAACCCCTTCATAGTCATCCCAAACCCTCAAATCCCATGTTCTCTAATTTTGGGGTGGGGGTTGCACTCTATTTTAATTCTAAATTTTAGTAATAGTAATAACAGTTATATTAAGGAAAAAAATACAAAATTAATATTATGAACAGAACTGGTGTATTTCAAGTTTAATTATTATTTTACATACCAGTCTTCAAATAAGTTATATTCAATTCATATCCGTTCCGCTGTCATCCCGCCAGAAAATTTTGCGGTTAACAAAAAAGTAAATATAATATTGTTGTTATTAGTGCTTTTGTAGCCGTTGCAGGCTTATTTTAATGCATTGAAGTGCTTTTCCCAACAGAATTTTTCTGCTTACTTAATGAGTTAGGGCAATAATTCTTCAGCTACTGCCTCCAACTCTTGATTCTCACGTCAACTCCATACTTTACCTTCGTCTTTGTGATTTGTTTTCCTGGAGATTAACCTATAGACTGTCAAATTAAGTATTTGTATTACAAAAAAATACAAGTCCAATTATTTTGATTAAATCATTTTTTGAAGTTGGTAGTATTGAAGACACATATATACTGAGAATTCTCACAATCACCTGGAAGCAACCCCTCAAAAGAATTGATGGTATTTTTTTAACTTAATTCAACTTAAAGCTAAGCTGTTAGAATCTAAAATGTATAAAAGTAAATATCTGCTTTGTATTGTATTTTGAACAATTTCATTCTCCAAAGAGATTTTTTTTAAAAAAATCAATTACTTCAATTTTTAAATTCACTTATTATCTAAGATACCACTAATTTTTACCAGAAGTACTTCTTTTCATAATTCATAAATTAAGCATTTACTAAAAGAAAAAATAACAGTAGATACTTCAAAATATATATAAATGTGGAGTGAGTCGAGCATAACTAATATTCAACTTACTCAAAGCTTATTCAAGTTTAATTGGATGGTGTTTATAACTCCGTCAACACAGTTGATTAAATTTAATTACACACTCTTAGACAAAAAATTGATTCAACTTGCCTCAATTTCGTTAGTTTAGATCTTCACTTTGTTTACCTATACCTCTGCCGTCCCAATTCTGGAAGTCAATAGTTTGCCTACACGCAATATAAAAACAATAATAGTACTAATATTATTTTCCAGGAGGATTGTAATAATAAAAGATTGCTAAAAATAGAGAAAAATATTAGCAGTAATTAATGTTATGAGATGGATGAATAGAATGATTGGGTGAGGCCCAAAGGAAAAGGGGCGAAAGACGACTACTTCTGGGAAACCAAATCTAGCATCACACTTCCTATTTTTAGCTTTTAAAAAAAGACAACCAAAATACAAACGACAATCCAATTCCTTCTCCTTTATTCATCATCAATAAATTTCTTGGCTCAACCACTGAATTTCAGAATCCCCCACCCCCCTTACCTCAACCACCGCCGCAGATCGGTGGTTGAACACGGAGAGATTTCTCCACCAATGCTCTCTGTGTAGCACGAATAATTGGATTGTTCCTCGATTCCCACGTACCCCGCTTGAACACTCTTGAAGCTCGGGCTCCTCAGATTTTGCCCGAAGCTGTTGCATCCGAATCCGAAATTCACGCAGTACGGCTCCGGTATGGGGTAGGACAGACGTTTCTTCGCGGCCAATCCAGGGCGCTCTCTCTCCGGCGTCGACGGCCTCTGTCTCGGCGCGCTCTGCGATCGGATTCTGGCTTTTGCCGATTCAGTAGCTGCCATGTAGTTAGGGATTGAAGAATTAGGGGTTCCCTCATTTACGCTCGTGCTATAGCGTGAGATGCTGCTGTTGATGCGCTGTGTGGAGCGCAAATTAGGTGTATTTGCAGTTGAATAGCTCTTCTCTTCCTTGACGCATCTAGGGCTCGCCGGACGGACTTGCACCGTACGGTTTCTAGTCATGAGTGACGGTGTCGCCGGAGATTGAATTGTGGAGACATTGTAGAGTGATCTATGGTGAGGTGAAGCGGCAGCTTGTCTGTGAATCGGACTTTGGCAGCGCGATCTTCGACCACTTGTTGTTTTCAGAGAGTCGATTTCGACAGTTTTGATGGAGTCTCTTCTGTAATCTGCTGAACCTCTGCTACTGCTCTCCCACTGCTTTGTCGCCATCCATTTATCTAGCCAGTTTGCTCCGTTTTCTAGCTCATTTTCTTCTCCATCATACTGGTTTCCCTCAGGATCCAATATCTTGTTCTGGGAAGACAGATTCAAACTATGTTACTGGATGGTTTCACAGTGAATTAAAGAGAAAATCAAGTAAAACAGCAATGATATTCACCTGTTGAGAGAACGCAAAAGCAAGGGATTTTTCATGGGTCAATGCAGCTTCATTTCTGGCTTTGAGGATGACTTCAAGCTCTGCTAATGTACGCGGGCACTCCCTCCAATCATCAGTAACGCAGCTTCCTTCTCTCGACTGTTCATACAAACATCATTCAACAATATTAACATTCTGCCTAGTTTACAAATTGCACAGATGAATATATATACGACTCACTCTCGACTTTCTCTCTCTGATATCTCGGAGGTACTTAGACTCCCACAAGTTGCTGGTTTCTGCAAACATGGACCTCCTCCCTCCGTCGTGCGACAGGCGAGCACGTTGATCGCGCACCCGCGCCTGCACTCGGAGCAGCGACTGCATGCATCTCATCGTCATGTTCGCTTGCTTTCGAACATTCTGTCCTCTGATAAGCGCTTGAAGTTTCACTATCCCCTTCAGCGCAGTCAGTGCTCTCCTTGCCTACAGTTACTCTAAAACAGTTAGCAAGGACAGCCCACTTTATCTGCTCAAAATGTATACTACTTTCTTGTAATTGAAAAAGTTCCAGGTTGCTACTTACTAGATAGCCCCTGAAGGCAGTCTGAATGACTCTGGCTGCAGAGTGTTGTCTTAACGAAGTAGCATTGGAGGGCTGCCTCAACCGGATTATCTCCACCGCAGCTTTAGCAGTTGCGACGGCGGCCTCCGCCGCCGCTGCTGTGGCGGCGGCGACTGCAATGGCATGCCGTTGCTCGGCGGGCATGACTGGAGTGCTGGGGGCAATGCAATCCGTTGCTTCTTTTTCCTCACTTAGCTGAGCATTGTTGTTGGTATGTTTCCTGAATAGCCATCTCCTCCTTTCAGTCTTCTGCATAAAGCCAAGAAACCAAACCATTGAATATAATCTATCAAAATCTTGAAATCAAAGTTTGATCTAAGAGAGAGAGAGAGAGAGAGAGAGAGAGAGAGGTACCTTTTCTTCTTCCTCTTCGTGCTGATGGTCTACTTTCCTTCTAGAGCTCTTCTTCTCAGAGTCTTTACTAGGAGACCTGAAGGCCCTCTTGACTGCAGTCAACCATGAAGTGCCGCCCTTCTTCCCCATTGAAAGGTATGCTAAGAACTGAGAAAGGTTTGGTACATGTGAAAGAAACAGTAGTTATATCCAGGTGTATATAGCTCCTCTTCTAGCTCATGGGGTACATGATGCATAAATAGAATAATTGGAGGGGGGGTTAAAAATAGTAGTAAATTAAGAGTGATCTGTTCATTGGGTGCTTATCTGTGGAGCAGCATAAAATACTGTGCTAGCTTCAACATATCTGTTACAAGGTGTAGGTATTTTGTAGTGGCATCGGAATTAAAAACTAGGGAAAATGTGCATCTAGGTCCCTCCACTTTTATTACATCGTAAACACTTTATAATTTGGAAAACTAAAATAAAAATTGGGTCTTTGAATTATTTTGAGATGGGTTAATGTGCGTTTTACGATAACCTTATTATCAATTTACTTAATTTCTTGACCGGTGATCTTTTATAGCATTTTGAAATGGGAAAAAAAACAAAGAAAAGCGAAGGCACCAAAATATACTGTCCTCTTTTCCTACAAAACTAAACTAATGGTGGGGGTTGTCAGAAATTGGCATGAACTTTGCACAGAAAATGTAGAGAGAGGGGAATTGGGAATGGGGAACAGTCCAAAGGTGCATAAGATGCCAAGAACCTGTTAAAATAGTATCGCTTTCTGATTGATTGAATGTGCCTTTATGTTTTGCATAAATAATGGCTGACTCCGGCCTCAGGCCTTCACGTGTTATGTCATACATTTGTTCAAGAGTGAAGGGTATCAATTATCAAATATGGTAATGATTTTTAGTTAATATTTTCCACCCTCCCTATCTTCTGTAAATATAGCTCTACCCAGTTCCAGATTGGCCTGCCATCCAACATTTACAACTACTACTTTTTCTCATGATTTCCCTTTTCCTTTTTCATTTTTGGGATATAAAAATACAAAAAAAGAACCCTTTACTGTAACCTCCAGCGCGCACACACAAGCACAAGCACAAGCACAAGAGACTGATGTTTATTTATATGTAACATAAAAATGCGTGTCTCATTATTATTATACATACTATAGATCTTGCTTTTCTCCATGGCCTTTCATGCTTATCTTTTCTTTTCATTTAATTATATCATTTTGCCCTCAAACTTTTAGTTTCTGTTTTTCACTTTACTCCTTCTCTATTCCTTTACTTTCCACTGTTACCTGGTGCACATGTCCTTTTTAATAAAATCAATTCAGAATTAATATTAGTTTTTTATAATATCAAATGCATCAAAAAAGTTTTTTAGACTAAATGTTTGCGTTCATTATTAATGGAATAAGAGAATTGTTTGGTGCAATCAATGTTATTATTGAATTAAATAATAATTATTCAAATAAAAATGAAAAGGCTAGGAAATAATATGATTTTGAGAATTATTGTCTTGATATATGGTATGTTTTTAAGATTCATGGGGAATTAAAAACAAAAAAAAAAAGGGTTATAGATGAAACATGCATATTGGAACAAAAGTCCTAATGTAAAATATTGGTCAAAATCATATAAGATCTATGAGAGGACTAAACAAGTTAAAAGGTACCACACGCATATTAGCACGAAAGTCTTAATATATTATTTTGATATAAATTATGTTAAATTGTCACATAAAACTTTAATTGCACTTAACTCAGGTTTTAGTTAATTAAGATTAAGAAAATTAAAAATTCTAAGACTTATCAATATTAAAATCTTTCTATATTTATATTACTATAAATAACAGATACAGATAACTCCTTATTTTATAAGAACTGGAATCCCAATGTGGTCAAGTCATGTAAAAATGCATGCGAATACAAAAACAAAGTCACCCTCGAGAAAATACGCTAAACGTATGAGATGATAATTCTCAATATAAACTATCACCCCATGTATATATGTATGTCTGTGTGTGTATATATATATATATATATATATCAAGTATTAATATTTGATAAATGGGCAAGGTTGCAGAGAATCCAGTGTTGTTTTTTGGGTAACAGGGACGTGTGAGATTGGTACTTTCATAAATGACTGGTCAAACTTGTTTGGTTCTGCGAGTTTAGTTTCCCAACTTTTATAAAACAATTAAATAATTAAACATAAAGCAACTTATTGAAATTGTACAGTAACACTTGTTCTCGTAAATCAAAGGGACCTGCTATTGATATGCATCGTTCTTATTTCAATTGCTGTACAAATAAATGCAGCATATCTTAACTGGATGTGTACAGAATCGGGTGCTTGGTACGGGGGATTTTGTGCATCAAGTGTGAGGTGAGTGTCGGGTGAGGAATGTGTTAGGTATTATGATACGAGTCTTGTACGTACATGACATACTAAAAATGTCGGTATTTGAATAACTTAAGGTTTTAAAAATGTTATATGCTATACGGAACAATCGAATTTTCTTGTTAGTCGGGGAGTTGTGGATAAGTTTAATTTTGTGTGTATATTCAGTTTTAAATTATTTATCAAAAATGTTCAAATATTTCCTTTTCTAATTATAATTGATTTCTAACTCATTTGTTGCAATAAAACATTTACTGTCTAGACTTTTAATTTTCTTTTTTAAGGAAAAAAAAAATCAATGTTTAGGATTTGATGAAGCTAATAACATTTTTTTTCAAAAATTTAGGTTTTCAACAAATAATTATTATCTTTTTAAAATATGCTTCGTTAATTATAATTTTTTTTATTTGTAAGAGTATATTATGAAAATCACAAAATAAGAAATAATATGTATTCTTGTAAATTTATTATTCATAAAGTAATTGGTATTAATGGAAAGTATGTCTTTTAATTATACTAGGAAATAATATTATGTATATAATTAGTTTATATTCACCTCAAGTAAAATTAAAAAAAGTAAAAAAAAAATTCAAAAGACTTCGAAATTTGAATCCAATTAAATCACACTCTTATGTGTGATAATATGAGAGAGTTATCAGGAATAAAATTAGTTTTGTGGATGTTATGTGTTGACCTTCAATCTTTTTATTTTAGTTAATACCTTATTAAGTTTATACTAGGAAATAATATTATGTATAAAATAATTGTTATATTGCTAACCAATAAAAAAAATTAATAAAAAAATTGTAGATAAATCAGGATTTAGTGTACAAGCCATTTAGTTTCTTGCTGTTTTAATTCTTTAAATTGATATAGTCTGTTTCCATCTGAAGCAATAAAAAACAAAATTGTATTGCCCCACAATTAGGTCATTGCTTTTGAGGAGTTACAATCCTCTTATTCTCTTTTTTTAATAGGCACAAAAAGCGAAAACCTTACAATTAATGTTTTTAGAGGCAATGTCTGTTATATATATTGTTGTTATGATTATGAATTGGATGTCACATCAAGAAAATACAGCATCTCAAATTTCATCATAAAA
This sequence comes from Caryopteris x clandonensis, assembly GCA_028749325.2. NCBI lineage: Eukaryota > Viridiplantae > Streptophyta > Magnoliopsida > Lamiales > Lamiaceae > Caryopteris > Caryopteris x clandonensis. The sequence continues at coordinate 5,975,450 of JAPYKT020000019.1, read as the reverse complement.
TTATGACTTATGAGAATCAAATTATGCTTTTTCATTTGCAGATTCAAATTTATTTTATATTTCATTCACATAACACACACCATTGTATCAAATGCGGGTGAAAACATACATAAATTTCATTATGATTATCAATACCCCAGTTTTCCATTTTATATAATGATAACTCTATATAATAGAGTTATTTTTGTACTCTTTAACTTAAATTTATGTAGAAAATAGTGATAAATTTAGTGAATTTTAATATAATTAGATATTCGTTTGTTTTGTAGTTTGTATAAATTAAATGTGTAATTTTTCTTTGATTTTATATATAAAAAAAATAGGGTTGGAGCTGAATTTGAGGAACCAAAGTTAAAAGTGCAGAATATCTGAAAAGTCCCCAGTTGCTACACGAGATGCTGCAGCAACGCTGGTAGTCAATCTCTTTACCCAGGAAATTCAAATCCAACTTGCTGACTGGACAAATTAAGTTTATCAAGCTGGGGTGGGCCAGTTTTTAAAGTAAAGGAGTGAATGAATCAGCAGAAAAATAATCATCGACCAACTACATAGACTACCCAAAAAAAGTGAAAAAAGAAGAGTGGGTCTTGATCCTTAGGGCAGCAGCAAGGAAAGACAACAGGGGTTGGCAAGACAGCACGCAGGAAATAGAGAAAACAGGGGTTGCTGGACTAGGAACGAAAATCCACCATTCTCAACAGTTTTTCATCTAGAATTCGAGGGGAAAAAGAAGGAAACAACAAAAAAGAAAGAGAAGAGGAAGGAAGCTCGAAAAACAGCACTCCCAACAGCTTAATCCTCTCTTCTTCAATCTCTTTTATTCCCATGTTTTCTTTTGGAATTTAATTTTAGATTTCTATGGATGATATATTAGATATTTAAACTGTATTTTCTAAGCTAAGCATGAGCTAAACATATTGAAGACTTGAATTGCTAATGGACTTTGAATCGTTTTATTGAGACTTTTATGCATTGTTGAGTGATTTGTGCTATTGTTCATTCAAGTAGGCATATGATTAATGTTTGTTATTGTTTGGCCAGCAATAATGAATTTACAAGCTAGATTTAATACTGGAAATGTTAGGTCTAGTGGAAATTGTTTGAATGATGCAAGTGTATAACCAATTATAGGTTTTTGTTGTGAATGGTATAGGAATATATTGTTCGTCTTGCATAACTACACGAATTTATTATTACATCGATGTTCCAATTTCTATTAGGCATAGGAATATGTTCAATTAGAAAAAAGAATGTATAACATAGCATTTGGAAAAATTCTATGTGGCAAGAGAGAATTCGTGTTAACTTTAGAACATTTCACTCAAAAACAATGTTGTTTAACATTGATTAATAAAATCCGATTCAAAAGAAAATTAGTAATTCAAGTCTAATACATCCATTTTGTGAAATTTCTTGCTTCCATTGATTGTGAATTAAGCAACAAATTGTTGGAAATGTTTTCTTTAATTCTTGCTTAAATTGTAGAAGTAAAACCAAACCATCCACCCAACTTATCATTCATTTCTTTGGTTAAAAATTGCTAGTAATTGGTATTTGCAATTTATTTTTATTTTAATCCCTGTGGAGACGATAAAATTCATCATTATATTACTTATTGACTACGTGCACTTGCGTATCAACCAACATATAGTCATATTGATTTTTCATGAACAAATTATTTTCATTTAGGATTAAAAAAGATTAACTAAATCATCTACGATTTTAATATAAAAGTAATTATTTGATTTTTTTCAATAATTAGTTAAGCTTCCGTGCGATGCACGGACAAAATTTTCTTTAATTTAATTTAGTTATATAATATTATAAAATTCAAGTACTATATAATATTCATATACATTTCTTTTTCTCTCTATATCAGTTATTTTATAATCAGAGTATGTTTAATAGTAAGCCTCAAATATGTGCGGTGCATATTATTGCAATTATTATTATGATACGATAGTTTTATTTAACTCGTCCCGCCCCTCCCCCAAATATACGTATATAAATGTATTATATTTTAAAGAGTAAATAAGTATAATATTTTCAACACAACATAAATATGTATATTTACAGTAAGCATATAAAAATAATGCAAAATAGTTTTTATAATTGTGAAAATGCATTGGTTAAAAAACAATTAGTTTTTTGTGGCCATAGTAAAACTTATATGTTTGACAATATATATATATATATATATATATATATATTAACATACTTAGAAGAATTTTTAGTGATATATCTCTAAAAAAATAGAATTTCTATAAAAAATTCAATGCTAAAATAAATTGTTTTAACAAAACATATATATGTTGAATATATCAATGATAAAATAAATATGCATTAACATTATAATATTAAAAAAGAGCTGATATTGTCAAATAATTAGAAATTATAATCATATTCTTCACTTCATTAAACACGCAAATCTCAATCTTGTTAACAAAAATTATTAGTAAAGAACAAAAAAATCACCACCATAGGATCTTATTTTTTGTATTTGTTTTATTTCTCTAGATAGGCAAAGATCAAAAGTTATACATAATTTTGTAAGATTGATTTCTTTCTTCAATATTTAGAGAATGATTTGTTCAATATAGTTATTTTAGTTAAATATAAAAATATATAACAATTAACTTAAGAAAAAGTATTTTATATTTAATAATTGAATTTGTATGTATATATATATAGATATGCATATATGCAATATGAATGTCTACTTAAAATTTGTTATATTATTTATTTCACATAACACATAAAAACAACCAAATTTAGTAAGAAATTTATGACGGAAAATCGCTATAAATTTTATATATAGAGGTACTGAGATATATATATATATATATTCTAAATCCGATAATTTTTATTTTATATGTACAATATAGATATCATATTAAAGATCGTGCAAATATATTAATTCAATATATTATGTGTCAAAAATGAATTCAAAAGAAAAATTGTATATTATTTGAAACATTCATTTAAAAGAAGAAGAAAAAAACTAATCTATATATATATATATATATAATAGTAAACTGATTGTTTCTATATTCGTTATTATTATTTTTTTCCGCCCATTTTTCTTTCCACAAATGGAAAGATGGATATTTAGAAAATTTTGTTATATTGCTGACAAATAATCATTCATTTTAATTTTTTTTATATTTTTATTTATTAATATTGGTAATGTTACTATTTTATCAAAACAAATTAAAAAATACATATATCTTCATAATTACTTGATTTTAACAAATCAATTATAAATTTGTAGCAGATTCGATGCTATATATAATTATAATAATAAAATATTTACATTGATATACCACTTTTATTCAATTTTCTTGATTTCAAAAGAAAATACATATACTTAGTAATTTAATAATTGTATTTAATAAATAAAATTAATTAATGTTTACATATGATTTTATATATAATATTTATATCCTAATTATAATCATGATACATATATAAATTATTTAGCATAATTATATATATATTTTTAAAATATTAATTTATTATATTTTTAAAATTTAATTATAATATATTATAATAATATATTCGTACATCGTACGGGAGAGATACTAGTAGTTTGAAATAGCAAAAAAAAAGCCCAAAATAACCAAAAAGAAAACCCGATATAGCAGAAAACAAATAGGCAAGGCAAATGGTCAAATTGTTATCTGAGAAGCGACTCTATTATTATATTATAGGCAATATTTTAAAATGATATATTCTAGTTAATATTTTAAAATGATATGCAATTTTTTTTATTCCTTAGAAAATATTAGATAATTATATGAAAGTTATAAGATGATTGTTAAAGAAAGTCTCGTGAATTTGCTACAGTACTTAATATTTATTTCAAAAAAAAAGAAAAAAAAAAGAGAGAGAGAAGGAAGAAGTAAGTGACATTTCATATGTCACACTCTTACTAAACTAGTATTGCACCCGTACGTTGCACGGTTTGTAATTTAAAAAATTTATAAATTATTTATTACTACATAATTATTGTCTTTTAATTTAAAATATAAATATATTTATATTTATAGTTGAATAAACTTATTATTTTATATTTTTCAATATAATATAATATAATTAAATAAATATTTATATACATAGATATATTCAAATAATTTAATATGATGTTATAAAAAAAAGATATAATTTAAAACAATTTACAAATACCTCCGAAAATAAGAAGAAAATGAAATCAAATATTTATCATAAATAACATATTTTTCATTTCAAATTCATAATTGAAGGTATTTAAAATATTTAAAATCTAGGAAAAGACATAAATTTGATAGATTGAAATTACATAAATTAGTAAAATATGTAAAAATGTATTCACAAAATAAAATATACAAATTATAGAAGAGATAAAATGATAACTTTATATAATGACTTAGTTTATTTTGAAAAAAAAAATTATGCTAAAGGGATTATACATTTAGAAAAACTTACTGAAACACCAAATTTTTTGTTGAACTTTTTTCAACATTATCTTCAGAACAAAATAAAATTTTCAATCCACTTCTATTGGTAACTATTGATACAGCCACGTACAACTTTAATGACTAACAATGATTTTTTAAGTAATATTCCAACATGAGATCAAGATCGACCTTAACTCTTGTTGATCGATATCGAGTATGATACAATTATGAAATATTTTATTCTTTGAAACTTGAAAGACAACTTGAATTTAAAGTAGTAAGAGATAATCTTGGAGTCAGACGAGTTGACCATCATTACTTTTCGCTAGGGCCTTAATTTCAAGAACATGATCTCCAAGTCTAGTTATCAACAATCTCATACTGTTACACAAACTCTAAAATGATTAATGTTCCTCAATAACATAAATGGTGTTCCAACTTTGAGAATGAGCTCAGAATTATGTACACCAAAGCACTATAAGGAATTCAAAAACTTTGTTGTATGAACATTAGTCAAAATATCTACATTAGCATATGACTTACATGCAGTATTAGAACTCCAGTATATCTTTGCCTCATGAAAGTTCATTTGGATAATATATTCATTTATTGATTCCACCACATCTAAAGTAAGGACAATAATAGCTATGTCCTGCAAAAAGGATGGAACATCCACAGTACTTTGAAAGTTAGAAAACGTGCATCTAACAATGATTCTCATGAGATTTTTTCTAAGTTTCAACAAAATATCTTTACGATTATCAACTATAGCACTATTGTCATAAGATTCATCAATTATATCATCACCTAATGCCACCATCAATTCTAAGATTTTCTTCAAATCTCGGTCTTTACTTGAATAAATAATTTCTATTAGTTTCTATTAGCTTAAGAACAATACACTCATTCCAAATATAAGAAGAATTAAATGTTGCAAGAACAATATCTTACCTATTTCCTTTTGGAATAACCAGAAAAATTTGTCTGAAATTTCTCCACCAAAAACATCAATTTTTTCTCAAAAGGTTTTATCAAACAGGCTGAATTGATTAAAAAAATTAGTAATCAGCACTTATGAAGAAAAAAAAAACGAAAGAGAAAAAATCAACATTTACAACCACCATTCGTGACTATCATTTGTAAACTTACAACAACAAACATCTCATACCTCTTTACCTGATTAACGTGCCTCAAATCCTCAAAAATCCATCAATTCCTTATCAAATTGTCGTCTTGTTGCACAGTCGTCATGGGCATAAAATTTATAGCCATGGATTATTAGTTTTATCTTGCTATTTTTCAGTCAAAATGAAATAGAATGGGTTATTTTGAATTTATTCCAAAAAAAATTGATACACGAAAGAATTAAATGGTGCCCCTAATGTAGACAATTTAGTAAAGTAGTTTTGTATAAATTTTTACCAGAGTTGACATCATTTCGGAATCTAATGGAGCTTTAGAGGCGATTATGTACTGAGGGTGGAATTTTGTAGTATAAAAATAATATTTTCAATAAAGTAAAAATCAAATTCAACTTAGAACTAAAAGGAAAATAACTCTTCATGTAATAAGTTAATGTAAATTTAATTATTTGTTTATATTAATATAATTATTTAATTTATCATTGATTTTAATTAGATGTTTATAATAATGCTTACAAATGCAGTGCAAATAATACGTAAAAATACTACATTAAAAAAAAATTATTTAGTGTTTTGTTTGTTAAAAGATTATAATGTATTTTGTAATCTTTATAATGCAAAAAAGTGAATATTATATAAATAAGATAGTACACTACAAAAATCTAGTTAAACAATAGTACATGTGTACCATATATATGTACTCTAAATCAAAAAATAATTATACAAATTTGTAAAACATATATTAATATCATAAACAATATTTGATGAGTATAAATTATAAATCATATATTAAAATATTTTGTATTAAATATTATTGTGTTTGTATAAGAACAAATAGTGTTCAAAGTTCTACATTTAATCTTATTTTATATTCAAAATGATTATTGAAACAAATTATGATGTATTTATATTAAAATTGAGAATTAATCTAAAATAAAATACCATAAAATGACTTGAATAACAACCATAATCCAAAATGCTAAAATAATACATAATAAAAATTCAATAATATGTGTTTGGTTGATAATAATAGAGAATGTCCTAATAAACTACTCAATGAAAAACAGAGACATGAATTGTTAAATTGGCATGAAACCCAACTTAAGCAAATATTTCATCCTAACTTGGAGTTTGTTTTCCTCTTAAAAAATGTTACATTCTTTTGCATAGAATTCCTTCAACATTATCCCACAAATCTTTTTTGTAAATTTCAGAAAACTTTTCTATAATAATCTCATTTAAAATAGATAGATTGGTAATTATGTATATATATATATATATTTATATATATTCAATACAAATCTAATGCTCAACTATAATGACGAATTTACAATAATTCAAAAAACACACTAATCTCTCAGGATTAAAACAACATTATTGTGACATATTTTGAAGAATTTGATATGCCCATAGGTGTATCCATTAAAACTTCTAAGAAAATAAATAAATAAGAGGCATGAAATATAAAACATATAAAAATTCAACCATAATTAGAAGTGCACACATATATATAATTGTAGCATATATTCAAAGTTATATTATAATAAAACATCGATTTACTAACAATATGATACTAATTTATATTCAAACATACTAAATATAATTTACTAAATTTAAATTAAAGCACACTAATTTAGACATATTGTACACAAAATATATTATTAATATTATCATGAAAAATAGAATAAATAATTAATGTAATGAAATACATTTGTTAAATAACTGATGTAATAAAATTTAGATGTATAAATATCATTATTATACTATATTATAATGTTAATTATAATTTTTTAAGACTATTTTATATGATATTCATAAATGAATTTAAAATAAACACATTAACAAAGATACAATTAAAAATTGACAAAATCGTTGCATTAACATTACTAAAAAAAATTAAATGAATATAATATCAATTTTGTATATACCATTATAACAGTTTTAATATATATGTAGCATAATTATTATCTAGAATTGAATAAAAATATACATAATAAATAAAAAATACCATACCTTAAATATTGGTTCTCCAAGAGATGAAGCAGAAAATGCTGGAAAAAAGAAGAAGAAAGAAATGATTAAGCTTACGAAGGAATGAAAAACAATTAGAACATACATGAAAGAAGATGAAAGTTTCGGCCATGAGTGTGTGAACTTAGGAGGCCTTGATTTAGGTTTGAAGTGAATGAAATATTATATGCATATTTATAGCTAAAAAAATTGGTATACAATGCAATGAATATTGCCTTCTCAAGGATAAAATCACGCACCCACTAAAAGAAAATATTATATAAAATTTAGTGAGATTCTCTTTCAAATTCAGTTATAATGTAACTTATGCATGGTTTGACTTGACTACTATAAGTGTTATAATAAATATAAAATTAATTTAATTACTTGATTGACTACATTAAATATATGAAATTACGAAAATTGACCTTAAATTTTTCATATACAATTATTACATTAAATATATGCATTTATTACAAATAATGGATGCAACTATGAAAATTAATACAATGAAATTAACATTACGAATATTAGTAACATAATTATTATTAAACATAAATTATAGATATCCAACCATGATATATGTTAACTATTAATTTATATAATATTAATATTTAATATCAATTGCAATTGATGTTAATATATTTAATTTAATAAGAAATACCAAATAATTTTTAATAATTAATAAATCATATATGAATATTACTTAGTCATTCAACAACAATACAAAAAAAGTGTTTAATAAAATAAGGTAATTATCATATTGATTTCCCTCTTAAATTTACTATAAATAATAGGACAATCAATTAATTATTTAATGCCATAAAATTATCATAATGAATTTGACTTTTTAATTAAGAAATAATCCTAAATAATTTAATGCAACCAAAATTATACATTCGCAAATTTGACTTTAATATGTAAAACAAAAAATTAAAGAAAAAATTTACAATGAAGTGAAATAGTTACTAGTTTGACTTATGATATTGAATAATTCAATGAAATTATAATAAAATTTCAATAAAATATGACTTATTATAATAGGTTAATTAATTATAAGGACTAATAAAATAATGCCACATGACATACCAAAAATAGTAAGAATTTTAGGCGGAAAAATAAAGGGATTACTAAATATGTTCTACTTCTGCTATTTTATATATATATATATATCCACATTTTTAGATTTTTCTCATTATAAAAATTTGAATAGTTTAAAATGTAGATAATTTTAGTTTTATATTAAAATATATTTACAGAGTATAATCACTTATGATGAGGGTACTAGATAATCTAATTATTTAGGGCTTAATATATTGTTATGTTTTTTTATTTTTCAATCTTCTCTATAACATTTTAGGCTAAGTTATTAATAGGAATATTTTCAAAATTTACTTCTACCATTTATATATTTTTACCATCTACATTTATTGTCTTAAATATATTTTTATTAACTCTTATTACATTATTTTTATTTTTAAAACTGTTACTCAAAGCACATGCCTTAAAACAATGTGTATAATTGTAGATTCATTATCCAATAGCAATTAGTAGTAGTTTTTAAGAATGGGAATAAGTTCATAATTTTAAAATTAATGTATATTAAATAGGATTAGATGAATGTCTAAAATTAAGTTTCAAAGAGTTGGAAAGTAATCCCAACAATCCTTCAAACTTACAAAAATAAGCCATTTGTGCAATTTAATTAGGCATTTAAGGTTAAGAAGGGTTGTGCTTTGCAATTTCACAATAATTAAGTAAAGTTTTTTAGACATTTTTAATGATTTGGTTATAGACAATTACCTAGTTCAATGGCATACATATAAGAAAGATACATAAGAAATTAATTACTTCTTTAAAAATAATAATACTAAAAAAATTAATAAAAACTTAAGATAATTATGCAAAAATTGTAAGGTAGTTCTTCGAGACCGGAGAGAGTCTCACGACTCAAAATACAACTTAATATTAATAAAAAGAAAATGAAAAATACACCTAAGATTAAGCAGTGGAACCTAAAAATAATATATATATATATATATATGTGTGTGTGTGTGTGTGAATCTGAGAAATACTGACGGAGCACTACACAAGATGGATTATTAAGTAAATATTTTTTTTAAAAGAAAAAAGAAAAGAAAGGCATAATTACTGCTTTTAGGAAATATAGCCATGATTTAAATTGCGAAATGCAGAAAGATTCCTTTACTTGCCAAAGAAACTGATGAGAAATGTTAAATAATTAAATTTGCAAAAAGCACTAAAAGAAATTTGTAAATTGTTTGCAAGAAATAGAAAAATGCATTAAATGAAAAAAGAGTAATAAATATAAATGAAGGTCCCAAGTTCTTATAAACCCCCTAAAATATTTTGCTAAAGAAGCTAGTGAAGGTTCTTGGTCTAATAAACTACTATTCCTTTATTCTTATGTAGCCAGCAAAGCCAAGAAGAAGGAGACTACATGTGAGGAAAATATATCAAAGCTTTTGAGTCAATATGGAAGAAATGCATTGCCATCTCACAATAATAGATAACTAGAATGTTTTCTAAAACTCTTCCACACCTTAAGTTTGTTCTGTTCTACAGTAACTTGTGTCCGTCTATCACACTAGACCACCCGATCTTGCCGAGCCAAGGGGCAAAATTGGGCTGGGCAGTAATTCCATCATTATTTTTGGTGCCCAGCTCTCAGCTCAGCCCAACCGATTATCTTAAAATACATGTGAACACTGTGGGACTGGCCAAGGCCGAGCCAAAAATTCTCAAATGGAAGCCCAGCCAAACACTAGGGTCGGGTCGAAATTGAAAGATCTATTTTCAGAACAGCCACAATTTACAAAGAACAAATACAGGGGGGAAGGCAAACTCATAAATGCAAATTTCTCCTCAATAAGCTTGATAAAAATTTGTTTAAATTTTCTCACACCCATATGAACTCTACAATGCTTCAATTTGATAAAGATGCACAGTGCAACGTAAAGTACCTATCGAGTCTTCAGCCAGCCATATCCACATCACTAGTGTTCCCTTCTGCATTAGTCATGTTAATTGATGCAAAAAGATGCTCTATTTTAAGGGGAGAATGCCGAGCTGCGTATTGGAACATCACCTGGAAAGCAAATCACCAAGTTTATGGAACTTCATCAAAATCCAACATCATTACAGAAACCATGCTTGTGTGAATCACAACACCTTTTACACAAGCCACATCCATCTAAGATAAAAATATATATCAACACTCTAATCTTATTCTTATCCATTATATGAACAGCCTCTGGTGGGTATATTAATGCTGCCAAATCCATGGACCAATCGTATATCTGAGAATCCTTCTCACAGGAGATTAAGTTATCACGATTTATATGGACTCTCTTCCTTTCATCATTATTCAAATTACAGAAATCAGCTCCCTTAATTTTTTTTACAATTTATAAACTATTTTCATCTCCAATTCTGAACATTGAAGTATGAACCAACGGAAAAATTACAAGTTAAAGAGGTTTAACAACATTATATCGTTCATTCTCCCAACATATGCCACAAATCCAAAATGGGAACAAGAATGATTGGGGTGTCAGAACAACTACAAAATTTGCTAATTCATTTTTGAACTACAACCAAAATAAAAAAGGAAGACAGCAGCAGCAGCAGGAACTGGAAATAGAATACATCATAAATTTGTTAAAAGTACAACAAACATCAAGGTCAAATCAGTTCTGTACTCTGGGCAATTATAAGAAAACAATTAAAGCGCTGCCATCATTCAGGAGTGGTAACTATAGCCAACCAATTGAAGCAAAGTAGTAATGAGCCTAAATGAAAGACAAGGATAGACTAATTGAAGTTTCTTGTAAACCACAAATATGTTATTATTGTTTTATTATTAAAGAAACCTACATCAAACCTGCAGCTACCATTCACTGTTATGCCTATGTATTCAGACCAGCCAGTCCAAACGGTTCAACTGGGAACCAGACATTGATCCGGTCAAATTGATGGTGAATAACAGGATGATCAAAGCGGAAATAACCGGGAACCCAAAAACATAGAAACCGGAGAAAACTGGTTACTTAATAAATATTTGAGGAAAAATCTGGAATGAACAAAAAGGCAGCTTTCAATCTGAAATAGCAAGTTAACGTCTTCACATCAGTTCTGAATCTGATCTTCTAATCTAATCAGGACATGAGTTTCAAGTGTGACAGAGTAGACTCTTGGATTTGATTCTTGATCTCCATAGAAACAAAAGAAAATAAAAATAAAGACTTGGTAAACAAATAAATTCCATCTCCTATGTTCTTAGTTTTTTTTTTTTTTTTTTCAGATACAAACGTGAAAGAGGAAATCAAAGAATGTGAAATGAGGGAAAAGGAAGAAGAGACCGGACAAAAGAAATGAATTCCTTAATTTGGGATTTGGACAAGTATAAAAAAGATTCTCTGATTTTTGTGATGGAAAATTTGCTCCAAAGAGAAAATAATAGTTCTTGAAAAGACAAATATTTTGTTACCAATTCCAAACACTATAATGATTAACAATCAAATATATTATCTCTATTATGTATTAAATTATGGATACTTTAGGCCTTTCGACTTTGATAAGTATTTCTTTTTGTCGGTTATATTATTTTCAAAATATAAGCTATATTTGTACCAAACTAGTTGAGTCGATCCAACCAGTAGTGACCAGTTTGTCCCCGGCCCAATCATAAAAAACATTAATTTTTTATTTTTTAACAAATTGAGAAGTGGTGGGAGAAGGATTTGACATTTGAATACCTAACAATTGTCAGTTTGATGCCAATATTTTATTAACTCAAAAGATATTAAAACATAATAAACAAATTGCATAATAGAAATGAAGGGAGAAGAAACTACAATGATTAAAGCATTATGTCAGCAAATAAACTGTGGTGACGACCCAAAATGAGCTAGTAAGATGGACGCCAATTAACTAAAGCTTCAGTTGCATCACAGGAAAATACAGATATTCAGCTGATGATGAAACATGCCTCTCAGAATCAACATTCAATGAAACTATTTTATTAACATGGAGTTGGATGAAGTTTTAGTTGGGGAACTAAATGCAAATGCAGTTCATGTATAATAATGGGGAAAGATAATTTCATCATCTTAAACATGTGCTTTTAGTAATATGTTTTCTTAAAATTCTACATAAAAATGTCTAGATCATATTTTTGGTAAACTGCAAGATTTGACATGATTATTGATTCTCAATTGAATGGAAGATGCAAAATACATACTAGGAAACACAGTTAATCTGCCTGCTTACCTTGGAGTAACTATCAGCAAAAGCTCGTGCACGATTAGGTATTCCGAGGTAGTGCAGATCAGCTTTCTCTAGCTTCCCTTCTGCAAAACATAAGCCCCCTCCACCAATGGCAAACCTTATGAGATTACCAGCCCTCACTCCTGTCTGAAAACAAGAGATGAAATTATGTAGCGGTAAAAAAGTAAAGCATTAAAGTCCTCCAAAAGATACATTTAAAATAATAAAATAAAAAAAATTCTTAATTATTGTTCACTTTTAATCCCTTGTATGGAAACACAAACTGACTAAGGCATAACTATGAGAAGGGGATAGAAATTTTTTATTCCTTGCTAGATGAAACTTTTCCCTCCGTTATTTTTTTTTTTGGAATATATACTATCATATTGACATAATATTGACAACAAACTGATGCTTACATCAAGAGATAATTCTCTTTCTAGTTTATGGTGTAACAAAATTTATATGTACACACACACATAAATAATCTCTTCTTTCATAGGAAACATGAACACAAAACATTAACCTCAAAGAAAAAATAAATTAAATGAAACATAAAATCAGTCAATCAACAAAGTCCATACCCTTCACAAGAATACATACAAATTAAAAAACATATACATTATCAAACCTTTCCAATATGTAATGTATACTGACAAACAATTTCACATGGTTATTAATCCAAATGATACATAAGCAAAGAAATGAAAGAGGATAGATATTAAGAAATTTTGATCTCCTTCGCTTAGAGTTGAGGCAACTTTCTTAGTTTGTCCTTTGGCACCTACTCCCCTTGTTCAACAGGGAGATGCAAAGAACAGGAAGCCCAATTGCTGGGTAATTTGTACAGCCAAACTAACAAAACTGTTGCTGTGGTATGGGCTTTCAGATGCTGGGTTAATTAGTTTCAAATTATCGAAGTCTTCAGTTATTATCTTAATTTTTTATTATTAACTTAAGAAAACATAAAATCCATTTATTTAGCAGGGACATTGTGTTTGCATTCATTTTATTTACACCATATGGCATTTATAATCCAATTATGGGACTTGACTAAGCTATTTTCAGCTTAAAAAATAGTAAAGAGATCTCTTACACTATTAACTTATCAATCACCTTCCGGAATTAAATTTCATTCTTGAAATGCAAAAATGAACCTGGCATTGCATAATGGCAGGATAGAAGATTCTTCATTTTTTAAACTATAAAGAAACAGCACTTTCATTTTATATTAGAACAAATACAAATAACCAAACCTTTTCTATGAAGTCATTGTCCAAGCAACCAAATATAACAGGAGGATCATCGGATGTCACCAGTCTCCCATCAGCTAGTAGCTCTAACACTACCTGATTATTTTTCAAAAGTAAAAGATCAGATTGAAGGAATAACCATCCTCTACACATGAAAACAATAATTATACTGGGATCTACTGTACACACAACGCATTAAAGTAGCATCTAAGAAATACTAAACAATTTTGCTAAAATCATCCTCGAGAAATTCTATGTGAAAGTGGTTCCTCGTTGTATATGATATACAAACAATGCAATCAATACATAAGTGCACCAAGCTTTTCTGTTGTGACTTTTAAATCCTAGAGATCTTTCAACAAAACATTTAGATGCTAAGTGCTAACATCTTTCTTGTGCCGATACTCTCTAGCAACATGGAGGCTATAACAACATATTACCCACCATAGAATAGGGGGTCGAAGAGTACATCTTCTAGAAGACTTGCTCCGAATTATTTTTGGACTAATATATGTTTCAATCTCATGATATGAAGCAAGTCATGGAAGCAACAAGTTTGTTTAAGTATCACGAGAAGCTCCCATTTAAAGATCTATCCTAAAAATTGATTCCAAGTGAATTCATATATACCTGTTGCTGATCAGGAATCTGTCCCTTACTATCTGTATCAATAACATATTGACTACAATTCTCATCTTTCCAGACTAATACCAAAGGGGTATTTCCTGATTGATAATGTGCATGCCTGAAATAATCAGAAGCAAAAAAAAAAATCAGAGTTTGACAGAAAGAAAGAGCACTATTTAAAACTTAATGGGAGCAAGAAATTATGGTACACTTATCCTCAATTGTAGCTAATAGCAAAGCACAAATTGGAGAAGATACAAAACCATACATCCTTTAAAAAAAGAGAAATAATGACAAAAAAGAGAAAGGACAAATATGTGTACAGACAAACAAGTTGTAAGAAATGAGAAATCCTTTAATCTAGTTAATAACGGGAAAGGCCTGTGAAATGAATGATAATGCAGTATTTAACAATTTAAGCTTGTTAACTAAAAGAAGAAGAAAAGCAAGGGTAGATGATCTGATAGCATGATGTTATGGATGCATTTCTGGGCAACAAATATGGCAGGAACAATCAAGCTTGCAGCTTGATTCTTGAAGCTTAATTGCAGGTAATTAAATCTTGATTTTTGGCCAAATTTTGGCTTTTATTTTTAGGAAGGATATGATTTTCTGATTTTCTGTCAATCATAGATTGAAATAATTTAGGGCAGCTTTCCTTTGTCTTTGTTGTCCTAATTCTAGTTTTCCATATTTTGTTTTCCTTGTATTCTCTATAAAAGCAAGCAATGAACAATGAATAAAGCAAACAGAAAATTATCTTTGTTCTAGGAGACTTGGTCTCTCTAATTGGTCTAGAGGTGCGTGCCTTGGGCACTAAAACAGCCTTTGCACCTCTGTACACTTCGCGCCTCAAAAATAAGTATGAAAATAGCAAGTATAAAATATAAATCATTCTGATTTAATGGCAATTTCAGGCAAGATGGAAAAATTAGCTATAAATTAACTGTCTCTAAATTCTTATTGTATTGTAACTTTGCAAAACCTACACGCTTTCAGCCCAATATGCAGTTTGTCTGGTAAAAGTTCAAAATTTTAGCATGCCTTCAACATCTTAAGCAACATTGACTTTGAGATATAGTATCCAAGTAAATCAGATAGCCCATGAGAAGGTATTAAAACCAAAAAAAGGACCAATAAAAGAATCCAAATATGAACAAAAAAGATTTGGTTATAAGTAGCAGAATTATTAGCTGCTGAAACGAGAAATTGGAATGGGTATGTTAAAGAAAATAGGCGATTAGTGATCTACCAATCATAAAATTAGTCTTTCAATGCATTCAACCTTCAAAGTCTACAATGTCATACAATTTATGAAATTCATTAAAGATTTTTACATAACTATTAAGATGAACCTACTGTATCAGTCAATGTTAGTGTCATAAAGTAGCAGAACAAAACTAATTTTCCTAAGAACAGAGAAACAATGAGAAAATGGAGGAAGAGGGATATGAATATCCCCATCACTGATTTATGTTACTATATAAGTTCAGAATTAGATTGTCATTGTATTCCGCAAACTTCATATTCTGAGAATACTAATACAAGCCAAATAATATGCACATGGGGCTAATTGTAGTGTCAGGTAGCCCTCCAAACCAGATAAGTAGCATACCAACAAGACGCCCCAAAGAAAAAAAAAAAAAAAAAAAAAAAAAGCAGAAGCAGTGGGACTCAAATCGACAAAGTCAGTGAATTAAGATAAAGCCTATGAGGATTAGCATTTTTACTGGTCCAAAAGGTCATACTTTCAATGTTCATCATCACATATCTACAGTTGGGTTTATACAGACACGAGCAATGGTCACAATCTGACAGGAAGTTAGCTAGATCTATTCAGCATTTACAGCTTAGTGAAATTAAATTGGTATCATGAAAATGACAGAGAGCCAAAAGACTCTCACTTATTATAGAACAACAGCCCATCCTTCACATACGGCACTGATCCACTATAAGCTGCTTTGAGACCCTCCTGGTCACAGTTGTACATGAGAACAGCGCTGAACCTATATTTATGGTAAGGTGAAGGATCGTTGCAAGCCCCCGACTCAACAAGCTTGCTATTTAACCAGAAAAACCTGAACTCTGTGGGGCATTCATACATTGGCATCCCCGCCCAGCACACCATGTCAATTGCATAGTATGTTTGATCAGGCTGCAAGTCATAGAGCAATTTGTAATACATCGTATCATTTACAAATTTGAAAATAAAACCAGAAAGGAGTAAAAGAAAACCTACTACCTCATGAAATATGCAATCAAGTATACAATAAGATTGGCCTGACCGTGTACTGTTATTGGTCCTGGCACCATTGGGCAAAGCTGAAGGAAACCGGTGCAACATGCTGCCATTGCGCAACCTACTAACTGTTGTGCCATTAGATGACACCACAAAACAACGTTTTCCTGCTGGTCTAGTGCATACATACCTGTACAGAGGTGAAAATGGGTTACATATGCAAATAAGATTATAAACAATTCTATGGCATCAATTATCCAACCCCAAGTTAAGAGTCTAGTTCTCTTTTTTCTTAATATGACCTGGAGGTTTCAAACTCACGTTATAAGCAATGTTCAAATGAAAATTATAATATCAATTTGTCAATCAACGTTAATAAAGCACAAATTCTTCAAATATGCAACGAAGGTGTCTTGTCATTTCAAGCTTCCAATTCAGTATATCAAAAACAACACCAAAAACTAAATAAGATGAGCAGGATTACAATTGATTAGTTTGATTCCACCTTCTAGAAATAGTATGAACAAGTTCTCCTCTTAATCAAAGCTTTAAAGTTCTAATTTTGTTAGTTACATACATGGATTCGGGATTAAATTTTTCCTAATAAATTGAAATACTATGACAGTGACGAATCAAAAGTAATATGAATTAACATCAGGATACGCAAATAGTGGCTTGAATTGGCATACCAGTCAGTATTTAATCGATCAGGTATATCAATCATCCACTCAGGTAGCATGAGCTGCTTAGCAAACCATCGCCGAGCTTCAGACCCTCTTAGACTGGCTGCCTGTCGAACATCAAAATCGTGAGCATTTTCTTCCTCCTGAGGCATTTCAAAATCTTGAGCATGTTCCTCCGCCTGGGGCACAATTTCAAATTCTGGCTTGGACTCGGCAGAATCGTTTTGAAGGGATAGAATAGTCTGCGCCAAACAGCGGGCCTGGTGCTGGGCATCGCGGCGGTTCTGTGCCTGCCGTTGCAAGGACAGGTCTCGCCGTCTCTGTTGGTCGGAGATTGGCGGCCGTTTGAATGGGCGGCGGAGATCGTGTGGCGCCATCGCTTTTAAAACTGCAACAATTTACAGAACAAACTATCCAGATGCTCTTGGCTCCAGTTGGGCATTTAAAATGGAGAAGCCCTTTCCCAACAATTTGGTAGCATTTTAATTCATCCGCCCAAGATCTTTGGGGAAACATGTTCTTTAATTTAATAATTTTATACTATCTCACACTCATAGAAACAAAAATTGGGTGCTGATTCTTCGGTATGACCAAAAATTAGTAGTTCTAAAGAGTATTATTTTGTACTGTTAATATTTTGTACTTTGTATTTTATTTGAAAACAAGGATAAGTCTCTTGTGAATCAGTACAATTGGGTCGTGGATTGGATCCATTAAATTTATTTTAGGTCAAATCTTAAAAATGTGCAAAACTAAAAAAAAAAAGTAAAAAATTTTGCGTCCAACTCACGCTTAGGATGCGGGCAACTGGTGCTTCATCGATTATGGATATATTGCTAGGTATGTAATACTTCTTAGTTAAAAGAGTAATATTTTTAAGATAAACAAATAATATTTTTAGTAGTGTGTAATGTTTTTAAGTTAAACCAGTAGCACTTTTTATTTAAATAAGTAATAACTTGTTCAATTAAACTAGTAATTATTGAGCATTTTTATGTTCCATTTCTTAATACGTATATTATTATTTAACCGTGAATATATTACTTTTATATTGCAAGACATTACTCTTTAAACGTAAAAGATATTACTCTATTGTATGAGTCTAGAATATTGTTGAAAAATGTTATCGTATAACTTGATAGTATCTCTCTTTCTCTTCTTAAGTTTGTACGGATTAATGAAAGATGAAGTATGTAATTCTAAATATACTGATGTGTCAACAATATTTGATTGACAAGTATCAGAATTTGAAACTTTATAAATAATGTTGATGGGTTAACTAAATTGTAAGAAGATTAATAACAACTTACCAAGCTTTTCTCAACTGACACTACGAGCAATTGAAGTGACAATTAAAAAAGAAAAGAAAAAAGAGAGTAGAGGTATTGTTTATAAAAATGAAATTTTTTTCATGTCTTGTTGATGGTCTTTGTTGTGTGAATTTTGCAATGGTGTGTATGATATATGAAATAATTGTTTAAATTTTAATACGCAAATGCATGTAATTACATAAGTAATTTAATGATAAGTAAATCTTCTCCATAGGGATTGAATTTAAAATGTATTGCAAATATCAATTACTAAATAATTTAGAAATGGAAAAGAGTAATAAATCAAGAGGGAGTTCGATTCTATTACTACAACTCAAACAAAGAAATAAAGAAAATATGCCCATCAATTAATTTTCAATTCACCGATCAACATCAGCAAGAAGGTTCACGAAATATAAGTCTATACTTGAATTACTAATTTTTCTTGAATCAGTTTTAATTGTACGATGTTCATCGGCATTGTATTAAGTAAAGCATCCCAAGGTTAATAAGAATTCCCTCTCAATACATAGAATTTTTACAAATGTTGTGTTACACTTTCCTCCTCCTAATAGAACATATCCCTATGCCCAACAGAATTCGGAAAAACAATACAAGTTTTAATTCTTATAGTTATGCAAGATGAATAATATATTTCTATATCACCCGCTAATACGACCTAAAATCGGTTATAATCTTGCATCATTCAAGTAATTTTCACTATATTTAACCTTCCTTGAATTAAACCTAGCTTGTCAATTCATCATTGATTGCTAAACAACAACAAACATTGATAATAAGTACACTTAAATGAATAATGGCACGATTCACATAACAATGCATAAAAATTTCAATAAAACAATTTAATGTCCACTAGCAAGTCAAGTCTTCAACAAGTTTAGCTCATGACTAACTTAGAAATTACAAACCCAAAGTTTAGTTCATCATCCATGAGGAATTGAAAAGCAATTCTAAAAACAAGGGATAAAAGATTTGAAAGAAGAGAGAAGATGAGGTTGATGATGTTGATTTTCGTGTCTTCTCCTTCTTCTTCCTTCTCGATTTTGTTTTCTTCTTTTTCCCTCTGAATTTTGCTGCTCCTACTGTGCTTGCTAATTCCCTCTTTACTGATAGCCCTTTGTGTTCTTTCACCCCCAGCTGCGCTTCCTTTCCTATTGTGTAACCCTATTTTTTTTTTCTCATGTTGCTGATTAGAAGGCCCACATTCCATTTTTCAATTTAGGCAGACCATTAGTTATGATGTCAATTTGGCCCAAATCATTTTCTGCTAATACAAACATCCCATTAAATTTTGTCATGGACCACGCCAGCTGGTTAGTCAATAAGTAGCACAGTCAGTAGTTTGGGGCTAATATTTTGGGTCAAATATTGACTTCTAGCGTTGCTGCAGCACTGCTTTCAGCAACTGGGGACTTCCTCAACAAGTTTGCATCCATAGTTTTGATTTTCTCATATTCAGCTCCAGCCCCTGTTTATACAAAAAATTAAAGAATAATTTAGACAAATAATTTGTACAAACTACAAAACAAAAACAAAGATCTATTCGACTATATTATACTAAAGTTTGCTAAATTCATCACTATTCCCTACATGAATTTAAATTCAAAGGTACATAAATAACTCTATTACATAAGTTATCACACCCCCAAACTTAAGTCATTGGTCGTCCTCGAGTGATGAATCTAGACATACAAATACAGAAATAGGAGAATATACAAACACAAAACAAAGAGAGGACATGTAAATCCAATGTATGGCTTGACAAGGATACATGCTCTCAAAAATTTATGCAAAAGCGATGAGAATGATGCCTTTGTGCAAATATGCTTTCAACCAATTCTCTAAGGTGTCAATAGCAAGATGGAATCATAATGCATGTGTCTCTCCACATTATATTCATAGCTCTCATCAAAACAGTCCCGATTGCCCTAGAATAGGATAGGCATCCATCCTAAAGCCTAATATTTTGTCTCCATCGATTGATTTAATGAACCATTCTCCACTAATGTAGACTTACACCTAACCCAAGATCAATAGGACTACATTAAACTTGCAATGTTAGGCTTAGGTGATGATAGGATAAAGGAGAAAAGTTTTGGCTCAAATTACCTTAACATCTCGAATTTCTAGGACCCACACTTTCTCTTTCAAGCACTCCCCTCATTTGTACAACATTTACCCCAAAAATCCTTGAAATCTATTCTTGCACTATTAGTAAGTGACCAGTTGTGTTTTATATATATCTATATATATATATATATATATATGCTACAGTCCCATATAACCGAGTTTTGAGCAGCTGTTCAATTTTTTTTCCCGTGCCCAATTGCTACAAGTAAAGTTGCACCTAACTGGGTAATATATATATATATATATATATTATTGTTTTTCTTCTTCTTCATCTTTTTTTTTTAACACAGTAGTTGGGTCTTCAATTAGAGCACATTCCCTTCCCCAAACTTTGGAACACATTATCCCCAATGTGGTATCAAAAGAAACATAATTTGTACTATCTTTCAAAACATAATGCACACCACAACGAATGCCTCTTACCCTCTCTAGACGCAGCCCTAGTATAAGTCCTAAAAAAATGGAGATGCTTAAAGAGGTAAAATGGAGGATTATCTTTATAAGCTAGGCTAATAAGTGGCTAAGAATGAAATGGTCAATTAATCTCAAATGGGGTGATTAGGGGAAAATGCGTACGGGTTGGCTAGAAAGACTCAAACGATCCAAGGATGGCCTAAATCATGTCATCTAACATTTCATCTCAAAGGGGACACTAAGCAATTCTTGGAGATTTAAGCTCTCCAAAGAATCTAAAAACGCTTCTAGGAATTCAATAGTGATTAATCAAGCTATGCACACATGATGGAGAAGACATTTTTATCATAATTTTTCTGATACATCAACACAAGAAGCAACCAAGTTTAGGCAGGCAACAATAGGCTAGTCAGAAAAAAAAAAAATAGCATCATCATGGAGCATCAAATGTAGCATCCATACTTAGGAAATAACAGATTCCTCTCAAGCAACACATAAAACAACAACCAATCATCAACACACAAACATTCTATACATAAGATTGATAAGATAGAAACAAGAACATCACACAACTACGAATTACGAAAATAGACACAAACAACACATCATAAAAACTAAAACTAAAGAAAACACATAAGCTCGGGTCTGAGAACTCCCAGTCGGACTATTTGGAGTCGTGTTCCGATGATTTCTCTTGTAGGATGTAGGGAATGAAGATAGTTTTGGGGTTGGTCTTGGTTTGAGCCGCATTTTTCAAAAAGTGAATGTACCATAGGGGCAAGTAGAAGTGCTATTTTTTTTTAACCTTCAAGATCAATAGATCCTTGATTGTAACCAGAATACCCGTTAAGAATATAATATCACTCATTCTCTGTTACTCTATCTAGCATTGGACCAATAAATAGCAACGGGAGATGATCTTTACATGTTTTTTTTGCACTTTTCAGCCACAATAGTGTCAATCATATTCAAAATGGAGCATTCTTCAATTTCATTCGAGAACCTTAGCACATTGAATGTATTAAAAGTCACTTGTTGATGATTTACCCGTATTGTAAGCTCTTCTTTTTTAACATCAATCAAAGTCCTTTCGGTGGCAAGAAATGGTCTTCCAAAAATAATTGGAACCTTACTATCCACCTCATAATCAAGAATAATAAAGTTTTTCAGAAAGATAAACTTGTTCACTTGCACCAAAACATCTTCAATATTACCCTATAGATGTGCTATGAATCGATCAGCCAATTGCAATATTATAGTGGTTGGTCTTGCATCGCCAATCCCAAGTTTCCTGAAAATAGACATAGGCATCAAATTAATACTTACTCCTAAATCACATAAAGCTCTACCAACATCTCTACCACCAATATAACAAGGGATAGTAAAACTCCTTGGATCCTTTAATTTAGGAGGAATTTTATTTTTAGTGGATCCTTCAATCAAAGCAACAATTTCAAATTCCCCGAGTCATTGCTTCTTAGTCAAGACGTCCTTCAAAAACTTCACATAATTGGGCATTTGTTCCAATGCCTCCACTAATGGAATGTTGATGTGGAGTTGCTTCAAAACATCTAGGAATCTCCAGAATTGGATGTCTTGTTTCTTCTTTTGATAACATTGAGGAAATGGAGATGGCAGCTTGGCACTTGATTGCTACTCTGCAGATTGTTGAATTGATGCTGAAGCTTCTAGGCAGACTCAGAGGTCATTAAATTCAAATTTCCAGCCTGCTTTTCTGTTTCAACACTATCTTGGATTGAAGTGGGCTCGTTCTTCTAGTTGGCTTCTTTGGCATTCAACTCTAAATCCTTACCACTCCTCAAAGTGACAGCCTTGTAGTGCTCTTTACCATCCCTCCTTATATTTTCGGTGTCACTTGGCAAAACACCTTGAGTCAATTTCTCAACTAATTTTCTACTTAGCCCACTTGAACCTCAAGATTTCTCAAAGAAGTTGCTAGACTTTGAATCCTTGCATTATTCTTAGCCATATACTCTTTCATCAGATTTTCCAAAGAGTTGGGTTGAGTTGCTTGTGGAGGAAATCTTTGTTGTTGTTGATTAGAGAATCCCAGTGGAAAATTAGTTTTGTCTTGAATTGGTGCATTACTTGAGCTGCTGCCTTGACCTCCCCAAGAAAAGTTAGGATGTTGTGTCCAACCCGGATTATAAGAGTTGGAATATGGATTGTTGTGGTTGGAGTTTTGATTTCCCATATAGTAAATCGAGGTTGGATTGGAAGGACAACTATCGAATGTGTGACCATCTCCACAATAAACAAACGAACAAGCCGCTACTTGTTCCATAGGAGTTGCTGCTGCCATTCCTTCCAAGCTCAAGTTTTTTAAAATTTGCTCATTGATGAAACTTGAGCTGTCAAAGGTGTTAATGCATCGATTTCATAAATTCCTGTTGTTTTCTCATCGGTTAATACTCTTGCATCTCCAGGCAAATGGGAGAAGAACTATATCTGTCGTGCAAATTCATAGGGAGGAGGGGCTCATGCCAAATATACAAAATTTTAAAATTATTTTAATTAAATTAGCTCAATTACATAAATTGAATCCTTGTAGTACCACACGTGCAAGAACTTCTATAAACTAGTTAAAGGCATAAATTCGATTCCTGAGAAAGGTAGAAAGGTGATGTTGATGGGTATATAAAACCTTAAAGCTGCGTTTACTTCAAAAGTTAGGATTTGACAGGATTGGACAGGATTTAACAAAAAGTGGGATTAAACTTGGGATAGGGATAATTTCAAAATTTATATCCTCTGTTTACTTCGTAGGATAACATTAGGATAGGGGGAGACAATTTTGTACTATCCAACCTTTACTTCGTTGGATTAGCTCGGATAAGACGGAAATTACAAAATTACCCTTAATATATGATTGAATCTTCAAAACCCTTCTCCCCCAAACGTGTGCCCTACCATTTTCACTTTCACCTCCCACCTACCATTTTCACTTTCACCTCCCAGCCGCTGCTCCCACTTCCCTCCCCTCCTTTCAAAATTAAATATCGCTGGAAGTTTGGTCAAGAATGTTAAGTTGTGCAAGAACATAGGCAGGAGGGAATCTGTCAACTGAATTCCTTCAAGGACCAAATGAGTGACATGCCAATCCGAGCAAGCAACTCCAACCAATAAAGAGGAAAATGAGAAAGATAAACAAATCTTTAACCAATAAAATATGTGATAACAAACTAACTTTATTAAGAGTATCGAGTAAATGAGAGACATATAGCATTCCTGCAGGCGGAAATGGAAAGGCACGACAACATTCCATTAATTAGTCTTCATCATCAGAACTTTCATATGCTACTAACAAACTCTTGAATGGGCTATTCAGTTTTGTCTCCTCTCCCTCTTTGTTGGATCTTGTGGAAGACTCATCTTTCTTGTCTTGATCACTCACAGATCAATACTTTTTAGATGGTTGCTCAGCCATAGATACAAGGGATGAATCTACATCAGAAGGGGCAGAAACATGCATACGCTTTGGCTTGACTTCTACCACTCTCTTCAGTAAATCTTGTTGCCTGACACAGCAGAGTTTTTTTTAGTTTTGTCAGATGCAGATATGCGTATACAAGAGAGAGGGGGGAGGGGGAGAAAAAAGAAAAAAAAAAGAGTCTAAAACTACCTGATTCCACTTTTTGGCTTGGGTTCCACACGAAGTGGCAAGGGAACAGATGCTGTTGAAGCTTTAGATACAGCTTTGCGATCAATGGTTATGGAAACTTAACATGAATACTCATACAAAGAAAAGCACTGTTAGATATTTTTGCTATGCCAGAACCATCCATAGAGTTGGGTGTACTCAGGCATCAGTAGTTTGAAATTATAATGTAAATTGAAATTGCTACATGTTACTGACCTTTTAATTAGCAATTATAATGTAAATTGACCTTTTAATTAGCAATTATAATGTAAATTGAAATTGCTACATGTTACTGACCTTTTTCGCCTCATGGTATAAATAAGTGAATTCCGTGTAGCAAACAAACAAAAGGGCCTGTTTTTATCATTTGATGTTTATAAGTAAATGAAGACACACAAAAGCTAGGTTTAAAGCAACTTCTCAATGGCTAGGAAGAGCAATGAGAGTGTCTTATATATCTGGAACAGAGTTTTATAGATTTCTTCTGTCATCTCATCAAACTCCGGCAGAAATAAAAGGATATCTTAAATGCAGCAAATGCTCGTTTCTCTGTACGACGTAAAAGACGTTCTTCATCTTCCTCAGCTTCCATCTTCTCCTTCAGATAAAGTAAATCATCGTTGTCCAAGGCTGCATATTTACACTTAGCAATTCTCAAGAAGGAATGATATGCTGAAAGGCACATACACATAAACTTAAAACTTCATATAATGAAAAAATGGAAGATAATCTATACCGCCTCGCCCATGAAGGTAGCCTCCACGTTCTCCAGCAACATCTTGCATCTGTACAAATCAAGCGCCCAATGGAAGAAGCCAAGATCCCTGTCGGGGCATGTTATCAGAAACCTTGTCGAATTCACAATTATTGGAAGCAACTCCAGGCTCCAAAATGCAGCAAAATAGGACAAGAAAGAGGATATTAAATAGTGGTGACACTTCAGCCAATCGCCCATAACGCATTGTCTAATAAGCAAAGAGATATGATTTTGGTTATAATGAGTTAGATAAAGAAACCGATTCATCCTCAGTTCGGTGCTGGGTGTTGGCGGCTCCCCTTCCGTCGAAGAATTTTCTGGATTTGACGGCGAGCGTTTCTGTGGGAGACATACGCTTCTGGGGGACGGCCGGAAAGAGAGTGTCGACCGTTCGGGGGAGAGCCGGAGGACGACCTAGCCTAACGGCGGCGCTAGGCGTGCAGTGGCGACGCTGCTCTGGGGTCAGCGGCGGTGGCTGGAGAAATCGCCCAGAGGAGAAATCAATTGGAGAAAATGGTAGGGTTTGTTCAGAAAACGTGAATTATATATGAGGACATTTCTGTGATTTAAAATGTGCACAAGGGTAAAACAGTCCATTCTTATTTCTTATCTGATGGGATAATTTTTATTCCAAGGGTCATGGAGGGATTAATATCCTTTGATTTATTTTGATTTTTTGAATTTATCACGGGTCGGTTGGATTGACCCGAAAAAAAATCATGAAAAGTAAACGGTGGATAACTCTGGACTATTCCCCCAAATCCAGATTTATCAACTAAAGTAAACGCTACCTAAGGTTATTATTTTTCCCACATTTATGAGGTTCACCAAGCTTCAACAATGTTAAAACCACCCATGCATAAAATTTCTAGTACGAGTACAACAATAATTTTTCTTGCTTCAAAAATATTAAACTTAAATTAGAATGATCATAAATATTTGCAATAAGAAGTAAAATCTATCTGGAATTTGGAGTCATTTATAGAACACAATTGCCTCCATATTTTTGAATAAATTAAATTTATCAATATAATGAGCGTTTTGTTTTTTCTTTTTTTAGAATTCATTGTAGTAGATTTTTTCTGTATAAAAATTTTGATATCACTTAAATAAGCGTGACATATAGATCTTAAATAAATGATGGGCGAAAGTGTAATTATGTGAAAGCTTGGGGTGGGGCTGAAAATAAGAATATAAAATCCGAGGGAGGCTCCTCCTCCCAAGTCCCAAGGTCTGTACAGTACTAATTTTGTATTCAAAATTAAGCAATCTTTTGAGCGCTAAATTCGCTCATGGCAACCCTGCGTTTACTTTCCCAGATTTGAAAACCCAACGAACCGAATCCTGTTTCTCCTTCCTCAATCACCCAGTACACACCAGTAAACAATGGGTTGCGTTTCATCCACATTGTTCAGCCAGGACGACGAGTTCCCCCAAATTGGCGGCTCAGCCGCTTTCAGCCACCACATTGTATCCCTCACCTCCACCACTTGCGGTTTGATAGCTCTCGACCCTCCGCCGTCAGTCAGCCGCCAGCAGCATTTTCCGACCACCACCGTTCCCCCGACGCCACCCCCTCCGCCGCGTACCACTTTTGGTTCTCTCTTTCCCAGCCCATTATCGGAACCCCGTTCCAACAGATATCAGCCCCTCGAAAGTACCAATTCATGGGACCTCTTGTCTGGCCTCGACGCCGGCCACATTCCCAGTTTTCGTTTATCCCCTTTACCGTTGATCCACTCGAAATCCTCCGATTCTTCGGTCAATAAACAACTCGGGACTCGGCAGGGGAACGAGGAGAATATTTGCCCCAATTCTTCGAGGAAATCGTTTGAGGGTTTAAATTATGGAGGAGATTTGCTCGACAGATTTGAATTGATTTGCCCGCCAAATGGGGAGGATAAAGTGGTGATATATACTACGACATTGAGGGGAGTGAGGAAGACTTTTGACGACTGCAATGCTGTTAGATCCGCCATTGAAGGACTCGGGATTTCAGTCCATGAGAGAGATATTTCAATGGACAGAGGATATAGAGATGAATTAAGGGAGATGATGAAAGGGAGAGGGAGCAATGAATTGATTCCACCAAGAGTATTTGTGAGAGGGAGGTACATAGGTGGATTTGAGGAGGTGCTGAGGGTGGTGGAGGAGGGGGTCTTAGGAGAATTGCTTGAGGGCTTGCCTAGACTGAGGCAAGGCCATGCGTGTGAGGGGTGTGGGGGCGGGAGGTTCTTGCCATGTTTCATGTGTAACGGAAGCTGTAAGACAGTGGGAGGGAGGCAGGGGAAGACTGTGACTGAGAGATGCAGCAATTGTAATGAGAATGGATTGGTACGTTGCCCCGTCTGCACTTGAGCTATTCGGAACCCACTCTATGTTTTTCGGGTTAGTACTAAACTGATGCTTTTGCTATGGTATTCTGCTTGATGTGATTATGCCTTGCCTTTCCCGATCCTATGTCAAATGTAAGTATGTATGCAATCTCGGTGAATTTCAGAGGATTTATTACATTCTAGTTACCATTAATTGCTCTCTAGAAAGTAGAAAGTGAAGACTGATTTATTATGATGTGCTCAATTGCTCCTAAGTTGTAAATTTGTGGACGTTGATAGATTTTTGATAGGAACCAATCTTGAAAATGTATTAGAACGCTGTACATAACTTCTCTTTGAACATGATAAGAATCCTACAGCCTATTTTTATTAATAGTCGAAATTGGGATTAACAGATTCTTTTAGCGAAATGGGAGAAAAAAACTCTTTTGTAGCCAACTATTTAGAAAATATTTTTATTAGCTTTAATGAGTTGACTCCCCTAACAAACAATAATGCAGCCCACATACATTGATACCATCCACTGAAACGAACTAGACACATAACTCATACTCCACACACGACCCATGTATGCTGAAACGAACCACACACAAAAACCCACAAGCACAACCCATACCACTGTGAGATAAGAGAATAATCCTACAGGTCGTCATCTTTAGCGTGAATCTCATGAAATCCTAGGATAATAGCTCTGTGGTTTTACCTGATTAAGGGGCATTTAGCACCTCTTTTCTCCCCTTGATAGGAGGCTCAATCACGGCAATTATCATAAAAAGATCAGGCAGCTATCTGTGTCTACATATTAATTTTGATAGAGCAAGTCTGTTGTGATACCGTATCACAATTTAAATTCTTGGGAGATCTTCATATTCACGCTTTCTTATCTAGAAACAGAAGTTTGATGGTAATCTTACTAGCTAGCTCATCTGTTGATTAAACTTGCGGAGAAAAACTTTCTTGCCACTGAGGGTAATTCGAACCATAATTGAGAATGAAGAATGTATCCCGAAAAAAGAATGTGTATTGCTCCAACAATAGTCTAGATGAGTTGACTGTACTTTACTAGTGGTTCTTTAATAGTATAGACTCACTGTTCATATGAAGAATTATTTAGATTTTAGAGAATTAGATGTTTACCATAATGTCATTCTCTATGAAAAAGGGAATTATATTATATTGCAATTTGGTCATTTGATTTGTTTTGTTCATTTTTATCTTTCAGTTTGGCCCCTTTATTTTCTTTTAGTATGTATAAATATATATACAAATTTTCCTGGCATATTAGGCTGATGCACGAGCCTTTTCGTAGTGAGGCGCAAGAAGCTTGAATAAATAGTACATTGAATTACTTGAAAGATTGGATATAATTCCCAATTATCATGATAAGTTTTTTTTTTTTGGTTGGTAGTTCGGTACCTAGTATCTAGAAGTTGTATTGTTGAGTTTATAAGCTTCTTTAAAGTGTTTAATAAAATTTTAGAACTTAAATTTCATTTCAAATGAAGACAAGATGTAAGAAGCTCATACACTTTTTTTTTAAAAGAGAATCCAACCTACTGTTAAAATGCGGTCTTATTTTGATGAACTCATTGAAATTTATTATTGTAATTAAACAATTATTATTACTATTATCTTACATGTCCCATCATCTTATTTATTCAATTACTTAAATAATTTATTTTTAAATAACATAAATATCTTTTAATCTTTAGAAAAAATATTTCGTCAAAAGAACTGAGGAAGGTGTTTGGTTGCTTCAATGGGTCAAGAAAATTCTGACTTTGAAATTTTTTGAGATTTTGAAATAAAGTAGAATAGTGATAATTTTTATTTATTTTGAGATTATATAAAATAACATTTTGTTATAGTTATCACATCAATGATGAAAAGGTGGATAATTGTAATATTATAGTGTGGATAGATGTATTAGTAATAAATTGAACAATTGTAAAATGATTAGTTGAGATTATTGAAAAAGATAAAAGTCGACTCGAAATAGTAGATGAGGTTATTGAAAAATTAAGAAAATAGTAATAATAGGTGTAGGTTGCTATAATAAGATAATATTTATTGGATTGTAATACCTTAATTTACATCAAAACAAACATAGATTTTATATTTTAATATTCAAAATCGATCCATGCCAGGTGCATAACAAACTTATCCTAAAAAGTTATATAAAATATAAGAGTTTATAAGATATTTTAAAATAAACTTAAACAAATACCCTACAGTGACTAGTCTTGAAAAACTCTTAATTGGGTTGGGCCTCTCAAATATTATCCTACAAACTACCATAACCGAAAACCCTAAAGGCCGAAGCACTGACTTTTCTGATTCGTATCTTTTGTCCTGTTTTGGGGCGTTGTGAGCCTCTGGCCCTTTTGGGAGATTTTTTTTTTAATTGTAATTCTATTTCAAATAAAAATAAATGAAAAATCATAAAAAATAATCAATGAGATCATGAACCCAAACGCTGGAACATACATAAAACAACCAAGACATAAAGGACATGCTCTAGTAAGTTAAAACAACTGAACACAAAATATAAAATACATTTTGTATTATGCTAATTATTAGAAATTAAGGTTAGAAAAAAGAAAGAGAAACATTGATAGCATGTGGAGAATGTATTGGAGAAGAATGATTAACTTATAAATGCACATCTCTATTTTAGAATATAGAGAACATTCTTGCAAATGACCCAAGTGGAGAAAATATAAAGTTGAAACCAATGCTTGTGGAATAGGATTGGACCGGGCGATTCAACCAGTTAAACATGAATCGCCCAATTACAAGAAAAACAATTAGAACTCCGGTGAAATTGGTAAAAGTTGCCAAGTTAATCTAGTTTGACCAATCAAACTTTATATTTTGATTAAATTTTAAATTTTAAACTTACTATTTATTATCAAACTTTTGTATTTTTCTTTATCCCACTTGATCATTATTTGTTATCGAAAATGAATTTGAATAAGGTTAGATAAGATGCTTTTTGATGGGTTCATTCCAATTCAAACGTACTTCGGATATTCCTTGACTGCCTAATTCTGCCCAGAGCCATTTAGGCGTAAGGTTCCAATCTACGGCCCATCCGGAGGCCCCTAATGGCTATGGCGATGATTCTCAATCTTGGAATTGAGAGCAAATGATATAGTACCAATTTACTTTGATGATAAAGTTGAACCTAGCCTCTTTTCGATTTAAGGGATAAGATTGGTTCCTTTCTCTCTTTCTCTCTCCCTCTTTTGTGTGAGAGAAAGAGAGATCACAAAAAACCTGTTATGTTGGTAGCCAATCCATGGCTCTGATGTTACTCTGTTTTCCTATCACCACAGATTGTGTATGTATCAGAAATGATATGCAAGGGTGCAGCTGATGCAATCAAACTAACGAGGTTGATAGATTCAATGATGACTGCCTGGATTTGGTGTTACTTATAAATCAGTATGATCCTGACATAATTTTTAAAGATATTTAAATTCTTTACAACACATTATGGCTTCTTGTAGCCCCAATTATGTAAATTGGTGGGGAATATGCACGTGAAAAAATAAAATATCTCTGCCTTTTATTTGTTACCAATATGACATACTGTTTGAGGTGTTAAAAAGATGAAATCATTTATATATATATTATTTCAGAAAAATACTATCAAGTTGTAATATTACATTATTTTTGGGGCATTACGAAATACTCACTTTATTTAGTACACTGAATTTTTTTAGCCAAAATATAAGAAACTTTTTTGGTACCCTACACTACCAAAATGCCTCTGATGCTCTCTCATTACTTTTGTTTGTCCTTTTCTTTTATTTACTTAATTTTAAGTTGATGAGGTGAACTTTATATTTCCTTCTACGGGCATCACTTTCTGCAACTTTTTTTTTTTTTTTTTTTAATTTCTTCTTTCACGTGTTTATAGTTCATGACTTTGTTGTTAGTTTTCATAGCTTAGTTATCCCTTCACATAATTTCTTTTATATTTGGATTAATTCCTAAAGAAATCTTGATTTTGACTTGGCAAAATTTGAAAATATTCACTGTTTTCACTACTCCAATTTTACTTAATTCTTTCATAATTCTTAAAATGCCTTGTCTTTTAGGATATTACTAATAATAATAAATAAATTATAATTTTGTAATAAACCTAGTCTTTAATATCATTTTAGAGCTCTTAGTAATTGTTTTGATATTTTAAAATATTTTTAAAATTCTTAATTTCTATTTTGGAGCTTTCAGTAATTTTTTAGGTATGTTTAACTATTTTTAAAATCCTTATTTTATCATTTTTGTAAAATAGAAATTTTTATTTTTTTTTAATCAATAGATCAGCCAAACTTAAAGAGTATATATATATAAAACCTGTAAATATATATATATTTTTTAAATATATATTCTTATTAATATATATATGTATATATTTATAAAATATATATTTATATATCAAAATAAATATTAAAATATAATTAATAAAATTAAAATATTATAATTTTATTTAAGATAAAAAAATATTTAAATTTATTTTTATAATATATATTATATATATGTATTTATAAAATATATATTTATAACTAATAATATATATTTTGAATATGTATATATATATTTTTATTTATTAAGTAAATATATAAAAATATATATTAAATTATAATTTTAAAAAGTAAAATATTATAATTTTATTTAAGATAATAAAAAAATTTATTAAATTAAATAATAATTTTTAATTATTAATTCATATTTTTAAAATAAATATTATATATATAATAATATATAAATATATATATATTTTTTTTTTGGATATTATATATATTATTATTTATAAATATATATTTTATAAATATATATATATATCTATATATAATAGATATTATATATGTAAATGTAAAAACGTCACCTTAGGTGATGTTTTTTAAAAACGGCACCTTAGGTGACGTTTATTGTATTTTTTTAATTTCATATATTAAAAATATATAAGTAAATATATAAAAATATATATTAAATTATATTGTTTTATAAATATATTTGTTATAAATTATATTTGTTATAAATATATTTGTTATAAATTATATTTCTAAATTATATTTGTTATAAATATATTTGTTATAAATATATATTTTATAAATACATATATAATATATATTATAAAAATAAATTTAAATATTTTTTATTATCTAAAATAAAATTATAATATTTTATTTTTATTAATTATATTTTAATATTTATTTTGATATATTTATTGAATAAATAAAATATAAAATATATATATATTCAAAATGTTAATTTAGAGTATAAATATATATTTTATAAATATATACATATATATATATTAATAAGAATATATAATTAAAAAATATATATATAATACAGGTTATATATATATGTGAGTGTGTATATATATATAATATATATATGCATGTATGATGTATGTGTATATATATATATGATAAAACAGAAAGAACGTCACCTAAATTCTTTCATTTAAATTTAAAATCGTCACCTCCGGTGACGTTTTTTTCGAAATAACGTCATCAGCGGTGACGTTTTACCTATTTTTAAAAACTGTTCCAAAACATGCCTATTTCGTAAATTATTTTTTTTTTCGCATTATTTTGAAAAAAAACCCAGTAGTAGTAGTAGTATTTCTCCCGTGCGTTGCACGATTTGTAATATTTAAAAAATATATAATAGTAATTATAATTAATAATATAAGTATTAAATTGTACATTTTGTTTCATGTCTAGTAAAATTTTGTTAATTTTATATAATAAATAAATAATTTTATAAAAATAGTAATACATATTTTTAAAATAAAATTCATAACATTTAAAATATAATTTTTCAATATAAATATATCAAATTAAAGGTCTTGAAAAAGTAATTAAATTAATATATTTTTTCTTTAAAAATTGAGTTGAGACGAAAAAATTATAAATATTTGAAACTTGACGTGAAAAAAGTAAAAAAACTGATAGGCTGAAAAATTTCAACCAAATTCATACTCCTTTGGCACGTGAACTTTACACGTCAACAAAAAGGTGCACATGAGCCTGACTTTTTTTTTTCTTTTTCTTTAATCATAATTTATTTTGAACGAAAAAAATACAATCTCATAAATATTCTCAAGTATCCTATATAGATATAGATTTGATAAAACATGGTATTACACTTATTTTTGAATTTTAATACATGCATTTATTATATCCCCCTTCCCAGCAAAAATGTTTTTCTTAATTCTTAATTCTCATTAATTTTAGTGTTCTCGCATATAATATTGGAATAATATCTTTATCGTTCGTTCGACTAATTTAACGATACAACATGTTAGCTCGATGGTTATGCCTTTTTATTAAGATTGGTATCTAATCAGTGTATTGCACAATTAAAATATTTACAAAATTTATAAATAGATTATTTGTTAGAATAAATTTAAGATAAAATATTAATATTAAATTAGAAATCCAAATATATATGGTCAGTTATATTTCCTTTACCTATATAAATAACCACATATAGTTGAACTAATTACAAATATTAAAGCCAAACACAAATATCTAAATCCACATAGCTCACAAAAAATAATAGTATAAAATAATAAATAAAATAAATTGAATAATATTAATAGAAAATAAGATTTTTTTTTCTTATTCAAATAATCTCATTTTTTGTTACGTAATAAAAAATTAATTGATTAGTTTTATATTTTATACAAAAGTCCACCCCAAATAATCAAATCTATCATTTAATAAATTCAACCTAACTATTTAAATTTAATTTTTGGTAACTATTTTGTTTATATTCAAATTTATATAAGTTAAAATTTAAATCATATAATGTGTAATTTAAATTTCACATTATATTTATTTTTGCAAGGTTCAAATCGAATTATAATAATACTTTTCCAAATACAAATTTATTAAATTCTTATTGAAACATGCATCAAATCTTTTTGTGGACATATAAGTTAGTTTTGTTGTTACTAAATCTTATGAAAAATAATATTTTACCGATTTCAGTTAGACCTGTGATGATTAAATTTTATAAATGGACCAAGTTGTTGGGCGATAAGAATAATATCTTACTATACTTCTCACGTTTCTATTTAGATATTAGTGTATATATATGGATATATTTATAAAAAAATTAAGGTAAAAATAAAATAAAATTAATTAATTAGTTGTATTAAAAAATTAAAAAAAAAATTTAGTGTAAAATAATTATTTAACTACTTTTATCACAATCAAAAATCTACTATTCATAGTCTAACCCATACTCAATAATCAAATCTAATCCAAATAATGAAGAAATGAACATTTGTAATTATTAATCTATTTTTTTAATTAATGCTAATATAATAATAAAATAGTCTAAATATAGTTGTATCACCCATTTTCAGTTTCTAAAGCATGAAATATCTTTGAAAAATGATGTGTCAGTTTTTTATTAGTTGAGTTTTATTTTTCTTATATTTTAGGAATGCAAATAACTTTTTTTTGTTGTTGTTTCTACTATATTTTTATGTATAGTATATTAAATTAATCATCTTTTCATCAACTTTAATTTTACACCAATATTTAATACATTAAAATGAGATATTAGATGCAAAAAATATAATTATTTTGGGTTGGATTTTAATATTTATTGTGTTTTGGATAATTTGATCAAATAGGTCAACAAATACATATTAACTAATATTTTTTTATAAAAAATAAATAATTTAATGTTTATACAATTAATAAATTTATTTTTGAAAAATGACTTTTATTTTGTAATGGAGGGAATATATATTTTATATAAAATTTTAATTTTTTTTGCATATCTTTACCGATAAAATAGTAAATTATTAAGGGATTCCTAACTATCGATTATCTCAAAATTATATAATAAATATATATTATTTTGATAAAAATATATTATAACAAATGCATCACTAGTATTAGTTGCTAAATATGTCGTATATATTTAGTGGTTAATGTAAATAATTAGTTTCCTAATTATTAGCATGTTAAATAAATACAATATATTTAGTGGTCAATTTAAATAATTAGTTCCTAATTATTAGCCTAATTTTATGCTTACAGTTAGCCTTCATATCTTCTATATATAGTCATTGAGTTAATGAGAATGGGGGAGGATCATAATTCTTTCATAGTATCACGAGTTTAGAGTTTCACATTCTTCTTCTTTCGCTGCATCCTACCACACGACCAACCACTTTCTTCTTCATTCTTTCTTCTTTCTTCCTTCCTCCGGCAGCCTTATCATGTCCGCTTTCAAGAACTCTTTTGACCCTGCTCTTGCAGTGTCTAACATCAAGAATCATATCTTCATTACCCTTGAAATGAAAAATGTTCAATATTCTACGTTGGCGGAACTATTCAAGGTTATTGCACGATCTTATATGGTCTTGGACCATATTATTCCCTTTACCAAATGGGAAGAGAAGGTTTCTTCGTCGACCGAGGATGATGAAGAACTATGGTCGACCTTGATGCAACGGTCCTTTCGTGGATTTATGCCACCATTTCTAATGATCTTTTGCACACAATTCTTGAACCGATGCTACGACAATGGAGGCTTGGAATCATTTGCGAGATATTTTTCAAGACAACAAACATTCTCGGGCCGTTACTCTTGAATATGATTTCTCTACTCTTAAAATGGAGAATTTTCCTAACATATCGGCTTATTGTCAGAAGCTTAAGTCTTTTGCTGACTAGTTGAAGAATTTTGGTGCACCGGTGTCGGATATCCGACTTGTTCTCCAATTAGTTTTGGGTCTCACCCGTGCTTATAAGGGTGTGGGTACACTTATTCGTCAAAGCCACCCACTACCTCCATTCTACCAATCTTGTTCCATGCTCACCTTGGAAGAGGCCGGAATGACCAAGGAGACGGCAATGAGATCGAAATCTACTATGGTGGCCGCCTCCTCTGCTGAATTTGATGATTCTGCTCCACATTCTGATTAATTGGGGCATGCTAGGAGTAAAAATCAACGCGAGAGTTCAAATGGTTGGAAGAACAACGTCAGCGGTAACTTGAACAACAATGGAGGCGGCGGCAACGCTGGCCGTGACTGTGGGGATTCTGATGTTATTCTCACTACCTCTTCTGATACTCTCCAAAGCTCTATTATGATTCTTCTTAGTTCTGAACTTTCTATGAAGGATCTTGGCCCCTTGAATTATTTTCTTGGTATTGCTGTGACTGAAAATAAAGGTGGTATGTTTCTTTCACAACGCAAATTTGCCGAAGAAATAGTTGAGTGTGCCGGAACATCATCTTGTAAACAATCTCTCACTCTGGTTGACACCAAGTCAAAATAGTGCTACTTCTAGTTCTAGATTTGATGATCCTACTCTTTATCGGAGTCTTGTAGAAGATCTACAATATCTCACTTTTACTCGGCCGGATATATCTTATGCGGTCCAACAAGTTTGTCTACATATGCATGATCCAAGAGTTGATCATATATCTGCTCTCAAGCGGGTTATTTGGTATATTAAGGGTACTTTGGATCACAAACTTCATCTATACCCGCCTTCTTTCTCTACTCTTGTTCCTTATACTAATGCAGATTGGGATGGGTGCCCTACGTCAGGTTATTGCATATTTTTGGGAGACAACTCATATTTTTGGGAGACAACTTGGTTTCATGGTTGTCCAAGCAACAACCCACTTTGTCTCATTCGAGTACCGAGGCCGACTATTGTTGGGTAGCAAATATTGTCTCCTAGTCATGTTGGCTTCAAAATCTTCTCTTGAAGTTGCATTGTGACAATTATTTGTCGGAAAATCCAGTTCAACATCAACGTACCAAAATTGAAAAGGATATTCATTTTGTTAAAGAGAAGGTTGCCCACGGATATGTTTGGGTTCTTCATGTGCCATCATGATATCAGATTGCGGATATATTCACCAAAGGTCTTCCGCTAGTATTGTTTGAGGATTTTCGGGACAGTCTTAGCATCCGTGAATCTCCCACTTCGACTGCGGTGATGTGTTAAATATATTGTATATATTTAGTGGTAAATGTAAATAATTAATTTTCTAATTATTAGCATGTTAAATATATACAATATATTTAGTTGTCAATTTAAATAATTAGTTTCTTAATTATTAGTCTAGTTTTATGCCTACAGTTAGGTGTCATATCTTCTATATATGGTCATGAGTTAATGAGAATGGGGAAAGATCATAATTCTTTCATTAGTAAAAGAGCCACAAAATGTGCCAAATAACACAAATTGGAGCACATCAATTAATCTTCCAATCAAGAAATAATAAAAATGACATGTTGATAAACGAGGTATGTACATGCATTTGGTGTTGATTTGACATACATTAATGTGTAAACATATGTATAATCACCTCGTTTAGTTCAAGTTTGTTATATCAAATGGATATTATATGTTTGCTCATTATATTGCAATTTTCACAGATTTAATCAGTTTGTAGATTATTTAATTCTGTCTGTATAATCTTGAAATAATTTTAGTATTTTTGCCACATTTTGTATTATACAAATTTGGGTATAATAGAATCTTGTTATGTTGCCACAACTTTATCATAAATAGTCAAATCTCAATTTGAATAGAAAGACATTTGAAAATCACGATAAAGTTGACGCACATGAGAAATCCTATTATATTTGGGAAAATATTTCACTTTTAGACAAGATATCTCTTACCTATATATATATCCGACTCTAGGACTTAAAAACATGGGAATAACATCACATATGTACCAAGATACATTGAAATACAAGAAACATTGAGGGCTAGCATAGAAGAAGAGATCCACAATATAGTCCACGTTCTTCAAGAGATGCATCGGAAAATTCTCAAACAAATATTCAATATTTTTCCCTTTTCATCTTTATTATTTTATGCTAGCGATAATGGAATATATATTTTATGATATTTAATTCACGTATGTCTAGCTAAATATTTTTGTAATCTTAAGGTATGTTTTACACTATTTAATGAGTACGTTAGATAATGAATTTATATTCAAGTTATGCTTTCGATTTCTTATTCATATATATTGGTTCACGTTCCTTGTTTAATAAGATGACTAGTATTAAGCTATATGATATATCGAGTCAAGATTCGGGAGATGAAATTTCATATTAGATCTTATATATGGGATAAATATTTAATGGTTGGTTGATCCAAATGTTTATGATAAATTATCAGTCTTAGGTGCTTTGGGAGTTAATTGCTCATGTGGAATAGGGATATTGACATGAGTAAGAATCTACGAATTACATGCACTTCGGGATGGTGGACTACATGTACGAAATAGCTTTGAGAAAAAATCATATTGATATATACACTTGTGAGAGAGAGATAATTATCATGTGAAGTTTTGAAATTCAATGCATACATTTTAAAAGTAATTTTTTAATCATGTGATCAAAATTCCTTGATTGTCCAATTATTGTATTCATATTTTGTGTCTGAAGTTAAAATTATTATCAAATTACATTATACATGTGTTTTGTACATGCGTTTTGTATTGATTTCATATTAATCTAATATGTAAAAATATGCACAATCATCTCATTTAGTTCAGAATTACTATATCAATTGAATACCACACGTTTGCGTATTTCGTTGTAATTTTCATGAATTTGAAGCAATGTTTGTAAATTATTTGACTCAATCCGTGTAATTCTGACACAACTTCAATATTTTGCCCATATCTTGTATTATAAAAATCCAATTGAGGTGAGTATTTTTGCATTGGAAAGATAATTCATAAGTCTAAAACTTTATCACAAATAGTAAAATCACAATTCAGACAGAAAGACATCTGAAAATCATGATAAAATTGACGCATATATGAAATTCTATCATGTTTGGGATATGATTTCACCTTTTTGACAATATATCAATCTCTTAACTATATATATCCAACCTTAGGATTACATATTATAATTTGAATTTCTAATCACATACATACCGAGACATAATGAAATACAAGAAACATCTAGGGTTAGCAAATAAGAGGCAATCCATAATCCACTCAATGTGCTTGAAGGGACGCATCGACTGTTCCTCCCATGATGATTCAATTTTTTTCCCTTTTTCCTCTTCATTATTTTATGCTAGAGATACTTGAATATATATTTTCATGATATTTGATTGAATTAGGTCTAGCTAAATATTATTGTAATCTTAGGGTAAGTTTTAGACTATTTAATGATTATGTTGGGATGATGAATTTATATTCAAGTTCTTCTTCCAATCTCTCATTCATATATTGGTTTATGTTCCTTGTTAAAATATTTGACCAGTAATTACACATTTATAATATATCGAGTCAAGATTAGGGAGATGAAAATTCCATATTATATCTTATATATATGACATAAGTATTTAATGATTGGTTGATATATAATATTTATAAGAAATTATTAGTCTTAGATGTCTTTGAGAGTTAATAGCTTGTGTAGAATATGGATATGGACATGAGTAATTAATCCATGAATCACATGAACTTCTGGAGGAGGGATAATTTAATATTACGATTGTACTATAAGAATGGACTTGAATTAGACTAATTCAATAACATAATTATTGATAGTTGAAAGCATTATCCTAAGATTTCTTTTATTTCATCATATTTGCTCATGCTTCCATTTGTTTAATCACTAGTTGTTGCTTGTTTCTCTTATTTATTTCTTTTAGTTAATTATTAGTTAATTAATCAACCATCTACTTTTAAGTATCGAGATAAAGTAAAGATAAAACACGTAATACTTAGTAATGTCCAATGATCCATGTAGGATACGACCTTGCTTCCAAATGTGGAAGCTCAACAAGCTACATAGTAACTGCTAGTCCAATCAAACAAGTCACGTTGTCCAACGTGATAGTCATCTATCCAACCAACTTGAGGAAGATGATAGTCTTCGGCTACCAACACTCAACAAAAGCACACAATAACAATTTGTTCAGGTTAGGGTAAGAGATAGCCTATAGAAATAACATGTTCGTATTCCTGAACAATCTTCTCCACTCTCAAGTCATACTGCCCATCGACACCTCCCACTCCCAAAGTGTTGTCGTGTGACATTGGCACTTGAGCAACTCTCATGCTTGACCCTTCCAAATTGTTGTAGCTATGTGTGTCATGAAACTAGGCATTAAAGATGGATTTATTCGACCATCAGGAAAAGGTTCTGTCAGCTCCTCATCACTATCATCATCATTACGTTCTTCTTCATGACTTTGTAAAAATGCTTCTTATTCATGTGGGTGTGTCTCTTGCACTGATGTTGCCTCTAATACATCCTAAGATGAAATCCAAATGTACCGATGATATTGGTCTAGACATTGTAGTTCTTATTCTTTCTACTACTTTTTTAAGCAGCCCAGATCATATCCCACCTCTCTGAAAATATGTCCTACACATAGGAAACAAAAACACCAACAAAGCAGACAAAATATTAACTCATGAAAGAAAAAAATGTTGTTCTACACTAATAATCAAACACATACATAAATGTCGAGAAAATCAATCGAACAAATATGTACATATTCAACTCTTTTGATCGAACACACCTAGATGACACTTGTTATGTTTGATAGGTAGTTGTGGAACATTATTTGTTGTATTTGACCAAAACCTTCGAACAAATGTTCCTTGTTCGATAATTATGCCCGAACACCTTAATTGTGTTTGACCTGGTCTATCAAACGAAATGCAGTTTTTTTTAACAACCAAGTTCAAACAACTCTCGATAGTAAGCAAAATTCAGAACAAAAAACACATGAGCCTCAATTTTTTAACCCAATTCCTTCCCTTATTGAATGTAATCATCAAAAAATATTATTATAAATAAAAAATTAAAGAAATTAATAAGAATTCATTATATATATTTATATATAAATGTATAAGTATATTTATGTGATGTAAATATCATCACAATAATAGAAATTATACTTATGTGTAAAGTTACTCAATCTATCTACTTCGTTCGAACAAAAATAATGATTTATATCTCACATCCAAGCGGATCCAAATTTACTGCTAAGTTTGTTTTCTTTTTGCAGGAGTGAGGAATAAATGAAGGGTGCCGTGATTTTTATTTTTTTTAAAATCTTTTCTAAATGGGATGCATATATTCTTTGTTATATTTTACTTTTATTGTAATATAAAAAAATGGTATAAATAGTGAGATGAATTAAGATTTGTTGAGGTGTTTCTTTTCTTATTTGTGCTTCATGCTGAAATGAGTTGTGTCAAGAAAAAAATGAACTACTAATAGTTGTCCTCTAGAGCTAATAGTAAGTAACAAAATATATGCAATTATATATATATATATATATATATAGAGCTAATAGTCAATTTTACTCGCAGGGTAGGGTAATCGGACAGGATAAGACTTTAGAATTCAGGCAATAGGTAGGGTATGAGTTTAACATTTTACTTGTGTACCCAACCCGTATACCTTATTCGTGTACCCTATATATATACATACATATATATTATAGAATTATATATAATAAAAATAATATTAATTATTTTAAAAAGTATTATTTAATTATTTTAACAGTTTTTATATCCTAAAAATTTTAATTTTAATCATGTGATCGGTGGTCTTATAAATTTTATATTTTGGATGTTATTATTATTACTTTATATCATAATAATTTGTATTCATGTTTAGTAATATTATATTTTGTTAATTTGTAAATTGTGGAAGAAGTCAATAAAATGCACTTTTATTTCAAAAAAATATGTATATTTTTGCAGGGCGGGCGAGCGGGCAAAACAATTCAATTTTACTCATGTAAAATAACATATAAACATGTAATTCATTTACCACTGGGTACCCGTATACCTGTCGGGTATT
This sequence comes from Caryopteris x clandonensis, assembly GCA_028749325.2. Lineage (NCBI taxonomy): Eukaryota > Viridiplantae > Streptophyta > Magnoliopsida > Lamiales > Lamiaceae > Caryopteris > Caryopteris x clandonensis. Next base: position 5,932,273 of record JAPYKT020000019.1, on the reverse strand, counting down.
ACCCGTATCCTACGTGAAACAAATAAATAAGTAATATGGTAATGTAAGGATATGATATTTTATATTAGGGTAGGGCATGAGAGAGGCGTACCCGTAGCCTACCCATTTACATCCATGCTCCTTAACTCACCTTGGAAACAATTCAGACAAGTAGCACAGGTGGTGTAATTTTATTGTATATTTTTCAAAGAAAAAAATAATACATTATATATGTAAAGAGTTGGGTCCCTTCTTAAATTTCCCATTGCGGCCCAAAATTGATATCGTAATTAAAGAGAGGTATATTAGGTGAGATGGATGTTGAAGTTTGTTTAATTTCCAAAGGCAGGCGTTAAAAGTTTGCTATCAATTGGGTGAAAGAAAGTGAGACAAGATATATACTATTAGGATTCCACAAGTTTGATGCATGAGAGATGTGTGTTTAATTGTCCACCTAATTATAATTAGCAGCACTTGCAATCTCTATTCATGGCCCCCATCCTATCATTAAACAAACATTTCTCTATTATTCTTTTCCATTATGGGGCCCTCCCTTCACCCCATCTTTCCTTCCAATTATTTTTTTCACCTTCAACCCTCATGCTCTACCCTATCTCCTTTTTATACCCTGGACTGTATCATTACTACATCTCTTTTGTGTTCTAAATTGGATCATATAAAGATTCGTGTCGTTCAATTTTGATCAATTTTACTTTATGTTTTATTTAAAATAAAAAAGATATAAAATCAAAATTTATATTTCGAGTAAATACGTTTAGAGTATTTATTTTCTTAAATTTTATTTTAAAAAAATAAAAAATTAATGTTTAAAATTAACAACTTAAAGTTGGAAAATAATTTAGGAGAGTGGGTTATGAAAAATCACCCCACATGGAAAGAATAAGAAGAATTTGTTACTTTATTAGCAGGAGCACTTTTATATATAAAAAAAAAAAAAAAAAAAAAAAAATCAAGTGTGCTCCTCCTTAGTGCACCGGACAAATGCTATGGCTGCCTGAAAAGGCTCAAGTTGTACCCTAAGTCATTTACATAAAGCAATTGGTCTTTCTTATTACAATTATATCCATACACAATATTCACTCTTTTTTTTTTTTTTTTTTCTTATTATGAATCAATTTTAATGTTTAAAACAATATATTATAGTAAGATGTAAGAAGTAGTAAAAATAATTTGACTTCACATACGTGCAATTCTCTTTCAATTAATTAATTTATAAAATTAATATATATTTAATATTATATTTAATTACCATCGAATAAATCTTTTCAAACATATATAACACTATAGAAATATATTAATAATAGTATTTAACCTTCAAAATAGAGATTCATAATATTAAGAACACAAAATACATAAACACACTAAAATACATACACACACACAAAACACACCGTTAAGATTATTGCGAAAATATATTATTATGAAATATTCCAAGTCAATTAACTTTAAACAAATATAAATTAATTTGTGAGTATTGTTATTAGCGACTTCATCTTCCTATTATTAGTTACTAGTATGTGGTACGATGTACAAATTTATTATTATAATATAATATTATTAAATTTAAAAAATGCTTAAAATGCATAATTTTAAAATATATGTATAATTATGTTCAATAATTTATATATGTACCATGATTATAAAGATATAAATATTATATATTAAATTTATATATGAACATTGGTTAATTTTATTTATAAAATACAATCATCAAATTATTAAATATATAATGTTTTCTTTTGAAATCAATAAAATTGAATAAAATGTGGTATATAACGTGAACATTTGTTATTATTATATATAGCATCAAATCTGATAAAAATTCATAATTAATTTGTTAAAATCAAGTAATTATGAAGATATATGCAATTTTTTTATTAATTTTAATAAAATTAGTAACATTACTAATATTAACATATAAAAATATAAAAAATTAAAATAAATATTTATTAATTAGCAATATAATAATATTTTCTAAAAATTCACCTTTTCTTTTATGAAAAGAAAAATAGGTGAAAATAATAATTATAACAAATACAAAGACAGTCCATTTATTTTATATATATATATATGTATATATGTATATGTGTATATATATATGTATATGTGTGTGTTTTTATATATATATATATAAGTTGCTGTCGGTCCATTCTAGATTCTACTAATAGTATAGTACAAACATTAGTATTATATATCATCAAATGTAGTGCTGCATGGCAAGATAACTGTAAGAATACATAAACGTATGCCACACACCATAAGTGTGCTTCGAAAATATTATATTGTAATGAGATCTTAAAGTAACTCAAAGAATCTTAAGAAGTGACACGTCCTCCATTATTGTTGCTTAGAAATATATGATTACGTGTACCACGCTACAAAATTTTGGACTAGATACTTTATTTTAATTCAGATTTTATTGTATATTTCTCATTTATTAATAAAATATATAAATAATAGAGATTATTATGACATCATAAATAAAAATATGTTGTGTATTAATAGATATAAATAAAAAATAGAATATTATTTAAAATAAAAAATCTCATTTGTCAGAATTTGAATTTTCAATTGTATAAATCTCATTATTCTATCTTCTTTTTGAACTTCATTAATATAATCAGATATATAATATTATAATATATATATATATCATATATTAATAGAGTTAGTATATGATATAGAATATCATTTAAAATAAAAGATCTAAGTCCAAATTCCAACCCACGCTGGCATTGCACGTGAAAATTAATTAAAGCCCAATATGCAATAATATTAATTAAAAAAGAGAGAGAAAAAGAAAAAAACTGAGATAATGCAAAAATATATAAATAAAATCAATAAAAATGAAAATTTTATTATGTATGACTTCCTACTTTAATATTCTAATAATGGAAAAAAAAATTATCTAATAATTCGTTCAAACAATCCAAGATCACGATAGTTGATTTCACGTATTCATGCATCTTAGCAGACAACGATGCTGCAACATAATTAGGTACAAAGATACTATGATTGGCAAACTACGTATCCATTACTATTCAATTCCCTATAACTTATTACCAGAAAGCAATATCATGTATACGCATCTATATATGGCTTTCTGTTTTTATGAATATTATTACGAAGAACCCTAGTATGAAAATTTCGTATATTACACAGATAGGTGGCACAGTGGGTCGGAAGACGACGATGACAACGACGAAGACCGAGCAAAGTTCCATAGATCCGTCTCCGAGCTCGAAACATACTGGTTTTCATTAGGCCTATGCATGTTCATCAACTGTACCTCATCATGATCAAACGAAAAGGATAAGTCCTCCCCATAGCTGGGATACTGTTTTGGAGGCTGTCCATTGAGCTGAGTCGCCACCAGCTGGTCCAGTGTGACCCAGTCACTCGGCTCGGTTGGGGGTGGCCCGATCAGATCGTTGATGTCGGCGAGTGAAGAAGAAGATGGATTCATGGTGGGGCTTTCCAGTTCCGGCAGGTGCAGGAAATCTGCAGATTGATTGGTGAAGAACTGCGATTCGTTTTCTTGCTTGCAAGAAGAAGAAGAAGATGATCTTCCCATGTACATGAGAATTTGTTCGAGGACGCCCTCGTTGTTTGAATTAAGGGGGCTTTCTAATGCCTTGTGGTAGTTTTTCTTCTTGAAGACGCGGCACACCACCCAACCTTCTTCCGCCCCCGGCTCTCCGGCCATGTTTGAACCTTGATTCATTATCTGCAGTACAATGTAATTTTTTGCAGATGCTCAGAGCAGATATCATGAGAAATATCTTTTTTTTTTTTCAATGAAAAAATAATTTTTGTCTACTTAATTAAAAATAATGTTATGTGTTATTTTTATTGTTCATTAGCTAGTAAAAGAACTAGTTTAATCTCGTGATTCACACGCCCACAAAAGTAATAAAAATTTCATTTTATTGAGAACCGAACTAGTTTTATTTTTTGCAGATGCTCAGAGCAGATATCTGGAACTCTTTATGTTCTTATAGAGCTCGAATAATTTGAAGTCCTATAAATAATATTATTAAGAACCGGTGCCCCAAGGCTGAATTCATTTTAATTAATATAAAAAGTAAGGGTAGAGAATGATTTGAATGTCGGACCCTCTGTGTTGTAGAGGAGGCTAAATACCATCTGAACTCGTTAGTAATCTAATATTTGATGTGTGTGTGTGTGTGTACGTGTTTATATTCTTTATATGGCTGTGATGAAAATATGAAACAAAAGTGGAAAAATTCATTCAAGCTAAAATCTATCGCAATCAAGTAATTCTATCAAGAATAAAGGCCTTCAACTCAAAGTCATTTAGTCGATGTTTAATTGGTCCGTAGTTTAAGGCACTGATTTTCTTGTAGTCTTAGAATTAAGGCTTGACTAAACTACATATTAATCAATAGCTAAGGAGAAAACAAGAAAAAGGGTGAATGATTAGTTACATTAGTGGAGTCATGAGAGTTGTCGTCCAGCCTATATTCATGCATGATCCAATCTGATTTCTGCCCATGTGGAGCTCTCCCTCTGTAGAAAACCAGCGTCTTTCTCATTCCGATCCGCCGGAAATTGCTTTGAATCACCTTATCCCGACCGGTCGCCTTCCAAAACCCGGCTGCTGTCGCCCGGTTGGTCCGCGTCCCCGTTGGGTATTTCTTGTCCTTGTGGCTGAAGAAGTACCAATCATTCTGCGGGGTAGATCCTATCTTGCATTCCTCTGCAGACGTCTATATTAGAAACACGATTCCTTTTTGGGGATGGGAGGAGTATTATTTATATGAAAAGGTACGTACCTTGAATGTCCCAAGGCTCGAGTTTGTTAAGGTCGACGTCGCGAATAACGTCGAGATCGATTTTCTCGGAAGCGACTTTCTTGCGGAGGTAATAATGGAGGAGTTCCTCCTCGGTAGGGTGGAAACGGAAGCCTGGAGGAACCTGGGAATGTCCATTCACGGATAAGTTCATGTTCTGTGACATCATAGTAAGTATGTGTTTTGATCCCCTTGTCGGAAATAGAGTAATGAGTGATGGTGGTGTGGTTGAACTTTTGGAGAAGATGGCAAAATAGAAGGCCCCTTTTTGCCCACCTTCGTGTATGTGAAAAAGATTGGATGGAAAAGGGGGGAGGGGATAGATGATGATTTATATGAAAGTGGTAGGGCAAAAATGCATGGAAAGTCTTGGTGTCATGGGGAGCTATAGTGGCCCCCCTTCGTTTCTTCAAGAGTACCAACCACCTAAAATTGGGAGAGGGTGGAGGGTGAGGGGTGGGGTTAAAATCTCGAAGAAAAGCTCCCTCCAAACCACCATTATCTTCTCTCTCCCCCCCTCACACACACACACACACACACACACTACTCAATGACTCATTTTACTCGTGCAGCCAATCCTAACGACATGAGGCCAAGGGACAGAGATGATGTGGGGTCGGAGGGGCATTACCCTTCATACTCTCTCTTAATACTTACTATTCGTCGTATTATCATTCGTTATGTTTCTCATGTTTTGTAGTTGTCTTGCGTGCCACTACAAACTTTCGTTTTTCAAATTCATTTTGTATCCAATGTTGAAATTTATTCTTGTTTTTCATTGTGGTTTTGTCGCAACAATTATGGGTGTATCTTGTGATGTTTTTTTTTTTTAAATATATAGAAAATTGGAATGAGATTGGAACACGATCATCATTGAATAACGATAAAACTATATTATTAACTATGTATGAACTAGGATACACATCATGTATCTTAATATTATATCATTATAAGTTGTATTTCACATATATTATCCCATCAACATGCAAAAATAACTATTCAAAATAAACTATTGATAAAACAATTCATGAACTTTATCTCTCTTAACATAAATTGACATTTTAATCATGAAATTAATTATTTTTGCAGTTCTACATTGTAACTTATAAATTATAAGTAAGTACATTTTTATAAAATTGTTGTCATGTTCGATATTAATTTTGTTTTAACATAAAATTTAAGGCGAGTCACGTAATGAAATAATGTGGCAATAAGGCTTTATGTATAAATTAATATACATAATATAGGAAGTAGGTTTATGAAATTACAAAATAAGCCCTGTTTGGGAACATAATCATTAGAAAGGTAATAATTGAGTGAGATACATAGTTAGAAGAATAGAGTGCAACACTTTTCATTTACTAAAATTTGAGGAACATGAGAGTGTGGGTGATGAAAAATATGAATCCTCCTCCTATAGTGTAGTTATCAAACATTGGTGGATCACAAAAAAATATGTATTTTTGGCGTAAAAGACAATATCATACACATATAAAATAATTTTTCAAGATCCAGGTGCTCCAAATCTATTTTCTCAATCATTGTTTTAGGAGATTAACAATCAAGTTATTTCATAATACACTGTAAATCCTGTTGTTAACATGGGATGATGTATATTACCTCGTAATGCATTATTTTTGAAATGCTTGTTATCTGCAAAATAAATAAGGAAATGCCAACTTTCTCTATAACTTGTCTAACTAATAATTAAGCTCTCGATTCACATTTTCATATCGAATTATATTAATTTGTAATTGAAAGACATAAATATTACTATATTTCTAATGACTCTCAAACATGTCAGCTCCAATCAAATATGTCTTTCTTTTCTAAAAAATAATAATAGATTAGAGGAATTGTTTTGACTATAATTTCAAACTCTTCACATTTTTTATTTATTTATAAATTCGTTTAATTTTAGTTGGTGTGGATATACACTAATAATCTCATTTCCTACGGTATATCATTCATAACAACATCTGCCAATACTTCTATGACCAATGAATTTACAATATTAAATACAATTCCTACTTTTCTGCTCATAATAATGTTGACAAATAAAAATATAAAATCAACAATAAAAATATGATAATAAAATATCTTAAAAGGATGTTAAAGATTTGTAGTAAACAACTTTTGAAAATATTAATTTTAACTTTATAAGAGTTTGAACATTGATTGTTTGAAACCTCATAATGCTTCTCAAATCAATTTCACACATCTGTTTTTACTAATTTAATAAACTATCTCATTTTATTTTTTATTATTAAATAATATAACATTTCTTTCATAATATTTCTTGTAAAACATGAATTTCTGAATACATAAAAAACACAACTTTCATATCACCCTACTTTAAATAATTAGAATTATCTTGAACAATTTTCTCTCTTTATATATAAACAAGATTTACACATATTTTTTGCCGAGTTAATTTACATTGTTTTTCTATAATAGACTTTGTGTCTCAAAGTTTGTGTCTAAATCTAACTTTTATATCCTTGTATTCTATAGTGAGAGATTTCATATTTCGAATTTTGTGTCCTAATCAGAATTTGTGTCTTGTATTTTTTTGGTGAGGGACTTCGTGTCTCGTACATTGTGTCCCAAACTTTGTGTATAAACTTGAATTTTGTGTCCACTTATAGATTCTTGTAATGACTTTATGTCATATGTAACGAAGCTCAACAATGATGAATTATGTGGGACTTTGTTGTGATACGTGATATGGTGTGTTCTAAGATGAAAATTGTTACTCTTATGGTCTACTTGGGTATGACCAAGGATGAAAGAATCGCGATATATCGGCGATATATCGCCAAATCCGTGCAACCGATACGAAATTTAGGGGGAACGACTTTTTTTACAAAATATCGGTAAAATATCGGTCCGTATCGGTATCGTATCGGTAAAATATCGGTATCGATTACGCTACGTTGTGATTTTCCAATATATCGGGATATATCGCCGATAGTATCGGCTATCGGCGATATATCGTGTGTCGGTTGAAAATATCGCCAAAATGTCGGTTCGAATTTTTTTTTTTTTTTTCGTGGCTTAAAGCTTGAGATATTTTCAACATTTCAGAAACATAATAATTACTTGGACTACTGATAAGGCTGGTACTATGAATGGAGGTACTGCGACAAGAAGTCGGTACTTCTAGTGGTTCAGACTCTGTTGATACTATGGATACCTCGGCAGATGATGGAGGAAATGATGGAAATAGCGATGGTGGAAATGGTGGTTACAATGAAAATTATCACTCAAGTCAAATGCATTTGAGTCCATTTACAGGTGAGGCGGAATTCACCCATGCAACACAGGATGAAGACCATGGATCTAGAGCAGGAGGTCCAGGGATAGGTGCAATTGGTAAGGATTATGTGAGAAGGCGTGCTTGGAACCAGGATGGGAGCTCAAGTACTGACATAGAATCACTTGGTATGAGTCTCGACTCAATGAGCATGGACACTGATCCCAGTGATCAAGAATTGTATGGACACTGGAGCACTCATAACAATTTTGATCACTCTTACTCTCAGATGTCATATGGAGGTCCAATCATGCCTCAACAACATGTTGATTGGATAAATCCACACTATCCAATTCATGGCCAAACAGTTGGACAAGATAGAGCAATATACTACTGGCATGTCCAGAACTATGTTCAGAATTGCTCTACTACGATGAGTTAGTATCAGTACTGTTTAGATCAAGATGGCATGTCTTCTTTTACATTTGAGCCTCATAGGACATCATTTTGGTATTAGTTGCCTTGTATTAAATAAGTATGAATAATTATTGTATCACTTCAGACTGCTTATGTTTTTTGTTATTGATATGTTTGTCATAAATAATTCATTTTGTTGAGATTTTATGATTAATTTATGTATTAAAGTTAGTAGGAACATTCTCTAAAATTTCATGTTAAATTTCCATCATTTTAATAAAATTTCCATCAATTTTCTAATTTTTACCGATACCGATACTCGATACCGATATATCCACCGATATATCCGTAAATTTAAGGTACCGATATTTCCACCAATACCGATATTTTTATCCTTGGGTATGACACAATAATAGATTTCCCCTCAACCTGGCCCAACCCATGGCAACCATTTGTCTTCTTCCATTCTCCTATATCTAAACCGAGGGCAGACATTATTCTAGAACCGGAAACGATAATCTATCGTTTTCTCTAGTTTTTCATTTGTATTTGACTGTTCGGGATACATTTGTATGTATAAGAAAGTGACATTGAGATTATCAAATTTGAGCGTTGGTTATAATTGAATCACATTGTAGTATCACTGGTAAAAACACAGAGAATCAAACAACAAATTCTTTAAATTATTTGTTAGACTAGATTCAAATTATGTACATTGATCCAACACTAGCATTTAAACTTAGCTAGACTATAATTTACTATTGAAACTTGAATTAAATATTTGGAACTTGAGTGCACTATTTAACACTTAGAATTTATTTAAACTTGTTTAATTTGAATTTCAAAATCAAAGTACATTCTAATTTCTAATAACTTAAGGTCACAACATTAAATAGTTTCAAAGTGCTGTAGGTCATCACTTAAACATCTTTGAATCTTTAGATTTTTGATACTGATGTAAAAGCTATAAACTACGTATAAAAAAAAATCCATGTGATTTAAAATTGTAAACATATTAAATTTTAATATTACGTGCTTCTAATTTAAAATTTTTAATTTGAATCTATAATTTAGTTTATTTAACTCATGACTTGAAAGAACAACAATGTAGAATTACATAACAAAAAATATACTTCAAATCAATTTGAGTTAAACACTATGATTTTCAATTGTATATATTGACTACAGATTGAACATACCACTCGGCTTTTGATTTTATAAATAGAACAAAATAAAAAATATAAAAGAAAACATAACACACACAATCTATTAGAAAATATGGTATTTTAATTGCACTTATAAATTTTGTCTACTAGAAGAGAAAATAAAAACTAAAAATAACAATGCATGTGTATTGAACACTATAAACATGTATTGATCACACACATAATTTATTAATTTGGTTGTAATATTTTATATTTCGTATGTATTTAATTTGTATTACAACCTTTTACTTTGTTATATAATTATAAGTTGTTTAAATTCTTTTTTTCTATATTATGTTAATTGTAAAAAAATTTATAGTTTTTTAGAACAACAACATAATTTTGTTACATATTATTAATTTTGTCACATATTGTTAATGTGATAAAATATTTTTTATCTTGAGCTTTGCATGGACATATATCTAGTTCAATTAAAGATGAAACATAACCCGTTATTAAAGAAGACAAAAAAAGGGGGGAGGGGGGTGTAATGTTCCCTGATTAGCATTGATAATCTAGAATTAAGATAGGTTAACTAGATGACGGAAATAATTAATGGAGTTATGAATACCACCCTTGATTTATGGCTCAATGTGACAAATATGTAATCATTCTCCTTCTATCGTTTATTTATTTATTTCTAGGTCTTTTGTTTTTAGTAGTAGTTCATGTGTCTACGCCTATATGGTTATTCATAAACATCGAGACTTCACGTTTCTCTTCCTCTTTTTTTTTTTTTTATTAGTATAAAACTCGCCAAAAATAAAAAGTCACAAATTATGGATTGCTTTCAACTTAATTTTAAATATAAATAAATAGATACATAATATTTTATCTATTAATTCATGTTTTGTTTTATTTATATTTTTAAAAAGATAATATAAATACAACACAATCAGATTATAGTTAAGACTCTTTGAGATTAAATTTTGTAAAATATATGGAAAGATATGTATTAATTGAATTAACAAAGTGTTTAGAAAAGAAGAGAGAGGAAGCATGGTTTTATGATCGAATCTTGTGGTTATTGAAATAGCGAGGACGTATCAGTAGACTTCAAGAATAATTTAATTTGTCAAATCTATTTAAATATATTTTGAAGGAAGTATCTAAATCGCTATTAATATAGTAAATCTCGTGTTTATTAAATGAAAAAATAAGTATAAACCAATCTATTTTTCATGTTACATATTTTAATAATCAAATGTGTCAATCTAGAGACTAACACGTGGCGCAAATGAATCAATATTTAGTATATAAAAAAAGATGATATAATATATAAAGGTGAAATCATGGTCAAATTTAAGCTCTACTTCATGTGTCCAAATTTAAGACTTTGATTATCGTATTTGATATTCATTTTCTTATTATTAAATATCTTAGTTAATGTATAAAATAGGTCAATAAATGACAACTGATTTTTCACATATCAAAAGTTTCTTTATCTTGGTAAATATGTCTAGGGATGTGTTTATTGTGCACTAACTGTACCATGCACCCGATTTATAATATTATTTATTTATTTTAAAAAATAATATTTTATATAAAATTGCAAAATGCACCTAATGCAAATAAGTTTGGTGTGTGTGTTTATATATCATGAAATATTTATTAATTTTGAAATTCTCAAAAATTAGAAAAGTTGTGACAGAGACACATGACATGTTCAACTTGTTGGAGCCTCCTCCTGTCTTTCTTTCCGAACCCTACTATAAATTCAAATATTATTGGAAACATTGATGCAAAAGTCGGTTAGGCGTCGGTGTTTCGATCCAATTTTTATAAAATTAGTTTGTATTTTTGTTTTTTTTACTAGAGGCCTCCTAGACGGTCTAGGCGTCGCCTAGTTGGGCTAGGCATTGCCTACCGGTAAAATATTTTTTTAAAAATAAATTAATAATTAAAAAAGAATAATAAATTTTGATGTCATCACTCTACACTTTAAACTATAGATCAACTTGACTATGTGTTTAACTTTAATTTAATGTTTATAATTTTTGTAGTAGAAACTTAAAAGTTGGAACTCATATGTTGTAACTTGTGTTGCTTAAATTTTGTTGCTATTTGATTTTGTTTTGTGAGATTAATAATTATGACATCCTCATATTTTATATTAGTTTGAATTGGAAAAAAAATAAAAAATTATGTTATACTATTAATTTATCATATATTAACTTTATGGAGTTGATGAAAAAAAAAAATCAATCGATCCGTCTAGTTGGCGCCTAGATGGTCGGAAAGAGCTCGATTACCAATTCTCAACTTCTACACCATTGATTGTAAATATTTATATTTGGGGTTCAATTTCTATTTTGCTTTTTAAGGAGGAATGAAATTTTCAATAAATTTTTCGGTTTTTTTTTTTTTTCGTTGGTTTCACATTACTTGGGGCAATATAAAGATGTTGTCGCTGCTATTAGCTGGAGTTTATATAAATAAATAAATAAATAAATATAATTACCTGGTCCCAAAAGGGCCAAAATTTGAAGAATTGGATAGAAAATATCACGTGCATGTCACTTGACCCCCACTTTTGTGGGTTTCCGACAACTTTTATAGTGATGTGACATTAGAGTCCGATGTAGTATTTGATGCGTAGTCTTGTTTTTCCAGTTTTCTAACACAAAATTATATATCATAATTAAATATATTATTGGACCAAATGATCTAATAAAATTTAAATAAAAATAATCTAAATTTATTTTAGAAAATAATATAAACTTCTGAAAATTCAGAAGGTTGTAAATAAACAAATATGAGAATAAAAAATTACGCAAAAATTATATGAAACTACGTCAAAAAAAAAAAAAAAATTCTATAGGATCAGATGCTATAAATAAATAAAAGTAGAAAATCAACGAAAATTACAGAATAAAAAGGAACATTGAAAACCGAAAGGGACAAAAAGGAAATCAATAAACATAAATATAGATCAAGTAAAGAAACCCATAAATAATAGACGAAATAGAGAAAATAATATATATATATATATATATGTATAAAAAAAATAGAACCATGATAGTTAAAGAAAATTACAGAAAAATGAAAAACTAAAAATAGAAATCCACAAAACATAGTAAAAGCATAGAAATTATAAGAAAATATGAAACATAAATAAATAAATAAAAATCCATAGGAAAAAAACATAAATTAATTATAAACACAAAAAATTGCATGATTAATACACAGCGTAAACTGAAAAAAATAATCTATAAAAATAAAAGAAAACCAAATTTTAATGGCTCCGTTTACTTTCTTAGTCAGGATTGGACAGGATATGACAGAAATTGGGATTAAATTCGGGATAAGGATAAGTTCGAAATTTTTATCCTACGTTTACTTCGTAGGATAACATTAGGATAGAGAAAGATAATTTTATACTATCGAACGTTTACTTCGAGGGATTGGACAGGATAATGCGAAAATTACAAAATTGCCCCTAATACATGATTTATATATGAGGACATTTTTGTAATTAAGTTTGTGCATAAGGGTAAAATAATAAATTTTCATTTCTTATCCCATCGGATAATTTTTATCCCAGGGGTTTAGGTCGGATTAGTATCCGCCGAATTATCCCGAATTTTGTCTTTTATTCCTGGTCGGCTGGATTGATCCGGGAAAATATCCAACGAAGTAAACACTGGATAACTGTGGACTATTTTTCCTAATCCAGGTTTATCACCCAAGTAAACGGGGCCATAATGTTTCACCCAAAAAAAAAATTAATAACTTTACTTCATATTTTTTGTAGGCAAATGATTCATAATTTAAGTTGATGCCTCCGTCAATTTATTCACGAGAATGAAGAAGCAAAACTGTCTTATAAAAGACATAAATTTTAAAATAATATTGTCGGTAAATTTATTTATATTTAATAATTTGTTTTCAAATATTATATTTAAAATAATAATTTTACCAATCGTTTAACACTATTTTTTATCTTGACTTTATAGCTTGCAGCAGTATACATTCATTAAAATTGTTGAACTTATTATATTGTAATTATGTTACACATACTTCAAAAATATAAGAATACATCTTGATATTATATTGTAATTATGTTACACATACTTCAAAAATATAAGTATGATCTATGACCATATTATAAACAAGATTAAAACGAAAATAATAATAACTCATGATTATTCTTTGTAAAACTCATTGTTTCTATTGTTGCAAATAATCATTTTTCCACCTAAAATCCTTTTAATTTTGATATTAATTGATTTATTTTGTACCAGCTATTATTTTATTTGTCCTGTTCAAATTATAAAAGCCAATTTTTTTTTTTTATTATTATTACTATTTTTTTATTTTTTTTGTGGTTGTTACATTCAGTAAAATTCAGCCACAAATATCACATGCTTAATTTTTTTGATAGAATTAAAGATCACAATCAATTGAATAAATATTATCTAAAATTAGTTTCTAATTTTCAAATTAAAATTAATATCATTAATTTTTCTCTCCTAATATTATCCTAATTCTCTTTTAAAAAATAAAATAGAACCAAATCTTCTGCTAATTCAACTTCATGAAAATTAAAAATATATTTTATGCTTCAATGATTCGTCCAAATAAACACAATGATATAATTTGTTTGTGCGCTAACAATACATGTCTTCTTCATTTTTCTGCATGTATTTTTTATATCAAATATGTATCTCATCGAAACTTTCAACATTTTTATTATTACTATTATATATTTGTGACAACAAAATTAAAAAAAAAAAAAAATTGGTGATTTATATGTTTCTATTTTGTTGTGGTCATTCTGTAATAGCTTACGAAAACTAATATATTAAAAATATTATATGAGATACACTATTATGTATATATATAAAGAAAAATATTTAAAGTATTTAATAATGCTAATTAAGATTATTGATTTGCACTAATGATTGTTTAGTGTGTACAATACTTAATTTATATGCAACATAAATTATTTGAGTGCGACTAAGAGATAAAGTTTTAATAAATAGATTACTATAAAGCAATATTTTTTAAAATTGTTTCTAGAATCAAATACAAGTATTATACTAACAAAATATTATATTAATTTGTTCTTTAAATATTAAAAGGTATTCTTATACATTTTAAAATAATTTTAGTTCTAAGTTTATTATAATTATAAGAAAATAAACATACAATTTTCAATTGAACAAAACAAAATAGAAATAGAGAAAATATTTATCTTAATAATCTCAAAAAATAACTTTCATGCATCATGAGATTAGATACTAGTTACTATTGAAAAAAAAAATTGGGTTAATATTAAATATTTGGAATAAGTTTAATTAGTAAGGTTCAGATCCATGATTCATATTTAAAAATGTACATGGGGTGGAAAAAAAATAGAGTTTCTATGCATAGACCATTCACTTATTATATTAGTATATAACATCTAGTTTTATGAGTTTTTAATAATTATTTTTTATTTTTTCAATTTATACCGGATTTTTTTTTTAAATTTAAAAACTCACTAAAAATTGTTGATATGACACTTCTAATTTTACTTTCCATATGAGTTGCTTGACCGACACTTCAAGAATTTCAGATACATTTTAAAATTTTAGTAAAATTAGAAATAAATTGAACAAAATAATAAATTAGAAAGTATTATTCAAAATTTATAAAATTAAGGATAATATATTGGATAAGAACAAATTTAATGGACATAATCAAAGTTTTCCTCTTATACAATATCTATATCTATATCTATATTATAAGATAACCACCACAAAAATAGAAAATCAGGAATTCCCACAAAAAAACTCTTTCTATTTTTGAAAAAAGTTGTTAAATGTGGCCCAATATGTCTACAACTAAGTAATATATATATATATACATATATATATATGTATATATATATAGATAATCTTTTTTTCCAAAATTTTTAAAACCTTAGAACTTTTTTTATCAACTCTACTTTTATTTAAATATATCAAATTAATTATTTTTTATGATCTTCATTTTGATATTTATATTAAACAAATATATAAAAAATATTTAATTTTTAACTATAAAACCCTATTTTTAAAGTTAATTATGATATATTATAATATTCAAAATATTTTTATATAAAGAAATTATAATATTTTAAAATAAAAAATTAATAATTTTTTCTTAAACTGCTTTTTTATTGAAAATAATTTATACTACTTTTTTTCTAAAACTGTTAATTTATTGCATAGGGGTGACAATCTTTCACACACAAAATAAAACAATAAACACTATTTAAAAATTATAATGCTATAATTTACTATTATTTTTTACAAACACTAATATTTTTCCAATGCGTTGCATGATTTATAATGTAATAATATAATAAATTATTATAAAAATAATAATATAAATTTTAAGATAAAATAAATAATTATATAAAATTTATTTTTTATAAAATCTATTTAATATAAAATATCTCACAATATAAAAATATATCAATTATTAAAATATACCACAACTAATCTATGAAAAAATAATTTATATTTAAAAATGAATATTTCATTTATATGTATGCAAAATGGATATCAAATTAAAAATTATAAAAAGATGATTAATTTGATATATTTTTCATAAAAAAACGTAATTGAGATGAAAAAGTTATAAGCTTTGAAAATTGAAAAGAAAAAGAAAAAAATATGATTGGATATCACATTTTTTTTAAAATAAAATGGTGATTTGGACAGAAAAATAATATTATGTAGATTTTATGAAGTTATAGATTACGAGAAAGATATACTTCAAGCTCGAATCTATATAGTTTAAGTAGTTGTGTAGTAATCCTTTGAAAGTAGTTTAAATGATGAGTCTTAATTGCTGTTTTATTTGGTCACTTGAACACATGGTTTGTTCATGCGAGACATGTCCAATTTAACAAAAAAAATGAAACCAACAATATAACTCCATGCTCACTTTCACTTTTCAGATTTTAATTGTCTAAAAAGAAAATTGTGTGATCGATACTACAATGCCTTGCGCTACATGGCGGCTCACATTGGCTGCTTTTGCCGTGATTTTTTTTTTCAACATTAGGTTTCTTTCAATTATTTTAAAATACAAATATATTTTTCGTTATAAATTTATTTTGATGTATAATATTTAAATTAATAGTCATTTAATATACAAATAACATATATTAAATTCAAAATATGAGATACAAAGTATGGTTACCGTTTATAACATATTTTTAAAATAAAATAATATTTTATAATATAATTTTAAATAAATTGATATTCAAGAATATTTAAAGTACTTTATTATTTTATTAGTAAAATATATAAAAGATACATATTTTCTTCTTCCTGAAATAACAGTCCTCCATCTAAAATAAATTGATTGGTTGTATTAAAAATTGAATTTTTTATAAATTTTTTAAAGAATATTATAAATTTTCTAAAACAATAATATCATAATTTTAAAAATATTACTTTTTTCATAAAAAATTATTATCTTTTCGTAAAAGGATATTTAAGTTTATTTAATTAATTATAAGAAAAAGTATTAAAAATATAATATTTTGTAATAAAAAATAAAAAATATAATATTTTTTGAAGCAGAAGTGCAGTATATAGTTAGAAGACACGAAATATAGAGAAGTCCCTATCTGGTGCATTTAATTTTCGCGTGATTTCCATAACAGGTATTTAAAACGTACATATCTGAAAAAGATTCTTTCACGGACAGTCAACATTCAAATTCAACTATTACTCTAACTTTTCTCTTTTTCTACCAACTAATTATTCTCTGTTTTTCAATATTATTTCAAACTAATATGCACCCACGGCTTAAATTTAGATATCATCTTATCACTTATATCAAATATTCTCAAACTCAGAATCGAACTTTTATTTAATTGAAAAGGTATCGAGCCCAAAAATTTTACATATTTCAGGGCTCAAAATTATTCTTTCTATATATATATATATATATTTGTATATAATTATTATAAAGATTTAGCGTGACTCTGTGATGCCTTCTCCTTAATTATTTTTATCGAGAATGTGAAAAATCAATTTGTGAAGCTTGTTAAAAACAAAAAAGTCATATTCACAAAGAAAAAAAAGATATATATATATATATATATATTTTGATTAGACATCTCTAGCTATTTGTGTAAGACTAGTTTACTGTATCTTATTTGGTGTTTAACTACATTGGTGATTATATGTGACTTCTTCAATTATTAAATTTACATATATATATATATATATAAATATATTATGATTCGAGAATGAGGTTCGAACACTAACCTACATTATTTTAATGGTGAGAAGATCTTATTGAGCTACTCTTATCATAAAAGATATTTTAAAAACATGCGTATGTATGGTATTAAAAAAATTACAATTTAATTTGTGTGAGTAAGATGGATTGGAGGGGGTGATGATTATTATTGAGACGAGTAATGCGAGAGAGAAGAAGAAAAACCGTTATGAAGTTATTGGTGATAATCATGAACTCGGGTCTCCCAAATCCTACCTTTAATCATGAAATTAGCCAACAATTGACGAAGCAACCACTTCCCCTTTATTTACTTACCAAAACCACTCTCCTTACTTCTTCTTCCTTTTATTCCCACTTTCTTATTCTCTAATTATTATTCTTTTTTAAAATCCCCCCATTTACCCACCAGCACTAAGATTTAAACAAATAGTGACCTGGGCGTGACGCCATTTTATGGTTTGTATCAGAAGCAACATCAACCATCTGCCCCTCTTCCATCATTCATATTTCTACCTCTTACAGTTATCATGGACACATCACCTAATTTACTATTTTATCCTCCACCATTATTTCAACAAACTTACTCTCTGTACCTATGTACGTTAGATATCGTTTGTCATGGACACATCACCTAAATAAATTAACAAGTCTCAGATATCGTTTTCATCGTGTCCCAGTTATTAACATTTCAAAATTCTGGAACCATTTATTTATTCATTCATTCATTATTATTATTAGAGTGAATCTCCATAAGACTAGTTTTTACGTTATTATTATTACTAGTATTTATAAGTAGCGCAAACATATTCACAGACGCATGAACTGTATTAATAATATTAAAATTGACAGTGAGATGAATTTCTGGGTGATCTTGCAACACAGCGACTAGTGTGTCCATACATAGACAGTGAGATGAATTTCTGGGTCAGGCAATATTTAAAGTTGCAAACTTTTTGACAATCAACGTAACATGTACTTGCTTTCAGGCTCTTATATGTATGCATGCAGCAGGAATCTCTGCATAAAGCAGCTTTAATAAAAGTGAGATTTGAAAGTATCATAATTAGCGAATGATTAATCACTGCTGATTATGATAAACCAAACATTTGGGCCAAATAGGAAGCAATTAAGAGAATGCATTTAAATCGATAATGTGCATCACGTTTTCACTTAATTTATTAACTTTTCTTTAAAAAAAGAAAAAAGAAAATTGAAGTAATGAGAAGTTGAATAATATCATAGTCATATTTGTTGGGTGAACGTACAGATAGGAGGAAGTCGGCTCAAAAAATTTAGGGTTCAGTTCTCTTAGTTTTAAGAGTGGTACGATGGTATGGGACCATTTCTGGTTCTCTCATATATTGAATACTGTATGCATCTTCTCTTAGATATAGAGAAATATAAGAAAGATTAAGGAATTCCATGAATTGGACAAGGATTGAAAAAAAAAAAAAAAACTATTATTGGGTTAGGTCTCTATATAAAATATAACAATCCAAATAAAAATTTAAAAATAGATTAGTTGGGGGTAAGAGAGTTTTTGATATAAGATGATGAGATGTTGATAAATAACATCTTTCTTTCCCAATTTTGGCAAGTTAAAAGGTGTCTGCTGGATTTGGAAGAGCATATATGGAAGCATTTCTTGGATAAGGAATTGATTTTCTTGGAAGATTGTATCTATGTAATGTGTATATATATGTGTAATATTTAATTAATTTATAGTTTGCGACATAAGTCCATCACAAATACTTCAATCGGTCATTAATTTATTAAATTCAACTAAAATATTATAACTCAAAAAAAGAATCTAAATATTATAACTAAAAAGTACAATCCAATTATAATTCAAATTTGTAAGTTCTATAATTTTTTTTTACATATACAATATGCATGTCAAATTAATAGTAAAATAAATTTAATTTTGCATATTTATAGAAAACCAAATATGAAAACTTACCAAATTATTTAATAATTATGGGAAAAGAATCAGGAAAGAATGAACAGCTTGCAAATCTCCACCCCAAACCTCTTCATTTTCATTTTCAGCAGCTTTTTAATAATATTTTTGCAAGAGTGAATGTGATATTCATGTAAATTTTTCTATCTTGTTTTTTGTAAAAAAGAAAAAGAAATTTATATATATATATATGGGTGCAACTGTTCTCAGCTCGAAATTTTTAAACATATCACCAAGTCTAAATACATCTTATATAAAATTAATAATTCTTTTATTTTTACTAAATATACCACATTTATACCTATTATATCTTTTTTAATAAAAAATAAAAAACAAAACATAAAATATTCCCAACAACCTCCTCTGCTCCAGTTCAAAATCATTTCTCCCAACCACAACTTCCTTCAATCTCTTCAATGCAACCATGGTTGCATCCTCCAATGCTGCCTTATATGTGGTGACAAACATGCCCTTACCGACCACCTCTGCAGAAGCCCTCAACAAATTCCCAAGATCAAATGCAAGATTACATCCCTAAAAAATTGTTTTAGCCTGTTTTTCCCATCCTCAGGCTCGGAGACTGACGGACCCAGAAATTGAACTTAGGGGCCCAATTAATAATAGTTGATGTAATATTTCTTAAAGAGACAGTAATAAATATAATGCATACATTATTTGTAGAAAATGTAATTATAAATTAGAATCAATTAAAATAAAACAAATACACTGTGTTAATTACATGTCAATATCCAAATTAAATATTATCGTTTAATTACTATAATAAATCTACAATAAAAAATTTGCAAAAAGTTTAGCTTGAATCTAAAAAATTCACATAATAATAATCAAACAATTAATAGCATAACAAAAAAAAATATTTACAACAACAAAAATATACAAAAAAAATGTAAAAATGAATACTACATAGAGTTTGCAATGAATGAAAAAAAAAACATAAAAATTAAAGAAAATTGAAATCAATTTTTCAATACTTTAGTTAAAATTTAATAGTAACGAATAAAAAATTCTTAAATTCCAAGGAACCCATGAGCCCCATGTACGTTCGTCATTGTCGGAGACCATCTTTTTTATTGGTTTTT
Source organism: Caryopteris x clandonensis (assembly GCA_028749325.2). NCBI lineage: Eukaryota > Viridiplantae > Streptophyta > Magnoliopsida > Lamiales > Lamiaceae > Caryopteris > Caryopteris x clandonensis. The sequence continues at coordinate 5,911,292 of JAPYKT020000019.1, read as the reverse complement.
CTTTCTTCTGGAAATTGATAGTAGTCGATGCTTCATCCTTGTTATTTCGGTTAGTAACAATCAACAGCAGATTAAAGTTGAAAGTTAAAGTCGAACGCTTGTTTATGTGTTCAATTGTTATAGTCGAACAGTCTATGCAATAGAAAACAGTAAAAACACATTTTTTACGCAAAATATATTAAAATTTCAACATAAAAATATTGAAATACTTACATTATTATTCTTTGTTGATGTATCTTGATCCATTATTAAATTCTTTGAACTACAGATAACTTGGAGGAGAAGAAATATTGTCCGGAGAAAAAGAGAATAAGAAAGTAATAAAATTATGTTACTTTTAAATATATATAAATATATATAAAGGTATTTTGGTTAACTTAATTTATAATTTGGGTTTTATTCAAGAATAAATCTTACATATTATTAATTATGTTCATTAACTATTTTTCCTAATTATTCTTCATTAATTAAAATAATTTTATTTGATTACATTTATTTTAGCTCAATTTATTACTATAGCTCCTCGGACAACTCATCTCGCCCCAAGGCACGTTGAATAATCTTTAACGTAATAAGTATAGTAATTCTTAATAATTGTTGTAGTTTATTATTAGAATGTATTATTCTAAATTTCTTATTGCATATAAATTATGTTCTATCAACAATGTAATCTTGTATAACTTTATTATATATGTATAATTATTGATTATTTTAATAATATATTTTCGGACTTAATTGGATTTTGTTTTATTTGTCAAGTCAAATTTATTATTAGAGTGATATTACATTATTGTAAAGATTTAAAGTTTAAAAGAATATACACAATGAAAGAAAGATGAAAGTAAAATAATATGGTGATGATAATCTTATTTATCAAGATATATTTGGATATTATTTGCAATATATACATATATATATCACTATAAATAATTTTTAAATTATGAATTTTGATCATATTTTTTATTTTAATATAAGATTTTGTGATAATATGAGAAAAATTGAAAAAAAAAAAATTTATTACTACGTCGTATATTGATGAAACGATGCCATTAGGTTACGAAGATCTGGAGAGAGTGGTTGCATATTAATTAAGCGTGCCTTAGACGAGTAAATAATTAGGAGGCCATTTTCAGATTTCTCGTGGCATCAGAATCCCAATTTGCCTGCTAAATTATTAGAGACGATTTAGATGGATGGATTTTAATATTTAAGTTACTTATTCCCTATTTCAAATTTCTTAGGGCATAAATTTGAAATATTAAAATTTTTAACCACATAACTATTATAATTACCTACACTTCATATTTCCCAACTTTTTAATTTTTCAATATCCCCACTTATTGTATCTCTCTTAATAAATATAATTAATTATTTTACAATAATTCAATTATTACTAACACATATCATCACAATATAATATTACAATCACCCAACTTTTTCGTCTTATAGTCTTCTGGCTCCTGCTCAAAGGCTTCTCCGGTTTGAGGATTTTATTAGATATGAATGGTATCCTAGTTCAATTTTTTCTATGTTTTCTATAAGAATGTACAAAGCCAAATAACACAAAAAACACTATACAAAAATTTATATGTCTCATATTCTACAGATCATATTATATCTAATAAAAATAGTGCTTTTTGGATATTTTTAAAATATTTCATGTTATTAAAAAAGAAATCTATTATATTTAAATAAATTTAATTCATTTTTTTAATGACTCAAATAAAAAAATAATTTCATTAGGGATAAAGAGTATTATTTTTATGGAAGAAAGTATTAAGTTCTGTTGCATAATTAATTTGGTATTATAAATTTTATAATGATTACATGATAGAAGAAATTTATCAGTCTTATTCAATTCTCTCATTACCAAGTGACAAAATTAGGAAGCCTGGGCCTAAGTTGGGCCCCTAACAAGGCCTAACTGCCAGACATGTTGAGTTGGCCCAGGCACTTGGGAGGTAAGCTGGACTGGACTGGGCCTATACCAAATAAAGGAGTAGCTGGGCTAGAATTTAGGTAAATCATATTTCACCCTAATACAAACTGAGGCCCGCTCCATGGAGGGACTGGCCTGGATGGTAGACTTCATTTCCGGCTGGGACAGAGTGGAATTAGACTAGGAGCTACCCCATAATTCTTCTAACTCAGCCTGCCCGACCTAAACTCTATCTCCTTTCATCTTCTTCTTTATTTTAATTCCATAAATCCACGTAATATTTGTGGCCCACCAAAGCCAGCCAGCACACTTCTAATATGAAGGATCTTAAAAGATAGACCCTTTGACTTTACGATAATGTTGTTTTAATTTCTTACCGGAAGTTTGGTATGTGAATTCAGTGTGATTGACAAATGTCTTGAATTATCATCACTTTATATATGATTCCAATTTGTGGTGCAAAGACAAGGACCCATCCTCCATGTGTTTTGTCTTTCTCCACCCAATATTTATTCTTCTTACCAAATCATTATCTAAATATACAAACAACATGTGTTTTAATCATTATCTAAATATACAAATAACACGGTTTGATTTTTCTTTAATTTGACATTTATTGTTTGAATTCTCAATGACTTTTCACCTAATATCCCACATTTAATTATTTTTTTCTGAAATAAATATTTGTGTAATTACACTCCTGGTTGCACGATGACTAAAGGCTATGTGAAAAGGAGAGGAATAAAAGTTCTTGAAACTTGTATTCAAAGGAACGGTCTGAATATTGTACCAATTTAAAAAAAAAAATAAAAAAATCCATTATGCATGCAATATTAATTATCTTTTACCACGTATTAAATGTGAGTAATTGATAGGTCGACATAATAACATAAAAATGAGTCTGATAAGCCACCTGGCACGCCCACTTGCATGCTTTCAATTATAATTTTTAATCGTGCAATTTAATATGAGATGTCAATTTTCTTTAATGCTCCATTATTTATTTATGGATTTAACCTTTTTTATTATTTAATTTAATTTAAAACACTTATTTCAAAAGAGTATTACAATTAGTAACTAATTTTAAGCATACCATGCATAAGTTGGAAATCGATAGTCAGGAGCTACCTGACCGCCTAGCCTAAGCTGTCTAGGCGCCGATTAGACGGACCGACTTTTTTTTTTTTAATATAAATATTCTCAATCATATAATATGTGATAAGTTAATAATATGACATTATTTTGTAGGAAATATTATTTACAAAATAAATTGTCAATTTTCATAAAATAATTATAATAATATCTACAAATAGATAGTGGCCTTATCGATAGTAGAAAATATCATAGCAATGCTGCAATAGAAAAATGAGAACTACTAAAGTTTATTTGGCAGCATATTTTACGATAATTAAAATATTTTTGAACTTGGTTTTTATTTCATATATAATAAATATGTTTGAATTAGTTATTTTATTTATATATTGTATAAACAAAAAATTTGTGTGTTTATTTTTTTAATTTTGTAAAAAGACATAGTATTAATAGATTTTGAGAAGAAGACTGATATGAATAAACAATACAAGATACTAATAGATCAAAATAGATAATCTCAACATGATTTTATTTCTTTTTTTGAGATGAAGAAAATATTAAATATAAAAAGAATTATATTCTCAATTAATGCATTTCTCTTATAAAATAATATTAATTATTAGTTAATTAAAATAAAATTTGAGTCATATGAAACAACATGAATAGAAATTACACATAATATAATTATTTTAAAAAATATAAATAAATATGAAAATCTCAACAAAAAAAATTAAAAGCTATTTTGCCCGCCTAGGGGCCGTCTAGCCCGCCTAGTGACCGCCTACCCGCCTAGATAGCGACTTCTGAAAAAAAACATAAATTCACTCCAATTAGTAAAAATTGAGTTGGGAGGCAGCCGCTTTAGCGCCTAACCCGATTTTTGCATCAGTAATTTTAAGTTTTAAAATATAATTGTTTCTTACAATATAATATATTTTAGAAAAACCTTCTTCTTTTTTTCTTTTTTTATACGAATGGAGTTCGGTATAGATATTAAAGTACGAAGTAGTGTCATAAAAATTATAAAAAGAAAAAAAGAAAAAAAGTCTTCATGATTTAAAATGTAATATTGATATTACTTTTAAATATATAAAACACGCACTGAAAGATTATGTGGTTGTTGAATCCATCGTAAAAAAATTAGATTTAGGTTCTCAAATAATTATATATATATTTTTTTCATTATATATAATTCTCTAAAGATTCATATCATTTATCATACTAGTAAACCGTACATGCAATGCACGGATATGAATTTTTGCAACTAGTAAAGTTAATTTTTTATAATTAAAATATATGTTTATTTGTTTCCATCAAGACAAAAAAAAATTGTACGTTATTTGTTGGAGTGAAAATTATGCTCTTTATTTTATTAGTTGTGAGATAATTTAATATTCCACATAATATGTAAATTAATTCATTTACACAATCAATAAGAAATAAAAGATCTACATTTTACTATACAAAAATAAAAATAAAAATTGCAATTATATAGGCAAGATTTATCCCCTTTCAAAGTATTTTCAACACTCAATAAACTTATCTGAGTATGTATTTTCCGATTTTCCTATTATTATAATTTATATTTGTGCTAAATTAATTATTTTGGTATTATGAAAATATTTATATGAAGATCTATGTGATTTGATTTTTTATAAAAAAAAAATATTATATCTTGTTTTAAGTATTCTTTTGAGCTACATTTCTTGTGATATTTGGAATGTTTGAATAGGGTACAATACTGTAATTAAAAGATTAAAAACATATTTATAGTCAAAATATGAAGAAGCAAAAAAAAAAAAGAATGATCACACTTTATAAGAGAACACATTTAGAAATTTATATAGTGTCATTTTTACCTCCAAACATATTGTTCAACACCATTTGAGAACTACATTTGAACAATTTAATCTTTTTACTTAAATCTCTAAAATAAGATATATATATATATATATATATATATATAGTAAAAACCTTTCTTTTATTTCAATCTTTTTATATTTTTTTTCATATATGTAAATAAATTAATAAATAACATATACTCATCTTAAGGAATATGTCTTTTATAAATACTTATTAATTTTTATACACTTCCACTTCATTAATATTATCTACAATACTTGTAATTATGGATGCTCAACTTATTTCAAGTAAAATTAATAAATAATTAACAATATTATGTTGTAAAAAATAAAAACAATATTCACATTAAATTTGACTACTATTGGAACTCATTTACATTTTATCATTGAAAGTAACATATATTTTCTAGTTAGTAGATTAGATACATTTCTTTTAGTGAGGGAGTGGTACGACAAAAGTAGGAATTACTATGCACACAATTTTGAAACTAATTGTCAATCCCAATTTATTGAAAATTTTGGTCATGATTAATATAAATTACTATTATAAAAATTAAAAACAAAAATGACTCAAAAATAGGTTCATAACAAAAAATAAAATAAAAAATTGTTGTCTAATATAACAAAAAATCACTGGACCCCGTACTAACGGTGCAATCAGAACAATATTAATATCAAAATTAAATTCAAGTCATATTAACATTAAAATAAATGCTTACTAATTAGCAATATAATTACATTTCTGATTAATATGAAATATACAAATAATTATGTTTATACAAATATTCTTTGAGAATTATTTTTCAATCAAAGAGTCAAATAATTAATAGATTATTGGTTCAAGAAACCAAAAATTACATTCTAAATTATAAAAACATAATTATGTTTAATATGAAATATTACATATGTTGTCCAATGCATATTGCAATTATTGATTAAGGATTTTCTTTTCCTATCTTTGTATAGCAAGAAACATATTAAAAAAATATATAGATTTACAAGATAGTAATATTAGTATATTAATTATTTTTTGTCAAATATTGTTTGTGCAATCTAGTGACATATAATTATTTTATCATGATTGAACAAAATCTAAAAAGTAATAATGCACCTGAACTTGCTTTTATCTATAAATTCTCTGAACTCCACCTATCTGTCACGTACAATTATATAATTTTCAAAATCTATAAACAAAATCTAAACATGAAGAGCTTATTTGGGGCTGTAATTCTTCTACTGTTAATTCTACAATGTACAGGTAAAGATTTTTCCATTCACTTTCTTTCAATTATTAAATTTAATTATTATATATCATTGTAAATTTTTTTAATTTAGCAATATCGATCTTTTAAACATCATATTTTTCTTTTTAATTAATATATTTTTTATTTCACAAGCAGGTGAAGATCAAATGAAACCAGCAGTTTGCAGGAAACAAATTTCTCTTCTAAATTGTGTCGAAGATACTTGTAATCAGGCCTGCAAACAACAAATTAAAGAAAATAGTGTGCAAGGTCATTGTGTCTTAAGTGATACTTGTGAGTGTACTTATCGTAGCAACACATGTTAATCGCACTTAGAGACAGATGATCTCGTGAGCGAATCTTTTGAAATATGATTCCAAAATAGAATAAAAATTTATTTTTTGTTAAAATTGAGAGATTTCATTGTCCAAAATTATATTTAAGTTCTCATCAATTTCCTATGATCACAAGTATATAATTTGTTGGTGTTCTTTCAAATAATCTTGCTTGGGTAAATTACTTATGTTTAGTTCAAGATTTATATTACATTCTTTAATTTTAAAAAGGATGACACATGCAATTTTAAAATATATACCACTTTTGTATATTAATCTAAATCTAATAAATAATCTAAACAAGAAAAAAAAAAAAAAAAAAAAAACGTTACATAGCTATACCTTAAAAATATAATATTCCCTTGTCACAAATTCAAACTTTTAACTATAGCTCTAGAAGCTGATTATAAACTTCCAAAAATAAATAAATAAATAAGTTAATGAAATTCGATTCTTTAAAATTCAAGTGAGGTCACATATCAACTTCAAGAGGTGGATCCACAAGAATATTTTGTGTGAATTAATTGCAGAGAAATGATTAGATTTTTTCCTTTTTTTTTTTTTATGGAATTCAATTATATTTTTATAAGCAAATCCAATTTAAATGTTTTAATTTTTTAAATTTAATATACGGGTGACTTTTGAATTAGATTTAGATGGTGTGGCATCTAAAACATAATATATACCGTAACTATTGTTACATTGCCTGGTAAGAGAATGCTCGACGGACATATTTAAGTAACAATATTTGAGAGCTAAAGCTATAAATTAAATTACAAATATTTTCAATAAATACAAAATCTACATTTAAATTACATCCACAATGGTCAACAGTGTTGAGCTCTCCAAATTATGTCATCAAAAAAATTAAATGTTCATGCAATTGAAATTATTGTAAAAAATGAATTAAAAAAAAAAAGTTACCATATTATTTTAACGTACCATATAAAATCATATTGTAATGCCCTAACAATATAGGGCAAAAGTGGCCAAATAATATATTTTACAATTAAATTTATATTATTTATTTTTGAGGTTTGTCTAATATATTAATATGAAGATATTAAATTTTGATTAATATAAGAAACTTTTTTCTTTTCTTTTTTCCATATCAATAAAAAATATAATAAATTAAGAAAAAAATTATGAGTTTTAAAAAGTATCTCGTAATGCAATTTATTGAAAAAATACCATTAATGAGACACTTATGATTATATAAATATTCGTTGAGGGTTTTTTTTTTTTCGATTAAAGAGTTAAAGAATTAATGGATTATTGGTTAGGAAACGAAATATCACAATTTCAATTATAAGAAAATAAGAAAATAAATTATGAGTTCTGGTAAGTATCTTGTCATGTAATTTATTGAAAAATTACGGTCAATGAGATATTTATGATTATGAAAATATTCGTTGATGATTTTATTTCATTTAGAGGGTAAAAGAATTAATAGATTATTGGTTAGGAAATTAAATATTACATATTCAATTATATGAAAATAAGGTATTCAACGAAATCACACTTATAATAATGTTCATAATATAAAATATTACATATATCCCAACGCATATTGCAATTAATACTAAAGGATTTTCTTTTCCTATTTTTGTTTAGCAAGAAATATATTAAATAAAATATCATATTTACAAGGATAGAATTTATTTTGATTAATATTTGGATTTGTATATTAATTAGTTTTGAGCAAATATTGGTTGTGCAATCGAGTAACATAATTGTTTTGATTCATAATTTATGAACAAAATCTTATCCTAATAATATACCTATGGTTAATTTTATCTATAAATTCACCGAAACTTACCTATCTGTCATATCGATTTTACATCTTTAAAAATTAAATAAAAAAAAAGTTCTAACCATGAAGAGTTTGTTTGGAGTTGTTATTCTTCTACTCTTAATTCTACAATGTTCAGGTAAAGATTTTTCCTTTCATCTTCTTTCAATTATTAATTTTAATCATATGTAAATATATATAATTTAATAATGTAAATCTTTTGAACGTCTTTTTTTTGTTTTTTTAATTAATAATTTATTTTGCTAGTTTTGCGGTGGTGAGTTTCAAATGAAGCCAGCAGTTTGCAAGAAACAAATTTCTCTTTCAAATTGTACCGAAGGTAGTTGTGATCAAACCTGCAAACAACAACTTAGAGGAAATGGTGTGCAAGGTCATTGTGTTTTAAGTGATATTTGGGAGTGTATTTATCGCAGTATCGTATGTTAATCACAACAGTAGATGTTAATCACAGTTTGAAACAAACAATCTCATGTGCGATCCTTTTGATTAAACAAAATATTTGTATGTTATAAAGATTTAAATAAAGTTCTATGAATTATTATTTCAGAAAAAAAAAAAAGTTAGTTGCACTTATATTTTGAACAATGAGATCTCTCGGTCCGTTTCATTTGGGACACCCCAATTTGCGTTCTACATCGGGAAGGGATGGGACTCGGTATACTTGTGTTTCGTTCCATATTGATATGCTCTATTATGATGCATTCGATATTATTATATTTTTAATTAAAAGTGCCTAAATGACTTAAAACCTTTATTTATATTTAAATAAAATTACTAACCCGTTGTAATTCCGACCATATAAACACAACCCAGAATCAACAAAATATTGACTTCAACCTCAATTTGTGACCGTGCTGTCCGGGCACGTCAAAATTAATTAAATTATTTTACCTCGCTTTCCTCTACTATTTTGTAGTAGTGGGAAGTAAGGGTCGATCCCACAGAGAACGGTTGAATTATTTGTATATCTTTTTATGCTAATTTACGAATGCAAATAAAAAAAGGGGGGATGTTGATGAATTTTGTTTACTAAACTAAAAAAATAAAATCTACTCTAATAAATAAAAATCATGTAATTAAACAAAAGGCAGACAGTAATAGGAATCAATTCCGATTTATGGTTCAGTTTTCCCCCTATTCCAAATCATATGATTATGCGACACATTATTAATTTAATTGTGGAATTCCTACCCCTAAACCAACAACAAGCTCTGTTGATTCGTTTTATCCCTTAAGTGTAATTAATTAGAATAAGCTCTCTAATTAACCTATTTAATCGAACAGTCCAAAATACGCTCTTTGGATTTAATTCGTTAAATGCATTATCAATTAGGATAATAGGGTAGGCAGGTTATTGAATTCATACGCTCGATTCAATTAATCCTGAATTATGTTGATTCTAATAATATAAATTATTAGTTGCTACAGACGGGTTCAAGATCACAACAATTACGGATTGTAATTTAAACCCTAGCCCTAAACATATAAACTATCAATTGGGGTGATCAATCACAATTAACAATATATATATTATAAATCAATTCAACACATCAACGTAATAAATTCGCACAAATTAAATCAATATGGTGTCACGAAAATATAAATCATATAATATTGAAATAGGGTTCAAACATTCCCTAAACCGGAATATAAAATTTAGTTACACATCACGTGTCTAAAAATTAAAATCATCCAAATGAAAGACATTAAAACAAAGATAAGAAGGGAGGAATAAACTCAAATCCACAAAAGACTTCGCGAATCTGTCCCCTTGCTCTCTCTCCTGTCTCCTGGAGTCTCTCCCTTTGTTTCTTTGTTGGCACCCTCAATTCCAGAATGAATCTCCTGCTTGCCTTCAATCTTCCTTTTATACTTGTCATTTTGCCCTAATTCCATTTATGGGCTTCAATTAAGTTTTGGGCTTAATTAATTAATTAAGTCCAAAACTATTTCAGCCCATAAACTTCTTGGGCTTATGTGGATTATTGTATAAAATTATCCAGAAGTGCTGCAAATATCCACAAAAATAAAAAGGAAGTAGTTCTTGTCGAAACATTAAATAAGTATGAAATAGAGAGTGCACACGAATTAATTGCATTAAAAATACAATTTTATCAATTAAAATTATGCACAATTTCCTACTTATCAATTTGAATCCGACAGAGGGATAAATCCTATTTTCTCCGTATAACTGGTATCATCCTAAGTATTTATATAATATATAATCAATCAAACATAAATTAAGAATGTACGCACATCAATTTTCTTATAAAAAATATAGTAAATATGCTTGAGATTTTGTTCTATCTTTGCTTATTGAGTGAATAGATGAAAATCTAAAATCAATTCAAATTCGAATTAAATTTAAAAGTGAAGATCTCGTCTGATTAGTTAAAGCACAAAAAATAAATCTTTGATTTCACAAATCTGCATGTGGTTGATTAAGTTAAATCCATAATTAAAAGAATTTGTACAAGTAAAATATTACCTAAAACACCTGACTCTTATTTTGGGACGCAGTGAAAATAAACTCCAAATTGGTATTTATTGAAAGATTCAAGATTATGGAATCGATTATTGATTAGTGTTACGATATTTACTATATATATATATATATATGTAATTTTAATCCATTTTGTGTCTATAAATACAATAACCTTCACCAATAATATGCAATTAAAATTCCTTTCACATATTATTGATAGATAAATCATGACCAAATCACTTCGACGGCTTGTTCTCCTAATTTTGTTTCTACTTTGTAGAGGTGAACTTTTACTATTTATCATCATTCATTTGTTATTTTAGTTTTTATTTCTAAATATATATATATATATATATATATTATCATTTTGATAAATTCTATGCTATTTTTTTTATTAGTAGGAAATGAGATTTGGATTCATAACCAAGACCAATAAATGACGCGACGATACTGTTAGACTATTATGGTTTGAACAGAGTCCTATGTTATTGCTGAAGTCTTTTCACAATAATTTTTTTACATCGGTTAAATTAAAATTATATGTCATGAAAAATATCCCATTTTATAAGAAAATATTTTTTATGCGATCCTCTTGAAAATTATGTATTTTTTCCGTTTTGATCAATTTTGATCGATAAATAGATTGAGCATGTAAAGGTCATAAGAATTTTATCGTTGGTCGTAGAATTATGAAACCAAAAAACTTTTATAGTATAATGATAGAAAATTGAAAATTGATGACTTTTAATGTATTTCATTCGGTAACTTACAATATAACATTTGACGGATGCTCATTCATATGCAATCATACGTACACTTGTATGTTTCGATGAATTCTATCGGTATTTATAAAACAAGCACTTCATAATTATCATTTATTTTTTATAAGATTTAAGGTTAATGCAGGTGAAAATGAAGTTAAGGAAGAATTTTGCAAACTCAAAATTTTGATGGAAGAGGCAAACAGTAGTAGAGAAACATGTAACGACGCCTGCAAAGAAATTAGAGGAAAAGGAGATTTCTTGCTGCTCGTTGTACTTTGGTTGATGAATGTGTTTGCACTTATCGTTGTAAGAAGCCACCGAAAACTTTTGGATTTTAACCCATTTTTGCTCAATTTAATTCAAGATTCTGTCTCACTATCTCACATCAACTCAATCTTGGTTAGACATGTTAATTTTACGTGTATAATTGAATTATGTGATGGATAAATCCATAATCAAGTAGACTATTATTTAAATTCGATATTTTAATGATTGAGTATGATTAAGTGCGACTATACGGTGGTGTTTGATTTCCTACCCATTTACCCAATTACAAAATATATATTATTATATATAGGTTATATATTATATTATCACTACATGTGATTTTAGTATATTAATATATATATATATTATATATATAATATATTATTTATAATTTTTTAAATATTTTTAAGTACTCCACAGATATTAGTCAAACTCTACTCATATATAATAAGATAGGGTAGGGTGAAATAATACTCATATCCTACTCAATCCGTTTACATCTTGTACTGAATTGCTAGCACTATTTATCAGTTTCGCTATCCAGCCCAAAATTAGTTCCGACTTTGGGGCTTGCTGTAGCCCTCGTTAAGATTGATTCTAGAGTTTGATGGCCTCAGCCTCTTTGCATTAAATAAAAAAAATGAGGGTTTTTTTCATTTGTATAATATATATATATATATATTAATAAACTGACTGTTTTTATATTTATAATTTTTAGTTTTTGCTTTCATTTTCTTTTTCACAAATGAAACATGAATTTTTAGGAAATGTAATTATATTGCAAACTAATTATATTAGAAGAATTTAGCACAATTCTTGCAATTATGGATGCTCAACTTATTTCTAGTAAAATTAATAAATAATTAACAATATTATGTTGTAAAAAACAAAAACAATATTATTCATTAAATTTGACCACAATTGGAACTCATTTACATTTTATCATTGAAAGTAATATATATTTTCTGGTTAGTAGATTAGATACATTATCTGGACCAACATTTCTTTTAATGAGGGAGTGGGACGACAAAAGTAGGAATTACTATGCAGACAATTTTGAAACTAATTGTCAATCCCAATTTATTGAAAATTTTGGTCATGATTAATATAAATTACTATTATAAAATTAAACGAGAATGACCTAAAAATAGGCCCATAACAAAAAAAAATTGTAGTCTAATATAACGAAAAATCACGGGACCCCATACTAACTGTGCAAACAGAACAATATCAATATCAAAATCAAATTCAAGTTATATTAACATTAAAATAAATGTTTATTAGTTAGCAATATAATTACATTTCTGATTAATATGAACTATACAAATAATTATGTTTATACAAATATTCTTTGAGAATTATTTTTCAATCAAAGAGTCAAATAATTAATAGATTATTGATTCAAGAAACCAAAGATTACATTCTAAATTATAAAAGCATAATTATGTTTAATATGAAATATTACATATGTTGTCCAATGCATATTGCAATTATTAATTAAGGATTTTCTTTTCCTATCTTAGTATAGCAAGAAATATATTAAAATAAAATATAGATTTACAAGATAGTAATATTAGTATATTAATTATTTTTTTATCAAATATTGTTTGTGCAATCTAGTGACATATAATTCCTTTATCATGATTTAAAAAAATCTAAAAAGTAATAATGTTCCTGCACTCGCTTTTATCTATAAATTCTCTGAACTCCACCTATATGTCACGTATAATTATACATTTTTCAAAACCTATAAACAAAATCTAAACATGAAGAGCTTATTTGGGGTTGTAATTCTTCTACTGTTAATTCTACAATGTACAGGTAAAGATTTTTCCATTCACTTTCTTCCAATTATTAAATTTAATTATTATATATCAATGTAAATTTTTTTAATTTAGTAATATTGCTCTTTTAAACTTCATATTTTACTTTTTAATTAACATATTTTTATTTCACAAGCAGGTGAAACTCAAATGAAACCAGCAGTTTGCAGGAAACAAATTTCTCTACTAAATTGTGTTGAAGATACTTGTAATCAGGCCTGCAAACAACAAATTAAAGAAAATAGTGTGCAAGGTCATTGTGTCTTAAGTGATACTTGTGAGTGTACTTATCGTAGCAACACATGTTAATCGCACTTAGAGATAGATGATCTCGTGAGCGATTCTTTTGAAATATGATTCCATAATAGAATAAAAATTTCTTTTTTGTTGAAATTTAGAGATTTCATTGTCCAAAATTATATTTAAGTTCTCATCAATTTCCTATGATCACAAGCATATAATTTGTTGGTGTTCTTTCAAATAATCTTGCTTGGGTAAATTACTTATGTTTATTTCAAGATTTAGATTACATTCTTTAATTGTAAAATGGGTGGCACATGCAATTTTAAAATATATACCACTTTTGTATATTAATCTAAATCATATAAATAATCTAAAACAAGAAAAAAAAGAAAAAAAGAAAAAAAAAACATGTTACGTAGTTATACCTTAAAAATATGATATTCCCTTGTGACAAATTCAAACTTTTAACTATAGCTCTACATGCTGATTATAAACTTCCAAAAATAAATAAATAAATAAATAAGTTAATGAAATTCGATTCTTTAAATTTCAAGTGAGGTCGCATATTAACTTCAAGAGGTGAATCCACAAGAATATTTTGTGTGAATTAATTGCAGAAAAATGATTACACTTTTTTTTTTTTTTTTTTGGAATTCAATTATATTTTTATTAGCAAATGCAATTTAAATGTTTTAATTTTTTTAATTTAATATACGGGTGACATTTGAATTAGATTTAGATGATGTGGCATCTAAAGCATAATATATACCGTAACTATTGTTACATCGCCTGGTAAGAGAATGCTCGACGGACATATTTAAGTAAACAATATTTGAGAGCTAAGGCTATAAATTAAATTACAAATATTTTCAATAAATACAAAATCTACATTTAAATTACATCCACAATGGTCAACAGTGTTTAGCTCTCCAAATTATGTCATCAAAAAAATTAAATGTTCATGCAATTGAAATTATTGTAAAAAATGATTTAAAAAAAAAAAAAAAGAGTTACCATATTATTTTAACGTACATATAAAATCATATTGTAATGCCCTAAAAATATAGGGCAAAAGTGGCACAAATAATATATTTTACAATTAAATTTATATTATTTATGTTTGAGGTTTGTCTAATAAATTAATATGAAGATATTAAATTTTGATTAATATAAGAAACTTTTTTCTTTTCTTTTTTCCTTATCAATAAAAAATATAATAAATTAAGAAAAAAATTATGAGTTTTGAAAAGTATCTCGTAATGCAATTTATTGAAAAAATACCATTAATGAGACACTTATGATTATATAAATATTCGTTGAGGGTTTTTTTTTGGATTAAAGAGTTAAAGAATTAATGGATTATTGGTTAGGAAACGAAATATCACAATTTCAATTATAAGAAAATAAGAAAATAAATTATGAGTTCTGGTAAGTATCTTGTCATGTAATTTATTGAAAAATTACGGTCGATGAGATATTTATGATTATGAAAATATTCGTTGATGATTTTATTTCATTTAGAGGGTAAAAGAATTAATAGATTATTGGTTAGAAAATTAAATATTACGTTTTCAATTATATGAAAATAAGGTATTCAACAAAATCACACTTATAATAATGTTCATAATATAAAATATTACATATATCCCAACGCATATTGCAATTAATAAAAAAGGATTTTCTTTTCCTATTTTTGTTTAGCAAGAAATATATTAAATACAATATCATATTTACAAGGATAGTATTTTATTTAGATTAATATTTGGATTTGTATATTAATTAGTTTTGAGCAAATATTGGTTGTGCAATCGAGTAACATAATTGTTTTGATTCATAATTTGTGAACAAAATCTTATAATAATAATAATATACCTACGGTTAATTTTATCTATAAATTCACCGAATGTCACCTATCTGTCATATCGATTTTACATCTTTAAAAAGTACAGAAAAAAAAGAAGTTCTAACCATAAAGAGTTTGTTTGGAGTTGTTATTCTTCTACTCTTAATTCTACAATGTTCAGGTAAAGATTTTTCCTTTCATCTTCTTTCAATTATTAACTTTAATAATATGTAAATATATATAATTTAATAATGTAAATCTTTTGAACGTCTTTTTTTTGTTTTTTTAATTAATAATTTTTTTTGCTACTTTTGCGGTAGGTGAGTTTCAAATGAAGCTAGCAGTTTGCAAGAAACAAATTTCTCTTCCAGATTGTACCGAAGGTAGTTGTGATCAAACCTGCAAACAAGAACTTAGAGGAAATGGTGTGCAAGGTCATTGTGTTTTATGTGATATTTGCGAGTGTATTTATCGCAGTATTGTATGTTAATCACAACAGCAGATGTTAATCACAGTTTGAAACAAACAATCTCATGTGTGATCCTTTTGATTAAACAAATTATTTGTACCTTATAAAGATTTAAATAAAGTTCTATGAATTTTTATTTTAGAAAAAAAAAAAAAAAAGTTAGTTGTACTTATATTTTGAACATTGAGATCTCTTGGTCCATTTCATTTGGGACACCCCAATTTGCGTTCTACAACGGGAAGGGATGAGACTCGATATACTTGTGTTTCGTCCCATATTGATATGCTCTATTATGATGCGTTCGATATTATTATATTTTTTAATTAAAAGTGCCTAAATTACTTAAAACCTTTATTTATATTTAAATAAAATTATTAACCCGTTGTAATTCCGACCAAATAAACACAACCCAAAATCAACAAAATATTAACTTCAACCTCGATTTGAATCCGACAGAGGGATAAATCCTATTTTCTCCGTATAACTGGTATCATCCTAAATATTTATATAATATATAATCAATCAAAGATAAATTAAGAATGTACACATATCAATTTTCTTATAAAAAATATAGTAAATATGCTTGAGATTTTGTTCTATCTTTGCTTATTGAGTGAATATATGAAAATCTAAAATTAATTCAAATCGGATTAAATTTAAAAGTGAAGATCTCGTCTGATTAGTTAAAGTACAAAAAATAAATTTTTGATTTCACAAATCTGCATGTGATTGATTAAGTTAAATCAATAATTAAAAGAATTTGTACAAATGAAATATTACCTAAAAAACCTGACTCTTATTTTGGGACAATGTGAGAATAAACTCCAAATTGGTATTTATTGAAAGATTCAAGATTATAGAATCGATTATTGATTAGTGTTACGATATTTACTCTATATATATATATATGTAATTATGGATGCTCAACTTATTTCTAGTAAAATTAATAAACAATTAACAATATTATGTTGTAAAGAACAAAAACAATATTATACATTAAATTTGACTACCATTGGAACTCATTTACATTTTATCATTGAAAGTAACATATATTTTCTAGTTAGTAGATTAGATACATTTCTTTTAGTGAGGGAGTGGTACGACAAAAGTAGGAATTACTATGCACACAATTTTGAAACTAATTGTCAATCCCAATTTATTGAAAATTTTGGTCATGATTAATATAAATTACTATTATAAAAATTGAAAATGAGAATAACTTAAAAATAGGTCCATAACAAAAAAAAAAAAAAAAAAAAAAAAATTGTAGTCTAATATAACAAAAAATTCCAGGATCCTGTACTACCTTTGCAATCAAAACAATATTAATATCAAAATCAAATCCAAGTCATATTAACATTGAACATCTTTCTTTCACAGGGGAGTTTGATTTTTTTTTTTATTTTTTTTCTGTTATAATTGTGATTCCTCTTTCGAGTTTAAGATATTTACCCGATGAGTCCCTAGAAAATGCTTCAATATCAATAATTCCACATCATTCCAAAACAAGGAAGGCAACAATTATTTTTTAATATATATATTAAACCAACAAAGCTTCCAAAACCAAAATAATCGAATCATTTTCCTGCCAAAATATGAAATTCGACAACTATTTAGGTTATATTCAATTTCAATTATTGTAAATAGGAATGGTACTGATGTCTTTTTTTCTCACGGTCTTTAATGATAAACTCAATCTCTTTAGTATAATAAATTAACAAATAGATAAATTATAATCCCTCCTATCCACAATAAGTATCGTTTTAGTAGTTTTAATTTTTTGCATAATAAGTGATGTTTTACAATTTTCAAGGTGGAAATTAATGTTATTTTTCTAATTTACTCTTAACTTTTCTTGTAAATGTATATATGATCTGTCTTTTTACCTCTAATAATTAATATTTCTTCTTCATTAACTACGGGTAGAATAAACATTTAATTTATTTCGTAATATGAAAATTTCTAAAACAACACTTATTGTGGATATGAGGGAGTAGTCATTTGAATTAAATAACAAATATTGAATTATAGTCATCTCAATTAAATATCAAGTAACATAAATATAGTCGTCCCAAAATTGTGAATTAAAATAAAATAAAAAGCACCATTTTCTTATTTTGTTAACATGAGAATTTTTGAAACTTGAAAAAAATGTAGATAAATTTATTTCATATGATTCATTATATATGTATGTGCTTTTATATATAGTATTTATATCATTATCACAATCATACTACAAATTATTAAATATGATTATAATTTAAAAAAAATATTAATGTTATACATTTCTTAAATTTAATAATATAAAACTGTAATAATATGCCCGTGCATCACATTGAAAAACTTACTAGTATTCATAATAAGATGTTCATGAAAAAAAGCATGAAAGCAATTGTTCCATGTTACAAAATTTAGTTATATTAAATTCCATTTACATATAGCTGAAGTATGATGTAAATATGTGGGAATTCTGTAAAAATCTTGTAGCTTTACCATCCAAATGCACTTTTTAAGTGTATTAAATTAAATAAACGTTTTTAAAAGAGAAAAATTAAAATATTAATGTAAAACTTGCCCTAAAAGATGCAAAAAAAATGAGTTTATTTGGATGTGGTGTAATTTAGATTAAATCATGTATGTATTTAATTGTATTGTTTTGCTGAGTTGCAAAAATCTCGAAATATTTTAGGAGATTTTTCCACGATTTCCAAAACCACTAAACAATTTTTTGCCATAAATTTTCTTACTTTGGAATTTATTCATCGCTCTTTTTCATCATTCACTGTAATTATTTTATTCTCTTTTTCCTTTTTCTTTATTTTTTTTTTACTTTCACATGACGTTCGTAATGATTCTATTTCCTAGTATATTGCTTGATATGCCATGATGTGGCTGTCATATAAATAATACTTACACTTCACAATCTATCCCACTATCTTAGTTAACTAGGTTAGTTAAATTCAACTAACTTTTATCCTAAATTGACCAAAAACATAAATATTTTAAATGATTGCAATAAATTGATAATTAAAAAGAATTAACAAAAAAAGGCAAAATCTTGAAAATAATTAGCTTATTTTGGTTATTAGGCCAAATAAATATGAATATATAAGTGACACATGGATAAATCTCTAAAAGTGGCAATACGTAGATAGATTCCTAAAAATCAACAATCCTTCACTATCTATACCAAATTTAGGCATTACATCTTAAATGTAATGTTTATATAGTGTATTTTTGTTTAAGGAAGAGAACAAGATAAGTTGGAACATGGAAATAAGGGAAGGGTTGGTGTCTTTTTTTTTTTTTTTTGATCTCTGAACTTTGGTTTGATTGTGGAAATATAGAGATCTCCAAATCACTCCGAACAGTACTCATCTCTCGTTAATTATAATAAGAAAATAACTTTGATTAACATTTTTTTAACTATAAATAAATTTAAAGTCAATCCCTACTTGCTCGTATGTGACATATATAATGCAGTGTACCTACCATATATGAAACTAATAACACGTCCACCTGTGATCACAATTTGTAAATATAATAAGGATGAATAAAAGAATAAAATAATATTTATTATATGGTGAAAAAATATAATAAAAATAAATTATTACATAACATAAGAACTGTAAATTATTTACATAAAAAATATATATTTATAGAATATGAACATACTAAGATATCAAAAACTATATATGATTTGCTGCTAGTTATAAAAGCAATTACAATTTAATAAATTCTGGATTGTTGTTGATTTATAAGCATTATTAAACATAATTCCAAAATCGACCAGTTTAAAAAATATTAAGATTATAAGTTGGTTTTTTGTACACAAAATGAAGCTAACTATGCGTAAATTGACTGATCCAATCCAAAAAATCTAAAAATCTTTCAAATATAACCTAAAGAGCTGTAGCGAACGAATTTATGGGCTAAAAGTAATCCGTTTTTCAAATTGTTCAAAAATATTTTTTTCAAGTTTTTTTTTACTACTTACAAAAATGTTTAGTTAAAGGCATAATATTTTTTTTTTGTGAAAAATAAAAAATATCACTTTTGTTAAAAAAAAAAAATCAAGTCCAAGCCATATAGAGAGAAAACATGCGTTATAATTGAGCGGCTTTGCCTAGTTAAGGAATCCACTTAAGAGGAAGAGGAAGAGAATGTGCATATTTTTGTTCTTTTTTTGGGGATTTTTCTGTTGCATGTATAAGCACATTTGGTGGAGAACAAAATATCTTTAAATTAATGCTCGATAATCTTTTTAATTTATATATATATATATATATATATATATATATTTTAAGGGTGTTCCTAAAGCCACCACTAATTTTGTTTTGCACCCCATATTAGTTCTACTAACAAAATTAGATATAATGTAAATGACATAAATACCCTTATTTAAAAATTAAAAACATATACAAATTTTAATTTATAATAGAAAATTAGGATTTTTGTGTGTGGATAAAATAAATATTTATTTAGTTATTAAAAATTAAAATTTATGTATATTTTTAATTTTTAAATAAGGGTATTTATGTTATTTACGTTATATCTAATTTTATCAGGAAAATTAATTTGATGTAAAAAGTAAATTTAATGGTGGCTTTAAAAATATTTTTTTTCAATTTCAATTTAGGACTTATAGATTAAATTAATACTTGATAAATTAATAACTTTTTTAATTAATTGATTTTAAGCGAGTCCAAAGTTATTAATTTATTGGGGTTTTAATGTATATACAAAATTGTGCTATATAGCTAGTTGACCGACTTAATAGTAGGACGAAAATTACAAGGAGATAGAGGGGGGAACCGGGAACAATACATTAATGTGTAAGGACGTCTTATCGACGGATTCGAAGATACGAGAGGGAGGGGTGAAAATGACATTTTTTTTTAACTGTACTAGAAAACTGGGAAAACTTTTACAAGTCAAACGGAGACACCCAGCCGCTTGTGAGTTGTACCTTCGATTTTTTCCCTATAAATATAACCTGAGATAGCTCCTCTGGCTTCATTCAGCCTTCTCACACGCTGCACGCAGTTGCTTGAGAGAGAGAGAGACAGTTAGAGAGAGAATGGGTAGTTTGGGAGAAAACGGTGCCCATAATATCTCGAATGATACCATCGGAAAAGTTATAACATGTAAAGGTACGTACAACATCAACATCATACAACTAGTTTCCCCTTCCTGCTTTAATTGATTGCAAAACGGTTTCGGATGACTTAAAAATGTCACAGCGGCGGTGGCGTATGCACCGGGGCAGCCGCTGGTGGTGGAAGAGGTTCGAGTGGATCCTCCGCAGAAAATGGAGGTTCGAATCCGGGTTCTTTTCACTTCTATTTGTCATACCGATCTCAGTGCTTGGCAAGGCGAGGTATAAATATATATATATATATATATACATACATTTTTTTTCTTTTCCTCGTGACAAAGCTTAATTTGTTCTTTTAATTTGTTGAAGAATGAAACTCAACGGGTCTTCCCTCGGATTTTCGGCCATGAAGCTTCTGGGTAAGAACTCATCCATTATTCTAGTAATACGTTTCCAGCTGCCTGTCAGCATTGCTACAGGAATATATAATTCATACCAATATCTTTTTTTCTAATTAAGTACACTTTTTATGTCGCATAGGTAATATCTCAACACAAGATTAAAATACCTGATTACAAATTCTGATCACACGTAACATAAGTGTGACATGATGTAGTATACCAAACGGCATTTTAACTTAAAACAATATAGCCAGAAGCTATGTATTTTTATTATTATTTTAAATACAAGACAACTAAAAACAATAATTTTAGCTAATTATGAATATGTTTGGGTGAAGCTATCCCCGAACTCTGTGTTTAGGCAGAGATAAAATGAAGAAATTAAATATGTTGGGCAGCCTATTTGTGAATAATCAAAAGTTACCTAAGTAGGTAGATCATGCACATATTGATTCGTTACGGGTCGTTGAAATTTCTCATAACTAGCAAAGATCAGAACAGACAAGTTAATCAGTAGTTTAAGCACACCTGCTCCAAATCTGTCCCTCTTTCCGTTTTGATTAGGATTCTAATCTCCAGTTTGGATCTTCTCTCCGCTTTATTCGTGTTATACTCTTGTTTCATTAAAAAAAATCGGAACTTACAAGAAGAATAACAACTCATAAACCTTGAAGACAAGCCTTGAACCACGAACTATAAACTCAAATCATCACATAACAAAGAATGTAACTAGTTTTTGTTGGATTATTACTTCCTCAATTGAAACTTGAGACCCTAATTAACTTAATTACCTTTCTCACCTCATGCAAAAGTGTGGTGGAAAGTGTGGGAGAAGGGGTGACGGACTTGGCTATAGGAGACCACGTGGTTCCCATTTTCAACGGAGAATGCCAGAAATGTAGATACTGCAAATCAGAGAAAACAAATCTGTGCGCCAAGTTTCGGGTGGACGCATTTAAGAGTACGATGAGCACCGACGGAAAGTGCAGATTTTCGACCAAAGATGGGACTCCCATCTACCACTTTCTCAACACTTCAACCTTCAGCGAGTATACCGTTGTTGATTCTGCCTGCGCTGTTAAGATAAACCCTAAGGCTTCCTTGAAGAAAATGACTCTGCTCAGCTGTGGGGTTTCTACTGGTAATTTGTTAATCTTATATTCAATATTTTATTTTACTAACATCCACTGAAATAAATCTCAACAATTTCACCTTATTGAAAAAAGTCCTGTCATTTTTCTAATATTACAAATCCCTCTCGGATTTATGCCTATCTTACATTGGATATAAAATGTACTTGATGTCATAAATAATTTTGATATTTATTAGTCAACTTGATGAAAAACAATGTGATCATCAAATACATGATGTGAAATATAATTAATAGATGCAAGTATTTTTCATCGATCAAGCCAACTACCAATTTATGTTAATGATATAAATTTTAGAGGAAATTTATTATATTTAAGAGATTTTGATATCAATTATGGAGTAATTTATGAGATTTGAAAGATGAGTGAATAAATTTATAATTGGGTGAAAGGTGATGGTGGTTTTTGTAATTATCCCTTAAAAAATATGATGAACAGAGGATTAAATATTAGTATATTAATTAATAATAAATATATATCGGGGACCAGGTCTTGGAGCGGTGTGGAATACGGCTAATGTGGAGGCTGGGTCAACTGTGGCTGTTCTCGGTCTTGGGGCTGTGGGATTGGCTGTAAGTTCTCTATGATCACATGTCCGCTCTTATTATAATTCTGCTTTTTAATATTTTCTTCTTTGAATTTCATTCGTTGACCTTGACCTTATTTCGGGGGAAAATAAAAATAAAATTCTTATTTACGTCAGAGTTAGTTTAAGTTATTGTATTAAATATATGCAAAAAATAATGTAATAATACATTCAAAATAGTATAATAAAGTAGTATTTAATTTCTACATTTCTTTGAAGTTTTTATCTTAAAATATTTATTTTTATTGAATTTTTTTTTCTCAGTCATAATGTTGAACGGTCCTACAGTGTAAGAATATTGAATGTAAGAAATCAAAATTTCTGAACGTGTTTAGACTTTTACCCAAAACTTATAGTATCCTAGGAATTAGATTATTATTATTATTACAGCTGTCCAAAGGCAACCATTAATTTCTTACAGGCAGACATCACTATTTAGTGTTTACTTACTTTTTTTTTTTTTTTTTTTTTCTTCTATTTCAATATTAATATTACACATTGTGTACATACATTTACGTTGTTCACATCATATAAGATGCCTGGGGCATTGTCTTGATTTTGTCCGGTCCTAACGGGCTGTTCCAGAATTAAATACGAAATAATTGAAGACAAGTCAACCACCTCACTATCAGCGTCTTTTAAATTATTATATTATGATTAACAAAATTACATATTTTGTCTCTTATGCTTACAAATATATATTTTTTTATTTATAGGATTGAATGTTAAAAAAAGAAAAAGAAAAAGCAAAAATGTAAAAATAAAAGGTATAGCCACCAAAAATTAAGAAAAATAATTCGATTGAACTTGCAGGTGGTCGAAGGAGCAAGGACGAGAGGAGCGTCGAGAATTATCGGAGTTGACATCAATTCAGATAAACGTATTAAAGGTATAAAATAAATATCATTATAATTTATATATTAACTATTATTTATATATCATATATGTACAATTTTTTTGATTGAAACTGTATTTATTTTTTTTATTGTGAAATACTGCCGACACTTAATATGATATAATATATGGTAGTATTAAATTAAATAAACAAACATTGTCTGCAGTATAAATAATTGGACGGATGTAACCTACAGTTCCACATGCCTGTGTCGTGGACTCGTGGGCAGTGGATAATGGTCTTGGACCATGCCAAGAGTGCAATTATTTTCTGTGGATTATTTTAATGAAATAATAATAATATTATCAATCAGTACTGAATATTTATAATTATTTATGCGAAGGTCATGCAATTGGACTCACAGACTTCATAAACCCCAAGGAGTTGGACATGCCAGTACACGAGGTTAGTAATTATCGCCCTTAGATTTGATCAAACTGTCTAATAGGTCATCTACTTTGTAAGAATTGAATAAATATCAAAGTTTAAAATATATAATATTTTAAGACTTAAAAGTAAAATGAGAATTGAATAAATTACTTCTGGGATTCAGTTGAAACACTGAGTTTTTTTTTTAATGAAAAGATGACATAATTACGATTTTTTCAAATAACAAAGTTTATTTGGTAATTGAGTTTGTCTTCAATATACTAAATAAATGAATCGTTTTACACGTAAATGAATCAATCCAAATCACAAAAATTTAAAATCTCACAATATGCCTAAGCACGGCTCTTCGAATGCAGAACATAATAATTTTTTAAGTAGAATTTTGTTAAACTTTTTATAAAATTATTTCTTCATGATAAAAGTATTATATTTTTCTGTAAAGGTATTATTTGTATTTGACTAATTATAAAAATGTTTAATTAAAATTATAATATTCAAAAATATAATATTTTTATTGTGAATAACTAATATTTTTTTATTGTTCAAACAATATTATATTTTGCTGAAAGAGTATTAAGTACGAACTCATGCGCACTGTAGACACTGAATTTCACATATCTGGATTGAATCAGCTAAAATTTACATATTTTTGTTATTTTAACTATGGATCGAACTCATTATATATAAGAAGATCGATGTATATAGTGCATATAAGTTGTTATGTTCGTAATTTGTTGAATGTAGTTCACTTTTTTCTTTTCTTTTTTAATCTTTGTACGTATTTAAATGCTGTTTTGGTAAACATAAATATTATTTATTTTTTTAAGCTATAAATAATTATGAATGCAGAAAATAAGGGAGATGACGGATGGGGGCGTGGATTACAGCTTTGAGTGTGCAGGAAACCTGCAGGTTCTCCGTGAAGCCTTTTCGTCCACTCATGATGTAATAACTTGCTCTACCTCTTTTACATTTTTTAATTTAAAAATTATTATAAAACACAGACAAAACACATATTTGTGCAACGAACTAAATGGACGAAAGTTGTTTCATCTTTGAAGTATTAATTGTATTTGGG
The DNA here is from genome assembly GCA_028749325.2 of Caryopteris x clandonensis. Taxonomy (NCBI): domain Eukaryota; kingdom Viridiplantae; phylum Streptophyta; class Magnoliopsida; order Lamiales; family Lamiaceae; genus Caryopteris; species Caryopteris x clandonensis. The sequence goes on along the minus strand of JAPYKT020000019.1, from coordinate 5,885,514 downwards.
GTGCACTGCAGGGTTGGGGATTGACAGTGATTTTAGGGATACATCCAACACCAAAATTGCTCCCTCTCCATCCAATGGAGCTCTTCGATGGGAGAAAAATAGTGGGATCCGTTTTTGGCGACTTCAAAGGAAAATCTCAATTGCCTCATTTTGCCGATCAATGCATCAAAGGGGTATAATTTATACACACTATCTATAAACTCTCTCTCTCTCTCTCTCTCTCTCTATATATATATATATATATATATTGTATACTTATATGTGTTGAACTGAAAATACTTTTTGCTTTGTGGGGGGGAAATTTCAGGTGGTGAAGTTGGATGAATTTATCACTCATGAGCTGCCTTTCTCCAAGATTAATGAAGCCCTACAGTTGCTGATTGATGGGAAATCCTTGAGATGTCTTCTTTACCTGTGAATTTAATTTTCTTGTCTACTACAAAAGTATTATGTTTTGGACTGGTACTGTGCCTGCTCTTTGTACAAAAAGCATGTGAGTATTGTAATATATAATAAAATGAATAATGGTTTACCATTTGAGCCTGCTGCATCTTCTTCTGCACCGTGCAGCTAGCCTGATAGATGGGGTGCTCATAAATCTGGTCTTTTTTTCCGGATTATTGTAAATTGAAATATGGTGTGATGAAAATGTTTTGTTAGTTTAGCATAAAACGTCAAGGAACGTAATATTTTATTCCAAAAATGTCATGTTGAATAATATCTTTAATCACTGAAAAGAAAAATGTTAATGCAAGGGTAGTGTGTTTTCATTCAAATTCAAATGTTTGTTGATGATGTATATGCATAGATATCACAAGTGTTACTAACCATAATTTATTAAACTTTGTCTTCGATCTTGTTACCATTTTCATTTTTTATTTTTTTTTTGTTGCCATAATATGTTCTTGGAAAGCAATAATTATTATACTTCATCTGAAGAGACAAATACAATACAATTTGTTTTAATCCTGAAGTGTATAAAAATGAATCATAATTTTAATATAAACTAATAATTTGTAATTAAAACATATTTTATTAAAAATAATCATATGGCATACATAGTATTGCTTAAACACATTCATTGAAAATATTAATACATATAGGTTTTTCATAGAAAAGATGTATGTCATCTTCATTGTCTGTCGGACCTGAAAATGTTTAAGCATATCATCATGAGTCATACGAACCCAGTGGATAACCTTACGTTAATATAGGGGAGCAATATTCATATGCTTACTCCCTAAGTAAACTCATTTGGTGAATTAACGAACCAATTTCCGAAATGCATTAAGTCATCGTGGTTAGAGTTTAGCATTTTCCTTTTTTTTTTTTGTTCGTGTTTTGAGTTTAATATAAATACATATATTATTATTATTATTATTATTATTATTATTATTATTACTACTACTACTACTACTACTACTATTATTATATGTGTGGGTGTGCCATGGGTATATTATATATATTGTTTTTCGTTTGTAAATTATTTTATTTATTAATTTTATACTACATTGATTTTTATGTAAAAATAAAACTAGTTGATGTTATTTTCTTGCTTAATTTAGTGTTGCTCTTGCTCTTTCCACTAAAATTAGGTTTAGGGTTGTGAAGACATTTTTAATTATGCTATATATTTATGTTTAAATAGTTCATTAGTATGTACAATTTTTGTTACTAAGTTATAAACCCTACATGTAAAGCAAAATATGTTGAAAATATTCTTTCTAAATAACTTATCTTTTAAACCTCTTCTTCAATTGAGTGGTACAAGTAAGTTCGACTTCCTTGATAGCTCCTTCTATAAAATGAAGTAAAAATACTTTGTTTCACAAAAAATGTTAGTTTCACAAATAAATGTTAGTTTCGTAGAATTGATAAGGCAACCGTTTAAACTTAAAATAAGTCTTAAAATAATTAATTTAAAACAATTTAAAATGCACAAAAATAAATATGATATATATTATTTTTAATTTTTGGGGTCTACGCACCCTACCAAAACATAAGAGATATGATCTCTTTATGAGCCAAAGGATCGACTGAGTATATGAGGATTATTATAGCTATTAATGTCAACTAGTATTTCTCTCATGCATTACACGATTTATAATACGATAATATAATAAGTTATTATAAAATAGTAGTATGATTTTTAAAATAAAATACATAATTATATAAAATATGCTTTATTAAAAAAATTTAAAATAAAAATATCTCATAATATAAAAATATATTAAATATTAAAATATACCATAATTAATGTATGAAAAAATATTTTATATTTAACCATTAATATTTTATTTTTATATGTGCAATATGGATATTAAATTGAAGATCATGAAAAAATGTTAACTTGATATATTTTTCATAACAGACAAAGTTGAGATGAAAAAGTTATAAGTTCTTAAAAATTAAAATGAAAAAGCAAAGAAAAAGAAAATCTGATTGAAAAATATACTTTCTAAAAATAGAAAGATGTTTTTTGGCGAAAAAATGACATTTTATGTAATTGCTTCCACCTGTCATACTTTTAGATAGTCATAGATTGTGGGTTTGTATAAATTGACCAAGCCTTAGACATTAATTGGAAAACCGAGCAAAGGGACCGTATCTACACGATAACTAGGGATGAAAGGTTCACACACCAAATTTATATTTTGCTTATGAGTCCCTCTAGTTGTGTTTATTGGACATAAACGAATGGATATCTTAAGTACCTAAGGATTGGGGAAATTCATAGGTGCTTAATTAAGTGAATTAATTAATCTTGTAATTGGATTTGCTTGCTCTTGGACTAGGTGAAGCGATGAATCACACGCTTAATTAGATTATACTGCATTGGAATGGAAAATTAATTAATTAATCATGGATGGATTAATTATTAGGCTAAATAATATTTGCTGAAAAAATTAATTATTTGAATCTAAGTAATCAAATGATTATGGAGAGAATTGATTATTAGACTAACTTTATTTGTTGGACAAATAATTAATTAGGCCCGAACAAAGTTAGAGAATTAAATAATTAATTGGGAGTAATCTTTTTGGCTTAGAATTTAATTATATTAATTAATTAAAGGCCAAGAAGACATTTAAAGGCCTAGTTTTGGAAATAGACCCAATACATGTAGATATGAAGAGGTCAAACATACAAGAACGAACACATTAGGTGACAAATTTTCTCTTCTTCTTGTGTTTTCTATTCTCTATTTTCTATTTACCATACTACAACAAACTCACACAAAAACATGGGTATCGATTCTCACACACATGCAGGTAGACACCATGCTAAGACAAGGCAGTGATGGTGGTGACGTCATTGCAAGATTGATGGATTCAAGGAAATAGGAAAATGATTGGGCAGAGGGTCTTGCTAGATTTAGGCCAGCAGATGGGCTGTGGAGGAAACATTGACTGAGGTGTTTTTGTGGTGGAGGAAAAGACATGGCTAGAAGATTTGAGGCTAAATGGGTTGTTTTAGAGCTATAGAGTCAGCTGATCGGAAGACACAAATAAATGTCAATGTCATTGAAATTTGCTACTAATATCTCTCTTTTTCTCCCCATTTTTTATGTTAGGTATTGTTCGACCGGAACCTTCATCCCAAACTCAGGTAAGAGAATTGGTTGGTTCCATTCCTACTTCCCTCCGAGTATCCCTCAACAAAGCCATGGTGTGGACCAAGAGACTTTGATCCCCAACCTATTAAATTACTCAATCTCTCTTCACTCACAAATATCCCTCTAAACCACACAAGATCTCTCACACAAACCCATAGAAGACAGGGAATATATATATATATATATATATATATATATATATATTCAGAGTGTTCTAGTTATTATCATTTTTTTTTCTTACCATGTCTAAGAACCAAAGACCAATAGACATGAATTGGAAAACTAATAGGAATTGCAAGTGGCAGAATACAAAGGGTCGTGGGCTTGAAGGAGAGAATGAGTTGCCTAGGGTTGGACCAGGGTGTAAAACGGGCTATACCCAATAGTGGGCTAATATAATAACATTCTCCACCTTTGACACACACAACATCACTAATCTTTAGAGGAACGCATATGATATTATCATCGTCGAATGCCACTTGCAACTCAAATGCAAACTTAGAGCAGGAAAGAAAACACAAAGTATAATGATACAAAGTCCAAGTGAAACACAAAGTCTCACATAGCCGGGGAAAACAAAAAGCATTCAAATCAATTAAGTGAATCGAAATTTAGAGTGTTATGCACGACCTAAACTTTTCAACAAATAAACACCTTTTAGTCCCTATAACTGCAGGGTTAAATTCTAAAGTAATTTTACTACAATAAATGATGCTTTTGTAAAAATACCTGATAAAGTTTATCCGAACATCGATATGCTTAGTTCTATTATAAAGTTAAATACCATATTGACTATCAAAATAGACGACAACATTACCATCAAGAAATATAATTTAAAGCAACAACTCTTTCAACCAAAGAAACTCTTGCAGGGCCTTGGTTATTACAACATATTTCGAATTCTTAGTCAAGAGTGCAAGTATATGTTGAAGTTAGAGTTTTTGACTTATACACAATTAAAAAAAATGAAAAAAAAGAGGTGGTATATTTCTAATTGTCTCCTATCATTAACATAGTTGAAATTTACATATCCAATTAAATTTGCACCTTTAGTAATCTTGGAAAATTTTAGGCACATAAGTATTTCATAGCAATTTCAAAGCTTCCCATTGCGGTACACCCAAATTAGATATGTACCTACTCAAACAATTAACCTCATTTCAATATCCAATCAAGTGTTAACCATGAGATACGTTATTGAGCCTATGTCATATGTTCATCACAACAATTTCAAAATTAGGTTTGGGTGAATCATCCTTAATTAACACAAAGTCAGCAGCTAAAGGCACATTCATAGATTTAGCAATAAACACTGATAATTTACTCAAAATCTTATCAAATTATGAAATCTAGTTAAGCAAGAAAAACAAGAACATAAGCATTACCAATATGGTTATACGCACTCTTTTTAAAATTCAAAAACATCATGCACATTTCAAACTTGTTGTTCCTTTGCCTAAAGACTGTTTTAGACTATATCAGGATTTTTCAAGCATACATCATCAGACTTATTAGAATGGATAAAGCCTTCAGGCTGTCTCTCATAGATTTCTTATCCAATTCACCATGCATAAAGGTAATTTCACATCCATTTGTTTTAAATCCCTAATTATGATGAATAACTAATGTAAACATTATACGCTCAATAGTGAGTGTTTACAACAAGAACAATGATCTCAATATAATCCATCCCCTCTTTTTGAGTAAATCCCTTAGTCACTAACATAACCTTGTATCTTATTATGTTAGTCTTATTCTTCACCTAGAACAACTATCTACAGTCGACAAAGAAAAATGGTCCAATTTAGGTATAAGAATCCAAGTTTGGTTAGCGTGCAACAATTTCATTTCATATTTCATAGCATTTAACCATTCAAATGACTTTGGATTTAAGGTTTCCTTATATGACTTAGGTTCATCTTCATTTGACTTAAACGTGTCGAGAACATGATTATCTATGTGAAATTCACTTAACTTAGGAGGTAGCCTTGTGTTCCTCTGAGTTCTATCTCTAGCCACATTTTCATCATTTTCATTATTATTTTCCACATTTTCATTGTTAGGCACTTCATTATTAGGTTTAGACGCACTAGGTACTCCACCTTAGATGAAGTCATACCAAAATCAGGAAAGGGCACATGATTAGGCAAACAAGGAAAATTAGATTGATTGAAAATGCCATCATGACTTATTACAATTTTATAACCTAACTCACCTGACAAAACTCTATAACCTATAGCCCCATCCAGATACCCCAAGAATATGATTCTTAGACCGTGGGTCAAGTTTATCACCCTTTTGATGTACAAATGTGATAAACCAGATACGCATAAATTTGAATAATCAACAAATTTTCCTGAAAACACATTTTCAGGGCAATTTCCATTAAGAGGCACGAAAGAAACCTAGTAACCAAATAAGCAGCAATGTGACCTATTTCACCCCAAATTTTTAGATAGACAAGACGAATCAAGTATATTTCTCATTATTTTTATCAAAGCCCGGTTCATCCTTTCATTCACACCATTCTACTAAGATGTGTAAGAAGCAGACTTGTGCCTTTTAATACTCGAGTCTTGTTGGCTGTCAAGACCAACAAATAATAACACTTGTTCTTAAGGATTTGTGATAGTGATGAACAAGAACCGTATCCACAGAGATTGGTAGTTTTTATTTTTGTTGTAACTAAAATTGGGGGGGGGGGGGTTGAGATTTGGTGAATGACAATATTCAATTGAAAAAGAACTTGAACAAGAACAATATGTAATGTGATTGAAATTCAGTTTAAGTAAATTCAACAAAGGGTTAACTTCAGAATATGTTCGTAGAATCGATCATGAATGCAAAAATGGTTCTTTCATTCAATTATTAAATTGGTTATAGTTGCTGGTACGACCAAAACAACCTATATCTCCTTAGTTGTTCGATAAATAGGGTACGACCTCTAATTATTTCCCTTATCAATAAATAATTCTAGATACGATCGTATAATTTAATTTACCAATAGCATTAGGTAGAGAGAGACCACCAATTATAGCCAACAAACGCACATGTAGGTTTATTTAAGCTAGATCATATATCTTCATAACAGATTGCTTCAAATAATCATGTTATTGTACCACAAATATTAGAATGGTTAAATAATTATGGATTTAAAAATCTAATTGGCAATATATTGTTTCAATAGTCGAAAGATTGGCCACCTCATTCAATCATCAAAACAATAAGATTTATCGCTCACAGAAGATACATGAATAATGAAGAATGAAATAACAAATAAAAACTAATTAGATCTCACAATTCGGATGAACATAGTCTTCTGTAATTCCTTTGGATGAAAAGATGAAGCTTAGCCTTCCATGGAGAATTGTAGCAAATACTAAAATCCAAAAAGAGTGTTTCCAAATTCTCTGTTCTCCCTTCTCTCCATAACTCTCCAAAATATAAAGTCTCTCATACTCCCCACTAATTCTAACAATAATTATCATTATAAATCAGAAGTAACTGCCATCACTTAGTGGAGAAATAAGAATGGGCAGTTATGTTCATTTTCGTTAGTGAACGTTCCGAGCTAAGGCGTGCCCACGCCTTACGCGATTTTTCTTTAACTGCTTCGTCTGAAGGTAAGGCGTGCCCACGCCTTATATAAAAACTTTGGCTGGTCCTTGCACATCTTCAAATCTACCATGTTATATCCAAAATGTATCAATCCATCCAATTGCCCTACAAAACACAATCTTTAATCAAAATTGAATTAAGCATGATTACAAACCAAAGCCAAGGGAAATAAGATAAAGAAATATAGATAAAATATATCCTATCAAATTCCCCCACACCTAAACAATGATTGTCCTCAAGCATATATCTAAGCTCATGTTCATGATCTCATGTAATCAAACATCCACTCCCTCATTTGCTCATCCACATTAAAGGTGTCTCTCCCATTTTTTTTTTTTTAAGTAAAATCACTCTTAGCACACATAGTTAATCACATCAACAATTGAATTGAATCCAAAATGCATAAGATCACACACCCTCACAAATGGTTCATTCATGTCACTCAAAAGTGTGTAAGCTGTAAACATATATAAGTGAACTCTCATGTTAATGCAAAGAAGACTTTTACTATAGGCTTGCAAATATATCATATCTCTATTACCAATGAATGAAATTGAATCTAAAGATCATGGGAGGCTGTGTAATGGAGAATATGTAGCTGACTGAGGTAAGGTATGACAAAAAGGATATATTGGTTAACAGAGTCAAAGAAATCATACTTTCTTCACACTTAGCTCAATCAACTAATAACTCAAGATTGCCTTGAATACTTATTTCATGAATATATACAAAAGCTTGTATTCCTCACCTTTTCTTTTATTTTGATTTTGAATTTTTTTTTATGGAAGAGGAGGAATACAACACACAAGGTTTATAAAACTTAAATTTTAGATACTCTATTCCAATGACATGAATAAGAGCTAAGTGTGACAAGTTTACATGATCTTCGACTCAAAATTCAGTGGAGTATATCAACGAGCATGGCTTGTAGTGTGGCAAAAATTTTCAATGAAAAGGCTAAGGCACAAAGATGGCTCACTAAGGGTATAATATACAGGGTAGGCTTGAAGCAAAAGATTAATCATGACAAAGAAAATGGCTTAAACCTAAATACCCATATTTCGATTCAGAACATCCAATTCATCAATGGTTTAACAGAGACACGAATAACAATGCAAGTTCTAGAATAATCAACTATGTATGACAATCACACCAACAAAGAAATGGAGCATACTATAGGAATGCTCATCAGCTCAAAAGCTCACAACATAAGGTTGTATGTGTAAAATCCATGCTTTTTTTTTTCCAATCAATCGCCAACAATGATTAAACAAAGTGCATCAAAAGTTTTTTTTTTTCAAAACACATCAGAACATGGATAGCAGTAGAAGAATTGGAACTCAGATAACAAGAATCACAAAAATGAAATAGATATCAGAATAGGTCTGAACCAAAATAGCAAATCAACAAACATAACAATCAATTCCCCTCCCTCACACCTAGACTAACATTGTCCTCAATGTAAAGTAAGTATAAAGGCAAAGTGAAGGACTTCCCTGGATAGTCTTGGTTGTGCAAATATCATGTCCTCTATTGTGGAGTGGGAAATGGCGGATCAAAGCCATGGTGCTTGAAGTAAGTCATTTGATTCAACTTCATTCTAGCCAATTGTGCTTGCAGAAGCTCAAACTGTGTGTGGCAATAATCCTGAAAAGAAGGGTTAGATGTGATAGTCTCCTCATCCTTAGGGAGGTCACGTGAAGTACGTAATCTCATATGAGAGACCCGTCGCTATTTCGGTATTTCAGTAGGTCCTGGTGCACGAAAGCGATACAAACCACCTACTTTTTCCACTAACAACATATTCTCCAAACAAGTTAAGTCCAAAGGAAATATTTCACACATAATATGGAGATCATTGTTATCAGGATCAATCAATTGCAAGTTCACAGCCAATTGAGTTATCAAAGAGCCCAAAATCAAATTCATTTTGTTAGATAAGACATGAACAAATTGTGAAGCAAGACAAAACCCAAGGTTCACATTAAATTTGTTCTCCATGCAAAATAGAAAATAAAGCTCGGCCTTATTCAACAGTGCAGAATTATCCTTACGTCCTGAAAAGGAAAATGTAAGAAATCTATGGATGTACCTAAGTGCAGGCTTGTGAAGATATGTATCGGTAGATTTCTTTGGATCATAAGAAACAGGATTATTAGACATGGACTCATAAGCACTAATTGAACCAAATTGTGTAGCATAATCACAGACATTTTGTAGATACTAATCAATTTTCGCATACTCTTCTGTTACAAAACCAAATGCAATATTAAATTGAGTAAGTGAAAACTTGAACTCTTTCCCCATTAACCTAAAGATAATCACCTTTGGACCATTCAAACTTATATCAGCAGACTTTTTAAATTCGTAAGTAGTGTCAAATTCCCGAACAAGCTCAATATAGGTAGGATAATTAATCAAAAAATAAGATTTCCATCCTATATTTTCAATTAACTGCATCATTTCATCTTTTATATGCAAGAGCTCCATAGTAGAGAAATCAGGACACTTACAAGGAATGATATTTCGTTTGCAGACGGCCCCGTATCGTTCTTTATCTTTTTTCTTTGTGAATGTTAGTCTGCCATTCAAATCGGACTCCGAAGGTGGATGAATGTGCAATTTCTTCCCTAATTGTGCTCTCTTCTGAATGGGGGTTGTATCCGAATTAGCGTCGGATGAATCAGAGTTTGGAATTGGACTTGGTAGACCGCTAGCTATGACTTTAACCTTCTGGCCTCGAGATGCTCGACTCATCGCAGCGAATTGTTGATGGTACTGTGGCTATAGGCGATGTGGAGATAGAGAATACGGATGACAGTGAAGCGAACAGCAGTGGTTGGGTGGCAATTTATAGTTGGGCGATAATTTCGGACGGCAACGAAGATGGACAACGGTGTTGGACGGCAGCAACTGCGGTTGGGCAACGGTGAATGAAGCGGACGGCAGCGGTTGCTGGACGGTGGTTAAGCGGACGGCAGCGGCTGCGGTTGGGCGACGGTGAGTGAAGTGAATGGCAGTGGCTACGACTGCGGTTGGGCGATGGTGAGTGAAGTGGACGGCTGCGGCTGCTGGACGGCGGTGAAGCGAGCGGCAGCGGTTGCGGCTGTAATGAGTGAACTTGGAACGGCTATGCTGCTCTCTTCTTTTTTTTTTTTTTTTGAAGCTTGCTGCTCTTTAGGGTTTCCTAAAATAAAAAGAAAAAGAATAATGAAAAAAATGTTCAGAAAACCAAAATTTCTCCAGCGACCGATTTCAAATAAGGTGTGCCCACACCTTACCCAAAATCGTCAACTAAGGAAGGATTCAATGTCTGTAGATTAGCAGAACAATTTCAATAAGGCGTGTATACGCCTTATGTAATTCATGGTATGCTCAAAAATTGAGTATATCGATTTAGAGCGTACCCACACTTCACGTGAAATTTTTTGCTACATCAATGAACGAACTAAAACCTTTTTCTTTTTTGAGCTACATTAGGAAACAAAAAATTTGGGCTGCCTCCCAAAAGCACCTTTCTTTACAGTCTTTGGCTAGACATCACTATTCATCAACCATGATAAACCAGAATTTCCAAGTCAATATCGTCAACGTTTTGAACTAAAAAAATTTCATGAAAGATCTTTAAACAATGACCATTGACATTGAAAATTCAGCCAATATCTAGATTCTATATCTCAACTGCACCATAAGGAAATACGTTAGTTGCAATAAAAGGCAGAATCCATTTGGAACGCAATTTACCAGGAAACAAATTTCAATTTAGAATGAAAAAGTAAGACTTTTTTACCAGCAAAAAATTATTTCCTGGAAATCATACGATCATGGAATGCTTTTGTTTTTTCTTTGTAAATCCTTGAGTTCGTGTAACCTTCATGAAGAATTTCCTCTAGCTCTTGCAACTATAATTTTCTCTCTTTACCCGCTTCATCCATTTTCATATTGCATTGTTTGATAGCCCAATATGCTCGATGTTCTAGCTCTACCGGCAAGTGATAAGGTTTACCATATACCAAACGGTAAGGGGACATACTAATAAGAGTCTTATACGCCGTTCGGTAAGCCTAAAACGCACCATCAAGTCGTATACACTATTCGGTAAGCCTAAACGCACCATCAAGTCGTATACGCCAATACTTTCGGTTTGGATTAACAGTCTTCTCAAGTATAAACTTGACTTCTCTATTAGATATTTCAGCCTGCCCATTCGTTTGTGGATGATATGCAGTTGAAACTCGATGGGTAATATTATACTTTTTCAATAAGGCTTTAAACACTTTGTTGCAAGAATGAGTGCCACGATCACTCACTATTGCCCTGGGAGTCCCGTACCTAGCAAAAATATGAGATTTGAAAAAATCTACAACAACTTTAGCATCGTTAGTACGAGTAGCCTTAGCTTTCACCCATTTTGACACATAATCCACAATAAGAAGAATGTAAACATTACCGAAAGAAGAAGGAAAAGAACCCATAAAGTCAATCCCCCAAACATCAAATATTTCACAAATAAGAATGGGGTTAAGCGGCATTTGATCTCTATGTTCTAAGCTTCCAATTTTTTGGCATTGTTCACAAGTCCTACAAAACAAATATGAATCACGAAATAAAGTAGACCAAAACAATCCACTTTCTAGCACCTTACGAGCTGTTTTTTTTGGACCAAAATGTCCTCCACATGCATAAGAATGGCAAAATTATAAAATGGAATGAGTTTCATGCTCGGGCACCAATCTTCGGATAATTTGATCTGAGCAATATTTCCACAGATAAGGATCATCCCAAACATAATATTTGCCATCACTTTTGATTTTATTTCTTTGAGCTCTAGACAAATTACTTAGTAAAATCCTAGCTACTATATAATTAGCAATGTCAGCATACCATGGACTACTATTTTGAATAGAAAAGAGATACTCATCTGGAAATTCATCTTTCAGTGGTGATGCACTTTCACTCGTGATCAATCTGCTGAGATTATCTGCAACCAAATTTTCTGTGCCCTTCTTATCACGTATCTCCAAATCAAACTCTTGTAATAAAAGTATCCAACGAATAAGTCTCGGCTTGGACTCCTTTTTCTTAAGCAAGTACTTCAAAGCTGCATGATCAGAAAAAATAATTACTTTAGCTCCAAGTAAATACGAACGAAATTTCTCTAAAGCAAATACAATGGCCAGAAGTTCTTTTTCCGTTGTAGAGTAATTGCTCTGTGCAATATCAAGTGTTCTCGAGCGTAATAAATGACATGTGGAGATGGATCAATTCTTTGTCCCAGGATAGCTCCAACCACATAATTACTCCTATCACACATGATTTCAAAAGGGAATTTCCAATTTGGAGGTTGGATTATTGGTGTTGATGTTAACTTTTCCTTCAAACAATTGAATACATCCTTGCATGCATCATTGAATTCAAAATTCACATCCTTCTGTAACAGCATAGTTAGGTGATGGGTAATCTTGGAAAAATCCTTGATAAAGTGACGATAAAAACCTGTGTAACCAAGAAAGGAATGAACATCCCGCACACTTGCGGGGTAATGCAAATATTTTATAACATCTATCTTAGCTTTATCAACTTCAATTCCCCTAGATGAAACAATATGTCCTAAAAATACCTTGATCAACCATGAAATGACATTTTTCATAGTTCAAAATAAGGTTTTTTCTATGCATCGTTGAAGGACTTTTGAAAGGTTAAACTGTAAAGTCATCCATAAATACCTCTATGATGTTCTCTACATAATTCGAGAAAATACTAACCATACATCTCTGAAATGTGGCCGGAGCATTACAAAGTCCAAAAGGCATACGTCGGTATGCAGATGTGCCAAAAGGACATGTGAACGTCGTTTTCTCCTGATCTTCCAATGCAATTGGAATTTGGCGGAAACCTGACCAACCATCAAGACAACAATAATGAGTTTGAATGGCTAAACGTTCAAGCACTTGATCAATAAAAGGAAGTGGAAAATGATCTTTCTAGTTAAAGCATTCAATTTCCTATAATCGATACATACTCTCCATCCATTTTGAACTCTAGTCCACCAACTCACCTTCACGGTTTTCTACTACAGTAATACCTATTTTCTTCGGAGCGACCTGGATCAAATACCTATTTGCTATCGAAAATTGGATAGATCATACCTGCATCAAGGAGTTTCATGATTTCTTTCTTCACTACTTCCATCATAGGTGGATTCAATCTACTTTAAGCTTCTCTAGAAAGCTTGTATACTTCTTCCAACAATATGCGGTGCATGCATATATGAGGACTCAATCCCTTTATGTCCGCAATTGTCCATCCAATGGCTCAATTACTAGAAATGATCGTCGGTAGAGTTTCTCCTTCTCCCAAGAAAATATATTTTAAATGTTCAGGAAGAAGTTTTAACTCCAACTTAGGTGCCTGAACAAGAGAAGGAAGAATTTTAGTGTGAGATACAGGTAATTCAACATAAGAAACATTAAACCTCCAAGGTGTTAATGATTCTAGCTCACAAATTGCATCATACAAATTAGAGTCAACATCAAACTTCTTCATGTACTTGTGTGAACTTTCAAGAGTTAAGTTCCTACTAAGTATAACTTTCTACTTGTCATCATCACTGATATCAAAGATATTATATGCTAGAGAATCAATGACATCCACAATAAAAAGAGAAAACACATCACTTGGATATCTCATGGCCTCATAGATATTAAACTTAATAATCTCACCATCAAATTCCATAGTAAGTGAACCATTAAACACATCAATTTTTGTTCTAGATGTTTTCAAAAAAGGTATCCCTAACAAAATCAAAGAATGAGATGATTCATCATCTTCCATATTTAGCACATAAAAATCAGCAGGAAATATTAATTCATTCACTTGAACTAACACATCCTCTATACGCCTTCAGGATAAAAAATAGACCTATCAGCCAATTGAATATTCACACCAGTTTCTTTTAAAGGACCAATATTCAAAAATGAATAAATAGATAGGGACATGACATTAATTGAAGCTCCGTGATTCAACATTGCTCTTTCAACTCTCACGTTACCAACTTTACAAGGAATGGAAAACATACCCGGATCCTTGCATTTAGGAGGTAACTTTTTTGGGAGAACAGCCGAAACATTTTCACCCATACTTACAAACTCATTACCTTTCATCTTTCTCTTGTTTGTGCACAATTCCTTCAGAAATTTGGCATACCGTGGTACCTGTTTTATTGCATGGAGTAAAGGGATGTTTACCTCGACCTTACGAAAGGTATCCAAGATTTCTTTTTCCTCTTCCTCCTTCTTGGATTTGGAGAATCTAGCAGGGAAAGGAGGTCTCGGTGTGACAACCTTTGGTAGTGGCTTCGAATGAAGTTCTTTGGGTTGATTGCTTTGAGTTCGAGGAACTTCAACTTCCTTTTCCACTTTTTCCACCAAGTTCCTTCCACGAGACGACTCGGGAACATCCTCTAGTCTTTTTCCATTTCTCAAAGTGATTGCGTTTGCATTTTGTTTTGGATTCACAATTGTTTGAGATGGTAATTTACCTTGAGACTCCATTTGGCTCACAAATGAAGCAAGTTGGCCCATTTGGTCTTCTAAATTCTTCATACTTGTTCTCGTTTCCTGTTGAAATTGTTGTGTGTTAAGTGCAAGATTTTTAACAATTTCTTCAAGAGACATACCTGAATTTGAGGAAAACTATTGTTGATGAGGAAAAAGTTGTTTAGGCTGAATGTTTTGGAATTGGGGCCTTGAACCATAATTGAAGTTTGGATGATCTTTCCAACCCGGATTATATGGGTTGGGTATGGATCATACTTTATTTTTGTTGGTCCTGAAAATCCTCCAACTGCATTAACTTGCTCATGGGGCTCATCTTGAAGCATCGGACACATGTCAGTTGGATGTTCCATAGAAGCACAAATCCCATATGCCTTAACTTGTTGGACATTTTCTACAACCATTTTCTGAATAAGTGTAGTTAGATTAGCAATTTGACTTTCAATAGAAGAAGAAGTTACCTCGTTCACTTTTCTGTAAGACATATCATGTCTAACTCCAAACTGTTGAGAATTAGCAGCCATGGTCGTAATTAAGTCTCTAACCTCGTTAGACGTTTTGTTCACTATAGCACCTCCACTGGCGGCATCCATCATCATTCTCTCTATGAGAAGCAATCCTTCATAAAAATATTGTATGAGAAGCTGCTCTGATATTCCATGTGAGGCCAACTTGCACTAAGTTATTTAAACCTCTCCCAATACTCGTGAAGTCTTTCTGAATCTTTTTGCTTAATTCCACAAATTTCCCTTCTAATACTTGCAGCTTTTGAAGCGGGGAAAAAATTGTCAAGGAACAACAAAACCATTCCCATCCATGTAGTTACAGAACCAGATGGAAAATAAAATAGCCAATCATTTGCTTTATCGGCTAGGGAAAATGGGAAAGCACGTAGCCTGATTTGTTCCTCCGTGAGACCTTGTGGTTTCATGCTAGAGCAAACTACATGGAACTCTTTTAAATGTTTGTGGGGGTCTTCATTTTCTAATCCATGGAATCTTGGAAGAAGATGGATTAATCCGGATTTCAACTTAAACTCACCTCCACAGCTGGGAATTGAATGCAAAGTGGTTGTTGATTTACATTTGATGGTGAAGCCAAAGTCCTTTCTGCATTAGCCATGGTTGGCTCTATTTCTGTTTCAGAATCACTTGAAGAGTCAGCCAGCGATACTGCTAAATTCAATCCGGGAGAGGATGATGATAATTCTTGCTTTCTCAATTTTGTTTCTATCCTCAATCTTCTAGCAGTCATTTTAATATCAGGATCAAAGTGAAGTTCACCTGTACGAGAAGAACGGGGCATAAAAAGGAACAAATAAAAAAATAAAAATAAAATAAAAGAATAAATCAACTTGACACCAATCCCCGGCAAAGGCGCCAAAAATTTGTTGGCTGTCGAGACCAACAAATAATAAAATACTTGTTCTTAAAGATTTGTGATAGTGATGAACAAGAATCGTATCCACAGATATTGGTAGTTTTTATTCTTTTGTTGTAACTAAAATCAGGGGGTTTGAGATTTTGTAAATGACAATATTCAATTGAACTAGAACAATATGTAATGTGAGTGAAATTCAGTTTAAGTAAATTCAACTAAGGGTTAACTTCAGAATATATTCGCAGAATCTATCATGGATGCAAAAATAGTTCTTTAATTCAATCATTAAATTGGTTATAGTTGCTGGTACGACCAAAACAACTTATCTCTCCTTAGTTGTTCGATAATTAGGGTACGACCTCTAATTATTTCCCTTATCAATAAACAATTCTAGATACGATCGTAGAATTTAATTTACCAATAGCATTAGGTAGAGAGAGACCACCAATTATTGCCAACAAACGCACATGTAGGTTTATTTAAGCAAGATCATATATCTCCATAACAGATTGGTTCAAATAATCATGTTATTGTACCACAAATATTAGAATGGTTAAACAATTACGGATTTAACAATCTAATTGGCAACATATTGTTTCAACAGTCGAAAGATTATAAACACAACATATTGTTTCAACAATCCAATTGCCCTACAAAACACAATCTTTAATCAAAATTCAAGAATTAAGCATGATTATAAACCAAAACTAAGGGAAATAAGATAAAGAAATATAGATAAAATATATCCTATCAAGTCTGCACATAACTTGTCCAATGAGTAATTGCAAAATTCAACCCTATATCAATCCAAAGACAGTTAATCTTTTTATTGGTCTGATTTTCAATTAGTGTAATTTTGAAGTTTTCAAACACATCAAACTTGTTTTTCATGATAAAGACACAAACGTTTCTAGAGAAACCATCAACCACATATAGAAATACACATTTTCATCATGTGTGGGTCCACTAGAAGGACTCACACATCAGCATATAAGTCTTCAAGTATATCAATACTCAAAGAATTCTAATGGTAAGGGGTTAGAAGGAATTGAGCTCTATGTTGTTTTCCACGCTTCCAAGAGTCATAGAAGGTTGTAAAAGCTAGCTTATTGTTCCCACAAGGCCCAAGTTTTTGCAAAATTTCTGAACTTTTTTTTACTCATATGCCCAAGTCTTTTATACCAAACATCAGTTTTATCTTCTTTTATGACATTTGCACAAGACTTTAGTTTTGCAAAACAAACATACAAGTAATTTTTCTTCTTAGCTTCAAACTTTACCAATGAACCTTTCATTATTTTCATTAGGCCTTCCCCCACCCCTTCTAGACCATCCTTCTTTAGAGTAGCACATGGAAATCAGGTTATTACGTAAATGAGGAATATGTCTCACATCATTTAAGGTGAGCACATAACTAGAGTCATATATCAATGTCACATTACATATACTAACTATAGGGCATTTTGTTTCTCATTTGCAATGCATATAAAACTACCATTAGTCTCTCTAGATTAAAAGGCAAGTTTTCATACAGTGACATCTGAAATGTGCAACCAAGATCCACAAGCCATTCAAAATCACAAAAATCCACATAATTCACACACATCTTCACATCTTTTAGTCACTATGAAAACTTTTCCATTTTCTTATGAGATACTTTATTGGCTTGTGTCATGTCGTTGTTTCCTTTAAGGTTTTGGAAAATATTTAGCAATTCATCACAATTAAAACACTTTTTAGGCTTAAGTGTTTTATTCTTATTAGGATTACTGGGATTCTTGTCTTTATTTAGTTTTTGAAAGGCTTGTTTATATTGTGTCTACATCTAACAAACATAACTGACTCACCCTTGTTGCCAAGAGTGCATTTCAAACCCATTTCTTGCTCTTTAGACCTTTCTTAATGGTTTCAAGCATTATTTCATCCCGTCCGTACTTATGGAAGATTTCACATCTCCATAAGAATTGGGAATGACGTTTTAAAACACTATAAATTTGCCATAATCTATTTTTATCAACTGTTTGTTTAACATCTTGCATCAATTTTATGAAAATACCCAAATTTGCATCCAAGTATTTACTCAAATCAAGTTTGAACCAAAACAAATTTCTAGAAGAAACATTTGACACGATAAAGACTTGTCTATAACTAATTGCTTTAATTTTTCCTAAAGTTACTTAGCCGTAGCTAATGTTCAAACTTTCTAATTACAAAGTCAGACATATTCAGAATAATGGATGAGTATGCAAGCTCATCCATTTCATATTTTCTCTCTTCCGTTCAAACATAAAATATGACATGATACTTTTATACACCTTTTGTTGTATATGAAGACCCTTCAACTTCTATTGCTACATACTCAAATCTAACTTCCCATCAAACTGTTATTTTGATGGCCCACTTGGTGTGACCTAATACTATAATTTCCTAACCCGACCCAAGTCCATGACAGCCTAAGGTCAACTCTTATACCCATATATATTTGATGATATTGACTGGCCACCACATATGAAAAACCTAAATTGTATTCTTTCGCCTTCTCTATTCTTCCTTTACTTACTTTGTATTTGACCGATTGGGATACACTTGTGTGTGACTTGAAGTGATAGTGAGGTTATTGGGGTTTGAGTGTAATTAGAATTGGACCACATCGTATCACTGATTACAAATGAGGAGAACCATGACTTGAGCCGGAGGACCGTCATGACATCGATACCCAACAGTTGTATCAGAGCCACGATTGCGTCGAGAAAAGACTCTCATTTTTTTCAAAGATCACTTTTCTCGAAAAACAGTACCAAAAAGTTGCTCCTTTGTTTTTCATTAATTGTTTCTTTGCTGCTGACTCTTGGGAAAGAAAAAAAAAAGGGGAGAAAATCCTAGTGCCCAGCATGTTCCAGCGACTACCCTTCCCCCAATAGATGCATGCTACTGTCGTCCAGCAACTACTCTAACCTAGCGCCCGTCAACCAACACACTGACACCCCCTCGCACGACCTCTCATGTGCAGCCTTTGCCCCCGGTACATGCCCAGACAGTTGTGCGCGCCTAGCTGTGAACCCTCGCAACCTCGCGTGCAACTAGGGAATCCTTGCGACCCTCGCACTCCTTACGAACCCTTGCTACCCTCACGAAGTTGTGAACGCTCACAACTCTCGCACTGTGTAGTTTCAAGTACTTCTCACCTATGTTCTAGGAGCCCAGCGAGGTATCCTCTTAGATTTAGAGAGTCGTTTGTGTGTGTGACTGTTTTCCTAGTGCTGTTTTTGCAGGCTATGAATATTGCGAATCGGGACAGAACATGGTCAATCTGCTACCGCCCATCCTACTCCCATGTAGATGAAGGAAACCTTGTAGCAAGTACACCCATGTGTAAGCCCGTTGCCCCATTGGTGCAGCCGGCCTGAAAATCCCGTCAGGTGTATTTTCTTGGGATCTTACCGTAGAGTCTCGCTTTAGTAAAACAGCTTGAACTTATTTACAGCACTAAATAGTCATCATGATTTGGCATAGGGTTGGTAATTATTTTTTGGTAGTAGCCGTGACTCGGCAAAGGATTGTGTGTCCTCCGTGATGATTATTTTTTTAATATTGTGTGCAGTATTGTGAAAATTCCCTACTTATATTCCGTTACTTTAATCTCAACAGCTGCTTTGAGATTAATATTCTAATCCTTTGTGTGATTGCATTTTTCTGTTCTTTTTTTTTTTTTTTTGGAATATAGCTACTTTATATAATTTGTCTTGCTCCGTTTGAAGATACTCAAATTTTAGTATCTGGTAGCAGAAAATGAAGGGGCTCATTATACAGTAGAAGGTGTATAAAAGTATCACCCATGCATTTTTTGAAACCAAAACGGAGGACAGGAAATCCGATATAGATGAGTTAACATATTCTTCGATTATCTTGAACCTATCTAATTATGTGATTAGGAAAGTGGGGAAGTTAGATCCCGCTAAAGAACTTTCGGAAAAACTGGAAGAACTTTTTACTGACAAGACATTGCCATGTAAATTGTTCATCTTGGAAAAATTCTTTCGGTCAGACTTGACTTGAATGAAGGGTATGGATGAAAATTTAGATATTTTCACAAAATTAATTCAAGATATAAAGCAAACGGGAGATAAAAACATTGATGATTACTCAACTATTGTATTTTTAAATGTTATTCTTGATGCTTATGGGGATGTTAAGTTTGCTATTTAGTATGTCGGGGATGAAATCTCGCTCAAAACCGTAAAAAATAGTCTAAAGAGCAAGGAGGTGGATTTTAATATGCAATTCGAATTTAAAGAATAAGTCAGTGGTGTTTGGTCAAGAAAGGCACTAGAAAAAGGATGCTTCCAGCAACCAAACTCACGACAAAAGTTCTGATAAGGGTTGGAATAACAATAAAACACCTAAGGGGAAAAGGTGTTATAATAGTAATGATAATGGCCATTTTACTAAAGACTATCCTAGACCGAAAAAAAAAGTGATAATAACCAAACTAATAAGCATGGTGAAGTCTTTATGGTGTCGGATGTTTGTGACAATATGCATGTGAATTCTGTACATTCTTGTGAAAATGAATGGCGACTTGATTATGCATACACATTTTATATGTCCCCTTATAAAGTCTTGTTTTCATCTTATAGAGAAACTTCTGGTAGCTTTATTTGCATGGCTAATGAAAATAAATGTCCTGTCATTGGTTTCGGTGACAAGTCTTTAATGTGAAAATCTGGATATGTGCTTAAATTGTGTAATGTTAGATATATTCTTGATTTAAATAACAATTTGATGTTTTGCCGCTCTAGAGGATGATGGTCTAGAGGGGAGTTGAGGTAAGGGTGTAATGAAAATTTTGAAGGAAAATTCCATGATTTTCGAAGTAGAAAAGATAAATAACTTGTATGTTTGTGTTTCTAAATCCAAGTCATTTGCTAATGCTGTTAAGGAAGATAAAACTGAGCTATGGCATCAAAGACTATGACACATGAGTCAAAAAAAGGGTTAAGAATATTGCATAGGACGGTTTCATTTGTGAATGATAAACTGTGTTGCATGCCTTTTTGTGATTCTTGTATGCTCAGAAAACAATATAAAGTTAGTCTTTCTATTTCCCCGTACCCTAAGACATCTGTGTGTACTGCATACTTAAGTATTGCATTCTAATGTATGGGGCCCTGCCAGTGAGCCCACTAATGGTGGAAATGCATATGTTTTATCTGTGATAGATGATTACTCGAGCAAAGTATGGGTGTTTTTAATGAAAAATAAATTTGATGTATTTGATAAATTCAAAGATTGGAAAACACTCATTGAAAATCAAACCAGAAAAAGGATAAAATACTGAGGATTGAAAATGGTCTTGAGTTTTACAATAAATCTATGGAGAAATTATGTGAAATCTCAGGTAGTAAAAGTTATAAGATTGTTCTTTACACACCTCAGCAAAATGGTGTGGCTGAAAGGATGAATCGAACATTTATCAAAAGGTTGAGAAGCATACTTGCTTGCTCAGGACTTCCAAAAAAGTTTTGGGGCGAGGCAATTGAGACTGTTGTGTATTTGATCAATCGATCTCCCTCTGTGCCTTTGAATGGTGATTATCCTAAAAATGTTTTTTGTGGTAAAGTTGTTGATTTCTCTGGATTATGTGTATTTGGTTGTTCTGCATTTGTGCATCATAAAGGTGCTAAATAGGATCCTAAATCTAAAAAATGCATTTTGTTGGGGTATCCTGAAGGGGTTAAGGGCTATAAACTTTGGTCTAGGAGCAAACCGGGTTATAAGGTGGTAATTTGTTGGGATGTCATTTTTAATGAGTTTGATTTTCCTTGCTTGCCTGGTTATGTGTCTTTATCTGCTTCTGATATGACCTCGTTTGAGGTGGAGCATGCACCCTTTGATAATGAACCTGATAATGTGCACAGTGAAACCGATTTACCTGAGAATGTTGAAAATGATGACAATGTGGAAGATGAATCTGAAAATGAAATGTTGGGTAACTATCAGTTAGCCCGGGATAGGACTAGGAGGCAAACTAGAGTCCCGTCTAAACCGAACGATTATCACAGTGATATTCATGCTTTCAACACTTTTGAGTCTAATGAAAATAAACCTAAGTCATATAAAGAAGCCTTAAAATCCAATGAATTATGATATATTTATAATATTTCTATATTTATATTCATATCCTCCTTTTTGTTTCCAAAATGCAATTAATTGATCTAATTAATCATTCTTTATTTTAGGGAAATAATTAGTTGCAATTGAAGAAAAATCGAGAAAAGAAGGGCAATTAGCAAAAGAAACGGGCAGATATGAAGACATCCGAAGATGAAGGGATTAGCTCATATTTTTTAATGGGCTTAGGAGTTTTGTTTAGTGGGCTTTTGTTATTATTTCAAATTGTAAAAAGCCTAAAAGCCCCATTTTGGGCCCAAAAAATATTAGGAGTAGACAAAAAGACTCCTCCCACTTTTTGGGAGGCATCAGCCCAAATTTGAGCAAAAGGAGGACAGAGGACAATAATTTTTTTTCCTTCTTTCTCCTTATAGTAAGTTTTTATTTTATTTTATTTTCTTTGTCATCTTAATTTTATTTCTTGTATTAAATGATGTTGTTTATGTTTAAAATTTAATATAGTTTGAGTGGTTAATTTCACGTTTTGAATTAAGGTTTCATATTTTAATTATATCAGTGTGGGGCCTTTGTGATTTATTGATTTTCTTGCCCTATATTCAAGTACTAGTAGGTCCAAATTATATTTATGGAAATTTTATATTAATTTGACTTGACAAATCATATTAATATTTATTCTCCTATAACTATTCATGAATTTATATTCCTACTAATGTAAATGACTGAAGACTTGTAACATTAGATTGGATAAATTATGCTATCATCATTTGCTTAACCTAATTGAACCTATAGGGCTAATACCAATAGTTGTGGCTATCCCAACTATATTAATATTAACATATTTTCACTTGAGATTAATGTTATTGTTAATTGATATGAAATGCTATCGTGCCCAGTCGATTAATGAGAAGATTTGACCAGATGCTAGGTTTAGTCGATTAATTAGGAAAACTAAAGATTTATACGGCTATCCTAATAAATGTAAGGTTAATTTCTTGAATTGCAAGAATTTATTTGTTTGCCTATGATCAATAGTATAATTGAATTTCGAACCCTTGAATCAGATCCTTCTCTTCTTATTATTTTTCTTATTTTGATTGTTTTTCTTGCCATATTGTTTTATGTGTATCGGTTCCCTATATGCTTGTGGTTGCTAGATTAGTTCATTTAGTATTTAGTTAATTAGGTAAAAATCTCTCAAAATATTTTTGTTTAATTTTGTTCAAAAGAATTTAATTCATGTTGCCTGTGGATTCATCCCTGCTCCCCATTATACTTATATTTCGGAAGTAGGTTAATTTATATTTGGTAGATTGACAACCTATCAAATTAGAAGAATGGTTAAATGCTATGAAAGAATAAATATATTATTTGCATGATAACCGAACTTGGACCCTTGTACCTAGGCTAGAAGCATCCTCCTTAGTGGACTATAGGTGGCTATTTAAGGTGAAGACTGGGATTGATAGGATTAGGTATAAGGCTAGATTAGTGGCGAAAGGTTTTACTTAAAAAGAGATGATAGATTACACTGAAATCTTAGCGCTTGTTGTCAAATTCACCATGCGCGTATTATGCTTGCTTTAGTTGCTTATTTTGATTGGGAACTAAAACAAATCTAAGTGGTTGAATCTTTAATTGCTCTAAGTGATAATTTTGACATGAGACTTAGGGGATGCTAGAAAAATCTTAGGCATGCGTATATTAAGAGATAAAATGAAGCATGTTTTTTGGTTAAATCATATTTCGTATGTGGAGAAGTTTTGAGTAAAATTTCCATTTTCTTTGCCAAATCTATTAATGTGTCACTTGCTGCTCATTTTGTGTTAAGTAAGGATCAGTCCCCCAAAACTGATTCTGAAATTGCTGAGATGTGAAAAGTACCATATTCAAATGCTATTGAGTTGAAAATATATCTTATGGTAAACACCAGGTTGAATTTTGCATATTCAATCAGTTGCTTGAGTAGGAACATGTCGAACCCGGGGTTACCCCATTGAGAAGCTTTGAAATGGTTATTTAAATATTTGAAGGGTTATAAAAGTGTTTGCTTGAAATTTTTCAAATGTGCCCAAGGTGTAAAATTAATTGGCTATGTGGATTCAAATTTTGCTAATGATACAGACTGTAGGAAGTCCACTACTTTTTATGCATTTACCTTGTGAGGTTCTTGCATAAATTGGGAATCTCAACTTCAATCAATTGTAGCACTATCTACTATCGAGTCAAAGTATGTCACTGCAACCGAAGCCTTAAAGGAGGCTATTTGGTTGAAGAGGATTCTTTCCGAAATTGGTTTTTTGGAAGGAATGTGGTTTTGTATTCAGATAGTCAATGAATCATACAATTATGTAATAATCCCATATTTCATGGTAGGAGTAAGCATATAGATGTTAGGTTTCATTTCATACGTGACAATATTGAGAAAGACATCACTGATTTGGAGAATATAACATTTGAATTAATCATGTTGATATGGGTACGAAATGCTTATTTGTTGAAAAATTTAGATCTTGCATGCAGACTCTGAATTTTGATTCAATTGATTGATTTGCTTGTGCATGTAGGCTCATTTATGAGAGACTTTATGTCTCAGACTTCGTATTCAAACCTAAACTTTGTGTCCTTGTATTTTTTCGGGTGATAGACTTTGTGTCTCGAACTTTGTGTCCAATTCATGATCTTTGAGTCCACTGGTTTCTTGTATTGACTTTGTGTCTTACAGAAGGAAGCTTGACAATGATGATTCCTACAAAACTACTTCATGATCAGTGATGGTGTGATATAAGGTGGAGATTGTTATTCTTATGGCCCACTGTGTGGCCCAATAATATATTTTTCCAACTCAACCCAAGCCCATGACAACCCAATGTCAACTCTTATACCCATATATATTTGATAATATTGACTAGCCACCACATATGAAAAACTTGAACGGTATTCTCTCGTTTTCTCGATTCTCCTTTTTCTTAGTTTGTGTTTGATTGGTTGTGATACACTTGTTAGTGTAAGATAGTGACAGTGAGGTTACTGGGTTGTGAGTGTGGTTATGATAGTACCACATTATATCACTAATTATAAACAAGGAGAATCGTGACCTGAGCCAGACGACCATCTCGACATTGATACCCAGCACAAACAGAGCGAGACCAGATAATAATGCCACAATTCAAACAAAAGCACAGATTCTAGCTAAATCACACAAGAAGGTTTAAAAAACCTAACCTGAAATTATCTCTCAAAGAGCCGAGGCATCTATGAGTTTATTAAAATAATATGGAAGCGAAATCACACATATATGCAATTATCTATGACACAAGAATTCACTTAGAATTCCTAAGTTATACTAGTAAGAGATTTCAAAAACTGATCTGTAACACACGATTGTTAAAAAAAATAAACGAAGATGTTTAGGTTTTTTTTAAGAGTGAAAACCTTTGGATTTCAAATACATCTAAGAAGGAATATATTAGCCATTTGCACTAAAGCAGGTAGCAAGTGACGAAGAGGCGCACGATTAAACTAGTATAACAAGAAGAAGAAGAAGTCACATAACAGACCTACGACTCGTGAACCAAGTTGTGGTAGGTTAGACAGACAGTTGCTCCAAGCAACAATCTAGGCAAGGTTCAAGTTCAGCAACTACTAACTTCTCTTCCATGAGAGTGAAGGCACGAGAGACAGAGCATACATGTAGTGGATGACTCACGACGAGGCTCATTGCAGCCATGCCTTTCCCCCGATGGTAGACCTCATTTACTGCAATGGGCGTGGATGTTTTAGTTGAAAAAAGCATGGCTCTAATACCACTATTAGGTATCGTGCCATTAGAACCTTCATCCCAAACTTGACTCAAATAACGTGCTAGTTCAGTTCCCTCACAGTCCTTCATTGAAGTTGTGGTGTGGACCAACAAACCCTAATCTCCAATCTGGTAACCTACTCTATCTATCTTGACTCACAAAGATCCCCTTAGACTATGCACAAAGCCAAGGAAGAAGAAGATTATTAATAGTATTTTGTTTATTTATAAATTTAATATTTTTTTTATTTTTTCTTGTCATATCATAACCAAAAACAAATATATATAGCCAATAAAAAGACCATGTATGAATTTCAAGGGGTAGAATACAAAGGGCCATTGCTTGAGGGAGAGTGGGTGCCTAAGGTTGGGTCAAGGGTAAAAAATGAGCCACACCCAATAGTGGGCCAACATTGTGCAATTTTTTTTCCTGATTTGTGGTTGTAAATGGACTAATAAAAATGATATACATGATGCCAAGAAGATGACCGAAGGCTAGGATGCCAACTAAAATTTGGGGTCATGGGAAATTGACTAATATGTTATGAAATTTGCAAATTTAGGGCTAGTGTAGCAATTGCACTCATTAAAATTTGTTGTCCAGCTGATAAAGTCAATACCATCTCATGAGGAGGGAAACCAAACACCTATTTTATCACCAAAACTAAAATAATATCAAAATTTAGGATATCTTGTTGTGACTTATCCATTAAAGTAGACTCATGACAACTATAGACAAATTTGTCCTATCCCTTAATTCTGTCAAAGTAAATGTGCCCTTCGGTGATATACTATCTCAATCTTATAAATATTTGTCATCATCAAAATCTTATATATTTCATACAATAAACATGCGTTATGCCTGAATGAGTATATAGATTGGGGCTAGTGGCATATTGTATGTATATATTTTTCTTATTTAAAAAATAATTTTTTTGAATCAAAACTTCTAATAGAAAACAATGGTCTTCCAAAAAGGACACTTCAATATCCGTATATAACCTACTTCTTAGTTTTCAAAAGCTTAATTCCTCCTCGTTCTACTTCAAAAATTCCCTTCCATTTTTGTGTCTCCATGATGATTTCTATTCTTTCAATTGCTTGTCCTATGATGTTGTGTTTTGTTGTTTATGTGAGTGTTTTCACTCTTTTCCCTCATCGGCCTTATTTGTCTAAATTGTTGCTTAGGTGTGTGTGTGCTTATGTACATTTTTTGTTGTGTCTAAGCATTTTCCTTCTTGATTTCTATATTTGTTTTGCATCCAAAACAATTATATCATAATTTATTTGTTTAAAACAATAGGTACCATATAAAATGTTTGAGTTGTTTTCAAATTGAAAACCTTCAAATTATTTTACACACAAAACAATTATAAAATATAATGCAATTATGAGCTATTTATATATTAAAAAATATAGAAGATATTTCAGTCTTTGTGAATAAAGAAGGCTTTAAAAAATAAGTAAACCAAAGTAAAGTATTTGATCGTGTGTACAAGTAAACCAAAGTAAAAGCCTAGTAGGCATCACTTGTAAATGTTCCTCTGCCGCACGCGGCTGACCCGGAGCCCAGGAAGTCCGAGTCGGGTCATGATATTTTGTTGCCACGCTAAAGCTACCCACAGCACAGCGTCCCGGACGCCACTTTATCCCCCAAAACCAATTTCAGAGTGCTCTGGGTTCCGCACATGTTCTCTAGAGCAAAACACTGAAACAGCAAATTCAATCTATTTTCTTTGGCTTCAAGTATCGCTTCAACAGGTACGTTTGCTATTTCTGCATGTGATTCTGGGTTTAAATTGTGTTTTTTGTGAAAGCCCTCTGGAAGAATTTCACAAGATTGTAGAAGGGTAATATATGGGAGAGTTAGGGTTTCATTGAAACTAAAGTTGGTTTTAGAGGTTTTAAGAAGCTATGAAAAGCCGGTCGCACCGACTTCCGGTAACGGAAACCCGCCACGATGACTGGGTGGACGGGTCATGGACGGTGGACTGCACTTGCGGTGTGAATTACGACGACGGTGAGGAGATGGTGGACTGCGACGAGTGTGGGGTGTGGGTGCACACGCGCTGTTCGCGGTATGTTAAGAGCGAGAAATCTTTTGCTTGTGATAAGTGCAAGAACAAGAAAAGCGGTGAGAGTGGCAGCGGCGGCGTTAGGAATGACAGCGAGGAGACGGAGGTGGCTGAGTTTTTAGTTGAGTTGCCCACAAAAACATTAAGGATGGATAAGCCAAACCCTGCAACTGTGTCTTCACGTAGGCCGTTTAGGCTCTGGACTGCTATTCCCATGGAGGAGAGGGTTCACGTGCAAGGGGTGCCAGGGGGAGAGCCTGATTTGTTTTCTGGGATTGAAATGTCTTCAGTTTTTGGATCTCAGTTATGGAAGTGTGCTGGTTATGTGCCTAAGAAGTTCAACTTTAGGCATACTGAATTCCCATGCTTGGGCAACGGTAATTTCGAGGAAAGGGGAGAGGGGATGATGGATAAAACAAGTGGTGAGGAAAATGCCAATCCATCTGATAATGGTGCTGGGGTTTTATTCTCTTTGTTGAAGAAGAATGATAATACCTTGCCTACTCCAGTTGTAGATTCTGTTAGTGCAAAGAGCCCGGTTAAAGGCAGTCCTTGTCATGAGGTAGTGACTCCAAGGCAAAAGAAAAAGGTGGATGCTGAAAATATATGTTCTGTGAGCCCTAAAGAAAGCACAAAGAAGGAGAAAAGCTCAATGCGTGTTGTGTTACACTGTGGAAAGCGCAGGAAAGATGAACTGGGAGTGTCGAAGGATCAACATGTGAAGAAAAAGGCGAGGGCTATTGAGAAAGAAGGTGATATCAGAAAACGGGCTGTTCAGTCTTCTAAAGCAGGTGATTTGACATGCATTTTCATATATCTAGTTTAATTTTATTTTTGTTGTCATTGGCAAACATATTGTGCTTGCTTTGGTTAATTTTCTATGCATTAAGGGTCAAATGCACTTTCTGAATGAAATGTTTTTATGCTGATTCACATTATTTTGATTTTCCACATATACCAGCAGCTCCAAAATTCTCAAGTGATGGAAAACACTTGGACTCATCTCAAGGCAGAGGCTCCAAGGCTGCCGTCAATGAGATTTGTTGTGGCAAAGAGTTTCTTCGTGATCGAGTGCTGGACGGTCTAGGTAACTGTGCGACCAACTTAGCTTCAAATGAGCATGGTTTAGAGGCCACCCTTAGAAATGATGTTTCAAGTGATGAAATATCTAAGGGAGGGAGTGGAGGAGATCAAGTTCCTTTGGGATCTGTGAATGTCTCTAAAACCAGTAATGGTGTGGATTTATTAACAGGATTCAGTGGTTCCCCGAGTGTACCTGTAAAGGAAGAGGTATGTACATCCATTATCAGGTGTCTTAATTCCTTCATATAAAGCTTTTGCATCATAAATCATCTATATTTATACAAATCAGAGCTACTGTTGGGTTATTTGAACTGCATATTCATCACGATTGGATATTGAAATGGTGGAGTTCCCATTTCAAGGCGATTTTGCTAGTTATCACTCCCTAAGAATTTACGGACTGGTTTAATTTAAAAGTATGGCTTGGTTCGTGAACCAACATTGGACATTATGTATAATTTTTAAGTCATAAAGGGAGAAGAAGTTGGATTAGGCAATTTTTGATATACTTAGCTGATTATAGTCTCTAAATTGTTCATTGGAATATATGCTTAGTCATATTTTTTTAAAGTATCCAAGCATCTCTGTCATGCAGCTAGTTAAGCCAAGTTATAGGTTGATGCTGCTCATTCTTGAGTCCTACTTCAGGCTAAGTTTATCTTGGTTAGACTGTGTTAAGTATCATTTGTGACTAGGGTTTCTTGATCATGACATGGGATTTGTTTTGGAAGTTAAATCTGGCATCAGATCTCTCTTTAGTCAGAATAAATGACATTCTGGCAGTAGAAAAAAATATGTCTTCAGTACTAACAATTGTTGAATAACTATGTTTAGATCAATCCCCTTTGACTACACAAGAATATTTTGAGTGTGTTTTGACTTATGTGTGAACTCATTGCATTGCTTGTTCCATCTTATAGTGTTTCTCAAGGCTGCTACCGTCCCGAATCACATGTTTTGATGCTTTCTGCATGAACTGTTTTCTTGTATGTCCAGTGCAAATAATATATCATGAGATGTGGTACTGTTTCTTGTTGTGGACATATAATAACTCACTAATAACTGTCAGAATAATATTTCTAAAAAGCTATAGGGAGAATGTGTTTGTACTACCAGAGTTGCTAAAGAGGCACGCCTCAAGCTCAAGTCCCTAGGCTGTACCGTTTGCGCCTTAACTAGCCAAAAGGCCGGTGATGTTACAAAGACCCATGCCTTAACCACACCTAAATATTTCGAGAAAGATAAAAAAGAATATTAAAAGAAAGCATCACATCCACAAGTGCCAGGCCTAGATACTCTCTTCCTACCACAAGTTAGTCCTCTTTCAAGTTTCACACAGATTGGAAATGTATTTAATGTAATTGGAAATTCCTACTGTACCCTTATTTAACATTGTTAATAAAAGATGGTAAATATAAGTGCTTAATTCCAAGCAACATTATGTAGAGGTACATTAGGAAAAAAAAGCTTTTAATACATTGCTAACAAGGAAAGTGGACTATTGTTTTGGGAGGGATCAAAAAAAAATAAAAAATGAAAGATGTAATATCTTTTGGGATGGAGGAGTAAATAGAAAAAGGCAAAGGCGTCTCCTCGTATGAGAGGCAACTTCTCTCTAATACTTTGAAATGGCGGAGTAACTAAAATGGAAGAAGTTTGATGGAGAGAATGTGATGAACAAAGTGGAAATATGTCAAATGAACTTGATATGAAGAAGAGAAAAAATCATATTAGGAATTGTGCTATCTACTATCGTAAGCTTAGGACCTTGATTATTTAAGATTTGAAACATTTATTCATTTTTTTTTTCTCTCTCTTTTTCTTGTGAGTGTATTTGTTTCATGACTAGCGTGTTGAGCATTAATAATAATATATGCTTGCTAGCTGCCTTATAGAAAAGTTATCATCTTTTTAAAATTTTTGGGCCTTTATGGCTTTTCGGATACAGTCCTGCGCCTTGCGACTAGATTCCAGGACCCCTTTATGACTTGGTGTGACATGTGCCTTTTAAATCTATTTTTACTATTATAATCCATCATGCTTAGTCGAGCATTTACTCATTACAACACCACTTTAGTGAAGCCTCAACTTCTTAAGTTAACAAATACTTAACGTATCTAGAAATTTTTTAATTGCTTAATTAGGTAGCTGAAGGTGCTCTTCATAGATGTACTGGAGATACTGGAAGTGTAGAAATTGGGTCACGTGAGAAGAAACCCTTGGTTTTGGATGTGAGACTTGCTGGTGAAGATGCTAAAGGAAGTGAACACGGCCAAGTTTCAGACACTGATAAGGCAAGCTCACTGCCTAATAAGAAATTGAAAAGTGAGCTAGATGCTGACAATCCTGTGGATCATCATGTCGAGTCTTTACATCTCAATGATGTAAAATCAGACAGTACTAAAGCCACAACTAAGTACCCTGAGTTGACTGTTGATGTTCCCTCTGAAGATGGTAAGGTGGTTGAGATACCAACCATAAACTCAGAAGCATGTGAACCTAAGGAGATTGATGCAAGCAGGAACCCAACTGTTGGTAGTTCTAGAACAGATGAATCTGATGGATTGGCTGGTAATGCCAGTCAATCCAAGAGAGAATCTCCAGGATCTGAAGGTTCCATGGGAGCAAGAAAAAGGTTTCCAGGACTTGAACGTAGTTCAGAAGTGGATAATGAATTGCTTAAATCCAATGGCACAGCCCGAAGTAATTCAATAGCTTCTTATCAGCGTAAATCAGTCATCTCTGTGTTGAAATCCTCTTCATCTGCAGGCAGTATTGTTTCCAAATCCTCTGAAAATCGCACAGCTGCAACTGCTCAAATCCCTCCTATTCACAGTAGGCAGGAGTTGCCTGATAGCTGTCAGGTAACTGTGAAGGACAATTCTTTGGCCGATAAAGTTGAGCATGAAGAAAATTGTGGGAGGCCGAAGAAATTAGTTAAAGAACCTTCAAGGTCAAGCTCTCTTTCAAAAGTATCAGAGTCCACTCGATTGTCTAATGTGTCTGATTCCAAGCGACCACCATCTGATTTGAAGGATTCCAGTGTTCATTCTTCTTGCAAAGGAACATTTGTGCCAAGTGTGGGAGCTAATCGTGTTTCTGGTGAGATTGTCAGTCCATCAGCAATGGAGGGTGCTTCAAATATGCAGAATAAAGCTGCTTCTTCAGCTGGTCCTGGAAAAGGTGAAAAGTTTCATCAGTCAGGTAGTCAACCATCATCCAGAGGACACGCGGCCTCCACTACTGCTCCATCATCATCAAATATTCCTGCTACCTTGAGTGATGAAGAGGTAAAAGCAATAATGCTAGTTTTCTTTTCCATGTTTTATTTTTACATTTAACCTTAGTACCTTGCATGCTATGACACCTACAGCTTGCTTTACTTCTACATCAAGAGCTCAATAGTTCTCCAAGAGTTCCTAGGGTGCCACGCATGCGCCATGCTGGCAGCTTACCTCAGTTAACAGGTCCAAGTGGAACAAGCATGTTGATGAAGCGAACATGTACTGGCGGCAAAGATCAGGGTGTGGTATGCCTGTTTTACTTTACCAGTTGAGTTAGATTTTTGGCCACTTTCATATAACTTTTAAATTGAGGTGACGAGTCTCATCTTAATGAATTGAAGGCTCCTAGGAGGAGGACCAAAGAATTTTCTGGAGAAGCTTCGCATGCTTCTCTGGAGGTTGACAATGAAGCTAAAAAGATGGAGAGAAAGCCTTATTCACCAGATAACAGGAGGCAAGATTCTAGTTGCAGTGTGGATCTGCTTTCAAGAAAGGAAGCAGATGGTAGTCTGGTTAAAAGTGTGCAGTCAATGAAGAAAACAAATGTGAACAGCTCTTTATTGTCTGGTGAGGCTAACGGACACCATGTATCATCTAGTCGCCCCTCATCAAGGAATGCCTCTGATGATGATCCACGTACAGTTGGCCGTCAAGCAAATCGCACCTTACCTGGTTTGTGCTCTTTCTGTGTGGAAAACTTTTTTTATTAATTGTTTCTATTAGAGATTGCTAGAGCATGGATCTCCTTCTCCCTCATTGTTTGCAGCTCTACTATGTGTAGGTTTGATTGCTGAGATTATGAGTGAAGGCAAGCGCATGACTTATGAAGAACTTTGTAATGCAGTTCTGCCGGTATGCTAGTTTGATTTATATGGTTATCATCACTCTGATTTTTGTTACTGTCCACAGTGAATAAACCATTTTGGTTTTATTGTTTCTAGCTCCTTATCTGACACTTCCATTTTTTTGGGTGCTTATTCTGAAGCATTGGCCTCACCTAAGAAAGCATAATGGAGAGCGTTATGCATATTCAAGTCACTCCCAGGCTGTACTTGATTGTCTGAGGAACCGAAGTGAATGGGCTCGTTTGGTTGATCGTGGTCCAAAGGTACTTTCCTGTCACTGTTTTCTATCTGTATATCTCTGTCATGATAGTGTTAAAACTCATCATGTGCTAGTTTATATAAAATGTTCTAATTTTTTGTGTTCGATATTTTTACATTTTCATTTCATTTTGCACAAAGTCCCCAACTCGCCTATTCCCCATGTTCTATATCCTTAAGCCTGCAGGGGCTTGTCTTATTTGACCAGCCACCTCAGCCCCTCACCTGTCCCACTTTTTTATTCCCTCCCATCTCGCCGCCTCGCCCCCTTTTCTATATCCCCCTCAGTATAGATACATATCGAACTAACTAAATACATATTTTATTATTGAATCAAAATGTACAAAAATCTACTATTTTGACAATTACAAAAATATCTGTATTAGAAATGTATTCATTATAGCATATGCTATGTTATGTACATATAAAAAATATATTATACGCATGTAATATAAAAAGATATGTTTTGGATAAAAAACAATGCAGCTCAGTTTTACAAACATAATGTAACATCTACAATAAAATACTCACTCGGTCAACTCTACAATAAACACTTATTTTTACTAGCATCATGAACTCCAGAAACAATTATCCCAATTCCCAACAATAGAAATTTGCCAAAGTTCTAGACCAAACAATGTTGTAATTTCTGCTAGAGATGTTAATTGGGCTGGCTCTACTAGCCTCCAGCCAATCTAGATGAGCTGACAATTGGGACAACCAACTGTGCTTAGGGCTAAACAGGCCACTATTGGGCTGAGTTGATCATTTCAAACTATATATTTAAATATACAACTTTAAATCAAGTTTACCTTCAAACTTATAAATCTAAATGATTGTTCATAATAATAAATGTCCATACACATTTCGTTGCATTGACAAAAGTCAAATTCAAAATTTTAAATTTTAATTTCAAGTATAAAACTGTACCTCATTATCTTCAACTAGTATTTTCTCTATTGTGTTGCATGCTGTGTAATAATTATGACAAGATATTAAGTTATTACAAGAATAGTAATATAATTTTTTAAAAATAGAATGCATAAATATATATTTTTAATAGTATTTTGTTTTAGATAAAAATATTTCCCAATTTTATTTTATATAAAAATATTTTAAATATCAAAATATACTTGATATAAGAAAAAAAATTATATTTAAAAAAGTAAGACTTTATTTGTATATATGTAAGTATGGATATCAAATTGATTTGTTAAATCCTTTGTATTTGAAAATCTCATATTTCAAATCCCTTGTTTGGATGTTTGGATTTAAAAAGAGTGGATTTGTGTTTTTTTTTCATCTATTTTTCAAACAAATAAAATTAAAATGTGTGTGTGATACTGCGTGCGTTGTGTGTCTGTGTGCAATTATGTGATTATACATAGGGAGTGTTTGCAATTGTTTTTGCTTTTTAAAAAAGTGATTGAGTTTACAGTTTCTGTAAAAACCATTTAAAAACAAAAGTGGATATTGTTTGAAATTTAAGTGATTGTTATACAAATCATAAGTAGGAGCGTTTGCTAAAAACACTTAAATGGGTTGTTATTATCAAAATATCTCTACATTTTTTACCAAAATGATTGAAGGAAAAATTGTCCATAAAAAGTTCACCAAAATTGCAAAAATCCTAAGAGCAGTTTGAAGTAAGGGATAACATGCTTCAAGATTTTGGCTTTAAAGTACTTTTAGGCAATGCGAACACCAAAAGTGACTTTTTTTAGCAAAAAGGCACGAAAGTGCTTTAATGAAGCAAATGCATATATTCCCATGTTGGAAAGTAGGGATATATTTCAAGTGACCAGGCTGCAGAACAGATTTTTGAAGGGTAAATTGCACTACAACCCCTTTTGGTTTCATAATTCTTTCTGAGGTCCTCCTCGGTTTCATTGAGTCACACACTTTCATTTTTGGGAGCATAAAGTTAATGCCAATGCTGTTATTAATTATGTCTCTTTCCGTCACTGTGGTGTATGGTGGTGGTATTATGTTTAACCAACGAGATTGTTCGTTTCTCTAATAACATGCTCATTGACATTGTTTTTCATCAAATTAGAAAATAATTCTATTGGTTCTGAATCTAGTACTTTCTCTAGCCATTTATTCTTATGTTCCAATGTATGGGACCTTAACAACACATTAATTACAACTAAATTTGAGTGAATTAACTTTCTTCCAGACCAATTCAAGTAAAAAGCGACGCAAGCTGGATGCTGATTCCACGAGTGCCGATTCAGAGGATAATGGATATCAGAGAGTAAGAAATGCTAAGGATGCAGGAAGTAAGAGTTTCGATGCACACCAGGAAGACTTTCCAAAAGGAAAACGGAAAGCCAGAAAGCGGAGGCGACTCGCTTTACAGGGAAGAGGTATTGTCAGGAGGAAACGTAGGGCTGACGTTATTAGTGATGATGAAAGTGAATCATTTTCTAATTCTTGCGAAGATAGTATGCCCAGTGAAGACGAGGAAATACAGGGTGGTGGGACATCTCTAGTTGGGACTGAGGCCTCTGGTAGCTCAGATGATGGGGTTCGCTAGCTGTACGCTGTGTTTGCCTTTAGTCTAATCAGTTTTGATGCAACTAGAAGGTTTATTTTGATGTTAGGGTCAAAGGTGTAACGCTGTTGTACATATAGGCTCAATAGTTTGGATTTGCTCGCTAAAAGTTTAGTTTGGTATCAGTTGGGTAGTCTGTAATTAGATTCATCAATGTAGAGTATCTTGCTCTGCTTGTGCTTGCTGTTGTACTTTTAGTGTGATGTGATTGTAATTCTCATCTTTGATAAATCGGGCTTGCTAAGGCGCCCTTGGTTAAGTTTGTGACTTTACTTTTTTCGTTTTTTCGGGGCCAGTCTCATCCTGTGTTTACCTTCTTGGTTGCATACGTGATACATATCTGGCCATTTGGCATGTGGAAAAGGTGTAACAACAATATGGAATAAGGGATCCGAACCACTTCTAAATGGCGTTTACAGTCTTATCATTATGTTTGAATGGACTTTTGTGTCCGTAACTTTAACCAAATTCTCTGCATACGTGACATCCTTCATTCTGATTCATCCTTCTGAATTTGCATACTATTTACCCTTGTGCATCTACTCGTATTTAGATGCGGAAGCGGCCTATTATGCAAGTATGCTCCCATTCAGGCATTTTATCGAACAACAAACTGCTATAGATTTAGTGAATAATGAAATTTGAATTTGGTCCATAACGCTTCTTGAAACTCAAAGTTGCGGGAGAGATCTACAAAATAAAAATAATTTCTAACTATTATTGTTTTTATTTTTATTATTTTCATTATTTTTGGTTTTGGGTTTTCTAGTTTGTTTTCCTGCACAGTTCTTATACAAGTATGTTTTGGTTTTTTTTCAAATGAAAGAAGGATTCTTTTTGGGTCTGTTTTTATGAGATAATGACTGTCTACTCTAATAGTTTCTGGGATGAATTTGGGGCTGTAGTGATGATGCAGAAGTTGAAATTGTACTTATTTCAGTGCATGAAATTAAATAAATATGGAATTGTTGTCTTAATTTCTGGGTCAAGTATCTCTGCCAGAAAAGATTCGCTAAATGATTTTGCCTACAGAAAATAATAAAGTTGTTAGGAAAAGGACGGATTTACTGTATTCTTTTCCTGCTTTTTCAATTCTGAACCAATGGGTAACTACTTTTCCATTAGAATACATATAAAGCACCGTTCAAAATATCAACCATTGATTTGATACTTATTAAGGATCTACGTTCGAAATATCAATGAATGATTTTGTAGATGCTATACTCTTCTAGATTATGCTAATCTATATAAATTATAAAATTATGAATTTATGTAGTTCTGTTCATATATACCCTTGATAATTTTAGGTAAACCACAGTTTAAGGTTTTTGAACTATTTGTTAATATTTTTAAAATATTCTTAAACTATGAAAATTTTCTTAAATGATGAAAATATTCGAAAAGGTTCCTAAACTATGAAAAAATTGTGCCCAACTCTTTTCCGTAGTTTAACAACCGTTCCATTTTACCCAGAACTCGTTTTTTCATATCTCAATCAGATCTCAGACAAAATCATGAGATGATTACAGTACAACATTAAACAAGAAAAAAGAAAACGGAAGAACCAGACATAAATGAATAAATAAATATTTGTCTGAAACATACGTCCTAGGATCCCGATTCCTCAAAACGAATAATTAAAAATTATAATTTAAGTAAAGATAAAAATAATAGTGGAGGTCCATCTTCCATGATGCATCTAATCCAGCTACCTTTCCCAGTAGAACACTCTGGTAGAAAACAACTAGATAATGTGCTTTCCTGCTTTATCAACTCCTACACTACAGACAGCAAAAAGCATCTCTCTATGCCAGCCTAAAAGTGAAAAAGAGCAACGCATCTTTCTCATATTTCAGCCAACCCCTCCTCCTAAATGCTTGATTGCACTCAAAGTATTCGAAACCCGTCTGTCTGCCGTTACTTGATACAACCCGTCCAAAGTGTTTCTCTTTTTCCATGTTCGTGTGAAGAAGATGACAAAGAGAATGGCATTCAAGAAAAGCAATGGAATCCTCCTTTTCCTACTCTCTACTGCTCTTTCTTTTTTCCTCCCGTGATTG
Organism: Caryopteris x clandonensis; assembly: GCA_028749325.2. Taxonomy (NCBI): domain Eukaryota; kingdom Viridiplantae; phylum Streptophyta; class Magnoliopsida; order Lamiales; family Lamiaceae; genus Caryopteris; species Caryopteris x clandonensis. The sequence goes on along the minus strand of JAPYKT020000019.1, from coordinate 5,847,251 downwards.
AGATTGCAATCAGAGTCGGAATACTAGTATGAATGAAACCATGATGCACAAAATTGGTAATGCCCCGTGGGAAGGAAGTCTCTCCTGCAATTCAAACAACAGGGATAACCATAATCAATAACAATGTCATCATGTACAACTCAGAGTTGTTATGTGATTAATCAACTTAATGCCGCTGCTAATGTAAAAGAAAAGAACATCTAGTTGAGAAGAATGACATTTGTGTAATAAGAAGCAGGGACACAAATATCTAGTATGTTCAGATTTGTAATGGAACCACTTTACTCAGATCGAACACTTTCAAACTTTGTGGCAAAATGACTCGCATCCTCTTGCTCCCCAGGTCCAATCATAAAGTAAGATAACAAAGTATTCACTTTTGGAAAGCAAGAATTAGAACCACGCACTTCATTGTAGCTCCTAGTCTTGTTTCGACCGATTCTTGAAGAATTGACATCATCTATAAGCAAATTTTCCTAGAACATCTCTAAGTATGACCAACACTAGTTAGCCTAAGTAATAATTTTCTTCTTCACCACACTGCCTAGAATAACCAAAAACTTCAATTTGAATGGTAAGAATGGTGTATGCATAACATTTTCCGGGTCGAACGACTTACTTGCAACAACAAGATTCAGATGTGCTTTGTTCAACTTGAAGCCATTACTATTTTGCTCAAAGTGAAAATTTGCTCCTCTCTCTTAGAAATTAGGGGCATTCTAATCCAGAACTATGTCAATTTGAAGCCATTACTTAAGGAAATGCTATAAGCAAAGTAATGTAAGCCCTAGGATCTGTATTATCCTACTCGCCGCCGGTGCACATTAGCAATAGACAAAGCAATACCCAAACCAAGCAGATAGCAGCAAACTGCAACCTCTAAGCTTAAAAATAAATAAATTAAAAGGAGATGAACTACTGACCGCATCATCGGCAGTAATGGCCAAGTATCCATTAGAAGATGTCTCGGTTCCCCCCGGCGACGATCCAGGCGACGTTGTGCCTCCAGAGCTTCCGACCGAGCCTGTAGTGTTCGTACTCAGCAAGCCCGTTGTATTGAAGCCCAGGTTGTACACCGGCGTCCCATCGGGCTTGAATAGCCCGAAGTTTCTCTCAGAACTCGGACCGGGTTTCTGATTCTCGTTAAATAAAGCAAAAACATGGACATTCAAGTCCGAATTGGGTCTCAAAGGCGTCCCCTTCTTCTGGGAAATCATCTTGATCAAATTCCCGTTGTACTTGCGGGCATTTTCCGGCGTTGCCCCGGCCTCATCAGCGTCTCCTTTCGACGGCCACCCGGTTTCCGAGATCTGTAAACACACGGTTTTGTACCCTAGCTTTTCGACAGCTGAATAGGCCGCGTCAATTTGAGCATGGAACATGTTATCGTAATGAAGTCCCGATACTGGGTCCACCGTGCTCGAGCCCGACTCGAACAGGACAAAATCTAATGACACTTGCTTGGGGTTAGACTTGTAGGCGAAGTAAGGATACGCATTAATTGAGAATGGAGAGCCAACTTTGCTGTGGAAATCCAGGATGCAGGACAATTTCTGAGTGAGATCCCGGCGGAATGCTCCGGCGGAGGGCGGATAAGACACGTCCAGAATCGCCAAATTGTGGGCGGTGGTCACAGTAACTTGCTTATCGAGGTTTAGAGAAACGAGGGCCGAGTGTATGCTTTCCATGGCGGGGAGGAGATTGGAGGAAAGAGTGGAGTCGTTGAGTGTGAGAACCTCGTTGCCGACAGCAATGCAGGTGATCTTGGTCGCCGGTAAGTAGCACTGGACATTTGACTTGACCCAGGCGAGAGCTTGCTTGGGGTCCCGTATCCGGGCTAAGTACTCGTTTCCGAGGCTGATGATGAACTCGACGCCAGTGTTGGCGAAGGCTTTGAGAACGCGTGGATCGGCGTCGTAGAGCTTCACGCGGGTGACGCCGATGGATTTAACGAGCGGGACAACGGCTTCAGGGTGGGGGAGGTTGTTGGCGATCTGACCGTAGTTGATGCCGAAGGAGAAGGCCGCCGTAAAGAATAATGGCGCTGCATTGAGAAAGTATGCAATAAGAAATGAATACTAGGCGCAATCAGATAGTTGATGGAAGATAAAAGAAAGATAAAAAAAAGGGTTTAACCTGAAAAGAGGAGCAGCCGGAGAGAGGAGGAGCTGCGGAGGGGAGAAAAGTCCATTGGTGAGGGCCTGTGTGGAGATGGGCGGTGTGAGAGAGGAAACAGTCTGAGTGAGGTACACTTGTGAGTGTTTTGACTGTTGAACCCTGTCTGAGTCATGAGTGGGGTGTCTGTCTCTCCCTTTAAACCTTCTCTTTCTTACTTATTATTATTATTATTATTTTGTTTTTGTTCTTTCTAATTTTCAAATTAGATCCATATTATTGTTTGGTTTAAATTAATACTTAAATTTATAATTACATAAAAGTTGGAGGATTGACATATTTATACACAAAATTACTGACTAAAACACAAACAAAACATATATAATATGATAATTATTGCAGTAATCTATAGAAAGGGTGGATTCAGTTGAAGTGTAATTTTAATTGAGAAAGCTAGGTTTATTAATATATTAAGTTAATATGATGAAAAGACAAAGTATATGGGTTGATAGAGTTGTGGATTGTCGGGCAGGCGGGCGGGCGGGTACTGTGGGATTGTCGGGCGGGCAGGTAAGACATAAATTGAGACCTATTATTATATTGCTTTTTAATTGTGGAGGCCATGTGCTCTTCTCCCATCTCTCTATTATTAAATTATAGGAATACATATTTTGTAGGGGCACAACCCTTTCCAATCTTTATGTGTGCTAAATTTATTTATCATATTTTAATAAATACTATACCTTCATTTTATAAAACAAGTCATGACCTTTTTATTAAAAAAAAACTAATAAATTTATAATCATAATTTGAATGTTTGTTGACATACCTAATTAAGTTCAAAAGAAACACCAATAAAGATATGCTTGGTTTGCACTTCACAAATACTAATTATAATGTTAAATATTCAATTCTTGTTTATTTTAACAAATTTCATATTATTCTCTAATTTCTAAATTATTAATAATTTTATCTAATATCTATCTACTTTTTATTTTACAATAACCATAACTAATCATTCAGGATAATCTAATCATTACCAAGCCACTTATTTATAATATAAATATCAAAATTAAAAATTTAAGAAAATTTGAAAAAGCAGATATTAAAACTTCCAACAAAATTTACTTGATCAAGTAGAAGACCAAGATTAATTTTGAAATTGTTTTATTACATAATACAATACTAATCACAATATCTATGACTCTAGATAAATTAAACGATTTCAAAATTTATATATTAAAAATGATTTTCTAGCTAAGGAATTTTTTTATTTTGGATCGCAAATCGAACCTCTTTTTCATTTAAATTCATTAATTATAACTGATGTGATATATTATTATTTTAATTTTTCTTTATCTATCTACTTACTAACGTGGCATCTACAATTTTATTCTTTATACTCAATTTCGATATAAAAATAATTGTGTTACCATTCATTTAGATATAAAACTTTTACATATATTTATTTAAATGTGTGTAATTACATTTCAAATCAAACAACACTAAACTTGATTGCAAAAGTTTGATTAAATTATTTTGCAAATATAAGCAAGGCAAGAGGGCGGTGGAAAAAAGAAAAAAGGCAGTGCGGTATTGGGAAGTGCAACCATGTGAAAGTGATTCGTGACGGAAGTTCAGTTCAGCTCACTATGTTTGTGTGTGTGTGAGAGAGAGAGAGGCACCGGCTTCCGACAATCAATCTTGCAATGAAATCAAGAAAAACTAAAACCCTAGTCTCAAGGGAAAACAAAACTGTGCACCCAAAATTCAGTATTGCAGGGCCCATCTCATCCTCATAAACTGGAAATATCCAAGCTAAATATTACCACTGCCGCCTTATTTATCCAAATATTATAAATAAATTTTAAATTTATGTTTTGCAGTGTAATAAAAGAATAAATAGTAAAATATCATCAAACATAACATTGTATAAGATCAATTTATGTTTAATAAAATATAAGACCTATTGATGTTTTTAATATTAAATTGTATAGGAACTTTTATGCTACCATACATACACGTAATATATATATATATATATACACTTTACATAAATACATGCATATTAATCGAAAACCTTAGTTTCATTTTGTACTAATATAGCCAAAAAGATGATAAGTTTTTCCTTACGCTAAACTGGAATAGTTTATATATCTGCTAGTAATTTCAATTGATCAATATGTGCAATTTTGTATTTGATCGAATCAACTTTTGATCATCATTCTTTGTTACACGAATTTCATGAAGTCTGATGCCGAGTACACGAAATATTTTAGAAATATCAGTTTTATTCGTAGGGTAAGATTACTTGTGGATACATAAATAATCGGATAGAATAAGCATAAGATTTTGGATAACTGGTAGGGTGCGTGCCCGCCAAATTATGTTAGGGTAAAGGTAGGATATAAGTTTAACCTTCCCCTGTACCCAACTCGTACCCGATAAATATATATTATAAAATTATATATATCTTATATATAATAAAGATAATACTAATTTTTTTTCTAAAAATAAGTTATTTAATTATATTTATATCCTAAAAAATCATAATTGAACAAAGAGTCAAAGACATGTAAATTAACATATAAACGAATAATTTGTTTATCCGCAGTTACCTATATATTCATCAGGTATTGCTTGTATCCTATCCGAAACAAACAAACAAGTAATAGGATAGAATAAGGGTGGGGTATTTTGTATTAGGGTAGCGCATTGGGAGGCGTATCCGTGTCTTACCCTACCCATTTACATCCCTACCCAACCTCTGTGACACGTGTATCATTTTTATACTAAAAAATATATATACAAATTAACTATTATATATCAAATTTAATTGAGTCATAAATTATTTTTGTGTTCAATTAACCAACTTATTTTTTAAAATCAAACTGATAAACCTCTTAATTATTAAAATCGGAATAAACTAAATTTTGTCAAAATTTAAAATAAACACCGTTTAAAACAACTATATCATTCTTTTTCTTCAAAGTGAACACTAATAGACTCTAGTACAGAAGCCCAGGAGCCGGAAAGCTAGAGCAAACGACATTGAGATTTGTGTATACCCCGAGTTTCTTATAATTCACTAGCCAATATACTTTATGCATTTCCTTCATTTGATAATTTTATGTGCTATTTAAATTAATTTATTATTATATTGTAATTTATATTTGTATTTTATATATTACAATTAAATTTTTAAAAGTTTGCATTATAGGTTGGAAATTCTTAACATAAAATGTTGAGAGAGAGTGAGAGAGAGATTAAGTGTCAAGTCTTATTAATACAGTAGCAAGTTTAAAAATGTGAAATTCATTAAATCATATGCAAAAATGATAAAATTATAAAAAAATTCATTGACGAACAACAAAAAAAAACAATAACAACGACTACAACAACAACCATAATAATAATTTCATAATGAAATTGGGTAAAGTGGGGCGATAACATCTAATAAGTCATAATGCTAACTTTCTATCTTATAAATAAAGCAGATGGAAGAAGAAAACAATTTGCATATTGTTGTATGATGTATAGAATGATGATAGTGGTCAGGCATTGAAGGAAACCTTGTAGGAAATTTCCCTTCGTAGTTCTTTGACTAGACTAATTTAAACGTCCCATGAAATTAACTAACTATTTGATCAAAATTCAAAATAAATATTAATATTTGCTACGTATTTGGTTGTATACAATAAGGTCGTATTAGGTTTAGAACTTTATTTTGTTCAACTCTAATGAAGGTTAATCACTTATAAAAATAAAATAAAATAAAAGATAGTTAAAATCGCTTGTAGAACAGGTGATCTTTTCAAGATAGTTAAAAATGTTTATGTGTTTTTGTGTTGTGAGTGTTTGTGTGTGTTCATGATGTGTGTGTTTGTTGTGAGTGTTAGAGGTGGGCACAATTCAGAGTGGTTAGGAGATCTCGATATCTCTATCACCAAACTAAACTTTGAAGATCTAAAAAAATCTTCAAAATCAAACTAAAAGTAAAAATCTTCATAATTAATCGGACAAAAAAATCGAAGCATTTTTGTTCGAAGATTTGGGCCTAATTGAGTAGATCAGTTTAACTATGAAGATTCAGAGTTTATCAATTAAAACAGATATTCATCTTGATTAAATCAATATTTAAGAATAATTATAAAAATATATTTGAAGTATTTTATTATATTACTAATAAAGACATGTAAAAGAAATACTTTTGTAAACCAAATAAAACTTTTGTTTCGTCTCAAAATTAGTGTCTTGTTTCTGTAATAAGTTGATGAATTATGTTAAAATTATTTTATTTAATAAGCCTCTTAAAAATCTATTAGTTCGTATTTATTTACATCCAAATCAAATACACAATAAAAATAAAAATAAAATAAAGTTCAACTAATCAAAATATAACCCATTATTTTCTAAATGTAATCACTTTAGAAACTGAAAATCGCTGGAAAATTATTCTTACTCTACATTACTTTTATATATTGTAAGATAATATAAGTATAAAAATTTTATCTGAAATTTAACTACGTTGTTGTTTTTTGTTTGTATAGATAGAACGATAAATTATGAATTAGAAGAATTTAATATAAAACAAATAAATTTGCTTAGCTTATTATTGTTTACAAAGGTTTGAGCAATTGTTTAGTTTTTCTATTAAATTGATTTATTTACATTGTAAAACCAAGGCCCTATTTATACAAGAAATAATGAGTTAAAGATAGAAAAGATGACAAGGTTCATGGCTGCAAATTTGATCCGAAATTGATGGTGGCAATCTTCTAATTAGGGAAATGATGTATTGACTGATCCCTGTAATTCTTTCCTTTCTAACACTCCCCCTCAAGTTGAATGGTGGGATTGCCGACATTCAACTTGCTCAAACATTCGTGTAGAGTTCCTGCACCCACTGCTTTTGTTAAGATATCGGCTAGTTGGTCTTGAGACTTGACAAATGGTAGTTCGATAATTCCTGCTTCAAGTTTTTCTTTAATGAAATGTCTATCGATTTCTACATGTTTGGTCCTGTCATGTTGTACAGGATTTTCTGAGATTTTGATTGCAGCTTCATTGTCACACATGACACGAGTAACTTCTTTTGGAGGGAACCCTACTTCTGACAAGAGTTTTCTTATCCATAACACTTCTGCCACTCCCCTGGCTATTCCTCTAAATTCAGCTTCAGCACTTGACAATGCAACTACCTTTTGCTTTTTACTCCTCCATGTAACAAGGTTACCTCCCACCAAAGAAAAATATCCGGAAGTTGATCTTCTGTTTCCTTTGTCTCCAGCCCAGTCTGCATCTGTATATAACTGAATGTTCAGATGACCATTTGGCCTAAACAGAACCCCAAGGTCAGTAGTTCCCTTGAGATATCTGATAATTCTAAAAACTGCATCCATGCGTGCCACTTAGGGTTGGTGCATGAATTGACTCACTATTCCAACAGCATATGCAATATCTGGAAGAGTATGTGAGAGATATATCAGCTTTCCTACCATTCGTTGATATCTGTTTTTATCAGGAAGTTTGGCTTCGGTTTCCATGTATAATTTCTGATTGACAATCATAGGTGTTTCAGCTGGTTTGCAATCAATCATCCCTGTTTCTGCGAGAAAGTCTAGGATATATTTTTTCTGACAAATGAAGATGCCGTGTTGTGATCTCAGCACTTCAATTCCGAGAAAATATTTCAATCTCCCCAAATCTTTCATTTCGAATTCCGTGAATAATCCCTCCTTTAGTTTCTTTATTTCTCCTTCATCATTTCTTGTAATAATCATATCATCGACATAGATTATGAGACATGTCACATGTCTTTCTCTATGTTTAAGGAATAGGGTATGATCTGAGTTGCTTTGTTTGAACCCGTATTTCTTCATTGCTAGAGTAAATCTGCCAAACCAAACTCTGGGAGATTGCTTTAACCCATACAGAGTCTTTTTCAGACGACAGACTTCTCCAATCCTGAAATTGTGTGAGAAACCCGGGGGTGCTTCCATATACACTTCATTTTTTAAATCTCCATGGAGGAATGCATTCTTTACATCGAACTGGTGAAGTGGCCAGCCTTGATTTGCTGCTCTTGAGAATAAAACCCTTATTGTGTCAATCTTCGCAACCGGGGAGAAAGTTTCAGAGTAATCAATTCCATATGTTTGGGTGTAGCCTTTGGCAACTAACCGGGCTTTATATCTATCAATTGCTCCATCTGGTTTATATTTCACTGTGAAGATCCAACGGCATCCTACAGGTTTCTTTCCGTGTGGTAGAACACATTTATCCCATGTTTCTCTCCTTATCAGTGCATCCATTTCAGCATCCATAGCATCCTTCCATTTTTCTGACTTTAAAGCTTGTTCTACACTTGAGGGAGTTTCTTCTGAGTAGAGACTTGCACTGAATGCCTTTGCTTCTTCGGACAAGTATCCATTTACTATGTTAGCCATAGGATACTGAGAACCTTTAGAGATTCTTTTTGGAGAGTACCGATTTGCTGGGATTCCTCGGTTCACTCTTGCTGGGAGAACATATCTGTTTGACACTTCTTCAAGTATAGGCTCTCCCTGTTTCTGAGCCTCTTCATTTGTGGATTCTTGTTGTTCTGACTCTGTGTCATTGCTGGTTTCGACCAACTCATGAGACTCATTAGTTTGAGAATTACTTGGTTGAGAATTACTTACCTCGGATATCAGGTTGGGGGGTATATCTTTGGCAGCACTGAAATTCGGACTCGATTGAACATGAACTTCAGGTGACGTGGTACTGTGAGTTGGACAGTTTTCTTCTGAGGCTGTAACATATCTCAACCAATCCAGTGTGTCACATGATTCCTCCCCCTGACCACTGTGTTGGGAAGAGTAGTAATATTTGGTTTCAAGAAAATCGCAGTTCATTGTGGTGAACATGTGACGTGTTTTGGATTATAACACCTGTAACCTTTTTGATTTATTCCATAACCTACAAAGACACACTTTTCTGCACATGGATCAAGTTTATCTCTGTATGATTTAGGTATGTGGACAAAAGTAGTGCATCCAAACACTTTGGGTTGGAGGGTGAGGGCCGGAGGAATTTTGGTGTATTCTTCAAGTGTTGCTAGTGGGGTTTTCAGTTTAAGGATTTTTGTTGGGAGTCGGATAAGAAGATAGGTGGCTGTGGCTAGGGCTTCTGGCCAAAACATTTTAGGAACATGTGACTCGATTATGAGCGCCCTAGTCATTTCTAGTAAAATGCAATTTTTCCGTTATGCGACGCCATTTTGTTCAGGAGTGTGAGGACATGTGGTTTGGTGACTATTCCTTTGGATTGAAAAAACAGTTTCAACTGTGAGTTCACATATTCTCCACCATTATCTGATCGGACAATTTGGATGGTTTTTTGGAATTGGGTTTGAATCATGGCATAAAATGAAGTGAATCTATCAAATACTTCAGTCTTATTTTTCAAAAAATAAATCTACGTCATTCGTGTACAATCATCAACAAAAATTACATAAAATCGAAAATTTTGTCCCCCAATTACAGGAGCGGGACCCCAAACATCTGAATGAATCAATGAGAAAGGTACTTCAACCCGAGTATTATTATGTTTAAAAGTTTGACGGTGACTTTTGGCTAACATGCAAGTTTCACAAGGAATTGATTTATTCAAAGGGAAAAGATCAGGAAATAAAGTATGCAAATAACTAGCAGATGGGTGACCCAACCTTCTATGCCATAACCATGCTTCTCTTTCTATTGTTCCATGAGCTAACATCACAGTACCACTTTGAGTCACTTCATCAACATAATATAGTCCATGTTTTTCAGTGCCACGCCCAATAATCCGTCCCGTCCTGATATCCTGTAAAAGACAGAAAGTTGGATGCATGAGAACAGAACAGTTTAGTTCCTTTGTCACATGGCTGACTGATAACAATTTGTGTGACAAAGAAGGAACATATAAACAATTAGGAAGTTTAATACTCGGAGAAACTTCAATTGTTCCACCAGTTTTTACATCCATTTTTTCTCTATTTGCAGCTTGGATGTGTGTTTTTCTAGGTTTTGACATTGATGTAAAATCTGACAGTTCATATGACATTGTGTCAGTTGCTCCACAGTCGAAAATCCAGGGACCCTTTGTTTTTTCTAAGCAATTTTCGGCCAAATTTGCACATCCATTTATTTTCGGGGGTTTTTTTTATAACTTTGAGATTTTGTATCACAAAAGATTTTTGGGAATAAAAAGGGGCATTTGGGATATTTCCCTTATCCCCTTTATCTGTCACCGAAAAACTCCCCTCCTCTTCACTTTCTCCAGCCGCCGCTAGCCCTCCGAATCCGATGTTCGACCGCCGGCCATCACTTCCGCCGGTGCTAGTATGAGTGGCAGGAGTGGTGGGAGGCTTCTCTCTTTCTGATTTGATGTTCTTAGTCCCTTTCTTGTGACCGTCGGTCCACCAATCCGGATACCCAACAATCCGGAAACATTGTTCTTTGGTGTGCTTCGTCATGCCACACTCGTCACATTTAAGATGAGATTTATCTTCTTTGGTGATTGGTTTCTTCCCATCATTCCGGCGGTAGCCTTTAGTTGCTAGACCGACACCTTCCATCTCACCGGGGCCGGCGATAAGTCCGGTGGCTATGCCTTGAGATTCATTGCTAGTTGCCCCCAGAATATTCTGGTGAGCGGCTTCTTTGCGAATGGTGGTATAAGCAGTCTCGACGGACGGAAGAGGATCAAGCCGGAGTATTTCTCGTTTAATCGGATCGAATTTCTGATCCAGTCCATTTAGAAACTGGAAAAGTTTTTGTTCAGATCTGACTTTTGAATATGTTTTGATATCTTCTGAGCATGTCATGGGGTTTGGATCGATTCTGTCGATTTCTCCCCATACCCCTTGAAGAGCAATCCAGAAATCTTCAAGAGATTTCTCATTTTGTTTGAGTTCATTGGCTTTAACATGGAGATTGAAAGTCTGTAGCTTATCTTTTCCACTGCTATATGTGATTACCAGGGCATCCCACAACGCTTTTGCAGTGGGTACTCGGTAAGGTTGCCCGCTATCACAGGTTCGATATTTTGAATGAGCCATGAGAACACGATTAAATCTTCTTGTTCCCATGTCTCGTAGGTTTCACTTGTTTTTGCTGGAGGTTCTTTGGTTAGGTGGGACAACAACGTTTTTTATTTTCCTCCAATGGCAACTCGGATCATCCGAGTCCATAAAGCGTAATTTTGGCTGTTTAGTTTGAGATTGATCTGAAGGTTATCAGATAGTTTTGGATTTTGTGATTGTTGGTTGATATTAGTTTTCAGGAGGTTTGCTAATTGAATAGCAAGATCAGATCCAGAGTCGCTGTCTTCGAACATGGTGGCTTAAGGTTTGTCGATGGTTAATGAGGCTAAAAGAATGATAGTTAGTTGGTAGATGATGAGATCGGAACGTGCTCTGATACCATGTTTACAAAGGTTTGAGCAATTGTTTAGTTTTTCTATTAAATTGATTTATTTACATTGTAAAACCAAGGCCCTATTTATACAAGAAATAATGAGTTAAAGATAGAAAAGATGACAAGGTTCATGGCTGCAAATTTGATCCGAAATTGATGGTGGCAATCTTCTAATTAGGGAAATGATGTATTGACTGATCCCTGTAATTCTTTCCTTTTTAACAATTATTATTATTATTATTATTATTATTATTATTATTATTATTATTATTAAATGCCTTATATATAGATATATATATATATAAATTTTAGAAAGTTATTATGTATATTTAACTTGTGCTTATGTTGCATTATGTCACAGTAGAAAACAAATTTATTTTAGAATCCATATTGTAAAATTATTGATTGTCAATTTAATAATAATAAGACCTACTCATAAAATTTATGAATTGATTGAAACAAATATAAACTCATATAACATATATTATAACTTTACCAAAAAGAATATTTAGATTCTACACATAATAATAGTTTTGGGAGGAAAAAAGAAAGTAGTTTAAAAATATACTACTCTCTTTTTTATATACTGTAAGATCTTTGTTTCATGAAATCTTAAGATAACAATAATAATATATACTATTAAAATTTACAAAAGAATTATAATTAATTTAATATTGGAATATAAAAAAATATTAAAAGATAAATATAAATTTATATATAATTTACTTTTTTAATTGGTTCTACTCAATTTTACTTTTGACTCTTTGGATCCGTTCGGTTCAGTTCTGTTCGGTTATCTCCAAGACCCGTGCTCCCCCCTAGTGAGTTTTTGTGTGTGTGTGTGGAATAATAATAATAATAATAATAATAATAATAATAATATATCATCATCATCGCAACAAAAACAACAACAACAATAATAATAATAAACAATAATAAATACTTGAAATCAAGTAACTTGTTTCATTATATAGAGAACAAATAAAAAATTTATGATCCAATAAAACAACTAACACATGATTCTTTTTCTTTTGCCTCTACCTTTTTGTACATCAGGTTCACCATCTGATTCATTATGATCTATCGTAATAGTCAAGTTACAGGTTGGACAACCTGTAGACGATGATGATGTAGGTCTCGAAGTTACATTATCATGCATTATGCTTGAAGTGATGCCAAATTGAGGAAATAAAATCGGGATGAGTTGAATTGTAGTCTATAACTTCCATAAGTGCATGATATGAGAGGCGGAAATGTATACTAACCCGACTCTAAAAGGGGATGTGAATGACTGACCATATGCTGTAAAATAATTAGAAGTGGTGAAATTTTGTTTAATTTCTTGTAGAGGCACATAGTAGTCAATCTGGATGCTACACCATGACGTCCACAAAATTCAAAGTCGATGGACCTATCGTGTTGCTTATAGTAGAGACAAATGATTATGGGCTATTGTGCGATGTAAGTTGTGGTTCAGTATCATGATGTGGATCAGGATCATGTTGCTTTTGATATTGATGACATGATGGTCGACGATTATGGAAATGAGCTCTAGCCCGCGCGTATATGTCTTCTACAGATCGTCTAAAGAGCTCCATAAGATACAGTTGCTCATCAATGACGAGTTGATTCAAAATATCTCATAATCCTTCCAGTAGTTAATTATCATATAAATCATATGATTAAATAAATAAATGCTTGATACAAGCGTAAATAACGAAATACGTACACACAAAATTATGTTCACATACCAAAGTTTCTATTGATGAATTTGGTTGTGGTTGGTACCCCACATCCATAGGTAACCCTAATGTTATTATACGTCGTGTTATTCTTTCATACCAACTCATATATTCACTATCGACTTCTGACTTTTGCCAATTAATAACAGGAATTGAATTGATATGACCACCTTTGTTGAGCCACCATTCTACAAATGAAGCATGAGTTCCAACTCAATTTGTAGTACTGCGCTCTCTACGTCATATATTATGCAGAGTATCAAGAATTACCTGTAAAATTTATTGTCTCACGCCAAACTGTCTCAATACCCAATCTAACTAATATAACTCAACAATAGAAAAATATAATAATATTATTTTTATTTTTATCAAAGACAATATATCTAATAAAATTTAAGTTGGTGGGTTTCCCAGAAATTAATTACTCCAAAAAAGGAATCTCATTCCATTTGCAGGCCCCATTTTCTTTTAATAATTTAAAAATATTTGCATGAATGTTGGGTATCAACGTTGCGTTTGTGGAAAGATTAGGGCTCAGATGGTGCCTGAGTTCGCCGCGATTAGAACACATAAGACAATTGATAGTGAACAGAAAGTCCCACTAGACTATCTTTCCCATAAAGCACCAAACCCTTCACCCGTAACATTTCTCTCTCAGCTCCTTACCACTCAAGAATCACAACCCTATACACTGTATATCTCACGAAAGAGATCAGACACTCAGTATAGACAAAGAAAGGTAGTGGAAGGAAAAGTCAGAGTGAAACGTACAACTGCAATGCCAACTAACAGACCGAACGATGTCGATCTTATAGGCAACCAGTCGCCGGAAAACCACACAGGGTCATGCGGTTTCAACTCTGCTATTAAGAGAGAAGAAGGGAACAAATGTGGGGGATAATGGCAGGTGGGCTAGGGTTAAGGAAGGAGAAAATGGGTTGGGCCCGTTGCCTTCGGCTTGGGTCCGGCAGAAACGAGCCCACCAAAATAGTTGGGCCAATACCCAAAATATATTAACAAGGAAGATGTGAGGGGTATAATAGATGATAATGGAAGATGACATTATCATAGTTGAGAATAAATAAATTAAGAAAGAAAGTAGCAATGAAGTCCCAATCCTTTGATACTTTTCTTGCATATCATAGTCTCTCTATTCTTCCATTGTTTTGTGGTTGCTTCAATTTCAAATATCCCTCTTTGTTTTCTGCCTTTTCCATTTATACAGTCAAACTAATTCATCTCATCTTTATTGCTGTTCTTAGGGATTAGGGATCAATCTTTTTCCCTGATGCACCAATTATACAAAATTATTATTACTCTCCTTTTCTAATTGCATCTCTCCCCACCTTTAGTACCTAAAAGCTCTCTGTCTGTGTGAGACTCTTATTGCAGATCTTTCTGTTCTTTAAATGTTTTTCCCCCACATTTTCTGTTTTGGTGGGATGATAATACTTTAATTGTCAGGATTTATGCTCTCAAGATGTAGATACTCTTCAATTCTAATTTACCCGATCTATATTTCATTCAAATTCTATTGTCCAATAATATTTTTTAAAAACATTTACCATTCTTGATTTATATAAAAATAAATTAATTTAATATTACATATAAAAATATTAGTTTCTATTAATAATAATAATCGTATTTTTACTAAAAATGTTCTATAATTTTTTTAAAATTTACAATAATGATAATTATTTTTATGTGATGGGCTTATCTCATAATTATATATTCCGGACACTATTTTGAGTTTATCATTGGAATAAAATAATTTGATTTCTGAGCATTTCAAAGTCCAATAAAATAGGCTTTATGAAATAATAATAATAATAATAATAATAATAACAACAACAACAATAAATAAAAATAAAGGAGCAAAGAAAGAATGAAAATATAACCCAAAAAAAAAAAAGAAACCAAAGTTTGTGTGTTTTACTCAAATATAACTTCTGGAATGCTCCGAGAACAGCATATGGAATCAAATATAATAATGTATTTCAATTCAAGAATTAAATCGATTAATCATAACTTTGAAGATTAGTTGTAATTGTGCCAAATGTGAAAATTTGGAATATGATTACAATGAGAATTAGAGCTGATATTTTCCTATTTGTTAAGAGGAAAATATCAACCCCAAATGACATGTTACTCAATCCATATTATTAATTGTGGCCCAATATCTTTCTAAAATTGCACTTAAACATAAATAATTAATTCTTTTATTTTTATTTTTATCGGCATTAAGACATATTGTATAAGTTGTCAATATTCAAAGATACTTTACAATAAAATTTTCACGACATTGATCATTATCTATTTCATAAAACAACTAAAAATATAGGGAGAAGAAGTTAATCATTAAATTAATGTCTCCATCATTTTGTTGAGCTTAAAATATGACATCCTCTTTGAACTGAATGCAACATCAATCGATTTCACTCATCTATCTTTTTTGTATATTTAATTTTCTTAAAATCCAAAAGTTTTTATATTGTTATTTATATTTAACAAGACAATATTGTAATATACTTCCACCATAATATTATGAAGCTTCTCCTATACGTCTTTAATAATATTAAAGTTGTATCACAATAGAGTTGGACAAACTTGAATCCTCTAAAATACTTTACAGTGAATTTTGAAGAGAGAGTGATATGGTAACTTGGATCCACACACATTTTGTATTCATGCATATTTCTCTCATCAAAATTTATAAGAAATTCACAAATAAAAAATGTCCATGATCTATTTCCTGAGTTGGACACTTTTTTTGTTCTTGTTTGTCAATGAGGATGCAATTGGTTAGGCTTTCACTTTTAACCTTTTATTTTGTCGGAAACTAAAGGCATATATATTATTTTAAAGAAAAATAGTCGGGAATAAAATTGTGATTGGATTGAAAAACTGCAACGATTAGAATTGTTTAAATAATAATAATAATAATAATAATAATAATAATAATAATAATAATAATAGAAGATTTTTTCATACACCTTTGCACAATTTTTTTGATAAAAATGGAAGAGATGAGATATCTAGTAACATCCAAGCACACCCTAATTATTTGGGTATTTGAAATGGACACTAAATTTTCAATTGACAATTTCAAACACCAACTCTTGATATTCAGTGAATTGAGGTCATTTTTTGCTCTAATTACATAATTTGGGAATTTTATGCAATTTGACACAATACTTGATCAAAATTTGAATTGCAATCCCCAAAGTTAAGAACCCAATCAACCATTTCATTATTTGCTATCGCTCCACCACACATCTCCAACCCCATTGTCCGAGATCAAC
Organism: Caryopteris x clandonensis; assembly: GCA_028749325.2. Taxonomy (NCBI): domain Eukaryota; kingdom Viridiplantae; phylum Streptophyta; class Magnoliopsida; order Lamiales; family Lamiaceae; genus Caryopteris; species Caryopteris x clandonensis. Next base: position 5,830,652 of record JAPYKT020000019.1, on the reverse strand, counting down.
TCAACCCTAGAAGGGCCAACACCAACACCAACCCCAACCCCTCCCCTGACGTGCCTAGAGGCGTCCGCATAAGCCGTCACACACAACACATGTGCATACTAACATATTTAGACACGACAATGAGGCTTCCATCCTTGCCATCTTTGATTGGAAAAATTTAAGAAGCGAAACCCCCCCCCCCCCCCAACTTTTTTATGATAACGAAAATATATTTTGACAGGATTCCAAAATTGGGGTTACAATACACAAATTGGCCTGAAAATTAAAAATTCAGCCAAAACTATGAAATTCAAGCTAAAATTGTTCTCACTTCGTGAAAAATAAGAATCGTTGTCTGAAATTAATGGCCAGAAATTTAGCGCTCGCTTAAGCCAAATATGAATCAATAGTGTCCCATTTCTGCAAATTTCCCACACAATTAGTCTATCACATTTAATCATGTGTCTGTACTGCAGCATCTAAAAGACTATTAATTTAGATACTGGTCATAACCAGCCATCAAGTGTGTCATGATAAAACATGCTCAACACATGAGCCATGACAACCTTAAAGACATCTAAATATATCTCAAGAAACAGTGCTTATAGATCATACATTTCTTGAGTCATCAAAGAAAATTTGAAGTGTTCAATGCATTTATATGTTACTGGAATTAAGGTTTGTGAGGGGCCAATTGTATTTGAAGTCCAAACAAACTGAAATCAAATTGATGAAAAGACTTTTGAGGATCAAAGGAACAAGAAGAGGACACCCGCGAAAAATTTGACAGACGAGCAGCAGACTGGGGCTCACGTGGAGCTAAGCGGGTCTTAGCTCCACGGGACTATAGAGTCGGGAAAAAAGTGAAGGCAGCCAACGACAATCAAAATTAAAGTTGTAACACACCTGCTGTTGGGGAACCAGATGTATGATGTAATGGAACGAAATTAAACTTATAACACATCTGAAACTGCAGAACAACATAGTGTAGTCAGTGATGAGGCATGACCAATACAAAGATGCAAGAAATTCAAACCAATGATGAAAACATTCTTTAGAAGCACTCCGATTAAAAGCTCACGGGGATACCATGGAAAACTACCATCCGTGAGTGAAATAATTGTTGCCTACACTCTGCATAAACAGCTAAGAACATGCTCAACATGAAATCAAGATTCCCAGCTACCCTATGCACTAAAAGTTCAAAATGTATTCCTTAATCTGTCTAAAATCCACTCAATTCAATAACATTCAACACACAAACAATACATATTTGGGGAACATGAATAACAGAACAATGGCAATGGTCAACGGTGGGCCGTCACCAGGGTCTCTATGAACCTCAAACCGTCAAATTTTGGAGCAGACTTTCCCTTCTCCAAGCAGGCCGCCTGTGAATTTAAGGACTTGCCCTTCAAACAAGAAGTGAAAGAGAATAAATTACAACGCTAAATCAAAGAAAATAAACCAGAATAGCGCATCAAGCCCAAAATTAAGAATAAGAAAATAATTGGGGGACAAATTACCGATCATGGATAACAGCCAAGCCAAAAAGATTACCTACATTTTGGGAAAAAAATCTCTAACAGATCCAAAAAAAAAATAAAAAAATGCAGCCTATAGGCTGAAAGAAATTAAAAATCATACACCACCAAATCTATGAAACAAAGTGCCAGTTTTGTTTCGCGTGAAAAACAAGTTATGGAAATTAATGAAAATAATCGACAGATATTACAATTAAATCGGAAAAAATTGATACCCGATGAGCGAACGTGTTAGATGCGATGCCACGGTCGCCGGAAGTGGAGGAGGAGGACGAGAGGGCAACGGTAGAAGCGGCGGCCACCGACGCAATGAGAGTACAAGTGCCCTTCATCTCTCCACCGTCAAATTGAAAGACTTCCTCAGTATACCCGCAGATCTACGAGAAAAAGGAGCACAATGGTCGAAACCCGACGAAACCCTGTCGCCGGATCTCGAAGATTTTTGCCCTCTGTCTTTGCTGGTGGTCTCCGCTTGTTAATTGCCTTGTTCGTAACGCTCTTTGACGAATTTCCACGTTTTCCACGTCTAATTTATTTTGCGGGATTTATTTATTTAATATCAAAATCAATACAATATATCATTTAAAAACTCCCGTCATAAAATATTGTTTAAATAGTCCTTTGGTTAAATTAAGATATAACTTAAAGAGAAATAATTAAGGATAAAAATATAGATTTTTTAAACAAAAAAATTAAAAAAAAATTCTAAATCCTCCAAATAAGAGACTGCAGCAAAAAAAAAAAAAAAAAATATATATATATATATATATATATTTGCACAAAGTTTCATACTTCTTTCTCTTAATAAAAAAAATGTCAATTATTTCGGTCTTATTCTTATTCTCAAATTATTATACTTCTCATTCTACAAAAGATTTTTAATCCATAAAATATCAATTGAAGAAGTCTTCATTGTTGAAATCACAACAAATAATAGAATGTATAATTTATTTTTAACTATAATCAATTTGTGCAACTGATATATAAGATTTATGGTGCTGCTATATACAATTTATACTATTGTTGTGTGTAATCTGTAAATTATGAAATTTTGGTATTACAAAACTGGTGTCGTTATATACATAGTATAACAATATCGATGTCTTTATTCTTCTTCTAAATATTGTATTAGTCATCATAATTTTTGTATATTCTTCTTAGGATTAAGACATTGTATGTGATGTGTTTGGTTGTAAGAGAGCCTCTAGATAGTGTAATTATGTCATAACGTCACTATTATCGTTATATGTAATTTGTAATGAAATGATATTGTTATTATTTTGCTAAATTCTATGTGAAGTGTCATATCTATAACTGTATAAAAGCATGACACTTTGGCTAAATTACAATTTTGCCATTTTTCCGCCAAAATTGTCTAGTTGTAACTTTTTTTTATTCACATTCATTAATCAACACAACACAACAAATCATCCTTACAGGCAAGATGATATTATTTTTTATAGTCTCTTCAGTTATCATTCAGTTATCATTAAAAAAACTGATGCATATATTATTCCATTTGTAGTTCATGTTTAAGTGCTTTTCAGTAAAGCTTAAACTGGTAATAAATATATTTTAATTTTTAGAAATATTTTCTAATTTTTTGCATTTTTAAATTTTTATTAAGTTCTAAATTTATTTAAACTAATTTAACCTAAAATCTAATTTTGTGTTAGTTTGTATATATAAAGTGATAGATGTAAAAAGCATTTCTACAATTCATTTTTTAAATGGTTTTCAGAAGTTTAACTTGATAAATAATAATAAAATTATTCAAAATTTCTGCAGATATACAGAAGGTTGCATATCCTCTCACATTTCAAAGTTTAATCTGATATAAAATAATAAAATTTAAACAATTGTCTGCAAATATACAAATTAAAATGTTGCAGATTCTCACATTTTGAAATTTAACCTAAAATTGTAATGACTCTTTACCTTCATGACAATCCTCTCACACCTTCATGAGAATCTATAAATTAGCTTTTTGCAGATATATACAAAGGTTGCATATCTCTCACAATTTGAAGTTTAACCGAATATAAAATATTAAAATCTAAAAAGTAGTCTATAGATATACAAAAAGTTGGAGATCCTCTCTCACATTTCGAAATTTAAATTAAAGCCCTAAAGACTCTTCAACTTCATAAAAATCCTCTATAAAAGCTTCACTACATATTCATGAGGCAGTTAGTAACTATTTCCATCATAACATAAAGAATCAGAAAGCAAGAAATATATTACAATGTGATAAGCTTTCTTTTAGAGTGATGTGGTTGATTTAAATATTTTATTTGAGTCAGTGGATATATATATATATATATTTATGTTTTAGTTCAATTAATGTTTTTGTTTTCTGTGCCAGAAACGAAGTAATTTTTTTTTATTTGTTTACTGCATTTAAGATAAATAAACAGTTGAAGAACATGGGGACGTTAAGGACACAATGGGTAGTGAAGCTTCGTTTGATCCGCACTTATCAGTTCATGCATATGGAAACAAAAAGGATTCAAAGTATGCAATGTATTTTCCAGGACTATGAGGTGTAGATTTGGATGCACATACAATTATTTATCAAAATAATCCGTATACTAAAATAATATTTATCAAATACTTTTGTATAATAGAGACAGTGAACTCACGCAAGCATAAAAATGACCATCATGCTCAGGTTGAATACTACATTCAATGAGGGAATTTTGTGTGCAATTAAGAATTTTATGGTCACAAACAACAAACTGCATTACAAACTTGCAACAACCAATACATGCTGATATGTATTAACGGTTCAAAGATGATTGAGATATTCGATGATTTATTTTCATTACAAGTTTTTGACTTCAAGTCCTTTAATGATATAAGCAATGTAGACAAACTCAGTGAAAATGAAATGTTTGGTAACTACAATTAGTTTCTATCTATTATTTAAATTATTTTCTATCTATTATATATTACTAGCAAAAAGACTTAAGTTAAATGATTGTTTGCGTAGATGTGATTGGGCGGATTGTTAATGTTGGATCGCCACAATTGCAGAATTGCAGTAAACAAGAAACAAAGTGGATGAAGGTTATTCTCGAAGATCCTTAGTAAGTATTCTTATTTTTGTATTTTTGTTTCATGTTATACATTAAATGTGCTCTCATATATAAAATTTTATTTAGCCAAAATCAACTTCAGTGCACTTTATGGGATGAGTATGTTGATTTAATGTCAGAATGTGTTAGAATCGGGGAGAGGGGGATGCTACTATAATAATCCTACAGTTTTGTAGGGAAAAACTTTATAGAGGTGATAAATTTAGAGTTTAATGTTTTATAGTTATAGGTTATATTTTTATGTTTGCCAATGGAGCATTCTTTGGACAAGATAAATTTTGACTGCTACATCTACTATGAAGCCAAAGCTTGTATCCTGTTTGAAGTTACCTCTTATGGTGTATGGTGAAAATGTTTCATATCCAGGCTTCAAATTGTGGATTCCATTTCTAGGCCATTAAGATTGTATTGTGACAATTCAACTGCGGTGTTTATGGCTACAAATAATAAGAGTGATAGTCGAATTAAGCACATCGACATAAAGTACTTAGCCATAAGAGAACGTATTAAGGAACAAACAGTGGTAATTGAGCACGTCATAACCGAGTTGATGAGTGTTGATCCATTAACTAAAGGCATGCCACCAAAGAAGATCAAGGATCATGTAGCATTAATGGAACTTCCTTCCATTATGTAATTTAAAAACTGTATTTTGATGAAACTCATATTCAGTTGATATTTTCTTCTTTGGTTTTATTTATAGTTTTGTATAAGAAATATAATTAATGTTTGGACCTCGAATAAACTTATGGTTTGTTCATTAAGTTGTGTGGGTTGATATTTAAGGGGATTAAGATATATTATAACACATGAAAGATAATACTCGTTTAAGAGGATCTATCACCATGATTGGTGTTTTTTTGTTTCCTATATCGCTAATATAGAAACATATAGACAATTGGGAGAATGTAGGAACTATCTCCCTAATCAATATCAAAGATATTTGTGATAATGATTGATATGGTGAACATGATACTATATTGAAGAAAGAAAATGATTTATTAATTTATTGTTTCTGTTTTGGAGAAAGGAAATGATTTGACGATTATCTATTTTTTCCATGAAATAGAAAATCAATGACCCACTTATTCTTGAAAGAGAGAATAATATTTATGATGAACAAAAAATATATTAGAGGAACTATTGAAGAAAGTTCAATGCACCATCTAAGAAAGAGAAGAAAAACTTAGAAACACCGTACAATCGAAAGACTGGAGGTATATCCTTCGATTCAATTTTTCCTGTGCAGATTTTAAGTACGACAAACCTTTGTTTGATATATAGACATACTTGAATTTATTTTTGTTTTACACTATTCTCTAAAAATGTGGAAAATATTCAAATATATTGAATTTTTTTAATACCAAAAAATGAGCTAATTAATCATAGAATGTCCTAATAGCCACACCATTCTCATGACACATATATTCAATAAATAATTTTGATAAAAATTATAATATTTTGATATGAGACAAATTTTTATAGATATCAATATGAATTTTGAATATACTAAATTTTTTGTATGATATTATTAAATATTGATATGTACCAAAATTCTTTGAATAGAATGTATCATACTTACTAATACTATGTATATGACACCGAAGTAACCCTAGTTGCAAAAAGTGAGGAGAGAGGATGGGTCCATGAGGTGGCGAGTTTCAATTTCCAAAGGCATAATATTTAATCACTATTGCTGCGTGCAATTGTTTGAGTGAAAGCAGTGGAACTTTATTAAGCTTTAAATCACCTTCATCCCATTCAGAGATTTCAGATTTCCAGTATTAGTTTTTTCACTTTTCAGAATTTTTTTTTCTTTTTTTATTTTGTAATTTTGTTATTAAAATGTTGTAATCTTTATTAATGGTATTGGAACATAAGAAAAAATATAATAATTGAATAAACGGAAATGAATCCCTCAAATCTTTTTTATTGATGTAGTTCTCAAAGCTCTACTTCATCTAAACTTCCTAATTTAATCTCTACATATCTTTAGTAAACTACTTGCACAAGCTTAACAGTAAAGTTAGCCCATAATAATTGTGACAAAAAAAAAGTAGCCCATAATCTTGATAGTTATAAACTAGAATTTATTAATTTTGAGTATTAAAATTTAGAGAACAATAATAAAAGTCGTAAAAATAAATGATGTATATTAAATTAGGTTGAAGTTTAAGGACCAACAATATTTTTTTTTCCAAATTTCTATATTGGGTTTTAGCAAAAGCTCCTCGATGGCAAAGATAAGACAACTTATAAAAATTACTTTTGTATTGACCATAAATAAATCATTTAAATAAATGTACACCAAAATTTATATTCACAAAATGCGTAGGTCTCCTTGTAAACAATGAAGTGGATCATAATTTAAAAATAGCAAAACTGCGTAGATCCATATTCACAAAACATACAAATCATACCTTCTCTGCGTACATTTTTTTTTTCTTTTCTACATATGTGTATTGGATATAATACTTTTTAAATAAAAAATAATTTTTTTAGATTGAAAATTTTTTACTTTTCGCTAAAAAAACGTATTATATATATAATTTCTTTTTGTAATTGATCCATAAATTACTTTTATCATTATAAAATAATCTTTTAAAAAAATCTATAAAAATATTACTTTTTACATTAAAAAATTTACTTATATTCTAAAATGTAGAGAAAAATCCACTAATGGGGCTTTAGGTCAAACTTATGAGATTTTCAAATTTTATAAATTGCGCAGATCATTTAAATTGCTCAAACCATTCACATACAAGAAGATTTATGCATTTAGTGCGGATCAACTCATTAATATAACTCGTTTCTAGTTATAAAGAGAATAATATTTTAATATTCTACATGTAAAATAATAGTATACATCCTTCTCTCCTTCTATAATATAAAGGAAGAACAATAAAAATATTTCTCTTTTAAATCATGAGAATATTTCTTTTTTTTACACGTGTCTCCACAAGTAGATATATGTCTTCTACACTTTCTTTTTTCTTTCTATTTGTATATTTCACTAGAACTAAAATAATCAAAATATATGTTTTGGTTCAAATCTATATGTAATATATTATATATCAAATTAATCTTCTTTTGTAATCTTTAATATGATATTAATGTTGTATAAATTGAAATAATAATTATATTTAAAGTATGAATATGATTTTTTATGAATTGAATATAATTTCTTAAATTTTGATATATATGATAGATTTGAATAAATAGTACATCAAAATTTTAAATGGATGTAAGCTAAAAAATATATATTAATTTTATATAATGTTATAATTTATTGTTTAATTTCATTAGTCATTTAGTAATTTAAAATATTTATTTGCAATTTAGGGACAATTCAAAATTCATTTCAAAATATCATACAGTTTATTATTTAATAAAATTTATTTTAAAGAAATAAAAATATAATGTAATATAATAAACTATATTCTAAATTGAATATTATTTATAAAATTGATATAAATAATAGGTTAGGTACATTTTTATAATAATAATAAAAATAATTTTAATGTAAATTCTTAATACAATAAAATATAGGATTTTTCTAATGACACCACAAAAATTACTTTGCACACCACATTAATATTTTGGACAAAAATAGACATGGTGTAAATGTCATGTATATCCTTATTTTAATTAAAACATACAAAACAAATCAACATATAGAAGGGGTCTGGCCAGGGTACGCCGAACGCATAGAAGGGCATTCGGTCAATCAGTGCTGAACGCTTTGCAAGGCGTTTGGCCAACCAACGCCGAACGCTTCGCAGGGTGCTAAACTTATATTTTTGTTGTTTTTTAACATGAACGCTAAACATAATGAAAATATTACCTAGAGGATTCGAGACATTGTCACCTTCTCCATCCATTACTCGTTGCTGACAAAAAAAAAAAGAAGGAGAAGGAGGTGTATGCGCAACAGTTGGTGATGGGTGGGAGAGAAAGGAAGAGTGTCGCATTAGTTGGTGAAGTTAGGGTTTGGGGGATTTTGAATTTTTTGTTTTCTTTTTTTTTCTAAATTGGTAGAATATGTATTTTAGGGGTTGGTTTAGTAAAATTAAATTTTTAAATATATTTTATATGGTGTGTATAATAAAAATTATATACAAAGTAATTTTTATAGTGGTATTAGAAACACCCTAAAATATATTATGTCCCATGCCCGAGTGGACTCATATAGTTTACCAAATTGAAAGGTGGAGGGAGTAGAGGATTAAGCCAATTGTAAATGGGGTGCTATGGTCAATCACTATCCTGCGGTTGATGTGGGACTGATCAGACAAGCTTGTCTTTAATTTGTTACAGTAAAACCATCTCTAGTAGCTTGCATTATTCTATTATAAATTTTGCAAGAATTTAGCTTAAAATTTATATACTCTCTCCAACAGTCTCCAACAGTTTGCACTATTTTCCCACTAAAAATTAATATTACACAATAAATATTTGTTAAAAACATTATATATGTAATTTTATTTAACAATAAATTTTGAGATAATATTTATTTTACTTATATTCTTAAACTATCTTATTCAAAAAATATATTTGTAAAATTGAATGTCGGGTAATATTATACAATTCTATTAAATTTGTATATAATATTTAAAATCTCATATACTTATTTAAATTATATTTTTATTATTATTTAAATTACATATCATATGATTTTAAAAAATTTAACTTAATTTCAGTTTGAATAATTGAGATAAAAAATTACAATATTAAATATTAAAAAAATATATAATCATATAAAGAAGAAAAGGAAAACAAAAGTAGCGCAATAAAAAAATTTGCGGTAAAAGTGATGCAAAAATTTAAAAAACTTCAAATTGGTGCAGAGAATGGAGTACTGCTAGAGGGTGAAAACTGAAGGCAAATGCCAAAATAGCTTGTTGTTGGAATAGACGTGTAGTGTCCCAGAACAGAAGAAGCCACCGTATGTACAGAAGAAGCCACTGTATGTAAACCCCATGGAACTGCTGCCTTCAATTACTCATCATCCAGAAATAGAAAGAAATACTCTCCCTTTACCCAGTCCCAGAGTGGAGCCATCAATATCAAAAAACAACAAAGACATATAATTTTATCATAAATGACTCGATCTTTAGTTTGATGACAGTACAGATAATAAAAATATTAGTTATTCGCACGTAAAGCAGATGCATAATTACAGAAAACAACAGCCTTTTGATATCTTCAAATGTGTTACAGTGTTGGAATTTGGGGAGATACTGTTTGGTTTATTTTGAGAAAATTGGGCACTATAATTTCTGTGATTCCTTGAGTAGGAAGAAGTAGGGTTTCCACTTGCAGTGTGCATTTGTTTGTGGTGTGTGTCTTGTGAATCACATGCAGGCTGACAACCATGATGCGCTTTACACAGAAATTGCATTCACAAAATGTGTTTTATGAATTTGAAAAGAGACGTGATTTTTATTTTTATTTTCATATTAAATTATCTCAGAAAATGAAAAAGAAAATAGGAAATAGAACTTCATAGTAAGTAGTACATATTTGGTGTGCATGTTAAAACTTGAATTTGTGATGTGTTCCAAACAACACGGAAATATTTATTAATGTCAATATCATTAAACTTTACGACACATTGTTTAAATACATGCAATCACATATGTATTAATGATCATCTACCATCATGAATACTTGTTATTTGTTTATCAATGATATATAAAAAAATATGTTCACAAACTTTAAATAAAATTATAAATATTTCTACAATAAAATTTTAACACATTGTTGCGACCAGTATATTAACACATGATCACAATAACAATATAATCATATTATTGTATCGTTGAGTAGATAATTACAAGACCAAATGTGATGAGACAAACAAAAATCACTTATCACTAATTATTGCACAGTGAAAATGATACTATAAAAGGACAAATCTTTGAATTTTTGTAAATATCTTTCCTCCATATTATGTGGAGTATAGTTTGGACAAATTGGTACTAAATATCTGTATTTTTCCAAATATTTTTAGTACTCATGCGATTTTCAATATCGAATGAGGATAGAAACCTATAATCTTTTTTTTTTTTATTAAATAATAATAGAATGTGTTTTTTTGCTATATCATTATAATATAGTAAAAATTAGATTGAATATGAGTAAATATTGATATGCTAAGATTTATATTTTGATTTGTAAAATAGGAAGGAAAAATGTTAAGAATGAGAATGATTCTATCTAAATACAATAAATTGATTTCGTGCACTTAATACATCATACTTTTATTTTAATATATATTATCAAGTTATTTTTGAACTTTTATTTTAACGTCAACTAAACTATATAGTTTCTTACAGATATATTTGTGGTAAACTTGGAAATTTAGGTCAATTTTATGCATATTAAATTCACTATTTTAAAATAAAATTCCATCATTTTTTAAAATTTTATCAATATTTTCGTAAATTCAAGTTTTTTTTATCGATATCTATAAACGAATTGATATTTCCGTAAATTCAAGGTACACATATTTCATATATACCAATATTTTCAACATTTAGTTTTAAATTTGTAACACTTTATGTTTGGGATTAATTTATTTTAGTAATTTTACTTATTTTTAGAACCTAATTTTGAATAATTAAAAAAAAATGATGTTGGGGAATTTAAGAGCCGATGAGAAAGAAAACAAATCATAGAGTGCCTAAACTAAGTATGTGTATAAAGAAATCAGTTCCTGAGCTGAAGTAACCAAAGTTTAGGAACCTGAATATATTCAATAAAATAAAAAAAGGCTGGAAACAAATGAACTATAACCGGAAATCATGACAAGAGGTGGAAGTACAAAAGAATTGATTCTGCCTCTTATTTTCCAGCAGGAGATTTTCTTTTTAATCAAACTACAGATTTTCAATAAATGCCCATGGCACCATCTGATGCCCCCTCCTTCTGGCTCACAAGTCACAACCCCCTATCCGTTCTCACGAACTTTCTTGCGACCCCAAATATAACGGCTTTTGTCAACAGCCCTCGGTCGAGCGTACAAGCAAGGGCAAGGGCCCCACCAACAACGAGGACCTTTGGGAAACCTCTTCGTGATGGCTTGTCTATTGAAACTGGAGGCTCCGACTCTGATACGGTGCTTGAGCTCTCTGGGGCGTCCAGGGAGTCGAGATTAAATTTTGTGTTTATCTGGGCCATGCAAGCGCTGCGCGAAAGTGGGGCTCCTGATGCACGGTGCTTCTGGTAGGCACGTAGGCCAGGGTCAATCTTCTTGACAGCACCCCACATACCTTGACGCACACCGAGTTTTGCGATTTCCCAAGGAATGCCCATGTCTTCGTGATGGAAGAGTAGAACCTCACAAGCAGTCAATCGCCTGTCCCTCTTTGATTCAGCTAAAATGTGACGAAAAGGGAGGTTAATTAGAATTTAGAAACTGAATCATAACCAGCCAAATATACAAATCTATTTTCCGCAAGAGAAAAAAGTTTGTGTTCAATCCACAAAATTGAAGCCATTCTTTATTTCTCACAATCACATGAAATACGAAAGGAAATAATGGCACTGCTAATTGGATAAGTAGTTCTTTGAACTAATTCAGAGCTTCCTTCTTGACAGACTGGAATACTAGGTCATTGTATGGAAAATCAGTACCTGGACGAATAAACCAACTGGAATAGTATAAATCAACTCGTCTTGGCTTGCTGCGACGAGGCACAGAGGAGCATGGCACACCCTATAACATGAATAACTAATATTAGTTTATGATTATCTCAATAAAATATAACATGAATAGATAATATTAGCATATGATTATCTCAAGAAAAATAGAGGCTAAATGGAATGGTAACCAAAACAAAATTCGTAATCTAGCCCGAATGCATCTTAGTTCATGTATTATTTCATAAGTGCAAGTATATTACTTGTATCTGGAGGATTAATAGAACCACTTAGGGTGGACGAACTGACTTAGAATCACTAAACAATATAAGCACATCCTATGTACCTTCCATTATGGAAACCACAGTAATGATTTAATAACCCCATATAGAAGTAAGTTAACAAAGTCTTGGTTCACTGCACAAAACCTCGTAACAAAGATAAAACAAGCCAATTTCAGGACTGGGCTATTGCATCAAGTCTTGACGAAAAATTTGAGAAGCTGAGTTATATACTCTTAAATGACTAGGAGAACGAAGAAATATTACACAACTTATTCGCATGCTTGCAAAACAAATAAACCAAATCTAACCATTCCCACAGCATGCCAGACTTGAACACAGATTGAAGCTTTTGCCATCAACTAAAGAATACAAAGATCACTAATCTGTCTTCTTCTTACCTTTGTTATACAGTAATAAGTTCGTCCAGATTCCCAAATTCGACGACCAATGATGTATTCTCTGTCACTGCAGAAGAAGGGAAACTGCACCACAACAAAAGACCGTGTTCAATATTCCACCAACACAATTAGAGCATCAAAATTCTCTCCAAAACATAGAAGAGAAAACTATCCCTACCTTGCGTACCCACTGAACAACCATAGTCCCGGTTTTGGGGCATTCCTCTAGAGTTTCGGAATGTAAAAGCATATCATCCCATGTCAATCTGAATTCGTCATCCCCAAAGAAATCCCTCAACATTTCGGGGGTGGCATCTTCGTAAATAGTTCGACTACGATATTGTGGAGGTCCAGTCTATAGGAAAACAGAAAATTGCAAGAACTAAGTTCAATACTTCAGCATTACAGTCCAAGAATAATGCACATAATCAATTCTTGATTGAATTTTATCATCATATCAAGGGCATAAATACAAATTGTCCACCAAGTAAGTGAATAGGAGAAGAATTTCACCTCAGGGTCTCTTCTCCAAGCTTGATAGCTCATATTAGGTGTCGATCTATCCATCATTTGGATCCAAGTAGGGCCGCCATCTTTTTCTTCAACAAGATTATGAAAATGCTTAAGATCATCATCATTCACAGGTCTCGATTTCTCAACCTCCAATTTTGACGAACTAAACACAGATAATTCAACTTGTTAACGAACAGTCAAATTTGGAATATTACAAGAACCAATTAGGAATCAACTAAAAGAATCCATCGATATTACTTCCAACAAGCAATCAAAATTCTTAACAATCGAACACGTTGCACAAAATAAAAAATGCAAAATCTTTGCAACTAACCTGCAATCAGGATATGAAAGTGAAGGGGGAGATGAATTTTCCTTCTCACTGGCAAAATCGGGAATCCAAGAAATGCAGGTGGGAATTTGCCGTTTGAATAAGCTCACCATGGGGATTGAAAAGTGAGGAAACACCGCCGCTGATTTGTTTGAATCAAGAAAATCGACATTCAGATTAGCCCATTTGGGCTTCCAAGCCCAACCCACTAAAACCCCGACAAGAATAGCCACCCAGATGGGCGCCATGAACACCATAAGCTCAGCCATCACATCTCCAATGGTGGGCTTTTGCAGAATCTCAAGAAAAGCAGAAATCAAAGCCATAAAAAGAGGACGACTGAAGATAAATCAAGAGAGCAGAAAAACCCTCGATTCAATCGGATAAGGATTCGGCTTTTACGCACAACGATGACTCGAGGGTTCGAGGAAAGGATTGAATTGTCCCCCCAACCAACCCGAATGGAAAGAGGGGGCAAAAACTGAAAAGAAGAAAGGGCAATGGATAAGATGGACTAATATATACGCAATAAAATGTTTTTTAAAAAACTAGAGTTTATTACAACAATTAATTAACTGGTAGATTTTGCAGAAGTAATAGGAGTGATAAAGACAAAAATATATGTGCTGTACGCAAACGAAATGTGAAGAGAGAGAAAGAGAGGGAGAGGCGGGAGGAGGATAAGGATGTGAGCGTCAGAGAGAAGCGGTAGCCAAAGGCGTTGTAGGATTGCTGTAGGGCCACTCCAATTTAACTTCACAAGATTTAACTGGTTTTCTTTATGCAGCTTTTCTACTTCATCATATATATGCATACATACATATATCTTGTATATCTTCAGATCTTTAATGGTGGCTTCTTGCAAAGACTAACAGCCACAAAATAGCAGAGCTGTAAATCCCCATACAGAATGAGAATTTGCAAAAGAATATATTTAGTTGGTGGAAAAAAAAAGATAAATTATCAACTATAGTGGCTTAGAATATAATATAAAGTAGTAGTGGGTGCCTCTTCAATATACTAGTTTGGGTTGTTCTGTTTGGTTAGTGAGTTTATACAAATATTATTGCGGTGGGTTTGGGTTTTATAGTAGGCGATCTGGTCAATTTGGTCTGTGACCGCGTTCTCATTTTTCACGTTTCATCACCACTCATTTCACTTGACTTTTCAAATCTTTTTATTAGATTGCACCGTATCTCAATCCGCAAAACTATTAAATGTTTATACGTTCTTGATTTAAATTTTTTATTCTATTTTATATTTAAATTTTATAATATCTAATACAATTACAATTTTGTGTGATTCATACAATATTTTATTATGTTTACATATTTTCAATTTATATTTTAATTTTATCAATGCATTCATGTGTCATAAGATTATGATTATGAGTGATTCTTATTACATTTCCATATATACTTTTTTTGTAAAAATTAATACTTTATGATTGAATTATTTATTTATATTTTTTAGACCCAAAAATTTATATGCATTAAGTGCACTATACAACTCGATGTAAAGTATTATTTATTTAATTAAAATGTATTATATTATTTACTTAAAAAGCACTACTGCTAATTTATTATCTTGGAAAAATAATAATACTTTTCATATAAATAAAATTATTTTTTAATTAAACAAGTAATATTTTACATCCAATGCATGCATGGCGTATCCAACGTCCAACAAACTTACTTTTTTTGAGGAGGTGGTCTTATTATTTTTATGTAATGACGTGTCTATGTTAGAACATGGTTTAGTTTGATTATATTTATGGGTTTCCAGCTTTAGGGCCTTTGATGGGTCAATCAAGACATGCCTCCTTGTGTTCGCCCAACGTGATTTATTAGTGCCTTGGTTTTATATAGACCTGACTTAGTTTTATGTTGTACTTTATTCTTATTATATAGTTTTATTTTTCTTTTGAATAATTTGTTGCCTTGTAATGGTACTTTTCATAAAGTATTTGTTGTTGTTAGATTAATATACAGGGTCATAAGGTATTACATTTTTGATTAATCAATTGAATTTTTAATATTGTAGTATTTATATTGTTAAAAAATATTTTTATCGTAAAATTTTATTTTTTTCATAAAAAAGGTATATATCTAAACATACACTAAGAGAAAAAGTATATTTGCGTTGATCCAGACTAAAACAGTTCAGATTAAAACAATCAAGA
Source organism: Caryopteris x clandonensis (assembly GCA_028749325.2). NCBI lineage: Eukaryota > Viridiplantae > Streptophyta > Magnoliopsida > Lamiales > Lamiaceae > Caryopteris > Caryopteris x clandonensis. The sequence goes on along the minus strand of JAPYKT020000019.1, from coordinate 5,814,679 downwards.
CACGTATATTTTTTATTATTTTAAAGTAGGATTCAAACATATAAGAAAAATAATGTATTTTGCCTAAGTTATGAAAGTTTTATCACTTCTTCTACTTTTTATCCATACATCCTTTCTATTTAAATGAGAAAAATAATATTTCTAAAAAGACTATAATTTTTTTCTCAGAACAAGAATATATTTTATACATCTTATTGAAAACAAATGTAAGCTTTGTCAACCAAATTTTATTAAACTTTTGACAATTGAAATGTGGACTATTTTTGTATTGATATCAATTCAAAGCTTCTTTTCACGTGGTTGAACATTCTTATAGGTTTAGAGCAATATTTTTCTTTAATAGGGATTCGGGGGAATTAGCTTCCATTGGGGGTATTAGCTTCTAATGGGCCGCAATTCTCAATATGATAGAAAATAGAGAGGGCATGTAGAGTTAATTGTTTCTCCCAAATCGAGGATAGAATCAAGTTGAGAATAATATTTTCGTCTCATTTTGATATATTAATTTTAAAATATGTCAAATTATTTGTGCTGGCGATTTTGTTTAATTAAAACTAATTCTGTTAATATGTTGAAATAAATTATTCACCTTAACTTCTTCAGAAATTAGACAAGAACCAAATAAAAATACAAAACATAACAAGGGCTGGGATGGGGTTGAGGAATGTCTTTCCTACACCATCCCGTTCCATGTGCATCCCTGTACACGGGATTCCAATTTTAAGAGTTAATTCAATATTTAATGTCACATACATATATATAAGCTAACAACTATTCACCATGTTTTTTGCACCTTATTCATTTAAATAAAAAAAATATTATTATTAGAAGAAAAAAATATTCTTACTAATATTAAAAGGTAAATATTTATAATAATTAAAAAAAATCGATTCCATCTTCCCGTTCGTTTTTGGACCAATTAATTTAAGAAAATGACGCTTAGTCCTCCATTACTACCACCCCTCCCAAACATCAAAATCAATAGACAAAACAAAAGTCATCCTCGATTTGACAACAAACCCATAAAATTTCTTAAAAAATGACTAACCCGCGAAATCTAATCACCATTGCTGGTTCTTCAGTCGCCGTTCATCACCACCGGCCACCTAAGCCGCCGCTCGCATCCCCCCTCAAACCAGCCGCCACCCACAACTTCTTTTGCCCCATTGGAGCAGTAAGTCAGTACATAAGGATACAGGAAAAAATTGAAAGAGAGAGAAAGAAAAGGAGGTGGGGCGTGGGATAATATTTCAAAATTTTAAAAATAATTATTCAACTCATTAAAAAAATTATATTTCATCCATAAAAATTATTTTCATGCTTTAAATGTAATTAATTGTTTCAACATATAGAATATTGGTGTCAAATTAATAATTAAAAAAAAATATTAATTTGATATATGATATGTTAAAATGAAATTTAAAACGAAAAAAAGTTAAAGTAAAAATAGGAGAGAGAAAAAAAGTAAAAGACATGTGTAGAGACACATGTCACCCGAATGAGAAAATTCTAACTATTTTTTTTATATAATAGATTGATAGATAGATAGATAAATGTGGGTGGCGTGGATCAAGAGAAATATTATGAATTGAGAAGTCACGTCCAAATATGGGTTGTATATACATACTAATATAAGAATAAAATAGTTTTCTAGCCTATCTTCAATTTGTAAAAGTTGAAATATTTTTAAACAATGACGTATCAACTTTTAATTAGTGGTATTTATGTCTTTTATTTTTTAAAATATATTTTTTTAATTTGTTAAAATATAAATAATATTTTTCGTTTCTAATTATTTTTTATAAATAATCTATCACATTAATCATTTTATAACAATATTAAAGTTTACACCTATATCGTATATAATAAAATGAATTATTATATTTAAAATATATATTTAATTTTGTATTGATTATTGAATTAAATTTGAATATTTATTAGGCATTATATTTAAGTGAATCTTCTTATTTGATAACAAAAGGAATAACTTTTTTGATACAGATTTATATATTTTTACATGTCTACCAATAATATAATAAAATATTTTAAATACTTATTTACTTAAAATTATATTATATAGTATATATTATAAATTGTATAGCTAGATTGAAAGAAAAAAAGAGAGAGAGGGAGAGAGAGGACGGGGACGTGGGGTTAAGATTTGTTGTGGGGTAATTAATGACAAAGTAAGATTACACAACGTGAAATGTGAATTCTAATGAGATGGCTCTCTAACTAATAAAAGCAAATGCATTGAAATTTTACGCACTATCTGATCTACTGTTCGGACAAGTAGGTTAACACTCATCTTCCATCTTTCATTTTTACTACTTTTTTGTTGTTGTTGTTGTTATTTATAATATTCAATATCTATAACACATTAAACAGTTTGTATATAATTATGAGGGCTTCTGTAGTCTCCCAGGAATACTGATACACCAGAAAATTATACATGCTATAATAGGTTAATAATTTGTAGATTTTTTTTGGGTTGGTGGATTTTTTTTAAGGCAGTGGCCTTTTAATATTTTGAAAATAGATTTTTAATGTTTTAGATTTAAAATATATTATTTCACTCAAATTTATAAATAAATAATTTATAGTTAAATAATCTCTTGTATATACTGAAATAAATAAGTAGTTTGTAAATAGTAATTATTTTACAAAAAGAAAATTTGTTGGGATTTAATTTATATAAAGAAATACATTTCAACAAAGAAAAATATATAAATAAACTCTCGTTATAAGTAGTATTTTGAATATTGACATTTTATAAAGTGTTTGTTTTTATTTGATGCAAATAGTAAAAATTGTTTTGAAAATTTCAAATAATTCTTTTATTTTAAATTATGTCTTAATATACTAAAATTTTCATGTAATTCATGTAATCATTTTATGTAATTATTCATGAGGATAACAAAATATTATATTAATACAAAATCATTTTTCGAATAAAAAAACACAATTAAATATAACATATTTACAACCAGCCCCCAAATATTGTAAGTATATAAAATTATAAATATTATATGTTAATTTAATATAGATAACCTACAGAACTATATTTTATTTTATTGAAGGTCATCTTAATTATATTTTTCACAAATTCTTATATAAAGAAAAAAAAAAAAGATAACAATATAGTTGGGCAAAAAATTCAAACGAAAGAGAGTTGAAAGAAAAAAAGAAATTAAAATTAACAGTAAAATAAGATGAATTACAAATAAAATCAAAACATAGGGTGCATGAAAATAGAAATAAAAGAAAAGAAAATTGAAGCAAAATGAATTTGGTAATAAAATAAGATTAAGTTTAAAAAAAAATATGTATGGCTGGAAGTTGGTTTCCAAATGTAAAAGACAAAAATGAGAGGAAAATTAATTGACAAATGACAATAATAATTTAATCATAATCCATTTTAAAGTGGGTAACTCATTGTTCAGGTAACAAATAGAAAAATTTAAGGATTGTGATTAAATATTAAGAATTTAATGGTTAAAATTTATTAGGGTTCCAATATCCCTGAGCCACTAAATAATTTTTCTATAATTCTACGTGTATTGAGTTTTTTTACTCCTTTATGTTATTGAGTGCAAATTAGTAACTTGAGGTGACAATTTGCGATACGATCTGACAACTGTCACGAGTCGAACACGAATATAGTAGGTTAGGGTTGACTTTTAAAGGGTTCGGGTCAGAAACAGATTAGACCCGAATAATTCAAATAAAAAATAGATCCGGTAGGGTCAACCCACAGGTCAACCCGATGACATGTATAATTATTACTTTTAAAAATATATATATATATATTATTGTAATTTCATAGAGTTTGAACGGTAATATTATAAAAAAAATCACGTATATAAAGAAATAACTTTATCACATGCTATTATATATTGTTAATTTCAATTATTATTTTATAAAATTATTGAATTGTACATTGACAAATATCATATTTCATTTTTTTTTGTAAATTTTCATAGATTTTTATAATATTTTTTTTTTTTTATTATTTTGGTCAATTGGGTTGGTCAGGTCAACCCGCAAAGTATTTGGGTCGAGTTCGGATTACAATTCTTGACAGATTGGCTAAACGGATCGAGTTCTGATTCATGCAAAATCTGTAATAACCATGTTCCAATCCGACCCATGAACCCGCAACCCAACTTATTTGACACCCCTAATTGTAACACAAAACATGATGATACCAAATCAAACCAACATAGCGCACCAAAAGATGAATGAAGGAAAAGAAAATCCAACTAAATTCACCGGCCCTTAAAAAACTCATAATAATAAATAAAAAATAAAATAAAATAAATATTGCCAACAAAAATATTTCTAAAATATGTTGAATTATTTTAAGATTTAGAAGGCCTTTAAAATCTACTAAAAAGGAGAAATTACTTTGCAAGACTTGGAACTTTCATTTTGTTACAAAAGTGGATGTTCCAAATGACATAAAAATTTTAAAACATTACGCAAAGATACGTTACAAGCACTTTCTCTAACTAATAAAGCTTGTAACTTCTGAAAACATTGCCTTTTTTTGTTTATAAACCCGGACAACCTCATGTGTACATACAAGCATTCCAAGAACAAATAAGTTTTGGGCTGGCTAAGTCAAGTCCATACCCATGTTGAGCCAAACTCATTCACTTTTTTAGGTGACAAATTGACGCAGCGTAAACGTCATAACACAAAGGATTAACAAACGATGAGACAAATCACCTTGATACTACGTATAATATTAGGCATTTCTCAAAAGGGGAAAAACCCCTTATTCAATATTCAATTCTTCAAAACTCCCCTAATACAAGTCCAGAAGTTCTATATATACTTCAACTAATTGGATATAACATAATCACTCATAACAGAAACCAAACCAACAGTTGCAAACCCAGGAAAAGAATGCAAAGATCAACGCTTCTTCAATGCACGATCACGTTTCTCCAAGAAATTCTATACATACTCCAACTAATTGGATATAGCATAATCACTCATAACAGAAACCAAAGCAATAGTTGCAAACCTAGGAAAAGAATGTAAAGATCAACGCTTCTTCAATGCACGATCACGTTTCTCCAAGTAATTCATCGCCAGCTCATCTCCATCACAAATTTGACTTTATCGACCTGAGTTAAGGTCCAACGTCCATGAACTACAACCCATGACACATGCACTCTTTGGTGAACTTTTTTTGTCTTTGCAAGTTATTTGTCCCTATTTTGTTGGTGTTGTTTTCTTTTCTTGCTATAAGAACCTTGTTCAACTATACAGTCCCTAACCTCCAAAGGAACTTTGTTCGACTTAGAATCTAACATTTAATTGTCATTTTCAATGCAGAATCTCATAACCCAGTCTTCTAAAGCTCTTTTTTTTTTAACTTATGAATAAGTTAGTTCTCGAAGTCTTTCATCCCAACAATATCTTCTCGATTAGTGCAACCACTTTGAAGGCATCAAACAATGTCATTCTCTTCGCATGAATTTTATGTAGAATCAACTGAAATTCTTGAATTTGTGTTATCATGGTTCTTGTATCAACCATCCAAAACTCTAAGAATTTTCCAACCACAAACGTCTTGGTTCCAACACCCTTATTATTATATTTTTTCTCGATCGAATCCCACAAATCTTTAGAGGTTTTGACACCACTATACATATTTTACAACTGATAAGGTAAGGATATTGTCATTTATTCAAAAATCTTAATCCATCTATATTAATGTGCATGATATAAACCAAAGATATGGAAAGGAAGGAAAGCAAACAAAACACAAGATACTTAAAGATACATACAAGGAATAAAAGATTCAATCACCAACTACCTAGAGATATTCAAGGAAGAGAAGTCACGGCTGGAAATATGGAAGGAAAGAATCTGATCTTCGAAGGAGATTTTCGGAAACAAATCAAGGTTGATATGATGAAGATACCGGAGGACTCAAGATATGAAAATATAAATAAGACTACGGGCAGAAGAGGGAATGCATCTTTGTTACAATCTATTAACCTTATACGTGCTAAAAGTGGTGGAGAGGCTGGTGGAGAAGCTATCAGATTCAGGAGAATACGATAGCTCAACAGTACTCAAAGGCGAACAAATTGTGAACTACGCAGAGTCCATACAATATTATTGATCTATCGCTGTTTGGACTCGGGAGAGTTTAGCGAATTGCAAATGGGAGTTTGTATCAAAATCCATCTAGGGGACTAGATGGTCAAGTAAGGTATTAGAAGAAGTAGTTACAAAAGTAGACTAGTATTTAGGGGGAGCCTAATACGTGTAAGTTCTAGTTATAACATTTGTGGGAACAAATTGTTCTTCTAATAAAAGTACTTGAGAGGAAGAAGGGATTCTTCCTCATAAAAACCATAAAGATCTTTTTAGCTTCTGCAATTTCAATTACAGTTCGAACTACTGGTGAACTAATTCACACGCGCACAAATTCTGATCTTTCAATTGGCATCAGAGCAGGTTCCAGTTTTATTTTAAATAGGTAGATCCAGGGACAGACACATGGGATCATATGAAGGAACGTCACTATGCTCACCCTCACTTGATGGACAAATCTATCCATTTTGGAAATCCATGATGATCATCTATTTGAGATCCAAATGGTGTGGAGAAGCAATTCAAACAAAGTGGATGTGGCCGAAAATGCAGGATGGGAAGGACATAACAAAGATTCTTGACAAACCAAGAACCCTATAGACAGATGACGAAAAGTGTGTTGAAGATGCAAACTACATCGTATTGTAAGCAATCTTAACTTTGGTTGATGCAATGGGGCACAAACTGATCATACACTGTCAAACGGCTAAAGATGCATGGGATGCACTACAAAAACAATTTGAAGGGAATGAGTCAGTGAGCAAATCAAAACTATAGAGATTGACCACGCTATTCTACATAATTCAAATGACTGAAGAAGATAACATTGAAATGTACTTTGCTAGATTCAGTGATATATTGAATCAATGTTACACCCTTGGGAACACAATCAAATAGGATATCCAAATCATGAAAATCATGAGAACCTTAGCCCCTAGATTCAGAGAAAAAATTACAGTCCTGGAATCTTTCATGAGAGTCACACCAATGACGTTGGATGACTTGATGAGAGAACTAAGGACCTTTGAGATAAATAATAGAATAGACGTACCAAAAAATAAAGGGATGGCACTGAAGTCAGAGTCAACCACGAAACTGATCGAGAATGATGCAACAGAAATTGCTGACAAAATGGCACTACTAACAAAGAATTACAGCAAGTTCGTAAAAAAATACAACCAGAGACAACAGTTCACCAAAAGTTCGAACCTTGATGAAAATATTAGAAAAGGAGGAACCAGAACACCAAACTACAAACAAGGTAATCAAAAATACTCTGACCAATGCAGGGAATGCAGAGGATATGGACACTATCAAGCTGAATGCCCAAATTTTCTAAGGAAAAACAAAGCACTGAAAGCCACTTGGAGTGAATCTGAATCTGAAGGAGAAGAAGAACCTAACGAAAAAGAAATAGCATACCCCAGTAACTTTGCTACATATACATCATCAAAAGATCTGGTATGTCTCACTTCAGTTGTACGAACTGAAGAGGAATGGAAAGCACTGAAAAACCTGACTTTGATGATCCAACTCTAGAGGATCTGGAAAGAATGTACCTGGATGTAACATCCAGATGTAGCATAGCCACTGAGGTTATTCAAAGACTGGAGAATCAAGTAAAAGAATACAAAAGTAGAGGTGCAGTTGCCATGGAGCATCAAGAACTAAGTCAGGTGAAACGTGAACTACAAATCACAAGGGAGATCAATGAAAGGTTAAGTGATGAACTGACTGTATCTCAAAGGAATGTGAGAAACCTAAAACATAAGGTTCAACTTCATGAGATGGAAATAGAGTCACTCAAAATCAATCTAGAAACAACACAGGAATCTACTCACAACAACCACCAGGTGAGCACTTCATTAGCTAATAAACTAACAGAAATTGTTTCCAAATTACAGGATAAAAACTATGAGATGGCTGAACTCTGGGCTGAGCTAGACAAAGCGGTGTGAACTATACAAGGACTGAACAAAGAAAAGGTTAAATTTGATGAGATCCTAGCATACGGAAGGTCACAGAGTAACAAAACAGGAATTGGATACACTGAAGAAAGACCATCTGGATCAACAACCCTTGTATCAGCCTCCTTTTCAGTGGTCAAACAGGAAGGTTCAAGTACTGCAAGTGAGATAGGAAAACAGGACACAAAAGATACAAGAAAATTCATTCCTATTTGTCATTATTGTGAAACACCTGAACACATTCGACCAAGGTGCTACAAAATTAAACATGACATCCGATCAGGTAACATCTTTAATTGGAATATATACGGTGTCCCTGTGAAAACTTCTACATCATCAAAAACTGTCAAAGTAAGAAATGTTAAAAATAGAATATCACATGTAAAAAAAATATGGGTTGCTAAGAACAGCATGTGTCTTACTTCATCAATAGTCTCACTCAAGGCGAACAATACCGAAACATGGTTTTTTGACACCGGATGCTCCCGTCACATGACCGGTAATGCTACATATCTTACTGATATCACTTCAATAAATAGGGAATTAGTGACCTTCGGTGATGGTAAGAGTAAACGAGTCATTGGACAAGGAACTCTCAATATACATGGCCTGCCTAAATTATCTAATGTGTTCGTTGTTGAAAATCTTAACGCAAATTTGTTAAGTATCAGTCAAATTTGTGATCAAGGACTACAAGTGAACTTCACTCATGACAAATGTATAGTTGTTGATAGGAATGATAAATGCATACTTACTGGAACTCGATCTACTAACAACTGTTATCTTCTTGACATGAGTCATGTATGTCATAATGCCAGTACAGGGGCAACAGAAGTATGGCATCAAAAATTAGGGCATATAGGATACAACCACCTCATTGTCTTGTCAAAGTCACAATGCATTCGAGGGTTGCCTAAACTTCCAAACATAAATCAAGGAATCTATGGACCTTGTCAACTAAGCAAATAGGTAAAAAGCTCACATAAGGTAACACCAGACATATGCACGGAATAAATTATGGCATTATTGCACATGGACGTGATGGGACCAGTTCAAACTAAAAGTGCTGGAGGTAAGAGATATATTTTTGTGTGTGTTGACAATTTTTCAAGATATACCTGGGTAAGATTCCTTCGAAAAAAATCAGAAACTTTTGATGAATTTGAAAAATTGATACGATTACTTGAAAATGAAAAACAGGACTCCGTTGTTCGAATACGAAGTGACCATGGAAGAGAATTTGAAAGTACTGCTTTCACTGATTTTTGTACCTCTCGAGGTATTGCTCATGAATTTCCAGCGCCTAAAACATCACAACAAAATGAAGTAGTAGAAAGGAAAAATCATACTTTGCAGGAAATGGCTAGAGCCATGATGATTGGTAAGGAAATAGCCCAAAAATGGTGAGCTGAAACAATAAACACTGCATGATATGTTTCAAACAGGGTGTATCTGAGGAAAGGAGTGGGGATGACCTCATACCAAATCTGGAAAGGCAAAACCCCTAATCTAAGTCACCTTCATGTATTTGGTTGCAAGTGTTATGTATACAACGATAGACAACAATTAGGTAAATTTGATGCCAAAAGTGATACTAGTATGTATTTGGGATATTCGACTAACAGTAGAGCCTATCGTGTCTTCAATCTTAAAACTCAAACACTTATTGAAGATACTAATATTGTATTTGATGACTCCTTGATAAGACATGACACATACTTAGAGGAATCAAGTTCATCTGCTGTACGCCCTACAGGCAACCAGAAGTGTGAAGATATTGCAAAAACTGAATAGGAACCATCAAGGGACGACTCTGACAAAGGTAAACCTTCCACCAAAATTCAGAAAGAACATCCCAAGGAACTCATCATTGTAGATCTCAACGAAGGAGTAAAGACAAGTTGTAAGCCTAAACCAGATTACCGAAAAATGGAGGGACTAATTCATCATGCCTGCTATACCTCTGTGATTGAACCTAAAAATGTTAAGGTGGCTCTCAAGGATAACAACTGGATCCTGGCAATGCAAGAAGAATAGGAACAATTTGCCAGAAATGATGTGTGGACACTTATATCACGACCTGACAGTGCGAACATTATTGGAACCAAATGGATTTTCAAAAACAAAACTGATGAACAAGGAAACATCAACAAAAATAAAGCCCGATTGGTGGCCCAAGGATACAAACAGGTAGAAGGGATTGACTTCAAAGAAACATTTGCTCCAATTGCACGACTGGAGTCTGTAAGAATCCTTCTTTCGTTTGCTTGTCTTAAGGAGTTTATACTTTATCAAATGGATGTGAAAAGTGTTTTTTTAAATGATTTCTTAAAAGATGAAGCGTATGTTGAGAAACCAATAGGATTTGAGGATCCACATTACCCAAATCATGTCTACAAACTAAAGAAAGCACAATACGGCTTGAAGCAAGCTCCAAGAGCTTGGTATGAGAGACTGACAAAGTTTCTAGTTGCCCAAGGATACAAGCAGGGAGGAGTAGACCAGATCATGTTCATCCAATGGTCGAACAATGACATTATCATTACACAGATTTATGTAGATGACATTGTGTTTGGATCCACATCCAAACACAAAGTAAACGACTTTGTCAAGGTAGTGTCACAAGAATTTGAAATGAGTATGTTGGTGAATTATCCCACTTTCTTGGTCTGCAGGTGAAATAAAGCAAAACTGGAATCATGATACATCAAGAAAAATACGCCAGAAACTTGGTGAAGAAATTTGAACTTGAAGGGTGCAAAGTTGCACACACGCCCATGGGGACAAACACAAAATTGTCTAAAGATGAAAATGGAATAAACGTTGACCCAACTCAGTACAGAAGCATGATTGGAAGTCTCCTGTATCTCACTGCTAGTAGACCCGACATAAGTGTCAGTGTGGGACTATGTGCTAGATACCAGTCGAACGCAAAGAAATCACATATCAAGGCAGTAAAGAGGATCATACGTTATGTGGCAGGTACCACCGTCTATGGGCTATAATACTCATTTGATACTAAACCTTTTTTTGCAGGGTATTGTGATGCTGACTGGGCAGGTGATGTGGATGATAGAAGAAACACATCAAGAGTGTGCTTCTTCATCGGGAACAATCTAGTCTCATGGCTCAACAAGAAGAAAAACAACATCTCTTTATCAACAACAAAAGCAAAATACATAGCTGTCAGGAGCTCATGCTCCCAACTAGTGTGGATGATGCACATGTTGTGCTACTATGGTATGAACTTGACTTCCTTGACTTTATTCTCTGATAATTTGAGTGCTATCAATATGTCTAAAAACCTCGTTCAACACTCCAGAACTAAACATATAGACATTAGACACCACTACATCTGGGAGTTAGTTGAAGATGGATCATCACTCTTGAACATGTTCCCACCGTAAGTCAACTAGCGGATATTTTCACAAAGGCCTTAGATTCTCAAAAATTCATATCCCTAAGGAAATCTTTAGGGATCTGTTGTGTTGTTTAAATAAAAGAATTTTTGAAAGGTGTTGATGTCCTAAACCTTCTTAATAATAGAAGTCTCGCAAAGGTTTTAAATTTGGTTTGTTTTGAACTTTGAATCCATTTATACTTCTCTCTTGTATAAGAAAAGAGCTACGACCTAGAAATGATGATGTGATAAGCTGTCAGTTGTATGATTGAGCACCAAGTACAGAAAATGATAGGTCTGTGAAAGCTACCTACTCATGTTCACTTCAGAGTCGCACTAAAGTAGGGGTTACAAGATCTTGAGCTCGTCACACAGGGTTTTTCGAGTGTGGTGTTTTATTGTGTAGTTTGCAAGCTACTACACAAGGGATCGGCAGAAGGAGCTATAAGGATCAGTCATACAATTACCTTAATGCAAAACAGTGAACGTATACGTGAGATAAGGATTGATCATTTTTCTTAGTGAATCTTCAAACTGAATTACCTAATAGAGATTAATGCACAAAGATGGTTCATAATTTTATCTACACCTTTCAAGAAAAAAAAAACAGCCTCTCTACAATTTTTTTCTAGGGAAAATATGAATTTTCAGATATATATATATATATATATATATATATATATATATAGAAGCTTTGCTGATCTTTGTCCTCTAGTAGAATTTACATAAATGGGACGTGAAGAAAAGAAAAACGTGACTTTCCACTCTCACCACTTCCGAACGTGGGTTCATGCGTTTGTTTAGTCAGGGAGGTTGCTAAATGGGGTATTAATAGAATAAAGTGGACCCTACCTAGATCCTCATGCATTTATAAGAAGTCGAAGTGTCAGTCTAATTATTTCCTTTCTCTCATGACAAATGACACTGACAGTGCTCCGGCCATTCGCCATAGACCCTTTTCCTGTTTTATTTTTCCTTGCAGAAAATTCATGGCTGACTTCGGCGATGAGTTGAACGGGCGGCAATCGAGCTGGGCAGTAGTCCCATTTATCGACCCTGAACTGTTGGAAATCTTGCCCCCACTATTCCCTGAGACGGGGCCTCAAGGTCACCCTTCGGCTGCACACAATGATGAACAGTCTGCACCAGTTCCCTCCTCACCTACACATGATGCTCCACCACTGCCTAGTTCCTCCCCACCGGGCAAACCACAGGCAAATGTCTCCACAACCACACCTCAACCGAAACCCTCTGAAACACCAGATGTTGAACCCTCACCATCGGCTGTATCTCCAAATCAAGCAAGCATACCATCGACCAAACCCCCTCCGAAACCTAGCTATAAATCCAAAACCCAGACAGCCTCGAAACCCACCGAAAGGACCTCTGCTTCACAAGCTAAATGAAGGCATTTGATGGTCGACTCGACATCTGAGGAGGAAGTACATAAATCTCCTCCAAGACGTTCACACTGAAACAAAGGACCTTCTCCTGTTGTTCACACTGCCTCTTCTCAGGGTCGACCTACCGATGAAAATGATACAATGGTAAGAGGTAAAGCCTTCTCCAAGACCTTTTATTCAAAAGATGCATCTGATAGGTTTAACCTTTCTTTGGCTATGGACTTTTGGCCCGAAAGGAACTAAGACTTGAAACGATTTGATAAAACTCCCATCATATCATACATTAGAGATTCTGGAGTAGAGGTGACTGTAACTAATTTAGGAAGGTTCTATAGATTGATTGTGCATGAATTTTACGTTAATCTTGTCAAGGGAATTCAAGACCCTAACTCCCCTAGGTTTGGTAAATTTTTTGTCCGTAACAAGATAGTGAATTTCAGTATTTCTGTCTTAAATGACTTTCTTGAATTAATGGGGTGGATGATGAGGATAAAAATGATGTCGACCTAGGAGAGGTCGTTGAATGCCTCAGCGATGGTAAACTCACACACTGGACTAAGCCAGGAATCTCCCCTTCAATTTTAACCCATGATGGTAACAGCTGCACAAGATCGAAAGGCACAATTGGACTCCTACGTCCAATAAGTCCATCTTAAATTCAGCACAGTGTGTGTTCCTTTATAAGGTATTGAAAACCATTCTCATCAACTTCGGAAGGATAGCATTCATCATGGGGTTTGCTGAACGACCTGACCCCCACAAGAAGCTTCCTTTCCCAACTCTTATTTGGGGCTTGTTCTCCTATCAGGGGATCCAGGCTCAATCATCCGATGTCCTCCTCAAGTCCACACCTCCTTTAAAAATGGCATCCCGCGAAGCAAATGTTTATAGCAGACCTCAAGCTATTGACCCTACACTCAAGCCCTCTGAAGTGGCCCAAAATTTACCTCTGTTTCTTCATCAACAACTGGAAATTCTGGACACTCTTGTTACCAAGGTGGCAGCTCAGAAATTGTACCTAACTAATATTATTAAATCTTTAGATGTTCCCCTGTAGGGCGGACCGTCTCGGACCTCTCATCCTTTGGCAACCAGTTTAAAAAAGGGGGAGACATCAGGTACTGCTGCCAGAAGATCCTCAGCTGCTGACAAGAGAAACAAGAAAATGGAGACGAACAAGCGTAAAAGAAAAAGGGCGGAGAAGACTGAGCAAGAGAATTCTGAGGAGGCTAAATAAAATGAATGGGAAAGTGGAAGCAGCTCTGATTGATGAGAAGGAAATTTGAAATATGTTGGCCTGTTATGATAATGAATAATTATTAAATAGTTGTGTTGATGTTTTGTTTGTTGGGTGCATTAAGACAATGTTTTTTTTCTTTGGGGATTATTTCAGAACCAAATTATTGAATGTTGATGATTGACTAAGGCCATTGTGATTTGAGCTGTATTAGCCTCCCTGTGGTATATGTTTCTTCTTGCAGACTGCAGGATGGCTCTGGTCCTGAGATTTTCGAACCAATTGCCAAAGGGGGAGATTAATAAGGTAAGGATATTGTCATTTATTCAAAAATCTTAATCCATCTATATTAATGTGCATGATATAAACCAAAGATATGAAAAGGAAGAAAAGCAAACAAAACACAAGATACTCAAGATACATGTAAGGAATAAAAAATTCAATCACCAACTACCTAGAGATATTCAAGGAAGAGAAGCCACGGCTAGAAATATGGAAGGAAAGAATATGATCTTTGAATGAGATTTCTGGAAGCAAATCAAGGTTGATATGATGAAGATACCTGAGGAATTAAGATATGCAAATATAAATAAGACTACGGGCAGAAGAGGGAATGCATCTCTGTTATATTCTATTAACCTTATACGTGCTGAGAGTGGTGGAAAGGCTGGTGAAAAAGCTATTAGATTCGAGAGAATACGATAGCTCAACAAGTACTCAAAGGCGAACAGACTGTGAAATACGCAGAGTCCATACAATAATATTGATCCACCGCTGTTTGGACTCGGGAGACTTCAGCGAATTGCAGACGGGCGTTTGCATCAAAATCCATCTAGAGGACTAGATAGTCAAGTAAGGTATTAGAAGAAGTAGTTACAAGAGTAGACTTCTATTTAAGGGGAGCCTAATACGTGTAAGTTCTAGTTGTAACATTTGTGGGAACAAATTATTTTTCTAATAAAGTACTTGAGAGGGAGAAGGGATTCTTCCTCGTAAAATGCATAAAGATCTTTTAGCTTCCTCAATTTCAATTACAGTTCGAACTACTGCTGAACTAATTCACACACGCACAAATTCTGATCTTTCAACAACGCATCACTTAGTCCATTACGGACATAATTACTGAACATGAAATCTTTTTGGCCCCATACCTCGTAATGGAATGAATGTTGATGTTTATCTTGTGATGTTACAAAATTAGATGTTCCAAGTGATGTAAAAAACTTGATACACTAATGGTTACAAGTACACGAGTGCAATATAATAAAAACAGGAAGGGAAAAATGCTGGCAAGGTGAATTTTTTTCCAAAATATAAACATGTCATGAACTAATGCTCACGGTTCTTGACCTGATATCTCCTTAGGTACAATACTTCATCTTTGAGATAGTAGCACTTCAAATCTTTAAGATTCAGTGAATTGAGCAAGTGAAGGAACTAAGTATATAAATGATTTTAGGTAGAGACCATTTTAGCTCTGGAAATGCATAATTCTTTTGTGGAAATGCTTGAGCCTAAGATCCCTGTTTTGTTGGTTTTCAATCCTTGTGGGAAATTTCTGTAGGCAATGAGTATTACAACTTTACGCAACAGTCATCCACTACCTACATGTTAACGACCACTCCCTACATGTTTTCCGGCCACTTTCTCTAGCTAATAAAGTTTGTAACTCCTAAAAATCTTGTTGTTTCTTCGTCTACAAACCTGGACATCCTCACGTCTAGGTTCATGCAAGATTCCAAGAGCCATTAGATTATGGGCTAGCGAAGCCAAGCCCATGCCCATTTCAAGCTAAGCTCAAGCCCGATTTTGGCATCAAAACGTGAATTCACTGACTTGAGCTAATGTCTGAGGTCCAAGAACCACCACCCAAGTCCAAGGCTTATAGCTATACCCTTCCCTAGGCTCAAGCTTCGAGCCGGTCGGTTGTGCGTGTGTGACCTTTATAATAACAAGCCATTATTATACACTTTTGAAATGACTATACCCACCTATTAGTTAATAAGACTTCATTAATAAAAATGTGGGAAGTGATTTTTTGACCCACACACCACAATGGGAGCACCTTTCAGCTCACTTTAATCATCAATTTCCCAGTGACTGAAAATTACTATCGAGAAATTCAATATGTCACGCTCATCTACACGAATTGTAGATTAATAGTTTAGTATTTCATTCTTCCATAATAAATAAAAGCCACATAAAACTAATTTCCCAACTCCTTTAAAGCCAAAATATTCCATGTGAGTCCTTCATCTCTTTATCTTAATTAATTCTTGTCAAAGTTACCCGGTGCTTATTATGCTGTTTACTAGAACTTGATGCTTTCTTAGTCATTGAAATAGAATGCCCTGAAATTATTGTAAACATGCTTATTATGCACAATGAAGATGAGAGAATTACAAATCCTTGTGTGAGAGTTAGGGAATTTAATGATGGGCCCTACACCTACCACTGTATTTAATTAGTTCAAACTTGTGCTTTAGGACTTTATAATTAATCAAAGTTGATAATCATATCAAACCGAGTGGTCTACATGAAACAAGTTTGATACTATAGAGTTCAAAAACAGAAATACAAGTTGGTGAAAGTACACACACGTTTGTGTGTATTATGTTATAATGGCAACATTAATGCCAAATATATATATATATATATATATATTTATTCATAATGTCATGGGAGCTGGTAGCCTACCCTATCAAACAATATTTATAGTTGTAGATTTATAAAAATGATTTGATGGTTTGAAATAATATATGCACTTCTTATGTAAGTGGGATCCTTTATTGAATTCTTTGTTGTAAATCATATATTGCTCTCTCCTCCATTATCATTATATAATTACTATATGTCTTAATTATATCCATATAATATGCTCTCTTCGTTCTTAAAAAAATTATATTTATACTTTCTCCTATGTTGATAATAAGTAATTATTGGAATCTATTATGGTGTTAAATTCTATAATTGGATTTAATGAATAAATAAAATAAGTGGACGGTAGTAGAAAAGATGAAGGGTGCATAAGTTGTTGGATTGAGTTGATAAACTTAGGATATTCCAGTCAAAGATTATGAAAACGACCAATAACTAACCACTCATTTCTCTATATTTCATGCACTTTGCATATACAGAGATAACTTGTTTTCTTATTCAATTTAGTTATACAAGCATGCTTCTTCTTTTTTTAAATAGAGCGACTATGCTATTAATGCACAATTCTTTTTTCCGGAAAATTAGATATATTTATTTTAATTCAAAATTAAATAATTTGCAAGTACAAAAAAATTGAAATATCATTCTCAACATGTAGGTGAAGGAAAATGAATTTATTAGAGATATAGTATTTAGTAATTATGCAGTTATTTTTTTATATTTTATAAAAATATTTATACTTTTTTAAAAAATAGGCAAAATTAATTTTACTTAATTCGTTATAGAATTTAGGGTATGTGACCGTGATCGTGACATTCCCAATCGAAACACATCAATCTTTTATTCATGAAATGATGAATAGTAAAACAATAATGTAAGAAATAAAGAGAGAGAGAGAGAATTATTTCAAACTTTTACACAAAAAAAATATATTTTTTCATAGACATTCATAGTTTCACATCTACAAAGTCTTGACTGAAGAAAATGGGTGAGAAGAGAGTATGGATAATATAATAACTATGCAAAAAAAATTGTTCATGGGGTGCGCTATGCAACTCGAATTACAATGTAATTTGTTTAATTAAAAAATATTATTTGTTTACTTAAAAATATCACTATTATTTTTTCATTTTTAAAAAAAATAATATTTTTTAAATAAATAAGTAATAGTTTTTAGTTAAACCAATAATATTATAAATCAAGTGCCGCCACTCCAATAACTAATGAAATAAGAATCAACAAAAATAAACGCATCAATAAAACAAATTTATACACAATGGCTTAATATTTATTTTATTTCGAGACAATTTCCGTACAAAAAAAAAATCCTGGCCACATAGTTGTTAGCTAGGGGCAAATACTGAGGACACAATTGAGTTTAATATCGAAGAGTAGATGGCTGCCGTCCAATGTGAAATCTCCAAAATATTCTCAGGTGCAGTACGCAGACCACACACTTGAGTTTTGACTATGTACTATGTAGGCTTATGACATAATAAAATTTGCCTTTTGAACATCACTTTCAGATGACATTTTCTTCTTTCTTCCAATCATTAACAATGTTGCTGCTACCGTCCACTATACAATATTACTTTCTTACATTTTCATTGTCTAATTACATTAACTGCTAAATACATCAGAGTTAGATTATTTCAAAGAAAAGAAAAAGCCAAATAACTGTTCTTAATGGTTCGAAGTTATAGGTTAGGATTTGAATTCTCAGTTGCGTGCAGCATAATATTATTTCACAACCCCACAAAAAAAAAAAAAAAAAAAAAAAAGGTCAATTTGCTCTACCTAACTGAATTAGTTAGATGTTGGTTGGGTTAAGGTAATTGAGTTAGTTAGCTCACGAATTGATTTACATAGAAAACTCAACTAGGTTCTAAACTAATTAGCTTATGAACTAATTAACTCATCTTCGTTTAGTTAGCTTAAGTAACATTTAGGGTTACCTCAACAAAGGAAACAAATGTTACATATAATGTGATAATATTTGGTATTTTAATTACTAAATAAGCTCCAATGCGATTCACGAATGAAATATTATTTGTGCGAATTTCTCTAATTTAATTTAATTATATAATAAAATGTTATGAAACTCAAGTATTATATAATATTCATATGTATTTTTTTCTTTTTCTATCTTTTATTTTCTAATCAGAGTATGTTCAATGATTAGCCTCAAATATGTGTTGTGCAGATTATTACAATTATTCTTATAATAACTTAATTTTATTCACTTCGCCCTACCCCTTTTCCCAAATAAACATATATGAATTTATTATATTCTAAAGAGTAAGTGAATAGAATATTTTCAACACAACATAAATATGTATATTTACAGTAAGCATATATAAAATTATTGCATAATAGTTTTTATAATTGTGAAAATGCATTGGTTTAAAAAACAAATTTGTCGTCATTGTAAAACTTATATGTTTGACAATATATATATATATATATATATATATATATAAATTTGTGGTCATTGTAAAACTTATATGTTTGACAATATATATATATATATATATATATTCACATACTTTAGAATAATGTTTAGTGAAATATCTCTAAAAAATTAAAATTTCTTGAAAAAATTCACTGATAAAATAATAAATTTCAACAAAACATGTATATGCTGAAACAATATATCAATAAAAAAATAAATTTACATTAACATTATAATATAAAAAAAGAGACAATATTGTCAAATAATTAAAAATTATAATCATGTTCTTCAGTTCATTAAACATGCAAATCTCAATATTTTTAACAACAATTATTAGTAAAGAAAGAAAATCAGAACCATGGGATCTTATTTTTTGTATTTTATTATGTCTTTAGATAGAGAAATATCAAAAGATATACATAATCTTATAAGATTGTTTTTTTCTTCAATATATAGAGAATGAGTTGTTCAATATCTACTTAGTTATTTTAGTTAAATATAAAAATATATAACAATTAACTTAAGAAAATGTATTTTGTATTTAATAATTAAATTTTTATGTATATCTATGTATATATGCAGTATGGATGTCTACTTTTAGATTGCTAAAATAGAATTAATTACATATATTTTCATAAAAAATAGAGTTGAACTAAAAAAATTATAAACTTCTAAAAATTTTAGTGAAAATGAAAAAATAATCAAATAAATATATTTTGATAGATAATAATAATACAACATAATTTTAGAAATAATAAGTGTAGTTTCAGCATTAAAAATTGTGGCTCTATTAATAAAATTGTATAATTATATCTTATATACAGATAGATATTGATATAGATATATAGAAAAATAAATTACATAATTAGAATGTTGTTTATGTAGGAAAATTTAATATTTTCTAAGCGATACTTCTCTTTTATATATACATACAGATAGTGGTAGTACATAGGCTACTTAAAATTAATTATATTATTTATTCCATAAAAGAAATAAAAACAACCAAATATACTATGAAATTTATGCGGAAAAATGCTACAAATCTTATATATAGAGATACTGATATATCTCTGTGTGTGTGTGTGTGTGTATATATATATTAGAATAATAAAAAATAATAAATACAATGGTGTCAAAGAAATATATGAAGATCATGATTTAAGAAAAATCAAATATTTTAATATAGAAAGATTATGATTATAAATAGAAGTTTAGCTAAATTTTTGTATTGTAATCTTCATAATTTATTATTTATGAAAATATTTATTTGGTTTAATGAATGTAAAAGGAATATTATTTATAACATTATAATTGTGTTGACTTTCTTTTTAAAAAAAAAATTAGACATTTTTCCAATTTAGAAATCAATTTAGGCGGTAAAAACTGCTCCTACTACTTTTAGATTGACTTATATTTATATATATACATATAGATATTTATATTAATTAAAATTGATGTATATAATTTTAAATGATTTTTAATATTTATTAAATCATATATGTCTATTACTTAATCACTCAACAACAATACAAAAATATTTTTTTATTATGGTAAGATAATTAAGTTGAAATAAAATTATGTATCCCTTAATTCAAGTTTAAATTGAGAAGGTTGTTAATTTAATTATTTAAATGGATATGTGATATTTTTAAGTACTTTAGTAAACTTTATGTTAATTTATATATTTATAGCACCTAATTCACACATGTAAGGAAATTAATTAAACTAATGAAATTTTATTAAATATATGGTAATTTATATATTCACAGGTTAAGAAATTAACTTATATAAGAAAATAAATAAATTAAAGATTCAACTAAATTATATTTACATACTTTTTGTCTTATAAAAAGTCATATATATATACATATTTAAATATATATCACATTTATATATAACCATATAATTTAAAGTTAATTTTCTAATTATATATTATTCTTAATCAAAAAAATATTTTACTATTTATGTGAATTTTCGAACATAATTTATCAAAGAAACAATAAAATGAAAAAAATAATAAAAAATTAGAAAAATGAAAATTTTATTTTTAATGAACTAACAATGTTTTGAAATAAGTTTACTCAATAAAGTTTGATCACATATATGCATGTGAATATGAATGACTACATTATATATGCAATAATATAGTAATCTAATATAATTAACAAAATTGAAGTAGTTAATATATATATATATATTAATCATATGTAATAACTACAATATTATTTTCATAATTGATTACTTCAAGTCTAAGTTGATTTGTTTAATTGTAATGTTTTACGATAATGTTTATGGTTATGTACTTAAAATCAACGTTACTATATGCATCAATTACAATTATAAATTTTATATTTTATAAGTACGATAGATAATTTGATCAATAATATGCTGTCATCTATAATCTCAAAATTAGTAAGAATTTTATGCGAGATAATACAATAGTTTCTCAAATGTGTTTTGTTATTATATATATATATATATATATATTGATCTTATAGATTAAATAGATATATTACTACCAATATATAGAAATTATAGATTAAATAGATATATTACTACCAATATATAGAAAAATCAATATATATATATATATATAATTCTTATCGATAATTAACACACGCACATATATATAAATTGTATAACATGTGATGTGTGTATAAAGATTTCATAAATCATGTAATTAATGGATACTATTGAGATTATGTAATACACTTTAACGAATTAGATTCCAAAGATTAATTATGCAAATACAATTGAACTTTATTGTAAGCTAATTAAATATGTCAATATTAATTCTGAAATTTTATTAAAAAGATATTTATAATTAAAAATTTAATGGTAGATGAAATTATAATGATTATGTGATACTTTGGACGATGTTCAAGTAAAACAATAATATACATATATGGTACAATACTTGAAGAATTCACAAATATAAATTTAATATTATATTTTCCAGTTTGTAGTATATTGTTGATTTAGAAAGTATGAATAATTTACCAGAGATACATATTAAATATGTCACGTATCATAATTGAAAAGGAAAAATATACAAATTAGTCCTTGAATTAGTACATCAAGTTCAAATTGGACCCTAAATTATTTTTTTGTATAAATAGAACCTCTAACTTTTAAAATAGGTCAAATAAGCCCCTGAACTTTTAAAATGGGTCAAATAAGCTACTAAAATTTAAATATATAACAAATATGACACTCTTAACAATTAAATAACTAAACAAATTTTAAAAATATTAAATAAATATAAAAATCAGCAAATTGAATCATAAATATACTTAAATAAATCAATAAATTGATAAAGTAAAATTTAATAATAATTTAAATCTAAAAATGGGTTTAGGATGTGAAGATTTGTTATTATTTTTAGATATTCGATTTTTATTATATTTAAATCATTTAAGGTCTTTCGATATTTTTTATGTATTAAATAACTTACATGTTATCATTTTATTTATAAATATTCATTTTATTTTATTTTAATAATGTTTTTATTTATCTAAATATTTTTTAGATTTATTTTGTTATTTTAATTTATTGAAATAGCCTATTTATTTGAAATAAGAAGGTCAAGGGCTTATTTGACCTATTTTTTAAGTTAAAAGTCCTATTTGTAAAAAAAAAATAGTCCAGGGTTCAATTTGTACCTATGGTACTAATTCAGGGGTTGATTTGTACCTTTTTTCCAATTGAAAATAACAAATTGTAGTGACTATAAAGATATTTCATATGCGAACAAAATTTTAAAATAAAAGAAAGAGAAATAAAACTATACCTTCAATGATAGTCTGGATATTTTTTCTTCGTGGTGGGATGAAAGAAACAATAGGAAATTTCATCTTGAAGATTATAGATCTAAAAGAATATGAGAAATTAGAAATTCGAGAATACTAATGACAATCAACAAACACAATAAAAGAAAAAATGTGAAAGTAGGAATTGAAAAGATTTTAATCTTCACTAATCATATATTTGGAGTTCGATCAACATATGAACATGAGTTCAAAATGCCCAAACTTGACATAAATGTTTAGATGAAGGAATCGACATCTGTAAATAAGATTATACGAATACCTTAATACTGATTCATGAATTTAAAGCAGATAAAAATATAAAAATAAATCCGAATGATCAATTGATAAAGACAATACTGAAAAAAAGATTGAGAATTTACAATTCACAAAAATCTACCTTCGTATGACGATGGTGCCTATATAAACATAAAATTTGATAACAATAAACAAAAGAAAGTTACCATCAAAATTACAAAGATTAACAGCTCTAAGAACCATATTAAATCATGCAAATTTATAGAAATAGGATGATCGAATTTTACCTACTCTCAGGAGATGATTAAATGGGGAAATTGTGAAAATATGTGAGTAACATGATGATATGATTGAATAGTTTTATATCCATATAAGAACTCATAGAAGGAAATTTTGACCTATTAATTAAATATTATGTGTGTGTGTATATATATATATATATTCCTAATATTGCTACTTATTAAATTAATTAGGGCTTCAAATGAATTTACGTTTGCAAAGTTTGATTTGAGTTTCCAAAAGTGCGTTTGTTTGCCAAATCAGTTTGTAATATTTATCAAATATTAATAAAAACAATTTATTCATAAATCTAATTATAAAAAAATTGATAACATAAAATCAACATGGAATTATACAATTTATTAAAAACTTTATTCTAAACTATTAAAATATAAAAAATAGAAAAAATAAACATGTGATTTATGTTTTAAAAAAGTAGGAATTTTTAAAATTTGTTTAAGAGTAATCTTACAAATCTTACCCAAGAATCTTCCAAAAAATGGAGTGCAATTAAGTGAAAATTTTCAATCAATTAAAAAAAGACGCAAGTTTGACTTATGTATACGTTAATGTTGCTGAATAATTCAATCCGTGATAAACCACCAAAAATTCCATAAAATATGTCTCATTAACATCCTGTAATTATTTGTAATTAATTAAAAAAAGATGCAAGTTTAACTAATTTATGCGTTAATGATACTGAATAATTCAATTCGTGATAAACCATCAAAATTTTTATAAAATAGGCCTTATTAAAATCCTCTAATTAATTATATTATGACATGTGTAATTCCAAATTAGTAAGAATTTTAGGCAGAAAAATACATGAGTTTCTAAAACTGTATTGCTTCAGCTATATATATATATATATATATATATTTGTCCAAGATTATAATGTTGGAATTTGTATTAAAAAAAAAAGATTTATCTCACATCCTTTTTTAAACAAATCTTTGAGGTTTTTTATAGTTATTTAAAAAATAAAAGTAATAGTATAGAGCGATAAAGATTAATCAAGTTAAAGACGCATTGATAAAAGTTGAATTACACAAGACTCTAAAAGGAAAGTTGGGGCAGATGTTGAGTGATTCCAACAAGTCAAATAGTGTTGTAAGGTTGGGGAGTTGTTGAGTGATTCCAACAAGTCAAATAGTTTTGGAAGTTTGAGCGTATGTTCTACTTCGGACGTTTAACCACAATTTGCTGGAAGAATGGAGAACTAGGGCATAAAAATGGAATTATCCAAAAAAATGTAGAACTAATACGACAAATAACTCGAAACATAACACTAATTTGTGACTAAAAAAGATTTCTTTGAGGAGGAACGTTGTATTCTTATGACATTTTAATAGTTGTCATGAGGAAAGAGATAGTGATGTTGGTAGGTCTACAGAGGGCATTGGTTTGACATGGATGTAGGATGTAATGAAGATTAGATCTACACGGGTCATTGGTTTGGCATGGATGTAAGGTGTATTGAAAATTTTGTTACACAAAGTATTAACTTGACATGAATACAAAATATAGTAAATTTTTGTCCATAATTGAATGAGTTCCAAAGGAGCCAAGAGATGGGAGTATCAACATAAATTTTTAACATGTGCAGATGAAATTTTTAAGTTGTGGAGTTGTGGAGTAGGGTTGTTCTCAAACTTGAGACTGATAAGAGAATAAATTTGCTCCAGTGAACTCTATGTTCGTTCAAACTTTGTGTCTGCTCGTACTTTGTATCATCTAACTTCGTGTTTGGTATAACTTCAACTGTATTGACTTTTGAGTTTTTGTAGGTATGATAAGGCGAGGTTCAATATTCCAAGGTTAACCCCTTTTGAAAATTGGTAATAACTGTTGTTGGGCCAAAAGTGAAAATTTTCTGGTTTAGGCCAGGCCCATCATGTAGGGCCTATATCATTTGAGCCCATCATGATGTTTATATCCTAGCCCATTATTTGGTATTAGGCCAAATAAATCATGATGTTTAAACTCTAAAGCTATGATTTGATGGACTTTTACACTGAAGTTTTAAATGTTTTTAAAATATAAAACTAAATTTCTGGATCTAATTAAGTTAGACCCTATTAAACATATATTAAATGCCTATTAATCTATTTATTTAGTACATATTTGCCTTAACACAAAATGGTTCTCTCTCCTCTACACGTGACACGTGTGATTTTTAATTTAATAAAAGCTGCTCCTTCTCCTTCTCCCTCTCACATTATTGAGTGTTCTCTCTCTCTCTAAAATGGTGTGTTGATCGGGGTAAAGAAAGCGTGTTGTGGGTAGGGAGGTCCATGATGTGTTGAAATATTTTGTTTAGGTATGAATATAATTTCACTAGGTAGTGTAATTATTCAGCGGCGAAGGCAACGCTACAAAAGCACTTTGGTCCAATATTTGTTTTCCAGGTCGGACGGACTTAATTATTATGTTAGAATTCTTCAAGTTAACATTAATCAGATACGTGTTACCAAATATGAATATGTGAGGTCACATATACGAGCTAACTAAATGTACAATTAATGTTTAATAGTCTTGTTAAGTATAGAGTTGGGACAAAGGGGCACCACAATGCCATTGAATAATATAAATGTAATATTATATTGTGAGAATTGATAAGTTCAAATTAATGTTTTAAATTTTGTAATATTATTAAATTATATATAACAAAATTTTTTGAAAATTTTGAAAATATAAATATATTATAAATGTATTAAAATGAATGCTTATTTGTCAAAAAAAAAAAAAGTATGTCATATATATATATATATATATATGAATAGATTATTGTGGGAATTGATAAGTTAAAATCTAATGGTTCAAATCTTGTAATATTATTAAATCAAATATAACAAAAAATTTTAAAAAATCGTCTTTCTATTTGTGGAAGGAAAAATATGCAGAAAAAAGTATAATAACAAATATAGAAACAATTAGTTTATGTTATATATATATATATTATATTTAGGGAAAGAATTTATGTATTTGGTACTTTAGGCATCTTTCACTTTATTCAAGAATGATTAATTGCATTTATTTCATCAAAATCGACACAATATTTTCTTATTAGTATTTTTTTATGTGATATATAATTTGTAATATATTCAAAGATAAAATAAAAAAATATTTATAATATAGTTTGGGTAAATTATATTTAATAATAAATATTTTAAATTATTCAAGATATTTAATTATTTTATTTTGATAAATACATGTAAGCATATATAAATATATATAAATATATATAATTGTATATCAAAATGAATATATTTTCTTAATTTTAAATAAGAGTCTGGTTTCTGTAATAAATTAAATTATTCAATAGTTCTTCTAAATATAAAGAAATAATTACAAGCGGAAAAAATTAATATATATTGTAAGATTTCTAACTTTGGAGTATGAGTAAAAAGAGTTATAGGAGAGTCGAAAGCACATTAAGTATTGGGCCTTAGAATTCAAGTCTGCGTCTCAGGAGTGTTTATTTGGGCTTTTCATTAGTTCTACTTTTGGGCCTCAATCCATATAAAATGATGTTATTTTATTTTGGATTATCTTGTTACTTGTAACACTTCATTTGTAATTGATTGACTGTAGTTTTCATGTGAAACCGTCTCATAAATATCTTTCGTAACAATGAGTTTTTCTCTTAAATAAAAATATGATGAATTGAAAAACTGAAAAAAAAAAAAAAAAAAAAACTAAAATGAGTTAAAAAGTATAAACTCTAGAAAATGGAAGGAAAAATTGGTTGGAAAAAAAATTGAAAAAAATAGTTCTTTCTTCATCTATTGAGATTTCTTCATTGACACAATCTAAAAGTGGGTATACAAATATGATCTATGACTGAATTGCTTTGAATTGATGGGTGCGAAGGGTTGGGTGGTGTTGCATCTATTTTTAGGTATTTTTGAATTATATATAAATTTTCTTTTTTTTATGAGACAGAGAAAGTAATAAAGAAATTTATGATTACACTTAGAACTTGTTCAAATGTGTAGGGAGTGTTTAGCCCAATTTTTGCAATTCAAATTTAATTTTAATTATTGACAAGTGCAAAACCAATTTTTTCTGAGAAAAAAATAGTTTAATTATTATTAATTTTAATAGGACATGTTTATTATTGTTGATGTGGATAGAGAATTTGAATGGGATGTGGACATATTTATTTTGTTTAGTTAGAAGTGATACTGTACGGAGGATCTTTGAATTATAAAAATTAGTATTTCATTTTTTTAAAATAATTTTTTTTGGGCACATTCATTGATTTTTTGGAGTCTAATAGAAATGAAGTTCATATTTTCAATACTTATTGACTTTAATATATCACATTTTTTTAAAACTCTTACAATTTGTATATTATTTTTATGATTTTTCAAATAACTTGTCAGTTCGAATGGTATGATTGTTTTAGTAACATAAAGTAAAACCCATTTAAATTAATAACCTCAGTGAAAATCTACTAATTAAAAAAATTATTAATTAATCGAATGTAAATTTAATCTATAGACCCTCAAGTCAGGCCAAAAAAAGAAGTTACTAAGTTATTGAATATTTATCTTAAAAAATTATAGTTTAGATTATATTATTTGTGGAAACCCAATTTTAAAATCTTAGATTTGCAATCGCACCGCCTCAAAATCATCGTTAACAACAATAAGGATAAATGCAAGATCAAACTGCCGATGTCATGATTTGTGGTTTTAAGGCCTCATCTTTAGTTTTCCTATTGTTGCTTTGCATTACAGTTTTTCATCAATATATTTTTTACCTTTTTACCATTAATTAATAATAATAAAGCAACAACAACAATAATAATAATACATTATGGACGGACTCTGGGATGCTAGAGATGATATTTGAGGCCCACTCCACCCGCCGTGAGCAGCTTCACGAGCACCTACTTCTGTGTCAGCCAAGTGCATGTGTCACATCCCAACCACAACCCAAATCTTACATAGTTCAACAGTAAAAACCAATGGAATGAAGTGACGCAGTAAATTATCCTTCCGCAAACTATAAGGAATTTACATGCTCTAAAAATAAGTAGTTTATGATGCAACAAAAATTAAGTTGCAGAATTAGCTAATGGGTAGAGACGACTTTGATCAAGGGAAGATATAAACGACACATAAAACACATATGCCCCATGAATAACAGGCAGTCATATATCGAGCCCACTGCTCAAGTATATTTCCTAAGAATCACGTTACTTGAGAAAATGGGTCACAGTTCTTGCAAAACTATTTACCATTTATAGGGAGACCTAGGCTGAAATACAACTTCTTAAACCTATATTCTTAAAACATCAGCTTTATTCTATGATCACTCCATATGTAAAAAAACTGAACCAAGCTTACCAGTACTCTAAATAAAGAAAGAGCCATTAGCTCAAGCTTCAGGACTTGGTGCTGCAATCAAATACTGATGCTGTTGAAGATGACCTCCCAAAATACTGTCTTGTATCACTGAAGCTACAAAATCATCGTGTTGCATTCAGGTTCAGCTTATGGCTAATAACTTCCCGATTTGATACAGCATTGTTGGACAAACTTCTTTTGCAACTATCATATCTCTTTTCTTAATAATGAGAAAAAATTTGCTTATCATGGTCTGAAATCAATATTTGATAGGCGCAAACAAAGCGTTGCAAAAGCAAAAAGTCGCACTAATAGTTAATACCCATTTCATTATGCCTGTTGTCATCGTTGTTTGCATTGATTATACCTACATCACAAACTTCTACTAGTGGTGAATTCAAGCTCAAAACCATTATCTTGAAGCCTAAAGGTGAATTTTCAGGTGCCAACACAAAAGCAGTTTCTGAAATTTCAATGATGGAGAAAAAAATTCCCTGATTCTGAGTTAGGTGACCTGTATGGCTTCAGTATGGTTCCAGTTTACTTTGTCTAGCTAATTAAGCCTCCATAACTATATAGTCAAAGAAACATTAAAATGGAAGTAGCTCAACAACCTCTAATCAACTACTTTATCATATTAAAGTGATTAATTAGATGACGACAGATTTAATAAAATATCAGATGTAACTGTCGCTTATGATTGAAGTATTAATCATGGACAAACAAATTGCACACCATAGTGTCTATGACCAATGTTCCACAGGCTGCAGAGCATAGAAATGAAATGGCAGATTCCTCAACCATGATGGTACCATTGGTTTCAGAATTCCATGAATATGTTTAATACTCGAAAATGATATAATAAAAACAATCAACAAGTGAGAAGGGGTAATAAATTATTTTCTTAGATACTTATGAGGATTTAATTGACAGGCCTACATATTTTATAGTTCGTCCACATTACACCGATGAAACCAATTTTCTTTGTTCAGAGGCCTTCACAAACTCTTCTATTGTAAGCTCACCTTGTTGATGATGAAACAATTTCTTTGGCTCTTCCCTAATGTGTAGAGCCTACTAAGTACATTCATTGAACAACATTATGTTTTCTGCATAAAGAATTGTCATTCATATTTGGTAACTTATCCTAAATTAAATACTAACATGTTCCACAAAGTTGTACAGATCTCATAGGGATCATCTCAAAATACCATACTTTTTCCCATTTCCAAACCTGCTACTCATGTCAATAATCTCTCCATTCTACAGCTAGATACATCAAAGGTTTAAACCTGAGCTTCAGCTACTCATTATGACAATCAAAGACCCAATTTCGGAGCCTAAAAATCATACTCAATGAACACAGAAATGATCAACAAAAGAAAAGGAAGTCATATTAATATAGCGCTAATTAAAAATTCCAAATAATAACTGTCAAGAATTATCAAGTATTAACCAAGCGGGCATCATCTTGAGGTACCGCATCTCGATTTTTGTTACATCTGATAAGATTAACTTTTGGGGGCAGCAGCATTGACCTACACAAGGGGCAAGTGACCTGCCCTTCGTCAATCCAAGTGTCCAAACACGCCCTGTGGAACAAATGACTACAGTTGCATAGCTCTCTGATTTCATGCCTCCCTTCAATACACTCCAAACAAATACTGCAGACCTTTTGCGCAAGTAATTGCTCTTCCTGTTCGTGTTTATGGCGAAGGAGGAAATCTTGATACTGAAGAACGGGAACTCTGTTCTTGATGGCGGCGGTGACGACTTCAACGGGGATGGGGACGAGGGAAGGGGAGGAGCTGTCGAATATGAGGATATAATTGTTGGAATTGGGCGTGGAATCAGGGGTTTCTTCAGGGGGTGGCTTGTAGAGACCTATATAAGAGAGTGCGCCTATGAAGAAGAGAGTGACATTAGTGAATATATCGAAGAAGAAAGTTATGGAGAAGGCTTTGGGCAATTTGATGGCGTGGAAGAGAAACCCCATTGCCTGATTTTCAGATCGGCGGAGATCGGAAAAAGAGAATTTGTCACAAACCGTTGCGAGCTCGGAAGTTGAGAAGGGGAGAGTTTGAGGGTCGCTTTGAAATTCGAACTTCAGTAACCAAATGCCACTTTACATGTATGTATATATAATGGTGAGAAAATACATAGGTTATCGAAAAAAAAAATGGATAGAATTGACAGCCGATGACACAGTCGATGTGATGATCCGGACCGGCCCGGCCCGGCCCAGTTTGCAGAGCAAGATTTACACAATATGAAAACCTGCCAAATGCATCTTCGGACTTGGAAGGGTGTTACCGGATGGAAACCTTGAATGTCCCGGGCCTAGGGGATAAATTTATCATCCGTGATTAGCCCCGTCTCACAGGCCGCCCAACATCCTTCACCAACGGATGCCCGACTTTGCAGGAAGGCCGCCAGCGACCGCATCTTGTTCGCACTCTTTCGAAATCCAAGTCTTTAGGTATAGGGCTTTTTGTCATGTAAATAGTTTTATCTCTACTTGAGATTTTGTCGCGTTCCTCAGTTTTGTAATGTCTAGTACTGTGACTAGCCTTTTTTTTATTTTTTGCTACTATAGGGGGACAGGGTATTCGAAGAGAGTTGAGCAATTGACTGGAGTCCTCCCTCTCCACCATTGCTATCAATTGTATCTGCATATTGTAATTGTTGCCTACCATTTAATACAAAACAAGCTTTTAGCAATTGGTTCTTTTGTTTCGCTGTGCCACTAAAGCACCTCCGAGTGTGATTGTGTCGCAACAGCATAAGATCTCGAGCGAGTTCGTATTGACAAGACGGAAATAGTTGAAGGTGTCGATTGCTAGTCGCACGGTGCGTTAATTACTATTACTCACTACAAGCGCCCCGTGACAGAGGAACAGAACACTCGGCCAATAATTTTGTAGAAGTATCTGATTCACTTCTATCCATTTACTTGGAAATTATTGGATCCTAGACATGTCAAAATAACAGTCCTGCATATTAGAAATTTATTTTTATGTAGGATTATTTTTATGTTGAATTCTATGAAGGTGCGCAACCTTCAAATTCTGTAAAATGTGTAAACTTCTTTATGATTTATTAATTATGTGCGAAATTTTCTTATGATTTTAAAATTGTATGAAACTCCTCTATAATTTTATTAATTTTGCACAAAATTTTCAAATTTGTCAGTTTTGACGAAGTTTAGATGCACGCGCGTTTGTTGCGAACTTTTTTTTTTCAACTTTTGTCCTTTGAACGTAAACTTTACCCTTTACAAATATGATATTTTTCTTTCTTTTCTTTTCTATTTTCTTTTATTTCTTTTTCTTTTATTTTTAAAACTGTCCTTCAATTTTTCCTTTTCTTTTATTTTCTATTATCTTTTCTTCTCTTTTTCCTTTCCACCATATTTACTTTTCTCTTTTTGTAGATGAAAGATTAATAATTTTATAAAATATTTTTTTTCAAAATGCTATTTAAATTTTTTTTATATCATTCACATTATATTGATAATAATTTATCAAATTACAATAGTAATATATTCTTAATAAAAATATGTAAACAATTAAGAAAAAAAAAAGAACAAACATATAATGGAAAAAAGAAAAAGAAAAAAAAAGTGTTTTCAACCTCATAGCAATATTCTAAATAAGAATATGTGTAAAAAAAACAAAAAAAAAAGAACAAACAGGTATACTAGAAAACTGACAAAAAAAAAAAAAAAGAGGGAAGACAGCTATTCTGCTTTTTCGTTCTCCACCACTTCAGTCCTCCATCCTCGTCTCTAAGCTCCAACTTTGATGGGTCTTTTTTTGTGATTTCTCCTTCTTCTTCTTCAGTCCACTCGAAATATTGTGCCGCCCCAATAATTTGGTAGAATTTTTGCTTTCCCATGCGGTGTGATGTGTCATTCTTCTCCTTCTTTTTGCGGTTGCGTTTGCCGCTTATCAAGAGGAAATTTTCTTTCTCCACCTTTATCTTGACCTCCTCCTTCTTCAACTCGAGCAGACCCTCCTTGAATAAACAATAATTTTATGGATCCTTTTGGCATAAAATTCAGAGGATTAGAGGGGCTTACAAGCTAAAAAAATAAGAAAGAATCTAAAGCGTAAAAAATGCAGAGAGGAAGAATCTTAAAGATATAATTTTAGAGAGAGAAAGAAAGAAAGAGAGAGAGAAAGACAACTTGAAGCATAATAGTTTCAAAGAGAGAAGAAGTCAACGACTCTCTAAGAAACTGGGGAGAAAGATGGAGTATAATAGAAAAACACATAAAAAAAAAAATAACGTCGTTAGATTTTTCAAAAAGGGAGCGTGTGCAAAAGAGCGTGTGCAAAATTATTGAAACCACGAGAAAGTTTCATACAATCTTTAAATCATAAGGGCTATGGCATAGAATTATAAAACACAAGGGGGTTTTGGCACATTTTACCCCTTCAAATCATTTGAATACATTTAATTAACTATTAATTTTTATTTTTTATTAAATATTTTTATTTTGAATTATTATATCTTTTAATAATAAAAAAGAAGAAGAAAAAAAAAAGAGAAAACAAGTTTGCCATTCAAATCAATCTTCTAGGTTCTTGAATTTTTGTGTGTTTTATAAGTGTTTTAGATAATAATACATTGGAGAAAGATTTGGTTTAAAACATTCATATTTTGTTTGTTTTTTCAACGTTTTATGTTGAATCCGTCGCATGCCAACTTGTATGTGTTCGAACCTAATTTGTTGAATACATCTATTTGTGTTCAATGGGATTGGTAGAACACATATTCTCGTGTTTAAAACTTATTTGTCGAACAAGGATGAACATGTTGGCTTAAGGTTCCTTCAGAACATCCTACCAAACAACTGAAGTAATGTTCGACAACTTCTGTCGAATACTACTTTATTTGTTCGGCTGAATTTTCTAAATAAGCCTTGGGCAAATTAGGCAATCAAATTGGACAGATTGAATATAAGTGTATTTTAGTTATTTTCATAGTATTTAATTTTTTCAATTTTTTTAGGGGTGTATTTAGAGGATTCGGGAGTGCGAATAGCCACATTTTTCTATAAATAAACCTTATAATAATTTGAACAAAATTAGATGTAATCAAAATGACTAAAATATTCTTATATATATAATTGATCTAATTTATGTTCGATAATATAGTTTGAATATCTCAGTTAATATTCGAATATATGTGTCGAACAAAAAACAATTATTCAATCTACTCAAAACTTGTTCAAAACATCCTGTTAAATAAGTGAAGTAGTGTTCGAACCTAATTTGTTGAATACATCTATTTGTGTTCGATAGGATTGGTCGAACAACTATTCTCGTGTTCAAAAGTTGTATGAAAAACAAGGACGAACATGTTGGCCTAAGTTCCTTCAGAACATTCTGTCGAACAACTGAAGTAATGTTCGGCAACTTCTGTCGGATACTACTTATTTGTTCGGTTGAATTTTCTAAATAAGCCTTGGGCAAATTAGGCAATCAAATTGGACAGATTGAATATAAGTGTATTTTAGTTATTTTCATAGTATTTAATTTTTTCAAAATTTTTAGGGGTGTATTTAGAGGATTCGGGAGTGCGAATAGCCGCATCTTTCTATAAATAAACCTTATAATAGTTTGAACAAAATTAGATGTAATTAAAATGACTAAAATATCCTTATATATATAATTGATCTAATTTATGTTCGATAATATAGTTTGAATATCTCAGTTAATATTCGAATATATGTGTCGAACAAAAAATAATTGTTCAATCTACTCAAAACTTGTTCGGAACATCCTGTCAAATAAGTGAAGTAGTGTTTGATAGATTTTCCGAACACTATTTTAGCTATTCGGCAGGATATTCCGAATGAGCCTTAAGCCAAATGCTCGTCTTTATTTGATAGCTAAGATTCAAACACGAACAAATGCGTTCGCTAGATCGGGTTTGAACACATACGAGCAAACGTGAATGTTCTAAATCAAATCTTTCCCCAGTATATGTCTTCATCTAAAACTCTTATATGTTTGATCGAAAAATATGAACTATCGAAGATGTTCAATTGAATTTCATAAAAAGAATGTGTATTTAGTAAAAAAAATAAAAAAGATCAATTTTAAGTGGGCTGTATTTAGTTAATAAAGTGTGTCTAGATAATTTAAAGGTGTCAATAATCGCACCCTTATATTAAATACAAGCAGCTAATGCATTTATCTGTTATTAGTGGTCATACAAACCGCTTGCTCATAGAACATGTGAGTAAACTAAGGTTTTCTATTCTACAGGTGTCTTTTAATTTCAATGAAGAATAAACTCAACATCCAACGATTAAGAGATTGGTTGGATCAATTTTGACTCATTAGGAGGGAGATCTTAGATAAATCTCAATAAGTTCGACAAATAGAAGTGACTTGATCTAACCCATATTATATATATACACTAATAATTTTTTTTTTACACAATAAATAATATTTTACAATTTTAGAGATGAGAGTAGTAATGTTATTTTTGTAACTTATTTTTAACTTTTTTGTTTTATAAATATAAATATAATATATTTTTCCCACTAGCCAAAAATGTTTCTTTCACATTAAGTACTGACAGAATATGTACAACACATAATTGAGAATTGAGAGAAGATTGGAAAAATCACCGTGAGAACTGGTGAGAGTATATTCACATATATATATACACGTATGTGTAGTTACAACAATATCTTATAATTAAGGAAAGGATATGGTCAAGTAAGGTATACCTAAAATACAGGATAGACACAAATATACAGGATAGACACAAATCAAATCAATATTTACAACTAATTCAAATCAATTGGTATTATCTCTATTACCCCCCGTCAAGCGCTGCGTGGGGTGAAGACACACGCAAAGCTTGGACCGTAGAAACTCAAAGGCCGGACGAGGAAGACTCTTCGTAAAAATATCCGCAAGCTGAAGATGAGAGGGAATGAACTCAGTGGAAATGTGCCCAGATGAGACCAATTCACGAACAAAGTGATAATCTAGATCAATGTGTTTAGCTCGCTTGTGTGCAACTGGATTCTGACTCAAGAAAATGGCACTCTTGTTATCACACAACAGAACTGGCCGAGTAGGAGGAAGAGCCCGCAATTCCCGAAGAAGATTAATAACCCAAACAAGTTCAGCAGTTGCATTGGCCAGGGCCCGATA
The DNA here is from genome assembly GCA_028749325.2 of Caryopteris x clandonensis. Taxonomy (NCBI): domain Eukaryota; kingdom Viridiplantae; phylum Streptophyta; class Magnoliopsida; order Lamiales; family Lamiaceae; genus Caryopteris; species Caryopteris x clandonensis. The sequence continues at coordinate 5,778,564 of JAPYKT020000019.1, read as the reverse complement.
CTCAGACTCACAGTTGGAACGAGCAACAGTTGGTTGTTTCTTTGCACGCCAAGAAACAAGATTACCCCCAAGAAATATAGAGTACCCATAAGTTGAGCGACGGGTCTCAACACAACGAGCCCAATCCGCATCAGAGTATCCCAAGATGGAAGAGTCAGGACGCTTAGTGAACGAGAGACCAAAATGGAGAGTACCCTTCACATAGCGAAGGATACGCTTAACAGCCAAAAAATGATCTTCAGTAGGCGACTGAAGAAACTGACTAACAGAGCTGACAGCATAGGATAAATCTGGTCTAGTGATGGTCAAGTACTGCAAAGCACCAACCAGAAATCTGTATAATGTGGGGTCCTTGAAAGCAGGACCTGTACTGACAAGAGATTCACTTGTCGCCAATGGGGTGGAAACAGGTTTCGCCTCAACCAAGTCTGCACGCTCAAGAATATCAAGTGCATACTTGGCCTGACCAACAAACAACCCAGTATCGGTGTGAGAGACCTCAAGACCAAGAAAATAGCTCAAGGAGCCCAGATCCTTGATGTCAAACTCATCTCCAGTATCAGCTATGAACTGGCGAAGGGCAGCAAGATCATTGCCTGTGACAATAATATCGTCAACATACAAGAGAAGATATATAATGGTCTTACCCTGATGCAGATGAAATAGAGACGAATCAGAACGACTCTGTGAAAAACCTAGACTGAAGAGAAACGAGCTGAAACGCTGGTACCAGGCAAGGGGAGCCTGGCGAAGACCATAAAGTGCCTTCTTCAGTCGACAGACATGATCAGGGTACCGAGGATCAACAAAGCCAGGGGGCTGGGCCATGAAGACAGGCTTGTGAAGAACCCCATTCAGGAAGACATTCTTAACATCAAGCTGGTGAAGAGGCCAGCCACGCTGAACAGATAAGGCCAGAACAACCCTAACTGTGGCCGCCTTCACAACAGGGCTGAATGTATGATGGAAATCTAAACCAGGAACCTGAGTAAAACCCCGAGCCACTAAACGAGCTTTGTGACATTCGATTGACCCATCTGCAAGAAACTTTGTACGAAAGACCCACTTGGAGCCAACAATATTAGTGCCAGAAGGTCGAGGCACTAAATCCCAAGTCGAGTTTGAGCGAAGAGCATCAATCTCTTCTTGCATGGCAGCAAGCCACTGAGGAAGCTTAACAGCAAACTTGAAGCCACGGGGCTCAGAGGTGACAACAAGAGCTGAGAGAAGGGCAGAAGATGCTAAATCAACTGGATAACGCGGCTTGAAAATACCAGCACGAGCTCGAGTGATCATATGATGAGTGGGCTGAGGAGCCTGGGGTGGTTCTGGAGCTGGAGGCTCAATGTCCTGGGGAGGTTCTGGAGCTGGAGGCTCAATGTCGGGAACAGGAAGCACGGCAGGATCAATAGTAGGCGGCTCCAAAGGAGGTTCATCGAGAACCTAAGACGGTGAACGAGCATCGTTATCAACCAAAAAATGATGTGGAGGACGAATAGGAGCCGAGACAGGAGCCAGAGAAGAGTCAGATGAGATATCGAGAGGACGAACAGGAGCCGAGACAGGAGCCAGAGAAGAGTCAGATGAGATATCGAGAAACGTCGAGATATCTAGATCAGTGACTTTCGTAACAGACGGTACCCGTGAGAAAGGAAAGTGGAGCTCATCAAACTGAGCATGGCGAGTGATAAAAACTCGAGAAGAGTCCGGATCAAAACAACGAAAACCCTTCTGCGTGCTGCTATAACCCAGAAAGATGCAAGGCCGACTGCGAGGTTCCAATTTATTAGCTGCATAGTCACGAAGATACGGATAGACACGACAACCAAAGGGCTTAAAAGTATCATAACTAGGCGGATAACCAAATAACACCTGAAAGGGAGAAATGTTATCAAGTATCACAGAGGGTAGCCTATTAATGACATAAACGGCAGTGGCAAAAGCATCAAACCAAAGGGAAGCTGGCGCCTGAGCATGAAATAACATAGATAAACCAGATTCAGAGGTATGACGATGTTTACGTTCGGCCCTGCCATTTTGCTGTGGTGTATAAGCACAAGAAATCCGGTGATGTATACCATGCAGATGCATAAAATCACGAACCCTTCCATTTATAAACTCAGTACCCCCATCAGACTGAAATGTTTTAATAGTTCGAGAAAACTGATTGCAGACGAAAGCATGAAACCGAACAAACACATCATAAAACTCAGACTTAGCACGCAAAGGATATATCCACGAAAATCGAGAAAAATCATCCACAAAAGCCACATAATATTTAAACCCATCAGAAGTGGAAACGGGTGCAGGACCCCACAAATCACAATGAATTAAGTCAAGAACAGCAGTAGCACGTTTGTCATTCAATGAAAATGGTAAACGCTTGCTCTTGGCCAACTGACAAGAAGAGCAGAGGCTAGGGTTTGGTAAAACTGAAGTAACAGATAAACAACCCTGCTTATTTAACAATGAAATAACAGAAAATGGAACATGCCCCAGGCATAAATGCCACAAATCAAAGCTCGCTTTCAACCTCTTGACCCGAATAGCTGCAACCAAAGCTGGAATACCCCGATCAAGTAAATAAAGTCCCTGATTACACCTTCCCTGAGCCAGGATTTTCTTTGTGAGCCGGTTTTGAATGGCGAAGAACTTATCAGAAAAAATAACATCCACAGGATAATCCGCGGTTAATTTACTTATAGACAGAAGGTTCTTTGTGATATGAGGGACGACAAGTACATCTAACAATTTAACATCCTCAAAAATTTTAGTATTGCCAATATGCGAGATATTTAAAACATTGCCATTACCAACTATAACAGAACCGTTACCAGAATATGACTCATGAGTGTTAAGAGCTGAAAGTTGGTTCGTCATATGAGCCGAGGCGCCCGAATCAAGATACCAATCAGGAGTTTGATCCGAGACATTGCAAGTGGACGTGAACGCCTGAGCAAGGTGGGCAGCTGAGTTGGAGTTGAGAGCATTCAAGTATTTAGAGCACTTATCAGCGTAGTGCTCCCCACGGCATATTTGGCATCTAGGCGTACGACGAAACCCACCTCCACCAGAATTGGCACGACGACCAAAATTAAATGAAGCACCTGAACCTGAACCATTGTTACCATAATTAAAATTACCTCCTGAGCGAGAAGAGTGCTACTGCTGAGAGGTGCGAGACGATGGTTGAGGCGACGGCTTAGGGGCAGCCGTCTGAAAATTCTGGCGAACGGCGGAGAAGGCAGGAGAGGGAGACGAACCCTCCATGGATTTAAGCATCATATCAAATTGTACAGCCTGGTGGAGGAGATCGCGGAGAGGCGGAACTGGAGAGATAGCCATCCTAGTGTCGGCAAAACCTGCAAATTGAACCCCCAACCCGTGGAGGAACCAATGCCTTTTGTCGTCGGCGTCAATGGGACGGCCGATGGCCTGCAACTGATCACAGAGATGTTTAAACTTCTTTCCATAGTCTTCAACGGACAGATCTCCTCGGCGAAGTGATAACAACTCCTCCCGGAGTTGATGAGAACGGGACGCAGAGGTATAGACACTCTCAAGCGCCTCCCACGCTTGATTAGCGGATGTGCAATCGATGACCTCCGAGGCCGCGTCGGGAGAGAGAGAGGTATATATGACACTGAGAAGGCGTTTATCCTTCAGACGCCACGTCGTGTAAGCCGGGTTTGCAGTGGCAGCGCCGCTCTCCGGCGTGATCGTGGAAGACGGCGCTGGAGTCGTACCGTCGAGATGGCCCAAAATATCAAAACACTCAGCCATGTGTATTGTTTGGCGGCGCCACATCAAATATGTGGAGGCTTCAAGTTTAATTTGCATCATATTTATCATTGTGGTAACAGGGAGAGGATCATTAGCAGAGTTCGACATGCTGATGATGAAACTGAGATTTGGCGATGGCGGATACCGACCAATATCATCGAAACAAGAGAAGAGGAGAGCTGGATGTAAACACCGGCGAGGTAGAGAAGGAGGATGGCGAAAGAATTTAGGGTTTAGGAACGAGTTAGGCTGATACCATGACAGAATATGTACAACACATAATTGAGAATTGAGAGAAGATTGTAAAAATCACCGTGAGAACTGGTGAGAGTATATTCACATATATATATACACGTATGTGTAGTTACAACAATATCCTATAATTAAGGAAATGATATGGTCAAGTAAGGTATACCTAAAATACAGGATAGACACAAATATACAGGATAGACACAAATCAAATCAATATTTACAACTAATTCAAATTAATTGGTATTATCTCTATTAAGCACAAAATATATTAGATACTTGATTTATTCTGTAATATGTATAATAATTTATAAAATGATACTTATTTTAGATAAAATGGAGTATATTTCACAAGATCATACTATGAACCAAATTTTTGTAGCCTTAATATTTAATATTTTACATATTAATTTATTTAAAATGAGTTATAATAATATTTTATTTTATTTAAATATATTATTAAATGATATATTGCACGGGCCAAATAGTAGCACAGGCGTGCTTCAAAATGCAATCCGACAAAACTCCAAAGTAAAAGTGAAAATTGGTAAGAAAATCAAAAGAGAAACCGACAGCCCAGCTGAGGTTCAAATATTTAATTGCCACCTCGGCCGCCCAACTATTGATTGCTCCCCCATTTAAAAATATTTGGTGTTTAGTGTTTTATTTTGTAATAAATTAAATAATTTAAAAAATATATTATATCACTTTGTTCCGATTTCATTTTTATTTAATTAGAAAAAGTAAGATTAATTTATGATGTACAGTATAACAATTATGGGAAGAGAGAGAGGGAGTGATTAATTAGAGATATTGTTAATAAAGTAGGAGTGTATTACTAAAATTTGTATGTTCCTTAATTTTTTAATAATTTTTTAAATAATAATTATTTTGAAACGGAGGGAAGTATGAAATATATTTATCAGCTATAATCCATTCTACAGATAATCCAACCTTTTTTTATTCCTTTACTACTGCAAAATGATAAATTTATGAATTGTTTTATAATTTGGATTTTATATTAATTGTTAAAAATTATGATAATACTCAAGTTACAATTAATAATTATGCGTGAATCGGGTGCAGTTACAATATAATTTAAAGTATTACTTGTTTAACTATAAAGTATTACTTCTTATTAGTTATCTTAAAAATATAGTACTATTTTATATAGTTAAACAAGTAATTCTTTAAATCGTGTTGTACGTGCACCTGATATATAAGAGACTCATTCTAATAATTATTACTGTAGGTGTTTTGAGAAAAGGATAAATATTATAAATTTCATAATATGGCAAAAATTGATTACTTAAAAAATCACGACTTTTTTATCAATTGTCATATGTAACATGTCTTTTAAAAAATTAACAAATAAATGCATCAACTTTTGATTTTTTTTCAACTCTATGCACGTGGACCAATTTTGGGCCCCAATTGCTTACATTGATCTCAAATCTTTTGTGAAGCCTCACTTTTGTACACATTGAATAAGTTGGAATTTTTATTTTAGTGTAAAAACTCAAACTAATTATAAGAACATTTTTTAATAGAAAGATGAGTATATATATTTTTTTTCTATTTTATGATATAAGCAACCACCATTATCAACCTTTGTGATTTGTTTTAGTAGCACTACGCCTTCTTAAAACATATTATATTAGTTTGACATTAAATTACTATCAAATATAAAACAATACTCTTTAATATGCATAAATATGGTATTAATACAAGCAATAATATTATATTAAGCTAAAAAAATCAAAGATATGTTGTTAGCATGCCTAAAGTAAAAATAGATCACAAAGATTGAGAACGGGGGTTATTTATTTTACATATTGGACACAAAATTTCGCTTAGTTTTTCTATTAGAAAAATGAAGTTGTTCTGATCAATATAGTTTTAAAATTTTATTTATTCAACATCTATAGAATTATGGGCTACAATATAAAATTTAGATTACAAATTAGCATTTATAGCATGAAATTAGAACACATGCATTGATCGATTAGAAAAATAAGAAATATGAATAGGAAGAGGTAATGAGATGAATAATATATCGTAGTCTTAGAAAACGTAACTTAACATGTGGTGTATGATAGAGACATGGTTTGATTATTTTAATAATAAGTTGAGGACAAACTATAACAATGACAAGTTAAAACAATGCGTAACACTACTTCACAAGTCTAATAAAATCAGTGACACCACAATTCTCAGCTGTCTTAACATAGTAATAAACCCAGGGTGTTCGCTGACCATATTTAAAATACCTTACAACCCCTAATATCTTATATGATGGTTTAAAGTTTTCTTGAATTTTTCTTGTTGTTGGTCATACACGATATATAATGTATTTATTTATATAATAGTAAAATTAAATAAAATTGAATAATTATTTTTGTTAAATAAAGAATAGTAAATTATATAATAAATTTTTATTTTATATCTAAAAATAAAAACCAAAAAAGTTAATTTTGTTTTAAGATATTTAGAAAAATGCTACAAAAATATAACATATTTTGAGATTTTCTTAGCTCATACGTGTAGGTGTGCAAATATGCACTTCTGTTGTGGGTGTGTGTTATCCCGCCAAAAGTTGAAGAAAATTGTATGTACTATTATTAAAATGATTGAATTTTACTATTTATAAATTATTGTGTTATTATATTAGTAAATATAAAATATAATTTTTTTTAAATGTTGTTGTATTTAAATAAAAATAAGATGATGAAAATTTTAAAATATTAATATTTATAGATTCTTACAATTTTGTATTTATAATAAAGAAATTTGAAGAATATAATTAAAATAAGATCTTATCTATTTTCTTTTTATTTTGCTAAGAACAACTTATATACTTCTAAAAATTTAATATAGAATAAAAAATTCAAATATTTTGGTGATATTTATAAATTCAGCCAAACACTCTCTTAGTCTGCTGTAACTTTATTCCGCCGTCACTATCATCTTTATAAGAATAGACAGCCACGCACTATAAGAGATGACCCATTGTTTTCTTCCAGAATTTGTACACGCGTCATCTAAGGCGGCCAAATAAATTTGATATAGAAGAAATTTCGTCTACCGTGGGTATATTGTATCGTACATTTCAATTTAAAATATTATTTATTTAATTATAAAATATTATTATTTTTAAAATAATTAATTAAAAATAATATATTTTAAAAAATAAATAATATTTTATAGTTAAATAAATAATATTTTATAATTAAATAAATAATATTTTATATCGTGTTGTACCTGTATCCGATGCACATAAATTTTTGTGATAGTTTAATATGAAATAGGACTTATGAGATGTTTGGTTTCATTTAAAAATTAAAATCTTCAATTTTCTATTATATCATTAACATAAAATATACAATTTATTTTGCCAATTTTAAAATTTTCTTCTAAAAGAACATATTTATAAATCAATTATTGTATATAACTTAAAATATTTAAATTAAATCTCATCTCGGTCAAATATCAATTTATCTCAACAGTAAATTATTTTTTCAAATATCATTAATACACTTAAAATATATTTAATATACTTGAACTGAATTTTAGAGTATTTCCAACTGAATACAAAATTTTCAATTCACCAAAATCTATTAAGTTGGACGAATAAATTATAATATTATATAATAGTATAATTTTTTTACAAATTTTTAGATCAAATTTATGAATTATTTATTAAACCCCATACATATATCAAAATAAAAATAAATAATTCAATCCATAAAAAAATTATATCAATCTATAAAAAAAATATTATATTTTAAATATGATTATTTATTTTAAAATATGCAACATTAGTGTCAAATTAAATATCACAAAAAGAGGATTAATTTAATATATAATATGTCAAGATGAGATTTAAAACAAAAAATTTATTTGAGTTTTTAAATTTTAGTAAAAAATAAAAATAGAAGAAATATGAGAAATACACATGATTCTCATAATTCTTGTGCTATTCTTCTTTTATATAAAATAACTGTACAAAATTTTGTGAAGTAACACGTGTTAAAGAGACTATTCTACTTTTATATTGAGTATAAGTATAAATATGTAGATGTCTCATTTCAATAAAAGTTAGTATTGACAGTTAAACGTTTTAGTTTTTCTTTATCTGTTTTTTAAGCAAAACCTATTTCTAATTACATCCCCCCAAAAAAAAAAAAAAAAAAAAACCCTCAAAATTTCTTAATTCACCTCACTAATTACATATGTACCATTTTATTTTATAATAATAATAATGATAAAATAAAAATTGATTAGCCCAAATGTTTCTACACTTTGACCTTTTTCTCCTCCATGTTCCCGCTGTCGCTAGACTCGGCTAGGTGCCCACTGAACTCCACGAAAGCGGTGGAGCTATTTTGAAGCAGTGTGGAGCAGCTAAATATGGCCCACAACCGATAGAGGTGGTGTCGACCAGCATCTGCACATTGGCGCAACCACAACTATGGTGTCCCTCATCCTCATAGACCACCTCGGATCCATTCTCTTCCTAAACCACCTCATGAGCCAAGACCGTCGTTTATTGTTTCTCCAACTCCGCTACCCACCTCAAAGTCTTGGCGGTTTTGTTGGTGTCATATCCTTCACCGCCACCCATGTCTTCCATTTTGCCTCCCTCTGATGGAAACACCTGGAAGGTACTAAAAGGTCAAGGATTTGCTGAATATGCATGTGGAGCATGCATACACAAACCAATTCTGTTATGCAGGAAATATTCTTTCAGTTTTATTTGTATAAACGTGCCACCTATAGTATATCCCTGTAGTTGATGTCATTTACACATTAAATATACAAATATTAGTATCACTTTTATATATTTTTATGGATTCTTCTTCATTTCTTTATGGCATCAGAGGGTGGTGAAGATTATGGCTCCTCCAGGTCCGCATAACGCGTTTGTTTTAATTCTAAATTAATCCGAACCTCTCATTCCTTCCTTCACCCATATCAATCCACTTATCAGATGACACTTCAAAATTAGTTTCTCCAACTGGAGAAGTAATCTTATCAGATCATATCATACTCAAGGATTTGTTATATCTGCCTTCATTCAAATACAACCTTTTATCTTTCACTCAGCTTCTCCACTCATCTAACTTACAATGTGTGTTTACACCACATGACTCTACCCTGCAGGACCAGATTTCTAAGCAAGTGGTTGCCACTGGAAAAGCAGTAGGAGGCCTCTATCTTTTACATTCTCAATTTGTTTCATGTGACTGTGTTTTAGAGGATATAAATTTTGTAATGACATGGCATAAAAGGCTCTATCATGCTTCCTTTAATGCAATAAAACATTTACAATTTCTCCAACCTTATAAAATCATGGAGCACATTGATCATTATTCATTCTGCCACATTTCCAAACCAAACAGGGCAGCCTTTCCCAATCAACACCATACATAGCAAAACATGTTCTGCATATTGACTTCTGGGGTCCAAATAATCAAATCTCTGTTCTTAACACACTTTACATGCCAACCTTGGTGGATGATCATAGTAGAGCCCCTTGGATCTTTTTTACTCATCCATAAATCTAAAGTTCCAAAATACCTGCTCAAATTCATTACTATGATATCTACTCAGTTCCAATTCACCCGTTAAAAAAATAAGAACTAACAATGGAAGTGAATTTATGTGCTCTCAGACACAAGAGATTTTATCTGCTCAAGGTACATAAAAAAACTTGTGTCTATACCCCACAACAGAATGGAGTAGTTGAAAGAAAGCATAGACATATACCCGAGCTTTCTAGATCCCTTATGCTTTAGTCTAACTTGCCTTCAAAATATTGGCCTTACTCTCTTCGTACTGTTGTGCACCTCATTAACCTTTTGCCTTCTAAAATCTTACAATGGCAGACTCCTTATGACAGGCTACATGGTCATTCACCATCCTACCCACATCTCAAGACTTTTGGATGTCTCTGCTACACCACCAACACCTATCCACACAAAACAAAATTCAACCCTAGAGCTATTTCATTTGTTTTCCTCGGTTATATACCAAGATTTAAGGGCTACAGAGTTCTTAATATAGACAATTCAATTTTTTTTTTTTTTTTTTGTTTCTAGGGACATAGTATTCCATGAAACCTTTTTTCCCTTTAAGGAAATTCCAAAAAATACAAACATTGTTCCCCTACCAGTACCTTTTTAGCCAGAGCTTATGGATGAACCCAATCTAAATTCCTCACATAACACCAATTCTGAAAAATCATGAGAAATCTTAGGAAGAGGTCGCCGAATCAGTAAACCTCATGCTTGGTTGACAAACTATGTAACAAATACATCCATCTCCAATTTCCCTCCTATTCTATCCCTCTCCTCTTCTTACTGTGCTTCCCTGGAAAATGTAGATTCTATACATGTAACTTGTATCTTATTCACAAGTTGTGAAATCCATAGGATGGCAAGAAGCCATGACTAATGAAATTACTGCATTGGAACAAAATCATTCATGGGAACTTGTTGATTTACCCGCTAGCAAGAAAACAATAGGTTGTAAGTGGGTATAAAATGTCAAAAGAAAGGCTGATGGTAGTGTTGATAGATTGGTTGCAAAAGGATATCTACAAGTGCATGGCCTTTATTATAAAGATAATTTTTCTCCCGTTGCCAAGCTTGTTACAGTTCGATTTTTGATAGCCAATGCTATTGCCTTAAACCTTCCCTTGCATCATATGACATTAATAATGCTTTCCTTCATGGATTTCTACTTGATGAGATTTTTATGTAGCCCCTTGAAGGATATCATAAGGCAAAATCGGGCCAAATTTGTCTTTTAAGAAGAAGTCTTTATTGTCTTAAACAGGCATCCAGAGAGTGGCAGGAAGAGTTTTGCAGTAAACTTTTGGCTTTTGGATTGGTTCAATCCAAACATGATCATTGCTTATTCCTCCAACATAATGGACATGATTTTTTTGGCTGCCTTAATTTATGGTGATGATGTGTTCAGGCAACCAGCTGCTATCACTGTTTTGAAGGATTATACTGAATGGATTCTTCACCATTAAGGATCTTGGTTTTACTAAATACGTCATTGGCTTGGAGATTATCAGGGGTCCACATGGTGCTCATTTAAATCAAAGAAAATACATTGTTGATTTGCTCACTTATGCAGGGATGCTTGAATTTAAACTAGTAGCCACTCCTTTACCACATGGATCCAACATGTCAGCCCAACCTGGAAATTCTTTTGTGGATCCAGAAAAATTTTGTAGACTTATTGGGAGATTATTGTATCTCAATCTTACCAGGGCTGATATTTCTTTTGTTGTACAACAACTGAGTCAATAAATGCACTCACCTACTACTACACATTGGGAAAGTGCACTTCATGTTCTTAGATATCTCAAGAGCACAACCTCTCGTGGTTTATTTTATCCTACCAAATCCTCCTTGAAGTTAGAGAGTTATTTTGAGGTTGATTGGGCCTCTTGTTATGAAACTAGAAGGTCTATTACAGGCTATTGCGTTTTTCTTGGTGATGCTCTCATCTCCTGGACAACAAAGAAACAGACTGTGAGCAAATCATCTGCAGAAGTGGAGTATTGTTCTCTTCGCACTACAGTTTGTGAGTTACAATAGATTTCTTATATCTCCCATGACTTTAAACTTTACCTTCCTCTTCCTATTGCTTTGTGGTGTGATAATAATGCATTAATTCATCTCACTCAGAATCCTATCTTCTATGAACATACTAAGCATTTAGACATCGATTATCATATAGGTTCATGATCAATTTAAAGTAAATTTTGTGTCACCTACATATGTCCCAAGTCATTTTCCAGTCGCTGATGTTTTCACTAAGTCCCTAGGAGGTTCTAGTTTCCGCAGTTTCTTGGCCAAGCTGGAAATGTGTGCTTCTCGCCACATTCCTACTTGAGAGGGGTGGGGGTATAATGGAAACACCTGAAAGGTACTAGAAGGTCAATGATTTGCTGAATATGCATGTGGAGCATGCATACACAAACAAATTTTGTCATGCAACAAGAATTACGCAGGGAGTATTCTTCCTGTTTTATTTGTATAAACGTTTTAGCATATAAGTGGTTATAGTATATCCCTGTAATGCAATAAATAACAGATGTCATTCACACAATAAATTTACAAATATTAGTAGCAGTTTTATATATTTATGAATTCTTCTTCATTTCTTCACCCTCCACCTAGTCACATAGTGTCCCCAGGACTCATATCCAACCTCCATCACCTTACCATAAGTTGCCACACATGACACATTATCAATTTTGTTTTCAAAATTTTTGAATTAGCTCGATATTGGTAAAAATAATCTAGTTTTTTAATAATTGTATTTTATTATTTCTAAGTAGACTATCTTAAAAATAAAAAAATAAAAAATAAAATTACGAATAATTGCCGCCGCCGCCTTTTATAAATTATCAAGTATCCAAATATGATCCGTCTTTATTACATTTTCTCTTAACAACGTTATAAAATTTATGTATAAATGTTGAAAATGAAATAGACATTCCAAATCCACTACGACCAAATTAATTGAATCTACAGATGTTACATCATACGAGTTATCTGAGTGAGGGTGGGAATGTGCGAATATGGTGAAATACGATGCACGCGTAGGACTGAAATGGATGGTGGGGTCACTGCCATCTGTCAGAGTGTCAGTGCAGTTTTATGAGCACCAACTAATTTGCTTCGGTTCATGTGTCTTGTAAGGGGCCCCACGTGTCAGTGCTGCTTTATGAGCGCCAACAAAACAGACAAATTTCCTGCTGTTCAATAGTTTTGTAAGGGCCCCACACCTTAAAGAAGAAGTGCTTTATTAGTTGAAGGAGTATCGGGCCTGCAAACACAGCTATTTCGGCCCACTTCAATTGAAGTTCCTTGACAAGTTACAACTTTGAATCATGAGCCCAGTCTTAGTAGACTTTGGGCTTTTTGACGTTGTCTGTCCTAAGGTAGCCTAGATGGCATCCGGCGTCGTTTCGTGTGATGTCTGGATTACGTTTGTGTTATCCATTGGATGAGTACTTGCTCGCTCAAAATTTTCACGTGTCCGGCGAGAAATGGCTTCTTCATCTCTCTGTGCGTACAATGCTCCAATTTCCATTTCTTCTCGAAATTACAGTAATGTTAAGAAGAGTAATGGCGAGAATGAAGCAAAGCTTCCATCTTCTTCTATATTTTCATCCCTTAATTTATCCTCGAACCAAACAGTAAGTCTACAGTTCTTCAACCAGAATCGGACGCTGCGACTTAATTCCTCCCCACGCCCCCTTACCGTCATTTCCATGGCTCCGCCTAAACCTGGTGGAAAACCCAAAAAAGGTATGCCTAAACCCCCAATTCAATTTTCTCGATTGAACAGTCGGCCTTATGTTCTGTTTTTTATGGGTTTATGTGTTACTTCGTCGATATTTGGCAGTGGTTGGGTTGGTGAAGTTGGCTCTCGAGGCCGGAAAAGCGACCCCTGCGCCGCCGGTGGGGCCGGCATTGGGTGCAAAGGGTGTGAATATAGCGGCATTTTGTAAGGACTACAATGCTCGAACTGCTGATAAGGCCGGTTATATCATTCCCGTCGAAATTACGGTTTACGACGTGAGTTTTTCATGTGCTCCTTATGCTTTTACTTTTGCTTTGATCATTATGATTTTATTTTGATTAATTGGTTTTGTTATTTCCAGGATAGAAGCTTCACTTTTATCTTGAAGACTCCTCCTGCTTCAATTTTGTTGCTCAAAGCTGCTGGTACTCTTTCGCTGTTTCTCATGCCCTTATGTTTGTTTGTTTGTACCTTATCTGTCTTTACTGATGCAAGAATTTGGACGAATTGCAAGCTTGATATGTTTAGTCATCAATCAACTTAGAATACGAAAATGACAAGTACTATCCAAAACAAATGACATATGTGATTTTGAAGTCATTATACCTACCAAAAGTTGTTACTTTAGCATCATGCACCCTGCATAAAAGAGATGCAGAAGAACGTGTGTCTTCGTATTAGCTACATTATGTTTATCTTTCTGTCTTTTGTCATATAATACGAAGCATGTATCCTTCACGAGGTGAAAATTATCAGGCGGTAGGATAATTGATGATGGGATGATATAGGAACTGGTGATTACATATATTGGACTTGTCTGCCTAACAATCTGACATGCCTACTGCTGATATTGTGTACTTATATGAAAATCATCAATAGAGAAAGAAATGAAATAAATGTAGAATAAGCGGTTCTTTCCTTCCAGTCGCTATGTTTCTATTACTATTGTGAAGCTATTACTTCTGAATTAGGCCATAGCTTCTATTTTTGGGATTTGCCTCATCCATTCCAAGCTTAAGAAAAAGGTGTTGTAGCGAATACGAGAAAGCTTATTCCTGAATTAAGCATTGGAGAGCATATTGAACTACGTATGAGTTGCTATCATTACTGTTATATATTCTTCATACTTTTTTCACAGAAATTTAGCATCGTGTTATTATTGTTGTGTTTCCACATCTCATCAGTGTAGGTTCTGAGGCATGCTTTAATTGATTCTCTTTCGCCTCCGGTGCTGAACTTCAGCAGTGGCTGGTTTTGTATTTTTCCTTTTGATGATTTCAACGCTGCAACATTCTTTGTTTCATTCTTTGCGTGCTGCAGTTTTTGTTGGTGCTTTCAGTTTCTAGTTCTATGAAGTATGTTCTATTGCAGCAAGGATGTTTTGATATATTTTCGTATGAAAGATTCACTATGACAGTACTTTAGTGGACTTTGGTTTGACACTAGAATAGTTTTTTCCATAATAAACTCGAGTGAAACCAATTTGATCTTCATTTCTCCTATTCTTTTTTATTATTTATTTGCACCTCAAAAATCACTCTCTTGATCATGTGATTGGAAAAGCTACTTGTCACTCGTTAATTTTCATTTCGGTAGTTTATTTAGAAAGTCTTACTATTCGAAAGACGCATGATGCTAATTATTTTTCATTTCTTACTATATAGGCGTGGAGAAAGGTTCTCAGAACCCTAAGCTGGAGAAGGTCGGGAAGGTCACGATTGACCAACTGCGAACAATTGCACAGGAAAAATTGCCGGATCTGAATTGTACGAGCCTTGAGTCGGCGATGAGGATCATAGCAGGCACTGCAGCAAATATGGGAATCGATGTCAACCCTCCTGTTCTTGAACCAAAAAAGAAGGAACTTGTGTAGGTCTTAATCAATTTTTTTATTATTGAGTTTATTCTGCTGCATTTTAGCTCAAAGGAATTAATTGTATCTGAAAGTAATTATATTGGATGTACCATATATGTGAAGTAGTCTATCATGGCTCCAAATTTTCCCCTTGGGGGTCTTGCTCCAATATAGGCAAAATGCAAAAACTACCCTTGAGGTTTGATATTGGCACAATAGTCCTATTATGGGTTGAAATTACCAATACCCCCTTGAGGTTTTAGTCTTTGTCGGTCCACCAGTCTCTAATCAGTCTTTAGGCAATTATATAATTTTAATGTTCAAATTATTTCATTATATAATATATTTGAGTATTAAATATTCTTTGAGAGTAAAACTAAAACATTTAGGATAAAAATGTAGATATTCCAGTTATCTCTAAATTTATATTTTCGACTTGTTTTCCCTCACAAAATTTTCTCCTCATTTGAAATTATTCCTTATCCCTAAAAGCTAAGATCACATCTTTATGAAAATTGAAGATATTAAAGTTTTGTCAAAAAAATATATGAAAATTTTACTTGCAATTATAGGAGCTATTATAACAAATTTTGATACACGAATATAATATGAAATGTCAATAAATAATATATTTATGATAAATATATAGATAATAATGATAAACGCCTACCGTAGAAGAGTTTATATGTTGAATATGTAGAATATACTCTAGTGTTATATATTTATGGGTATTTTTATACAAACAAGATTGTAAATCAAAGTATAGCGATATTTTCTAATAATTTTTCAATACATTCATGAATTTTATCTGATATCGAATCTACATTGATAATATAATCGAAAGTAATATCATATATATATATATATATCTTATGATTACCAATTAGTTTTAATTTTAAAATTTTGGAAAATTGTTAGAAGATCTAAAAAGATATGAAAAGAGACCGATAAAATTATATGTTAACACTCAATTATAATAAAACATGTATTTTGAGTGATCATAAAATATAACCCATTCTACACAGTGGGATAAAGTTTAATTTATGATTGTTTTGGAATTTTGCAAAATATCTGTTTCCCCATGTCGACGTGGGAATCCCAAAAAATAAATTAAACAAATATATGTGATATTGCAATCATTGATCTTTATTATGTGTAAGTTGAATTTAATAGTTGGAAGCACTCAAGCACCGCATCTATTATATATATATATATATATATATATATATGATGTCATACTATTAAAGTAGATAGAGACACCACTTATATAGACAAAGGCCAATTTAACTAAATATAGTGAATATAATTTTTTTTTAGTTAAATTTTTTAAAAATATAGGTAAAGTCGTTCCAGCGGAAGGCGACTTTAATTAAAGTCGCTCCTGTCAGGGGGCGACAACTGAAATTTTTTTTAAGTCGCCCATGCAATGGACAACTATGCATTTATATATATATATATATATATATATATATATATATATATATTATTCAGAAAATAGAAGAAAAAGCAGCCACTCGGTCGTGCCACTCGGTCGAGTCACCACTCGGACAGCCGAATGGTACCTGTAACTCGGTCTAGCCATTCGGCCTGAAAAATACTCGACCGACCGAGTTCGAGGAATGTACTCGACCAGGGCACTCGGTCGGCCACTTAACTCGGCCGGCCGAGTCACGTAAAGTTTCTGGATTACTAAGTCCGGAGGTTTTTTAATTTTTTTTTCAAATATATCCACACCACATATTCCTCTCTCTATAATATCTATCACCCACCCACACCACACATTTCTCTCTTTCTCATTTCTTTCTTAACTTCTTCTTCAATTCTTCTTCAATTTTCATTCAATTCTATTTCAATTTTTCTTCAATATTCACGGTTCTTTCTTCTCCGTTTCTTCAAATTTTGTTTAGGTAATTTTTTTCATAGTTCCTTTTGTGTGTGTGTGTGTTCTGTTTTGTGTGTGTGGTGTGTGTGTGTAGTGTTTTATGTGTGTGTATGGTGTGTGTGTGTGTAGTGTTTTGTGTGTGTGTATGGTGTGTGTGTGTATGGTGTGTGTGTGTGGTGTTTTTGTGTGTGCTAGAGTGTGTGTGTGTGTTGTGTGCTTGTATTGTACGTTGTGTGTGTG
The DNA here is from genome assembly GCA_028749325.2 of Caryopteris x clandonensis. NCBI lineage: Eukaryota > Viridiplantae > Streptophyta > Magnoliopsida > Lamiales > Lamiaceae > Caryopteris > Caryopteris x clandonensis. The sequence goes on along the minus strand of JAPYKT020000019.1, from coordinate 5,761,222 downwards.
GTGTATGAAATGTATGTGTGTGATGTGTGTTGTGGTGTGTGTGGCGTGTGTATTTGTGTGTGTGCTGGTGTGTGTGATGTGTGTGCTTGTGTGTGTGTTGTGTGTGTGCTTGTGTGTGTGTTGTGTGTGATGTGTGCGTGTGTGTGCTTATGTGTGTGGTTGTGTGATGTGTGCGTGTGTGTTGTGTTTTGGGTATGTGTATGTCGGTCGGTTTAATTCGTATAATTTGTAATAGATTTTGTTGAATTTTCTGCTATTATATATAAATTATTATAGATTTGTTGTTAATATTTTTTTTTATACATTATTTGATGTAGGAACTCTGGGAATTGTTGACGTTGTTGTGCATTTATCGTGACCCTCAAATTGTTGCCGTTGCATTGAGATATTGCTTCATTTCAATATCAGGTTTGAATTTTATTAATTTATTAGTTGAATTTAATTTCATTATACTTTGTAATTATATAGCTTAATAATACCTTTTGCATGCAAAAAAATAGTTAACTCCATATTTTAAGTTCATTAATACATCTTTATTATTTAAGATATGGAGTCTTCAAACAATGTCGGTATTGTTGTTTATATTGGGGATAGTAGCGATGTTCCACCTGTTTGTGCAACAAGGGTACCTCGCGACATTGGATATTCTGGCTTGGTATCAAAATTCTTTGAGCTGACAAGGATCGATAACAATGAATATAAATTCAACATATCCGCTTCACTATATGCAAACAACAGATATCATCATATACCAATCAACAACGATGATCATCTATGGTTTTTCTTTGCACCGGATGCGGATAATCAATATGTAGAATTTCATATTGATCCGGAAAAATTGCAAGATAATGCTCTTCCAGATATTCTCCCAAGCAATGAGTATTATCAATATGCTTCTTACTTAAGAGATGATGACATTAATAATTCAGCACTCGTCAAGCAAGAGCATACTGGTGGAACCTCAAGGTCCAATAATGGCAGTATTCCAACTAAAAGAGAAAATGCTCACACAGAGGATCAACCACATGATCCATTGATTGACAATTTTGGTGTGAATAAATTATAAGACTCTGAACCTGACGAAGACGAGTTGTCCAGTGAATCAGATGAAGATGTGGTGAATATTGGTGATATTCAAACTATGTATTGCCCAAATCAAGAGAGATCACCGTCCAATCAACAACCACCATTTCCATCAAGTGCTAAGAGATATTCCATGCATCCGAATATCCCGTTCTTCAATGCATCGTCACATGAAATGCTTGTGGACTCATTTGATCTTCTGAAAAAATTTAGATATTATGATGCTACTGAAGGAGTGCTCACAAAAGGCATGGTATTCGAAGATAAGAAGAATTTGCAGTCTGCAGTGAAAGACTTTTCAATTTGTATAGCGAGGTGTGAATATCGAGTAGAGGAAAGCACACCTTGTATATGGAAAATCAAATGCAAAAATAATTGTCAGACTACACATTACAACTGGTGGTTGCGCACAAGTTACAAATAGAAGATTGATATATGGGAAACCACTAAGTATGGAGGCCTTCATACGTGCCTAATGAACGCGGTGTTTGTTGACCATCAAAACTTATGCAAAAACATAATTGCTGCGTTGCTAACTGGAATGGTTCAGACATATCCCGGGTATGAGATTAAGTGTGTTTAACAACACGTGTATGATAAATTTCAATATATAATCTCATATCATAAGGCATGACATGGTTTGAAACGAGCAAGAGAAAATGTGTATGGTACATGGGAGAGCTCAGTTTCAAAACTACCCAAATTTTTGGGAGCTCTATAAAAATGGAATCCAGGCACAGTTGTCAAGTGGCGCCACATGGCCGAAGAGACAAATGGTGTAAAAATGTTGAAATATGTATTTTGGGCTTTCAAGCCATGTATAGATGGGTTCCAGCATTGCCGTAAATTTAGAAGTATTGATGGAACTCATCTTTGGATGCGCGTGTTGCCAACCTAGAAGAGTATGTGCATCGTCAAGCATATATTTCTCAAACTGCACTTGACATGCAAAGACAACAATATGAGTGGCATGTGCAACAAGGCCATTTTGAAGAGAGTGAATACCCAACTTATCAACCATTCAACCCATCCAACACACCGTACCGACCACCTCAGTGAGCACATCCTGATCCAACACCATACCGACTACTTGTTAAGAATATATTGTTTTGATTTGAACCTCTTGACTTTGTTGTTTATTGATGATTTTGAGTAGTATAAAATTTGATTTGAAAATTTTCCTTATAAAACATAATTCTTGTTATTTGTTAGAGCTCAATAAATTAAGTAATTCATCAACACATTTGATCTTTTTAACAATCTCATGGATTTTTTTACCAAACTCAATAAATTAATAAATTCGACTACCACACGAGAAAATAAAAATAAAAAAGAACAAACAATTGTTGTGATATATACAAACTCATGGATCAAAATGGTGAAACAAGAGAATGTACGAAAATGGAAGAACGAACGAAAAACCGAGAAGATGAAGAAATGAGAAAGATTTCGGACTGAGTGATTCGGCCAAGTGGAGAGATTTGCACATTCCAGAAACTTTCCCTTCGCACTCGGCCGTCCGAGTTAAGTGGTCGACCGAGTGCATTGGCCGAGTTCTTTCCAGGCCGAGTGGCTGGGCTGAGTTACAGGTACCACTCGGTTGTCCAAGTGGTGACTCGACCGAGTGACACGACCAAGTGGCTGCTTCTTTATCTATTTTCTGAATAAAAAAAAAAAAAAAAATATATATATATGTATGTATGCATGGTCGCCCATTGCATGGACGACTTTAAAAAAAAAATTTACTTGTCGCTTCTGCGGGGGCGACTTTGATTAAAGTCGCCTCTCGCTCGGGCGACTCTACTTAGTTTTTAAAATTTTTCAGTTACACTATATGTTATTAATTTTTTTTTATTCACTATATTTAGTCAAATTCGCCGACAAACCTCTCATACTACAACTTTCGTTTATAGCTATTACAAAGAAACGCCACTTAAGTAGAAAATCTTATGACAGACCTCTCGAATTCGACTTTTTGTTTATACGTAAGTTAATTCCTGAACAAATATTTTGAGTTTATATTAGTTTTTGAACTCATATTTTTTGTTTGAATATAATATTAAGCTCTTAAATAAATACAAATAGCTTATTAAACTTCTAAAAATGATATAAATAGAGTCTTTCTCGATACCAAATATAACTAAATATATATTAAAAATTATTTAATAAATTTATAAGTTAACAAATCAAATTCGAGATGTAATTAAATAAATAAAAAATCTTAAGGAAATAAATCTTATTAATTTGAAAATAATAAACAGAAGTTATAGTTGGGTCTGGTGTTTATGTTTTTAAGGCTTTATGCCTTTTTTTTTTTTTTTGCTATATAGATTTAACTTTTTTTTATCTTTACTTTACTTCAATACTTTGAGGGTCTTTTGAGGGGTTTTTTTAGATCAATTATATAATTTTATTTTTTATTTTTTATTTTTCAATAATTAAATAGTGTTTAACTTTTAGTTTGCTATTTTTTCATGTATTTAAATATATTTATCATTTGACTTTTAATTTTTAGATATACAAAATAATTTTACATGTATTTAGTTATTTCTTTGATATTTAGGATGATCCTATGTGCTACATATACATAATTTCGAGGGTTTATTTAACATAATGTAAAAGTTCATTGCCAATTTTGTTGATCCGACATGAAAAAATTCGTCGGAGGGGATTTGGTGAGGACCCTCCAATGGTCAAGTTACATGGGGTATCTTTTGGGACTTTTATGTGAATAGTGTAAGTAATAAAACAATGTATCCATATTATACGAATCATACCTTCTTATATATCTCCTTTCAGAGGAGGTAAAAAAATGGTTTAGCAAGAAGCACCTGCTTTTGACGTCCTCGTACCTTTATTACATGAAATGCGGGATTTGTTCTCCCTTGTTAGAAAATATTTAATGTGTCGGGGCAGGTCCTAACATGTTAACTGATGTCGCCTGCCCCTCAGGTACGGTGATAGCTCCTTATTGGAATTTTGAGTAGGACCTCTGAATTAGGATAGAGGACGTACAACAAACCACTTCGATCAATTCTGATCTGCCTCGGTAATATGTTCACACTTAAAATTACTTATGAACAAGCATGCTCTGATTTGAAATAATATGGTAGATCATCTTTGAGACCTAGTTCTAAATAGATGCACTCTTATGTGAAGTAATTAGGTTCTTAGTGTCTGAATCCACTTGTAATTTAACAATGAGTTCTTCTGCTTTATAAATGAGGTCGATTATATGGAGAACAGTTCAAATATATAATTTAGTCCACATCATGCATAATAAAATTATTAAAATAAAATATAATGAGACCCACAAAATAATGGAAGCATAACATTATATAATTTAGATAAAAAAAAAAGTAATTGTAGTAATACTTATGTTGGACAACTGAATTTCATGTTAGATTAATGACCATGAAAACGAATATTGCATAAAGTTAAGTGTATGATTTGGTTTCCAATACCATTTATTAATCTGTGCGTCAAATAAAATTGGACCACTCAAAATCATTCATCTAAACATATTTTAACCTAATACACATATTAATATAATTAATGATTTAACTAAAAATAATAAAATCTAAATGAAACCAAACATACCAGTTTTTGTCAGACACAGGTTTTGGTCCTGTCATGCACCTAGTGGAGCCCATCCCTCAATTTGCCTCATCTCGTATAGGCTGTTGGGCGAAACCTATACACTTTTTTTAAACAAAAAAGATGTGGCTATTCATTCTCTTAAATTTAAAAATATATATTAAAAAAAATTTGAAATTTTTTATATGATATTAAAATAATTAAAATATATTTATATTCAATTGTTCAATCTACCTGAAATTTATTCAGAAATACATCCAAATAAGTAAATTAGCATAAAATACTAATTCAGTTATTCGGCAGAATGTTTTGAACGAATCTTAAGCTAACATGTTCGTCCTTATCTACAAATAAGTTTCGAATATGAGCATATGTGTTTGAGCAATTTTTTGAACACACATAAATGTGTTTGATAGATTAGGTTTAAACACATACGAGCAGACACGCGATAAGTTCAAAATAAAACATCGAAAAAATGAACAAAATGCGAGTGTTCTAAACCAAAATTTTCCCAAATGTATATTTTCATCTAAAATACTTCTAAAACACAAAAGAATTTAATAATTCAAGAATTTTAAAATATTGATTTGGCCTAGAAGTTTGTTCTCTCCCTTTTTTTTTTTTTTTTCTTTTTCCTTCTTATTCTTTTTGTTTTTATTTTTTTTAATTATAAGAGTATAATTGTCTAAAATTAAATATTTAATAAACAAATAAAAATTAATTTTTAATAGAATGTATTTAAAAAATTTGAGAGTACAAATAATCTTGCCCAACAAAAAAAAATGGAAAGGAAACAATATTTTATTAAAAAAGAAAAAGAAAAAAGAGGAGAATCTTATAAAAACCTGCAACCCCTTGAAGTTGAAAAGAAAGGATTAAAGAAAGTTGAATAAATAGGTTTTTGTCATTATTATAAGTTTTTAACAATTGTAATATAGTGGGGCAGTGTGATCACTGAGTTTTAGATGAGCCTCACTTCTCCTGTCTCTAAACCCTTCACCATTTTACATGTATTCATAGAGTAAATGAAATTGGATGGTACGAGGAGAATGTGTAACAAAATATTAATTATATTTCAGTTTTGTAATGAAGAACCCAAACACTAATACTCCTAATATTGTCATACCAAATAATAGTATAGGTGGAAATTCAATATTCATCTCATTCGAATCTATTACTCAAAATAAAAAATAAAAAATAAAAAATAGACTTTAGTAAAATTCTTAACTAACTTAAGTGTATAAAACTCATTTATGTGACACTTACATAATTGACACATGGGATACTTATAACTCATCTCAGACATATAAAATATATAATACTTAAATGAAATTTTAAAAAAGAAAATCTAGACTAATTTTGTGGGACCAATTAGTAAGCGGGACCCAGCTTTAAATGTTGGTCTAAAACAAATAGATTAATAAAAACTAGAGACATTGATCCCTTGGTTCCATGTATGAAAATGACGGCAATATTCTTGTCTCATTAGCTGTTCCCTTCTGCTTATCATGTTTTTTATTTTGTACCATACATTTTAATTAGGGTGGGACTATCCGCATCTTCAAGTTCTCCAAATCTATTTATTTAATAAATATATTTTATATTTTAAAAATAAAAAGTATAAAAAACAAATAAATATTATTCAATACTACTTTAATCGTTTCGTAAGATGTTTCGAACGAGTTTTAGACCAACATGTTTGTTCTTATTTGACATATAAATTTTGAACATAAACATATGTATTCAACCAATCTTACCAAACACAAATAAATGTGTTCAACGAGTCAGGTTCGAACACATACAAACAAGCGCTCAACAAATTTAAAATAAAATACAAAAAAAAAAGGAATAAAATATAATTATTGTAGTTCTATTCTTTTTCTTCCGTTTTTTATGCTTTATTTTTTTTAATTAATATTAATTAATTAAAAAACAAAAAATAAAGCATAAAGTGTATTTAGAAAATGTGAGGCCGCAGCCTTCCAATTCTATATATATATTTTTTCAATTTGCCTCCTAGTTCATTAATGAAGGGACAAAAGTTAACTAGAAGGAAAAAGAAAATCCAAAGAGAAAAGAAGATTAGAAAATATCAAAATATCTACTTTCCCAACAACATACGTGTAGCATCGACAAAACTATATATATATATATATATATATATTTATATATATATATATATATAGAGAGAGAGAGAGAGAGAGAGGTCGCTTGATATTTCACAGTCAAAAATGAAAATAAACATGTTTCGGTTAATTTCTAGTGAAAATGACACCAGATAAACCTCAAACGGTACAAGGTTCTAATCCAGGCTTATTAATATTAATTATTAAATTATCATTATTATTTTTTAGTTTAAAAGTTAAGGATGAATTTTTATTTAAATATTTCTATTATGTAAAAATGAGATCTGATGTATGCTATGTTGAAAGATTAGTAATTTGAATAACGTCTCCTATAGTTTCATAATTAAGCACAAGATCCCACATAATTTTTAAATTATACAAAATTTCTATGTGGTTACAATAATTCAATACAAGTTTTCATTTCTAACAAAAAAGTTGATGCTGTCTTATATTTTTCTCTTCTTTTGTTAAAATATCGCACAACCTAAGTAAAGGTTAGCCGATAATACAAAGAACTTCGGAGAAAAATTAAATAAATGCTAGCTCTTTAGGTAATATATTAATATATATATATATATGCTGAATTATTTAAACTGCATAAAACTTTTATACAAAATAAAAATTACATAAAACCTCGCACAATATTATAGAACCACCCGAACACAATGTGCAATTTGCCCCGGAAAAAATATGAAAATGAAGAGAAACTCAATCAAATTATTGCTTTAAAATAAATTTGCACTCGATTCATAATATTACTTGTTTAATTAAAAAATATGATTTGTTTGCTTAAAAATATTAATTTTTTCAAGGTAATAAATTACTAGTAATATTTTTATATGTAAATAAATAATATTTTTTAGTTAATTAAATAATATTTTACATAAAGTTGTATGGCAGACTTCAAGCTCGTACAATCATGATTCATGGAATACTTATTGTATATAAGTTTTTGCATTATTTTATTTTTATTTTCCATTTTTAAAATTATTGTTTTATGGGGATATGGTATAACATGTCATTGTGTCGAGTTGAATGAATCAGCATGTGGGGGAGCAGTCAAATTTATGAAGAAGAGGACAAGTTGCACTTCCTACTCTTCTTAAATATTATTAAAAATAAAACAAAATTACGCTTCCCACAATAAATTCGTTTCATTTTATAAGTTTTTTTTCGGTGCAGGATCTAAAAGATAAGTTCAAATTATAAATTTAGGGTCTAAAAGAAAAATTATATCAATTTTGGGGGTTTCAATGATTTGAAAATATTAATTTCCAACCCAAAATTTAACGGCAAATTAATGGAGTAAAATTAAAATATGTATAATGATTTAATTTATATTTTTAAGTAGATATTACATGTTTGTCAGTTTTGTAGTTATTTTTTAAACGAAAAAAAGTGAAAAAGGAATGAATGAGTTTGGAGGATAAACGGTAGAAAAGGGCCAAATCTAAAGAAAAAATACACTCGCTCAAATAACAATGAGATTAAAAAATCAAGAAATACACAAAAATGGTAGACGAAGGCATGCACTCAATTGAGCAGATGTGAGACTAGCAAAATCAACATTTTATGAGAAGAGTCGAGCGGATCCTGCTTGACCAAGCAAAGCTCGTTCAATTGAGCAGATGAAAGGCAAGCCAAAGCTGATAGCTACTAGGAAGAGTCGAATGTATCCTACTCGACTGTGTAGTATCGCTCCACCGAGCGGGCTTTACGCAATTTCAAAGATTGATATCAATTTCTATTAGATATTGACTTATCTCAAGAGCTCTCAACCTCTTTTATATATATATATATATATATATATATATATATGGCCTATAAAATAAGGAGTATATATATATATATATGGCCTATAAAATAAGAAGATCATCCATACACACAATAAAATAATTTTGGCTAGAGTTTGTAACGTAGAGAAAAGACAAGCTATCTCTCATCCACTCCACAAGATTGAAGATTCAAAGGATACATTGAAATATTATATTGTTCATGTAAATCTATATGCTATCTTGCAAATATACATGATAATTATAGATAATGATGAGTAAGGTTGTATCTACAAAGATCAAATTAATATACTATCTTACAAATGTACAAATTAATAATAGATAATAATGGGAAATGTTGTATCCACAAGAATTAATGAAAATTATTAAATATTACTAATTTATTTTACACTTTATCTAGATGATTAAATACAAAGGTGTGATTAATTATTAACTAATAATAATTATAATATAGATAACAATAGAAAAATCAACCAATCAACTAAGATATAAGCAAAGAGAGATATGATGGGAGAAATGAGTCCTCCGACCATGCTTTAAATATCAACAATGTATTGTCAAATTAATTGGTAGATGTGTTCTTAGCGAAAATTGTAGATCATTATCTCTCCAACATAATAATAAACCATAAATTTGAGCGCTGAAAGTTATACTCATTATTTTTATAAGTGCGTGCTAAAATTTCATGACTATAAGTGTCGATTTAATTTTTAAGCTTCAAATCCATGAAAATCGCTACAAGACTAGCAAAAATGTCCACTTGATATAATAAAGTTGGAGTAAATAAGATAATCATACATAATTTTGCACATAAAATGTATCTTAAATCAACCAAGAAAAATATATGTATGAACCTTGTTTATCACATGCTTATAATATTCAATAATTTCTACCTTTTCGTTTTAGTTGTTTTAGTTTGCTAGATATGACTAGATAAATGTTTCTTATGAGATTTATTTAATTATATCTAGCTAAACACCTTGTGATATTAGGGTATGTCGCAGACTATTCGATGATTTTATTGGATATGTGGATTAAATTTTAGTTCTTCTTTGAATTCCTTATTCATATATATTGAGTTATGTTGTGGTGTTTAATTATTCGGTTGATAATTGAGTATATTTGATATATTAAATTGATATTCAAAAGATGAGATATATGACCTAAAATACTTTTTCTTTTCATTATACTTCGTCTATGTCTCTTTCTCGTTAATTAATAGTTCTTGATTGTTTTGCTTTACTTTCTTGTTTTAATTATTAGTTAATTAATTAATTATTTATTTTTGTTAATCTTGATAAAGTACAATAATATTGTAATCCTGAACCTTATGGAATATGCCCTTATTCATTATTCTTTATATATATTCTGTATACTTGCGAGATAACTTAAAAATTTTACCAATTAATTTTTATATACTGATAGTTCTTATGTTGAAGACCCTGAATCGATAGAAATTTTCTTGGCATTATTGCAATAAAAATCACAAACTTTCACAAAATTATAGTTCTAAATGAAAGAGCATTCAATTTGAAATTAAATTACTATTTTATATTAAATGAAAGATTGATTAATTTTTTCTCCTCAAAGTATATAGTTCAGTTTTTAAACCTATTTATGTTAGTTATATTAAATAAATAGATTTGTTTAATGAACAAATTAATAAAAAGAAATAAGTAATTCAAAACTTTTTCACCTTTTCCATACTATTATTTCATATATTTTTTTCAATTTGTAGAGTTTTATCGTTATTACATAAATTTAAAAAAAAATGATGTGTATATTTGAGTGATTAATAATATAAATGAATTTATGCAAGATATTTATGGATATTTTGACCATTTTTAATATACCCTTTTTCAATAATGTGTTTAGTCAAGCTTTTATGATTTGTGACATTTAATACATAATATTTAGTTAATTGTAAAAATTTATTCTAGATAAGTCAAATTTTCTTTGTTTATATTTTCAATGAATTGTCAATCTCTACATATAACTTTTTTTTAAAAAAAAATTAATTCTTAAATTTATTATATTTCCATAAATTTATTTTCATTTTTACTCCAAAAATTATTTATGCTAACATATTTATGGAAATTTTCACCATTTTATATATACATGTTTTCAATAACATATTTAGTGTCAATTTATTTGAATAAATTCTATTTATCAAATCTTATATGAACTGTACTTTAAATTGAAACATTTAATTTAAATAGTTTATTTAACTCAATCTTTTATTATTTGCAACGTTTAATAAAGAAGATTTAGTTAATTGCAAAATTTAATTTAGAGAAGTCAAATTTTGTATATTTATATCTAGTATTAATCGACCGTGTTTATAAATAATTAAAAAAATCTTAAATTCCTAAATTTATAAATTTCCATAATTTTATTTTCGTTTTTTTTTTTCCAATTATTCAATTTTATTTTAGGTCCTAAATTTGTGAATATATTCTTATTGTGATTTTTGAAAAGATTTAGGAATTTAGAAACATAAATAAAAGAATATTTTCCGTGTCCGTTTCCTTCATTGCTCATCAATATTTATACAATTTATATGGAGTAATGCAGCCATAATTCTAGGCTACAAACTAGGCAATAGACTAGGAAACAATAAACATATCCTACAAACTAGGAAACAATAAACATATCCTACAAACTAGGAAACGATATATACACTTGACTAAGATAATTATATACATAATTATCTTAACATAACCATATCCTACAAACTAGGAAACGATATATACACTTAACTAAGATAATTATATACATAATTATCTTAATATAATTATCTTAACACAATAGATTAGGAAACAATAAACATATCCTACAAACTAGGAAACGATATATACACTTGACTAAGATAATTATATAGATAATTATCTTAACACACCCCCGTAGTCAAAGCGGGAGGGCCACGGACGCTGAGACTATCCCGAAAATCTTCAAACAATATACGTGGAAGTCCCTTAGTAAAAATGTCCGCTATTTGATGCCGAGATGGAACATGAAGCACTCGGACATCACCACGCGCAACCTTCTCCCTAACAAAGAGTATATCCATCTCGATGTGTTTGGTTCGTTGATGATGCACTGGATTACCCGAGAGATAGATGGCGCTTACATTGTCACAGTACACTAAAGTCGCCTTCTTTAGTGGACAATGCAACTCGAGTAGCAAGTTTCGAAGCCAGCAAGATTCGGACACCACATTTGCTACTCCCCTATATTCAGTTTTGGCACTTGACTTGGAGAGTGTAGCTTGGCGTTTTGAAGACCAAGATACCAAATTATCCCCTAAATAAACACAATATCCCGATGTAGAACGCCGTGTATCGGGGCACCCTCCCCAATCCGCATCGGTGTAGGAGATAAGAGACAAGGTAGATGATGGATATAAATGCAACCCATGATCCTTAGTACCTTGAACATAGTGAATTATTCGCTTAAGAGCAGCCATATGACAGTCCTTTGGGTCGTGCATATGTAAACATACCTGCTGGACTGCGTATGATATGTCGGGCCTCGTGAACGTCAGATATTGCAATGCCCCTGCCAGGCTGCGGTAGTGAGTCGGGTTAGCATATGGAGTGCCCGACGCACCTACTTTCGGCTTGGTATCAATCGGTGTGGCTGATGGTTTACAAGCCGACATACCTGGTCTCTCAATTATGTCCTCAGCATACTTGCGTTGTGAAAGAAAGAGACCCCCTTTGTGTCGAGTCACAGCGATGCCAAGGAAATAATTTAAAGGACCTAAATCCTTCATTGCGAATTCGGAGCCAAGAAGAGACATAATAGAACACCGGAGAGCATGAGACGAAGCTGTCAAAATTATATCATCCACATACAATAAAAGATATGCCATTTGTGACCCCGAATGATAGATGGATAAAGAATTATCAGACTTGCTGTTAGTAAAACCAATGGACAACACATAATCAGCAAACCTGTTGTACCATGCCCGGGGTGCTTGCTTAAGACCATATAATGACTTACGCAACAAACACACATAATCTGGTTTAGTGTGATCACGGAAACCGAGAGATTGATGCATATACACTATCTCATTAAGCTTACCATGTAAGAATGCATTCTTGACATCAAGTTGATGAATCGGCCAAGCCTTAGATAAAACAAGGCTAAGAACAGTTCGAATGGTCGCTGGCTTGACCACCGGACTAAAAGTTTCTCCACAATCTATGCCAACCTGCTGAGTTTTTCCATCACCTACAAGACGGGCTTTATGCCTCTCAAAATCACCGTTAGACTTCACTTTATGAGTAAAAATCCACATAGAACGAATGACATTAACATCAGGTGGACGGGGCACCAACTCCCACGTCTTATTTTTAATAAGAGCATTATATTCATCATCCATAGACATTTTCCAATTTGGATCACGAAGAGCATCAATTGGGTTACGAGGAATAGGAGATTTCGTAACTTTAGAAATTGTAGCAACATTGCAATATTTTTTATTTGGCTTAAAAATGCCATGTTGGCTTCGTGTGACCATTTTTGGAATAGGAGTGGGCTGGGAAGGATGTGAGATAGTGGGCTAGGGAGGTTGTTGGGCCGTGGATGTCACCGAACTGGGTGATGGATGAGATGGTGATGGCGGCCCATGCTCAGGTGGAGTAGCAGGAGAGGGAGAGTGATGTTGAGGGGAAGAAACATCCTCACCCATGTGAGGTTGGGTCGTGGGAATGGGCCTAGATGGGGTGGAAGTCTGCACATGATGAATGAGAGAAGGAGAGAGGCCTTCATCCAAAAAATTATAGGCAGTAGAAGAAGGAGAATGTAGCTTGGCAAAGGGAAACACGGTTTCATCAAAAAGCACATGTCGGCATATGATTATTTTATTTGATGACAAATTATAACACTTATATCCTCTATGATTAGGAGGGAATCCCAAAAACACACAAGGGGTGGAACGTGGTTGGAGCTTATGTATCGTGGTGGACGGAATAAGAGGTTAGCAAAGACACTCAAAAACCCGTAAGTGAGAATATGACGGTTCCCGACGATAGAGGACATGAACAGGAGACTTGTTCCCTAACAGCTTGCTAGGAATAATGTTATGCAAATAAGTGGCCATTTGTAAGGCATGATGCCAAAAGGAAGGTGGTAGAGATGCATGAGCAAGAAGAGTGCGAGTGATATTATTTAGAGATCGTAGTTTTCTCTCGGCTTTTTCATTTTGTGATGAAGTATGGGGACAAGAGAGACGGAAAGACAACCCATTAGACTCACAAAATGCTCAAAAAGAACTATTATCATACTCCCTCCCATTGTCACATTGGACATTCTTAATTGGTCGCTCAAATTGTGTTCGAATATGAGATTGAAAAGCTAAAAATGTATCAAAGACATCAGATTTTTTAGCTAAAGGAAAAGTCCACACAAATTTCGAGAAATCATCCAAAATGAGCATATAATAACGATGTCCCGAAGCACTTAAAACGAGAGAAGTCCAAAGATCACTATGCACTATATCAAAAGGTAAAGAAGTAGATGACATAGAAGAATAAAATGGCAACTTAATGTGTTTCCCAAATACACAAGAACGACAAATACTAGAACTTGAAGTACGAGTACATTCAATACTTTTATTACTACGAAGAGTAGCTAAAATAGATGACCCGGGATGACCCAAACGATCATGCCAAAGAGGGGGAGCTAAAGCTGCAAAACTCGAAGGAGTAGAAAGATTGGTGGAAGTGGTGTTGGTGAAAGAATAGAGATCACCCGTGCTATTACATCTCATTATTGGCATCCCCGTTCGATAATCCTTCACAAAGAAACCATAGGGGTCAAACTCAACAGTCACATTATTATCTAAGGTAAATTTGCGAACTAAAATAAGATTTTTTATGAGTTTGGGGGCATGAAGGACATTATTGAGAGATAAAGAAGGATGTGGGGATGAGAGTGTAGTACGACCACAACCAAGAATAGGAATAGTATGACCACTTCCAACAACAATATTATTAGGATGATTGCTCAAATTAAAATAAGACGAGATATTACCCTTGGAGGATGTCATGTGAGAAGTGGCTCCGGTGTCCATGTACCACGAAGGATCGGGTTGGCTCAAAGTTATAGTATGCATTGCCGACTCGATATCCGTGGGAGTGTACTGTACGGACTGATTGAATGCGGCATAGGCTTGTTGAGGACGCGGACCCAAAATACCGGACTGCCTTGCTGGGCCTTGAGGACGAGCCCACCCTTGGTTGGGGTACGGCCATGGAGGAGCAGCCCACTGAGGACCCCACCCCCAACCAGGGAACTGCGGCCACTGTGGCTGTTGCTGCCATTTGGGTGGCGGGGACTGCCACTGCGGCTCCCGAATTTTCCACCTTTGCCACCGGATTTTCCTCCCTTACCACCGCCCTGTTTTCGGCCACCAGAATTCTTTTGTGGGTTTTTTCGGCCACGAGAACCACCAGACGTGTCATACCCATCATCAGAATCCCGAGATGTAACCACCATTGCCGACGCCGAACTGGTTGCTGCCTGTTTAGCAAGCCCCGCCTCCTCAAGTGTGAGCATTGATCGAGTCTGGTAAAACAGAGGGAGTGGTGAACTCTGTCGGATAAGGGTACCAACACCCTTATAAGGTTCGGTGAGACCCAAAACCAACCGAAGGACCAATCGATTATTATCGACCGGTGCTCCAACATTTCGCAATTGATTGGAGAGACCCTTGAGCCTTTGACAATAAGCCGATGCATTGGGAAAATTCTCCATTTTTGTAGTGGAGAATTCTTGTTCTAGAGTTACGGCACGAGAGTTTTGGTTGTCTTGGAAGATGTCACGCAACCTATCCCAAGCCTCCATGGCCGTAGCGTCGAGTTCGATAATGGTCTGCAAAAGATCGTTGGAAATTGTGGAATAAATCCAAGAGATCACGGCTGTATCCAAAGTAGACCATAACTCCTTCTCCTCATCAGTGAGAGGAGCCTTTTCCTTCCCCTTATCCTTAGACTTAGGAGGAATAATATGATCCAGAACCCCCTTAGAACGAGCGTGAAGTTTGAAGAGTTCCGCCCAAATAGAATATTGTGCGTTTTCGAATTCAAGAACAATCGGGATGGTGTTCTTGATATTCGTCACAGTGAGTGCGGGGTGAAACGAGGACTTTGATTCCCCCATTGAAAGAAGCAGAAAAGAGGTAGAGAAAGAGAAAGATGGGCGGAAACGAGATATAGGGTGCAGCGGAAGAAAGTCGCCCTAGTGCTCTGATACCATAAAAGAATATTTTTCGTGTCCGTTTCCTTCATTGCTCATCAATATTTATACAATTTACATGGAGTAATTCAGCCATAATTCTAGGCTACAAACTAGGCAATAAACTAAAAAACAATAAACATATCCTACGAACTAGGAAACGATATATACACTTGACTAAAATAATTATATACATAAGTATCTTAACAATAAAATTAGCGACCAAGATTTAAATAAAAATTAAAAAATGAATACATAACACACAATTTCAAGCGTGTCATGATCTAATTGGCAATGAAATTAAGAAAATAGAAGAGATTTTAAGAAAAGTGAAAAGAATGAGGTGGCAGAATTTAGTTTGAGGTTGAAATTTAAATTTAGGATATTCAAATTCATTCATAATTCTTAAATTTATAAATTCATATTCATGATTTATAATTTATAGTGGCAATCGAATAAGTGGGGGAAGCATATTCCATCCAGCTGTTCCAAATTTATTAGGCAACCACCAAACACAAAAGCCATTCTACTTCCATTTCACCCAGTTTCCAGTCCGCCTCCATCCTTTTCATGCCATGACACAGACTCTTTCTTCTTCCTCCAAAACCGACGACCCCTAATCGCCAAAATACCTTCTTTTTTCTTTTTTCTTTTTCAATTTTTCTTTTCTGTCAATCTTTCATAAATTACTACTGAAAATAGTTGTACCGTAACTCAAAATCTAAAGAAATTTTTAGTTTCTGCGGTTAATCGTATATTCAATAAAGGTACCATTTTTGAATCTTCCTTTAGATTCTGACTTACTCCAATTTCTCTCTCTTTTTCCTTTTTTTTTTAAATATCAAGTTATATATGAATGTTTATGTGTGCATGAGTTTGTTTTGATGGCATGTAAAATCTAGCTTCTGAGTTCTTTTTGCGTCTTTTTATATTTTCCGGCATTTTAAGGGAATTGTTTGAGAATTCTCGGGTCATTGCCTTTCTTGAATTGCATTTTTTAAAATTGTTTCTCGTCCTTATTTACAAGGATTTGCAGCAAATACACACATACATAATGACATACTTTTCAAATTATTGTTGCTGCAACTAGGATAGGTGGTTGTGTTTCTTTTTTGGTGATTCTTGTCCTGTCTTTTCTCTCTGTACTTTTTGGGTTTAGGTAGATGCATCATTTATGTAATTATTTATTCATCTGGTCTTCCCCTGATACTCTATTGGATGACTCAAGCTTCTTGTGATTTATTGTGCTGTTTATCATTCCAGAAGTATGGATGCCTAAATTTTACTTTGTATTTTGCAATTGATTGTTTGGCTATCTCTGTTTTAACTTTTTTTGAAATGTTTGAATACAATTTGGAACTCGGATGACAATTTTGCTTTGTATTTTGCAATTTGCCTGCTTATTATGATGCAATTTAGTTGAATTGGCTTCTGTGAGATGTATTTATGGACTACAATGTTATGTTTCTTGTGATAAGCTTGTTATTTCAAAGATTGGTAGTCTTGGCTTGTGAAGTCCTTGTGGACCTAGCTAATTAGAAGTATATCACTTTATGCTTGAGGTGATGATTTATTTCGCAACGAGATCTCTAGCTATATCATTTATGGGATGATTAACTGATGATTCTTGTCTGTGTTCAGATGGAGGCACAAACTTCAGAGCACGGGCATATCATTGAAGTCTCTGAGAGGGGCTCCAGTGGAAGCAAAGCTTGTGAGGTTGCAACTTGTGGTTTTGCTGATGCCAAGACTAGTTCTAAGGATGCTCAAGAACGTTCGACTTCTATGAGGAAACTTTTGATTGCAGTTGTATTGTGTATCATCTTTATGAGTGTGGAGGTTGCAGGGGGTATCAAAGCCAATAGTCTGGCTATATTGACTGATGCAGCGCACTTGCTGTCGGATGTTGCATCCTTTGCTATTTCTTTGTTTTCATTGTGGGCTGCAGGATGGGAAGCGACCCCTCGCCAGTCTTATGGATTCTTTAGGATAGAGATATTGGGGGCATTGGTTTCGATTCAATTGATTTGGCTTCTCACAGGTATCCTTGTCTATGAAGCCATAGTTCGACTCATTCATGAGACGGGCGAGGTTCAAGGGTTCTTGATGTTTCTTGTTTCTGCTTTCGGTTTGTTAGTCAATATTGTCATGGCTCTCTTGCTTGGTCATGAGCACGGACATGGACATTCTCATGATCATGGACATGGGCACGACCATGGGCATCATGGACATGAGGATCATGATCATGGCTCTGATGACAACCATGAACACAACCATGGTGTGACTGTCACCATGTATAATCGATCCGAACAAGGGCATCATTCCAAACACGACGAACATCATAATGTCCATGGGGAGTCCCCAAGTGAGCCGTTGCTTGACAAATCCAGGGATAGTGAAGCTAAGTCAGAAGGGGGGAAAAAGAAAAAGCAGCCACGAAATATAAACGTTCAAGGCGCTTACCTTCATGTGCTTGGAGATTCCATACAGAGTGTTGGGGTTATGATCGGAGGCGCCATCATCTGGTACAAACCGGAGTGGAAGATCATTGATCTTATCTGTACCCTCATTTTCTCCGCCATTGTATTGGGCACAACAATCAGGATGCTCCGAAGCATTCTAGAAGTTCTCATGGAGAGCACTCCCCGAGAGGTCGATGCAACAATGCTGGAGAGAGGTCTTTGTGAGATGGAGGAGGTGGTAGCTATTCATGAACTGCATATCTGGGCGATTACTGTGGGGAAAGTCCTGTTAGCTTGCCATGTCAAGATTAAGCCCGAAGCTGATGCTGACATGGTATTGGACAAAGTCATCGACTACATCAAGAGGGAATACAACATCAGCCATGTCACTATCCAAATAGAAAGAGAACAGGTCCCTTAGTTTCGCATTGTAATTCCTTAATGCTATCGACATCCTAGCTTATTGATTTTAGTTGTCATTCAAGGCTTGTTCTTACTTGTTTTGGATCGTTTTCTCTATGCTTTAAATTATGCATAAGAGTGCAAAATCGTGCCGTTGAATTTGCATCTTTCTTGCTGCTATTTGCTCTTGAACTTTCATTTCTAGGTATGCAGTAGTACTCTCTGTGGGTGTCTCTTATCACTTACCAAATCTATGAGGATATATTATAATATGATTAAGCCTGGGGGGTTGGTTGGGGTGTTCGGGCATTCAAACAACATAGTGGCCTCGTTACTTGTCTTCAGTCTTGTAAAGCGCCATGCAGATTGCAGACTGTTCAAGGAGAGTGCTTCGGAAAGTGCATTACAGAACCTGCCACTCACACATACACAATCCATTTACATACAAACAAATACCAATATATATTATATATACACACACACACTATTGTCTGATAATTAAGAAATTCAAAACTTTGTCAGATTCTTCTTCTTTTTTTTTTTTTTTGACTTTGTCGTGTAGTAAATTGAAACACACACAAAATTGTAATTTTATATCAAAAAATCATTTTGCCACAAAATAAGAATATCTATAATAAATTTGATTAATTGTATTAA
This sequence comes from Caryopteris x clandonensis, assembly GCA_028749325.2. Lineage (NCBI taxonomy): Eukaryota > Viridiplantae > Streptophyta > Magnoliopsida > Lamiales > Lamiaceae > Caryopteris > Caryopteris x clandonensis. The sequence goes on along the minus strand of JAPYKT020000019.1, from coordinate 5,741,860 downwards.
AATTAGATTATTTAATAAGTCTTTAAAAAAACTATGAGGTAATATTTATTTACAATTCAAATCCGTCACTAACAATAACATATACAACAAAAATTCAAATATAATTCAAATATTAAAAAAAATATAATTAAAGTTGTGAATCTAATATATTAAATTTAAAATTGGAAAAAGATGATTAATTTGATATTATTTGTTAAAATGAATTAGAAAGGATTTTTTTTTGTTTTTTAATAAATTAAAATAAATATTTTCAAAAAATCAACTAACCAAAGCCACACAGCATTTTCTAAAAATATTTTTATTTAAAATTAAATATATGTGAGAAAAATTACAATTTTTAGATTAATTTATTATTATATTAGTATAAGTTACTTTTTAAAGCTTAATTACTGAGTTCCTCCAATTATATTTGCCAACAATTTAAGTAAATAATTTTAGTCAAATAGGCATGACCCTTTATATATATATATATATATATATATATATATATATATATATATTAAAGAAGGGATAGGATGGAGGGAGTACATGCTAAGCTACAAAGCTAATACACAATGGTTCTATCATTATTTTTTAAAGGGATCCATCACAAATAAAGTTGGCAATTTAGGCGGCCTGACCGAGACCTAGCCCACAGGTTAATAACCAAAGTCAGGTCAGGCTGATCCTTTTAATATTACATTGTGCTAACACAACAGATCAAATTTTCATAAAATACACTAAAATTTTCGAGTTGGCCCATTGAATATTAGTTAACTTGACCTGGGTAAATGAGATCGATCATATTTTGGATCTCAAAATCACAACCCAACCCAACTAAAATGTTAAGCTAGTCCGAATAGCCCATCAGGTAGGTCAATTTGTTAGCTCAAAACACAAAGGCTAACTAGGGTCCAATTTTTAGTCTTGCGAGTTAATAGTTCCAAGAATTGTACAGCCAAAATGGCAAAAAATGCAAAATGCTCATCTAACTATTAAATGGTGGTAAAAATGGTCCTTTCTATTTTAAAATTGATAAAATTAGTCCCAAAATTTATGTTTTGTAAAATCTAGCCGATATTGATAATGTAATTGATCGAATTAGTGAAACTCACACCTATATAAAAAGAGCATCACTTGGAAAAAGTATGAAAACAATTTATTACCTCGTTTATGCAAAAAAAGAATATTACTAATCATCAAATAGGGAAAAAAATTAAGACAAAAAAAGAAACAAAACAAAACAAAGCCCTCATTTTCTTGCTCCTAAGAATACTAATTTGCTAATTTCAAAGAGTAGATGAGCAGATTAAATTTTGAAGTGAGTAAAATCGGCACTAATTATTTCGAAAGGGAGGCTGAACTATTAACCTCCATCGGTTCAACAATCATAAGCAATCTTCCATTTCCTGTTAAATATTTGTTTGTATAATACTGTCGTGCAATTACAAGGAATTACGTGGTTCGATCAAACAGTGTGTTTGATCTACTTCCACGGCGGAAATCGATCTCCTTTATTAATTAGACAAGTGTATCATACAATCACTCAAACTCTCTAAAGGTAGCTCTCACAATCTGCAGATTTACACTAGCTCGCCACCTCTCTCTTCGCTGAGATTAACACCGATAATTTAAGCAATCTACACACACTAGAATGAGAAAACACACTACACTAGCTGTTTTATATCCAGCTATGTATGGCTGTGATCAATCCTCATCAAAAACACCTTCATCTTGCGGTCAGCATTTGAGTAGCAGTTATCTTGATCCAACTTGCATCAGTTGAGTTAGTTATTCACCTAACTAATCCAACGGGAAGCTATCTGCTGCATACATCTCCTTGCATAGACCCTGCACCACCAATACATCGGCAGCAACTAAGTTGATCAAAGATAATAGCATCACAAATCTCCACCTTATCTGTAGTATCAACAACAAAAGAAACAACCAATTTCTGCAACATTGCTTCAAAACAAGCAACCAATCATCATACCACAGTTCTTGATCAAACTGCTAGATAAACACCATTCAAAACTCCACCTTGAGCTTCAAAATTCTTCCTGGTCAATCAACCTTGAACACTTCGTTCCTGTCCAACACCTTGAATAGCTTTATTCCCTCTTATTCACTTACACAGCTCCACCAGAAGCTGCCTAACCTGATCACTGCTCCACCTTCTTGCAGTGATCACCCCATTCCATTATCAATTCATGCCAATAAGACTTTGGCATAGCTTGAATTTAGCTGCTGGCAAAGGCTTAGTGAATGCATCTGCTGGGTTTTCTGCTGTTCCCACCTTCTCTACACTGATTAACCCTTTCTCCACCATATCCCTGATGTAGTAAAGTTTTACATCAATGTGTTTAGTCCGTTCGTGGTAACCTTGGTGCTTAGAAAGGTGTATAACACTTTGGTTATCACACATGATGGTAACCTTCTCCTGCCTTAAGCCAAATCACCAAGAATCCCTCTTAACCAAACACTCTCTTTGACTGCTTCAGTGAGTGATACATATTCAGCTTCTGTAGTTGAGAGAGCCACTATAGATTGGTGCGTGGACTTCCAACTAATAGCTGTGCCAAATAGGGTAAACACATACCCAGTTAGTGATTTTCTGGTATCCAGGTTTGCTGCATAATCAGCATCAACAAACCCAACAAGTGCATCACTATCTCTTGTGTTCTTCCTGAATAGCAAACCTCTCTCCACTGAACTCTTGACATACTTCATGGCCCACTTCACTGCCTCCCAGTGAACTTTTCCAGGATTCCCCATGAACATACTGATGACAGACATTAGATAGGTGAGGTCAGGTCTGCAACACACTATTGAATACATGAGACTACCTACAGCACTCGCATAAGGTATTCTCTCCATTTCTGTCTTCTCGACTTCTGTTGCAGCTCCTTGTCCAAGTGACAACTTCAGACCTTGCTTCACTGGTGTGGTCACAGTCCTTGTAAGATTCATGTTATATCTTCTAAGCACCTTATCAAGATAAGTGCCTTGTGACAGAATCACAGTGTTATCAATCCTGTTCCTTCTTATTTCCATTCCCAAAATCACTTTTGCTTCCCCTAAGTCTTTCATATCAAATTCAGACTTCAAAAACTCCTTCACTTTCTGAATTCCTTCCAAAGTATGACTTGCTATAAGCATGTCATCGACATACAACAGTAGGTAAGTTAGTGAGTTACCTTCTTGCTTGAAGTAAACGCAGCTGTCAAACTTGCTCCTCACAAACTTCCTAGAGATCATGTACTGGTCAAACCTCAGGTACCATTGCCTAGGGCTTTGCTTCAAGCCATAAAGCGATCTCCTGAGTAAACAGGCCTTTGAATCAGGATCTTTCACAGCTACTCCCTCAGGAACTTTCATGTAGATGTCCTCCTTTAATCTACCATGTAGGAAGGCTGTAGTCACATCCATCTGATGCAATTCTAAACCAAATTGTGCTACAAGTGACAACAATATTCTTATAGAGTAGTGCTTCACAACTGGTGAGAAGATTTCATTGTAGTCTATTCCTTCTCTCTGTGAGAACCCCTTGGCCACAAGTCTGGCTTTGTATCTCACTCCCTTTTCTTTTGTAGCTTATGGTTTCTTTTTAAACAGCCACTTGCATCCAACAAGCTTCTGCTTCCTAGGCTTCTTGACAATCTCCCAAGTCTGGTTCTTCTCCAAAGATAGCAGCTCTTCTTCCATAGCAATAACCCATTTTTCCCTTTCTGGGCAGCTAACTGCTTCACTGTATGTCTTTGGTTCATAAGCATCAACTTCTAGTGCTGCACATAGAGCAAAAGATACCATGTCTTCATTTGAAAACCTTACTGGTGGTCTGATTGTCCTCCTGTGCCTGTCCTTAGCAAGTTGGTAGTTGTTTAATGTTGTAGCAGTTTCTTCCTAGGAATCTTCCTCATCTTCTTGAGCTGGTTCATGAGCAGGCTCTGTCACCTCTTCATCTCTAACTTCCTCATGCTCCACCTCAACATGAGATTCATTCCTTCTAGAGCTTGATTCTGCTACATCTACTTGCTTCAATGGCATTTTGGTTTCATCAAAAGTAACATCCCTGCTAATGATGAACTTCTGTGTTTGTAAGCACCATAGTTTATATCCTTTCACACCCTGGGGATAGCCTACAAAAACACACTTCAAAGCTCTTGGTTCCATCTTTTCTTGCTTCACATGAGCATATGCAAGACACCCTACAACTCTGAGATAGCTATAGTTTGTAGGTTTGTCCCTCCACATTTCTTCTGGTGTTTTAAAGTGTATAGCAGCTGCTGGACTCCTGTTGATTAGGAATGTTGCAGTTGTTACCAATTCACCCCAGAACCACTTCTAGAAACCTGCACTGCTTATCATGCATCTCACCCTCTGTAAGAGGCTTTGATTCATCCTCTCAGCAACCCCATTCTGTTGTGGGGTTCCTGGAACCGTTCTATGCCTTGTTATACCTTTTTCTCTGCAGAACATCATGAACTCTTCACTTAGGAACTCAAGGCCATATTGTTTGTTCTTAAGTACTTGAGTTTCTTACCACTGGCATTTTCAACTTCATTCAACCAGTCTTTGAACTTTCCAAAAGCTTCTGATTTTGCTTTCAGAATGTAAACCCATACTTTCCTTGTATGATCATCTATTATGGAGATGAAATACCTTCCTCCATTCTTTGTAGGAGTCTGTGATGGTCCCCATAAATCTGAATGTATATACTCAAGTTTCTCCTGTGTTGTGTGTGATCCAGTTGGGAATGTTAGCCTCTTTGCCTTGCCCAACACACAGTGCTTACACAACTCCAGCTTTGATATCCTATCCCCACCCAACAATCCTTGCTTTGACAGTTCATGCAGGCTTCTTACACTCAAATGAGCTAGCCTACCATGCCATAATTGAGTGGTTTCCTGTTCCCTTGTTGAATTCAGTTCCCCAGTGACAGTAACACCAACAAGAAAGTATAATCCATTCCTCCTTATACCTCTGATGACAACCCTTTCTTCCTTTAATACATCTAGTCTCCCATTCTCAGATTGGAATCTATATCCCAATGCATCAAACACACCAAGTGAAATCAAATTTCTTCTTAAGTCAGGAACATACCTGACATTTCTTAAGAGTTTTATCACTCCATCAAACATCCTGACATGTAGAGAACCAGTGCCCTTTATCTTGCAGATGTGATCATTTCCAAGCATCACATTTCCACCTTCTTGCAGCTATAGTGTGGAGAACCATTCCTTATTAGGTGTCATGTGGAAGCTACATCCAGAGTCTAACACCCATTCCTCCACAGCTTCATCATTTGACACTGTGAGAACCTCTATTGATTCATATTCACCATCAGCTGCAGCAACAGCTTGATTTACTTGGTTCTTTTGCACCTTTGATGTATTATCGGTTGTCTTTCCTTTGAGTGCTTTCCATTTTGCACAGTTTTTCTTGTAATGTCCTGGCTCGTGGCAGTGGAAGCACTTCCTTATTTCAGGATCATTTGACTGTTCTGATCCCTTTCTATCTTGCTGTTTATTGCCAGCAGGATGAGCTCCTTTCTTGTTGGATTTCTTGTTGTTAAATTGCTTCTTGATGTTGAGTCCTTCACCATCATTCTGTGCCATCAATTTCCCAGATAATTTCTGCAATTATTTGCATTTCAAAGCCATCTGAACATGATCTAAGGTGAGAGAATCTCTGCTTCCAAATAACAGTGTATCTTTGAAGTTCTCAGAGGACTTAGGTAAGGCAGATAGCAGCATGAGTGCTTTATCTTCCTCACTTAATTTGACTTCTATATTCTCCAGGTCATCAAGAATTTTGTTAAACTCATCAATCTGGTTCAAAATCGACTTCTCCTCAGTCATCTTGAAAGAATAAAGCCTCTGCTTCAGGTACAAACGGTTTGCCAAGGTCTTCACCATGTACAAACTTTCCAGCTTGTTCCACACGCCTATTGCAGTAGATTCCTTCGACACTTCTCTTAATGCCTTATCACCAAGGCACAAGATTATCATGTTGTGTGCCTTATCAGAGATCACAGCTCTTTCCTCCGCCTTTTCTTTGCTTGAAGAAGTTTCAGTCTCCTTCTTCAACGCATCACCGAGGCCTTGCTGGATCAAGAGCGCCTTCATCTTCATTTGCCAAAGGGCAAAATCTGTCTTGTCTGTAAATCGTTCCACATCAAATCTTGTAGAACCCATCTTGATCCTTCCTTCGTTTCCCACAGACGGCGCCAATTGTCGTGCAATTACAAGGAATTACGTGGTTCGATCAAACAGTGTGTTTGATCTACTTCCACGGTGGAAATCGATCTCCTTTATTGATTAGACAAGTGTATCATACAATCACTCAAACTCTCTAAAGGTAGCTCTCACAATCTGTAGATTTACACTAGCTCGCCACCTCTCTCTTCGCTGAGATTTACACCGAGAATTTAAGCAATCTACACATACTAGAATGAGAAAACACACTACACTAGCTGCTTTATATCCAGTTATGTATGGCTATGATCAATCCTCATAAAAAAACATCTTCATCTTGCGGTCAGCATTTGAGTAGCAGTTATCTCGATCCAACTTGCATCAGTTGAGTTAGTTATTCACCTAACTAATCCAACGGGAAGCTGTCTGCTGCATGCATCTCCTTGCATAGACCCTGCACCACCAATACATCAGCAGCAGCTAAGTTGATCAAAGCTAATAGCATCACAAATACTTAGACGGGCTCTCTCTCTCTCTCTCTCTCTAGGTAACACAATAGGCCACATGTTATTTAAAATAGTCATCCAAATAAATGTTTTTTCTTCCAAATATGATATTTATTTACTTTAAAAAAAAAAATTATTTAAGCAACCTCCTTCAATTGATCTGAGCTTAGTTCTTGAAACTTATCCAAGATATAGCTTGAAGAAAAGATAAATTGTTGAGGGGTAGGATTTTTGAAAGTGGGAGAATGACGGAGAATGTTTGTTAGAGATTTGCATTTTATGTTTGACTAAATATTTTTTTTTTAAATTAAGATGATTTAATTTTTTTTTCTAAAAAAATGAGGTGACATTTTTTTTCTTAATTTTTATATTGATATGATCGTTTTTTTTTTCGACACATTGACTTGACTTTATCTAAATCAACCAATCACCTCATCATAAGTCATCAGATTTTTACGAAATTAGGAAATAGGGGAACTAGTTGTGTGACAAATCTATTTGATGTAGGACTAATTTTGCCAAATTTAAAATGAGTAGTACTCTTTTTGGATTATTTTTGTATTTTTCTTGTCAAAATCTTATCTTTATAATCAGGGTGTCAAATAAGTTGGGTTATTGATTCATGAGTCGGATTGGAATATAATTATCCTAGATTTTGCATAAAACTGAACACTTATGACCCCTATTTAGAAGGGACAGGTGTACTGCTAAGCTACCCATAATTAAGCTAACCAATAGATGAATAAATAATACTGAAGCTTAAATTTGTATACCTTTATATATTTGCTCCCTATAATAATTAAAATCATCACGCATTCAACAAATGAAAGTGAGACTTTGGAAAACAAAATGAGTTTCTAGAATATATCTTAATAACTATGATTTCATAATTCTCATGGAGTTTTATAACTGTACAAAATGCCCATATTTCACTAATTTCTCTCTCTCTCCTCTTCTTTTTTCAAACAAAAAGTTAAATACTATTAATTTTGTTTCATGTTATTACCTTCACTATCAACTAACTTAACGATAGTTATTCCAAATTTTAACACAAAAATTGAAAAATAATTAATGAGATTAACTTTTTTTGCTTTTGAAATCACATAAAAATTTCATACGATTTTAAAACCTGACGCAGAATTATGATATAAAACCAAATAAGCTAAGCAAAATAAAATCAAGAAAGCTAACTATCAATCTGCTCACACTTTTGTTTTATTTGGTGATTATTCTTGATGTTAAACGGACTAGCTTTGTTGGTTTTGGATTAGTCTTGTCGGTTTCAGATTATTCCTAACAAATTTTGGATTAATTGGTCCTCGATTTAATCGAGTCATTTTAAACAGGCTTGTATTATAGTAAACCTAACCCTAACCCTATCGATTTTCAGGTTAATCGGACCACTATCGGGCTATGAGTCGAAATAGTCAAATTATATATTTAAATTTAAAATTTTAATTAAATTTATATTATACTCTATTTAAAATACAATTTTAGATAATATTAAAAAATTATATATTTTATAACCTTTATATTACTATACAAAATTTAAAAATTCAAACATTTAAGTGATAAACACTATTTCATGCTCTCAATTCTACCTTTAAGAGCATTCACATCATCAAATTTGAAATCATATTACATTTAAGTTCTAAATTTAAATAACAGTATTTAAAATCTTCTAGTAATTAAACATAAATTTAATATCTTCTACTAGAAATCAAATATGGTATATGAAAAATAATTCAAAATGGTGTATATTATTAATTCGATATATTAAGAAATAGACAAATAAGATGAAAAGTTCGGGCTAGCCCTACAGGTCTTCGGACTAATCGGGCTCAGGCTAAACAGGCTAATTTTTAAACGGGCTAATAAAATCATACCTTAACCTTATAATTTTTCTGGCTAAACGGGCGGGCCCGTCGAACCATGACCCTTTTAACATCCCTATGGTTCTCTATATATATGCTTTTATATTTTCTTTATATTCTAAGATTTTTGGGAGCTAAGTAGGACCCTCAGCATCAGGTGTATAAACTTTAATCTATTTCACAACAAAGAGGTAATGTATCCTAATCATGTTTAACCACAAATCACAATTCCACATATGACCATAACTCTACATTGAGGTATCTTAAGTCTTAATTCTAATCAAACAATCCGTCCTTCCCCTCCTAAGGGCGATATATTATACTCCCTCCATTCCAAAAAAAAAAAATCATAGTTCTATATGCTAACCATGCTTATGCTAATAGTTTATTTAAGCTCATATTTAGACATAAAAATCATGTCAAATGAAAGGCAGATTGCAAGTTCATAAGCTCCATCATGTTAATTCAAATGTAAGTGTTCAAATTACAGTATTGATCAAGTGCGCGGCACACTGTTGTCAAATTAAGCAAATATCTTTTGTGAAATATTCCTTTTAGTAAGATCACAAGACGAAAATGCATCTTCACTTCATTTACATCCTCAGAGAGTGCAGGATGTACTCAGCATAAAGGTCCCTACACAATCCAGATTTTTTAGGGTATAAATTTTTTAAGACACTTTTCATAATTATGAAAACAGATACCTGTACGAAAAAACTTACATGGAGTGTTGAATGGCATCAACGGCAGTAGATGAAGGCAAAAACTCATCAACGGCTACCTCTTTGTTCTCATTCTTCTTATCTACACACTTGTTCAGAAGAAACTTTAAGAGTACATAATCTTGTAAGAAAAATAAATGTCCCAATTTTTTAATGAGCGGAAATATTTTAAGGATACAGTCTTCAAAGAACCGTCGTATTTCAGCAAGACGATGAGGTGGAAGCTGGCTGATGTCAGTGTAGTGGCGATACTCAGGATCGTCTGCACATACTGCGATGATCTTATCGTCTTTTTCTCCCTGATTAGACAAAGAAATTCCATAATGTGCCTTTCTAACCAACACAAACAAGGACCTCAAAGTTTTAGCCTTATGACCAAAAACTTATAATCTTTGAAACAATTTATTACAGTTGATGCATCTGAATTTGTAATACCTGATCAATCATCGGCATAAGGCCTATGGCTCTGGCCCGGAGGAAACAACCTGGCACCACGGGTTCCTGCAAAGGCAACTCATAACATTGTGATGCATAATGGGACTATAACAGATAAATGAGATTGGATATCTTGAAATTATATGCATACCCTTTATTAGTGTTTTTTTACAATGTTTTGATAGAGTTGCTTACCTGCATAATGACTAATACGTCAATTGGGTCATTATCTTCGCACAGCGTTCGAGGAATGAAACCATAATTGTGAGGATAGACCACAGATGAGTACAATACACGATCAACCTGCAGGGAAACAATAGAATTGATCAGATGTTTGCTGGTGCACAATTCCATATACAAAGATCATTCTTAATGGTTACTCATAGGCACATGTCCTATTATATCACATCATAAGCATACCTTGATCAGACCAGTTTTTTTGTCAAGTTCATATTTCACTTTACTTCCTTTGGGTATCTCAATCACCTGAAAGAATAAAGTAACTTCATTTCGTAACAAGCGACCGCTTTGGCAGTTTACACACGCACATAGAGATTGAGAGAGAGAGAGAGAGAGAGAGAGAGAGAGAGAGAGTGCAAGTTTCCAGATTAAATTTGCCCGTACTAGAGTATGCAAAGGTTCAAACAAAGCCCTTCATAAATATCAACAATAACGTCCTAGATGACGGCTGCACTCTGTTTGTTTTACATTCAAAATGTAATAAATTGTGTTTTAATGAGATTTGGAAAAGGATGAAAACTACGTACAACATTAATAATTTGGGGTGCTCCAGGTCCTGCAAAAAGACGTTCGGCGTATTGAAGTCAGTAATACAGTAAGGAATTCATCAATTCAAAATGACAGAATCCCACATCTTCAATTACCGATTTCAAGGTCATGCCAGGGATGAGCAGCAACTGATCTCCTGGACAAAGATGAGAGGATCCTTTCATTTAAGCGTGGAACTTGCTTTCGAGGTGCTGATTCAGAACCATTCTCTTTGCTCATGTTTCCTGGACTACATGAGAAAATCAGACATCAGTCCTCATTCCAAACTGAACTTTTCCAATCTAAATGTTCCCATGAAAGCAAGTCCAACCCGATGCTAAAAGCGCATGAAACACACAATCTCAGAATAGGCAGTGCTAGAAAATACCAAAGAATGAAAACAAGTTTTTTGTATATTTTTTCCTATAATACTCATAATGACTATTACTGTCATTAATATGTATGTTCTACTAAGATTTAATACTAAATCTAATTTTTTATTTATCTCATTCAAGTTCATAAAAATACATTTGGTTTTTAAACTTAAAAATTAAAGTAAATTAATATTATCTAATTATAATAATATTTAAGTTGAACAAAAACTATGTAAAAATATTTACTAAATAATTATTTGACATAAGCAATAGTTCAAGATAAAAGAAATAAAAGAAAAATATTGTGAGTTGAGCAAAATGTCCTACACAAATTCAACTTATCAGACCTTGGAATTGGAACAATTTGAAGATTACAAAATCTGATAGAACTAAGTTTGAACAAGAAAGGGCAATAACATGTTTTCCTGCAAGTCTTACCAGTCCCTCCAAGAACTCAAAAATAGTTGTTACATAAGATTAGTATTAAGAATTGGCATGTCGGGAGCCATGAAAGAAATTTCTCCTTTATCTATTATCTACTACTTATCCTAAAAAAGAGTCATGTTTGGAAAAAGACTCTTCCCTTTTTTTGGTCTTAGGGAGTACAAGGCAATTCTGTATTTTCTTTTACAAAGAATTAAGAAAAACTAATAGAAACCGCAGTGCAAGACTTGCTCTAAAGTAGAGTTGTGCATTACGTTGATCATCGAACCAATATGCAGAAATTTAACAAATTTGATTTTAAATTGTGATGATATGGCAACCTTGACTGTCAGTTTCTTAATCTTCGCAGCATAAACATCATCATAATATACAGCAAGTCGGGAATATGTTACAAACAGAACAACTTTAAGCTTTCTGATAGATCTAATGGGATGCAGGCAACACATATGAAAATTTACAATCTTATCAAAATCGATACATAGTATAAACAGTTATTCCACAAAACGAAAAAATGGACACAAATCATCACACAAAAGATGGAGGGATTTCCTCGAACTTGAAAAGGATGTATCTATACATATATACATTATATAGACAAACAGTGATTCATGGATTCAAAATTATAGGTACTATCTGTGTGCTGATGTCCGAATCTCAACTGTTACCCCCCGATTGCATCCAGAAACTCAAATATCGTATAGTTACAAGGATTCAAAGTAACAAATACTATTCGGACTAATCGTTTGAACTATAAATTGAGAAAAATTTGGGCAAAGAAACCTACAAGAACGCAACTGCATAAAAAAACAGGGGATACAGCCGTACCTGGAGAAAGAAATCAGAAGACTGTGGAGACGACCTTGAGGAGAGACGCTAAAAAACGGCAAGGTCTTCCAGAGTTTGATGCGACCATCTGGATTTTGCTGCGAGGTATATATTGGCCCGTCAACTCCACGTGGTAACCATTTGGCATAAAAAGTGGGCACTCGGGTCTAGGTTGTCAGATTTTTTTCATAAATAGTCGTAGCGCGGTGGGGGCACTACACAAGAAATAAATCGGCTTTAAATTCGACTTCCCATTAAATGTGTCCTTTAGGCTGCGTTTACTTCCGGTGATGGAATTAGATGGGATAGGATAGGATAAGGGATAAAATGTAGGATAGGGATAATTTTTGACTAATTATCCGGCATTTACTTAGGCGGATAAGTGTAAGCATCGGTAGGATAATTCTATCAAATTCCCCGTTTACTTGACCGGATAACTGCGGATACGGGTAAAATTACGTAAGTACCCTTACTGAAAACCCCCCTTTTAACAAACCCTCCTCCAGCCTTCCGGAATCAGCCCGCTCTCGACCAAACCCTCCCCTCGTCATTACTTCTCCCCAGCCTTCCGGAATCCGCCCGCAGCCGCAGCCTCCCGCGATTCGCCGTAAGAAGCAGCGTCCCCTTCTTCTTCACGCAGGTCCGTCGCCGATCAGTCGTACACCAGTAAAATACATATATATATAATTAAGTTTAAAATAACTTATAAATATTAATTAATTTTAAAATACACTTATACTCCTTAAAATTGTAAGTTTTAGATTAAAATAATTTATAAGATATTAATTATTATATTTCTATTTTAAATAACATCGTGATAAGTTGAATACTTCAACACAATTTTCGAGCAGCATTGGTAAAGCGCTTCAAAGTATATTTGATTGGTTCTAATTTAACATCAACTCAATCGTACATGATTGAACAAAATAATAATAATAATAATAATAATAATAATAATAATAATAATAATGATAATAATAATAATAATAATAATAATAATAATAATAATAATAATAATAATAACAATAATAATAATAATAACAAAAATAGAGTTTCATCTCATTTTCAATATTTATTATGTCAGCATCTCCCTTTTCGTTTTCAAATATTTATTACATCGGTGTACAATCCACATGTGCATCGTAATAACATCACCACTAGACACATAAGTACAAGACAACACAGTAACAGATGATTCAAGTCCAGAACGGAACAACATCAACATCCAAGGTACAAACAACATTATTCGGATCGAGGAAAATACAACACAACATGATAAAAACTTGCTTTCAAAGATGTTATCATGGTGCAATATCCATCGTACATAAAATTAGGACCACAACAAAAAAGACAGAAACTAATTACCTGCTTCTACAACAACAGATGGAGCTAACTGTTATGTCATATCTCTGTTGTGTTAACAACTACGCCCTCATCACCATGTCCTAACATAACAACACAGCTGCTAATTTTCAGTTTATTTCATGTTTCCTAATTTTTTTATTGTTGTACATCACCTTGACCTAGACTAAGTTTGGCGAACACAATGGAGATGGAAGCTGTTGTCGCACCTTACGATTTCTCTTCATCTGACGGCTGGCATTGCCCAGGAACAGAATCAGAATCGACAAAGAACTCTTCTACTGAAACAAAACCAGCCACAAAAGTAAGAATATGGTCTAGAAGCTAAAATATCAATCTATAACTAAAGTGGCAAGATTAATCTCTAACCAAAGGCATAGCTCAATGTTTTTACGGCTAATGCAACACAAGAGAAATGAATTTCAAATCACAATGATCAGGAAAAAAAACCCTCATCGTCGGCTTGCCTCATCAAAAGTGGGCATGCTAAACTGTGGTCGGGGTGGATAGGGAATCCGCCCTGTTGTACGGTGTAAGTTCTCAGAAACAAAATTAGCACACCGACACCAAAGCTACTAGAGATGTTCATACCAACGGATCTTGTTACACACTTAGGAAACCATCTTACTAGGAAAAAGAATGGGTTGACATATTAGTCGAGAAGCAAGTATCCTACACAAACTAACATTAACCCTTAACAATTGTATCACCTAGTTAATAAAACTCCAGACATTTAGACAAAGATGCAATTGGTTTATGAAGAAGGATTTGATTTCCTGCTGATACTCAATGATTTATGCAAATACAGATCTGGTTGGTCGGGGATAATCAACACAATCCTATAATAAACAAAAAAAGGTCACAAGGTACTAGAAAAAGATTAACACATCCCAAGTGACTTGAATGGATGTTCAATATAAACATGGTCTCCTTCAATTATTATTCACAATGTCTAAGCTTCGTCTGGGATGCTAATATTCTTTGAAACGTTTTTCAGCTTTCTATCTTAACCATCAACACAACGAAAGCATACTGCAGAATTTCTGTAATGCCTGTAGGTAGGCCAAGAAATCTCATAATCTACCAGAAGTGACCAAACCATTTTGCTGTCAAATGAATAGATAGCCAGAGCAATATAAAACAGGGAGTTTTGAAAGTCATCTTCAAAAGTTCAAGAAAAATTATGGGATTAATAAAATGAGACCATTAGAAAAGAAAAGCCATGGAGGAGCCATTATACACCATAACCAGCCACAAAACCAGCTAGAATATCTTGAGAGTGAAAATATCAGAAATATCTGCATTTGCAGAATCTAGACCAAAACCACTATGGACAGTAATAACAATTTTAATTTTCACTAAACCTTCTCAAAGCAAGTCTTTCAAATTGGATAAAAGCCCAAAAAAAGGGGAACAAAATTGATGCACCAATGCGTCATCAAACACTATTGAAAATATAATCTGAAGAAAGAACATATCCAATCACACAAAATTGACAACCATACATGGGCTCGTCTGTGAGACGCTTAAAATACAAAGAACCACAATGAGATTATATACTTACAAAAGCACCGCCAAGTTTGTCCAACATCCAATGTTTAGGGGCATTGAGCCTCTTCAAGTGTTTCTTCAAACCTCTCGCCTGAAAGTTAACATAGGATCAGAAAAAAACAGAAATTGTACCAAATAAAAAGGGAAGTATTTGGGCAGATTAATTGTAACTGTATGAAATCATTTTCTTTATCAATATATCACAAATTCCAGATTAATAACTGTACAACAAATTCACAATAATTACTAAATTAATCGAAGGGGTTACGAGACATAAAAGTAGAAGACCTAATTCTCTAGGGTCCATCTGCATTTTCAGATCAGAATAGACTTGCTCAAACGGAATTAATAAAATTGTCGAAACCAAATTGATTAAGTAGTTGATCCACCAAATGTAGTTGCGAAAGTAGTAATAACGAACTATTACATATCAGAATTCACGAATCAGAAAATGAAATGAAGGAAACTGAAACCCTACATAAGCGATGCTGAACGAGACTACTTGGATCTCTGTCTCATATTTCGCCGCTTCCTCTTCAACCTCCTCATACGCTTCTTCTTCCACTGCAACACTAATCCGATTAAATTCAAAATTATTGCAACGAAATTGATTGAAAAAGAGAGACTCAAAACAAATCATTTACCTTGGCTCTCATCTTGAAGAGATGAACTCTGATTAACTAGTGCTGCGCTTTGAAACCTCTCAGAAGGAGATGGCAGGACGGAACGGAGGGGATAGTCGGGAGGTTAGACGCGGTGGCGAGGCTTGGGCGGTCGCCCAGGTTCTGAACGGAGGGGATAGTCGGGTGGTTAGGCTGGGGAATTATGACCTAATTTTGGATATATATATCAGGGCATTTCTGTAATAAACGAAAATCAAAGGGGTAAAAGGGTCATTTAGGTGGCTTTATCCCGCGGGATAAGTTTTATCCCACCTTTTTCGGGCGGATAACAATCCGCCCAATAATCCCGGAATTTGTCTTTTAACCCGGGTCGGGAGGATTGACCCGGGTTTTAATCATGCCAAGTAAACGGCGGATAAATCCGGACTAAATCCAGAAATCCGACTTTATCCGCCCAAGTAAACGCAGCCTAACTCGCTCGTAATAGTTACTTTTGGCCCTGCACAAAATAAAATCTATTTTATTATATATATATATATAATATGGTATAAATTATCATATTATTATTAGGGTGTTTCTATTTATACCACAATAATCTCTTTTCACACCACAAATAATTTTTAAATATAAATAATCTTATATTAAATGTCTAATTTATCCTTCTTCTCAAATCACTTCTTTACCCAGCGACTGTTCTACATTTGTTTTCTTAATCTTCTTCCGCACAAATTTGCTGCCAACATCACCTTCACCAATCCATGAAATTACGAACAACTATTAACAAAAAGTTATCATAAATTTTCTGCGGTTCTTCTTCTTTCTTCTTTTTCTGCAAATTCAAAATTATTCAAAATTATATTTAAAATATATTTCCTGCGGTTCTTCTTCTTCCTTCTTTTATCTCAGGCTAAATATATGAATTTGAAAATTCTTAGCAACAAATAATAAAAGAAAAGAAATTCAAATTCACGAGTTAGGATTTGGGAGCAAATGGGTTTTTAATAGAAGAAATTATTTTGACTTTTTGTGTTTGTTCAAGGGTGAGATTTCGTAATTTCATGGATTGGTGAAGGTGATATCATAAATTTTATGTAGTTCTTCTTCCTTCTTCTTTTTCTGCAAATTCAAAATTATTCAAAATCATATTTAAAATATATTTTCTGCGGTTCTTCTTCTTCGTTCTTTTATCTCAGGTTAAATATATGAATTTGAAAATTCTTCGCTAACAAATAATAAAAGAAAAGGTTCTTTTATCTCAGGTTAAATATATGAATTTGAAAATTCTTAGCTAACAAATAATAAAAGAAAAGAAATTTAGATTCACAAGTTAGGATTTGGGAGCAAATGAGTTTTTAATAGAATAAATTATTTCGACTTTTTGTGTTTGTTCAAGGGTGAGATTTCGTAATTTCATGGATTGGTGAAGGTGATGTTAAGAGCAAATTTGTGCGGAAGAAGATTAAGAAAACAAATGTAGAACAGTGGCTAGGTAAAGAAGAAGGTTAATGAAAAAAAGTCGATGGGTAAAGAAGAAGGTTAATGAAAAAATGGAGAATTCTCCTGATTTGAGAAGAAGGATAAATTAGACATTTAATATAAAATTATTTTTGTTTAAAAGTAATTTGTGGTGTGAAAAGGAGTTATTGTGGTGTAAATAGAAACACCCTTATTATTATTATAAAAAATTATAAAATATATAAATGAAATGAAAAAATTTAGAGAAAGTACTTATGAAATATAAAAAAGTATTCCTAAAAAATTATAATGAAAAAATCGAAATATGAAAATACAATTTCTAGCCTTTTTTTTTTGTAATCCACATTTCCAATAATCTTATAATTTCTACAAATTTATATTTTTAGGAATATTATTTAAGATTTAAAATATTATTTCTAATTTTACTTAAGAATTTTAAATTTTTTCGGTTTCTGTAATGATGCATAAATTTTCTTCCACCATTTCTGCTTTTTGTTTAAAATTTCCAATAGTGTGTTTCTTAACTAAATTGACTGCCATTTCAGCAATTCAGGGTAAGAAATTAAAATCTCAATGAAACGTCAAACCAAAATCGATCAAAACTAAAAGGCAAAAAATGATATAAAACTCGTAAAATTATATAACACATCAGATTAGTTCGAAGTTAAAGGATCAAAATAAAACTTTCCTTAATTAAAAGTTTACTAATTTCAAAAAAAAAAAAAAAAAAAGCCACAACAACGCAATAATTTTATATATCCTCAATCATATTAAGTACTAAGTTCTTTCATATTTAAATATGAGATACAAGTTTTACTTCTGATTTGTATTAATTAATTTAAAAATTAAGGGCTCCATGATAATAAAATTAATATTGCAAATTATTAAATAAAAAAACTTGAAAAGAAAAAGTATAATAATCAATGTATACATTTTACACAATCTTAATAGTTTAATCCAAACATTATATTATATAGTAATATGAATTCTTATGCATTGCACTTTTACATTACAAACATAAGATTGATACATTTTCTGCAATCTCAACTCTTCCCGACATCAGCAATTCTAGTGGCACAATTGATGGCACATCATATTCACTAAATACAACCTAAGGCTAGCAATTTACCTTACAATCTTCCTATCAATAAGACTATGGTGCACCACATTCACTAAATACTACTTTAGAGCAAAAACTTACAATATTATTTGACAATTCAATACGATCCACAGATTAGGGTTGCTCTATGTGGCTTTAGACCGTATGCAAATATCCCCAAAAAGACAAGTTACATCAAATCAACCCATATAATAATTATTTTATATTTTTTAAACTCAATTTACTATAATTTCATTTCGTATACAGAGTTATTTTTGTAAAAGAAAAAAAATCATATATAAATATAGAATATTTTTACTACAAAGTACCTGCATAACATAAAAGCATCAAATTTAAATGGCAAAATAGATATTAAGATTCCTAAACTATTCACAAATATTTCAAGAGATATGAACTATAAAATTATTTGAAAAGTGAAAAAAATCCTTAAATTATTCATAAATGTGTGACAAAATCTCTAAATTAATTAAGTACTGTTTAAAAAGTTTTCTTAACTAAGAAAAAATATTACACACAAGTTCTTTCATAATAGATATTTTTTAGTATAAATAAACATTCAGAAACTTGCTCATACTAATTATTCATAACTAACTTTTCAACATTTTCATAATTCAAAAACCTTTTCAAATATACATGAATAATTTAAGGTATGCATTTTGCCAATTTAAATACATGATTGTGATAAAAGCAATGCAATTGGTAGTCAATAACAGTCGGCGTAACATTATAGAGCTGATGCTGATATTATGGTTACTCAGTTCCAAAAATCAAGATACAACTCTTCAATGAAGAATATAGAAAAAAGCGCACAATACCATAATAGTGAAAGAGCACAAATCTGACAAATTGTCATCCTTAAACTCTGCACTGGGGCTCATTCAGCGTTGGCTAAATAAGGCTCTACCAATGATACCAGTGGCCTCAATGTAACGATCTATGCACCTTGAGACGCAACTGCTCTCACTCCCACTCAAACTGGTCCCAGGTTTTGTGATGCACTTGTCAAAGCACTTCCCTCTAACAGTCTGCATAGCAATAACAAGACGCACCCAATAAGACCATTAAGCCAAGAATATTAAACTAAATGCACATAATGAATTCCAGCATTTACATAAATAAAATAACAACCAGTCCTCAAAAGAGCACCATTAACATGTGCCACTTCATAGATTATTAATGCCCAAAATACCTACAACTACAATACCCAGCATTTGATATAGTAGATCAACACATCTGAATTAAGTAAAAATTAAAAGAGAGAGAGAGAGTGTCATACTGCTAAGAATACCGTATGCAATCAATCACATAACCTCGAGCATACTGATTTCAAGGCAAGTGATCCTTATTACATCAATTAGACTGTCTGATAGACTCCATAAATGCAAATGAATTTTCTATTAAGTTGGGTCATGGAAAATGTCTAGGTTTTGTTGAATCTGGCTGTAAGTTCAGATGTCAGAATGGATCAAGAGATATGCAACCTAACATTCCAAAAGTCCAGTCCTTACATGATGGTGAAACTGAACCCAATACGAACCTTTTCAAACAAATTCTTGGATCCAATTAGCCAGGCAACAGGGACAGAAGAACTTAATAAAAGAATTATATTACAAAAAATGTTATAGCAAGGATAATGATGAACTTGATGGAACAAAATTATGACAAAATCATGCTATTTCTATGCAAATCAAGTAAAGCTCACAAAAAAAGTTGGGCCTCCCTACTGTTTGAAGTAAAAGGAACAATATTGGCTAACATTCTCGTGCCCCCAAAGCTGGCCATGACTAAATTAAAGATGAAATCATGAAATGACTTCCGAAAAGTAGTTCTCCTTGCTTCAGCGGCGACGATAGCTTCCTACCTGATAGAGACGGCTCAAAGAACAAAACAAGACAGCATCTCGTTCACGCTTACTGGGGTACCCACTTGAACTGCCTTAAAGGAAGTCTTCCACTCAGTGAGCCTATGAATACTTAAATTATGAATTAAGGTCCCTACGGTAGAAACCGTTCATCCCTCAGGCAAATCTCATGGCAAAGCTGGTGTACCCCGTTTCTTACATCATTTCAACATATTGAAGCAATATCCATACTTTATTTCTGCTCTATTTGCTTACATGAATCCCAGAAAATTACCAACTAAGCCTACAAGTCAAGGAATTAGCCGTAGGAAAGAAGGATCCTTTCCTGGCTGATCAAATTTCAACTTCTGCACGCTAATTCTTCACATACAAATAAAAACACCTAGCTAGTCAGCCAGCAGTAACTCAGAACCTTGAAGCTCTGTTGAGAACATTTTCAGATAACTCTAGTGGTTTAGTAGAGTCTTCTCTTCAGTAAATGAAACACTGGCGAGCTAGTTTGGAAAAGATCACTAAGAAAAAATGACCATCCATATCACTCGTAAATTATTCCACAACACTAGTCCACTTTCAAAAAGTTCCTGGTTGATCCTTCAACTAGATTGAAATGAGAGTCATACAACCGATATTGGTTAGACATAATTTGTTAATTATCCTCGCAGAAACTCTTAAAATTTTCTTCACTCATAAAGAGACAAATCGAGGTTTAGTTCAAGGAAGGATGAAGTATGTTTCTAAAACTGAATTTACTCTTAACCCAACAGGCAAAGCAGGCAGGCACAAACACTCAGCACATACAAGATATGCAGGGGTGGGGGTGGGGGTGGGGGTGGGGGTTGTTTCTCATTTGAAATTAAAAATACATATTTAAGACATTTTTAAACCATAAAACACTCGATGATAAGAGGGAATCAGACAGGTCAACCAAAACTTCTATATATAAATTCGGTTTTACCACGAAGACCTGAAAAGTATCTATTCATAGGTTCCAGTATGTGAAATTTTCAAAGACATGAATCACACATTAGCAACCAATCTCGAAAAACCAAACCAAACCAAACACGTTATAGCACCCCTTTTCTCCTTTCTCATCAATTGACATCATCTGTGAAAGAATAAGGCCAAAACGCAGAAAGTAGCCAAGAATTTACACAATTACTTCAACGATAAATAGATGAATCCAACCACTACACCAGAGCTGTTAAAAATCTTCCAATTCACTTAAAAGTTTCTACAGAAATACCAAACAATATAAAACAAAATGTGGCGATGATGATAATCAATAGCTGAAGAGACGATCTTGTTCTTTCAAAAATAGTAATAGATACCTCGAGAAATTCTTCAGCATAAGCCTGAGCAATCTGCAACTTAAGCTGATCCATCAACTCCTCCGGTGAGAATTTCGAAGATGGTCCACTAGATGGCGAGGAGAATGAATCCATCGGAATTTTCTGTTTCCGCTTTCGCCGTCTGGTTCTTCTTTCTCTCTCTATAAACCCTTAAACGCAGATGCTTCTGCCGCTTTTCTAAAACCCTTTTTTTGCTTGCTGCTTCTCTTTCGTCCACCGCTATTGTTGTTTTCCCCTTTTGCCCTCTCATATTATAATAATGAATACGTTTGTCATGAACCGGCTCGCATAACTAACGGTTCAAACCGGATACAAGTCAACAAATGTAACTTTGCCAATACTACAATATTTACTTTACTAAAAGTATTTAATAATACAAATATGTAAATTCTTGGACTAAAGTATTAATCTCACTAAATGCATCTAAAAATAGATATATCTAAATTCTTTGGGCTCAATAAAATATAAATTAATAATTATTGAATTTCAGACTATTTACATATATACCAAATTTTTTAAATCAATCAACAACACTTGTTTGAAGTAATTCCTTCTTAAAAAAATACATTTAAAGTTGATATTTTTTTCTTCTTTTCACCTAAATTAAAATGAATATCATCCTTAACTTTTTTTTGTGCATGCCAACTTCTAGTATATTTTGTTCATTTTGTCGTAAATAGTTGTTTAAAGTGATTATCGACAAAATTATCATCTCGCTTTGAATCTACCCTTTATCTTCTACCTTATAGCTAAAAATTAAACATTTTACATTCTATATATTGTTGGAAATTGAATTATATAAAAATTGGCGTTGACCAATCTTTGAGCAAATTTGATTTTATATTTCATTTGAGATAAATAAAAATAAGTTGTAAAATAAAAATCTATGTTCCAAGTAGATAAGTTTTAAGTATTTATCTTCTCAAATTCAATTTTGGATGAATGAGAAATTAATGCTTAAAGTTGACACTTTAAACTTGGAAAATAATTTAATAGTAGTTACATAAAAAAAATCATCCCACATAAAAAAAAATAAGGAACGACTGTTTACCTTTATATTATTCTTGGAATCACGTAGTTATATAATTTTTTTTAAAATTTATAATCTTATTATTGTGACGTACCAAAATCTTTTTAGAACATCACTGTTACTTCTACGTTCTAAAACTACAGTTTAATATTTCAAAACCAACACAAAAATTTTTACCCAACATTAAAACTTACGAAAAGACTTGGTCTTCGTTCATCAATTCACCGAAATATCAATAACCAAAAGCAGTTTCAAAGCGTAACAAGTTCTTTAAATAGAAAATGAAATATGAAATTTAAATGGAGCACTTAGTGTCAAAGATAATTTTTCCACCTTAATTAACTCCATAAAATGAGAACTAAATATAAGAATACAAGAAAATATTTTAGGAAGCTACTCTAATTCTATACAATAATTACGTCAACACAATCATATTTGAACCTTGAATGAAGGGATTCCTAAATCAAAGATTATACAATAATTATGGCAACATAGTCATATTTGACCCTTGAATGAAGGGATTCTTAAATCAAAGATTTTCATAGCTGGCTAATTGTAGAACGCCAACACTCCCCCTCAAGTTGGTGTGTAGATATCTCTAACACCTAACTTGTTAAGTGAGTCATTGAAGCTTCGACTGGAAACTGCCTTGGTAAGAATGTGAGGTAACTGATCCTCGGATTTAATGAAAGGGAACTCAATGATCTTCTCTTCTAGGTTATGTTTGATGAAATGTCGGTCTATCTCCATGTGCTTGGTGCGGTCATGTTGAATTGGGTTGTGAGATATGTCGATGGCAACTTTGTTGTCACAAAATAAATTCATTGCAGAGCCAGGAGGAAAGCCAAATTCTGTTAGCAAAATCGCTAAGCCAAAGAAGTTCACATAATCCTTTCTTCATGCCCCGGAATTCAATTTCAACGCTAGATAATGCTACCACCTTCTGCTTTTTACTCCTCCATTTCCTCCCACAAATGTAAAGTACCCTGAAGTAGACTTTCTATCCAAGATATTCCTGGCCTAATCTGCATCCATGTATCCTTCAATATTCAGATGAGCATTCTTAGAGAACATTAGCCGTTTTCCTGGTGATGACTTTAGGTAGCGGAGAATTCGAGTTACAACACCCATTTGGTCTTCACTCGGGTTATGCATAAATTAGCTAACCACTCTCACAGCGTGAGCAATGTCTGGACGAGTGTGAGATCAGTAAATGAGCTTTCCCAATAGTCTTTAATACCTCACCTTATTTGCTGGCACCTGGTCTGAATATTCTCCAAGCTTATGGTTCTGCACAATTGGTGTATCCATAGGTTTACACTCTTGTAATCCCACTTCCGTTAGTAAGTCTAGTACGTATTTTCATTGAGAGATAAATATGCCTTCTCTTGATCTCGCCACCTCTATCCCCTGGAAAACACTTAAGCCCTCATATTCTTCATTTCAAACTCAGTAGACAATTGTTCTTGTAGCTTTGATATCTCATAATTGTGTTATCCCCCGTAATTATCATATCATCCACATAAACTATTAATGTTGTCACCTTGCTTTGTCTGTGTTTCAAGAAGAGTGTATGGTCATAGTTACTTTGGTGATAGCCATACTTCCTCATAGCTGAACTAAGTTGACCAAACCATGCTCGCGATGATTGTTTTAGTCCATACAATGCCCTATCTAATTTACAAACAATTTTCTTCCCATCTGATCCTGTATATCCTGGCGGAATATCCATGTACACCTCTTTGTCCAGGTTACCGTGAAGGAAAGCGTTTTTCACATCGAGTTGATTTAATGGCCAATCCAAATTTGCAGCAAGAGATAGTAAGACTCTAACGGCATCTAGTTTAGCTACTGGTGAGAAGGTTTCTAAGTAGTCTATGCCATATGTTTGGGTAAAACCCTTCGCCACAAGCCTCGCCTTATATCGTTCAATT
Source organism: Caryopteris x clandonensis (assembly GCA_028749325.2). Taxonomy (NCBI): domain Eukaryota; kingdom Viridiplantae; phylum Streptophyta; class Magnoliopsida; order Lamiales; family Lamiaceae; genus Caryopteris; species Caryopteris x clandonensis. The sequence goes on along the minus strand of JAPYKT020000019.1, from coordinate 5,717,430 downwards.
GATCCATCAACTCTGTATTTTATAGAGAACACCTATTTGTATCCCACTACTTTTTTTTCCTTCCGGTAATGGGACCAACTTCCACGTATTATTTCTTTTTAAGGCTTCTAGTTCTTCTTGCATTGCTTGCGCCCACTTTGGATTAGATAAGGCCTCTTCAACACTACTAGGAATATGGCAGGAGGATAGTGTTTGAGTGAGACTCTTTAGTGGTTTGGACAAACTTTGAGTAGATGCATAGTTTGCAATTGGGTATTTGGACTTCCTTCCATCTTCATCTGGGCTGTATTTGTTCGGTGGTTTCCGACGATTGTGTCTGAAAGGCAATACATAACCAGTAGAGGAATCCAACATATTAGCATGTAAAGATGCAACAGGAGTACTTACCTCGAGGACATTCTCAGTAGGAGGAGGGTCTTCGGGTACTGAGGAGTGAGGGAATTGTCGGTACTCTGTATTTTCTGCTTCTTCATTTCCCAATTCTTCAGCGGACTGTGGGTACACTGTATTTTCTACTTCTTCATTTTTGAGTTCTTCGGCTTCTTTATTTTCTTAATTCGACATTCTCAATCTCTAGTGGTATCTCATGCGGTTCAACCTCTCTATTTCCAGTTCCATGCTCACTCACGAGGGTCATCAACCAATTCATCTCTTCAACTTGAATCTCCCCTAAAGACAGGTATTGGGTACTGGTGAAGAATACAAATTATTAGACTCAAGAAATGTAACATCTATGGTGATATAGGTTAGGTTTGTAGTGGGGTTATAGCATCGGAAACCTTTTTTTATGTAAACCATATCCCAGAAATAAGCACCGAACAACACATGGATCTAGTTTGGTACGTTGATTCTTGTAGAGGTGGACAAAAACAACACACCCGAAAATTCTTGGAGGAAGCACTAATATTGAAGGAAGAGATACATGAGTCGAGAGGACTTATAAAGGGGTTTTAAAGTGTAGAACTTTAGATGGCATATGGTTGATTAAGTACACGGCAGTAGCCACAATATCTCCCCAATGGCAACTTGGCACCAGCGCCCCAAGGAGTAGTGCACGAGAGGTTTCCCAAATGTGCCGATTTTTTCTTTCGGCAACACCATTTTGTTGTCGTCTTTGAGAGCATGAGGTCTCATGGAGGAGGCCATGTTGTTGGAAATAGGCCTAAAATCTTTGGTTAATGAATTTTCCACCATTATCGGAACGAAGAATTTTTATCTTGGAAGAGAATTGAGTCTGAACTATGGCATAAAATGCTTGAATAATGGTGGACACTTGATCTTTAGTTTTTAGCTGGTAGAGCCATGTCTTTCGAGTACAATCGTCAACAAAAATCACAAATCAACGGTGACCAGATGAAGTAGGTATGGGAGATGGTCCCGAAAAATCAGAATGTGTCAATGCAAATGGAACATTAGCTTTATTCAATCTAACTTGATAAGAGACTCATTGGCTTTTAGCCTTAATACATGTATCACATTTAAAATCCATATTATGCAAATGGAAAAATAAAGATGGAAGCAAATGCCGAAGATATCCAAATGATGGGTGCCCCAAGCGCCTATGCCATAACCAAATCTGCCATTCATGACTCATGGTTTGATGGTGTATATGGTTTACTTTGCCTAGGCTGAAGTCATCAAGGTAGTACAGTCCCCCCCTGTTAGTACCACGCCCAATGATCTCCTTGTTGAGAACATCTTGTAGAAGACAAAAAGTAGAGTACATCAACACAAAATAATTAAGTTCTTTAGTAACTTGACTTACATACATCAACTTATTAGAGAGAGATGGAACAAGCAGTGTGTGAATTAGAGTGATAGAAAGAGACAAATGCACAATTCCAGCCCCCGTGACTGGGTAAGTGGCTCCATTGGCATTGGAAATTCATGTCTTGCGTGGCTGAGTTAATTTGGAAAAGTCATTTGGGTCAAACATCATATGATCCGTCACTCCGGAGTCAAATAATCCAGCCACAATCATTTTAAGTAGTAGAACTGCAAAAAACTTGACCATAATTACCTTTAACTGAGGTTGATGTGGAAGGTTCAGCCATGGGAATAAGAGAGAGTTGAGAATCTGTTGTGGCCACCGCTGCTTGACCTGGGATGTTTTCAGTTACAGGTACATCTCGTTTCTTTTGGGCTTGTAATTCATGCCACCAATCTGGGTAACCATGTAATTTTGAAACAGGTTTTCTGAGTATGTTTTGTACTTCCATAGTGAGTGCACTTATTCCCATCAGAATGACCTCTGGATCGTGAGGACGACCCGAACTTTTGTGAATGGCCAGATTTCAAGCCTTTGATAGTCATGACAGCATCACTAGTCGTTGCTTCTACTCCCAATATCATCACAAATTGTCGAAGATCTTCCATTCGAATGTGAGCATATGCCTGCTCAATTGAAGGGAAAGGTTGCAGGCAAAGAACATCGCTCTGAACATGATCCAATCGATCATCTTGTCCATTAAGAAAAATGTATACTCGCTCCTCTTGTAAAATGGAGTTGTATTTTTCAATGTTAACTACACACTTCAATGGATTTGGTTGACAAAAATCGATCTCTCGCCACAAACCCTGTAGATCATTATAGTATTTTTCTATAGATCGACCAACTTGTTTCATTTGAGATACACGACATCTTAAATCGTATACCTGTGAGGTGTCAGTTCCATCGAAGTATTCTGTGGCAGCATAATCCCATACTTGTTTAGCCATTGAGTAGCGAATAAAGTTCATAACCAAGGAATGGTCCATAGAGTTGATCAACCGGCTTTTTACCATGGGATTCTCAGTACGCCACTTAAGAAAGGAGGGGTCGGTTTTTGGTGGTTGAGGGTAGTCTCCATTAATATATCCCAATTTGTCTTTTCCTGAGATGTACATCTCAACAACCTGGGACCATAATCCATAGTTGGAACCATCCAACTTAATACTGATCGGAACCACCGGGGAATCATTGACGGGAGGGAAAGAGTTTTGAACCCTTGATAAAACCTCAATCATTTTTTATGCTAGGTTATCAAGGATGCTTTCAGTGGAGTCAGCCATGAAGGTCGAGCAAAATCTTGACCCTGCTTGATAAAAAAAACAGAGAACCTAAGATGATATCATGTCAAAGATAATTTTCCACCTTAATTAAATCTATAAAATTGAGAACTAAATATAAGAATACAAGAAAATATTTTTGGAAACTACTCTAATTATATACAATAATTACGGCAACACAATCATATTTGACCCTTGAATGAAGGGATTCCTAAATCAAAGATTTCCATAGCTGGCTAATTGCAGAACTCACGCCAACACTTAATACCACCGACAGGTCCTCCGTAGTATTGCTCACTCCTCCTTGACCTCTTTACTTGAAAAGGTAAGGGGATGAGTGTTGAAAAATACTCTTGTGCTAACTTGTTTTACCCACCAAAGCACATATATATGCATAAATAACAAATGTATCGCAATTAAGAATAACATGCAATTAAACAAATTCGAAAATGATCATAAATCATGAAAATTCTATATATATATATATATTATTACTTATTATTGTACGTATAAGAACACGTCAATTTTGCTTGGAACGTGTAATGTCCTGCTAGAGCACCATGAATTCACAAGCTGCCCGAAGTGATTTTTCGATAAGAATCTTGTATGGGTCATTCCTACAAATTTTAGACTATCTATGTACGATATTGACTATTCACACATTGCGTATATAGGCACACACACACACTACATACATTGTGCGCACACACACACAAAACATACTGGACATACACTGCACACATTGCGCGTGCACATGCATTTTACACAATGCGCGTGCACACAAACTTCCTACTTTGTGTGCACACATAAATTTCACTACACACTAAACGGATTACTCACACACACACACACACACTAAACATATTGAGCGAACACACTCTTTACACATTACGCTCACGCACATTTCACACATCGCACCTACACACACTATTTATACATTGTGTGGATGCGCACACACACACTACACACATTGCGGGTACACACACTTTTCACACATTGCATGCAGACACACTTCACAGATTGTGCACGCACTCAAACTTCCCACATTGCACACACATACACTACAGTATTGTGTGCGAACATATACTATACACATATTGCGCGCAAACATACACAACACACATTGCGCGCGCGCACACACACACTTCCCACATTGCACACATGCCCACATATTGCAAATTTTACACTCCCCCATACTCACTTTACACATTGCACGCGTACAAAAACTTCCCACATTATGTGCGCGCACACACACACTACATATACTAGACACATACTACACAAATTGCACGTGGACACACATTTTACACATTGTGTGTGCACACATACTTCACCAATTACGTGGGCGCACACATTACACATTACATGCTTTGCACACACACTACACACATTGCGCGCATATACAAACACTACACACATTGTGCATGCTCGTACAATACACACATAGTGCGCACACACATTCTACACACTTTGTGCACACACACACATTCTACACACTTTGTGCACACGCACATACACACTACACACATTGCGCATGCACACACACTACACACATTGTGCGCACATACACTATAAACATTGCGTACACACTATTCACTCATTGTACGCGCGCACACACTATTCACACATTGTACGCGCACACACACGTCACATATTGCACAGTCACACACTACACACATTATACATGCAGGTGCACATTCACACATTGTGCGCACGTCACAAATATCACACGCACGCACAAACTGCACAAATTGTGTGCGCATGCACACACTACACACCTTACGTGCCCAAACATACTACACACATTGCGTGCATACTTCACATATTGCGCGCCACACAAGCTTCCCACATTGCATGCGCACACCACTACATACATTGCGTGCATTATTCACACACACTACACACATTACACGTGCACACACTACTACACATTATCAGTTATGTGGAGAAATTGTTTGGGATTTGATGATTTCATCATAATTGTACAATATTTCATGGTTGCATCTGTTGAAGCTATACCTTGTACCGATATTCCTAATCTTTTTTTTTTCAATCCTCTGTTCTTGGTGAACTTAATTCAGTTGTGCATGTTCAAAAAAATTAGACTGTTTTTAGCTATTATAGTGATACTCCACATATAATATTAATTTGGGTGCAACTATTCACATCCCTGGAACCTCTAAACATATTCCAAAGTCTAAATAACACCCCATATAAAATTAATAATTAACTTCGTCTTACTAAATATACCTCATTTACACCAATTATACATTTTTATTAAAAAATAAAAAACAAAAAACAAAAATCAAAATACTTACAACTTACCGACCATAAAGTCACATGCTTTTATAGAGTTGAAACATTCATTATTTTGTTGTCATCACTGTTTCCTTGTTGAGTATAAACCCATATATACTTGTTCTTTCTTTAAAAATCTGAAAATGAAAACGGCCTTCAAGTAAGATACAAAACCCAGAAAAATTGTTGCACGATCAACCAAAAATGCCGAAGCAGCGATGGCGGAAGTTGTTTAAATCCAATTTCCAGAGTTACCTGTTAAAATTGTGGAGAAAGTGAAGTCCCCTTTTCAAATATACATCATGGAGATCTAATGTGGGGAGTTTATTAAAACCGTTGAATTCGAACAAGATCGAAACATGGATTACGAATCTGGGAAACAATTTGTTGATGAGACTTGTACATTACACATAGTTATCATTTCACTATACTTATAGCTTTCACCAGTCTCCTGTCCAAAAATACACCAACTTTGAAAACACTAGCAAGGGTATACAGACATTCACATTTATAAGAGCCAAGAAAATTAACAGAGTAACAAGAAAATAGTATGATACTTCGGTACATTTGCACCCGAAAAGTTTCCAAACTTTACGCGTATTCAGAAGATTTTCTTTATCTTTCAATTCATGAAACTCAGAAGGGAAGGTAGAGGTAGGATCTCCATTTGACTTGAGGATCCTGAAAAGGATGAAGATATCAGAGGAACCAAAACAGGTAAAGGAAGATTGAATTTTAGCAGTCAGATGATTAGTGAATTCTATCCTTATTTTAACTTATTATTTGTTTAGATTTTCCATGACTGAAATCTGGTGTTCCTTGTACATTGTAGAAATTGATGGGAAGTTACAGAAGATCTTAGGGTTTATTAAAGAAGAAGATGGTAATGACAGGCAAGAGGTGCTCACGGTTCTAAAGATAATCATTGTATTTTCCAAATATCCAAAAACAATCTAGATGTAGAGTTAATAAAAGAGGAAAATTTCTAAATTTGATGAAACTAGACAATGTTTTTCCTCAAGATATAGGGTGGTGGATACCTTGCAGACGGTTCTGAAAAATTGGTGTAAGTGTTGTTTGAGCTTGCTAGGCATCAGCACAATCAACTATATGGGCCAACGAGGTGAAGGGCAGGCGTAGTGAACACTAAGCAAGCAGGCATCTGAAGACTGAGTTACTTATACAAGAGTTTACTGGAAACAATACAATGATTTACCATAAAATACAAAAAACATTTTCTTCCAAGAATAAGATGAGATTGCAGCCCATTTACGAAATCTTCTACTTTTGCTTTTAAGTTGATGCTTTTCAATGTATAATGTCATTAGCCACATAAAATTTACCACTAAGTTAAAATATTAAGTTATTTATTATTCTATAAAAATACTAAACCTATCTAGAGATATTTATAGGTACAATATATGGGCTTCGGGCATTCTTGGGCCAGAAGTCATCAGAATTAGATTCTGGTCCAAAATACGTAAAAATTGGGCCTTGTGGTCCTTTCAAGTAGGCCCACTAATAACGTCTAGGCCCATTTTCACTTATAATCTTCCCTCTAAAATTAATTTCTCTTCTTTATCCTTGATTTCTCGGCAAAAATGCCATATTATTGCACTATTCAAAAAAAATTTCAAAAATATAGTGTAAAAAAAAAAAATTTAAAAGTGTGCAAAGTCGCCCCTGCGAGGGGCGACATTCAATTAAAATATTTTTTTTTATTTTTTTTAATGTCGCCCCTGGCAGGGGCGACTTTCCCTTTTTTTTTTTTTTTGTTTCTTTTAATTGCTGGAGCCTTCACTCGGTCGGGCACTCGGTCGCGCGCCTTACTCGGCCGGCCGAGTGGTGATTCTTATTCGGCCGAGACACTCGGCCCCCGTATTACTCGGCCAACCGAGTACTGCCATCCACTCGGTCGAGCACTTCACTCGGCTGGCCGAGTGCGAACGCGGATTTTGATTTTTAACATCCACTTCAATTTTTCTCTCTCTATCATATCTATTACCACCCACCCACACCACACATTTCTCTCTTCCTCATCACTTTCTTCACTTCTTCTTCACTTCTTCTTCACTTCTCCTTTCAATTATCCTTCAATTTCCTTTCAATTTTTCTTCAATATTCACGTTTCGGTTTTCTCCATTCTCAAAGGTAATTTTTATCTTAATTTTTATGTGTTTGGGTGGTGTGTGTGTGTACTGTTGTGTGGGTGTGTATGTGATTTTTTTGTGGTATTTTGGTGTGTGTGTGTTGCTTTGTGTTGTGTGTTGTGTTGTGTGTGTGTAGATAGTGGTTTTTTCTCCATTGCTTGTATTGTATGTTGTTGGTGTGGTGTATGTATGAAATGTATGTATTGAATGTATGTATGGAATGTGGGTATGAAATGTGGGTATGAAATGTGTGTTGTGATGTGTGTGATGTATGTTGTGGTGTATGCTTGTGTGTGTGTTGCTGTGTGTGTTTGTGTGTTGTGTGTGGCTTGCATTTTTGTGTGTGATGGGTGCGTGTGTATGGTTGTGTGCCGTGTTTTGGATATGTGTATGTCGGTCGGTGTATGGTTGTTGCTATATATATTGTTATAAATTTGTCGTTAATATTTTTCTGTTATACATTATTTGATGTAGGGACTGTTGAAATTGTTGTTGTTGTTGTGCATTTATCGCAACCCTCAAATTGTTGCCGTTGCGTTGACATATTGATTCATTTCAATTTCAGGTTTGAATTTTTCTAATGTATTAGTTTAAATTAGTTTTATTAAACTTTGCAAAAAAGTAGTTAATTCCCTATTTTAAGATCATTAATACATCTTTATTATTTAAGATATGGGGTCTTCAAACAACGTCGGTATTGTTGTTTATATTGGGGATTGTAGCGATGTTCCACCTGTTTGTGCAACAAGGGTACCTCGCGACATTGGATATTCCGGCTTGGTATCAAAATTCTTTCAATTGACAAGGATTGATAGCAATGAATATAAATTGAACATATCCGCTTCACTACATGCAAACAATAGATATCATCGTATACCAATCAACAACGATGATAATCTATGGTTTTTCTTTGCACCGGATGCGGATAATCAATATGTAGAATTTCATATTGATCCAGAGAAACTGCAAGATAATGCTCTTCCAGATATTATGCCAAGCAATGAGTATTTTCAATATGCTTCTTATTTAAGAGGGGATGACATTAATAATCCGACACTCGTCAGGCAAGAGCATACAGTTGGAACCTCAAGGTCCAATAATGAGGGTATTCCAAGTGAAAGAGAAAATGCTCAGACCGAGGATCAAACAGATGATCCATTGATTGACACTTTTGGTATGAATGAACTAGAAGACTCTGAACCCGAGGAAGACGAGTTGTCTAGTGAATCAGATGAAGATGGGGTGGATATTGGTGATATTCAAACTATATATTCCCCAAATCAAGAGAGATCACCATCCAATCAACAACCATCATTTCCATCAAGTGCTCAGAGATACTCCATGCATCCGAATATCCCGTACTTCAATGCATCATCACATGAAATGCTTGCGGACTCCTTTGATCTTCCAAAAAATTTTAGATACTATGATCCTACTGAAGGAGTGCTCACAAAAGGCATGGTATTCAAAGATAAGAAGAGTTTGCAGTCTGCAGTTGAAGATTTTGCAATACGTATAGCGAGGCGTGAATATCGAGTAGATGAAAGCACACCTCTTATATGGAAAATCAAATGCAAAAATAATAGTGAGACTACACATTACAACTGGTGGTTGCGTGCAGGTTACAAAAAAAGGATTGATATGTGGGAAATCACTAAGTATGGAGGCCCTCATACGTGTCTAATGAACGCGGTGTCTGTTGACCATCAAAACTTGTGCAAAAATATGATCGCTGCGCTGCTAACTGGGATGGTTCAGACAGATCCCGGGTATGAGATTAAGTGTGTTCAACAGCAAGTGTATGATAAATTTCAATTTACAATCTCATACGGTAAGGCATGGCATGGTTTGAAACGGGCAAGAGAAAATGTGTATGGTACATGGGAGAGCTCAGTTTCAAGACTATCCAAATTTTTGGGAGCTTTACAAAAATGGAATCCAGGCACAGTTGTCGAGTGTCGCCACATGCCCGAAGAGACAAATGGTATAAAAATGTTGAAATATGTGTTTTGGGCATTCAGGCCATGTATAGATGGGTTCCAGCATTGCCGTAAAATAATTAGTGTTGATGGAACTCATCTTTACACTAGATACAAGCACAAGATGTTAATTGCTGTTTCCATGGATGCAAATCAACATCTTTTACCTTTGGCGTATGCACTTGTGGACGAAGAAAGTTTTGGTTCTTGGTCATGGTTTCTTCGTATGATATCGAAACACATTGTTCACGGTATAGAAGGAATGTGTCTGATTTCAGATAGACACGCCGGTCTTTTGAAAGCTGTGGAAAGAATTCCAGATTTTTAGCCACCTCTTGGAGTCCATCGTTTCTGTTTGAGACATGTGTGTTCGAATTTCAATAGCAAGGTCAAGAATGTGAAGTTAAAGGACATGTGTTGGCAAGCCGGCTCAGCCTTCACAACCAGAGAGTTTGAAAATATAATGGATCAAATTAAGGTGTTGAATGAGAGGGCATATGACTACCTATGGAAAATTGAAAAGGAACAATGGACTCTTGCCCATGACGGAGGATGGAGAAATGGAATTTTGACAACAAATCTGTCAGAGTGCATGAATAGCGTGTTAAAAGGTGCACGACGGCTCCCAATCTGTGCCATTGTGCAGGCTACATTTTATCGGTCGATAAAATATTTTCTTGATCGGTTGACACTGGGCCGTGAGATGCAGCAAAGGAACAAACCATGGCCTGATGAGGTGTACAAGAAGTATGATCAACGACAACGAAAGGCAATAGAACATCATGTTTATAAGGTCGATTTCACTGATCAAGATGCCCTATGATCCATCATTCAATTGTTGAGTTATATTACCCCGATCGGGTATTGCGACAATTTGGGATGAGACAACGAATTCCAGAAAGCATTACGGATGTGCACGATACATTGCATAATATATGCCGTAGAGGCCGCTCCACTACAAACTGGGCTGAAACACATGCTTTTTTTGTGGAATGGTGGTTTGACAGAAATTGGAATATTGTCTCCGCTTCTGCTATTGGTTGGAATGAGTCAGACGTCGAAGATGGTTATACCAGATGGTATGAAAGAATAACACGTCGTCTAATTACTCCAGGGTTAAATATGCAAGTGGGATATCAACCGCAACCGAATGCACCCATAGAAAAAATGGTATGTGGCAGTATTTTAGTATTCAAATTTCTATGTGTGATGAATATGTAACTCATGTTTTTGTTGTGTATTGCCAATTTACTGCAGGAAAGTTTATGGGAAGATTTAAATAAACTTGTCATAGATGAAGAACCGTATCTTAGGGAGCCCTTCAGACGATCAGTAGACGAAATATACACGCAAGCTAGAGCTCACTTTCATGATCGTCGCCCATCATTCCAACGTCTACAGTCACATTATGAGCCCGAACCGCAACATACATCACAATATAGCCCAGAACCTTTTGTTTCTACTGGTATCGACATGCAAAGTGACAGTTATTACGCCGCCACCCCAGACTGGGATTTTACGGCACACGGTCAGTCGTTCACTTCTCTCTTAGAATCTGGCCGTTATACATCTCCGCCTCCAGCATCATGCACTTATGGAAATTTTCGGCCACAGTTCAATACATCCCCGATCTCATATCCCCATTCTAGCACGACAGCGAATATAGTACATGATCATGTGACTTCGAGGACTGCATCATCATCATCATCAGGTCGTCCATCTTTTAGTTTGAATATTACAACAGATGATAATGATTCGGATAGCGAACCTGTGCCAGAAGAAGATCGAGGTAGGGGCAAAAGGAAAAAAATAAGGCGTCGTTGTTTTACAGGATCACATTTTTATTATTAATTTGTTATCTATGTAATTAAACGTACAATTATTACTTAATTTTACCTACGATGTAATTAGACGTACAATCTTTACTATTGTTATTATTATAATTATAATTATAATTATTATTATTATTGTTTTTATTATTAAGAAAATCAGCACATAAAAAAAAAAGATTTTGGTTCGTACTCGGCTGACCGAGTACGAACCCCGATCGAGTACCCGACCGGGGTCGACCGAGTGCGAAGGGTTCAGGATTTTGTTCGCACTCGGTCGGTCGAGTACCGCACGATGCCCGAGTAACACAACGTGATGCCCGAGTGCGAAGCATTTCGGATTTCCTTCGCACTCGGGCGGCCGAGTATCTGTGCGGACCGAGTGCAGGAGACCGAGTATTTCTACCGCACTCGGGCGGCCGAGTAAGGCGCGCGGCCGAGTGCCCGACCGAGTGCGAGAGCACGGAAACATTTTATAACCCCTCTTTTCCTCATTCTTTTCACACACAAACACACCCAAACCCTAGCCTCTTCCAATCTCTCATCTTCAATCCAAAAATTTTCCGTCAAAGCCATCAATTTCTCCATCAAAATCATTGTACCCATTATTTCAAACAACAAATTGCTCCAATCTTCCTATAAGGTGGTGGAGATTTGAAGGATTCAACTAAAAACACCAACTTTCGTTTTTTCAATCTAAAGGTATATTTTCATTAACCATTGCTTTTGTTCATTACATATGTTGATAAGGGCCTTATTAGGAGTATTTTGACATGAAACTTGATATGTTTTCTTGCAATTTTTCATTGAAGTTTTTTATCGAACACTTGAGGTGCATGATTTTTTGTTCTATATAGATATGTTTTCATGTTACATTGAGGTTGTTGTTTGATTATGTTCATGAGAGACTAATTTGGAGTATTATGGCATGAAAGAATATAGATTTTTGGTTAGTTTTCATTGAAGTTTTTTATCGAACAATTGGTATGCATCATAGAAATTGGGAATGTGGCATGATTTAGTGTGAGACCATAATGAAATGATCTTAATACCCCATGAATTTCAATGTTGAATTATGAAATTGCTTAAGATGAAAATTGTATCATATGACTCTTGATTTTTTGTTCACATGGATTGGATGTAATACTAATTCATTATCATCTAGGTACTCACAATGGAGCATAGCATGGATGTTGTGAATTCTACTTTCCAATGGAGCGAACACTCCATTGAAGAACAACAAGCTGAGTACGAAAGAATTTTAGCGACCATGCCGGATGCCTACGGCATAAACTTTGCTAATTGGGAGACAGAAAGTGATAGGTGGTTTGAGGTACAACAGAAGAGAAGGGGAGCCACTCGATGGGCCGATGTTGAGTGCATGCAAGAAATGGGCATCTACGAAGATTTAAAAAAAATGTGCAAGGCTATCGGGTGGACTAAGTTCTTTGGCATGCACGAGAAGACGTATGAGCCTCTCGTTCTTGAATTCTTCTCCCAGCTTCAGGTTGGATACAATGACACGGTGCCCGAATCCGTGATATTTCATGTGGGGAACGAGTCTCACTATCTTTCGGCCGAAGAGCTCAATGGGATTTTTGGATTTCCCAATAAGAGGTACTCAAATCTGCCCAATGAGAGGGTCAATTTTCCGAAGTTCAATGTAATGACTTTTTGGAAGGACATTACAGAGTCTGATCGAGCTCACCCATCGGAGTACCAAGTTAGTCGGTCGAAAGCATCTAGTATTCGAAGCCCGGTCCTTCGATATTTTCACAGGTTCATCGCCAATACAGTTTTAGCAAAACCTGAGCCTGGAGCGGTCAGTATGGATGAGTTGTTTGTGCTGTGGTGCTTGGTGAAAGGGAAGAAATTCAATGTGGCACCAATGCTGTTAAGGCAATTCGTTCGAACCAAAAACCAGGTTGCTATCCACATTGGAGGTTTGATCACTCCAATTGCTCGCCACTTCGGGGTGAACTTGGAAGGGATGGAAGAGACACCAGGCGAGACAAGTATAAACCTGGAAATGCTGTGCAACATGAAGATGTACCAATTACATCCCGGCACCAGACGATTGTATCTGATTTTATCAGACAAGAAGAGGTTTGCACTGCCCAACTCTCGCCTGACTAATATTGCTGGAGGGAAGGGCCATAATCTTCTACTGAATGGATCGGCTCATACGGAAGCTATTGAAGAGAGCGAGAATGAATTGAGGAATGAGAAGGAACGAAGGAAGAGGAGGAGAAGGACTACGGATGCCCGATCAGAGCCAATGGAACTTGATGTGGATCATGCACAGGCCGATGAAATGATGGGTGAAGCACAAATGCCCTCGGACGATCAGGCCGGACCTTCACAGCATCCACAGTATCCACCCCAGTATCAAGGGGGGTGGAATGATTGGTCGGATTGGAGAACCGCCTTGGATGCACGTCTTGCCAACATAGAAGGGGATGTTGCCGACATGAAAGAGTATGTCCATCGTGAAGCTTACAACTCTCAAATTTTACTTGACATGCAAAGGCAACAATACGAGTGGCATGTGCAACAAGGCCATTTTCAGGAAAGGGAATATCCACCGTATCAACCATTCGGCCCATCGAACACACCTTACCGACCCCCTCAGTGAGCCGGCGCCGACTAATTTTTTAGAATGTATTGCTTTGATTTCAAACTCTTGACTTTGTTGTTTTTTGTTGTTCATTCATGATTTTGAGAACTATTGTTTATTCATGTTATTTGTTTTTTGTTGTTTATTCATTAAACATAATTTTTCCTTATAAAACAAAATTATAGTTATTTGTTGGAAATTCAATTAATCAATACATTTCAAGATGTTATAACAATCTCACTTAACAATTTCATCGAATTTTTACCAAACTAAATAAATTATCTAATTTAACTATAACACGAGAAAATAAAAATAAGAAAATGTACAAAAACAGGAGGACGAACGAGAAAACGAGAAGAATACAAAAATGAGAAAAATTGAAGTGGATGTTAAAAATCAAAATCCGCGTTCGCACTCGGCCAGCCGAGTGAAGTGCTCGACCGAGTGCCGTGACCGAGTGGATGGCAGTACTCGGTCGGCCGAGTAATACGGGGGCCGAGTGTCTCGGCCGAGTAAGAATCACCACTCGGCCGGCCGAGTAAGGCGCGCGACCGAGTGCCCGACCGAGTGAAGGCTCCAGCAATTAAAAAAAAAAAAGGGAAAGTCGCCCCTGCCAGGGGCGACATTAAAAAAAAATTAAAAAAAAATATTTTAATTGAATGTCGCCCCTCGCAGGGGCGACTTTGCACACTTTTAAAATTTTTTTTTTTTACTATATTTTTGAAATTTTTTTTGAATAGTGCAATAATATGGCATTTTTGCCTGATTTCTCTCTAATTAAGTTTTCCTTTCCTCTTTTACCAACATATATAATTGTATGGTCTCCAAGAAAAATTAAATAATAGTTTGTCCCTCTAACGCTGTATTTATATTGAATTTAAACAATAAGCTTTAAGTATTTACTTCACCTGAATTAATAATTCAATAAAAGTAACTCTCTATAGTAATAACTTGGGATCAGGTCAAACCTATGAATCAGAAGAGGTATTAGTTTATCGGCAAATTTATATTTTATTAATTTATAGTTTAAATCATAAATCTTTACTAAATTCAATAATTAGAGTCATCTATTTAATATTGTACATAATAAGGCCTCTCTATCAAGTGTATCATGATAAAATAATGATTCTAAACTTTCTTAATTCCGAAATCCGACAAAATCCTGACAAAAATATATTTATTTTATATGTTTCTAACACACACAAATATATATATATATATGTATATATATTTGTGCATATATATTACCCAAAAAAACTTATTACTATTGAGTCATATTTTTGTAGAGTATTCTATTTTTTCTATAAAAAAAATTAAAATTTTATGAGATTATTAATTTATCTATAAGATCATTGTGACAATATAGTTGCATAAATAATTTATTTTCTTAGAAAATTATTATCTTATTATTTTATAAAAAAATAATAATTTAGTTTATAAGCCGTGAGTTGAAATAAGAGAAAATCATTATATTGAAAAGGTTATTAGTTTACTGAGTATTGATTTAGAGAAATTTTAGCACACGTAAATTTATATACAATAGAACAATCCAAAATTAATTTATATAACAATATTAGGATTAAAATTCATTATCAATTATTGATTATTGTTTTAATATATTCTTATCATCAATCTAAACCACACTTGCATCTTTCATCAATTTAATTGAAATAAGATAAGATATTTTAAGACGTTAATACAGAAAGGGGACCAGTAAAAAAATTGAAATACTGACAACATATGAATGCGAAAAGAACATATTCCAAGAATCGATTCCCGCCCACTGACGTGGGGATGAAGATGAGGGGGTGGGGGGGCAATGTAGGGAAAATATAAAAGAACAAGGAAAATCAAGAACATTAAACTCTGGTTAAATGGTTAAGTGTTGGAAGCAATAATAAGAAGAAATTTGGAGGTAGCGGAAGAGGGGGAGGGTGGTCCAGCGCCTACAAAGCCTACACCAACTTGCAACTGTGCCCATTACATTTTAAGCTGTCTTACATTCTTTTTTTCCACCCTTAACTATTGTACAAAAATTTAGTTTTATCATATGATGAAGGGTACATCTGTACATTTTGTCTTTATTTATATTTTGTATATTATTCTATGTACATATACTGGTTTAACATTACTCCATAATAATTAACACAAAAATTTATGTGCATCGTGCAATCTGATCCATAATATTACTTATTTAACTAAAATATATTATTTATTTACTTCAAAAATATTATTAATGATATGTAATTTTAACCTAAGTAATATTTTTTAGTAACATAAGTAATATTATAGATCAAATACATGATGCACGATGCGTTCGATGCAGAAGAAACCCAGTCTAACTACTAATCTAAAAATAAAGAGATAGCTATGGTAATAAAGGTAACAATAAAACTAGTTGGATAGAATCTATGCAGGTAGAATTATTAAATATTGTATTAATTATGAGCTAAGTAAGAGTTACTAAATTAACCTTTGATATGTACAATTGTTTTCCTCTTAAATTGACATTGCTTTTGAATGCTATTTTTCACATAAATCAATACAAGTTTTGCTAAATTCTTATGGCAGGTTATGACTGGTGAAAATGTGATATATATTATGTTGCTAATTTATTTTATTTTAATTTTTTGTTCTTTGCGTTTATTTTTCATCTTTTTGATGTTTTTATTAGGAAAATCAGTTAAACTAATCGAAAGTATACTTTAGTTACGAACAGATTTTCATGAAAAAAAAAAAAAAGTGTAAATATTTCTTAGAAATATCAATGAATTAAACACAAACAAAAGAAAAATAAAATAAACATTTGAATTACATGGCTTATGGGTATTAATATTACCAAAATTCAGCTAAAATAATGGTGAGGGATACTAAAAAACCCTATTTTGATCACTATTTTTTTATTTACCTTTATATTTATATGAAAATATATATTTTTTAATAGGCGGTAAATATATAAAAAAAAAAAAAAAACTTTGTCAATTTATATAATGAGTGAAAATTATTTACTGAAATAAAAGAAAATGTAGATGGAGAAAAAATTATCAATCAATTCAAAATATTATTGAATAAGAAATATTATAGATTAAATATCAATAAAACTATAATTTAAATTCCTGTACAAACAATTCTTATTATATTATAAAAATATGTTTGTAATTCAAAGCAATCCATGTGGTATATTGACATGAAACATTATCACTTTGTTGCTTACTTATGAATGAAATTGCAAAATAGTGAAACTCATATTTTATTATTTTATTTTATTATTTCGTTGAATAATATCGAGTGATACAAGAGAACACACCTGATAATAGAATTAATCTATTGCTAATTATGTTTAAATAAATAAGTTAGTATCATTAATAAAATAATAATATTAATAATAATAATAATTATTATTATTATTATTATTATTTTTTTTTTTTGTTGTCGTTGTTGTTATTTATTAATATGACCTACTTATTTCTTAACAATTTGTAAACTTGAGATTTGGTTAAAGCAACAGATTATCAAATCTGGTTTTAATTATAATTTTCTGTAATGATTATATGATAGGCTAAATATACAAAGATACCATAATTTTCATGTTATTTTGTATTTACTTAACCATTTTTTTTCATATTTTATGTCACAAAATTTTCAATAATATACATAATTAGAGAGAATTTTGTAATCCCACATTTTATTGAAGATACTCTAGATATGATTATATTTTATATCAGTTAATTCTATGCAAATTTTTAATAGATTGTTTAAAAGAATACATATTTATACTAATATAACCACTCATTAATAGTAAAACTCAACCAAAAACTGATCTCCAATTTTTTATTTTTTCGAAAATTTTCTGTAAACATAAATAAATAAATAAAGAGTATAGGTGATAACTTGTGATTGGTTTTTTTTTTTTTTTTTTTTTAATTATTAAAAATACAAATAACAATTTTTATTCCTTACATGTTTTTGGCATATAATATATGTAGTTAATTCTTTTTTCATAATTTTATTTTGATGCCCATATTGCATATTTTAAAATAAGATAATATATTCAAAAAACCAATTGTGTTTTGCTATGTTATTTGGGTTAGAAAATTTACTGTAGTTAAACTATTTATATTAGATTTGAGTTGCATGCAAAAATAAATTAAATATTTTTTATAAAGTAAAAGATTATTAAATAATTTACAATTCTGTATTTTTTAAAATAAAAACATTTAATTATTTTAATTTTAATATTTCACATATCATGCATAAGTGAATAATTCTAATTAAAATAATTACAAGTGCAATAGGACATTTTTTTTTTGTTGGATTAGTTCTTCATAGCCTTAGGCCGAAAACATCTTATTAAAAGCCCATTCAACCATAATCTTAAAATAATTTGGATTACTCCATCTGTTGTTAAAAAAAAAAAAAAAAAGCATTATTTTGTTATAAAAACTATTGTGAGACCTGTACGATGCACAAAATATATTTTTTCTTTATATTTTGTAATATAAGCATATATTCAAGTTATATGATATATTGTAGAATGTGTAGATTTGTAATTCAGTAGAAATTTTATTGTAGAATGATATTACAAAAATTTGAAATTAGATAGAACAAATACTTTGCAAGCTAATGAAATATCGCACGGTGCTTATGTATTGAAATAATTAGCATGTCTCAACAGAAAATCACAAGAATAATCAAACAAAAAATGAAAGAGATGGACAAACTTTTCGTTTAAAAATAAAAAAGAAAAATTGTTAAGAAAATGAAATATGTTTATGATAAATTGAAAGCAATAGATGAATAAAAAAATGTAAAAATAAAATAAACCTAAAAATGATATTTTGAAGAGTGTAGGCTTTGGTGACAACTGAAACATGACAGATATTATCATACATCAAGAAAAAACACGCAAAAGACTTAAAGATGAGGGAGAACAAAAAAGAGAGAACTTAAAACACGTAGTGATAAAATTTATAGAAAGAAGAAAGATAGAAAAAAAAAAAGAGAAATAATTTTGAATTATGGTAAGATCGACGAAAATTTAATTTCATATTTGACAAAATCAGATTATATCCATGTGATTGGGTGATTTTAAATAATTGATAGCTTAATTATAGAAAAATTGTTAATGATTTTCCACAATATAATAACGTTACTAACAAATTTATGTCTTATTTAGAATATATTATGAGTTAACAAAAATTATTTAAAATTTGAATTTATTTATGTTGAACAAAGAAGATTGTTTATATTAATCTCTTCAATTAAATTGTAATAATGTATCTTAAAAGAGCTCCATAAATATAAATAGTTTTACATTTATATGGTAGAAATTTATGCGGGAAAAAACAAAATTTAAAAAAGTCATTTTACTTATATATATATATATATTTGGTTTGATAAAATAAATCGAGAAAATCGAATCCTATATTTATTAGATTTCATATATTTCTTGAATTTTATAATTCAGTTATTTGATTAATATTCGATAAAATATCTAAATTTTGAATCATATATTAAATGTTGCAGTATATTCATCTTGATATTATCTAATTTTGAAACACCTAAATTTGTGGAATAATTTAGATTTTGAAATCGAATCAAAATTTTTAGAATAAAAATGTCCAGTTTTAATTTAATAATAATATAGTTATTCTAAATTAAGTAATGACATTTAGGCGATAAAACAAAATTGAAAAAAATCATTTTGTTTATATATATATATATATATATAGGTAGTTATATTTTAAAATCTAAGTTTCATTTATTAATCAAAGTAAGAAAATATGATTTAAACTAGTTATATATAATTAAATATCTTAAATTAGTGAATACGAAAAGTCAAAATTTATCATTTTTAGAAAGTTTTTCATCGAATTAATAAAAAATAAAAACTATAATCTTATACAATTTGTTTTTTCTGAAAATAAATGGAATATAAAATACGACTATTTTTTAAGACAGAATCGCTAACCCCTAATTGGTTGTGATAAAATAAAATAATGGTATATATACACAATAAGCCCTAATTTTTAATATTATCCAGTCAGATGTATGGAAAAATATTAAAATAATGAGTTGAGTAACCAGCGCAGTAAGAGTCAAATATAACATGTGTTAATTAGGAGTAGTAAGAATAAGACAAAAGAAGATGGGCTGGATTTGGAATCGGGTCTTGGACATTGCTCCCATAGGCCTTGGGACATGGCACGGCTTCATATTTCATAATCACATATAATTAACACATATTTAATTAATTAATTACTTGGGGGATCGATCGATGTGGTATAGTCATGCCTAATATATATATAATAAATGTATATAATCAGATAATTAATTATTGAAGAAAGTGCATTTACATACGTACGTCACTGTTTTCAGGTTTGATGACGAAGGAGGCATCGTAATTGGCATTGACTAATTATTTTTATTTCCTGTATTAATTAATTAATTAGGACACTACATTATTATTAATCAATCCAATTATAATATCTACATATATGCTTAATTATTAGGGTTTCACCTTGCCTAGTGTCTAGTGCCTGCTCTTTGTAATGTCTCGTTAATCAACTATATATACATACTTAATTATATAATTCCGTATTTGTGGTTCTCATATATATATATATACATATAGCTTGAAGTAGCTTAAGACCAATAAAAATAAAAACCCATCCACTTCCCAAAGATAATATATATTAACCACAATGAATCTTTATATATTTTTGAATTTCTAACTAATTAACAAGATTTTGTAGTTCACCAATGATGTCTTTTTAGGTTTTGACCGTCTTGGTCATGTGAAATGATTGTGATAATAACAGAAAATTAATAGCAGCGGCAGTTAGCAAAACGGTTGAGGATTTGTTAGCGGTTATTATTCAAGTTGTTAGAAGCGGTAGTTAGCAAAACGGTTGAGGATTTGTTAGCGGTTATTATTCAAGTTGTTAGAATCGGTTATTGGTTAATAGAGGTTGTTACAATTGGTATGCATCTATAAATACCAATCCATCTCTTCCGGTGGAGGATTGATTCATCTTTGATCTTTGAGTGCAGAAAAGAGAGAGAGTTTGAAACACTTGTATCTTGTGTAGATTAGCAGATTCAAGGTAGAGATTGAGTGGTTGTAAAACATACACTATAATCAATACAAAGAGAGCAACAAAGTGGATGTAGATCGGTTTTGATCGAACCACTATAAAATCTGGTGTTGATTTCTTGTTCACATTTAATTTTATTTGAATTTTTTGGATCACGATTGAACTATCTTAGATTCAATCACAACAAATTGGCGCCGTCTGTGGGAATCGTGAAGAAGGTGATTCAAGATGGGTACTACGCGATTTGATGTTGAGAAATTCACTGAGAAAACTGACTTTGGGTTATGGAAAGTGAAGATGCGAGCTCTGCTTATACAGCAAGGACTGGGTGATGCATTAAAGAAGGAGAGTGCAAGTTCGGCACGAAAGGAGAAGGCGGAGAAATCTGAGGAACACGCTCAGATGTTGGAGAAAGACCATAGCATGATAATTCTGTCATTGGGGGATAAAGCTCTTAGGGAAGTGTCGAAGGAAACCACTGCAAGGGAAGTTTGGGATAAACTTGAAAGCTTGTATATGGTAAAATCACTTGCTAATAGGCTCTATATGAAACATAAGCTATACTCGTTCAAGATGGTGGAGGATAAATCCATTCTTACACAGATGGATGAGTTCAATAAGATTTTGGATGATCTTAAAAACTTGGAGGTAAAGATGACTGAAGAGGACAAAGCCTTGATCCTGTTATCTGCCTTACCAAGGTCGTTTGAAAACTTCAAAGATACTTTGCTCTTTGGGAGCAAAGAATCAATCAATCTTGAAGAAGTGCATATTGCACTGAAGTCAAAGGAACTGCAGAAATCAACTGAAACTTCAATGACATCAACAAGTGGAGAAGGTTTAAACATCAAGAAGCAGTACAACAATGGCAAGAAACCTCAGAAGAAGGGACCATTTCAAAAGAAACAAGAACAAAAGCCAACTGATTTTTTCAATAATCCAGAGATAAGGAAATGCTTTCATTGCCATGATCCTGGGCATTTCAAGAAGAATTACAAGAAGTGGAAGGCATTGAAGGGAAAAGGAGTTGACACATCAAGTGGGAGTCACAAACATCAGGCAAATCAGACAACAAACAACACTGAAGAAGCTGGCTATGAATCTTCAGAAGCTCTGTGTGTGACAACTGATGAAGTTGAATTAGAGTGGGTGTTGGACTCGGGTTGTAGCTTTCATATGACACCCAACAAGGATTGGTTCTCTACGTTACAGAAAATCAATGGTGGCACAGTGATGCTAGGCAATGATCAAAGCTGTAAAGTGAAAGACATCGGTGCACTACACATCAAAATGTTTGATGGTGTGGTCAGATTACTGAGGAATGTCAGGTATGTTCCTGATTTGAGAAGAAATCTGATCTCTCTGGGAGTGTTTGATGCAATGGGGTACAGCTTTGAATCTGAAGGGGGGAAAGCTAGATGTAATCAAAGAAAATAAGATTGTCATCAGAGGAATGAGGAGAAGTGGGCTGTATTTTCTGGTTGGAAATACTATTACTGGGCAACTAAACTCAGTAAACACACAAGATTGCACTGCTATATGGCATGGCAGGTTAGCTCATTTAAGTGAGAGGAACCTATATGAGCTATCTAAACAAGGTCTGCTAGGAGGTGACAGGATAACAAAACTGACTATGTGTGAGCATTGCATATTGAGGAAGTCAAAGAGATTAAAGTTCCCTGCAGCAGTTCGCACCACCAAAGGGATCTTGGAGTATGTTCATTCAGACCTTTGGGGGCCTGCAAAACACACCACAAAAGGTGGAGGGAGGTATTTCATCTCATTAATAGATGATTACTCAAGGAAGGTTTGGGTTAACATACTGAAAACCAAATCTGAGGCATTTGAGAAGTTCAGAGACTGGGTGACTGAGATGGAGAATGTAACAGATAAGAAATTGAAGCATTTGAGGACAGACAATGGGTTGGAATTTCTATCTGAAGAGTTCTTGAACTACTGTAAAGAAAAGGGAATTGTAAGGCACAAGACTGTACCTGGCACACCACAACAAAACGGGCTGGCAGAGAAGATGAATCAAACTCTATTGGAAAGAGTCAGATGTATACTGAGCAGTGCAGGCCTACCAAAGTCATTTTGGGGAGAGGTAGTCACTACAGCTGCCTATCTAATCAATAGGAGTCCATCAACAGCTCTCAAATTCAAAACACCAGAAGAACTGTGGAATGGGAATCCACCAAACTACAGCAACTTGAAGGTGGTAGGGTACCTAGCTTATGCATATATCAAGCAGGATAAACTTGATCCTAGAGCACTTAAGTGTGTATTTCTAGGCTATCCCAGTGGAGTGAAGGGTTACAGGTTATGGTGTTTGAAGACACAGAAGTTTATCACAAGTAGAGATGTGGTATTTGATGAGAACAAGATGCCTATGAAAGATGTTCCTGAAGCAAGTGGATCTCAGCAGATTACTCAAGTTGAGGTGGAGCCTCAGAGATACAAAGGCCAGCAAGAAACTCATGATGATGATGAATCATTTTCTGGTGAATCAGGAGATGAACCAAACAATCTAAGCAGCTATCAACTAGCTAGAGACAGACAGAGAAGGGTGATCAGACCTCCATCCAGATATGTTCAACAAGATTTGGTGGCATTTGCTCTATACACTGCACAGGAGATATAATCTTATAAACCTAAAACTTATACTGATGCTATAAGTTGCAAGGAAGCTGATAAATGGCTTGTAGCAATACTAGAGGAGTATGGTGTAACACAGGAGAAGGTTAACATATTCTATGATAACCAAAGTGCCATACATTTGTCAAGACACCAAGGTTATCATGAAAGGACAAAACATATAGATGTAAAACTCTATTTTGTGAGGGACTTAGTGGAGAAGGAGATGGTTTCAATCTCCAAGATTGATACAGCTAAGAATCCTGCAGATAGTCTCACAAAGGCTTTACCTACTTCAAAATTGGAGTTGTGTTTAAGCCGCATTGGACTGTGTTAAACTTGACAACAAGGGGAGATGCTCAAGGTGGAGCAGTGAGGAGTAAGGCAGCTCTAGGTGGAGTTGTGGTTGTGCAGTTTGGTAAAGAACTGTGGTTATAGGTGTTCCAGGTGGAGCAATGGTTGTTATGATCTTTGTGTTGTTGATTCTGCTGCTCGAGGTGGAGCAGTGTTGCAGTTGCAGTTCAAGGTGGAGCTGTGTTGATTATTATATGTAGAATAATTGTGGGAAGTGCTCTTTTGTTTCTTGGCAGCAATATAATTGTGCTGTTAAGGTGGAGATTTGTGATAATAACAGCAAATTAATAGCAGCGAGAGTTAGCAAAACGGTTGAGGATTTGTTAGCGGTTATTATTCAAGTTGTTAGAAGCGGTAGTTAGCAAAACGGTTGAGGATTTGTTAGCGGTTATTATTCAAGTTGTTAGAAGCGGTTATTGGTTAATAGAGGTTGTTACAATTGGTATTCATCTATAAATACCAATCCATCTCTTCCGGTAGAGGATTGATTCATCTTTCATCTTTGAGTGCAGAAAAGAAAGAGAGTTTGAAACACTTGTATCCTGTGTAGATTAGCAGATTCAAGGTAGAGATTGAGTGGTTGTAAAACATACACTATAATCAATACAAAGAGAGCAACAAAGTGGATGTAGATCGGTTTTGATCGAACCACTATAAAATCTGGTGTTGATTTCTTGTTCACATTTAATTTTATTTGAATTTATTGGATCACGATTGAACTATCTTAGATTCAATCACAACAATGATCATCTATTTTTAATTATTAATTCTTTGTTTATATAAATCAGCTTTGTACAAAATAGAGTAGAACAACCTACATTTAATTGTGTGGATTGGTGTAGTTAGTACGGATAAGAAAAGGATACAGATATTTAAATACAATTTTCCTTGATTAGAAAAAGAAATAAAACTCCTCTTTTAGAAATATATAACTTTTCAATTTTCGTAAGTTCAAAATAGTTTACAATTTTTTGAAACAATTTTTGGTAAGAAAAGATAGCAGCTAGCAACTTGTGTTCGGTTAAATTTTTATTTTATTTTATTCAAGTATTTTTAACACAATTAATATTTTTGTGTTTTATAAATTTTAGACGTACAGTATATAAAATTAATATTTTTGTGTTTAATTTTTTTATTTAATTTTAAATCTATTTTTAGTTTTAAATTTATATAAATAAATACAATACAAGTTATGCAAAAAGAAAATAGTTCTCTGACATTATTGATAAATAATTATAGTATATATATATATATATATATATATATATATATTAAAGAGGAAAAATAAAAAGTGTAATGATCTCATTTATGGCTTTGTTGCAATATTAGTGATGACTGGTGTCTGGTCCAGACATCATTAATTATTTATTCTATTAATTTAATTAAATAATTCAAAAACTTGTCTCCACCCTAATCTAAAAAAATATTATTTAATATTGCATTGCATCGATTAGGATCATATATTATTTGTAGCAAATCCATATATTTTGTATTTACAGGTAACGACAATTAATTAATTGATTAATTTTAATGCAATAAAAGGTACAGTACCAAAAAAGTAGGAGCAGTGTAATTATATAGTCCTTCAGGATGGGTCGGGCCTAAGAGCTGTTCGGGCCGAGAGAGGTATGGAACAGCAGCCATGCAACACTCTTCAGAAGAAGTTGGAAAGAAACTAGACATGTGAAAACAGAACATGGCATTCTTTTTCATATTTTTCAGCTGGACCAAACTAAGTAGTTCAAGCTGGCCTATGAAGTAGGCCCTTGGTTTTTTTTTTTTTTTTTTAATTTAAATTAATTTGAATTATCTATTGCTATTTTGCATAATGTATCATATATTTACTTATGCTATGAATACAAAAAAAATTATTGTACTTCCTCCAACAAAATTATTAAATATAACTTTTTTCTTTCTACACGAGAAAAACACAAGTTTAGAGTTCTGATGTACGTATGTATAAAAAAAGTACTAATATTTTACGTTACGATTGATCCAACAAAAACTGCACTTACAACGAGAAATGCCAATGTTTCTTCTCGTAAAAAGCTCAAAGTACTTATATATAATTATATAAAAACAAGACAATGGGATAAATTTATAGAAATGTTATTTTTCCGTCCAAATCACCTTTTTATTTTTAAAGAGTGTCATATACAATCACATTTTTTCTTTTTTCAAAGAATTATAACCTTTTCATCTCAACTCCATTTTTTATAAATAAAAATATATCAGATTAATTATATTTTCATGATCTTCAATTTAAGATCTATATTGCACATATAATCATAAAATATTAATTTTTAAATATAAAATAATTTTCATAGATAATTGTGGTATTTTTAATATTGCGAGATATTTTTATATAAAACAGTTTTTTATAAACATACTTGATATACTTATGTATTTTATTTTAAAAAATTATATCACTACTTTTTATTATATATCATACTATAAATTATGCAACGCACGAGAGACATACTAGTTGTGCACAACAGAAAACTTAAATCAAGAAAACATCCGATCTAGTCGGGAATTCGGTAATGATCCCCAAGATGTTTATTGAATCAATCAATTAAAATTTGTCGATTTACAAACTATATTAGAATGGACGTACTTAAGTTGCTATTGTACTTGATAGACATATGTTTAGTTTAATAAATAATTTGTCACAAAATTAATAAATTTATTTACGAATAATAGGAAACTAGACGTAGCTATTCGATTTGCACTAAAACCTAAACCTAATACGAATAATATTTTCCTTTTTCTTCTTTCTAATTAGGTTGTCAAGATCAGACACCCCAAAAAATAACATTATATAATTATAAATATTCAGTTAGGTACTCATAATCTGTTCAATGCTATAATTAGGTTTAATCTGATTTTTGTCTTCTTTTGTCGGTCACTAAATATGCTACTGAATTAAGATGTCTTAACTTTTAATTTTGGTAGCTACTATTGTACGTCTCAGGAAATATGCATAATTGATCCCCTAACCAATAGGATGCATCCAAAAATGGTTCCACTCAAATCAAAATTCCCAATCAAGTCTCCAAATTATTTCAAATTTTCAAAAATTGGTCGAGAATTGTTAAGCTTGTGACAACAAAAAAGTCCACTTTTTGCCGCATAACTTTGGGCTCTTTTGAAAAATATATGTTCAAAATCTTACGGGTGTTTATTAGATAAAGAAAACTTTAAAATTATATATTTAATCGATGCTGACCGATATAGTGTAGGCTCTCTAGCAACAGTAAAATACGAAAAAAGTGTGTTGTGTGCCCTTAACATAATGAAGATGGGCCGGGATTAAGGAAGTAATTGAGTTTGAAGCAAACAAGAATTTTCTAGGGAGAAGAAGATGTACAATGTCAATTGAGGGACGCATTCTTATTTGTTTGAAATGGATGATTAAAATCTAAAAATAAATTCGTATAAACTCAATTCAAAATAAGTGAAATTTATCAATGTAAAGAATAGAGTATTCGTGGACCCACTATAAAAATGATAAGGACATCTCTCTCACTATTTCCACCTAAATTGATAGATGCTGTGATCCAGCTTGTCAAGTTCACCACCAGCATACACTACATATTTCATTGCGTCTGCCCTATCTAAATAATTGCTCAAACTATCATGTATAAATGTACAAATAAATGCTGAGCTTTATTGACTTGTACTTTTATATAGTACTCATATATTTTTTTTTTCTTTCTAAATTTGTATATTATTTCCGGGCACTCTGATCAGGGATCCATGTACATGCTCCTTTATCCTCTTAACATGGATTTTCCATTAATTTGCAGCCTCGAAGTCTAGGTATCATTATTTTTCTTTAACTTGAAGGCTCGGCCAATAATTTAAGAACATGCCAAATATTTCTTTTGGTTATAGGAATACGACAACACTCACTCACTCATTATGCGTATATTAATAAACGACATCTGCTTAAATAAAAGAATTCAGAGTAACATGTGCTAATAGCGGGTAGGTGGGTCTAACCGGGAAACAAAATTAATACCATAGCATTTTCATGTCAAATAATTAATTTGGTTACCAATATGCATATATAAAGTACTTTAATTTTATTTAGTGTCATTATCTTATATTCATATAATAGATCTTGTTACCAAAACTGATTTTGAAAATTGAATTTCTATTTATCTGTTGGTAACCAAAAAAGCTGATTTATTTAAATTGGTCATATATAGAGGGCATCATCAACATTATATTAAATACAATGTATAGTTGTGTATTTTTTTTATATGATTAGTTTTGTATATAAGAATACATGTTATACATGCATATGGAGTTTTTAGGGTTTCCTTTTTTAATATATATGGATCCATGTATGTGGAGTATGAACATTGGCTCAATCTCGAAATGTGGTTGTTTAGCTTGAATGTTAATGTGTAAATTCGACTAATAAAATATGTTTCCAATAATATCAAAAATAGAAGCAAAAGTAATGGCTATTTCCCACTTGTTGTTCATTGGTGACAATTGGATGACAAGCAACTATCAAGAATATTCTCGGCTTCTATGAACAACCTTGCGATAAGCTGTCAATCTCTCAAATTTTAATATGCTAATGAGTTGTAATGTTACTACGACTATGAAAGCCTCCATTCATGTCATTCTTGGAGTATCAACCATATTAATACTTGGAGATACCTTGGACTCTCTTCTATGATGGGTAGAAATAAAATATTTGAAAGATAGACTATGAAAGCGGATCAAAAGTTGGAAGGTCAAGCACTTGTCAAAAGCTAATGAAGTTTTCGCCAAATTTAGGTCAGATAATCCCACGATATTGCATGAACATATTTTTACACCAGTCTCAACTTCTAATGAGTTGGAGCATATTCCAAACTCTTTTTGGTGGGGTTTAAAGTTGGACAAAATGAATAGTATTCATTAAGCTTACTTGGGAAATATGAGTTAGAAAGAAATTTGACGTACTTAGCTTTCCCAATCTCCAAGGTTTTAATCTTGTGTGGCTTGGAAAAGTTGGTTGAAAGTCTCTTATCAACCCAAATGCTATTGCATCAAACCTCAAATATATTTTTTTAGCAATATAGCATGCATACTACTAAAATAATAATAATAATAATAATAATAATAATTCGAGAGATTATTTTAGTTCAAAATGTCATGGCCAATTCTTGCAAAGTTTAATTTTCCATCCGACCACACAATTTTATTGGAAAAAAATTTTGCTGAGAATTTCTTAAATTTTTTTTTCTTTTCACAGAAAGCAGTGAAAGAACTATTTTCAAACTCTTTACCATGTTCAGACCTAGTTCTAGCAATACTAACACCATGCATGTTACAAATCATAATGTACAAGTTTTTAAAAGCACCAAATGTTCCACATTTTCCATATAAGAATATTATCTAGGTCAAATGGAAAAATTCATCAACAAAAACGAATGAATACTTCGTACCACCCAAACTCAAAACCTTAATAGGACCGATTAGATCAATGTGTAGAAGTTCAAACTAACGATGTGTCACAAGATATTGCAATATTTATGTAGGGGTGAGCATAATATGGGTTGTCGACTAAACCAAACCGGTAACAAAATTTCAGTATGTACCAAATCGAACAAAATTAATTCAGCTCGGTATTCAGTTTTTATTTTTATAACAATCAATATAGCGATTTGGTTTGAGAAAATTGTTCAGTGTTTCAATTTTACCATATAGCAAATTAAATTGGTATATACATAAATTATATATATAATAAAATATAGTATATATATATTTTTCTATATATACATAAATTATATATATAATAAAATATAGTATATATATATTTTTCTATATTGCATACAACAATCAAGTGAGTCAACAATTTTATATATATATATATATATAGTTAACAATGATGGTTGCCTGGCCGGGATAGGAATAAGGGTTACTAGATTTGAAGGTTAGTTAGTTGATATAGAAAATTTTCATTTGCTTGGTTCTATTTTTATCACCATTAAATTTAGGAAAAATTCAAATCCCAAAATAAATATCCAAATATTTTCAGTATTTACCGAACCAAAATAATATTATTAGATTCGGCATTTGATATGAATTTTTAAAAAATAGAAATTTCAATTTACCGAAATTTTGATATTGTTAGATTCGATTTTACCAAATGTCACCCTTAATTTTATATGACACACAAGAATGTTTACTTTTTTAGCATGTTCTACATACATTCTAGATTTCTAGATCAGTTTTAACATATCTCTGACGATATCAAATTCTACTAGTTTGTTTGAACTACAAAACCTAGCATGGCTCAATTTTTTTATGTTACGAGGTGGTTTCCTCAATTTGTACATTATTGCGTTCATTGCACCAAGTAGATATCAATTATAAGCTGGTATTTCACCTGCCATTATTGGCTTGTCCACCTAAAATTGAATTTTTATAATTGATTCAAGGTTTAGTTGAAAACATACAGTTTTGAAAGATGTAATATTTCTAAGATTGTCTGCATAGAAAGGATTGTCCAATAGTAACTTACTAGACCATTTTCAATTAATTTGAGAAAACCAATCATTTATCTATCAAATTTTATGCAAA
Organism: Caryopteris x clandonensis; assembly: GCA_028749325.2. Classification (NCBI taxonomy): domain Eukaryota; kingdom Viridiplantae; phylum Streptophyta; class Magnoliopsida; order Lamiales; family Lamiaceae; genus Caryopteris; species Caryopteris x clandonensis. The sequence goes on along the minus strand of JAPYKT020000019.1, from coordinate 5,686,836 downwards.
ATTACTTTTAAAGAAAATACAATGGGATAGAAAGGGTTCTCAAAATTTAGTTTCACATAACCCAATGGAAAATGAACTTTGGCCATTGCTAGTTATAATTGTTGTTTTCATTTTAAGGAGAGGTTACTCGCTACAAGGATAATTTAGACATTCTCTTATTGATGTTGAACTAAGAATGGGATTAGAAAATTAGATAAATTAATGCAAGAAATATTTTGAATATACCACCATCTTCCCTCAATACAAATCGATGGAGGAAAATTTCCTCTTCCCCTCTGAATTACAATTAGATCATAATAAGTTTGATTTTATTTATCGAACATTATATTTTTCATATCGGGTTAGTTCATTAAACCTAAGCACACATATAATTTATCAATTTATACACAAGAGCCGTACAAATAACAAAAGTTAAGTCCACGTATACTTCAATTACTATTAATATTATAATACACCAATAATCCACAATTCGATGGTTAGGATACTCCTAAACATTGAGAATATTTATAGATTATTCGCTAGCCATCAAACACAGAACATGTGTCCTTAGAATCCAATGAGAAAAGAGAAATAAAAGTTATAAGAGTAAGAATTGCTCAATAGAAGATGAAGATGAAGTATGCTTTGATTTCTTCATGTAAAGTTTTAGGAATTCCTCATTCTCCAAGTGGGTCACTCTCTTAGCAAGGAATCCCTTACCCTAAATATTACACGTGAAAAGTAAATTATGGAGAAGTTTATTTTAGGTTAGAATGAAATTAGTATCTTCAATGTCTTACAAATAAAGAGAATGGCTATTTATATACCATTTCCCTCATACAAGGTGAATTACAAACAAATCTAGACAAATATATATATATATATATATATAATTGAAGGTAAGGATGTCATTTGGTATGTTAAAATCAACATATGGATCAAGTTTTGAGTAAAAAATGAACCTTAGATATCGTAGGGTCAACAGGTCGCTCATAGGTGCGCATGAAGCACGCGCTTGGAAGCCATTTGATGGAGATTGTGAGCATGTGTGCAGTTGGCACCCACTTGTGTGCATGTGTACAACACTCAACTAAGGCAATCTAGTAGATGCAAGCTTACACTTCCATTGATGGATGCTCGAAGCCCGAATTACAGGGTTTGTTTTCCACAGTTCCACTTTGATTCTTCACTTAGCCCATTCAACGACATTTGTCAGTCCTTGGAGTAGCTATGCACAGGTCTTTGATCCATCTCATTATGAGGTTCATATTTATAATTTATCTTATCCGTTCGAATTTATGTTTGGGTCATTTCGAGTGATAAAGATAAAAATTTCTCAAGGTTTCTCCAAATCCATAAAAATAGAATAAAAAACACCCCAAAAGTGTATTGAATCTAATAAAAGAATTTAAGAAGCCATAATTTAACATTTAAGACTCATTCTCTAAAAATTTGCTCCAATGAATGTAATTCTACTAAAAATAAGAACTCAAAATGCCTAGAACACATGTTATTTTTTGCATTCATATTACACATGTCAGCATCATAAAACTACTTCACACATATCTTTGTTAAACATAATGAAAAAATCATCATCATAAAATTGGTTGTTGCTAATTTAATTGGCCATAAGTCCCCTCAACATGAAGGGCATGTTATAGTTTTGGGAATTGCGAAACATTTAGATTCTCTTTCTAAAGATTTTTATTTTTGCCACCTCCTCCTTAGGTTACTCTTCCACCATCAAATAGTTCAAAATCAATCAAAAGGTCTTTGGTTCATGTCATATGGCTCGAACACCCACTATCAAAATAACATGATTTTAAAGTGTTACTTCTCAACACGGTGTAGACAACATGACCTATCGGTTTAGATTTCTTAAATCAAACTTTCTCATATGACTAATTAGTTAAGTTTTACCTTGTTGACTATTATGAAACATGTGGGATAACATTTTCAACAATGTGTGACCATTTAACAAGCTTTTATTCATTATTTTACAATAATATGTCCACTCCTATACTAGTAGTAACAAATGTATTTCCTACTTCTTGAATCAGTTTCTATGAGTTTTTTTTTCTTTGACAAAAGTAGTTATTGTTTTTGTCTTACCAAATAAATTGGAAAATACAATTCTGAATTATTCATTAATACATATACCAACTTTATTGTACTAACTCATGGATGTACCTCATTTAGCTTTGATTATCTATGTTAAGCCTTAAAGCACTGTTATCTTCTAAAGCTTCTTATACCAACATTCTTCTGGTAACCTCTAACTGTAATTTTCAACTCATTTTTTTCATTACAAACAACTCGTTTATCCAACCTTGTTTCTTCCACTTCTTTAAGACCTTATCATACAACTTCTTCAATTCTAAAATAACTGAACTTGCATACTCAAAATCTTTATCTTCCATCTCATAATGAATAAATGTATTAAAATAATTAAAATAATAATGTTAAATTCTCGATATATTTTAGATGTTTTCTCAATTATTGCAACATTCATTCTTGTCAACAGTTGGACAACGCATTCCCCATCTTTATCATCTCTTATTGAACAATCTTAAGTTGTTGAAAAAATTACCACATAATCCTATATTTAATGTATCCTCAGTTTCTTCATATCTGAGTAAAACCCAAGTTATTGTCATACTTTCTCAAGGTGTTGGCACAATCATTTTTATAGTATTCATATCCTGAGCGAGCATGACATTAAAATGAATCTAGGTTTCCTAACCAGTTTGTGATCTCACACGAGTTTCTCCTTTAAAGTTTTGATAGTCTGGAATAGAAAAACTTTGGAGACGTGAAGGAATCCTTGGTTGTCCTTTTGTCTTCATTAGAGTCTTGTTCTTATTAAAATTCCTTACAAAATAATTGAAATTCTTCATCACCATGGCCATAGTAACTCCTTCTTAGATCTCACCTAAATACTCATCATCTTCTTCTCAACTTACCCCACATTCTTAGTTTCTACTTGAATTGCCACATTATTTCCTTTGTAAATTGACCTATGTTGAGCCATTTTCATCTCAAAAGTCTTTAAAATGCTCTTCGACTCATTGAGAGGAATAGCTGGAGTGTCATGAGCCTCTTCAATGGATGTAGAATTTAATGTGGAATGTAACAGGAAGTGAGTGCATGGCTTTAACACAAGACCTTTATTGGTTATGGAGTCACCGTGAGCATGGGATGCATTTCCAATATCGTACAACTTAATATTCTCGGAAGAAATATATTCATCCTCTTTCATTCAAAAATTCTCAAAACTGCTTGTAAACACTAAAAAGTTTTAATTTCTAAATGCTTTCCACTTTCTCATAATGAAGCTAGAGAATATCCCACACTTCTATGTATAGTTGTAGACAAGCATGACACAATCGTGTCCATAGCTACAAATATAAAATTAAGAGCTTTAGCATTGTAATTTGCCACGGAAGACCTGTTAGTGGTCCATTGGGCTTTAGGTTTTGGAAGGGTATCACCATCATTATAAGTACTCTTTAGCGAAATCTAACCCATCGTGATAGATCCCCAAGCTCATTCATCATTTGATTTGATCTGAGCTCAACTTTTAAATTTTTAGTAAGTAGAGACAAGCATCGAGGATTGAGGGATAGATCAACAATAACATCCATGATTAAACTAGATTAATAACAACATGATCTTACTTAATGTATCAAATGGAGGCTCTTGATTCAATTGAAAGAATATTTTAAGTGTGTGATGAAAAAGATAAAAACAATAACTCAAAATTAGAGTGATATATTGTGCAAAATATCACAAGAAATTAGACAACATGCAACAAAAAGTAAAGGACAAGAGTCAGATGTAATATCAATAACAATTAGATTAATGTAGCAAATATCTTCATAAAAGAAAAATAAAAAAGAGCACACTACTAGTATTCTTATATACTAATTTCGATCTCACGTAGAACAAAAATAATCTATAATAATATAATAAGAGTAACGCTTATTAGTTTTCCATTTGGAAAAAAAGTTTGACAAGTTTTTGTAAAAATAAAGAAAAGAAAAGATTATAGGTGACAACTTGTGATTTGTTAAGATATCTTTCAATTTTTTAATATTTTTCAAATATTTTAAAAATAAATAAGTTTTTTTTTCTTATAAATTTTGACATATAATATTTAAAATTAATTTTCTTTTCACAGTTCTTAATTTGATAAACAAATATTACAATATAAAATAAGATATCAAATTAAAAAATACAAGTTATTTTTTGGTTTTTGTTAGATATGTATTCATTGTAGGTTAGACTAATTGTATTGAATTTGAGTTGTATATAAAATTAATTAAATAATATTATTAGATAACTTTTTACTTTTTTGAAATGATAAACTATTTAATTTAATCTTTTACTCCAATTTATTTTTTATTGATAATATATTACAAATCGTGTATTGCACCACCATAAATTTTTATTTTAAAAGTAACAAGCCCTAATCTTTTTTTTTTTCCTTTTATTGTACCAGAGAATTGTTATCCTTTCTCAACAACCATTCCACAACCCAAACACAAAGACAAGACTTGTTATCTGAGGATAACTCTGAACAATGAAGTTCTTAGCCAAGATTAATCCAAATTAAAACTTGCACTGTTACCCCTAAAACATAATTAATTAAAAGATTGTTTCAAATGTGTAGAATTACTGGTCTCAAAAAGAAAAAAAAAATTCTGAATTATTTGTCATCATTTACCACGTGATGAAAATTACATTTTGAAACCAGCCACAGTACACATTGATTTTCTACAAATAGAAATAAGAATAATCTTAACTACTGGGCAAAGACAACTATATTAAATCAATCTTAATATTTAAAGATAAAATATAGTAATAATTTTAAATGTCTCAATAAAATAGACGTAATAAAATTTCAATAATTAGTACAATAATTCCTCAAATTTTATGCTGATAATTAAATTCCACAATCTCTGAAGGAACCATGTTTGCAGAAGAGATATTAATTTAACATAATTTAAAGATTTGTTTAGAAATTTGAAAAACCAATTTTATCTGAATTAAATGCCATCAGTTTAACTTTATTCAGATGTTTTCCCAATACTTCCTCAATTCCTACCTGATGGGCCAAGGATTGTGAATTTACCTATTTAACCTTGAAAGACTGAAAATTCCTAAAGCCGGGTATCATTTAGCAAGCACTAAAATGAGCCTTGGGTATGACCAGCCCGACCCATCGGATTCGACCCTCGAATATCATTGTCTATGAAAAAAGAATAATATTGTACAACTATTGTCATGTGTCGTTAATCTACATTTGGGTACAGATCTTAAGGTCGATAAATACTTTGAAAAGTCTTTGAATATAATTCATCTGGCTAAAAAATTAGAATATGGAACTTGATATTTTTGGCTTGGTTGGCAATTACAATATGTTGTATCAAATCATACCTAAAACATAGTATTTGAAATGATATTGTTGTATCGTAGGGAGCCCCTATCAGTTAAGCTATGTTTCGTAAGAAGAAATGCAAATAGTGTTGCACACAGCATAGTTAAAATAGCTCTGCAAGATGCTTGTTTCGAGATGTTGTTGGTTGCTTCAAACTGTATTAGAAACCTTATGCTTAAGGATTATTCACATCCTATCTCCTAATAAATTGGTGACGAACTCTGATACACTAAAATACAATAGCGAATATCTCTTCCACAAAACTTTAGATGCAAGATAATAACTCTCATATTTGGTTGACAGAGGCACATTCACAATTTACTGCAAATGATTTCCAAGCTCTAGTTTGAACCTTCCCTTGGCCTTCAAAATTCCCAAGTGTACCCTCACTCAACCTTTGGATCCTACCCGACCCGAGCAAAGCCCCAATCTATATATCTCCTCCAATAGAACAACCTTCTATTTATAATTTTGTTAATCAAATAATGATTGAAATAAAAATTTATTCGAATCAAGTCCACATATTATTATCAAAATTATATTTGAATTACTACGCAACCTTAAGAATTATGTATAAACTCATTATATGTTCAATAAAAATCAAGATTAAACGAGATTAATTTAGCCTAACTTTATATTATGTATGTCGAACATACAAATATATTTGAACCTTGGAGCTCCAAGAAGTGATCCCAAAATGAGTATCAACTTATCTGAATCCACCCACCCTCTCCACATTTGAATTTAAGAAAATAAATTCGGATGAAGCTGGTTGGCCTAATAACAAATATTTAAGTATATTTAGTGAGGAGAAATAATTAGAGGAATGAGTTGTACAAAAAGTGGGGGGTTGGGGGGGGGGGGGGGGGGGGGGGGGTTGAAATGTGTCCCTGTGGGGGTGTGGGAGGATGTGCATGTATAAATGTACCCACATAAATTGAGTAATCAATGTAAAAGAGATTTAGGTATAGGTGCATTAGGGGTGGGGGTGGGTGGGTGCCTTCGCAAACACACTCAAAATTCCCCACTTCTTTCTCCTATTTCCTTCCTACCTTTAACTAATGATGCTACCAATGGTCCATAACTCCCTTACTAGTCCACATCCACACATCAATGCATATCCCAACACAAAATATCATATATTTATACCATTCAAATTTTGTTATCAGCCATATACAATTTGTCAAATATTTAAAAATATAACTTAAAATTAATATTTTTATTTTGAAAAAATATAAAGAATCATAAATTATTAATAATTTTAAGTTTCATTTTTAAATATTTGACAAATTGTATATCGCATAACAAAATTTGAATGGTAATTTTTTAGTACAAAAATTATATAATGTATTTTATGTATGCAATTCAAATTCAATATTAATAGTCCTACCCACAATAAATAAATATAAATTGAACTCAAATAATCAATTAAAATATTTTATTTTGGAACATACAATATGATTGTCACATTAAAAATTATGAAAATATAATTAATATGATATAATATACCTAAAACATAAAAAACATTATTTGTTTTTTTAAAATATTTGAAAAAAAAATATCAATAAGAAGGTACTACTTTAATAAAAAATTTATTAAAGTTTGTGAAAAAATAAAAATAAATAAAAACTAATTTCTAACAAAATATTATTATTTATCAGTTGTTCTCTTGTTATATTAGTATTATTCAATTTATATAAATATAAATTATACATCTATGTTTATAGAGTAAGTTTGAAATTTCACATATATGCATGTGTAAATGTAAGATGGCATGATTAGAGTGACATGTATTGGATAAAAACTAATTGTGGTCCTTAGAATTGGCAATAGTAGTGTCCATGCATAAGAAATAAGGCAGGTTTGGCAAGGGTAAAAATGGGAAAACCAAATATTAATAGCAGTAAGTAAAGTTTGAATTTATAATCATCAAATGTTATCTCTTTTTCATATATTAATTAATCTACAGTTTGGGCCCACGTGAAAAGATCTCTCGCCCCCTCTCCACTTTTAATCGATTGATTTTTTATTCTTTTATTTTTGTGTAATTGAAATTAAATTTCAGTTGGTGCAATTAATTATTGGGTTTAATTGGTGTTAATATTCAAGCTTGAATAATTTACTTGCTTTCTTGATGGATATCTGAATAATGTGGCGTGACATGATACACAAATAAGGTACAATTAAAATAATATAGTATTTTTAATCAATTACTATATAATAGGTGGCACAAAATTATTTTCACATGGAACCCTCATTTTATAAGTATATGACTTTTACTCTCCTTTTTTATAAGTACAGCTGAAGCTTGGATTATATTATTTTAAATATATTTGACAAGGCTACAACCTTTTCCAGTTCAATTAAAAATGACAATGGGGCAGAGATGATCACCCAGATTGTTAATTTTGTATCTTTTTTTTCTCAATATGTTCAATATTATTGTCACGCTTCTTTAATAACATCTAAAATTAAAATATAGATCAGTTACAGAACCACAAAAGAAAAGAATCGATATTTGGGTAAATACAAATTGAGTGGAAACAATGAAAGACAGACAAAATAAGAGAGGAAAATATAGAGTAAAAAAAATAAAGTAAATTAATAAATTATAATAAGTGAAATACTTTTACCATAATAAATTAGTATACAAACTATTAATATATGTATATATATAATATATACAGGGCGATTAGCGGTGGGTCACTACCGTTTCAAATCTGTTAATACGTGCCTTCTCCAAAAAAAATAACAGATAAATTAAGTAAATACATAAAATTTACATTTGTTTATAGCTAAACTCAATATATAATTAAGTATTTAAAAAAATTATGTTTTTAAATAATAGATTGAGATTAATTCATATCGTGAATATTCATGTTCGGATATAAAATAACATATTACTATACATATATAAATATTGTAGGTAAGGTATTTTATTTAGGGCAACAGATGCTCTGCATCTTGTTGAAAGATTTTTTTTATAAAAAAAAAAAGGTATGACGTGATATTACTGTAGAACGTGTGTAAGAGGATCACCAAACTAAATTCTACCAAATAAAAAACAAATATGGAGAGGCGTACGGACTAATTATGGGGACAGCAACTCCATAATTATATAACCCGAACCGACCCACTATTTGCTCATAAATTATTACCACAGACGTGGTATTAGGGGGTACACTACTTTTTTATTCAAAGCCCCACATATCCTATGTCTCTCTCTATCTCTCTATATATATATATACAGACACACACATATCATCGTATGTATGTAAGTGTATTCACCCTAGCTCCGACAACTATCTAAATACTATGCACTTTAGGTTTCAAAAAAAATACTATGTACTTTAGTTATTTAATCTTGCAATAACAGGGCAGCCGCCCCCAGTTGCATAATTACCATTAAAATCACAGCTGGCTTTTATGCATACAGATACTCTCCTAATTCCACGTCACCAGGGTCGTCTATTTGGAGGGCTTTTATATAAATGTTTGTTTATTAGTTTGAATCTCCTTGCAAATGCTCCCCATTTTTTATCTGAGTCAATGAATTTTTATGATGGGTTATATTATACGTATAACATGCATGTTTCATTAAACTTTTAAACTCAATATATTACTTTTATAGGTCTAAATGTTCATTCTTCAAACTTTTATTTTTTATTTATTAACATTAAATTCTTGTGATTATAAAATCAAATCTCGGATGATTTGTGGGGTGCAATCTCTTTATTATGTTAAGGCGTATGTTCTTTTCTTTTGTTTTCTTTAGAAATGTCAAGTATTCGTTGTTTGGAGTGTTATGGATGCCTTTACTCATAGTTGTTCCTATTAGCTTCGGTGATTCAAGTCCAAACTCTATGGAAATACCTCTGCAATATCTCTTTTTGAATTTATCGTAATTAGTTTGAGTTTTTCTCAACGAATTATTATTTAAAAAAAAAAAAAAACTATACGAATACATTTAAAAAAGAAAAAGAGAAGGATGAATTATGTGTTTCATTTTGAGATTACATAGTCCATCGATGGAATTGTGGTTTTGTTTTGGATAATTATTATTAAATTGAGTATTTAGAAAATAGTGACCTATATATATTGATGGGGGCATAGAATTAGATATTAGGTTTGAGTTAGTGTAATAATAATAGGTGGATATAATAATCCTTAATAATGACAAGTATTATAGATATATATGCATGTGTATATTGTATAGACATGTGCATATAAAATGAGAAATAGGAATTATGGTAAATGTAGCCACACATATGACAAGGACGAGCTCACATGAACCCAGCCAGATAATTCATGGGCCCCCGCCTCCATAAACAAATGCTTTATTACTTTAAGCATAGCTGTGTTGCCTCATTTTATGTTTTTCTTTTATACATGATCAAATCATTATATATATATATATATATATATGTGTGTGTGTGTGTGTTTAATTATTTAATCCCAAAAAATAATTATATCTTAAAAGTTAATATTTTTTTTAATTAAGTCGTTATAGTATCCTCATGAAAAACATTCCAGAGTTACATTCGTGAGATTTATAAGTTCAGTTAACAAATCATATATGAATGACATAAGTAAGAATTGATAGTTTATAAAATATTTTTACATTTATACAAGTTGATAAAGACTTCAAAAATTGTACTTTGAAAAAATAAGTTTTTTTTTTTGGTAAAAATATAGAGGAGTTTTTGAACAAATATTTAGGCACTTAATATTTTAAAATTTTCTTTTTAAATCGTAACCTTGATAGTAATTGAGTGAGTGTCATACACACCAAGTGCACCATGCACCCGATTTACAGTATTATTTGTTTAACTAAAAAAATTATTTGTTTGCTTAAAAGATATTACTATTTGTTTTAAGAATCAATAATAGTATTTTTCAAATAAATAAATAGCCGGAATGTTCGGTACACCCCATTCATATAAATTTTTGCATAATAATTTACCTCAATGTCTCACCTGTTCATCAAATTCAGTTTGACCTTTCCAAATGTCAATATTATAGGCCTATAGCTTAACCTAATCACATTTGCATATCCTTTCAGAAAAAGATAATTTAAAAAAAATAAAAAATCTGCATATGATTAATACATATGCACACATTACGAGCTGTAATAATAATAATAATAATAATAATAATAATAATAGTATTATTATTATTATATATGGTGTACGCATACAGATTTAATTTATTTTGTAATTGATTTGTACGGAGCAGATAGCATAAGTAGCGTAGAAATAAAAATATCTGGCGTATGTATACACAATACATGCACAATTGTAATTTATATTATATATATATATAGGGCGTTTGTATTATGCAACATAGTATTTGTAAAAGTCAAAATAATTGTATATAATTAAAAGATACTCTTAAACTTAGAATAGTTATTCCCTGCTTTGACAAGAGAATACTTTTTTAATTTATTGTTGCAATTACAATTTTGAGCAAAACCAAATGCATTATTCATCTGTTTGTTAAAAGGCCAGAATCAACATTTTCAACTTATTCTCTTATTCATAACCAACTTTTTTTTCCTTTTTCTTAAAAAAAAAAAAAGGAAAAAAAGAAAAATCTATATAAATATTTTCCACACACCAAAGTATCTTCTCTCTCCTCCTTCTCCTCTCTCTCTCTCTCTAGAAAAATATATTAGGCAAAAGAAAGTAGAAAAAATGGTTAGAATCAAGGAAAATTGGTGGCTTGAGAAGAAGCTTCGGGGGAGGCACCCCACCAAGAAAATAACCTGCACACATATATACACACACACACATACAAATACACTGCCTTTCTCTCTCTAAATCTGTGTCTTTCTTTTTTCTCTCTACTTAAGAAAGGTCAACAACAAGCAGAAGAGAATAGAGATGAGCTTACATAATAATCTTGCTTTTGCGTCGTCCATGGCATGATTCTTTTTCAGGGGAATCATCTCTCGGGTCAAAGAAGAAACGCCGACCCACCCTCCTCCATTTCTATTTCTCCAGCTTTTTCCATTTTTTTAAATATTGATGAAACTACCCTCCCGTTAACCCTAACCATGAAAACGTATTGATGTGTGGCAGTATACCGTTTTCCGATTCTTCTTCTTCGTCTTCTTCGTCTTCTTGTTGCTGGTTAATTTTGTCTGCAAGGAGAGCAACCCCAGCTGTAGCAGAGCCTGTACAAGTGCTTAAACCTTGCGTACAACTTAATTTGTTGCAGTTGTTGGTCGGCTTAATTCTACCATCTTCATTTTCCCACAGCTGAGTAGATCTGTCAGAGCTGCAGTTGAGTTTAATCCCAGAAAAAAAAAGAGCATGAATTTTATGTCAGGTAGGTCAGGGTTTTATGAAGAAGCTGCAACGGGCACTAGAGGCATGTCTTCTTCCTCATCCTCCTCTCCATCCTCGTCTTTCCAGCACCGGGGCCTCCCCCCTTTCACCCACCACCACCAGGATGCCTATGGCGGCGCTACTGCTCCTCCTCCACCACCAGCAGACTCCTCCTCCGCTGCCATTGGCGGCGGAGGAGAGGACGAGCCCGACGATCACTTGCAGCTCCTCCGGAGAGGCGGAGAGGGCAGCAGCGCTGCCGCGGCCATCCAGAGGGAGCACATGTTCGACAAAGTTGTGACGCCGAGCGACGTGGGGAAGCTTAATCGGTTAGTCATCCCAAAGCAGCACGCGGAGAAGTACTTTCCGCTGGATTCGTCGACGAACGAGAAGGGGCTTCTGCTGAATTTTGAGGACAGAAACGGGAAGCCATGGAGGTTCAGGTACTCGTACTGGAACAGCAGCCAGAGCTACGTGATGACCAAAGGGTGGAGCCGCTTCGTCAAGGAGAAGAAGCTGGACGCCGGCGATATCGTCTCGTTCCAGCGGGGGGTCGGCGACCTGGGAAGGGATCGCCTTTTCATCGACTGGCGGCGCCGCCCAGATGCGCCGGACCTTCAGCCGCCGATTCCCGCGCTCTCCTTCCCTCACCACCAAATCTCGTTCCACAGGTCCGTCCACCCTTGGAGCCCCTTCTTTATGCCCCAACCAACCAGGGACTACCAACACCTGCTACAGTCCAATGCCATCACCGCCCCACATCACCATTTTCCGACCGGCTACGGTCCCTATTCCTACAACAACATCGTGAACGGAAACCCTTGTCCGCCGGGGTCAATCCTGTATGTTCGATCGGCGCCGGGGAATTCATCAGGAGGAGGAGGAGGACGGCAGCAAATTGGGGGTTCGCCGCAGGCGGCTGTGCAAAGGGGGGAGCAAATGGTGTATGAGTCGGTGCCGGTGGTCCAAGGGAAGGCTGCAGCAAAGCGACTTAGGCTGTTCGGTGTGAACATGGACTGTCCCATTTCTGAGTCAGATGACTGCGATATACTGTCATCCACAACACTAGCCCATCCCACATTGCCTCTCCACCACCTGCCTCCTACCCCGTCTTCACTGCCGTCGCTCCACCTCAGTCCCAATTACCATCAGGATGAGGACGACGTCGACGACGATGATGACAATGATAAAGGCAAGGGTTCAATGTCCTTGGATTTAGACATCTAGCTATATTTTATCAGCATTTTCAAGAATTAATCAACAATCAAGAATCCCTCCCCGTTCAGAAGAGATCGAGGTAATTCACTCACCAACAATTTCAAGAATCAAGAATCAAGAACCACCCTCAAAGCTTCATCAATTCTGGGATTTATTGCCATCACAAATCCACAAGTTTTTTTGTTCTTTCTTTTTGATGTAGGGAGATTGAGAATTGTCCGATTGTAGTCGCCAAGAAACTGTTGTCTTTTGCGTTTTGAGTACTCTCTGTACAATCAAATGACTGAATGAATACTGCATTATAAATAGACGATAATTTAATCCATTATTTTATGCTTTTGGCTTACATATCGCGCGGGATTCCTATATATTTCTGCAGTTGCAATCTACTTACTTTCTGGGCAGAAGGAGCTGCAAATTGAATAGCGTACCCTGGAGATCCAGCATTTAAAATCATCCCCTTTTTAATTTTTAAAATTATATTTTTATCAAAATAGTATTTTAATTATCCTTGGCAGGTTATTGTCATGTTGTCGCTGGTTCAGAGGGCACGCCGACCGGTATACAACCAGAAACTGCAGCGGAGCTTTTAAAGGTATGACTATATCTCTTTATTTGCTTACATTTATCATCAATTTCTGTTTACCTTCTTTTTGCTGCTCTACTTTTTTCTCTTCTCTTCCTTTTTCCCTCCAATTTATCCCCAGGTTTCTCATTTCTTTTTCATAATGGAAAATGCCAGTTTATGGCTTTACAAAAATGGATTGATTTCTGTAAAAGATTCAATATTAAAACCGACTTGATCTATATACAAACACTAAATCTATATTCTCATTCTGAAGTTCCTCTCACTTCTGCATCTGCAAGATTATGCTGCATTTGGTATTTAAACTCAAGTCTCACCATTAAATAATCATATGATATTATTCTCATCTCTTCAGTTTTTGTTTTCTAAACTGATATATTTGAGGTTAATTCTTAATAAACTATGCACAATGAAGTTGCAAGTCCTCATAAACAAAATCAGAAAGCATAGTCTTTATTAACATCTGCTGATGAACATTCAAGTCTCATCAATAAATAATCATATTTTATTAATTATCATATATATTTTCAGATTCTGTTTCCTAAATTGCTGCATATATTTGAGGGTAACTCTTAATAAATAATCAAGTTACAAGTCCTCATTGTAAATCAGAAAGCATAATCTTTATTTACATGTGCAGGTGTACATACAACAACATTTGCTTAATGACATCCCAATTTGAATAGTAGAACATATTATCTCTATGTTTTCAGCTAATTCAAGCACATTACGCGTTTTTTCCACCACTGACCGACTGATAAATGGCTGAAAGATGGGGAAAAAAAGGTACGCGACACCATTTTATTTTTTATTTTTTCCTTAATGTAGTTCAATAGGAAGATGTATACTTTGATTTGATGAAAGAGGGAAGGAGTCAAATATCTCCTCTCAGTAGAGGTCTTAAAATTTGCAGCTAGCTAATTAATGTCCTTTGAACTTGAATTTGGTCCCTGCAGCTGAAAAAAGAATTTTCTACACACATGAAGTTAAAATGGTCAATTAATTATGAAGAAAAAATTACATCTGATGATATATATATATATATATATGGATCAAATATTTCTTTAGGACTTAGAAATTATAAGCCTCCTGTGCATATTGTCATGTCAATTTGTGGTCCTAAATATGATGTGCTTAAACTGTGTAAGAAATGTACTTATAGGCTTAGATTTTCTGAAGAAGAAACAATCTAATTTTGGAAATCATAGAGGTGAAAGAAAATGCTACAGTTTGAAACTAGTTTCCATTGAGATTTAACTATATGTTTTGATTAGATAAGTTTGGACATTTTCTTCACACTTTTGGAAATCTAAGACATTAATTCAACTTAAGTAACTTTCATCCACTGTTAGAATATGCAATTTTCTTGTTCACACACACACACACACACACACACATATATATATATATATCACTGTATGGGCAGAATTAAATCGTAATTTTGTTGTTCTAAATATCCTTTCTTGTTTTGGCATGTGCTGCAAACAGTACCTATTTATCCAGTATAAGTATTAGCTACTGAAATAGGAAGTGAATAGTTTTACAGTAATGTTTCTAACACAAAGAGGGCTTCAAGAATTAAAATCCATGATTAACTGTTTTGGGACCATGTTAATTAAACTTATCATTATTGATATATGTGTATTAGGTTTCAATAATCTGTATTGTCCATACAGAGTTCCTACTCTAGTAAAACATGAGATTAATTGTTAATTCGTAAAATTATTTTCTCTTATTTTATTTCTTCTTTAACTTTACATTTGTGTATGTAACCATCTTTTTTTTTTTTAATCATATATGGGACAATGTAATTTCAAAACCATTATATAGTTTGTGTTCAAGACAAGTTGCATGCAAGAACATTAGTTAAGATCGCCTATAACAAATCATATATTAAACCTCGTGTATGCATGTTCTACTATACACATGTCATGCATGTATTGATGCAACTGCAAAAGGAGATGTTGCATCATTTCCAATAGAATATCCAGATTGCATATGCATGTCATTTATATTTTGTGCAGTTTTTAGGGCATATCTTAATCAGATGAAGAAACGTCGAAAGATCACAAATGCAAGCTCTTCTAATTTGTAGAGTTCTTTCTATCTACCTAGTGTATAATTCTAGTGATCAGAGAGTATAATTGTCAATGTAATTAATTAGCAAATGTCCACGCCATAATTTTGGTTAGAACATTATTTAAATGTTGTCACAAAATAAAAAAGGTGTTAGCTTCATCCTCAGTCTTGCAGAAACATATTTGATTAATGTCTATGGGGGTATTTTCATGGATTTTATTTTCTTTTCTTTTCTTTTCTTTTTTTTTTATTCTATAAAATCAGTCTTTTTGCAGCAGCATCAACTGCATATCAGGTTACAGGTGATAAAAGCCCTAGCTAGAGAAAGGTTAGCTAGCTAATTCAAATTTACTTTAATTCAAGTATTTCTGATAAAGAAAATTATTGTAACTGTCATGGATGCTGTTGTCATAACACAACAATACCTTATGTCAATCCAGATGGTCTGCAATCTTGATCTCAAGCAGCATTTTCTTTCACAAAAAATAAAAAAATTGAGAGAATAATATGAAGATCCGTTTTTCTCTTTCAGGATACTCCGGTCTCCGTCCCAAAAAAAGCGTTTTAAAGATGGGTGAATCGTCTATGTGCACTCTTTTGAAAGCCTTAACGACGACCGTCTAATTTCTTTTCTACTCAGAGAAATATTGTGGAAAAGATCTTGATGGAAAAGATTGGGTCAGAAAAAAATCAAGTGAAGAGAAAAGGCTGAATATGGGAGATGTACAACTCTTAATATACACATGGAGAGATTATGTTTGAATTATTTGAAAAACCCTTTTATAATTATGTGCAAACTCAATATACATGGGAAGTTTCCAATACGAAGCACTTGATAAACCTTAAAGGAACAACATTTTTGCAAGTGAGGCTTCTAGAAACTATACTATTAATTAATTTTCTTTATATATTTTATGATTTTCTTTAGATTGCAATTAAAGGTAATTTGGTATATTTGATTATTTAACTCATCATAATAAGAATCTAAATTAACATTTTTCAAGATTATTTGTTGATAGTTCAATACATTGTCTTTTTAAATAATAGTACAATCGAACAAGTTCGATCCCAAAACAACTTTTTGAAAGAAAAAAAGATTAACATCATCATTATACATAAGTGTAAATTCATAAAGCAAAACATGAGGGAAAAAAAAAAAGAAGAGAGAGAGAGAGAGAGAGAAGGAAAGGACATTGTTTGCAGTTAGTTCAGTGGCAAACATGTTAGAAGCTAAAAAATCAGATAGCAATCCAGCGATGTGAGAATGAGATTAAAGTCAAATAGTACAACAAGATCTGAACTAGGTAGTAAAATCTCTAACTCCAATATTTGTCCCATTACACAACAAAACTCAAATTACAATTTTATCATTAAAATCTGGGATAAAAAAGGATTTTTAAGTATATCTATACACATATATACAGGAGAAATGAGTTCATAGTGGAGTGTGCAAGGTTGTTGCGCTGTCATCAGTGACAGCCCACCATGAAGATCTAGCTAGCTCCATGCTTATACATATAGCTATATATATATATATATACTGTGAGTGTATGTGTGTGTGTGTGTAGGGATTAGAGTGGATGATTAGAGAGGTCCCCATGGGGAAAAAAGCCCTTTTTTCCAAGTAGGTAGAGGAGTAGCTTTCTTTATGCGATAAGTAATATAAGAGGGGAGAGGAAAATGAATCAGAAGAGATACAGGCTTGATTCATGTTAGTTTATATAATGAATGAATGGTACTGGTACAGTAGAGAGAGAAAGAGGGGGGGAGAGAGAGAGTAGGCAATATATAGGGGAGATGATGGGTACTGGGCGGATGTGATAAGCAGACAAAGCTAACGGAACCCATGCATTTCCAAATCCCCAGAAACAGCTTTTCATCATCTAATTCCCCTCCCTTCCCTCAACTCCCATAAATATCCTCTTTCTTCTTTCTTCCTGGTCAATCACTTTATCCATTATGTATATATCTCTTCATTTATTCTCTTATTTATAGTACCTGGAGAACAACCTTACTTTTAGTTTCGGAGATGCCCACTTTGGTATACAGGTATATGCATCATCACTCTTTTCGTTGGGTCAATAATATCGATCACTAAATAACATCACAATAGAAATAGAGTTGTAATAAAAAGTGACCTAAAAATTTTAAATCATTAATTCTGATCGATGATAAATTAATTAGTAATCGGATATTAAAAATATAAAATAATCAATATTTAATCCTGTAGATAATTTATTCTCTAATTTCATATTGGACTCTTTTACTAAATTTAGAAATAGAAAAAATTGATAAAGCAGCTATCATTTTAGCCACAAAATAGTCCATCTCTAATGAGTCACTATTTTAGTTTAGAAACGAATATTGTGTGATTAGAGACAATTTTTTTTTTGTTTTTAATTTGATTTTTTTTTTCTTGTAGTGTATGTACACAAACAATCTGATCTGTTCATTTTAATCAAAAAAATTGATATTTCAATATTATCAATGTATTTGTAATGGAAGATTACATGATGTGGATGTACATATTTTTACTCGATTTTGGGGTAAATGTGATATTTCACTTCTTGCGTTGTATCTTCTAAATTATGTATGTGTTGGATAGAAAAATATTTCATAATCCAATCCATTATGCATAAGAAGACGTATATATGAATATTGATAACCATTTGTCATAAGTTTTCAATAGATTCTCTTAAAATGACAATTTTGGACTTTATGAATATGAATGAATGTTGGGTTAATTTGTTGATTTTTACTTTTAAAACATTGGATAAGTTTGGGTTTTAATTTAACATTTGTTCACTTCACTAGTTGAGAGTTTGTAGAGAGGACAATATTTAATACTAGCCGGATCAGTGTGAAGACTAGTGTAATCATATTGTAAGAACTCGGTTTTTGAGTTCTTTAAATTTGGCATTCATCTGATTTTTCTCACACACACACACACACATATATATATATATGTATATATATCAATTATATAGATATAAGTAAGGTATTATTCTATTTTTCTAAAATCAACATAATAAAAAATTACTAAATTCACAAAATAAGTTGTCAATGATAGAAACAGAAACAAAATTGAACTGTTGTTAATCACTTGTTTCAGCCAAATTAAGAAATCTTAACTCCCTAATTTTTTATATAACTATTCAAAGTCAAATAAACTTGGAAAAACAAATGAAAAATAAATTATGAAATTTTGAGTGTAAAGATTTTTCAAAAAAAATTTCCCTAATCTTAGTATATTACATCTTTAGACATAAATTATATTTACAAATAATTGATCTCTTTTTTGTTAAAAAAAAAAGTATATGTTTATTTAATAATTGTAGAAGATACTTATGAATATTAAAGTATATTAATATTAAATAAGATAAATTAAGATAGCCTCACACAATTGCTAGAGATAAAAGTAGCTTAATTATTTGAATTTGACTTTTCTTAAAATTTTTAATAATTATTAACATGAATATTTTTTGAATTAGTTAAATATAAGATGGGTCAGTGACGAGTTTGGATCCTCTATTGTTTTTTATAAATTCCATCTTCTATTCCAAAATATTTAATATACGCCATATAATAATTAGTGATGTCAATATGTACACATGTTGTATGTTAATTATTTTGTAATAGAAGATAAACATGAAATAGAATAGAAGATCTCACTCCGTCGTTGTGCCTCTAGGCCCCTCCCACCGTCCCTCAAAATTAATTTTCTATTTAATTATTATTTGTTCCGAGAATAGTAATGAAAAACGTTCGGTAAGAAAATCAATTTGTTACAATCATAAACTTTTTGCTCGACTTTTACCACAATTTTTTTAATGAAAATTGACACTCTTTTTAAGTAAGATTTAATTTTTTTTTAAAAACAGTTAAAAAGACAATTTCCGTTGTCTGCAGTTTGGTTGTAAGAGAATGTGCATGACCATGATTAGATTCTTGATTCACAAATATGGGGCAAACGGATCAAACTTACCAACATTATATACTTCATTTTGATTCCATTTCTGTCCAAACTTGAGCTGCCCTTCATAATGTTCTCCAACTATATATATATATCCTCTTACAAAAAACTAATAAATAAAATAATAAATATATAAGTATTTATTTCCTTGGGAAATGTATAGCATCTAAAAAGAGGTTTATAGCACGACTAAAAGGCTAGGACCCTAAATTTTGCAAAGGAGTATAGGCGCTGCCCACTACTAATCTATTTGGGTTTATTCCTTTACATATGGACCCAATTATCCCATCTCTCTATCTCCTAAAATTGTATTTTATAACATTTATTTAAATAATCTTCCATTTTGTTAATACATATAGTATCTATATTTAAAAAAATATTATTACTAATTTTTTAACCAGTAAGGTATATTAAGTTCGAATTCCAAATCTCACCGTTCACGGTGAGTAGTTGTAATACTAATAATGGTAATATAATATGTACAAACAAAAGTAAGCCTAACATCTTTTTTTCAATATGAGAATGGAGAGAGTAAGGTTTCAATTTTTGACCTACACCAATTTGATATTAAGAAGTCTTTAGATAATCAAGATTTGAAATAAAAATAAGAATTATAAATTAAAAAACATGACTGGTCGCACTAGTCAGTAGATCGAGTTATTAGTCTATCAATTGAATTTTTAAAAAAAAAAATTAAATAATAAAATACATAAGTTCAAGATGAATGAGAATGGTAGGTAGACAGTAGGAAAGAAGTAAAGGGTGGATTAGCATATTTGTTGTAGAGTGTACAATTATACTAAAAGGCATATATAATGCCCAAAATAAACCCTACAACTACTGATCAAGTGAAGTGCTTTCCCTGTTTGCATAGCTATGATCATATGCTACTCCATAATTATTTTATAATTAAAACAAATATGATTAACTGTCCAATCCCTCACCACCCATCACAATATCTCATCAACTTTAATCTTCCACTATCATCATGCCACGTCCAATTTAGGGTTTCGACGTCTGATCATTTCTGATTAAATATATGCCACGTACTAATATTTTCTAGATTTCTGTGATTTTTTTATTTTTTTAAGAAATAATTTTATTTTGAATAATAATTAATTTTGACTCGAACTGACAATGAGTAATACTAATGCAACAATTTAAAATAATGTATTCATTATAGGAATATTATAATTAACGTATAATCACTTAATAATAGCATTGTAGTAAAAAAAATCATTATAAAATGATATTAATTATTCTAGAAATTTTAATGATTTTTTAATATAGATTCGAAATATACTTACGTTAACCTAGCATAAACCTATAAAAAAGGTTGAAGACATTTGTAAAATATTAGTTCTTTAATTTATATAAAAATATTTAATTTTGACCTAATTTGATGATTGTTTTTTTTCTTTTTTTAATGATGAAAATTTTATTACAGTTTAGAAGTTTAACATGAAGCTTTAGGAAATACTGTGACACACTTTAACACATAATTTGACCTAAAATTTCATCAAGCATTCTATTTATGATAAATATAATATATTCATAGACATAATATATATAATAATATATAAGCATTTGTAATACTATATTTGGCGTATGTGCTGCCAATTTTTCCAATACATTTAGTTATCTAATTTGTTGTTCTAAGTGATGTTTGTTCAGAAAAATATGTTTCTTTAATATTTGTTGAGCTAAGTTTCTAAGATTCATCAAATCTTGAAGCTGCTTTCTTGATCCCCCCAACTCAAAACCATTTCTAGTATAAATGGAAGATAATTGTGGACATTTTGCAGACCATCTAGACTGAGCATCAAAGACAATACTTTTGTAATTCGTTTCGTCTTGTTTTGCTATTACAACACTCATTTTAGAGTGTTTTTTTCCATGTTCAAACGATATAGTGAACGCAAATAAGGAGCTTCAAATGCAAGTAAGGAGTCCACGCAAACGCCGATCACATGCTTATTGTGAATTGACAAGTAATTTTAGAGAGTGTGTTCGTTCATTGTTGAAATAGTTAGAAGGGAGTAATGAGCATAAACTCCAAATTCTATTAAAGAAAGAGAGATTTAAGAGCGAAGAAGTTTAATTTATTTAAAATAATATCTGAGTTTACATTCGAATAAAGTTCAAATCGTACAAGTTAATTTATTCAAATCCTAACTCATGTTCGAACACTAAACAATGAGCACATAATTCTAAAAATTTTGATTCAAAATTTTATTATATATACAAAATAATAAAAGTCTAACATGTCAAATTTAGATATTATATTCTTCTACTTTTATATCGTTATTGCTGATATTATTCTTTATTTTTTAAAAAATTCCGAATGAGGGACCACAAATCTTGAAAATATTGAGCAGATTATATTTCAAACATTTTGTATAAGTCAAATTCAGTAATTGCAAGTCTTATGTTCTTCTATTGTAATTACATTATCACTAAAAATATGAAAAGTAATTAAATTAAGCGTAGAGGATGTGGAGCGCCGAGTCATAGCCACACGTGACTTCAAGACATACACTTACGTACGATGTATGTATGTATGTATGTATGTATGTAAAGTTTGATGATTGAATGTTGTTGTAGGGGCAGAGGTTTTAATATATGAAAGTAGCTGGGAATAATTAAATAGAAATAGGGGGGAGGGGGAGGGGGGCTATGGTATAGGGTCCATATGAGGTAACTGCACTCCTTTGTGTATGTACATGTCAATGTTTGCGCTAAAACAAGACAACTTTTGGGTGCCATTCTTCCCTCATTATTAATTCCAACGCCCAAACCTTAATTCACATTGTCCCCACTCTACTCATAAAAAACAAACACGTAGCATATGCACACTTACACTGCTTCTCCCCTAGCTAATCAATGACAACAATAATACATTTACTAATATCTACAATTATTTTTGGGACACTATTTTTTTTAATCTTATTTTTACAAGAAAATAATATTTTTATACACCTTTTCAAATTCAATTGTTATTATATTTTATAATTATTAAGCAGTAAAAATATATATTCATTATGAATGGATGGTATTGTTTATTGAGCTCAAAATGATATTTCGATCCCTCTTAATAGTAACATTGATTTATGGTATTGTTCATAAGACTTAAAATAAATTTCGTAGGTTAATAATAGAGTTATTTTTTGTCTTATGAACAATAGTAACATCAAGCCCTGATAAACAAAGTTTTTCAATGATTTATATGCATAACTTTGACATGTTTTATTGTTAACTTTATGTATTTATGATCAAATACACATTCATGTGTATTTTAAGTGTTTTCAAGTATAGCTGAGGGAGATTTGACCTATTTATTAATTTTGAGAGATATGAATTGAAACAAAGGATGTTTTGGTAGTTTGAAGAATAATTTGAAGTCAACTGAATCGTGGAATCCAACATAATATGTGTCTAGGTGTTGAAAAGTAAGAAAGTGTTCGCTATTTTATTTTACATAAAATACGGCTCGCAAGTGCACGAGGTAAATTATAGTAAAATATGGTGAGAACTGGTATCATATCCACAGGGACTGTATATTGTAAAATCAATTGAGTGTTTGTTTATGATATTTTCCTTTATCTAAAGAATTCAATTAATGGAATGAGTTTTATAAAATAAACTAAAACAAATAAAGAGAAGAAATAGATAACAAAGCAAGTCAAACAACTAAAGATATTCAGAAACTATATGGATTTAAGGGACATGCATTCATATGGCTCATATGAGCTTCCTTTAATGTATCAAACCATATTTAATTCATATATTTGTATAAGGATCACTAAGATATTTGGATCCTCTCTTTCGAGTTAGATCCAAAAATAAATTAGGCAACACTGATCATTCTCAAGATGCTATTTAACTCTCAATCATGCCTGGGATCCATTCTCATCATAATACTTACCAATCTCTTGATCTAACAAGTTTTATGTTATGCATTTCTAATCTGTTAACCAATTACTCTCTCTCGGACAATAATGAATTAACTACATATATGTAATTAGTCGTCATATAATTCCATAGAACATTCAAATCAAGGAATCATAAACAAAAATAGAAAGGGAAATAATATCATTACAGAAAAACATATGAATCCATAATTATGCACTCCTTAGAATCACTAGATGTTTAGCCACACATATTCAATACATAATCCATGGGAAATACATTGATAATCATGGCTAACATAAAAAGAACAAAAGAAAAAAAGACTATTGAAGCTCAAACAATCTTAGTTTCTCTCTCTCTCTCTCTGATGACTTGATTCGTTGATCTTCCTTTGTATCCTTGTTTCTAATCCTAAAATCTGTTGTATGTTATGTTGTATGATGTCTATAATCTAATGTAGCTCCTCCTTTTATAGACAATTACTGGGATTTTGATAGCCTCCGTATCT
Organism: Caryopteris x clandonensis; assembly: GCA_028749325.2. NCBI lineage: Eukaryota > Viridiplantae > Streptophyta > Magnoliopsida > Lamiales > Lamiaceae > Caryopteris > Caryopteris x clandonensis. The sequence continues at coordinate 5,662,815 of JAPYKT020000019.1, read as the reverse complement.
CTGATTGGAATGGGAAGGTATGCCCAAATCACACCAAATCTATAAGATATGCCCAAATCACACCAAATCAAGAAAATATGCCCGAATCACACAAAATCGCGACAGTTAAGATCATATCACGAGGATAAGCGCGGTCCATGTGACTTAAGACATAGTCTATACATCCTTAATTATCTGTTTTTCTGTCAACAACTTCAACAAACACGTGACGTAACAAAATATAACAAAATCATGATGAACTCGTCACTTAAGTACATGCAATTGCCTAAAAACCTATATATAATAGCTCCGAATTGCACGTAAATCATATGTTTATCATAAAGCAACGATTTTGGCCAGCGCAGTCAGTCGTGTTATCCAACATGAGCCATCTTGGTATGAGGGACTATGAGAAAATTAGAAAAAAATTGAAAAATACGGTAAGGCTGTGTTATTCGAAACATGTTATCTTGGTAAACAAATGTGTGTAAGTTGTTTGATTGTTTGCGTATCCTGACACAACTTCAATATTTTGTTCATATCTTGCACTATACATATCCAATTGAGTTGAAAATATTGTGGCATTAGAAAGCTAATGAATAGGTCTACAACTTCATTTGAAATATGCAAAGTCCAAATCAGATGGGAAAATATCAAAAAAATCACAATGAGGTTGGCGCACATGCAGTTTGAAGAGTCTTTTTTATATGATTTAACACTTTGGACAAATTATTAACCTCTTGCTTTTATATATATGTATATATTTATCCAATTTCAAGACTCCAAAATCAATTTTTTTTTTTTTAAGATTTGTAAAATATCTAACATTATTTTGGGTTGGGGAGAAGATTAAGACCATATCTAGAAAAGAAGAAAGTAAGAGATCATAAAAATCAAGACAAAAGAGGTGATCAAGATTGAAGAGTTTGACCGTTCAATTTATGTTCGTTCTTTCTTCTATTTTTTTTTTTTTTTTTACTTAGTACCATGACTTTGTCCAATTCTTTTGTTATTTTCATAATAGTTATGTATAACTAGTTTTTATAATTTTTGGAATATGATAAGTAGCTTAGTTTTTATGAATTTATAATATTTTTAGAATTCAAGTTTTGATTTTTTTCAATTATATTTGTTATTCCTTCTATTTTTTTCATGTGTGATTGTTGATCTTAATTGTACATGTCAGATTAACAGGATTAAAATTAAGGAATAAAATTCGGTTAGCGATTATGGGAATTAGCAAAATATAGTTATTAGATTGTGATAAATTGGTGATTATGTAAACTAATAAAATCTGAGATTCATTTGGAGTTAATTATTAATAATTTGATAGCAATACGATTATTAGTAATTAATCAACTAATGTGTTATGCTGCATTAAGGAGATTCATTAATATTTGTGATTGTCTTTATATAATTGAATTAAAAAAGAAACTTGATGATTATGGATTGACATAAATTCAAAGATTAAGTGAAATGGTTATCTTAAAATTCATCTTGTCTTTTAACCTACTCTTCACAAGAAGTTTTACATTGATCGTATTAGTAATTGGTTAAATTTAATTTCATTATATAGAATATAGATAATGTCTTATCCTCTTGAATTCTAGCTTTCTAAATAAAAGTAGATTATTACAATTGTAGTATTTGTTGCTTGTTTTGTTTCATATGTATTTGATTTTACTCACCTTATTTACAAACGATGTTGTACACTTGCTATTTAGACTTTAAAATATATAGAACAACTATCAAAACCGATTAGACTGTATGCCAACTTTTATGGGCGTTAGATCATTAAGGGTAAAACAGTTCATTTACAAAACATTGATTTCAGTTAGGTGAGCAAGAAATTATGTTTTGCTATTAGAAAAAAAGGACATTTCTCATTATGTTCAGAATAGTTTTCAAAACAATTAAAAAGAACAACTTAGAATCTACAGCCGCTGTATTAGATACGTACTGAGTAAATCTCAATCTATATAACAGAAGTAATTGCATAGAGTTTTGTTGACAGACTCAACCTGTATAATATTAAAAAAAATTATTTAAATATATATAATTCGATCATTGTGCTAACGAGATCCACCAACTATACTACCCAAAGGGGTGTCAAGCTATATTGGCAGCATCAAACGCGTGCTACAGATAAACTACAAAAGAAAAAAAAAAAAAAAAAAATCAGTGGAGATATACATCCCCATTTCTGATGGACCACGTTTTTTATAATCTGGTTTACTTTATTTCTTGATTTTAATGCACCAAACCCTGGACCCCGTGAATCATCCCTTTCCCTCCCCCATTTCTTCTTTGGCCTTATTCCCTACCCTTTTACACATCCATCCGACATTCATTTTGTATACATTTCATACCATACATACATACATCCATCCATACATATATATATATATAAGTGGATTTCTCTTATATGTATTTATTAGTACTAATTGACTTTTATCTCCTTTGTTTCAATATTTTTATAGTCATTTCAATATAATAGAAAAATAATCAAGAACTGGATCACGTATAATTTACAAGATGAATGAGTTGAATGTAGGAATTGTTTATTTTGAGTTGGGTTTATCCAGATGGGAGATGGGTTTAACCCAAATATATATTTGTTTTGCGTTGCTAATGGAGGATTGAACATCATACCTCATCCAAACCCGATTGGTGTGATATCTCATCATCTACTAGTTTCCATCATATTCTACTACATTTCAAAACAAATATATTTTTTTATTTTTTATCTAGATGTAAATTTTTTTAATGTAACCATTCTTATGTGTCACACATACCTATATTTTAGAACAAATAGCCCCTTAAAGATTGAAATTTTAGAGAAATGAGAAGTGGAGAAAGAAGGGTTCGAAAAAAGCTAAATATAGAATGATAATAATATTAAGGTAGGAGGGAAAAAGGCTGCTTGCAAGCTAACCCTATAACGTACCTTTTATCGAGGTACAATACACATAAAGCATGCATGGCTAAGATGGTGATAATTTCTCTTTTTCTTTTTTTATTTTTTGAAGCCAAACAGATCCTTTAATTTACATTGGTACTGCCTGTCAGGTTCAACTCCTTTTCTGTGAATATGCTTTATTTGCCTTTCCTGACATTTTATTTTATTTTTCTATATTGAATTTAATGATTGAAAAACTCCCATTCTTTCAATTTTAGTTTTAAAAATGTTTTAATGTGAAAATGATATTGTATAATATGTGTTTGATAGTGAAAAAGGAACAATTAACACAGGAATATTAGAGAGAGAGAGAAAGAGAGAAAGAGGGAGAGGGAGAGAGAGAGAGAGAGAGAGAGAGAGAGAGAGAGATGCATGTATATATGTATATATGTAAATGTTGTATGTATATGCATAGCATTTAACAAGTGTGCAGTGCAGAGGGGGAAGTAGCAGCAGATCCGATAAATGGAAGAGCAATAATAACGAATTGTATAGGGGCGGGTGGGATTGTGAAAGCAACGGCTCATCCCTGTTTTCGCACGACCTTCCATAACAGCCGTAAACACCCAAATATTCATTCATTTCTCAAGCAACCATACAACAACTGGGACACATATTATCTACTTTCTTCAATTCCTCTCTTACTTACTTCTCTTTTCTTTTCCTTTCTTTTTTGTACTTGTGTTATCTATGTAGCGATCATATTATTTAATGCACGCGATGTGTTGCAATAATACCATTTGAAAACTCATAAAGAACAAATAGTATTATTAATTGATTCAATTGTTCAGAATGGTCTTTTAAACACTAACTAGCTATATGTGTTTTTTGAGATAATTATCTAAGATATACTATATTACTTAATTTTAATATATTGAAAATGATAGAAATTAAAGATATTAACAAATAATTAATCATACAAAGTATATATATCTATATATATAAACTTATTTAAATATTACTTTAAATTCGAGATTTTAATGTCCCTTATAACAGGCCTCCTCGTCCCTAACTTTCATTTTTCATATATATATATATAATATTAATCTTCAAAATTAGTGAAGTGCAAATATTCTCTAACAAAAATTATAATATTGATAAATAAATATATAAATAAATTATATAATTTATGGATTGATAAGAAGACAAGTGATATTAAGCATGGGTATATATTGGGCCCTCCCAAACCAAGAAAGTGAGAAGTGATAAGGGTAAGAGCGATGTGATATTTGTTCATGGATTGATCAATAGCCCAAACCCAAACCCAAAACCCAAAGATGGGCCCCATCCGTTTGTCCCAATATATCACCCAAATCTCTAACGTGGGCCCCACCCCTCTTCCTTTCCCTTTTCTCCCGTCTTCCTTCTCCAAATCTATTTCACACCTTTCTATATATAACTAATTTCACTATTAATTTTTTTTTTTCCATTCTTTAGTGCCACCTCAAATAAGTCATTCTTTTACTCGAGTATAATTTATGACTTAACGAAAATGTTATTAACTATAAAAATTTCTCTAAATAAAGTAAAACGGTCAGTAGTATGATCATTCATTCACCTAAAATTAATCTTCTTAGACGGGGCAAATAATTGTTTTTTCTTCTCCAACAATGCGCATGTAGTCGATGGATTATGAGATTGAAAATTTATGTGCTACTAATGGTGCATAGGACTCTTTGTTGTTTTCTTGTTTTAATTAATATCTATAGTTTTTTTCATCTTTTTTTATTAATATATGTGATTTTAATTATTAATATTTTTTTCATCACATTACATTTCAAGTTATATTATTTATATGTCATAAGAACTTTTTAAATGACATGGTGTGTAACTTGAATAATAATTATAAAGTATATAAATTCAAAAGTATGATGTGATTTAAATACAATACATAAAATTATAAGACAAAATTAGTCATGCATTGATAATGGAATATCTAATTTGAAATTCATTCAACATAGATATTAAATAAGTTTGAATATATTTATTTATTAGATAAAATTTAAAGTTCATTTACAGTAACTAACAAAAATAATATGTTAAACTCAATTCTACTCGACTCATTTACCGCCCTGGGTGATGATGCTCTGGTACATTTACATCAAAATATTGAAAAGGACAAGTATTTTATGATGCTAAAAATGAGAACAAAATAAAGAAGGGAAATAGAGTGATGAGAGGAGGGGGTCCCCCAGCAGGGGGCGGTGCAGGAGTTGTCGAGCTTTCTTGTCTTAATTTGTTGATGAATGGTTGGACAGCTTGTCCTTGTACTTCCAACATACTATTTCACTTGGATGCTCCTCTCCCCTAATGTTCCTCCAACCCTCTAATTTATTGTTTGTGGTACCGCCAACCCATACATGCACATCTTTTTCGTTTCTAAAAATTTATTCAACTATTCCTCTATAGTATTTATTTGTAGTAATTTTCTTGAGATTGTACTTCATTTAGAGTAATGGTCTATATGTCTGGTCTCTCAATAATATGAGAACATGTAAGCCGCAAGATGTATACTTGTTAATCAAGAGTCAAGGATGAGATGATGATATTTATTCTTAAGACTTAATACACAGACCTAACATTCGTTAAAAATGTAACCCACATCAACCCAACGTCGAACGAGCCTTGTGAGTTGGTCCATGCCTAGGAAACAATTATTGATAGAATTAATTCAACTGAAGGTGGATTTAGAATGAAAATGCTAAATGGGTTAAGGGTTTTAAGTGGCTTTACATTATTAACTCAAATTTCAGAAAATCACTCCAAATACAAATTTAAATGAGAAACTTTCAAAGTTTGATTTGATAAATCACTGCAAGAAACAAAACATTTTACTTCTTGTTATTACGGTTGTATTGTGACATGTTTATATTGATGTAATTACGTCATCGCTTCATTCAAAAGAGGAATTGTACCAATGTTCACAGTAGTATAACTAATTGGATTTGGATTCTTACATGGGCCCAACAAAGTAATCCAATTTAGATTCACAAATGGCTCTATTCCTAAAAGAAACCAAGCCCAAGAGTGGAAGAGCCCAGTAACAGATTTGTATCTTTTGCAAAGCTGGCCCAAATACTAGTTCTACAGACCCAATTTTTTTTTTTATTCGTAGACTTAAATGGGGCCCAAGTACTAAAATGAAAACTACACGAACAGTAGCTATCACATTGAAGAAGCAAATGCTAGGAGAACAACTCAGAGCATAAGTTTTGGTGAAAATCACACATATATACATACACACACACACATATATATATATATATACACATATTATACTTAAAAGAAAAGGAAAAAAAAGTTGATCATACAGTCAAAGACAATGGGTGGCGATGTAGTCATATATTATTACATGAGAGAGCATGCATTAACGTTGTCATCATTAAACAGGTTGCTAACTCTGTCATCACCACGGTGGGTTACATGAAGGGAGCCGTGGCGATCGGCGGCGTTGTAGCCGTGGCGCCAGTAGTTGTAGCTCTCTTTGAACTCAGTGGTGGTGTCCTTGAAATAGTGGTTCGCCGACGTGAAGTACAGCGGCGGGTTCGGGTACGGCCAGAACTCCGCCCTCTTCCCCGCCCTCCTCACAGCCTTTAGCACCTTGTTCCGATCCACATATCCGATCACCGTCACCTTCTCCATCTCCAAATCTACCTCGATTGAGTCCACACCTATTTCACATAGAGTCGTATATTGTAACCTCTCGTCTTCATCATCTTATCCATGTTTATTAGTAATCGATGCTAGTCAAATTGGTCTTGGCAAACTTTCAAATTATGTACGTCAACTTTGAACATGTTCAGTATAACCTCTAATCTTACATATTATCTTTAAATTTTGTCTTTGTTTAATTTATATTTAATTTTGTCAAAATTTTACAAAAAGAAAAAAAAATGGTGACATGACAATCAGCTGCTTATGTAGCAAATGAAATCAAGAATGTACGTCGGCATTTTTTTGTCAGATTTTTAATTTCAATGAGATCAAGCATATTAAATAAATAAAAAGATAGAATTTTTTTTTGATAAAATGAAAGGTCATATATTGCATATGACCAAAGTTAACGTGCATAAAATAAAAAAATAAAATTTGAAATGTTTTAGCTTTTGGTATTACAATGCCATCAATATGTACCACTTGTGTGCTCCAATTAATGCTAGTGATATAAAAATAAAAAATAGAAGAATAAACATTATCTAAAAAATAAAAGATGTTATTTGCATACGGCTCCCGATATATAAACTAGGAACATATTTACCTCTAAGTTTATGAATGGCTTCTTTGACAACTCTCTCACATCCAGTGCAACACATCCTTACTTTGAGCTCCACTGTCTGAAAAGTGAGAAATATATTTAAGCATGCTTCAAAGATGCTCATGTTCCCACTAAAGTAAACAAAGCATATGCATTCATCCACCTTTCTTCTTATTCCATTTGCAATTGTTCCTTTTGCTATTTCATAATCAATAATTAATAAATTAATTGAAACCTTAGGCAACAATAAACCTACTTGTAGGGATTTTGAAACTAAAACACGCCTATCTTTGTATATATTATCCATCAAACAAGTACTCCCTTTCTTGTCTTCGTCCTTATCCTAATAGGGCTATAAACGAACCGAGCCTCTGAAGGGATAAATGAAATCATAAACAAGTTAGAACATGCGATGAAATCAAGCTCCACGTTGCCAACGCTTCTTTTCAAGAACCCTAAAAGTATTGATAATGAAAAAAGAACCCTAGCTATTATATATAGTATGATCGATCATTGATATATATATATATATATATCTAACTTATTACATGACATGACAAAGTCTTATTAATATATAGTATGAACATATGAACGTATGAGGTGGTAAGAAAACATAGGAAGAACCTATAGATCAACCCTAGTAGAAATGATCAATTATTAAACTCTAGTTTTGAAGATTAAAATATATAGTTATATGATCAACCTGGAGAGAAAGAGGTCGAGACTTAGGCATGTTGGGATGGTTGTTTTTTCGCCTTTTCGAGCCGTTATCTTGATAGTGAAAGAAGCAGTAAGCTAAGGCAGAGACGAAAGAACCAAATAGCCTGTCAAGGAGTTTAACCATCTTTCCTAATATAAAGATGGAGGAGAGAGAAAGGAGGAGAAAAAGAGAGAGCTAATTTAGAGGATGAAGACTACTAAGTATCCCAGTTGAAGCAAATATTCCTCAGAAAGGCATCTCTTTCTTAAGTTTCTGATCTTTCCTCGTCATTATATTCTGCAGAATGGTGCCTGTTTCTGCAACTATTCTCTTCCATTCTTTTCTCTTTCAATTATATTTCTTTTTTTAATTTTAAACATTATCTCTTTTTTTTTCGTAATCATTTTTCTTAGGTGGTGTGGGGGGCAGGGGCGCCGTAGCTGCACATTGGTGGGTGAGGAGGACTTGCCTCCCCTAACCCACCCCATTTTCTTTTTCATTTTTTATTTATTTTATAATTATTATTGGCCAAAAAACTATTTTTTTTCCTTTTTATTGGAAAGAACCCTTTTGTACAATACCTTTTTTATTTTACATAATATGACACTTTGAGCTTTTTGTCTTTTCAGCTTAGCATTTCCAAATATTTAGTCAGTCTTTTCCCCTTTTTTTGCGCCCTCATTGCTTCTCTTTTGTATTTTTAATTGTGTTGTCATCTTGCAATAAAATGCAGCAGTCGACAGAAATTCTTTCAGTCAATTAAATATTATTATTTTATAGTTTTTTTTCCCATTTTTTCAGTAAAGCTATTAAACTAAAGTAGATATTATATTTGTTTTCAAGTGTGAATCCGTTTTTGAAAATCCACAAAATTCACTTGGATATAATATACAAAATATTCTTCCCTCATAAAAACGAGTATTGTTTTAAAAAAGCAATTGTCCAAAAAAATAATCTTGTTTCGAAAGTTAGTACCTCTTTATGTTGCAAACGCTTTATATATAATTAAATAAGTCAAATCAACAAATAAAATAAGTTGTATTTATAACTTTTAGAATGCTATACCTTCATCTTATAAATTAAAAACAAATATAAAGTTATACTCTTACGGAAAATGATTTTAATCAGGTTTTATTTTTTTGGGGACGGGGATGGGTTTTGTTTTTCTTGGCATGTGGTGTAACTCTGCAATATTCTTTTCCATGATGAAATATCTTAAACACCAAAAATGGGCTTTTGGAAGGGGAATAGCATCTATAGACCACCCTGTCCTGGCCTGCATCAAATTCTCAGATGTGGGGTTCATTACCCAAATGGTTGCTGACAATGAATACACAGAATCTTGGAAATACATACCCTTAAGCCACTCCTCTTATATAATAAACCCCAAATATTCTTACAAATATCCCCTTTTCTTTCTTCTTAATTCTTGATTAGCCTGCCTTCAGGTTCTAAACAAGGATCACGTGTACCTTCTTTTATTTTTTATTTATTTCCGCGGCTGAAGATGATATGGGATTAAAGCAACAAAGATTTGGGTTCCATATTCCCTGGATAATTGTTTTTATCTCAATTCTTACATGCTAAGGCATCGGTTCTTCTGTAAGAGCACCATTCTAATCTTGTGCTATACTTGTAGTAGACATACACTAGTGTAAAAACCGTGTATTGTACAGAATACTTTCTTAAATACTATATTCATTAATTTTATCGGTATATATGATAAATAATTAGCTATATATATATATATATAATGACTCTTTTTCAATTTTGTTGTTCCGTCTAAACTTCATTACTTAGTGTAGAATAACTATATTATTATTAAATTTAAATAATACATTTTTATTCGAGAAATTTTGATTCTATTTTGATCTAAATTATTCCACAAATTTAGGTATTTCAAATAAAATGATATCAAGATGAATATACTATTGCATGTTGTTGGTTGTATACGCAAGTGCACGTAGTCAACAAGTAGTATAATGATGAGTTTTATCGTCTCCACATGGATTGATATTAAAATAATTTGCAAACATCAATTACCAGCAATTTTTAACTAAAGAAATGAGTAATAAGTGGAGTGGATGGTTTGGTTCTACTACTACAAATTAAACAAGAATTAAAGAAAATATTTTCAACAATATGATGTTCAATTCACAATCAATGGCAGCAAGGAATTTCACAAGATGGATGTTATAAACTTGAATTACTAATTTTCTTTGAATCGGATTTTATTGATCAATGTTAAACGACATTGTTCTCGAGTGAAATGTTCTAAAATTAACACGAATTCTTTCTTGATACATAGAATTTTTCCAAATGCTATGTTGTACATTCCTTTTTCTAACTAAACATATTCCTATGCCTAATAGAAATTGGACCTCGATGTAATAATCAATTCGTATAGTTATGCAAGGCGAACAATATATTCCTATATCATTCACAATAATAACCTACAATTGGTTAACACTTGCATCACTCAAGCAATTTCCACTAGACCTAACCCTTCCGGTATTAAATCTAGCTTGTAAATTCATCATTGCTGGCCAAACAACAACAAACTTTAATCATATTCCTACTTGAATGAACAATAGCACAAATAAACCAACAATGCAATAAAGTCTTAATAAAACGATTCAAAATCCATTAGCAATTCAAGTCTTTAAGATGTTTAGCTCATGATTAACTTTGAAAATACAGTCCACAAAGCTAATATATCATCCATAAAAAATCCGAAATGTAATTCCGAAAGAGAACAAGGAAATAAAAGAGTTTAAAAAGAAGAGGGTTCAGCTGTTAGGAGGCCTGATTTTCAAGCTCCTTTCCTCCTCTTTTTCTTCTAGTTGATTCCTTCTTTCTCCCCTTGAAATCTCCGTGAAAAACTAGTGAGAATGGTTGAGTTTCGTCTTCAGTCCAGCTCCCCTGTTCTCCCCTGCGTGCTGTTCTATATCCTAGGACTGCTTTCTGCTTCCTCCCCTTTTTTTTGCCCTATTTCCTCTTGTTGCTTTTCTTTTCAAGGCCCACACCTCTTTTCTTCTTTTTGGCAGCCATGTAATTAGCCCATGTTGAGTCCCCAGCTGATTCATTTATTCTTTGCCAGCTTGGCAAATTTAAATTGTCCAGTCAGCAATTTGAACTCGCATTTTCTAGGTAGAGAAATTGGCTTCCAGCGTGCTGCAGCATCTCGTGCAGCAACTGGGGACTTTCCAGACTTTCTGCACTTTTAGCTTTTATTCCTCAAATTTAGCTCCAATCCTTTTTTTTACACAAAATCAAAGAAAAATTACACATTTAATTTACATGAACTACAAAATAAAATAAAGATCTAATTATGTCACATTATACTAAAATTCACCAAATTCATCACTATTTTCTACATGAATTCAAATTAAAGGGTACAAAAATAACTCTATTATATAGAGTTATCACACCCCCAAACTTAAGTCATTGCTCGTCCTCGAGTGATGAATCTAGATATACCAAAAAAAAGAATATGAGTATCTACAAACACTCCACAACGAGAACATATGTGAGTCTAAATCATGGCTTGACAATGGTGCATGCTCTCATAAATTTTTTTTAAAGTGATGAGAATGATGCCTTTATGCATTTTATGTCAACTTAGTTCCTCAAGTGCTAATGGCATGATAAAATCGCAATGCATGTGTCTCTCCACATTATGTTCATAGCTCTTCCCAAAATAGCCTCAATTTCCCTAGAACAAGATAGACCTCCATCCTAAAGCCCAATATTGTGCCTCCATCAATTAACTTGATGTACCCTTCTCCACTTAAGTAGAATTACACCCAAATGAAGATCAATGGGACTTCATTAAGCTTATAATGTTAGGCTTAGGTGAGGGTAGGGTAATGGAGGAAATTTTTGGCTCAAAATACCTTCACATCTCGACTTTCTAGGACCCACACTAACTCTTTCAAACACTCCCCTTATTTTTACACGTGCACCCCACAAATTATTAAAGTATACTCTTGCCACTTTAAGAATTCGAGACCAGCTCTTTTTTTTTTTTAGTGCCCAGTTGCTACATGTATTGCTGCAGCAAACTGGGCGAATTTTTTTTTTTTTACAAATTAGTTGGCTCTACGAATGTAATACATTCACCCCCAAACTTAGGAACACATTGTCCCCAATGTGGTATATAAAAAGCAATCGAATATATGTTATTCTTCTAAATATAATGCATACCACAACATGAGAACGTGTCACTTCCCCTCAGAATGCAGCCTTAAATATAAGTCCAAAGAAAATCGAGATGCAGAAGGGGGGTAAATCGAAGGAAAATTTTAAGGGCAAAGCTAATTAGTGGCTAAGAAGAAAAATTGTCAATTAAGCTCAAATGGGGTGACTAGGGAAAAATATGTACGGTAGGCTAGAAAGGCTCAAACGATGCAAAGATGGCCTAAATCATATCGTCGACTAAGTTTCATCTATAATTCGCTTTAAAGGAACACTAAGCAACATTTTTGAAGACTTAGGCTCTCCAAAGGATTTAACCAGTTCATAGGAATTCAATTTTTTTCATTGTTCAAGCTATGCACACATGATAGAAATGATACTATTATTGCAATCCTTCTCAATCCAACAGCACAAGAAACAACTAAGTGCAATGCAAGCATATTAGGCTAATTCCCACAAAAAATATAAAATATTTCAAACATCATCCTCAAGCAACACACATAGATTAGCCATGTTAGGGAGACACATAAAGTTCTTAACATCAAATATAACAACAATGACACATCACAAAGCAGTACGCCACACACATTACTACTACTACTAACAGCATGACCAAATACTATCACTAGGACTCAAAAACAAATTGCATGGCACAAAATGAAAATACTAAACAACACAAGAGCTGGAATTGAAGAACTCCTGATGGCCTAGTCAGAATCGAGCGCCTCAGGGTCCTCTTCTTGGTTCGGGTCGACCGTCTAGGGGTTGAGAATGTTGTTCGGAAAGGCAGGGAATGGGGGGCTGTCCTCGGTAGAATTCGATGGAGTGCCTGATGCAGTATGTCGTCTCGCTGCTGCTCATATGCCCAATACTCAAGGAGATGTTTGCATAATTGGTTCTGCCGAGCTTCCTGCCTATCAAGTCGTTCTATGACATTGAGAATGTTGGCAGAGGATGAAGTTGCTTGTTGATGGGTCGAATCATGGGTGTGTAGCACACTTTTGTTGATAAGAATGTCCTCATGGTCGGACGTGGGCACCCTCCAGGCTGCACAAAACCGTGTGATGAGCGAAGGAAAGAACAACTTCTCGGTGATTTTTGCAGCATAATCTCGAATTTCCTTGGAAATTATTTGACTCACATTGATCTCTTTGCCCGTCATAATACAGTAGACAAGTATCAGACATTCTCGGTTGACCGAATAATCATGAGATGTGGGCATGAGGCCCGTCTTCACAAAATTGTACCAAATTCGGGCTTGGGGCTGCAGATTTGTCCTCTGAAAAGTGAAGGCGCCCGAACTGATATTCCAAGTTGCTTCTTCCCGAGCCACAGTCCGCACAATTTCTTTCAGCTACTCATTAGTGGTGCTTTCAGCCATCGCAGCATATTGGCATTGAACGTTTGGCAGCTTGAGGAACTTGTTGATGGCGGCGGTCGAAAACATGATTTTTGTCCCCCGAACATGAACGTGCTCCACTTCGAAGTCGGTAATATTGGAGTAGAACTTCCCTGACCAGAGTGCTGATAGCTTCTTTGGAGTGAAGGCAGAGGGTTTCCCATTTCTGCTGCTTGATGTTATTAGCTAGCCACTGCGGGATACCAACATATGAATCTGGTTGGGCGAGGAACCCTCGATCGGGGACGATGTCCTTCTTGGAGATGAATAAGTTATATCTCTCTTGGGCTTCGACTGATGGAAATGGGTTGATTGTGTGAAGTCTCTTTGCATCTTGCTTAACCCTCGGCATGATGAATGGAATAGAGGAACCAAAGTCTGCTGGAGAGAAGAAACGATTGGGGTCTTGGTGAACTGGTGTTGGTGGAGTACGCAACGACAGTGGTCGCATTTGGAGGGAAGAGGCGACGCGACGCGGCGACTGGGGGCGACATGACGACATGAGTCCCGGCGACCGATGGTGGCTTGGGCGTCGGCTGGAGTGGCGCGGTGCAGAGAGTCTCGCTTGGAAAGCAGCGGTGACTGGGTGTGCGAAGCGATGACAGGGGTCGCGAGAAGAGGAGCGGTGCGACGACAGGGATCGCGACGATCGGTGGTGGTTAGGCGTCGGCTGGAGTGACACGGCACGGAGAGTTACGCCTAGAAAGAAGCGGTGACTGTGTGTGCAACGCAACAATAGGGGTCGCGACGAGGGTCGCTTGGGTGTCGGCTGGGGCGATGCGACGGCGGTTGCTTGGAGAGCAATGCGACGAGGGTCGCGCCTGTGTGGGTGTGGCTGGAGAGAATGGCCGACGGGCGTGGTTCGCGTGAGCAGTGGCGGGGTCGGCTTGGTGAGAGTGGAAGGGGGGACGGCTGGTTTGGTGTGAGGGAGTGAGGAAGGTGGGGTTCATGTGGGGGCTAGGGTTTCAGTATCAGAGAAGGGAAAATCCCCATTTTGCCCTTCAAGTTCTGAAATTTAAAATTAAAATATTTTTTTTTAATTCACTCCCAGTTGCTACGAGATATGTTACAGCAAACTGGGTGAAATTTTGTTTTTGTTTAAACAGAATCACAAATTATACCCAGTTGCTACGAGATATGCTGCAGCAAACTGGGCGAAATTTTAATTCCTGTGAAACAGTCCCTTCCACCACCATACTTAGGTTGCTCCCCTTTTTCCAATCAGCACTGCTATAATACCAAAATGATAGTTTTTTTCTTCAAAATCCATGCTTCCTTTCCTCGAGCACACCTTGTGGCAAATGGAATGAGAGTGAGGGTTAGTGATTTAAAACTTAATAACCTACTAAGTAAACGCAATACTATTTACATACGATATATATATATATGTTTACATATATATGTACATATATACAAAAATGTATTTTTGGGTTGCTAAACAAATATTTAAATCCTTTTAACATCATAAGCAACCCAAAATCACCTCCCTTGTCATGGTTCTTCCAAAGTGATAGAGGTCTTCATTCGATCGACCCCTTCTCCCCAATAATGCTTGATTCGCTGCCCATTCACTTTAAATTCCCTTCCCGAGTGCTCTTCCTTTAAATCAACAGCTCCATAAGGGTGCACCTTGGTCACAAGAAATGGTCCGGACCATCTAGACTTCAATTTTCCAGGAAACAACTTGAGACGGGAATTAAAAAGTAGAATTCGCTGCCCCTTCTCAAAAACTCTAGGTTGAATCATCTTATCATGCCACTTCTTCATTTTTTCTTTGTAGACTTTAGAATTTTCATAGGAGAATAACATCATTTCATCCAGCTCATTTAATTGCAATTTTCGGAGTGCACCGGCAACTCGAAGGTCCATGTTGAGCTTCTTGATGGCCCAATATGCTTTATGTTCTAACTCCACGGGTAAGTGACATGCTTTTCCAAATACCAACCGATATGGAGACATACCTAAAGGTGTTTTGAAAGCTGTCCTATATGCCCATAAAGCATCCTCCAATCTTTGGGACCAATCTTTTCGATTAGGATTCACCACCTTCTCAAGTATGCTTTTGATTTCTCTATTGGAGAGCTCGGCTTGGCCATTTGTTTGAGGATGATAAACCATAGCAATCTTGTGTCTCACATCATACTTAGCTAAAAATGTAGCCAAGAGTTTGTTCACAAAGTGGGTGCCTTCATCACTTATAAGGGATCTTGGAGTACTAAAACGAGTGAACACATGCTTGTGTAAGAATTTCATAACCACTTTGGCATCATTCTTAGGACTTGCCACAGCTTCAACCCATTTGGATACGTAATCAACAGCCACCAATATGTATAAATTTCCAAAAGAAGGAGAAAATGGCCCCATGAAATTAATTCCCCACACATCAAAAAGTTCCACTTCAAGAATGTTGTTCAAAGGCATCTCATTCCTTGCCGAAATATTTCCTACCCATTGGTACCTATCACAATTTTTTACAAATTTGTGAGCATCTTTGAAAATAGATGGCCAAAAATATCCCGATTGAAAAACCTTAGTTGTTATCCTTTGTCCCCCAAAATGACCTCCATACGCATAAGAATGGCAATGATCCAAAATGTTTGGTATTTCCTCATCGGGTACACATCGTCTCAACACATGATTGGTGCATTGCTTGTAAAGATAAGGATCATCCCAATAATATGACTTTACATCATGGAAGAATTTCTTGCGTTGTTGGCTATTTAAATCGGGAGGAATCAACCCACTCACTAAATAATTCACAAAACCAGCATACCATGGTGTTGAAACTTAACTAACCTCCAAGATTTGTTCATCGGGAAATGTCTCATTAATAGGTCCTTCACTCTTCTCTTCATCTCCACCTTCAAGCCTAGATAAATGATCGGCCACTTGGTTCTCGGTTCCTCTTCTATCTCGGATTTCCAAGTCAAATTCTTGAAGAAGTAATACCCATCGAATGAGTCTTGGTTTGGCATCCTTCTTAGCAACAAGATACTTTATGGCCCAATGATCCGTGTACACAACCACCTTGGTTCCCACCAAATAAGCTCGAAACTTGTCCAATGCAAAGACTACGGTCAAAAGTTCTTTTTCGGTGGTTGTGTAGTTCAATTGGGCATCAGTCAAAGTCTTGCTAGCATAATAAATAGAGTTGAATACCTTATTTCCTCTTTGCCCGAGCACAGCACCAATGGCAAAATCACTAGCATCACACATTAGTTCAAAAGGAAGAGACCAATCCAGTGGAACAATAATTGGGGTGGACACAAGTGCTTTCTTCAATGTCGAAAATGCTTCTTGACACTCATTTGTGAATTCGAAGGACCAGTTGTGCTCAAGTAGAGAACAAAGAAGCTTGGATATTTTTGAAAAATCTTTGATAAACCTCCGATAGAATCCCGCATGCCCCAAAAAGCTTCGAATACCCTTTACTGTGGTAGGAGGTGGTAGCTTCTCAATTACCTCAATTTTTGCTCTATCCACTTCAATTCCTTGATGAGAAATCCGATTTCCCAAGACGATTCCCTCTTGTACCATGAAATGGCATTTTTCCCAATTAAGGACCAAGTTAGTTTCTTCACATCTCTCAAGTACCTGTTCCAAGTTAGCCAAACAAGCATCAAAAGTTTCACCAAATACCAAAAAATTATCCATAAATACCTCGAGAGATTTCTCCACCATGTAGAAAAAAATGGCCATCATGCATCTCTAAAAGGTGGCAGGGGCATTGCATAATCCAAATGGCATTCTCCGGAAAGC
This sequence comes from Caryopteris x clandonensis, assembly GCA_028749325.2. Classification (NCBI taxonomy): domain Eukaryota; kingdom Viridiplantae; phylum Streptophyta; class Magnoliopsida; order Lamiales; family Lamiaceae; genus Caryopteris; species Caryopteris x clandonensis. Next base: position 5,645,567 of record JAPYKT020000019.1, on the reverse strand, counting down.
AAATGTACCATAAGGGCATGTGAAAGTGGTCTTCTCTTGATCTTCCGGAGCAATAGAGATTTGGTTGTAACCCGAATATCCGTCAAGAAAACAATAGTATTCCTTCCCTGCTAATCTGTCCAACATTTGATCAATGAATGGCAGCGGGAAATGATCTTTTCTTGTGGCCTTGTTTAGCTTCTGATAATCCATGCACACACGCCATCCTGTTACCGTTCTTGTGGGAATTAACTCATTGTTTTCATTTGCCACCACAGTGACTCCACCTTTCTTTGGAACACATTAAACCGGGCTGACCCAAAAGCTATCAAAGATTGGGTAAATAATTCCGGCATCAAGCCATTTGATCACTTCCTTTTTCACCACTTTCTTCATGATGGGGTTGAGCCTTCTTTGATGTTCGACAGATTTGCTGCATCTTTCTTCGAGCAAAATTTTATGCATACAAAGGGAGGGGCTTATTCCCTTGATATCCGTCATTGTCCACCCTATTGTCTTTTTGTATTTCCTCAACACGTTGAGTAACAAACTTTCCTTTTTTTGACTCAAAGATGCAGGAATTATCACAAGTAGAGTCTCTTATTTTCCCAAGTATGCATACTTCAAATGATTAGGCAAAGTCTTTAATTCTAACATTGGTGGTTCTTCAATTGATGGTTTAGATAGTGTGAAGTTTATTTCCGATAGATCCAAAGACTCAAAGTATCTCCCAAATTTGGTGTATAATTGCCTAGGCTCAACCCATTTGACTTGTGCTCCTTCATCATCACTTGTCTCGTCATTTTCATCAAGAGAGGTCATCCCCACAATATCTTCACATGTTTCTTTTTGCACTTTTTCAGCCACAAGAGTGTCAACAACATTCACAAAAGAGCACTCTTCAATTTCATCTGGAAACCTCATAGCATTGAACACATTAAAAGTTACTTGTTGGTCATTGACCCTGATTGTAAGCTCTCTGTTTTGAACATCAATCAACGTTCTCCCGGTGGCAAGAAATGGTCTCCCCAAAATAATTGGAACCTCACGATCCACTTCACAATCAAGAATAATAAAATCTGCCGGGAAGATAAATTTATCCACTTGCACCAAGACATCTTCAATCTTACCCTCCAGATGTGCCATGGATCGATCGGCCAATTACAATGTTACGGTGGTTGGTCTAGCTTCTCCAATTCCGAGTTTCCTGAAAATAGACATAGGCATCAAATTAATACTTGCCCCTAAATCACATAAAGCTCTACCAACATCTCTACCACCAATAGAACAAGGGATAGTAAAACTCCCTGGATCATTTAATTTAGGAGGAATTTTGTTTTTGAAAATTACAGTGGATCCTTCGGTCAAAGCAACTGTTTCAAACTCTCCAAGCCGTCTCTTTTTGGTCAAAATGTCCTTCAAGAACTTCACGTAATTGGGCATTTGTTTCAATGCCTCCACCAATGGAATGTTGATGTGGAGCTGCTTTAAAACATCTAAAAATCTTCGAAATTGGACATCTTGTTGCTTCTTTTGAAAACGTTGAGGAAATGGAGGTGGCAGTTTTTTGGCAGCTTGATGTTCTACAGTTTGCTGAATTGATGTTGTAGCTTTCTGGGCAGATTCTATGGAAATTAAATTTGAATTTCCAGTTTGTTTTTCTGTTTCAGCATTCCTTTGAATTGAAGTGGGCTCATTTTTCTGATTAGCTTCCTTGGCATTCAGCTCTAAATTCTTACAATTCCTCAATGTGACAGCCTTGCAATGTTCTTTGCCCTCTCTTCTTGGATTTTCAGTGTCACTTGGTAAAGCACCTTGAGGTTGATTTCTCAACTCATTTGCTAATTGCCCCACTTGAACCTCAAGATTTCACAACGAAGTTGCTTGACTTTGAATCATTGTATCGTTCTTAGCCATATACTCCTTCATCAAATTTTCAAGAGAGTTGGTTTGGGTAGTTTGTGGAGGAAATCTTTGTTGTTGTTGTTGATTGGAGAATCCCGGTGGGAAGTTAGGCTTGTTTTGCATTGGTGCATTGTTTGAGTTGTTGCCTTAACTTCCCCAAGAGAAATTTGGATGTTGCTTCCACCCCGGATTATAGGAGTTGGAATATGGATTGTTGCGGTTGGAGTTTTGATTTCCTATATAGCAAATCGAGGCTGGATTGGAAGGGCAACAATCAAATGTGTGACCATCTCCACAATAAACATATGAAATAGTCGATGCTTGTTCCATAGGGGCTGTCGGTGCCATTCTCCCCAAACTTAAATTCTTCAAAATGTAACTCATGGAAGAAACTTGAGCTATCAAAGCTATCAATGCATCTTCTTCATAAATTCCGGCTGTTTTCTTACCAGTTGGTGCTCTTATATTGGACCATTGATAGTTATTGTTGGCAATCCTCTTCAATATCTCATAGGCATCATCATATGATTTAGAAAGAATAGCTCCATTTGCCGAAGCATCTAACACTATGTGAGTAGAGGCATTAAGACCATTGTAGAAAGTCTCCATTTGGATACAATGAGGAATACCATGGTGGGGGCACTTTCTCAAGAACTCCTTGAATCTCTCCCAAGCTTCACATATGGACTCATCCTCCGATTGTTGGAAAGAAATAATCTCATTCCGGTACTTGGCATTTTTTGTACGAGGGAAGTACTTCATCAAAAATTTCTCGGCAAGATCATTCCAAGAAGCAATAGAATCCGGTGGAAGAGTGTTAAGCCATGCTCTAGCTCAATCCCTCAATGAGAAAGGGAATAATTTCAGCCTCAAGGCCTCCTCCGTAACACCTTGGAGCTTGAAAGAGTCACTCACCTCTAAAAATGATCGAAGATGAAGGTGAGGATCTTCAGTGGCTAGCCCGCTAAATTGACCCACCGTTTGCAACATTTGGAACATCACTGGCTTCAACTCGAATTGAGGTGCTTGAATTTCAGACAGAATGATGCCAGGATTAAGGTCATTGAACATTGGGGCAGCATACTCTCGTATGGCTCTCTCTCGGTCATCGGCCATCACAATTACATTGGTAGCCACATTTATATCCTCTTCGGCCATGTTACCTTGATGTTGAGTATGTTGTCCTCTTTGTTCCCTTCTTCCTCTTCTAAATGTGCGTTCCATCTCGAGGTCAAAAGAAGCTAATCCAAAATCTTGTTGCTCGTTCATACACAAAATCAATCTATTAAAGCACAAGAACAACAATCAAGATTAGACAAAATAAAAGAAATAAATTGCAAAGTTATCGATATCACAAAAATTTTAAATTACAATCCCCGGCAACGGCGCCAAAAACTTGTTGGTTGTATATGCAAGTTCACGTAGTCAACAAGTAGTATAATGATGAGTTTTATCGTCTCCACGGGGATTGAAATTAAAATAGTTTTCAAACATCAATTACTAGCAATTTTTAACTAAAGAAATGAGTAATAAGTGGAGTGGATGGTTTGGTTCTACTTCTAAAAATTAAACAAGAATTCAAAAAAAATATTTTCAACAATTTGATGTTCGATTCACAATCAATGGCAGCAAGGAATTTCACAAGATGGATGTTATAGACTTGAATTACTAATTTTCTTTGAATCGGATTTTATTGATCAATGTTAAACGACATTGTTCTCAAGTGAAATGTTCTAAAGTTAACACGAATTCTTTCTTTATACATAGAATTTTTCCAAATGCTATGTTTTACATTCCTTTTTCTAACTAAACATATTCCTATGCCTAATAGAAATTGGAACATCGATGTAATAATCAATTCGTATAGTTATGCAAGACGAACAATATATTCATATATCATTCACAATAATAACCTACAATTGGTTTACACTTGCATAACTCAAGCAATTTCCACTAGACCTAACCCTTCCGGTATTAAATCTAGCTTGTAAAGTCATCATTGCTGGCCAAACAACAACACACTTTAATCATATTCCTAGTTGAATGAACAATAGCACAAATCACCCAACAATACAATAAAGTCTCAATAAAACGATTAAAATCCATTAGAAATTCAAGTCTTTAAGATGTTTAGCTCATGGTTAACTTTGAAAATACAGTCCACAAGGCTAATATATCATCCATAAAAAATCCGAAATGTAATTCCAAAAGAGAACAAGGAAATAAAAGAGTTTAGAAAGAAGAGAGGTCGGCTGTTAGGAGGCCTGATTTTCGAGCTCCTTTCCTCCTCTTTTTCTTCTAGTTGATTCCTTCTTTCTCCCCTTGAAATCTCCGTGAAAAACTGGTGAGAATGGTTGAGTTTTGTCTTCAGTCCAGCTCTCCTGTTCTCCCCTGCGTGCTGTTCTATATCCTCGAACTGCTTGCTGCTTCCTCCCCTTTTTTTTGCCCTATTTTCTCTTGTTGATTTTCTTTTCAAGGCCCACACCTCTTTTCTTCTTTTTGGAAGCCCATTTAATTAGCCCATCTTGACTGCCCAGCTGATTCATTTAATTTTTGCTAGCTTGGCAAATTTAAATTGTCCGGTCAGCAATTTGAACTCACATTTCTGGGTAGAGAAATTGGCTTCCAGCATGCTGCAGCAACTGGGGACTTTCCAGACTTTCTACACTTTCCTCAAATTCAGCTCCAATCCTATTTTTTTTACCCAAAATCAAAGAAAAATTACACATTTAATTTACATGAACTACAAAATAAAATAAAGATCTAATTATGTCATATTATACTAAAACTCACCAAATTCATCACTATTTTCTACATGAATTCAAATTAAAGGGTACAAAAATAACTCTATTATATAGAGTTATCACATTTAATATATGATTCGAAATATAGATATTTTATCGAATATTAATCAAATCATTGAATTCTGAAATTCAAAAAATATATGAAATGTAATAAATATATGATTTGATTTTCTTGAATCATTTTATCAAACCAACTAAAATCTCACGATGTTATCAAACCTATGAAACAATAATATATATATATATATAAATATATATAATTACTTTTTAAAATTTTATTTTCTCGACTAAATTTCCACCCTATAAATTTAATACTATATTTATTTATAGAACTCTTTTAAGATAAATTATTACAATTTCATTGAATAGATTACAACAATCTTCAGAATTTGCTTAATTTTGTTGTTCAACATAAATAAATTCGAATTTTAAGGAATTTTTGTTAACTCATAATATATCAAAAAATAAGAAATAAACATTGGAATATTTGTTAGGAATGGTAAATCATTGTAACTTCATTATATTGTGGAAAATCATTAAGAATTTTCCTAAAATTAAGCTATCTTGCAGTAATCAAAATTATTTTTCGTTTTTTGTCTCTCTCTCTTCTTTCTATATATTTTATCAACATTATCATTAAATATTTTAAGGTCTCTCTTTTTCTTTCTCCCTTCCATTTAATTTTTTTTGTTCTTTCTTGAGAAAATAAATGGTAAGACGTGTATGATAATATGTACATTATTTCAGTTCTCGCCAAAGCCTACACTCTTCAAAAATATTATTTTTTTGGTTTATTTTATTTTTAGATTTTTTATTCATATGTTGCTTTCAATTTATCATAAATATATTTTATTTTCTTAATTATTTATCTTTCTTATTTTTAAACAAAAAGTTCCTCCAACTCTTTTATTTTTTGTTTGATTGTTCTTGCTATTTTCTTTTGAGATCTGCAAATTATTTCGACGTATAACCGCTGTGCAATTTTTCATTAGCTTTCAAAGGATGTTCTATCTAATTTCAAATTTTTATGATATTATTATACTTAATTTGCGACTTGCTTAATATTTTTGTCCTTAATTTAATTGTGTAATTCGCAATTTTTACGTGATCTGTACAAATCTTTATTTTCTTTAATCGGCTGATATCTCTATTTTTAAAAACAATTAATTTGATTCAACCTTCAATAAACCGTGGATATCATGCTTATCAATTTGTGAACGGGAAAAATTATAATAATTCTAATAGAAGAAAAGATAGAAAAATAAAATTATAAAAAATTTCTAATGATTATACGAAAAATAATCATTGAATTACAAATCCACACATTTTACAGTCTATCTTATAACTTGAATTTATTCTTGTATCACAAAATATAAGAAGAAAATACATTTTGTACATCACACAGGTCTCGCACTAGTATACTATGTATTAATATTATAATGATTTTTTCATTTTAGTTGAATTTAAAATACTAAAAAGATTTAAAATAAGTAAATATGGTCATATAAAATGTGGGATATACTGAATTTGAAGTATCCCAACACTATGAAAAAAATAATCAATATAGTTCAATTTGAATTTTTGGAAATTTTTAATTATTAACAGCATTATTTGTTGTTTCATTCGGTTATCCATTTTTTGCCGAAAATGAGAATTCTTTTATTAAAAATAAAATGTATTTCAGCACGCACATGGCCTCCTTCTATGTTCACGGCTGAGGTACTCGAACGTAGAAGTAGAAACCGACTATCAGAGGGTGCTTGTGGCTTTGTTGAATAAGGAGTATGGTCTTGTTGAGTTTGGTACAGTTTTACAGGGCTCTCTTGCTCTTTGTAATAAATTGGGAGTTTCTACGTTTCTTCATTGTAAACTCACCCAGAATACAGTTGCTCATAATCTTTGCTAAAATGGCGTTGTCTCTAGACCACGCTAATATTTGGTAGCCAGGAATCCCGGAGTCTATTTAAACCTTTTGCCTCGGTTCTTGGTTGTTGCCTATATATGAGAATCTCAATATATTCCAAAAAAAAAAATTCATAGGTCCATTTGAAGCCTTATAAACAATATCACTAAAATAGACTAACTTAATATGTTCAATTTTATGAACGTGAAAATAACTAAGGTCAAAATTATCATTTCATTAGTTCAATTAAGAAGGGTATAAAATATTATTTTGTTTTAAAAAGATAAAATACAAAAATAAAGTACATATTTCATCATTTCTATTAAAATAAGACATAAGATGGAGTGTAATAAGAAAATACAGAATCCAACACAGATAATGGTATTGATCAATTGAAATTGGACGTTGAGAAACTGGTAAGTTTAAAAGCGAGGGCGCCCACAGTTTTGGTTTGACGTACAATTTCCCGACATTAGGATTATCATTGTCTAAAACCCCTCCTAATCATCAGGAGAATAGGCTAATCCTCATAATTTTCCGGGATTAGGTATGATTATCTGAGGTTAGCTATCCGTGATGCAAGCGGCGGGTGCACCCAAGAGTGTTGGTGCACTGCGCGCAGCACTATCGGCTTAATAAATGAGGCACTTACAAAGTGGGGACTTGAGATCTTCTTCAATGAAAAATACTTTGAGTCATGAGGAAGATCTCTACCAAGTATGGTTGCAATCCAAGGCTATTAGGCCCTGCGAACGGTGAAGCGAAGTGGTTGCTAAGTTCCTGCGCAAATGCGGGAAAGATGCATTGAAAAGAGGGCTTAAATGAAGGGGTTTTTAGAAACTGTTCAAGTGGAAATTCCCCTAAGGTGTTGGGAGTGCCTCCACCAAATTTCACACAGAGATGTGTCCGTTTGTGTAGGATCCATCGACGAGTTGTAAAGTGTGGCAACGTAGTGGCGCAAGGGAGAGTGCGGCCCATTGCGTAGGCCACCCCCAGTCGAAGGAGTATCGGATGGGGATGAAACTTTACAGACTTCATAATGAGAGCAGAAGCTACCTATGGACTTTATGGAAGTGAATTCAGAATTCAGACGAGGGAGATAGAAATAGTCGCATTCCTTGGCCAAACAATGTCTAGTGGTGGAAAAAGGGAAAATTTATTTATAATAGGGGGGCATGCTCTTCAGGAGCCATGGTGGGCAGTGGCCAGCCCTCGCTGTACTATCGAGTACTAAGCATGCAATTCCCTAGGGGTATGAGGAAGATCTCTAGGGGCCGACTCTAAGCATTAGAAGGGTGCGAAGAGTTTTCGGTCGATTTGGTGATCGATCGGGCAGCATGGGACGGCGAGGTCCATGTTGGGCGCTCTCTTAGACCGTGATGTTTGGATGAGATCCAAAGGTGCCGTGAGATTTAGAAATTTTCGGGCACCGCTCTAGGCCGAGAGAGTCATCGAGTCATACATCCCGAGGCTCGTGAGCTGACTCATGCGTTATAGGTTCTAGCCATGTCGCGAGGGACTATTTGCTTGAGACATACGGTTGCGTGGCAACACCATATTGTGGGTAATTGTGGGCATGTGTCAGCATGCAAGGCAAACATCCCGAGCATCGCGTGGGGGTAATAAGAGATGGCACAATATCTAAGCCAAGGTTTGCAATGTTGCCCGTCTCGGGCGAGACACGAATGAGGGGCCTTAGGTACAGCACCTAGGACACCCCGAGTGCGTGACAGGCACGAGGGATTGTGCTATGGGCGTGCGAGCAACCCTTAGGGACTTGATAGAGCATGAGTGCTCCAAGGCCATCACGAGCTGTGCCGAAAGGACTTGAGAGTGTCGGCAGGGCATAGCAGGCGTGCTAACTAGTTGGGGGTTGATGCTAAGACACGCAAGGCTGTGGCATGGCACCCTTGGCAAACTTGGTCGTTGAGAATAGGTGAGTGCTTGCGCAAGGCATAGCACATGAAAGCGTTCTAATGAGTATGCTAGTAAGCTTGGTGTGCTATAACGAGCAACGAGTCATTATAGGACTCGATGAGGCGAGATGGTCGGATAAAGGCTGCGGAAGTCTTTATGGCCGCACTGGTATTGTTCTGCTGCCTTAAAACTCAACGGCCCGAATAATAAAAGGCCGCAATCCGTTACAATATGTAAAGAAGAAATTTTATCGAATAGTACTTTTGATTAATTAAATTAGGAATTTATTCAAAATGTTTTTCTTATTTTTATCTTATGTATAACTAAAATGTAACTACTTTAAGGATTATTATGTATTTTGTAGATTTTTGTTCAGGGGCATTGCTTTAAAAGCCTTTAAATTTCTATTATATTAGATTAAAAGTCAAAAGAAAAACTAAGTAGGGACTAAAAACATATATAATTACTATCAAAATATTAGAATAATTTCATTTATTTATATCCACTAGATAACATACTATATATTTTATTATGTATAAAAATTATATAATAATTAATTATGTCAATTATATTGATATAAATATTATGAGATTTGATTTTTTATGTTATATTTCATTGTTATTTTTTTAAAGTCATCTTTATTAAATTATAAATTGAACGATTTTTCAAAGTGAATTTTAGATTGTTCCGAACTCAATACAAAATTTTCAACTGACTAAAACCTATTAAGTTGGACCATTAAATTATAATATTATATAAATTAATAGTATAATATTTATACTTTTTTGTGATACCCCAAGTCTCCCACTACTCACTAGCCAAATATAGTTCATGCATTGTTTTCATTTTATAATTTTATTTGCTATTTAAATTTGATGTTTTATATGTATTACGACTCGTATTTAATTATGTTTGGAATGTTACTATTAATTTTTTTAAGGGTTTACAGTATAGGTTGGAACCCCTTGGGCCAAATGTCGAGGAAGAGATTATGTGTCAAGTATTAATAAAATAGGATTACTTGTGACCAGTATATAATGATGATAATAATAATAATAATAATAATAATAATAATAATTAGGTTAAGAAACGTAAAGGAGGTGCTATCCCTTTGTTATTAAAAAAAAAAGAACCTTAGTTCCAAAAAGGGGAAGAGAGAGAGAGAGAGAGAGAGAGAGAGAGAGAGAGAGAGAGAGAGAGAGAGAGAGAGAGAAGGGGCTGGACAGAATTACCGAAACCATGCTCGAAAGGAAATCTTCATTGTTGCAGGTTGATGAACTTGTACTTAATTCATTGGTAATTAACTAATTAAAGTATTCACTTAATGAGGTTATGCTTAAGCTAAGCAGTGGTAATGATTGATTCCATTCACACCATATGCTGAGAAGTTCTATGGCTGCCAATTTAATTAACCTTGGGAGAAATGGTTATATACATGATTTTGTGTGCGTGGATATATGATTAAATAAATTTTGATGAAAGAGCTTATTAATTATGGAAAATTAGTTTAGGGAATTTCTTGGTTTATTTAAGTTTTGTAAGGGTTGTGAAACTAACTATGATATCATGTGTGTGTTTTGAATGTATATTTATATCTACGTAGAGAAGATATATTGAAATTATGCATGCTGCTGGGGAAACTATAATTTCGATCTGAATTTTATAATATCTGATTAAATGTGAAACATGAATGTTTTAGAGTTTTGTCTTATCTTTCTTACCCCACTTAAAGCGTGTCAATGTCATATTTGTAGTGTATAGTAGAGCAAAAATACTAAAGGGTGTCGAAGCTGAAATCTTGATATGTAATTATTAAAATTGTTGCACAAAATGGAAAGTATTGATGATTTAATCAATATAGTGAATTACGTGCTCGATGGACTGAATGACCTAGAAAACAAGTCGGGATGAAGGAAGATTTAACCATCTAAAGGAGAAAGGTAAGTAGAAATCTATTTGCACCTTCAATGCACAGACATAGTACTTGTTTGTATTATTTTAAGGAATATTTGTGACTTGTGCTTCTTGATATTGATAGATATGAATTACGTGGTGTGAATGATTAATTTGGTATTATATAAATATAACATTCACGAGCATGGGCATGTGCATGCATAAGTTGTATATAGTTTGCCTTGCACGCACTATTTGATGAAAAGAAATGAAAAATATAATGTTGATCACTACTATTGTACTAAGGCCGATGGCATGTGAGACATGGATAGGCTTGATTCGTCAGGTCGATGGCATGTGAGAAATGAATAGGTTTTATGTTATGCTGAGTCGGTGGCATGTGAGAGATGGATAGGCTCTATGATATATTGAGTCAGTGGCATATGAGACATGGATAGGCTCGATTTGTTGGGCCGGTGGCATGTGAGACATGGATAGACTCTATAATTATGATGATTTATTGAGTTCACTCTTTCTGGTGCACAGTAGGTGGGTCACGGGCCCCATAAAGATAAAAGATTCTAAAATATGTGTTAGGGTTTCATCAGTATGCATTTTGCGTCTCTTTTAAAGTTTCTATAAACATTTAACTTATCGTACATGCACGATTTCTGCTTACTGGGCTTTAGTTCACCTTTTTTGTGCATTGTAGGTAAGCGTCATGATGATGTGTAAGCTCACAGCTTACCAGGCATGATGCCCGTGCTTCAACAAGCTTTTGGGGATTGGAATACATAAATGACAACCTTTGGGGCTAAACCATGGGCTTACTATGCTTTTGGGGATCTATTTTGTTATTCAGTTTGGACTTGTATAATATTACTCAATTTTTGGCATGTAAATATTGTGTAGTTGTGGTGTATACTTTTGCATCTATTGTGGATTTTGGCTTGGGTGTAAATGAGCATTTGTTTGGGGAATGAATTGTACCTCGTAAATACGTTACATGTGTTCACAGGTGAAAAAAATATGTACATATTTAACCAGGTTAAAAGTAATCTATGTTGTGGGTTATTAGGGTGGGGTGTCGCAGAGTGGTATCAGAGCCGGGTTTATGTTATGTAGATTGTCTATGTAGACGAGTTCAAAACTTGTGGAGCATAACCATGCTGGTAAGTTTTATTTATCTTTGTTTTGTATTATATATTTCATAAGTTATATTGGCCTATCATCTAGGATTGAGTACAGTCGGTGATACAATGGTGAGAACCAGAAGTGAATGTAGTGGGGAAAAAGAGCTCCAGAACAAAATGCATAAGTTGCAGGCACAGATCGCGATGTTCTTATCGAAAGATTGACAGGATTAGTGGAACAACAGTCACAACAAATTCAATAGCTAATCGAACAAAGAAATATTGGTGGACAACAAAGAAATGAGACGAACCAGCCACAACCTAGAGTAGAACAGATAGAGCTGATTGGGAAAATGTTCAAAAAGCTCAACCCGCCAACCTTTGAAAATGCAGTGGATCCCACAACTACAGAAGATTGGCTCAGAACCATAGAAAACATGTTTCTGTACAGCAGAGTACAAGATGAGGAAAATGTGTTGTATGTGTCCTTTTGTTACGGGGGAGTCTAGGATACTGGTGGGACACAATGAAAGCCATTGAGAATGTAGCCACTATGACTTGGAACAGGTTTACAGAACTTTTTAGAAATAAATATTTTACTCCTCCAGTCTGTGTAATGAAAATGAATGAGTTTATATAGTTGAGACAAGGTCCTATGACAGTTACAGACTACATCTCCAAATTTGAGCAGTTGTCAATGTTTGCAGAGCACATGGCTAGTACTGATGCAATGAAAGTAGAAAGGTTTGTAAAAGGGCTGAAGCCAGAGCTTTATAGAGATGTTTGTATGGCTGGTATGTAGGGAGTTACTTACTCACAGGTTGCTGAGAGAGAACTGGTTACTGAGCAAGCTGAATAGAGAATACGTCATGCACAGGAGATTCGACGTTAGTTCACACAAAAACAGGGACAGCGTTGGGTAGAAAATGAAAGGAAGAGGCCACATCAATTTCAGGGTCCAAGACCTAGTTTTCAGTTTAGATAGGGACAAGCACAGGAACAAGGAGATTGAGGCAAGCGTCTGAGAACTAATTAGGATAAAGCACCAGGACCATTACCCCTTTGCTCTAAATGTGGAAAACAACATAGTGATGTCTGTCTTGTGGGTACTAGAACTTGCTATTCATATGGACAACAATGACATATTTCTACTATGTGCCCAAATAAATCGAACCCTATGACACAAGGGAGAGTACCAGCTAGAGTTTTCACCATGACTAGAGAAGATGCTAAGGCAAACATCCCATCTGTCGTAACAGGTAAATTTTCTATCTTTGGTACTTCAACATTCGTATTATATGATTCTGGAGCTACGCATTCATTTGCATCCACTGAGTATGTGAGAAGGTTAGGTAGGGAACCTGTTATAGTAGAGAATGGTTACAGTGTAGTGATTCCCTCTAGAGAGTCGAAACAAATAAATCAAATATTACGAGCATGTATTATCCCGATTGATAGTAGAGAACTTTATGCTAACGTGATTGTACTTAACATGAATGATTATGATATAATTTTGGGGATGGACTGGTTATCCAAATATTATGCTTCCATAGACTGTCAGAAAAAGATAATTACATTTTAACTGCCTGGGGAGGAACCTTTTATCTTTGTGGGAGTAAAGAAGAACTTCAGATTCCCACTAATATCTAATTCAGAGCACAACATTTATTAGAAAATGGTTGTGAAGGTTATTTGATGAGTGATGTGACCACTAAAGAACAACATTGAAAATATGTTAATGAAGTACCGATAATTCAATAATATCCTGAAGTATTTCCAGATGATCTGCCAGGCTTACCACCTGATCGAGAAATTGAATTTTTAATTGATATATACCCAGGGACTGCCCCGATATCAAAATTCCCTTATTGAATGGCACCAACTGAATTGAAAGAACTGAAGATACAATTGTAGGATTTACTAGAGAAAGGTTTTATCAAACCTAGCTTTTCACCTTAGGGTGCACTAATTTTGTTTGTTTGGAAGAAAGATGGCAGTATGAGAATGTGTATAGATTACAGAGAACTAAACAAAGTTATAATCAAGATAAGTATCCTTTGGCTAGAATTGATGATTTATTTGACCAGCTTCAGGGTGCAGCAATATTTTCCAAGATTGATTTGCGATCGGGTTATCATCAGCTGAAAATTAAAGAAGAAGACATTCCATAGACAGCATTCAGTACCAAGTACGGATACTATGAGTTTTTGGTAATGCAGTTTGGTTTAACAAATGCCCCAGCTGCCTTTATGGATCTGATGAATTGAGTATTTAAAGATCTCTTGGATAAGTTTGTTATTGTGTTTATTGATGATATCTTGATCTATTCAAAGACCAAAGAAGAGCATGTTACCCACTTGTGAAAATTTTTAGAAATTTTGAGAGAGAAACAGTTGTATGCTAAGTTCAAGAAATGTGAATTCTGGATAGACCGAGTAGTATTTCTGGGACATGTTGTGTCAGGTGAAGGAATTTCAGTTGACCCAAGTAAAGTTGAAGCAATTAACAATTGGCCACAACCTACAACTCCTTCTAAGATAGTAGCTTTCTAGGTCTAGCCGGGTATTATCACAGATTCATAGAAGGATTCTCAAAAATTACATCTCCATTCATACAGTTGACTATAAAGAATGTAACCTTCCGATGCACAGAAGCCTCTGAGCAAAGTTTTCATGAACTAAAGAAAAGGTTGACATCAGCACATATCATTGCAATTCCATCAGGTAATGAAGGTTTTATGATTTACAGTGATGCTTTGAAGAATGGATTAGGTTGTGTATTAATGCAGAATGGAAAGGTAATAGTGTATGCATCTAGACAGCTGAAAAAATATGAAAAGAATTACCCTACTCATGATTTAGAGCTTGCTGCAGTGGTATTTGCACTTAAATTTTGGATACACTATCTATACGGAGAACGATGTGAGATCTATACTGACCATAAGAGCTTAAAGTATTTCTTCACGCAGAAAGAGTTGAACATGAGGAAACGAAGATGGTTGGAACTAGTGAAAGATTATGATTGTGTTATTGACTATCACCCGGGTAAAGCAAATGTTGTAGCAGATGCATTAAGCAGAAAGTTAACTCATAACATTACTGCATTAGCTTTAATTCAGAGACAAGAGTTTTTGGACTTGCAGAGAATGAACGTCGAAGTTTTGATGCATGGATTAGTGGAAGCAACACTAGCAGCTTTAACTCTTCGACCTATCTTACTTGATAGAATTGAATAGGGACAACACACAGATGAATATCTGGCTAAAGTAAAGGAAAATGTTGCTTCAAGAAAAGCATCAGATTTTCAGGTATCAAAAGAAGGGGTCCTTCAATTCAGAAATCGATTATGTGTACCTAATGTGGATATTTTATGTGAAAATATTATGGCTAAAGCACACTCGGCACCGTATTTCGTACATCCAGGAACTACTAAAATGTACAGAGACTTGAAATTACAATATTGATGGCCAGATATGAAGAGAGATGTCGCTTAGTATATGGAACAGTGTTTGACATGTCAACAAGTAAAGGCAGAACATCAAACAGGAACCTTGCAATAGCAATGGGAGAACATTACCATGAATTTTGTTGTAGGATTACCAAAAACAGTTAAAGGACATGATGTTATTTGGGTGATTGTGGACCGACTTACAAAATCTGCTCACTTTTTTGCAATTTGTTCTATATATTCAATGGATTGATATGCTCAACTATATATACAAGAGATAGTCAGACTTCATGGAGTTCCACTATCTATTGTTTATGATAGGGATTCGAGATTTCTTTCTACCTTTTGCAAGAGTCTACACAAGGCATTAGGAACATAGTTGTCCTTCAGTACTGCATATCATCCTCAATCAGATGGGCAGTCAGAGAGAACAATACAAACATAAGAGGATGTGCTCAGAGCTTGTGTGTTACATTTTCAGGGACAATGGAGCAAATTTTTGCCTTTGATAGAGTTTTCTTATAATAATAGCTATCAGTCAACTATTGGAATGACTCCATATGAAGCATTATATGGTAGAAAATGTCAATCACCAGTACACTGGGATGAGGTTGGTGAACAAAAGCTTTTGGGTCCAGATATGATCATAGAAATGTCAGAAGCTGTAGTACAGATTCGAGAGAGAATGAAAATTGCTCATAGTTGACAGAAAAGTTATGCAGATAAAAGAAGGAGAACATTGGAATTTGCAGTAGGGGATCAGTTGTTTTTGAAAGTTTCTCCGATGAAAGGAATAATGCGGTTTGGTAAGAAAGGAAGGCTCGGTCCGAGGTACATTGGTCCATTTTCTATCATTGAGAGAATTGGTGATGTTGCCTACAAACTTGACCTGCCTGGATCAATGACTCAAATACACAATGTCTTCCATGTGTCTGTGTTGAGAAAGTATGTAGCGAATCCATCTCATATTCTAAACAATGAATCAGTAGAGTTAAAAACAGACTTAAGTTATGAAGAAATGCTTATAGAAATTTTATCACGAGAAGTAAAGCAACTGAGAAATAAGAAAAATTCACTAGTCAAAGTCCTATGGAGAAACCAGTCGATAGAAAAAGCTACTTGAAAAGGAGAAGATGAAATGAATTCGAAATACCCAGAACTCTTCAAGTAAATTTCGAGGATAAAATTTTTATAAGGAGGGGAGGATGTGATACCCCAAGCCTCTCACTACTCACTGGCCAAATATAGTTCATGTATTACATTCATTTGATAATTTTATTTGCTATTTAAATTGTATTTTTATTTGTATTGCGACTCGTATTTAATTATGTTAGCAATGTTACTGTTAAAGTTTTTAAGATTTACAGTATAGGTTGGAACCCCTTGGGCCAAATGTCGAAGGAGCAATTAGATGTCAAGTATTAATAAAATAGGATTACATGTGGCAAGTATATAATAATAATAATAATAATAATAATAATAATAATAATAATAATAATAATAATAATAATAATAATAATAGCAATAATAATAATAATAATAATGATAATCAGGTTAAGAAACGTTGGTGGTGATATCCCTTAGTTATTAAAACAAGAGAACCTTAAAAAAGGGGGAGAGAGAGAGAGAAAAGGGGCTGGACAGAATTGACGAAACCACGCTGGAAAGGAAATTTCCATTGTTGCAGCTAGATGAACTTGTACTTAATTCCTTGGTAATTAACTAATAAAAGTATTCACTTAATGAGGTTTATGCTTAAGCTAAGTAATGGTAATGATTGATTCCATTCACACCATATGCTGAGAAGTTTCATGGCTGTCAATTTAATTAACCTTGGGGGAAATGGTTATATACATGATTTTGTGTGCGTGGATATATAATTAAATTAATTTTGATGAAAGAGCTTATTAATTATGGAAAATTAATTTAGGGAATTTCTTGGTTTAGTTAAGTTTTGTAAGGGTTGTGAAACTAACTATGGTATCATGTGTATGTGTTATGAATGTATATTTATATCTACATATGTAATGAAGTGTTATGAATGTATATTTATATCTACATATGTAATGAAGCTGTTGGAAAACTATAATTTCAATCAGAATTTCATTAATCCAATTAAACGTGAAACATGAATATTTTAGAGTTTTGTCTTAGCTTTCTTACCCCACTTAAAGCGTGTCAATATCGTATTTGTAGTGTATAGTAGAGCAAACATACTAAAGGGTGTCGAAGCTGAAATCTTGATATGTAATTATTATAATTGTTGCACAAAATGGAAAGTGTTGATGATTTAATCAATATAGTGAATTAGGTGCTCGATGGACTGCATGACCTAGAAAACAAGTCGGGATTAAGGAAGATTTAACCATCTAAAGGAGAAAGGTAAATAGAAATCTATTTGCACCTACAATGCACATACATAGTACTTGTTTGTACTATTTTATGGTATATTTGTGACTTGTGCTTCTTGATATTGATAGATATGAATTACGTGGTGTGAATTATTGATTTGGTAGTGTATAAATATAACATTCACGAGCATGAGCATGTGTATGTATAAGTTGTATATAGTTTACGTTGCATGCACTATATGATGAAAAGAAACGAAAAATATAATGTTGACCACTACTAGTGTACCGAGGCAGATGACATGTGAGACATGGATAGGCTTGATTCGTCAGGCCAGTGGCATATGAGACATGGATAGGCTTTATGTTATGTAGAGCTGGTGGCATGTGAAACATAGATAGGCTTGATTCGTCAGGCCGGTATCATGTGAGATATGGATAGGCTCGATGATATATTGAGTCGGTGGCATGTGAGACATGGATAGGCTTGATTTGTCGGGCTGGTGGCATGTGAGACATGGATAGACTCTATGGTTATGATGATTTATTGAGCAAGCTTTTTTTGGTGTATAGTAGGTGGGTCACGGGCCCCATAAAGATAAAAAAAAATTCTAAAATATGTGTTAGGGTTACATTAGTATGCATTTCGCATCTCTTTTAAAGTTTTTGCAAACATTTAACTTATCGTACATGCATGATTTCTGCTTATTGGGCTTTAGCTCACCTAGTTTGCGCATTGTAGGTGAGCGTCATGATGATGTGTAAGCTCACGGCTTACCAGGCATGATGTTGGTGCTTCAACAAGTTTTTGGAGATCGGTGTACATGGATGACGATCTTTGGGGCTAAACCATGGGCATACTATGCTTTTGGGGTTCTATTTTATTGTTCAGTTTGGACTTGTATAATATTACTCAATTTTTGGCATGTAAATATTGTGTAGTTGTGGTGTATACTTTTGCATCTATTGTGGATTTTGGCTTGGATGTAAATGAGCATTTGTTTGGGAAATAAATTGTACCTTATAAATATGTTACAGGTGTTCACAGGTGAAAAACAATACGTACATATTTAACGCGGTTAAAAGTAATCTATGTTGTGGATTATTAGGGTGGGGTGTCGCACTTTTAATCAAATTCATTAAAAAATTAATATCTATTGAAAATTGACCACTTATGTAGAAAGAGTTATTTATTCAAATCCAACACATATATCAAAATAAAAATAAATAATTTAATCCATAAAAAAACACTATATTATATCCTAACAAATTATATATCATACTATAAATATGATTAATTATTTTAAATAAGTAATATTGGTATCAAATTAAAGATCACAAAAAGATGATAAATCTGATATATCATAAGTCAAAAACACATTTTGATGAAAAAGTTATTTGAGCTTTTAAATTTTGGTAAAAAAATAGAAAATATAAGAGAAAAAGGGAATATAGATGTCAATAAATAGTAGATACCCATGTCAAAATAGAAGGATTATTACCATGAATAAATATAATAGAGACACGTGGCGAAAGCATAATTTTCGTTATTTTTCTTTTATGTAAAGAAGGATAAGTGTGAACTAATACTAAAACAATTATTTATAATAGCTTTTCAAATACAACAATAAGTTTATATAATGAAATTTATAATATCTTATACTACCTCCTGTTCACAATAAGTGACGTTTAGTATTTTTAATTTTTTGTACAATAAATGATGTTTTACAATTTTCAAGATGACAATTAATGTTATAATTATCCTTAACTTTTCTTGTAAATGTACTTATATTTCTTTTTACCATTAATCATAAATGGTTCTTCTCTATTAATGAAGGACATAATAAGAACTTAATTTATTTCTTAATATGTGTGAGAAAATCTAAAACAACACTTATTTTAAATTGAAAGACTGTTATTTAAAGTAGGGTATTACGGAAAATATTGTCTTATTATCTTTTTAAAATGTATTAAAACAAGAATGCTCAGTATTTACGGAACATATCTCAATAGAGCGGGCGCTTCATGAAAAATATGCAAGAATTCCACACAGCAGTAGGAAGGATAATAAAGAAAAACAGGACAATAGCAAGATATATAGAATAAATAATTGAGACATTAGAATTTTTATAAGTACTACGAGAAGGAGAGAAACAATATTCTGAGTTTCAAGAAACTAAATTCTTGGTATATTGCTAAGGATGAATTAGAAATAAAGTAAATGAGTTGTTAGAAAAAGGGACAAAACATCTCCTAAATAATGATAGAAATAACCCTTTTAATTTGAGTACTAATTTTTATTTTTATTTTGTAGGATAAGATAAATTAATTAAATTTGAATTGCTTGGAAATATTAATTCAAAAAAATCCCTAAAAATAATTTATGTACATATCTAAACATGCATATAGGAAAGAGTAATGATGAGTTTAATAAGGTTAATGAATGCTATTATGTTCGGACAAAATATAATGAAGCCATTTTAGATTCTTTAGTTGCCCATGATTTTGTTATGAGTTATATCTTATTTAATATATTTGTAATAATAATAAAAATAAGTATTAATTATTTCTTTAGCAAAAAAATGCAAAAAATTATTCGTGACTAATTAAACATGGGTTATTTATTGTAATCTTGAAACTAATTAATAAACTATTGAACCATAGTAGAAAAAAGTATATTGATGTATAATAAAGATAATAAATCAATGAACAATGTTATAACATTGTGGGAAATATTATTAGACCTATAATGGATGTTGTACATTTATTTAGAAAATTAATAAGAAATAAAAATTAAACGAGAAGATTATATTTATATATGGTGTTTCTTGACATAGAACCTCCATATTGGAAAAGGTGTGGTGTAGAATTAAGTTTTTAAGATGTGAAGAAAGATGAAACAAAATATGTAAAAAGATTAGTGAAGATACAAGTTGAATCTTCAAATATTAACCAAAATCAATTTTAAGCTATTACCTATTTTCCTCGATGATTGACGAGATCACTTCACCATTAAAAATATATTCCAAAATTTATATAGTAGATGAGACAAGAGAAGAAGTAATGAGAGGTTGAGTGTTTGGAGAGGAAAATTTTGTTAAATTAGTTCTTTAACTTGTCGGCAATCTCAGAATTAGTTTTTTATCTTTCTTATTTGCTCGAATGTGGTCCTTTTTTAATTAATATTCAAAAAACATTGTCTGATAATTTCATTTATACACCCCATATTCACGTCACATTAGGATTCACATTTTTCTTCCTAATATGTGGTCTATATGGTTAATTTTGATGTGTCTGATGTCATATTATTTATTACGAAGGATATGTCCATTTCACTTACTCTACCACAAAAATGAAAATCCTTACTTAATATGATAATGTGTGGTGCATTTGCAAAACGCAACAAGAATTACAAATTTCAGCTAAAAAAAGTGGTAAATTGAAGAAATTAAATAGTAAGACCAAAATTGTAAAATTAATAGGAAACTAATTCTGGGACAACCCATAAGTTACAGAACTATTTTTGTAATTTTCCTGTTTGGAGAGAGACATATTAGAATCATAAAGTTCATACTATAAGTAGCCTTAAACCTAAGTAATTAAATATTTTGATGTGATTAAATTGAAATTAGAGCATGTTTAAATGATTAATTGATCTTGTGAAGTAAGTGGAACCTTTAAATTATATAATTAGATTTTGTAATTTATTAATTTCATGAATAAGTTAGTCTACAGAATATTCATGATTTTATCTGCAATTATATAATATTATCCGAATTCATGATTTATGTGGAACAATTGAACAAATGCATGATTAAGTTATTTAATATTTTGACCCATGAAATAATTTTACTAAGTTATAATTTGAGCTTAATAAATCTAATTAATTATTAAAGTTCATCGATGTGGCCCGATGCCCAATAGGAGATTAAATCTAGATATTAATACCAGAAATGAACACAAATAGCAGCTAAATTACACACATATGTCAAGGCAAATAAAAATTAGGTTTGGTCAATCCAGGGGACGAGCGCACGACACTATCACTGGAAAAATCACTGGAAGAAAGGCCATCAATCACCGCAGTCGTAATAGTGAAAATTTTGTAGAAATAAGGGTTTTTCAAGTCATATTTTGGTATTTTCCGTTGCTAAACATCACTTAGAGGGTCTCTGTTGCCATGAGAATGTAGCCCATGCTCCGGTGAACAAAAGCCCTCAAGAAATTCTGTCGGACAGCCAACACGTTGCTGACAGTTGTCTTTTTATTACAAAAAAAAGAATGTATATTTTTCCAGCAGCATTGCATTTTGAAATTTTTCAAAATTGATGGTTGATTCATGTTCACTCTCCGAAATTGATGTGGGGTTAAGTACTATTCTCGAACCTCGTCAAAAGCCCAAGGTGCCCAGTCGGATTATGAACTTTCAATCTGCCAATTTTTGCCCGAAGGTACGCGCCTATGCGCAGCGAATCTCACTGGCAGCAATGTGTTCTTTAATAAATTACAGGCAATCAATGGCCGAAATTTGGAAGGAGGAAACCTTACGGCATGCATTGGCCGGTGGAGAGCAATGGTGGAGTCGATTTTTTAGTAGGTACGACATATTAGAGTTTAGGTTTGGGCAATTTTAGGATTTTATCCTTATTTATTTTATTTTATTTATGCATGTTAATTAATTTGTTTTTGGAAATTCATATTTAGTAAAGGTATATTTTAAAATTATATTTTGACCATAGTAAATTATTGTTTAGTCAATTTAGTCATTGTAAAAGTGAAAGTTTAGTTCTTTAACTTTAAAAATTAATAAAGTGCTTGTTTTAAAATCCGATTAACCTCAAAGTTGTGGAAAAACATCACAAACTTGGTACGCTATAGTATTGTGTTGAAATAGTAGGTTGTTCATTTGTACACGTTGCATAGTCCCCTATAACATAACATGGTCAAAGTTCAATTAAAAGTTCATTTTCACATATTTTCTCAAATTTAGTGAAGTGTGTGTGTGTACGCACAATGTGTGAAGTATGTGTGAGTGTGCAATGTGTATAGTATGTTGGTTTTTACAGAGGAAGAAGATTGTAAATCAGAGAGATAGATATTGAGAGACAAACGTCTTTCTTCTTCATTGATAATGCAGGAATTACAATGCTCAAATAGGCAAGTAAAACTAAGCTAGCAGACTCCACTATCCATGTCTAACAAAGCCTAAGATAGTGGTATTAATTCTTAAAAATATTAAACTCCTAAACTCTACCAAACTCGTGCAAACAAACTTTGACAAATTCTTCCTACAAACTAGCTAACAGCATCTGACTTATTCAACTTAAACTTGTACACGTTTGCATCATATTTTAACACTTCCCATTGATTCAAACTTGCACATTCCAATTTTCTCCAAGAAGAACTGATGTTTTTCTTGAGCTAAAGACTTTGTAAACAGATCAGCATTTTGATCATTTGTGCCACATAATTTCAAATTTATTTTCTCCTCGGACACCAACTTTCTTATGAAATGATGTTGCACCTCAATATGCTTAGTCCTTGCATGAAATGTCGGATTCCTTGTCATAGTTATTGCTGACCTTTTGCACACCTAGCTTGGTTGCTCCCTCTTGCTCACAACATAAGTCCTTTAGCAACTTCCTTAGCCAGAAAGCCTGTCTTGCTGCAGCAGCAGCCACATACTCAGCTTCTAATGATGATAAGGCCATTGTATCCTACTTCTTTGAGCTCCATGTAATTGCTCCTGAGCCAAGACTAAATACAGACCCTGAAGTGCTCTTTCTGTCATCCAAACAACCAGCTCAATCACTGTTTATGTAGCCAACCAACTTGAAATCATCAACACCTTCATACATAATTCCAAGATTAATTGTGCCTGCCATATACTTGAGGATTCTTCTTGCAGCTCCTAGGTGTTGCCTTGTTAGAGAGTGTATGTATCTTGACACTACACTAACACAGTGAGATATGTCTGGCCTTGTGTGTGTGAGTTAGTTCAAGCCTCCAATTAGACTCTTAAATGTTTTCTCATCAACCATCTCTGTTATATCCTCTCTCTATAGCTTTTCATTAGCATTCATTGGAGTTCTTGCCACATCACACTTTTCCATTGAGAACTTCTTCAACAGATCATCTGCATACTTTCTCTGATACAGATATATACCATTTTCTCCTTGCCTTACTTCTAGACCCAGGAAATACTGAAGCATTCCTAATTCTGTCATTTCAAACTCTCCCATCATTGAGAATTTGAACTCATCCAACAACTTCTGTGACGAGCAAAAATATATTATATCATCAACATACAAGCACACAACTATGAACTCATGCATACCTTGTTTCTTGACATACAGAGTTGGCTCATTTTCACTCCTTTCAAACTGATTCTTGAGGAAGAAAGACTCAATTCTACTACACCAGGCTCTTGGCGTCTGTTTCAACCCATATAGAGCCTTCTTCAACTTGTATACTTTGCTTTCTTGTCCATCCTTAGCAAAGCCTTGTGGTTGCTCCAAAAACACTTCATCTTGCAACTCTCCATTGAGGAAAGTTGATTTCACATCAAGCTGAAAGACAGGTAGCTTCCATTGTGCAACAAGAGCCAAGACAATTCTCATTGTTTCAAACCTCGCAAAAGGTCAGAAGGTCTCCTCAAAATCGATTCCTTCTTGTTGAGCATATCCTTTTGCCACCAGCCGGGCTTTAGTTGTCATCTTTGCTGTATTTGGTCCTAAAACCCCACTCTAGGCCAATTACATTCTTCCCTTGAGGAAACTCCATCAACTGCCAGGTTTCATTCTTCTGAATAGCTCTCATTTCCTCCTTCATAGCTACTTGTCATTCATCCTCATTATGTGCTTCATCAAAGCTGGTTAGATCAATAGCAAGTAGTGCAAAGTCACAGTTTTCATAAATATCTGCAAGGGACCTGAGCCTGATTGGCGTGGAGCCATTTGATGAGCTTGAGGAGCTCTGGATTGATGGGCTTGAGGACGAAGAGCTACTGTGACTTGCTGGTGTAGTAGGTGGACTAGGTGAGTCTTGACTGTTGTCTGTCATGGTCGGCTCCTCCCCTAAGCCATCAAAGGTGATTGCTCTGCCTTCACCATTCTTTTTTTTGCTCCCAATTCCAGCCTGCATCCTCATTAAACACAACATTCCTGCTAACAATGATCTTTCCACTCACAGGGTTAGATAGCTTATATGTCTTGGATTGAACAGCATATCCAACAAACACACACTTCTCAGCTTTATCATCTAGTTTGGATCTTAAATTTACCAAAGCATAAGCTATACAACCAAAGATTCTCAAGTGACTTAAAGATGGCTTCTTTTCTCTCCAAGCTTCAAATGGAGTCATGTTCATGACAGCTTTTGTTGGAGAGACGTTGAGGATGTACACAGCTATAGTCACTCTCCACCATGATATGTTCTCAAGGCTTTCACATAGTTTCTTGATTGTTTTTCCACCATTGCCTTGAATTTCTTGAAATTCTCAAAGGCTTCTAAGTTTGCCTTCAAGAAATACACCTAATTCATTCTACTATAGTCATCTGTAATAAGTAAAAAGTACTTGCTTCCTTCAAGTGACTCAGTTTGCATTGGTCGACACAAGTCAGCATAAAGGAGCTCCAGACAATTACTTGATCTCCAAGCCTTGCCACTTGGAAATGAACTTTTTGATTGCTTCCATACACACAGCTTTCACACAGCTCGAGATCACCTATCTTGGGGAGCCCCTGCACCATCTCTTTTGAGCTGGGGAGCCTCAATCCTTGCACATTTATGTGCCTATATCTCAAATACCACAGTTTTGTATCATCATTTTCTTTGACTATCAATGTCCTACACATGTTGCCAGACGGATCCAAAGGAAACATTATGTTTCTTCCCATGGAGATTTTCACCACAACCTACTTGGCTTTATCACATATTAGGCATGCTTCATTCTCAAATAGTACAGAATATCCACAATTCAACAACTGACCCACACTTAGTAGATTGTGAGCCAAGTTTGGTACATATTGCACATCAAAAAGGAGCTTAGTGTTACCTTGCTCAGTTTTGATTGCAATTGTACCTCTTCCTTCAACTTCAAGTTGTTTTCCGTCTCCTAGCCTGACTTTGCTCTTCTATGACTCATTCAGTTCTTTGAACATGGACCTTTCACTTGATATATGGTTAGAGCAACCACTGTCAATGTACCAAACTCCTTCTGCATCATTTCCAGATGCATTTTGTGCCAAGAATAGCTTATGTTCTCGCTCCACAAATTTGATTTCTAATCACCCTTTTGTTCATCCACTTCTTTCTTCTAACAACTTGCTTCTTTGTGACTAGGCTTCTTGTAGTAGTAATATTTGATTGGGCCTTTGTAGGATTGAGAAGATTGCTCCCTTCTCTCTCCTCCTTGCCCTCTTCCACGTCCTCTGCCTCTTGATCCACCTCTTCTTCTTCCTCTTCCACTAGATTGCCCTGATCTCTCCTTGTTGGAGGATTCTCCTTTAACCTGGAAAGCCTTTTTTTTCTTCTTCTCATTGTTTCTGTTAAGCCTTTCTTCGTGAGCTTGTAATGACCCTCGTTAGCTCATCAAAGGTGTATTATGTCATATTCGTTGACTCTTCTATGGCCGCCAATACATGATTATACTTGCTCATGAGACTTCTTATAACTTTTCCAACCATATGTTCATTGGTCATGGTTTTTCCATATGACCTCATCTGTTACACCACACTGGATACACGTGACAAGTAATCTTGGACAGATTCTTTGTCCTTCATGTGGGTTGTTTCAAACTGCCCTCCTCAGTGATCGCAACCTCACTGTGATCACTTTCTTGTCACCAAGATATTCCTGCTTTAGAGTATCCCACGCCATCATTGATGTGGTTGCAGAGGTAATCCTTGGAAAGATTTCATCATCCAAGGTATGTTGGATCATAATCAAAGCCTTGGAATTCTTCTTTCTCTTCTCTCTCAATTGCTGATCTGGCTCCTCAGGTTGTGTGTCTTCAAATCCATTTTCAAAAAACCCCCCATAGTTCTTGAGACTTGAACAATGTTTACATTTTCATGCTCCAGAATTGATAGTTGATGCCCTTGAAGATTGGCAATTGATGAGAGATGTTTCTTACTCCGTTATTCTGCATTATGAACAACCTTTCACTCTTTAACCCGTGTTTACCCTTGTGTTTGAGTGCTCACTCTTTTCACTCAGAATTCCCTAAATATGAACCCAGATAAATGTGTTTGCTCTGATACCAAAATGTTGGTTTAACAGAGAAAAAAGATTGTAAATTAGAGAGACAAACGTATTTCTTCTTAATTGATAATGCAGGAATTACAATGCTTAAATAGGAAAATAAAACTTAGTAGACTCCACTATCCACGTCTAACAAAGCCTAAGATAGTGGTATTAATTCTGAAACAAATTCAACTATTAAACTCTAGCAAACTTGTGCAAACAAACTTTGACAAATTCTTCCTACAAACTAGCTAACAGCATCTGATTTATTCAACTAAAACTTGTACGCGTTTGAATCATATTTTGACATAGTATGTGTGTGCAATGTGTATAGTTTGTGCATGTAATGTGAAAAGTGTGTTTAGAATTTGGTATGTGTGTGCAAAATTATTAGAGTGTGTGTGCACAATATATGTAGTGTGTGTGTTTAGAATGTGTATTGTATGCGCGCAATGTGTTTAGTTTGTGTGCTCGTAATTGTGTGGTGTATGCGAGCAATGTATGTAGTGTGTGCATTATGTGTAGTGTGCACACGCAAAATGTGGAGTGTGTGTGTACAATGTAAGTATTGTGTGTACTCTCAATGTGTGAAATGTGTGTGCATGCACAATATTTGATGAGTGTGTGTGCATGCAATGTGTGTGTAAGCACACAATGTGTGTAGTATGCACATAATGTTTGCAATGGTTATGTGCGCAATGTGTATAGTGTGTCTACTTGCATTTGTGTAGTGCGTAAGCGTGTGCGGGTAATTTGTATAGTACATGTGTGAGTAATGTGAGCAATGTGTGTAGCATGGTGTGTGTACAATGTGTTTATGCAAGCAGTGTGTGTAGTGCGTGTGCATGTGAATGCCCATGAGTAATGCATGCAATATGTGTTGTGTGTGTACAATGTGTAGTAATGCAGGTGGTATACGCTCACTTAATGTGTGTATTGTATGAGTGCAATGTTTGTAATGTGTGTGCGTGCAATGTGTGCAGTGTATCTAGTGTGTGTTAATTTTGCACACAATGTATGAAGTATATTAGCGCACGCAGTGTGTGTGCACAATGTGTGTTATGTGTGGTTGTGCATGTGTGTGTGAGTGAAATGTGTGTAGTGCGTGCACACGTAATGTGTGAAATATGTGTGTGCGAGCAATGTTTGTAGTATGCGCATGCACGCAATATATAGTGTGTGCTCGCGCAATATATAAGTGTGTGCGTGCTCAATGTGTGAAGTGTGAGAGCGCTCAATGTGTGAATTATGTGTGCATTCTCAATGAGCATAGTATTTCTGCTCGCAATTAGTGTAATGTGTGTGTATGACCTATTATACATTTATAAATTCTTGATTACTTTAAACATATATTTTTGGATTTATTTAAATTTTATTAATTATGTCAAACTTATTATTTTAAGCTTATCATGATTTTTAAATAAATTTTAGGCAATGCATTATTGTAAACTTGAAATTATAAATATATAAATATATATAAAACAAAATGCAAAAATTCCTGTAAAACGGTTGCACGTGTGACACGATTTAAGTTATTACTTGTCTAACTATAAAGTATTACTTGTTTGTATCAAGTATCACTATTTTTTTAAGTGTATTACTGTTGATTAGTTACCTTAAAAAATAGTGATATTTTATAGTTCAACAAGTAATACTTTATAATTACAAAAGTAATATCTTAAATCGTGTCACACGTGCAACCGTTTCACAGGAGACCCACTCAAAACAAAAATGTATAGTAATGACAATCTCACATTTCTTGGTATGTATACAGATATTAGTCATGATATATTCATTTATATTACTATAAATAAAAAATCTTCAGTTCTAATAATATTTTTTACTATTATGTGAAAATGTGTGATAATACAAGAATTTGGAAAGATAAAAAGATAGAGAATTTTGTTACTGTGATGGTTGGAAAGAAGAAAAGAAAAAATAAATATGAACATAACAGTATTAATTTGTATGTATTTCTTAAATGCAAATAGAAATTGCCTGCTATATGACCATATTTACGACGTATTTTTCACATTAGAGTTCTATGATTTTTTATGCTTGAAAATTTAAAAGATTGTGTTTTTTTATCATATATTATGAAAAAAAATAGGCAAGCATGATTATAAATAATTTTATGTAATTCTTGTGTTGTATATATACAATCATATCGATAATATAATTTTGAAAGTAACTTAATATATATTAATTAAATAAATAATGGAAAAAAATAAATAGATAGATTATATATATCTACACTACAATTATACTCATACTATTTAATAAATGAGAAGAGGTTAGCAGGTCTTGTGATACATCTGCTACCAAAAGAGCAGGCAGAAATTTTTACGAGAATACAAATACAATTAAAGCACATTAGCAGCAGCAGCAGCAGCTTTAATCAAAGACTTGCTAACGAACATCAGTTCCATTAAGAACATAAACTTCTTTCTACACTAACAAAAATTTACAAAAACATCGCTGTCGGTCCATCGCTCGACCATTCCAAGCAACTTATGGAAAGGAAGAGTGCAATACTAATAAATAAGATGATAAAACATATCTTAATTTGGATGAGAGAGAGACAAAGAGATTATTTACATGTCAACCATGAGCATGCAACCTGGGACAAATCCACGTCCCAAGAAAAACTACTGAGAAGATTATAGCAATATGTATGCCGACAGCACACACTTTTGAAAAACCTGAACCCCGACGACCAGGAAATGCTCCTTGTAACACAAACGAGGTCATTTTTACACTGCCATTTTGTCCATTTTCCCCGGTTGTTGGATAACATTTTTTAGCCGTCCCCTTATTCTGATCCACACTTTCCGACTCCTCAGAGGAAGTTCTATCAGTATCTTGAGTCGCCTGTGTCTTTAGCAGATATGGGCCACGAATGAGGAAAAAGTACATCAAAATTCATTTTAAGATTTACATAAAAAGGGGGTTTTGCCTAGTTACCGAAAAACCCAATGAAGTTTGGTTTCTTACAATACCCCAAGCGGGTGGTACAAACAACCCCCTAAGGTTTGTATCATTCTATAAATACCCAATTCAATTGGTGCAATTTTCGAGGACATAAACTTCACCGGGCTTTTCTTTAATTAGGCTAAACCTCAAGGGTAATCTTTGATATTGTCCCCAAAAAGGGATACATGGAACTCACCTGTGTACTAAGTGGGGGTGCATTTTCTTCACTGTCAGATCTATCGTGGTATATGGACTTTGGTGCATATCCCATCGCAAGATGCATTCTCCTTGGAGCAACTCCCTGGCCAGATATATTCGTCGAACTGGGACGATCTTGGTGCTGACGAGGTCGAATCTTGATTCCAGTTTCACTAACAGGATTACTGTCATCTTTAATTGGATTGGGATTATAAAATGTCTCAAGTGGTTTATGGCATGATCCTCTAACTGCATTGACCGATGAGTGAACTTCTTCAACACCATAATGGGAACTGGAATGATCGGTAGATGGCACTCGAGAAAAACTTGGAGATATCTGCCCCTGCAGGGAGTGAACAATATATTGAGCATCAGAGGATTAGGAATTAGTATACAAAAAAGGAGTTACGTGTAACAATCAGAAATATGGATAAGCTAGATGCTAAATAGTACTCCCTCCGTCCCAAAATAAAATAAAAAAGGTCCTATTTGGACAAAGGTACAACTTTTTTTTTTTTTTTTTTGTCGATTTGACGATTATACAACTACTTAAAACCCATAATTCGCACTTATACGACTTTTCTGATTCGTTGATTAGACTTATTCAATCATATATAAAATTTCAATTATTTGCTTTGACTGCTGAAACAATACCTTTATTTTCGAAACAGGGCACTTTTTTTTGTTTTTTGGACAACAAAGGTTTTGGAAACAGGACTCTTTTTCTGGGACGGAGGAGTAATATATTTTAAAGACAAAACTATAATGCTAGATATGTGGTTTTACTTCTACTTGAACCATTTTTATGTGAAGTTGTCAATCATTTACCTCTGGAACATTAAAGCAGCTAGGAATAAAGCTCTGGTTTGGGATATCATAGGTCTTGTGGCCAGTTGACCCTTGATGGAAGCAGTATTCAGGGTTTTGAAGGCCTTGCAATAACTCTGAGAGGGATGCATCCGGTTCAGACGTCCCATCTTGAAAATGCATTTCACTTCTTTCATTGCCAAAGTCAGCAGAAAAGGGTGAACCCAAAGAAGCTCCCAAATTAGCAAGATCGTTCCATTGATATGCACCTAATGCCTTGTAATCAAATTGATTGTATGCGGCTTCTTCAGACACTGAAATTTCTTTTGATGGCAAAGACTCCTGATGAATATAACAATATGCAAAAGCTTAGAAATGGAGTTTGCAGTTAAATAATATTTAAAATTCACAGCACAAATAAGAATGTTAGCCAACAAAAATCAGATAATCATCTCTAACCTCTGTTCCGGTTTCTTCTCCAGAATGTCCAATTCCATCAGAAGCACAACTTTCAACAGGCGCTAAGCTAGCAGGAGTCAAAAAATCTGCCTGATCTGCTCCTGAGTGATCAATTCCATCAGACGCACAGCTTTCAACAGGTGCTAGGTTAGCAGGAGTCAGAAAGTCGGCCTGATCAGTCCACCACTTCTTTATGTCCTCTGGTTCCTTAACCATTTGCACATCCAGCATTGCAGGTTCTCGAAACAGATCGGAGGATACATCATCTGGAGTTGATTTATTAGTAGAAGGAACCGATGCAGTAGGTTCAGCTTCATTGTATTTAGAATTCTCAAGCGTCTCATCAGCCTTGTGGAACAGGCGGCAAAGGACATAGTCTCCCTGGAGTATTGGAAACAGAATATTGGTTAGCATAATGCCAAGTAGAAAGTGGGGTCTCAATCAAAAGGCGTAGGAGTCATCACTAGGAAAAAAAATTACATTGCCTTGATTATCATTTACCCAGATATTATATAGCAATTCTTTTGACAATGAGCCCAAAAAAGTTTATCCAGCACTGTAGGGCCCAGTAGATAAATTAAGGTTGCGTTTGGATAGAGGGGTTTGAAATGTAATTGAATTTAGTGGATTTCAAATCCAAATTAAAGTTATTTTTTAAATCCACCCAAATCCATCAAGAACTAGTTCAAAATGAAAGTGATGGCTTGCAAACCCATATCAGTTCATCCAAACCACCATTAAAGGATTTGCTACTGTGGATTTCAAATACATCCTCAACTCCTGCAATTCGAACACACCTAAATGTATTGTGGTTGATTCCCTACCTCTTTCTCAGTTTCTCCGTTTCTCCTAACCCTTCAACGAGGCCTGAAGACCATCAACTCCCACTTCAAACTAGGACACTCTAGAAAACCTTGCCATTATGATGCACAGGAAGTAGATATTTATAACATATATTCTATTAAGTAGATATATGTCAACATTTTCTGTAATATGTAATGTATCGTGAGTACCACTTATCTGCACTTGTGACAAAGGCTAGCTGTTGAGTATAAAGGGGGGGAAAATAAAAAACATGATTAATTATCACCTATGAGACGAAATTATGCAATGAATGGATTTATCATGAAATCGGACAAGAATTATTAAAGCTGTCATAAAGAGTAAATATTCCTGGTAGACTGCTAGAATAACGTCAGGAAACTGATTGAAATGAAACCAACCTAGATCACATAAGGGTATGATAGATAAATTTTCTGGGGGTTTAATTTTGACTAAGCAAAGTGAAAGAGGATTGAAGCAAATCACAGCGAATACTAAAATTGTGTGATCTACTTGGACACTTCTTTTTTTTATAAATGCCTTATGAATATGATCCATAAAAATACAATTTTTTTAAAAAAAACAGAACAGTCAACAGTGTTTTCATCAACATCCCAGAATGAAGCTTGGATTATGGACCTTTTGTCATAGATTTTTCCCCTGGTATTCCAATGAATCAACGATAAAGGCTGTGAAAAACTAGAATATTATTATACTGTAATAACTGACTAATTTAGATTAACATAAACCAAAAAGTCACAGGCATATCCCTTTACATTAATCTGGCGGGTAGCAGATGTTGAAACTCCAGCAGATTCCAATCATCCATATAGCATGCTTTTGATTCCTCTCAATTATGAAAGATGGTAGAGAATTCCCAACATCAGTTGACGTCAGGGATGCAAGTGGGATACCAGCTCATCCTTTCAGTTGCACCAATGATTTTCAGTCTGAGTACGAGGCCAACAGTAGGTGCATTTAGTAAGAAGTTCTATAGGAACTGGATGGACTCCAAAAGGTAATGGAGGCATGCAATCCAATCAAAAAAACAAAACCTTTTGGGGGTGTCTGGTTGATTTATTTCATCGTTCTTTGTTTATCCAGATAATACACAGGAAGCGACATTAAATGATCTTTCAAATTTGGTCAAGACCAATGGGCTCTTAACATGCTTAAGTTTCTCACTTTTTTATACTACTTGCTTCTTCCTTTGTTTGGAGCATCCACGAGCTACATTTTCAAGAACTTTTAAATGGAAACTTCAAACTTTTATCTACTCCACGCATCATGTGCCTTGGTCTCACAAGCTTCTTGTCAGCGAGCCATGTGCTATATTTTTCCTATGCCCTTAATATCTCTTGATCTTAAACATCCTTCATTCCTACTGAAAAGGGTTCTTTTTTCTCTAGAATTCTATATTATTGGACAGTGTTAGATTATTTTTAGTTGATTCACAGAGTGGTAGTTTAAGTGAATATCACAACATTTCTCCACAAGCTGTCTCAAAATCAAGGTAAATAGAATATGTGTATCTACACTCAAGGGCTAGCAATCACATTAGGTAAAAAAACCACCAATGTCCGTTGGGTTAGCCATCAAAGAAAATCATTGAATGGGACGGTTTGTTGTCATGTGATTCCAGATTACCAGCAAAAGCAAGAAGTCAATTCCTCATTCACTTAATGAGTATTAATTTATTTCGAATATTTACCGTATACCCACTCTGAAATGTATTTTGAGTAATATTCTGCTTAGGAAACAGAAAGTTATAATATTCAATTAAAGGACAACCACCTTTCTATAAGATGGTGAGATTGACATGATAGCAAGGGATCTAATGAGAAGAAATAGAATGCTTCCTGCTCAACGTTCAAATTAATCCACCAAATGCCTAGAGACATGCTATAAAGATCCAACGTGGCTATAGCATTTAGTATTTGGACATCTTATCTCTGGAGGGTTGGCGTTATTGTGAAATTTCAGCACTGCATCATCCACCGGCCAAACCAAATTTGGGCACTCAATTAACGAAATGAAAGAATCTGTTTTATAGTCTATTGCACCCGTTAAACCACTAAGTACTCATTTGAAATGAGTTCAAAAATGATAGAATGAACTATTTCACAAATTTGGAGGATTGTTATATACTCTATTGTGCCCGCCCAACCTGTGTACTAGAGCATAAAAGCTATTTTGTAATTACAAAAGGAAAATGAAAGAATGAATTAGCACCAAAGATAGCGTAGAACTACGCTCATAAATTTGAAGAACATGAACAAATAAATGGTGCAGCTTAAAGATCTAACTACACCACCGACATAACGATTGTCAATTAATAATGAAAATTTGTCAGAATCTATCTTAGTAGAAGCAATCGAGAAAGTTATGTCAAAAGACACATTATCTTAACAAAGTCGAACAAGAGGAAGTGGGATTTCATCTCGCGAAAAGGCTTACAAAGGAGACTTTTCAAAAAATATAAATGGATGATGAAAGCCAATAAACAGGAGTGGTGACTGGTGAGTTACAGAAGTGGACAGTGAACTTATCTACTGATGAGAAGCAGAACTCCTTGAGAGAGAGTTTGACTAAGATATTTACCAAAATGCTTAAGTTCTCCAGGTCAGACGGTTGAGTTGTTCAACTGACAACCAATTGTTTCGTGATTACAAAAAAAGAATTCTGTTGCTTAAAGGATACGATCAATTTTGGTTTGTTATATTCTATTTCTAGTAATTAGAAACACATTCTATTTGACTAGAGACACCAATGATCGAAAAATCACATCTAGATTCGTGTTTTCATAGAAGAATGCTGCTTTCACCTGGATATCAAAGAACCATTTGAAACACACAGATATTTCATAAATATTTTAATAACTGATTCAAAGAATTGACTCTTCTAAAAAAAATTACAAAGCCTATAAGTGGCAACAATTTATCTCACAGACAACCAAGGCAAGATGCCAAACACTAAATCATTCACAAATATCATAGTGACAGAAGATGGCTTTCTGATGACCAACATAGACTGACATCAGGATGAATTAGCAACTTGAGAAATCACAGGAAATAATGAGAGATGCTAAACACCAACATTGACAAATATCATAGTTACAGAGAACTTTCTGATGACCCAACATAGATTGACATCAGACTGAATTAGCATTTTTTATTGCCAAAATTTTTACACATACAACGGGATAAGTTCATCTTTTTATGAAACCGGAAAATAATGAGTGTGCATGTGGATATGTTTGTGTGCATATTTGTTGTGTTTGTATGAGTCTGTAGGTAAGAGATGAAGAGAGGAAGGAAATAACTATTGACCTGTCCAGAGCCAGTGCCATCCAGATCTGGTTCTGTGGCGCGATACTCATGCATTACCCAATTTGTTCGTTCGCCCTTGGGAGCACGACCCCTATAGAAGACTAGAGTCTTCTTCAAGCCAATTATATGGGAATGGGAGCGACCTGAGGATGATCTGCACGATTTTATAGTCCGATCCTTGCCTGTGGCTTTCCAATAACCAGCTTCTGTAGCCCGATTAGAACGATACCCATTTGGGTACTTTTTATCACGTGGGCAAAAGAAGAACCATTCTGGGTCATTGGACTTTATAACAGAGAGCGCTAGACAAAATCAAGAAAATGAGTAAGGTATAAATTTCCACATAGGAAAAAATAAAGAAAGAACCAAAAAAAGAAAAAAAAAAGAAGATGTGCATAATGAATCTAGTATTCCACCGTCCACATATACAGAATTATAATCCATAAAGGACCTTAATATAATCCAATTGGCCCTCACTTAAATGTATTATGCTATTCAAATGTGCTTCTTCTTCCACATCAGATTATTTAGAAACCGAGTGTGAATAAATAAAACTAGAAAGCAAATCTGGATTCTGGAGGCACAATACATATCTTACTTGAGGCTATAAAAAATAAATGATCCTTCTTTTAGCGTGCTACTTTAGAACCTGAAGTGTAGCAGATCGTATCCTTTAAAAAAAACACTAACATGAATTCTCAAATAGACCGCTGCTTCAACTCCATCTCACATGTCTCATAGGGAATAAGTGTTTTTAATCTCTTGAACTGTCATAGCGGTTTCAAGGGAGTTATCAAGGCATGTGTTAAGATAATTTGTCCCAGTAAACATGCATGGGTAGCTCTTATTCTCATTTCCAGAACACACCAAATATATATTGTAGGAGCTAAGCATCCCAGATTTGCTAGTTGCAAAGCAGCAGCAGAAGATACACTGGTATGCTCCATAGCATATTATCAATCTCCTAGGTGATTGCCCTGGGCCTCATTCCCAAACCTTCTAAGAACTACTCCTCCTAAAGTTGTAATCTAGAAAGAAGGTAGATGTGTAAGTGTCTATAAAATATAAATTAACACGTCACATTCTCATCCTATAAAAGTGATCACGCCATATAGTTCTGCTATAGATATAAGAGATGCCATGATTGTCTAATCACTTGTAGTCTTGTACTAGACCCTACAAGATAAATCCTAGTCCTGACAAAAGCCCGTCCCTCCTAAGGGCGTGTCTCTTTGGACTTTAGCGCGTAAGTGGAAATCTGGAGTCTAAAATCCTTGGCTGCAAAAATCCTATAAGCCTATGGATATATGCATGTTTCTTTTGGGATTATATAGGGGAGGACTGTTACCATACATGTCAAATCAATGTTGGAGTTGGCGTTGGTGTATCATTAAATGATGAGAAGTGATGGGTAATGATTAGTTTTATAGTGTTATGATGTTGTAATATTAGTGTAGGATTGCAAAATCCAATAGGGTTGCAGAATCCAAATGGGAAAGTCATGGAAGAAAAATGCACCAAATCACAAAGTCCAAAGTCCATCCAGGTTAAACCCAAAAGAAACAAAGCCTAAGGTATTGGCATGACTAACTACCCTCATGTGCACGCTCATCAATCACACAAATGTGACCAGTAGAAAACTCCACAGCATAAATTTGGCAAGAGAAGAAAAGAAATTATCTATGGATGAATATGACTTGAAAAGAGAAATTAGTAATTGTTCTCCCACATTCCAGGCCTAATACATTATTAGCGGTATAAATTATCAATCAACCGATTGGACCTTCCAGTGGTTAAAAAGGCGTGCCTAGGTGCTAGGCGCCAAGATACAGACCTTCCCCACCTCTACACCCCCAAGGCGAGGCGCCACCTAAGCGCGCGCCTCAAGCGCCTTACTGTGAGGCGCAGGCGACAAAAAGGAGCGCCTCGCCCAGCTTCTTTTTAAAAAAAATAAAAAAATTATATATTCTTCCCTAACATCAGAAGTCATTAGTTCAACAAATACCAGCGCCTCTCTTCTTCTAAAAGTTCTCTTATTAAGGCTTAAACCCTAATTTCTTAAATCCATCATTCCATCCCAAACCTTTACTACCCCCACTCCCGCGACTGCCCCCCCATCAACCGGCGACCGGCAGCAACATATGGATGGATACAACTCCAATGATAATCCACAATTTGACATGAACTATAATGATGATGAGTAGTGCCTTAGTGCCTTAATGATGATGCTTGGTTACAACTATTATGTTTTGGACTTCTATATTTAATCATGTTTTAGTGAATTTATTATGTTTTATTATGGTGAAATGTTTTTATACGTATCTACATGTTTTTTTAGTTTGGGCGCCTCGCCTCACGCCTCGTGCCTAGGCAATGAAACAGGTTTGCGCCTTACACCTTTTAAAACACCGGGACCTTCATCTTTAGAATAATAAAACTTTCATCAACTATCTGCAAATTGCTTTTAGTGTACTAAATCTACACTGATTACATTGGTCCATTACCTTTATAATCAAATCAATCTACAGTGTATAATAGGGAGAAATACAGTTTATGAAACAAATCAAAACAAAATAATTGTTTTGGTTCAAATTTGGGCATGTGAATATCTCACTCGAATGAATTGTGACCTAATAATCCCAAATTACAATTCAATCATTATATATTTTAATTTGGACTTCTTGATGTTTAATTTCTTTTATTCTAGAATTTAAAGTCTACTTTTATGTGTCAAATATATTACAATATATGAAGATTATGCATGGATGATTTTAATTTATGGAGTATCAGAATATTGATCATAGGTTATAATCGTTTCTATCAATCTTCAAATTTAGTTGAATATGGTGATAGTGAAACATTTGATAAAGTACTAATAATAATAACTTATAACATTAAAAACAATTAAAGGCTATCAAGCTTATGGGATAGCCAGTAGCTCTAAGTCCACAAATTTAATAATCTAACAGAGTAATAATTCAGATTTGATGCATTAGCAACCAGTGACAGTGACAGAAACTGAATTATTAGAGTGTTTTGTAGATGGCACAAGGTTGACTACGTAACATTCACTGTCCATAAACACATAAACACGCACACATAACCACAAATGGTCCATTATATGACAAGTGCAGCATCTAGAGCTTTCTTTTTTTTCAAAAGACGATCACATGACTCAAACCCACGACCCAACTGGGTAGGTGAAGCATCTTACCAACAAGACGAGCTTCATCGTCCAGAATCTAGAGGACTTAGTAGAAAGTAAATACACAAGAAGACGAAATAAACATACCAGGGAGATCCCATGGCTCCCATTTACAGACATCCACTTCGAGAATGACATCAACGACGGAATGATGGCCATTGATCTTGTGCCTCAAATAATGGTTTACAAGCTCTTCATCGGTCGGCCGGAAGCGGAATCCCTTCGGCAAAGTCTCCAATTTCACCGTGTTCCCGCACGAACCCATCAACCAACAGAAACTGCCCCCTAATAGAAGTTAAAAAAATCCCCCAATTTAAAGCCCACCAAACACAAGCAACGGTGAAATTACTCGACCCAGAAAAAATGCTCCTGCCACATCCCAACAACTTTATGCAGGCAGAGAAACAAAAGACGGAGAAAATCTCCTCGAGCTCCACTCCGCCTCACTAGGTCTAATCCGATTTACTTTTAGTGCACTTTTTCTCCTTTTCTTCTCTTTCACGTGCTTGCCAACTCCAAAAGCTCAGAAACCCAAACAGGTTGCCCCACAAAAATCGTAAAATCAAATCCCCTGCAAACTCTCACCCCCTTTCCCTATATTCATACACTTTGCGCTCCTTTCTTACAAAATTTCTATGGAAGCTTCAAATAATTGGAAGTGGTGTTTAAGGACAGGAGATTGTTTTTCCAGAAGAGCGTACTGACTCAATAATTGTGATATTTGGACGTTTCTAAATCAATTACATAACAAATCATAAAATTCAGTGCGCCTCCCTGACTTTTCCTTATCTTAATAACCCAACATGTAATAAATTATATTTTCATATGCAACTAAATTATATCAATTTTATTATAATACATAAGTTATAATTTGTTTAAATTCTTAAAGTTTGTATAAATATTTATATGCTTTGAACATAGTTTTTATATTATTTTATAATGTTATTTTCTCAAATTTTATATCTTATAAATAATAATAAATTATACGATATTGTAAAATAAGTTAAATAGCTTGAATCTAATACAACTTGTCCACCTCACTACAATTTTTTAAATTCAATACAAATATTTTGCTTTACCTAAAAATATTAAATAAAATAATAAATTATAAATTAAATAGTTTAATATATTTTTATAAAAATGATATTTAATTTTTTTAATTGTAGCTTGAATCTATTAAGAATTTAATTTATTATTTATTCAAATCCAACACGAAATAAAAATAAAATAAATAATTTAATTATAATTCATACTAAATATATAATATTTTATTTTGATATATATAATATTGGTGTCAAATTAAAAATTATTAAAAACTAATTTGATATATCGCACATTAAAAATAAATTCGAAACAAAAAAAATATTTGAATTACAAAATTTTAGTAAAAAAAGCCAAAAAAATGTAGGCATAACCAACCCAACACTCATCCACCAAAGCACAAGCCCTTCTCCTTTTTCTTTTCCTTTTTTACAGTTAATTTTTTTAATATAATTATATTTAAGCAAATATTATACAAAAAATCATTGGCTTACATGTGTTTTTTCAGCACATGAAGATTATTGTTTTATATTAAGGAATAATAATGATTTTTTCTCAAAAATAATAATAATAATAATAATAATTCGTCATATAAAATAATTCAAATCGAGACCTAGTATGGCCACCCCCAAATTCTCTATGTAAATTACATTCTAATTTTAGATAGAAATAATGGTGAGTTAAATAACAATATTGACGTTTTCGATGGACATTAATAAAATTTTATGAAAACAAAATCGCCATATTTTATGCAGAAGTCCCTCGCCCCTCTCCTTTTTCTTTTTTTGTTGTATTTATAACTCAAATCTTATTTTATGTGTTTTCACATGTTTCTCAACAATAACTTTCTAAAAATACCAGCAGATACTACTGTCATTGTTCAAAAAGTCAAATATGAACAAAGTTATATGTGTTTGAAAAATAAAATTATAACACATAAGTTTATGTTTGAAAAGTTCATTAATCGTTCGGAAACAAGAAATTGAACATTCTCCTATGTGTTTTCTAATAATCATTTTCGAACAAAAACTTCGATGTTCACATTCTAAAATTTAAACACTTATATTCAAAATTATTTTGTTCCAGTTCAAATAAAATTACTTAAGTTATTCCACTTATAGTGTATTCACTCTAATTCATTATTATTGTATTTAATTTAATTTCGTCATAGATATCATTAACTACCGATCGCCAAATACCTCCTATACTAGCTATGTGTCATGGCCACCGCCATAGTGATGTGCGATTGCATGGAAAATTGCATTATAGAATACTTTTCTAATCTTTGTGATTGGTCTCACTGATGTATATTTAAGGGTGGCAAATTATTCTCATATGTTTGTGTCATGCTATGACATTTTCATGTTATTCAATGGTTTCTATTATAAATATTAAAATAATTTTTATTTATAACTTAATTTGAAAATTCATATTTTATGTTGTTTTCCATGTTGTCATGGTATATGTCTTTTTATTTTATTTTTTTAATTAGGTAATAAAATGTTTCGTGCTATTGTGTTGTATCATGATTGTCACCCTAAATTGTATTATATATCAAACAACTTTATGTCTTGGACGATACAATAATTTTCATGTTTCAAAATTATAGCGATTGACTACTAATTGAATGTTGTATGGGTGAACTTATTGATCTCAAGGTCAGTTGTTTTTACCATTTTAAAATAATGGATACTTCCATCCTAATCTAAGCTAGTTGAGCCAAAGGGTTTGATCGGATCGGGCTCGGGAATTTTGTTGCCAACCCAGACTATCGACTTAATTATAATGTAGTTTTTGTCCAGGTAGTCTGTCATCCAATTGGTCCATTAGGCTAATGGGCTTAGACTATATATTTGGACAATTCAATCCAAACACATATTTACGTTGCATTTGAATTAAAATACTAGAAATGCATAATTTTAGCCCACATTTAAGTGAAATTCGCATATATGATAATCACTAAAAAAATACTTTAGTATGAATTCCAAATTTTTAGTCAATTTCTTCAATCCAAATACAACCTATAATATTATGGTCAACAAAAATAAAAGTAAATACAAATGTTCTCATGTAACATAATCAACCC
The DNA here is from genome assembly GCA_028749325.2 of Caryopteris x clandonensis. Lineage (NCBI taxonomy): Eukaryota > Viridiplantae > Streptophyta > Magnoliopsida > Lamiales > Lamiaceae > Caryopteris > Caryopteris x clandonensis. The sequence goes on along the minus strand of JAPYKT020000019.1, from coordinate 5,604,072 downwards.
CATTTGTTTGGTCTTTGTTTCCTGCATATTACTGTTTTGTCGTTGCAGTGTACGAATTGTAGAATATATTTTTATCATAAATAAATTATGTTTGAATGATTAAAAATAAAATAAATAAATTGCATAATCATATATTTATTTATTTTTAAATATTTAAAAAGCTCAATAATTATATTATTTCCAAAATATTATTTATAACTTTTATTTGCAACCAAATCCCAGCACAAATAGTCTAGCCCACTACAAATTCTCAAATCTAACAAAAAATAATAATTAAAGAAAGCACCTCAATTCAGTCTTACAAGTTGCAACCATAAGAATTAATCTGATGCACTCTCTTTCTTTCTCTCTCACTTTGGATGGAGAACTATTCAACACACCCTAACTAAACCCCTTTTTCACATTTCTTGCTTCACTAGTTAATTTTAATTATCAACTCTCTCTCCAATTTTCTCTTCTTAGAACTTTTAATCAAGTGACTATATCCACCAACAGATACACCATTATTATCATCCATTGGCTCTCCCTTTTTCCCATATGATCCGTCTTAAAACGCCTCATCTTCTTCTTCTAAACTATCATCTATCATCCCATATGATTCAAAATTTAAAAGTCTTAACAAGAGGCGTACCTTATTCTATTCCTCCCACACATTGTCATCCTCATATATCAGCATGTTTTTTTTATTATCCTCACTTTTAGATAGAGAAATTGTAGAAAAAGAGAAAATTTTGGGGTTTTCTTTTTTTTTTTTTCTAAGAAAGGCAAGGAATTTTTCTACTTTTATTTGTGATTTTGTGTTGGGGATTGCGGAGGATTGGGCCGGGTTGGGATTGATTTGTTTATTGATTTTTGGTTTTTGTTTTTTTATTTTTATTTTTTTAATGCAAAAGGTATATAGATATAAATGGGATATATTTAATAAAAAAAATAATTATTAATTTTACATGAGGCTTATTTAGACTTCAACATATGTTTAGAGATTCCAAGGGTATGAATAGCCACACCCAGAATTAAATTGAACACAAATATTCCGACACATCAAGAAATTATTAGGTGAAACAATAAATGATATGATTGAATAATCTTATTTCTTAAATAATATAATTTTTAATTAAAGCAACCTTATATTTTCTTTGAAACTTTTATTTGATAAATTTTATCTTTGTATCACAAATCCACCTCAAAATAATTTGATCCATTACTTAATCAAATCCAACAAAGATAATTCAAGCAACAAACATAATCATTACTATTAATCTATTTACTATTCATTTTTACACCAATACAGAAAATGATTAATTTTGACTAAGTATGTGAATCGAAGTTAAAAGTAATCACGTTATCTTACTCCAAATTCAATAATTAATCAAATGAGATCTCTTTTCTTATTTCTAAATATACATGTATGATCAATATACTTTCGTTGAAATAAAGATAACTTTATCAATCAGAATCAATACATTTTCTTTTTTTCACATATGTGAAAAAATTTATATATATATATATATAAACAAAATGACTTTTTTTCAATTTTTTTCGCCTAAATTTTATTACTTAATGTAGAATAAATATATTGTTATTAAATTAAATTTGAACGTTTTTATTCTAAAAATTTTGATTCGATTTCGAAATCTAAAATTTTCCACAAATTTAGTTGTTTCAAAATAAGATGATATCAAAGATGAATATACTGCATTTAATATATGGTTTGAAATCTAGATATTTTATCGAATATTAATCAAATCACTAAATTCTGAAATTCAAGAAATATATGAAATCTAATAAATATATGATTCTATCTTTTTGAATCATTTTATCAAACCAAGTAAAATCGCACGATCTTATAAAATCTACGAAATAATAATCTATATATATATAAGTAAAAAAATTAAAATTTTATTTTCCGATCTAAATTTCCATCTATAAATGTAAAACAATATTTATTTGTGGAACTCTTTTAAGGTAAATTATTACAATTTAATTGGATAGATTAATATAAAAAATCTTCGAAATTTGCTTAATTTATGTTGTTCAATATAAACAAATTTGAATTTTAAGGAAATTTTGTTAACTTATAATATATTCAAAATAAGAAAAAACATTGGAATATTTGTTAGGAACTATAAATTATTGTAGTTTCATTATATTGTGGAAAATCATTAACAATTTTCATAAAATTTAAGCTATCAAAATCACCCAATCACGTGAATAGAATATGATTTTATCAAATATGAAATTAAACTTTCACCGATCTTACCGTAGTTCAAAATTATTTCTCATTTTTGTCTCTCTCTTCTTTCTATATATTTTATCAAGATTATAAATGATAAGACAAGTATAACAATATGTGCCCTATTTCAGTTGTCGCTAAAGCCTACACTCTTCAAAATATTATTTTCAGGTTTATTTTATTTTTAGATTTTTTATTCATATGTTGCTTTCAATTTATTATAAACATATTTTATTTTCTTAACTATTTTTCTTTCTTATTTTTAAACGAAAAGTTTATCGATCTCTTTCATTTTTTGTTTGATTGTTCTTGTGATTTTCTGTTGAGATCTGCTAATTATTTGACGTATAACCATTGTGCGATTATTCATTAGCTTTTTAAGTATTTGTTTCTATCTAATTTCAACTTTTGTGATATTATTATATTTAATTGGCGATTTGCATAATATTTTTTTCCTAATTTGACTGTGTAATTAACAATTTTTACGAGATATGTACAAATCTTAATTTTCTTTAACTTGCTCACATCTCTATTTAAAAAATAATAATTTCATTCAACCTTCTATGAATTGTGGATTTCATGCTTATCAATTTGTGAACAAAAACTGAATTACAAATTCACACATTTTACAATATATTATATAACTTGAATATATGCTTATATTACAAAATATAAAGAAAAAATATATTTTGTACATCGCACAGGTCTCACACTAGTTGACATAAAAAGAAAATAATAAAAATTGTAAAACACAGAAGGGAGTCATGGGAGCTCAAGTTTTCATTCTTATCAATTTCGACAATGTAACAATATAAACTGTTAAACTAAATATGCATAGTATCACTCGAATATTGGCTACAGTAGAACCTAGCTTAATATTGAAATCAATCAACCTACATTATTATCATGACATTTGTATTAATCAAAGACGCTCGTCTATTACTATACTGTAGTGGATGGCAGCATGTTAATAATTACACATGTTTGGACCTGGTACTATTATTGTGATAAAATAGTGAGTTTTCAAAAAAGAAAAAAATATTCTTTGAACAATTTAAATAAATAGTATTTTTTACTCAAAAGGTAAAACTCTTTTTTTGGAAAAATTATATAGTCAAGATACGTGCATGCATAATTTTTTTAATTTTTTTTGGAAAAAGTATATAGTCAAGATACGTACATGTATAACAGACATTTAATATGATCTAACTCGTTACATATAAAATGGTTCATACATTTGGTGCATCCACCATGCATCAACGATAAAAAGTGTCAATATACACAGCAACATAACTAAGACCAACTTTTAAATCTCCCCGTTCCCAATGGGGGCACCAATGGCTACAAGGGGCAAAATGATAATACCAAACAAAGTACACAATTGCTGTGTGTTTTAAATTAGAATATAACAAATCCATTCACACGGTATGCAACTACTTTATATGTATAGATATATACATATATATACTTCTTATATATAACGGAAACTTCAAATATATATTTGTTTGAGCTATAATGCAGGATGGTACCCAAGACTGGCATTTGCTTCTACCCTTTGCACCACTCTTCTTATGTTCCATTCTTGGCAAACCTCCAGGCCAAGTCGAACAGCGGTTGCAAGCCCCACCACAGCAATCACTCCTGCATTTCGTAGTTTTCAGTTTATAACAGGCAGAGTTTGATTCTATTTAAACTAACAACAGAGGTGGCAATTCAGCCTAGCTGGCTGGCAGTCCAAAAGTATGATCTGGATGTGCCTCCACTTTGCTGGTCTGAAATAAACCTGGACTACTTATCCTTGGAAGATTAAGCACACGGGCCAAATTAGCCCATTGCCAGCCCAATACCAAAAAAAAAAATATTTCAATATGGGATAAATTGGTTAAGCCAAGTAACCCAAGGCCGCCCTCGCCACCTCTACTAATTGTGTGAGAAAGTTAAGTACCGATAATGATGTTTACAGGGAGTGCAGAAACACCAACAGTCACGGAAATCAGCACATCGAGCAGCAGACCACCAAGAACAATCGAAAATGCCACCCACAGTGGTTTAATACAGCGCTGTTGAAAAGCATTCATAAAAAAAAGTGGTTTTCTAGGAAAGAGTTGTTATCATCAAAAAATAAAGAAAGGTTTCGTTACCCTTCGATACTCTTGAGTGCTAACCGCTGCTGGCTCTACCCTCCAAACCCAGTGACTAGTCTGTTATGCGAGAGAATCAAGTCAAAGATTGTCTCACAGACTCAGTTTTGTATCACAAGAAAGAGGGCTTAAATCCTTCAAGATTGGACTATCCACAAAAATTCTAGCTATTTCCTTCAAATGATTAAAGCCAAACTTAGTCTTAAATTCACCATCATTTTTTCCATGAGCTAGAGAGATAAAACAATAGGGAAATATCCAAGGAGCCAAGCCTATTATTTGAAATCTTTAGTCTTGCCCAGTTAATGCTGAGAGCTCCAATTTTTTACTTTTAGAATACTTCATGAAAAACTCGGAAAAATAGGTTATCCAAAATCCCTAGAAAGTATAAAAGTAACAGAGATAGAATCCTTCTGCCTTCCATATCAAAAGCTGAAGCATCTGAACCCAAATTATAGAGAGACTTGCCTGGGAATCAGGAGATTCTACATTTCCAGCCACCTGACTACATGAAAATTGTGGAGGATCATTATCATTAGACATGGATCAAGCAACTATTATTAAGTGAAGTTTTTGACACTTACTTGCATATCTCACATTTATTCGAACCTCGAATATTAAACCATTTGATTATGCATGAGTGATGTGCTTTTGCAAGACCACCCTGACATCGACATCCAAGACTGATCAAGTCTTCTTCCTTCTCCTCCTGGCAAACCCTGCAAAAGGGACATACCACTATAGTCCATTTAGAAGGTTTAATACTTTCTTTACAATAGTTTTGAAAGACCTGTTAGACGTCAAAAGGAACTTTTATTAATTCCAAGAAATAGAAAATGAGAAAGTTATGACACAGTATATTTCAAGTTAACAATAATCAAAGGTGCTAGAAATCAATAGTGCCGTCATAAGAATCTAAGGAATTGCTACTGCCATCAAAATAATCATACAACTCTGTTATGATTAATTCTGAAGCTATTGTCTGCCAGCTAAAGATTAAGGACATCAAAATCAGAAACAAACAAAATTATCACAAGAATGTTAAAAAGAGAATGCTATGCGATATGTAAAGTGTATTTTATCACATCTCCGTATGATTTTTCACTTAAATTAATTTTAGCAATTTTTGAGGAAAATAACATAAAACCAGATTTATTTGGATCTCTAAATGTGAGAGCAAGGACAATCCACACTCATCACAATTAGCAACTACCAACTTTTCTTAATACATGTGGGTAATCTATAGCATATAGAAGATGACAAGAGGTCATAAAATCGACTCTAGCTACTCCTACAGGTACAAACTTTGGTGGACCAGATCAGGTGGTTGTGCTTATTGGCTGCAAGACAAATAAATGAAAGCAAAGGAAGTAGTAAACTATAAAGCACAATACTTAATGATGATGTGTTTGACAAATTGATGCAAGTATCATTTTCAGAGATATTCAGGAAGCCATCAAGTATGTTTCCTCTTTATATTAACCTATTGGTTAATGATAAAACTTGGTTGTAAATGACGAATGTGGTCCTATCTATGCAATAACCTCCAGGTATGACAAGATGTAGGGATGTAAGCAGAAAAGAGATCCTGTTGTTGGTAACATTCACATTGAAAGTCAATTAATCTATCCCACAGGTCTTACAATCAATCCCTAATGAAAACGTAATTCCCAACCAGGAAGTAAACAATATATACATTCTAGTTCTAGAGAATATAGACTGATTCAAAATGTTCTGTGTATCCAAATTAATAATCCCCTCAAGCTTAAATAACAAACCCCTTTAGGAATGTGGTCAACCTAGGGCTCCAAGTGTTCCTCTAGATGGTGTGTTTGCTGAATTAGATGTCTGTGAAGTTCATCCAATGAAAATAGGAATTAATCTTTTTTTTTATTTTTTTATTGATAACTGAGAACCCACTTGTGGCAGCATCCTTCGGGCCCACCCACAGCTGTCAAACTCGGGGTTGACCATGTGGGGCCCAACGCATGGCCCTGGGAGACATCAGGAGTAGGCTCAGCTGCAAGGATTAGAACCCAGGACCTTGAGGTCACTTTGTCACCTCCCAACCAACTAGACTAGCCCCTAGGAGCGGAAGTAATCCAATTATTGATGCCTAAGATATGTTTATGTGGGATATGTGATCTATTGAATTAGTAAAGGAGGAACAGAAGAATTGAGTGAAATATTCTACAACTACACCTAAAAGAAATGCTCAAGGTTTTGGTGCTATCTTGAAGGAAACAATATTTTAATTTCTAACAACTCAAGAATACATCACTCTTCAACATTTGGACTATCTACACAAGGGACATGCTATTATAGAGCCTACCACTAGTTAATACTTGATGTCTGCTCTTTAAATTGGAAAGTAGTTGAGCATGTGGAATTTCAACCAAAGATGAAGGGTGAAAAGAACAATTTTTTTATAATTACGTAGCTCAAAATTCAAATATCATTTAATTAACAACTAATTATTTCCAACATTTATAAATACTTGGGCTCATGAAGACTGGCATGGTAATATCCCATCTTGAATTGGACAGTGTCCATGAGCCAACACCAAGAAGACATATCCCCAATAAACTTAGGAGCATTTTATTTGCTGTAATAAAACAAATTGAATAAATTAATATACAAATTAACCAAAGCCCTTGCATAATTGGTCTTTTCAATTAATTAGTTCTTTCAATTACTCTCCCTTAAACTAATAAGGTCCAATTAAAATATTTAAACAAATAATTGAATTTAAACAAATAAAGTTCGAACAAGAACTTGACCCCTTATGCTCACCAATATGCTAGTAATACCCTAAAACTCTTGCCATTTGTTCACATTATCAAAATTTACACCTCATATTGTTTGGGAAGCACATTTTCCATATATCAATAGATGGATGTGAGAGCTTACCATTCTATGTTATAAACATTACTGTGGTTCCTGTTATGATTTACAAATTAAGATTATCTTCTGATATTTTAACTGACACACCAGATAGAACGTTCAGGCTGAAAAGATAAGGGTAGTCAATGTCTTCTTTGTCTACTATAATATAACACCATTACAAGAAAGAACTATACCTTCAAATATAAAATAATGTGCACAGATGTGTGATTTGCAAAGCATCATATCTAAAATCGGAGGCCTAAAATATTTGCACTGTTGTCTTTTCTCATCCCCTCGTACAGCTTTACGTTACTATGGGCCTTTCTATGGAATTCAAGGGACTCAATGACTTAATGAACCATCTGAAGTTTATACTATCTTAAGAGGTAAGCCCACATATATGCAGAGTCAAAGCGACCTGCCATTCACTAACTCCCAGCAGGTTGATGGTATATCAATCTGACAAAAATATCTGATAAAATACAGTAATCAGCACAGTGATTCCACAAGCATCCTCCCTTACATATGTTCTTCCTAGGGGAGGTTAAGTTTGAAATTCGAAATTTCATATAGTTACAAAGTTTTATACGAGTACAGAAGGTATAATCAAGATTTTTTCTTGCAGAATTTGTCCTTGAATTTCTTCTATAGCTACTCTCACTGAAAGAGTTCCAAAAACATAATAATAATAATAATACAAACACGAAAGCATCATTCACATTCGTAGTGGTATTTGAATTTGTACTTCCCTTGAAAGCAACATTTATAAGTAGGATCGATCAGTAATACAAGCATGATGTATCTACTCGGACCAATTCATTTCATGGTCTCCAAAAGGGCTTCTCATCCATTTCCCTAACTTACTAACCCATGGAATATATTATTCAAATTAAAAAGATTATCAATGCGAAAAAGATAGTCAAATGTGGGAGTTTGGCTAGAATAACTATGCCAGACTTCAGTTTCTTAGGCTGCTGTTGGGATGGAAGGTTTTCAATTGATGGGAGAATATAGAATCGCAATTCCAAATTACTCCATCTTGGATGAATATGAAATCCCCTATAATGCCTCAAAAGCAGTTTAATATAGGAGCTCAATCATTTCATATACACTGTAATATGAAAATATCTAAACTAATTCAATGGATTTATAAAGCAAATAGTGCCTTTATTATATTTATTCCCCATGCATTTGCAGGATCACCCTTTGCTCCACTATCTGTGTTCTATAGTAAGTCATTTTGGCCCCTTGAACCGGTGTAATTCTGGAGCTTTGGACAGGAGGAAGATCACAAACCAGGATAATACATTGGCTGAAGAAGCATAAAATCAATTAATCCTCGAACGGAGGCACAAAAGGTTATTAATATGTCCTTCAGAAAATTACTGAAAAATGACAAACATTGAACTGTTGAATTATCTTTAATTTAAGACCCATTATTGAATTGTACATCTTATGTGTAATGTTGAAAGTAAAAAGTGCAAGTCTTTTAGATAAAAAGATATGAACATCCTCTCATGTAATGCTTAAGAATAAAATAAAAATACTTATTTGATCTCCCATCACTTAAAAGTGTACTAAAATATCTACTTCCGAAATATCACCAATTTTGTGGTTTTTGCAAATAGGTAATGCACGTTATATGCAGTTAACCACGGTGAACTTCTACACACACACACACAGAATCAGAGCCCACACCCTTATTTCTAATATATGCATTACGCCTAATTTACTAGTCTCGATCACATCAATCCAAAACACCAATTTTCAGCCCAAAATTACATCCAAAAATGACTAATTACATAAAGAAAAAGCAAAGCAAAAGATCATTACTCCTAGTAACTCAAGTGAGAAAGGAGATATACCTGCACTCTTCATTAGAAGTTGAATCCCTAGCGAGTTCGGGCTCCCCCTTGCAGGGGAACTCAACGACCACCACGTCAATGATTTTAGTAGCCAAGTCCTGACATTGATCTACAGCTGCACTCTCCGCTAAGCTATGGCCCCCGTCCTCCTCCCCGTTGCTCCTCTGCTTCTCGATATCATTGTCGGAAATTTCTCCGGCCAAAGTAGTAGCACTGTCATTCTGCATTTGCTTCATCTTCGTTTCAATAACAATTCGCGGTGAAAACGAATTGATGGTTGATTGACTGAACTTAGAATTGCAGAAAGGACGTTTAGGAGTTTGGATTTGGAAGGAACTGGAAAGGGGAGAGAGGAAAAGGTAAAGAGAGCAGAAGAGAATCAGAGTAGATGAGAGTTGGTTGTAGTATTTACATCACACAAGCAGCAGGAATGCGAGCGATGTGGAGGGGGCAATGCTTGAGTGAGTTTTATATATCCTTCCTTCAGAATTAATTCTTACTTTTATTTGGTGGATTTTGGTTTGACGATTTTTCCTGAATTAAAACCCTACTTTTATATAGAGACGCACTTTTGTATGAAATACTATATTGTTTTGGATAATATCAACATTAGTTTTAATATAACTATGGATAATGATCTTAAAATATACAATACTTAATTTCAAAAAATGTTATTTGGATAAATTTAGAATTTTATCGTTTTAATATTAACTTGTTATACCACCCATTAAGATTATGATCGAGTAGTTTTTAGTAAGAGATTATGTTATTCTTGTATGTCACTATCATATTTATTAGTGTAATAATATTTATATCCTTCTATTATATAAAAGAAGATTTGGAATAATCCTTTTTTTTTCTTGAAATGTGTCTCATTGATACATGTGTATTATTCTTTCTATTCTATTTTAATTTTTTTACTAAAATTTAAAAATGCAAATAACTATTTAATTTTAAATCCATTTCTAAAGTATGACATATCACATTAATTTTTTTTTGTGATATTTAATTTGACATCAATATTACGTATTTTAAAATAAATAATTCTTTTTAAAGTATGATATATAGTTTTTATGGATTGAATTATTAATTTTATTTTGATATATGTATTGAATTTGAATAAATAATACATATATATTTGATCTAAAAATCTAAATATTATACTATTAATCTATAGAAAATTATAATTTATTGTTCCACCTTAATAAATTTTACAGGTTGAAAATTTTGTATGAAATTGGAAACACTCTAAAATTCACTTCAAAAAGTCGTACAATTTATTATCTGACAAATATAACTTTTAAAAATAACAATGCAATATAACATTAAGAAAATTAAATCTCAAAATATTTATATAACTATAATTAACATATTTTTATAATAATAATATAATTAATTATATATTATTAGTACAATAAAATATATTATGTCCCTGTGCATCTAGTTAAACTAACATAAATTCCATAACAAAATTAGGAATTAGTTTCCATTTATATTTTTTAAGCTTTTATATCTATTATAATGATTATCTTTGTTAAGGGTATTTGATATGTATCTTCCTCATATCTTAGAAGTCAAAGAAGATTATGCAAGAAGCGAGTAAGTCGGCCATCTCTAGCACTTTATATAATTTTAATGCAGATTTTGCATTATTTTAGAACATATTTGCACTCATTCTCCAACAATTTGTAATAGTTTTACATTAAAAAATAACATTCTATAATATTTCTTACGATTTATTTATTTTTAGTCTTTATTTTAATTACTACATATTTGTTAAGTACATAGTATGAACGGAAAAAAAGAAAGAATTGATGAAAGTAATGCAAAATTAAAACTTAACGTCATAATAATAGTACAATAAAAATAGACGTTACATGATTAAATTTTTGAATCAATATATTCTGCCCACAAATGCTCAATTAAGATTTCGAAGCACGAAATGAGTTTCTGCCTCTCTTATTGGCCTAAATCGAGCCAAAAATTTCTTAAAATGCATGTAATTTATATTGTGTTTGCAATTTTATAATTTTTATCGTTGTAATTTTATGTTTTGTTCCATTGTAATTTTATGTATTTTTATTAATTTTTAGTATTTTAAATCTTATTGTACTTTTTTTTATTATGATTGAAATTACAATTTTTTTACCATTCAATTAAAATAATTTTAAAATTAATTATGATACAAAAAAATATAATATTAAATAAAAAATGAAAAAATAATAAAATAACACTTTAAATTTTTTTTTTAAATTATGATCTACGCGCATAAAATAATCTTTCGGGTCCCAATTTTATGCTCGCTCTTCCTATCTTATTAATGATGTACTCCTTTGAGTCTATGTACATTTTTTCATATTATTGTATGCTATCCTCGTACTACCATAGTTTATGTTTTCCTAACAAAATTAAATGCCACGTGGTTTTCCAACCTTAAAATTGAATAAATTGTAATGCTTTATGAAGTTACAACAAATTTTCATTTTACTTTACTTACTCTAATCATTTAACATTTCTTCAAATACATAACAATATTATGACCCATTCTATTTCATTTTACATTTTCTGCAAAATACTTAAATTTTTTAAAATAAATTATTTCTATAAAGAATTAATTATTAAAAAATCATAATATTTGGTTCAATTTTTAATTATAACAAAACTTTAAAACTTATGAATATTTATCACATTTTTTTTCAAGATTGTGTTTGATGCTATCCTAAATAATTGCAAATGGATTTTATTAGCTAGTCTTTCTTGTTCTGTTGTTTTGTTTTGTATCAGTGCCAATTTTATTACACATTGTTTTGTCAAGATTTTATGACTTTTTCCTAGTTCTACTATTGGGTCGAACCTCCAAACTTTATGGATAACTTTTTCAATAATTTTAATAATTTCAATAGTATTTTTCTTTTGCTATAAATAAATTCAATTACAATTTTTTTTAAATACCTCTTTATTTTGGGCGAATTGTTTAAATTAAAGAATGTGGTTAGATTGCTTCACTGTTCACTTCAGCACCAAAATAAGGCTGCCATGTTGCTTTGATCATTTCTCGGTTTACTCATAATGTTTTAATTATATATATATATATATATATATATATATTTGGAACTATTGGTTAGCTTAATAATGGGGGCAAAAGTAAAAAGGAGCAAATCGTATTTCCAACCGAAAACCCCTTCGTGAGTTTTTTTACTCCAGACATGTTCCTCTGCATTTGGCTATGATGTTCTAAAACCTCATCGCCATGGCAATTTCATCAGTGCCGTCGAATTTCCCATCCCCTCTATCAACAACTTCTCCTACACAATCTCTCTTCTTCCATAAATTTCACCCTCAAACCCATTCTTTGAAAAGCTTAATAAGAGCTCGAAAGCTCAAAATTTCGTGCTGTCAGCAAACCATTCAACTCGACAATGATTCCAAACACAGCGCCAATCTGGTAAAAAAGAAGCGAAAACCCAGGCCAAGTTTTCTCGAACAAGTTCAAAACAAGTGGTCCCTCAAAGTCCCTTCTCTAAGGGAGAATTTCCCATGGCAAGAACAAGAAAGTGGAAATACAAATCAAGAAATTCAACCGCAATTCCCCCCGAATGTTCCTTCTGCTAACGGAAGTGGAAGAAGTAGCTCGGTTAGTGATCCAGTTAGTTCTCATGCAAAAGTTAAGTCAAACTTAGCTCCTTGGGTTCATGGAAATAAATCGAGAAAAGAAGCACTTGCTTCTGAGGGTGAGATAAAATGTCAAGTAAATGTTCGACGAAAAGACCAAGGGCTTGATGGATTTCATGAGCATTGCGAAAATGAGGAATCTTTGGTTAGCGCTACTGAGGTCTCTGACGATTTAATGAAGGAAATCACATTAGATGGTAAAAGTGAAAGAAAATGCGATGAATTGGACGAAATTCCAATTGGGCTGCCCGTGAAAAATCAGTATTTATTATCTGAGGAGAGTAAAAGTGTTACTCTGGTAGAGGGTTCATCTACTATTTATCGAAAAGTCGATAGTATCAAGTCTCCTGTTGATGCTAATGAAAAAGAGAGATTGCCATGGGAGAAGTCGGCTGATGAAGAATTTGAAAAGAATGATAAGTTCAGTAGTAATACCGAGGTAGCCGAGAGATTGATTCCCGAGCATGAGCTGAAGAGGCTTAGGAGTGTATCATTGAGGATGGTGGAGAGAATCAAAGTTGGAGCAGCTGGTGTGACACAGGCATTGGTTGATTCTATCCATGAGAAGTGGAAATTTGAGGAGGTGGTGAAATTAAAATTTGAAGGACCTCCCTCGAAGAACATGAAGAGAACACATGAAATTCTTGAGGTTAGCGTTCGTTTTAATATTGTTTTCCTGATGAGAATATGATGCAGTTGCATATATCAAAGGAATGATATTGATAAGTACATTGAGCTTATGATAATGATTGCCAGTTTTACTTGAATATTCTATCATAGAATACTTTGCATTTGGTTTTGTTGGTGGAATCAAGTTCATACACATTATTATTTCACTAAATTGTAAAGTTCCTTATGCTATGTTTTGTAAGCTTTTCATCCACTATGATTTGTATTATGGAGGTTCTATTCCTTACATTATTCTGCTACATTTTATGTTGTGTGTCAGGGTAAAACTGGAGGTTTGGTAATATTGAGATCAGGAACTTTAGTAGTGTTGTTCAGAGGGTTGACTTACAAGCTTAACTGTGTAAAATCATATAGCAATCAAGCAGATGTTGGAACATTAGGATCATCTCAACAAGAATCTCCTACAAGCATCAAAGTTAAATATGTAAATGGAGCTGCTGCGTCATCCAGATTGTATAATTCGACTTATTTCAAAAATTTATCTGAAGAAGAACAAATGAATTTCAGTGAGCTTAACCTTCTGTTAGATGAGCTTGGTCCAAGGTTCATAGACTGGTCAGGTTGTGGGCCACTTCCCGTTGATGCAGACTTACTGCCAGCTATCGTTCCGGGATACAAGACTCCATTTAGACTTCTTCCTCATGGGATTAGACAAACTTTGCGAGATACAGAAATGACTTATTTACGGAGGACAGCCAGAACGCTTCCTCCACACTTTGCCCTAGGTAAGCCTTACAGTATATTGGCATATTTTATGTGGTATTCAATTAACAATTTTACAGTTTTTCACCGCCCCAAGTTGGTTATATATGTAGGAAGAAGTAGAGAATTGCAAGGTCTTGCTTTGGCTATGGTAAAGTTATGGGAAAAGAGCGCTATTGCTAAAATAGTCATCAAACGTGGTGTTTTGAACACTTCCAATGAACGGATGGCCGAAGAACTCAAGGTTAGGAGAAATATAAACTGTATGTTGTGGATGCCACATGTTACCTGCCAGAGTCTATCCCTTTAATTTTTTCACATGAATCTGACTTTGAAATGTGCCCCTAAAATCCAATCTTTATTTATCTATCATTTCTTCACAGTACTTTTCTAATCTAAATTAATAAACCTAATTAGCAAAAATATTGAAACTATCAACAATGAATAACCAATTTCTTTGTGGTTGTGCCATTATCGTTAGGATTTGAAATTGGATAATCCTTTTGATTGTGGCTGTGGTTGCCAGAGATTTTTCCAATTGGAAACTCCAAAGATCTGAACTCTTTTATGATATTGGTCGGAGAAATAATTTGATTAAATGTGAGAATGAAATTTTAGGTATTTCCCTTTTGATGTTTTCTTATGTAGAATTTAAGAGACTTCCATGGTATTAAGAGAAAAGTGTTATTACTTTTAATGGTTTTCTAGATTAATTTTATTTGTACTGAGATTGAGTATTTTGTTTATTTTTTGGATAATGCATTTTAGTAAAAAGAGAAGTTTAAAATCTAAAAAATCTGTTTAATTTTTTTTTTAATGTTTTTCTTAACCAAGTCAATCAACTCTTTAACCTCAAGATAGCACAGCCATGATACTACCACTTCTGTAGTTCTATTCTGTAAAGGGTGGGTAAAAAAAATAGTAACAGATTGCAAAAAGAATAACCATGACTAGAGCATAACAAGTAATGAAAAGTCCAGAAAGTGTCTGGAAAGTAGAAAATATATTTCTGGCAGCATAAGTTGATGGTCACTGTTATTTGCTGAATAGCTTCTTAGCTATGGTTAATCTGGCCATGCAGATATTGACTGGCGGAACGCTACTTTCGAGGAACAAAGAGTTTATTGTCTTCTACAGGGGTAATGACTTCTTGCCACCACATGTTTCAAGTGCACTTATAGAAGCGGAGAGACGTACAACCCTTCAACAGGATGAAGAAGAGAAGGCTCGGCAGAGAGCTGCAGCATTGATTGACCCAAAAGCCAAAGCATCTAAGCAGCCATTAGTTGCTGGTACCCTTGCGGAAACCCTGGCAGCGACCTCACGCTGGGGAAACCAACCTAATACTGCAGAAACAGAGAAGATGATGAAAGATGCAGCTATAGCTAAACATGTTTCTTTGGTCAACTCTCTTCAGAAAAAACTAGCTCTCGTATGTGATGTTATATTAAAGAAGTGGGATTATGATATACTTTAGATTTTCCCATTTTTTATCACTAATAACCACTTTGTACAGGCAAAGGAGAAGATGAGAAAGGCTGAGAAGGCTTTGCATAAAGTACTACAAAATCAAGAACCAGAAGACCTACCTACTGATCTGGAAACATTATCTGATGAGGAAAGATTTTTGTTTCGTAAGATTGGTTTAAGCATGAAACCTTATCTGCTTCTAGGTAAGATATGCATGATGTGTGTGTATTTTGGTTGCCATCTTGATGGTGAGTGTCTCATTATATTCTTTCCCTCTCAGGGAGGCGAGAAATTTTTGATGGTACTATTGAAAATATGCACTTACATTGGAAGTACCGGGAGCTGGTGAAAATTTTGGTGGAGAGAAAAACTTTTGCCCAAGTCAAGCATATTGCACTTTCGCTGGAGGCCGAAAGTGGTGGGGTGTTGGTATCTGTAGAAAAAACTATCAAAGGCTACGTTATAATAGTCTATCGTGGAAAGAATTATCAGATCCCTCTTGCGTTTAGGCCGAAAAATCTTCTCACAAGAAGGCAGGCGTTTGCCCGTTCTATTGAACTTCAGCGACGTGAGGTAATATCTTGGTTCCTGTAAAAAATGACTTGAAAAGCCTGTGTTAAAATATTTGCTAGCATATGGAGATAATGTAATATCTGCAGGCACTGAAGCACCACATTGTGGAACTCGAGCAAAAAATTGAGAAGCTGAAGGAGAATCTTGTATGTCTCTCTCTCTCTTTCTCTCTCTCTCACACACACACATGTTAATTTTCATAATCCCAAAGTTACTGAACACATATTTTTGGTTACACATAGGATGAAATGATGAGTGAAAATAATAAGGGTGAAGAGAACTTGGATTCGAGGACCGATGCTGCATCTTGATGATATTTTAACTTCTTTATCCCCATAGGAAATAATTCTGATCATGGTAATTGCCTATGCTTTCTGGAATTATGAATATTTTTTAGCATATTTTTATTAGCAATGCAATTTGTCCTCAAGGTGCTCTGTTTTCTTATGTATGTATATGTAGTGCCTGAGAGGTATTCCATGCAAGGCAAACCAGTGGAATCTATGTATAGAAATGGTGTATATTGAAGTTGGTCGCACGCTGATGTATTGAAATTATTTTAACTGGTGAAGTAGCTGTAGTTCTTTTTTTATTTTATGAGAATAGATATTTGAAACCTTTTTTAAGCAAATCATATATATATATATATATATGTGTGTGTGTGTGTGTGTGTGTTTGTAGAGAGAGAGAGAGAGAGAGTAATAGAGTGCTAATTGGACTTAATGAGAACAAGAGAGAGTTGAGATGTTCAAATGATCATTCATTATGGATGAGAGTTCTTTTGTGGAATTGTCAATTTTTAGGTTTAGTTGTAAACCTAATTAGTTGTTCCAATTACATAAATAAATTGGTAAAAGACTTATTATGAGATGATAATAATGTTCATGTAATTAAAACACAAATGAAGATTTACTTAGTTTGCCATAGCATCATGTAACTAAAATACAGTTTGAAAATTTTCTTGGTTTTTGTATATCAATTTTCCTGTTCAAGTAAACGAGGATATTCTACCGTACGATCTTATGGTTTTTAAGAAATGTTTACTTCTCTCATTGACTGCGTACATGCCATGCAAGAGTTTCGGTGAGACTTTTTTCGCTTGGGATTTTTTTTATTGCAGCGCAAGAATTGTTTCAAATTTTTTGAATTAAAATGTAAATCTATACTCTACTCAAACTAAAATAATGCGCTACAAAACTCACATTTGTGTGTAGGATCGGCAACATCATAAATTCAATAAATAAAAATACATTTTGATTAATAAATATCACAAAATAAATATTATGCATCAATATTGGTGAACATGACCAATTTCCTTATTATTTGCTTGACAATCACAAAATTATTGGGTTCAATTCAGCAGAATTATTTGTGAGATTTAAATTATTAGTCAAATCAATCACCATAGAGACTTTTTTCTAATGATAAACCTTGAAACATATTTAGTGTTTAAAACTAATTAATATATTAAATTTGAAATTATTTGTGAGATTTAAATATATTTCTTGACTTCCAACTACATGTTTAATAGAAAATTAATAAATACATAACAATTAACATAAATATAAATTACTAATATACATATATATATATAATATAAATGAATATTAATAATTGTAAAACTTACCGTTTGTTACATATAGAAGATAGGAAATACCCCCCATGACAAATTTCGACCAACATCAGGTGGAAAATCAATTTGCAATAAATTACAATTTTTTTGTCCAAATCATACAATATTGTAAATGTTTAATGTCAAAATATTATTTATTTAACGTAATACAAATATTATATTATATCAAAATTAAAAAATTAATGTGAAATAATTTATTTCATATACTGTAATTGTTTTGTCAACGCAAGTCCCCAAAAAATAAAACCGAATGTATAATAAAAATCTCAGCTGAGAAAAAGGCCTGGCAAACATTTTACTTACACAAAAGGCCCAATAAAACCAGACAATATTTTGAGGCCCAAATATTTATCATTATGAATGTAAGCCCAAAAGATAACGGACTAACATTGTCCATAAACAATACCAAAAAGCCCAATATAAATATATATATATATATATATATATATAATGGGTACTCAGGAAAACGGGTCCCAATTCCTTCGCTGGAAGAAATCGTAGGCTCCACAAAAACACACATTGGGCTCACCAGTCCGAATGCTGTAGAGAGGAAGTAGTTGTTTTTTCTCTTATTCTTTTTTCAAAATAAAATTTCCCCCTGAGAAGAGTGCTCGGACGCCGACGTTTTCGCCACGATGGTGGACTCGCAGCCGCCGCAGAACTTAGCACTGAATCCATCAGAAACCGCATATTGTTTCCCACCCCACCGTCGGCGGCCGATTCGCAGCCGTACCTATGGCGCTCTCATCGAAATTCTCCCCCTCTGCTGCCCAAGCTATTCCCATCTCAAATTGCAAGGTATTGTGGAGAACTTCTTTTTCGTTTCTACGTAGTTTCTGTTTTTATATTATGGGTTTTGTTTTCATTTAGAGTTTTGTGTAGTTTACATATGTTGTTATTAGGTGGTAAGGAATTAAAGTGAGAAAAAGAGTAGAGTTAATGTTCCCCTTTATCTGGAACGGGCTTTATTCTTAGTAAACAGGAATCTTCTAAGCTTACTCGATGTAATTACATAGTTGCAGTTTTGAGTTTTCTTTTGTTATTTTTTTGTTTGTGAGATTTATTTGCTTCGTTGCTTCGTCCCTTTGTATTAACTAAACTAAGGATTATTAGATTTTACATGCATAGCTGGATTTGTTAATATTGACTTTGCAATGAAATCTTATGGTTTTTCGCCTTTACCTTCAATGAAGTTGACAGTGGTGAATTTGAATCAGAATCTGTGAGCAAAGAAGATGGATCAAGTACTGGTAATGAGAATTCACTTCAACCAGTGAGCAAAGAAGATGGATCAAGTACTGGTAATGAGAATTCACTTCAACCAGTGAGCAAAGAAGATGGATCAAGTACTCGCAACGAGCCCAATTCAGATGTTATAGTTCCACTTCCTAATAGCAAGTGTTCCAATGATTCGATAGTTCAAGAAGATACTAATGATGTGAAAAAAGAAAATACTGATAAACAAGCAACAAACCTAAAATTGCATCACATAAATTCAGTAGCAGATGGGCAGCAGGAAACCTGTTCATCAAATGGAATCAGTTTTGAGGACTTGGTTATTGAAAACCAGACAGGTGATTGTGCTATTCAGAGCGCCAAGGAGCAAGAAAATTTGAAAAGTGTTCTTGACATCCAGGTGGATGACTTTGAGGTATACAAGGAATTCTGTATTGGTCATTTTAATGAATCTCTTGAGGCTTGTTTTGGTATGGATATGGACGTTGAATCATCAAAAGGAGGGGACAGCCAAGAGAAAGGTGCTATTTTAGAGAACATACCTAAAGATGCTGAGCATGAATTGAAGTTGAAGGAAATCGAATTGGAGAAACTCATACATAATTCTGGTGGCATGGAGTCATCCTTTCATCTGAATGCTGATGAAGAGATGGAAGAGGGAGAGATATCTGGGGAAACTGGGGTTGCTGGTGGGTTGTTTGATGATTTATCTAATGATGCGGCATCAGTCGGAGAGAGAACTACAGAAAAGATGCATTCCTCTGAGAATTATTTTGATAGTGAAGAACCCTTCTGCAAGGATAAAGATAGAGGACGTCTGCAACATGAAACATCCGATCCTTTGCTGGTAAATATAGTGAATAGTGACCGCAGTTCTATGAAAATGGAAAGCAGAACACCTGCTAAACAGATGAAAGATTGTTTTTCGCAATCTGTTTTATATGATAATCATACGGAGACTCAAAGAATGGATGCTGTAACACCTTGTTTGGAAAGTCTAACTCCTCACGGAAGAATCCTCCAAGGGAATGCTGCTGAAAATCAAATATCTTGCACCACTGAAAAGGTATGTGTTATTACGATTCTTTTTCATTTTCCTTTGAACATGGGCTCTCCAAGAGAAATATATTTTTCTGCTACAACTTCATAGATGTAATGTTTTTTTCTAGTACACTCCTTGTCCCTCTCTAAATTTGAAAACTCAGAAACTTAACTATAGGAATCCAAATGACTTACTATACTATAGTGAATAATGCGTTTGTCAACTGGTGAGATGGAGTTGAAATATTTTTTGCTTCATACACAAAATGTTTGTTTCCAGAATCCTTATCCCACTTCATTCACAAGCCTGAAAATGTAAATATAGAAAAGCGGATGATTGAATTTAAAACAGTGAACGGTCTATCTGCTTTTTTTTTTTTGGGGTGGGGACTCATTTCCAACTCTAAGGAGATATAAACAATTTCATTCTGTCGATGTTGTTATTACTATTATTGTTATTTGTCTGTTTGTTTGTCTTTTATTGAAATATGCTTTGCTCTAGTTAAATTAGCTCTTTCTAAAATCTGGTGTCCAATGAATTCTATTTTAGCAGTAGACATCCTATATCTCATGATACTTGCTGCCAGCATAACTGGTTCAATCAACTTTATGCAGGATGCCAGCAAAAAGAAAAGGAAGAGAGGTCAAGGGTCCAAGGAAACAAAAAAGGTATATGTAAGAATATATGCATTAAGAGTAAATTTATCTAGTCTGTCATGAGTGTTCAACTACTAATTTTGGTGCTATTGCTTTTACGTGGGCATGGTTTCCTTAGAAATGTGAATTCTTAAATCACATAGATCATTTCCGACATATTCCTTCCCTCACGAAGGTACACAATATTTTCACTGCAGATAAAAAGAAGACTTAAGAGAGCTGAAAAGAATAGAAAACTTGGAGTTAAAAGATTAAAGCTGCAACCAGTTTTGAAGCCAAAGACGGTAGTTTATTGCCGCCACTATCTACAGGGGAAATGCCATGAGGTTGTTTTTGATCTTACACTATGTTGTCAGTTTACTGAAATGGATTAATATCTAGTTGTTTGATGCTTTTGTTATTTCCCAAACCAAGAAACCTACACAGAGATGAATGGATAATGCTTGAAACTTGCTGATTTAGTTATTTATTTTTTGTCTTTTCAGGGTGACAAATGCAACTTCTCACATGATACGGTTCCTTTGACAAAGTCTAAGGTATGCCTTGCGAAAAGATATATACATATGCCTTTAAGTAGGTTTGCAATTTCTTTCCAACTTGGCATGGTCAGGAAGAAGCTGTAAACCATGCTTTAGGCTTGGTTGGATGCATCCTTTTCAGAAAATGTTTAAATACTGCTTTAACAAACTCTGTGGATATGACTAAGCTCCATAAAAAAAATTCTATGCCATTTTCTTGAATTTGTTCTGTTCTAACCAATGCATAGACAATAGTATGCTTATTTCTTGCTTCATCCATTCTTGTTTTACCCGTTATCAACTTCATTCTGTCAGCTAACATGTCAATGTTGTTTCTCGGTGATCCTATATGAGTTCCAAAAGGCACCACTAGTGATCATATGTAAATGTAAACATACAAATATCCCTCTGTTAACAGGAATTCAGTTATCATATGGGAAAAGCTGAAGTCACTCTATTTAACTCCAACTTTAATCCATTGAGTAGTGTCATATGTAATATCCACTTGTTAATTTTTCTTAAATTGTGACATAGAAAATGCAGAAGGCACTTTGCTTAACTCCATTTTTAATCCATTGAGTATTGTCATATGTGAGATCCACTTGTTAAGTGACCTTAAATTTTGACACTAGTACACATATATAGGCGAGCGGTTAGCTCATGTAAGATACTTATTCTTGCTAGTTATCCTCAAATGTTAAGATTAACTGACTTCATTGGTTGACAGACTGGCTATGCTTGAGAAATAGGACACTTCAGCATTCTCTTGTAAGATAGGGAATTTGTCTTCTTCTTGTTGTCTGTTAACTGGAATATCATTTTCTTTTACTTGCATATGCTTGTTCAGTTAAATCTCAATAAACTATAACCTTGTTTATGTAACAATTTCTTTCGGTCCCGACTTGGGCCAGTAGACTGAAGTAATAACCTCACTGGATGCGTTTAGTAATAAAAATATTTAAATTCTTAGGGCCCAATGAAAATATAAATTAATAGTTATTGAGTTCCATAAAAAAGAAAAAAAATACATATATATATATATATATGCACACACACACACAAACACATATATAGACAGAAACCTTTCAATCAATCAACAATACTCATACAAGAAGTAATTTCTTCTGAAAAAATGCATTTATAGTTGATTTTTTTCCTTTCCACCTAACCCAAATTGAACACCATCCTTAAACTTTTTGTAGTGCATACACAATTTCTGGTTTAAAATGAACACCATCCTAAAGGACCTAAACCTTTCACATTCAATATATAAGTTAAAAGAATGTATAGACATAGACTTAGTTTTCAGTGCATCTAGTTTCACCAAAAAGATTAAACTCTCTAGATTCAAGTAATACTTTAATTGATGGCTTCTAATTTTTCTTACCACTTACAATGTATGCATATTACAATGAGAAATTATCTATGAAATAATAAATATTGATTTACTGATAAATGAATAATCTTGCTAAATGAATATTCTTTCTGGTCCCAAGGATATTATGCATTAATCAAGGTTTTACTGTGTTGAGAGAATTTCAACTGGTAGTATGTGTGTGAACTCGTCGCTTCTCTCATCACGAAATCTGAAGTACATCTTTACTAATCTATAATTTTATCGTATGTAAGTCAGATGCCATCTATCGAGCAACAAACACTAAATTATTTTCTACATCCTCTATTCCTGGATTGAAATACAGCTCTCACCCTACTGCCAAAGAAGAGGAAACCTCCTCACGATGGGAGCCATAGGTTTTTGAACGGAAGAATGTCACACCTGATTTTGGTATCATGCCCAACTGGCTTTTGCGTACCAAATAGATCTTTGTTCTCTTTCATTACCCTCTCTCATTATAATGCAATATTCTTTTTTTCTCCTAGATATTGCTATGGTGCAATTCCACCTTACAATTTGCTTTATTCTTCACAATTAAGGTTATTATCTATGAACATACATGTGACTCAGAATTAATCTATGGTGAAACAGAAATTGATCAAATAAATTTGATTGCAACAGTCTTTTGGGAAATTTTGATTGCAATACGGTACTCGTGCAGCGTCGTCAGTTGTAAAGATTATGCTCATTTTAAGAATTGTGGTTTTACATCTATTTTAAATTGATTATGTTATTGTTTTGCAGCCATGCTGTCATTTTGCTCGTCACTCTTGCATGAAAGGAGACGATTGTCCTTTTGACCATGAACTCTCTAAATACCCATGCAACAATTTTGCTTCAAACGGTTCCTGCAGTAGAGGGTCTGAATGTTTGTTTTCGCATGCGGTAAATTTATCTCTACCCTAACCTCTAATTGTCTAAATATTCTCTTGCTACGTAGCCTAGCTTTGTTATTTGTTTCTATTCTTAATGCACTGAATTGTGTTTTGCATTGGCGTAATGAAATTGACTCAGATACCAGAAAATAATTGCTCTATCACACCAAATCCAAATGCTTCCAAACCTGACTTGATGGCTGCGAAACATACAGTGCCTGACAAAGGAGGCTCCAATCCTGTATCAAAGGTCACTAAGCCTGAAATGAAGTTCCTATCCCCGCTGAACAACTCAAACTCTAGCAAGCATATGGATAATCATGGTGTACTTAATCAGAAAGTTGACCCTAAGCTTTGCTCTGCTTCAAACTCCCCTGGTCAGAGTGCAGAACTAGTGGCAGCAAAGCCTGTTGCCAGGACAGGTCATCAGCCACCCAAAGGAGTTAGCTTTCTCTTGAACAAGGGGATGTTACTTGGTGATACCAATAAGGAGAAACACGGTGGATCCTCTACAACAACACCTGATGGAGGTGGTGTAGGCTGTAACAAAGTCCTAAAAGGGCCAGGTGGCATCAGCAAGTTGAATGAGATGTCTGAGGTGGCAGCTCCAAGGAAACCTAAGGGGGTAAATTTTCTCTCCTTTGGCCAACCTTCTGCAGACAATTCCAGCAGTAAGATATTTTCCAACTTTCTCACCAATTCTAATGTGGGAGCAGGCAAGTCAGTCATAGGTGATAGTGATGGTAGAAATCTCAAAATCAATGGGCAGATGAACCCAAGTGCTACCAATTTGGCGTCGGACCTGAATGAAGAGGTTAATGGAACTCTACTGACCGTACCTCAGCTTGTAAATTTCTCAACAATCTACAGAACCCGCTTAGATGATTCAATTTCCAAGGGAACAGCCAATCTTCATTCTAGTAAAGGTGAAGAGAGACCAAACACAAGTATGCTTCAAGACACTGTTAGAATGCCTTCCCTTTCCTTTGGTGGGATTTGGAATCAATCAACAAGTGGGCAGAATGCTAATCTGTCTAGCTCTTTTAAGAGATCACTCCTGTCAAATACGCCAAGCTCGGTGCAGAAGGCTGTCCAATCAACTCTAGCATTTGCAGCAAAACTTGAGCCTGACATTAAAGTTGGATCATCCCTTCATCAATGAGAAAGAAGACTCAGTCTGGTCAGTATTCCATGAGACTTTGGGTTTCATATCTGGTGACCTAGGGAGGTAGACCTTTGAAGACATTAGTTCTTGATGGTCTGTGTTTTTTCTTATGCTTGATGGATAACCAGTGCCAACTTCGTTTGGGTAAAAATTATGATTAAGCACTTGAATGCGCAGTGGCACTTGCAGTTGATATTCCCATAGTGAATAATTCTGTTGCATGTTTGGAAGGCAAATCTTGCTGATACAAGTAAGTCTTTCTAGTTTATAGCTAGAAACTTGCAACTTAGAGTGTATTGGTTGTGTTTCTATAATAATATTATTTTTTACACTTCCTTTTTTATGCTTTTCTTGTGTTGCAGTCTCTCTCGGTAACAAGTTACCACTCTCTTGGGCCTTTCTTGGTGCAAACTTCTATAATCATTTTGCAGGTAAGCTGGATTTCTGCCACTGCTAATGTTTGATCTGATCATTTGCAACAACACAAACTTCTAAACTGCATTTGCGGGCTCATTTCAAAAGCCATTTTCTTCAAAGAAATTACAACTCTAGTTACTGCAACGTTTTGCGACCCAAACGGGTTGTTGCCTTCCATGTGTTTAGTTGTAGGGGTAGTTGAGTTTAGTAAATACAGTTTCAGTTTCGAGTTTGATTTGATTTGAAAGCTTCAAAGCTTGAGTTGACTTTAATTAGATCATGAATTTTTTGAGAGAGCTCGATTTGATGGTAAACTTGAGCTTGACTCTCTTACTCACATCAGTGAGGCTCAATCTGACAGCTTATGTACATAAATTGTAAATAACTAAAAGGTGCATTATTAAAATAGCCCAGCTTTATATGGCTTGGCAGCCTGTAGAGTTGGATGTTGCTGATCTTGAGTCCAAGCTCAAGTAGCTTTAGCTGACATTCATTTTGATTGGTTTCAAGTTGAAATTTTTTCTCCAATGAATCCTGAATAGCTTCTGACTCGTGAGTCAGCTCATTTTGATTACTGCATTTACTTGCACTTGTTTGACAGGGGGAGGTCTGGACTGGAGGAGGGAGACTCCACTCTCCAGCATTTGTCAATATGGTATGTTGGTCAGGAAAATTTCTGAAACTTTCTTTTATGAAGTGTGGGCCTGGCACGGACTTCTGTGCGTTCTAACTGGTAAATTTTATCGTACCTGCTGCTTGGGTACTATCAAGTGGGATATAACCACTGTACAATTGAGAGATATGAGATAGACATGGGCACGGTTCCGGTTCCAAACCGGAACCGCCGGTTCGAACCGGCGGTCAACGGTTCGGTTCGAACCGTTGACCGGTTCCGGTTTGGAACCGAAACCGTATTACATACGGTTCGGTTCTGGTTCTCCTTTTTTTGGAACCGGAACCGGCGGTTCCGGTTCTCGGTTCCCGGTTCCGGTTCCCGGTTCTGAGCTTTCAAAAATATAGATCAACGGCCCAGATCATGTGGCCGTTGGGAACCGGCGGAACCGAACCGGAACCGGGAACCGACGGTTCCCTACAAATCTTAAAAAAAAAAAAAAAAAGAACCGGCGGAACCGGAACCGGTGGAACCGGCGGTTCCGGAACCGGAACCGGAACCGTGTATATGGCGGTTCGGTTCCGGTTCCACCCTCCCCGGTTCCGAAAACCGGCGGTTCCGAAACCGAAACCGGAACCGCCGAACCGTGCCCATGTCTAGATATGAGATCCAATGTCTTTATTATATATAATATATATATATATATATATATTTTTTTTTTTTTTTTTTCTGTTACCTCTTCCCACACCAAATGTGTGGTCAGTGTTCTAAAAGTCGCTAGGTGCTAGTTGGACACTTGACTAATGCGCCTAGATGGTGCCTAGGTTACAAACACAAATAATATCAATCATGCTCTAATTCTTGTTATATTAGATATATTTTTGCCTTTTTATATAAAAAGAAAAAAAAAAGAAAATTTGTGCAATATTTAAGATATAACTATTAATATCATTCTGTTTTATTTTTTCAGTTGGAACATAAGTGTTGCATTATTTCTTCTGAGGTGTGAAGTTTTTAATATTTCATTTCTATTATTATATTTATATGAAATATTTTAATGAGTATATGATAATATATTATTTAAAACTTCTAATTTATTAAATTGGTGTGTTCATATAATTAGTATATATATATAGAATTATACATTACAATAGTAACAATGTAATTTAAAAAAAAAATTAAAAAACTTAAAATATTGGCGCCTAGGCTGCCTGGCTTTGCCTAGGACCGCCTAGAGCCGCCTGGCACCTAAAATAGCTAAACATGTGAAAATTAGTGCGGCATGGGCCGCCTAGTTCCTAGGTGTGTGGTGGATATTCTACTCAGAAGCTTTCTGAGATTGAAGTCTGGGGCTAGAGATCATTCAAATATTGAGTTTTCTTTGACTCCTTTATTTTAAATCCCAGACAATGTATTTTAATTGTTTGGATTTTGAGGACATGAAGTCTAGCAATCGCTTGTGATCTTAGGACATGGGATGAGTTTGCTGAATCATATATTGATTGTTTAATTAATTTAAGATATTGGTTCGTTCAATCTTATTCATGTTGTTCTTGTGATGGATTTTCGTATATGATTGGCTAATAATTATGCATGTTTAATTAATTACATTTGAGATTGAAATATAAATTTAATTAATGGGATAAAAGGAATTATATGACCCGATCGTATGCTTGATCGTGAGATTGGTGTTATTTGTGAAGAGAATACAATTTTGAAGTGCTTAAGGAGTTCATGGTAAATTTGAGGAAGAAATGCTATAAAACTTACTCGAGAGGGAGGTTGAATTATCTTCATGGTAGTTCTTACAAAGATAAATTGAAATTGAGATTTGATTATTTAAATTAATTGATATAGAAGAAACTAGATAAAATTATGACCCTGAGCTTGTTTAAATTGAGATTTGATTATTTAAATTGATTGATGTAGGAGAAGCACATGAAATCATGACCCGGAGGAGACATGGGCATGATTCTGGTTTGAAATCGGAACTGGCGGTTTGAACTGTGGGTCAACGGTTTAGCTGTTGATCGAGTTTTGGTTCTGAACTGATATCAGAAGCTAGCTGGTTCAGTTCCTGTTTTGGGGTAACTTGTTCCAAGAACCGGCAGTTCCAAATCATTGGTTTCGATTTTGGGATCGGTGGTTTCAAACTACTAGTTCCAGTTAAAAGTTGTCGGTTTCAGTTCCAAACCAGCAATGTCAAGAAAAAAAAGAACCAAGAATCAAAGCTGGCTTTACAGTGATTCAATTTTTGTTCCATCACTCATGGTTTCAAGAACCGATGGTTTTGAAATCGAAATTAGAACCCATGGAACTGTTCCCATCTCTACCCTAAGGTCCGTATGCTATTTTTTAGTCTCTCTATAGGTTTATTTGCCTGCTGTTTTTGGATAGTTATATTTGTTTTAAGACTATTATGGTAAAAACAAGCACATCATATTTGAATTTGGCGATTTAGATAAAATTGAATCATTCGATCTAAATACTTAGCTAGTTAATTGACCGATCTTTGTGATATATGATTTTGTTCATGCTCTTACTATTTGGATCATGTACTTGCGGTAATAGTTTAAATAATTATCGAACACATATACATTCATTATATCTTCAAAATCAATATTTATTTTTCAATACATGTTAGATTGCCACAATTGCAAAGGTTTTTTTTTTTTTTTTGGAGAACTCCAAACGCACGTGCAATATTCTTTTTTACACGTTTCTTGCCTCTTTTAGAAAATGTCTATTTTTGTGGTCACGCGATTCATAAATGCTTTGCACAATAGTTGAACATTTGGGTATACATTATCAGCCAATCAGTACCTTATGATATATTCATTTTTGGATAACATATTGAGCAATTCCTGTAGCAAGGATAGAAAATGTCGACAATCCATTTTGATTTTCTTTATATTTTAACCATCAACTTTTTATCCCATTTCAAAGATCTTCAATGAGAAATCATATTTCAGAAGGTTGATGTAAAAGAGCAACACTTACATAAGAGTCTAATGTCATAATTTGAAGGACTTAAAATTTTTCTAATTCCAACAATATTGCGAACATCCAAAAAATTAAATGTTATTTCAAAACTCAAAACATATTTTAAAAATTTAGATACAGACAAAACAAAATATATATAATACACTTAGGTTGTGTTTATTTGGTTGGATAAACTTGGATATGATCGAATTATCCAATGTAATCATTTATTTACTTGCATGGATTATAAATCGAGTCTATTCCTTTGACATATGATAATTTTAAAATTTTTGGATAAATCGGTTGGTAACAATCCTACCCATTTCCTGGGATAAAAGTTATTCTTTCTGACTTTAAATATATCATACCTATTTTACTCATACTATTCACATGTGTAATCCTCTTTTTAAAGGTAATTTTGTCATTAATATTTATCCAGCGTTAATCCTACAAAGTAAACATAAGATAGTATAAAATTATATTAAATATCCTATTATTAAATTTACCAAGTAAATATTGGATATACAACTTAATCCTCCATCCCATTCAATCGTATCCAATCCCAACATGCAAAGTAACGAATTCCTAAAAAAAATACCATCAAAGAATAGAAAAAACATATCCTTTTACACAATTTAACCAACGAACGAATGAAGCTCACAACACCATCACTAACTTTGCAAGAAACATGGGGCAAATCAGGTTATTACGTGAGATTTTTCTTTTAGTTGCCTGAATGAATTAAGGCAATAATAAAGATACATGGATTTGATGATCGATGGAACGTCAAGACAACTCACGCCTGTTTGAAAACAACCCATATAAAATTGTGTGAAATTGAAAATATTCAACTTTCTTAAAAAAGAAAACAGATTTTCTTAAATATTTTTCCATAGAACGTATTATATATATGTATCACATCATATCATCATTCATTACGCACAACAAAGTCATCATTTCCTATCATATCTTTACTACCCTAATGATGGAGATGAAGCCACCTAAAAACCGTATTTCCATGTTTATTAACTCTTTTATAGCAAATTTATAATTCTTTATTTTCGAGGACTTTGTTGCAATTAGTTTATTTTTGTTGTTTAGTATTTAAGCCTGTTTATTTAGGGCATAAAGGGGTTGATTATTGATATTAAAATCGAGGGTTTCCTCCCATCGTTGTGTGCGTGTGTGTGTGTTCTTGAGTACCCGCTGCATCAGTTGGTATCAGAGCCCAGGACGAGCGCTTGTCCTCATGCCACCACGCCGCGACAACACCCCGGAGATGGCTGCTTTACGCCAACAGGTGGAGGATCTGCGGGCAGCGATGGAAGCGATGCGAACACAACATGCGACCGAGATGGAACGCCTTTCGGCGCACCTGATCGAGGATCAGCGGCCTCCTCGCGCCGCTGCCGCTGCGAATCGCCGCCAACCGCAGGGCGACCTCGGCGGTCTTCGTTGGGATCGCGCTCCAGTTCCTCCGCATCCCCATGCTCCCGGATTGCTTGATGATGAAGAAATTGTTTCTGTGGATAATCCTTTCGCTCCTCTTAATCACTTGGAGGTAGCGCCTGGTCCTGTTGATCGTCGCTGGGAATTGGGTTTCCGCCTTGATCTTCTAGATTTCGCAGGCGGTATGGATGCTTCTGATTACCTTGATTGGATAGCATCCATTGAAGAACTGTTGGATTTCAAGGACGTGCCGGCCAGTCGCCGTGTCCCGTTGGTGGCGACTCATTTTTGCGGCCGGGCCGCCGCTTGGTGGCAACAGTTGAAAGCTACCCGCCTTCGGCAAGGCAAACCAAAAATTACCACTTGGGCTAAGCTCCGAAAGCATATGGACCGCGAGTTTTTGCCCTATAATTATGCCCGCATTCTATACCATCGCCTTCAAAATCTGAAACAAGGCACGCGATCAGTCGATGAGTATACTCACGAGTTTTATACATTGATTACTCGTGCGGATGTACGTGAAATTGCTGAACAGCTTGTGTGTCAATATATCGGGGGTCTGCGTTTGCAGTTTCAGGACATGCTGAACATGTTCATGCCACATTCCGTTTCTGAAACCCACCAGCGTGCCCTCCTCCTCGAGAAGCAATTTCAGCGTCGCACCACCACGGTGCCACCCTCTCGCCCCGCAGTTCCAGCCCAAGCTTCTCGCCAGCCACCAGCAGCTCCTTCGGCTCCACCAGGCCGTGGTACTTCGAACATTCGTTGTTTCGGGTGTGGCGAGCCTGGACATCGGCGCTCTAATTGTCCTAAGGCAGCGTCACAGCGCTCCTTTTTGGCCGATGGTTCCCCGGACACTGTTTATGAGGGGCCACCAATTTTTGATGAAGAGCCCCAGTCAGATTCTGTGCCGGAAGAGCATGTCCAAGGGGATACTGGCACCGCCCTCGTCTTTCGCCGGGCCTGTCTTGCTCCTACTACGGATACATCTACGGTACAACGATCTCTCATTTTTTACTCTTCTTGTACAATAGGTGGGAAAGTCTGTAAATTCATTATTGATTCGGGTGCATGTGAGAATGTTGTGGCCTTAGAGGCCGTGCAGAAATTGTCACTAACTCCTGTTCCTCATCCCACTCCGTATTCCTTGGGGTGGTTACAACGTGGGCATACTGTGACAGTTGATAGCCGTGTTTTGCTTTCATTTAGCATTGGGGCTAAATATTCTGATTCTGTGTGGTGTGATGTGGTTCCCATCGACGCCTGTCATCTTTTATTAGGCCGTCCGTGGCAGTTTGATAGGAGTGTGTTGCATGACGGCAGGCTCAACACCTACAGTTTTTTGTTTGGGGGTTGCAAAATTGTGTTACACCCTTCACCTCCCCTAACACCACCGCCAAGCGACAATATTTTATTCTTATCCCGGGCTGCCTTTGAGTCTGAATTTACTGCAGTTGGTTGTGCATATCTTCTCTTGCACCATGTTCTTACCTCTGATATGGTGGTGCCAGAATCGGTCCAACCCCTCTTGACCGAATTTGCTGATCTATTCCCGCAACACCAGCCCGTTGGTTTGCCTCTACTCAGGGACATTCAACACCATATTGATTTGGTGCCTGGGGCATCGTTGCCTAATAAACCTCACTACCGTATGAGCCCGGTTGAACATGCGAAGTTACGATGTCAGGTTGAGGACTTGCTTAGTCGGGGGTTTGTTCGAGAAAGTTTGAGCCCGTGCGCTGTGCCCGCCCTTCTTATTCCTAAGAAGGATAATACTTGGCGCATGTGCGTCGATAGCAGGGCTATTAACAAGATCACTATCCGATACATATTTCCTATTCCTCGATTGGATGACTTACTTGATCAGTTGTCGGGTTCTGCTATTTTCAGCAAACTTGACCTTCGCAGTGGCTATCACCAGATCCGTATTCGCCCTGGTGATGAGTGGAAGACGGCCTTTAAAACTCGCGAAGATCTCTATGAGTGGCTGGTCATGCCCTTTGGATTGTCCAATGCGCCGAGCACATTTATGCGTGTGATGAATCAGTCATTGCGATCGCTGATTGGCAAATGTGTTGTTGTCTATTTTGACGATATTCTCGTCTACAGCAAGACTCTGGAAGATCATCTCGCCCATCTCCGTACAGTATTTCTTATTCTGCGCACGGAAAAATTTTTTGCTGCCCCACACAAGTGCACATTTGCTGTTGACAGTGTTTTGTTTCTGGGTTATCAGATTACTTCTGCAGGTTTGCGAGTGGATGATGCGAAGATCTCGGCCATTACTTATTGGCCCACGCCAACTTCCATGACGGCTGTTCGCAGCTTTCATGGCCTTGCATCTTTTTATAGACGATTTATTCCACATTTTAGTTCGATAATGGCACCGATTACTGACTGTATGAAGGGCAAAATTTTCAGTTGGACTCCGCAGGCTGAGACCGCCTTTCAAGAGATTAAAACCAAATTGACTTCGGCACCTTTACTAATCTTGCCAGATTTTTCCATCCCGTTTGAACTCTCATGTGATGCTTTGAAGGTCGGCATTGGTGCCGTCTTGAGCCAGTTGGGCCGCCCTGTTGCTTACTTTAGTGAAAAACTCAATGGTCCTCGCATTCGCTATAGCACCTACGATATTGAATTTTATGCAATCGTGCGTGCAGCTCGGTATTGGCGACACTATTTATTCCATCGGGATTTAATTGATATCGTCTTATCAAATAATAAAATAAATTTAATAATTTAATAATTTAAAAAAAATTATATATATATATATATATATATATATATATATTCTGTCGGTTGAATTAAAGCAAGCAACCAAAAAAGCTACATAACTGGTTGTTGAAACTTGAAAGTCACAAATCGTCATCAGATTTGTGAGCCCCCGCCCACCCTTTCCAAATTCTAATCAAGTCCATCTCTTTGTTTTAAATAATACGTCATTAGTTATTAGTGATATTGTAAAACAAATGTTACTCTATATATTAATGCCACGTTCATAAAAATACAAATGAAATTGGTCGCATTAGATTGGAATTGCAAAAAATAATTAAAAAAGAAAAAGAAAAAGAAAAAGAAAATCGTTGTGGGCTATACATGATCCCAAATCCAATTTGAATTTTTTTAAATTATTAATTTCTTATATGGTATCTTATCTCACAAATAAAATTAAATAAGAAATTTATGCATATCAATTAATATCATAATCAATCCAAAATCCCCACCTTCCCCCATAGTCAAATAATAAGATCACCAAACCCACACGGGGGATGAAATAATCCGTCGGTCCATTTGTCTGTAGGGACACACCCTTTGATCATTCATGCATGGGACCTCACCTTTCATGGCGGTGCCTCTCTCTCTCCCTCTCCACGTTTTTTCCCCCTCCATTAACACTTTTATTTTCTCACTATTTTATACAACAAACACTCTTTTATTTCATGCTTAATCCACCTCCACTTTCCTCCTCTTTTCCATAGCAGTTTCGCCAGTCCTTCTCCAGGTTCGGGCCCATCGCCGCCGGCCCGGCCTTCCTTTAAAACCCCATTTCCACAGACACTCTGTTCTGTGTAGATGAACCTGTGATCAATGGGGCTCGTCAAGTTTCTCAGACGCAAATTCCGGCGACAAAGAACCCCCGCCGACAGAGTCGCGGCCGCTGACGTTGAAAATACTACTGTTTGCAGGAAAAATTCTGAGGGGAAAGTGTGGCTATCGTGGGATGAGATTCGGAGATTGACCATGGATTTCTATCAGGTCATCGGAACTGGGGGCTTCAGCACCGTCTATCTTGCCCAATTCCGTGATTCTTCCATGGCCGCTGTAAAGATTTACTGCAACAGCCCTCGTCTTCACCAGGCCTACAAGCAGGAACTGGAAATCTTGCGTCGTCTTCACCATGATTATATTGTCAAGCTCCTTGGCCACTGCGATGATCAAGGTATATATAAATATAATCCCCCACTTTCTTATCATATTTTAAATACATGCATTTTTATTGAGGCTAATGATCTGTTCTTGATTATATCCAGAAGAAGGTGTATTAATTCTTGAATACGTCTCCAATGGCAATCTGCACGAAAAGCTTCACGGGTCAAACACTTTGCTTCCATGGAAGCAGCGCATGGCCATAGCCTTCCAGCTTGCTCAAGCCATAGCCTATCTCCATGAAAACTGCAGCCCACAAATCGTCCATGGAGACATCAAAGCTTCAAACATATTACTCGACGAGAACCTCAACTGCAAGCTATGCGATTTCGGGTCTGCTAAGATGGGCTTCTCTTCAGCAGTAGTACCCGGCCCGGATTCCAAGTGGAGAAAACAGAGGATGATGATGGGTTCTCCGGGCTACACTGACCCGTTTTATCTCAAGACGGGCCTTGCTTCGAAGAAGAATGATGTCTACAGCTTTGGAGTCATTGTTTTGGAACTGACAACAGGGGTGGAAGCTTTCAGCCCGGAGAGTGGGGAGAGGTTGGCCGAGAGGGCGGCGCCGGTGGTGGAGAAGGTGGCTGAAATGGCGGACCCACGGCTGCATGGGGTGGTTGATTTGGAAGAAGCCGGAGCAATGGCGGCGCTGGCGGCAAAATGTCTTTGTGATTGTCCCAGTATTAGGCCTTCTGCTTCTGATATCGTGACTACTATGAGAAACGTCATTCCTTCTTTGTCCTTTTTCTAAAACGAGAGAGTATAGGAAAATAGGAAAGGTTGCTTGATGGTGCAGCATGCGGTGAATAATATGAAATAGTCGAGTTATGAAATTGCATTATGGGGAGGCGATGGGATTAATTAGGTGAAGAAGCTAGAGACGAAGCAGAGGAAGGGTCTCCCAGAATTAAATCTAGGCTATTTATTTATTTTTTAAAAGGGAAAAAAGAAAGAAGAAAAAGAAAATAGTTGATTTCAATTGATTTAGAATGTTTAGTTGGATTGAAATATAAGAAAGGAATATTCTGTATCGTGCCCGCCTCTTCTGGTTACAAAACTTTTATG
Organism: Caryopteris x clandonensis; assembly: GCA_028749325.2. Lineage (NCBI taxonomy): Eukaryota > Viridiplantae > Streptophyta > Magnoliopsida > Lamiales > Lamiaceae > Caryopteris > Caryopteris x clandonensis. The sequence continues at coordinate 5,568,863 of JAPYKT020000019.1, read as the reverse complement.
ATAAGCAGCTATGGTACTTGGACCGATGACACGTCGGAGATGTCGTCTCCATTATTGTGTTTAAAAAACGAGTGTGTGTGTGTATATATATATATATTGTAAATTAAATAATTACAATTTTTAAAAATTATAATTTTACACTTTAATTTATTTTATTTTATTATGGGTGTGCTTACTTGGAAGGAGTGTGATTAGGTTTAATATGATCGGGTTCTATTATATGGGGATTGTTCCTTCAAATTTTATTTTATCTAAAATTTATGTTGAGGGATTGAGATTAGAAAAACGGGATATCCAGAACTTACTTTATTTGATATCTTTGAAAATTATATATTTTGAGTAAAATGTTAATTGGTAGATATACTCTTTCACAAGGGTGAACTGTAATTTTCACAGAAAATTTAAAGATATTTTCAACATTTCACAGCCTTTTGGATAACTTATCTCACTTCATCATTTAGAGATGTACATAATCAATTATTTTCTTGATTTTTTAAATAATCTCGAAGTTTTAAATTTATAGTCTGACAAAGTAAACGGGGATTGGCTAGGATAACATATTTTATCCAAACTAATCTCTCCATGGTAAACACACCCCATATATAATGAATTTGTGAAAGAAAAAAAATCAGGTTTTAACTTTGATTAATAACAACATATATTGACTTGTGAATATAACTTTATTTTAAATAATTTTTGTTAAAAAAATATATGACTCATTTTTTTGAGACGATGGAATATTTAATTAGTCGTCAATCGTCATTCATATCTCTCCAAATATTTTTTGGATTGAACTTGTCCTATTATATTCAACTTATTTAGATGGTCAATCGAGTCAAACAAAAAGATTAATTTTTTTAGGATTTTTTTTTTAATTTTTAGAGCACAACCCTTTTTTCTTAAACGAAAAAAAGTAATATACCAATAAAAAAATAAAGTAAAACATAAACTGATGTTTGTAGGTTACTCATAGTTACTAGGAAGTATACTGATTAAATTTGATTTAAGAACATTATTGAGCGAACAGAAAGTATGAATATAATATAAGCAAAGTAACTTGAACTGAATAATAATTATAATACTGTGCATTCATTTCACATGTAACATTCGAAATATTCTAAACAAATTTATATTGTGTGTAACTTGTCCCACTAGCTTTAAATGGTTTGATTTTTGTGTAAGCAAACAAAGACTGAACCCATAGTATACAATAATAGCTACCAATCGATATTGCATACAATGTGTATTGATTTAATAAAAGTCGAGTGATAGAATTATCGAACACATGCTCGAAAGCCATTATATTTGTTCAGCAACAAAAAAATAAAAAAATAAAAGCACACTCTTTAAATGAACCATTTCACAAGTAATCCCTTGCTTGAACTTCTCCTCCAACACTAGAACCAATTAAAGAAATACTTGCATTGCTAAGTAAGAAAAGAACCCTACCCCCTTTAAACATAGTATTCTCTCCTTCCCTTCTTTAAATCCAACTCCTATCTTACTATCCTTTACTGGTACACTCAAAATCCCACCAAAACCTATCTCCCACTCCCTCTTCACCCACCATGGCACCCGATGCAACCAAGCTCGACGCCGCTTCAAACGACGGCGAAAAACACAAAGGCCTCGATCAAGAGGTCAGGGAGCTGATCTCAACCCTCACCACTCGCCTTGGATCCATCCAACGCTCCCAAAAATCTGGAGGCTCATCAAGCACCGATGATGACGATCAAGGAGTCCGGATCATCACTCTGGCCGGGACCAACCTTGGAGCCACCATGCGCGGCGACATGGATGAGAAGACCGCAGGCCAACAAGGTTTGGACCATGCGGAACAGGAAGACTCAGCCTCCTATGTCGTTAATAGCAACTTCCAAGCTATCAACAACTCGATCATGTTGGGTGGGAGCTACAAGACGAATGATCCTGGTGTTCATTTGGATATCACGGATTACGTGGATCAGAACGAGGGCCACAAGAATGGGAAGAAGGGGAGGAAGGGTAAGAGAGGAAGCCACAAGAGTGATCATCATGTCGAACGCTCGGACAAGGACAGCGACACCGAAGGAAGTTGAAATCAAGGAGGAGGAAGCATGATCGTTGGATGATGTATCGAGTTATAAATAAATGATTGTTGAGCTGATTTTCTTTGCATCAAGTTTCAGCTGTGTGTGATTTTTATACTAGTTGCAATAATAAGTTTGTTACTCTATTCTTGATTGTTTTTTTGTATGAATTTTTCCAGATTAAGCTTCGTCGCCTTCAAACAAAAACCAGTCATCTATCTCTGGTTTACAATTAAGCAAAGTTCTTGCTTATCTTACACAGATACGATGAAGCAAAAAAACAAAATCTATAAAGGGATATCATGGATGTTCTGATTCAACCGATATTTTTAAGACTTGGAACTCTGTTTCTTGCTCCTTAATCTCTTCAGTTTCTGGGACTAACTTCTCCTGAGTCTGCAATTCTTTGTCCTTTCCCCAAAGCATAATGTACAATCCGGAAATAACAGTAACTGATCCAATCAAACTGCTTGAAAAGAAAGGAAGTGGTTTTAATATGCAAGGGAAGGATGATGAAGAAAGTTGATGTAATCACCTGCCAAGATGAAGCTGTTCGTGCAGGATGGGAATATCTAACATTGCTGCCATTATCTGCACAAACGGGCTGAAGGCTGCAGTGAATACAGGCCCTCGTTTCTTGACGCACCACGACATTCCCACGAAGCACAATCCTGATCCTATCATCCCCTGCATCACATAATCATCTTTTGTAAATGTGAGGGAGGAATCTATCCATTTTTCAGTTAATATAGAGTAAGAAATGTTTAGTGAGTTGAGATATCTTGTCTCAAAGCATGCAAAAGCTTGAGAAATCCATGTGATGCTCGAGCTGCCTCGAGCATGTGAAGCTCGTTTCAAGCTTCTACAGTATTGGGAAGCATGGTGAGAGCCAAAATTTGTGAAATCTCTCTCTCTCTCTCTCTGAAGAAGTAGCTATATGATCTATTGTAAAAGTTGTTACATGTAATACATGTGTTGCTTCTGATGCAGTTGGAAAAGAATATGTAACACAGTTTAGAACAAGAGATTCCAAATGATTTTGCCATACTTTATTATGGATAAAAATGTTCTCTCTCTCTCTCTCCTCATCTTCTTTACTTTCTACACCAGTAGAAAGATGCCAGTGGCTGACTATTACTTTAATTGATCAGAAATCATGAAATAAATCAACAACGGTTTCAATTAATCTAACTTACAGGTTTCATTTATTTCCAAATAACTGCTAAATATGAGTTCAAACTATTTTGAAATTAATAGTTTTACTACTTACTGCATAGAGGATGATCAAGATATCAGATTTTTTCGTCAAAAACCAGATCGAAAGTTTCCTTTCAATGGACAAACTCAAGATAGCAGACTGTACAGCGCTGAAGAAAGCCATGATGGCCGTGCTGGAGTACTGGCAAGGATATCGTTTTCCGATACTCGTTTGAAGAAGGAACCAAGAAGACCAGCAGAGTGTTCCAGCAAACAAGGCAACGGAACCAAAAGCCCATCTCTCTCTTCCAATGCCTGAATTCCCCCTCATATGTGGTTCCATTGATTGCGCATCGTCAGAGAAGTGAAACAAAGGCTTTCCCTTGTATACAGTTAGCAGGATTGCACCTCCAACGCACACTACTGCACCAATGATCTTGGCTCTTCCACTTCTGCATTTTATGCTAACTCTCTCTAAACTGCACCGGGATGGAAGAATCATGATGTGTGTGAGAGAGAGGGAGAGAGATGAAGGTGCAATAAGTTGTGAACATACCCAAATGGTAGAGCCATTAGAAATGTCAGCACAGGAACTATGTTGAGGAAGGCACAGGAGAAAGTTGCAGACGTATATTCTATGCCGAGAAGGAAGAGATATTGCGTTACTGATGCCCTACAAGATCATGTAAACACGAATTCTTACATAATTTCCATAGCGGGTAATGATCTTGAATCAGGAATTCATTCATTACAACTGACCCGATTATTGCACTCACGAAAAGATGACACAATATGGCGAGTGTGAGCTTAGGCCGGCGTCTCCTGCAAGCGATCAACTTCGATTAGAAGGACTAATATAACACAGAGGTAAACAAAGTACAGAAAAACCAAACCTTTCCAAGAAGAAGGCTAATGGAGATAAAAAGATTGCAGAAATCGTCTGGCGGTACGTTATAAACACCAAATGGTCTATCCCATGACTCACAATCTTCTTGAGAAGAATATTGCTAACAGCAAAGGCAAAATCAATAGCTATCATTGCTATAACAGGGTTCCATTTATCAAAGCCCTTCATCTCTCTCTCTCTCTCTCCCTCCCTCCCTTTTTTTCAGTTTAAAGATCAAAGTCTAAAAGACATCAGCATTATATAAGACTTGATTACTTTAGCATGGGCTAAAAAGCAAGACCAAAATTCTTGTGCCTTTTGATCTACCAATTTGCATTAGTTTAATAATGCATATTCTCCTACTTTCCAGGAATCCCAGAATATATGAATGAACAGGATTAACAGAAAACCAGCATTGATGTATTATTGTTATAAGATAATCAATCAAAAGTCTTGGCATATGATCAAGAGCATCTCTTTCCATTAGAATTTGTCACATGGGGTTGATTTCTTCGGCCCGAATTAGCCTCCGGCATCTACGAGTGGGAACGATAAATGGTTCTCACAGTTTGAGCATCCAATTCTTGTTTGAAGTGATAGTCGATGTCAAATCCTGATCATCAACTTTGTTATTCTTTAAAGTGTTGAATTAGTCCTTTCCATTTACTAAACATGTCTGTAAAGTGTAAAAGCATCTCAACTCAGCATCATGGGGAAGAAGACCTTCAACCTAATTTCCATCCCTGGCACTGTTTCCCTTTCCTAGAAAAGGGACTTTGTAAAGCTGAATGCTGAGTTGATTTTGCCCTTATTGCACTCTACTTTCTGTAACCATTTCATGAAAACCGGACTGTTGGGGTACTCGAACTATCCCACGTCGTATATACAAGGAAATGATCGTGAGAAATAAAGTGGACATCAATCGGCATTGAAAGACCTTTGGAGGAAGTCTAAAAAACAAATTTTTGTATGCTCGGTCCAAAATAAAAAAAATATCATACCAATACGATATTGAAGTTCATCGCGTGCCCTATGAACTTGTCTTTTTACTACAAATGTTGGCTCATAGGAATTCAAAGGACCGTACTTTTTGAATCCTTTGGCAGCACTTATTGTTTGATAACTTAGGATATAAACAAATTATTCAGATTTATCCATCAGTTACTTTGCAGGATAGCAATAATTGAGCTATCACGGGAGAGTTATCTCAACATGGAGGGTGACTCATCCCAACCTACCGCCTCGTACAACAAACAGTGCAATGAAATTATTGCTCTTACTGTAGAGAGTGTGTGCCTATATGTACAGACATGTATATCTATACATCTGTGTACTTTTTACTCCACAAATTTTATGATGTACGCCTCCATTACATGTACTTGTTTCTCCTTCCCTTCTCTCTTCGATTTTTAGAGTTCTTTCTTTTTCCTGGGAATTTTGGGCTTTCATGTAGGTTTCTGTCTGCTGCCCCCATTGGCAGCGCTCGCATATTGTTCGCTTAAGGCAAGATAAGAAATGTTCTGTCAAAGAATCTCTCAGGCAACAACTAAATTATTGGTAGAGAACGGTGCAGTTCCGCATCTTTTGTTTAATTTTTAAGTCGGGGCATTTTAGTGAAATCCTATGTTATGGCAATCCTTGTGCACCATTAGTTAATCGACTGATATGAACTAAAATTTAAAATGGGTAGAATTAAACATACCATTAAATTTACTTTGCACACTCACTAATTTTATAAATAAAATCAAACATAATATAAATAACTTATTTATTTTAATTTTAAATTCAAAAACAATTTTTTTAATACTTTTAAATATGTTCGACATGCAAAAATTGAACGATTCATAGAACATTCGGCAAATGGAAGCCGAATGTTCTATTTATTTAATAACTGAATGCATAATAGAGCACTCGACAAACAAAAATCATACACATAATAGAGTGTTTGACAAAACAAGAATCGAACGCTTTTTACAAACAAAAATCGAATAGTATGTTCTGTGTTCAACGAATCAAAGCCAAACACATTTTTTTTTTTGTCTAAACCTAAAAAATAATAATGAAGAAATCAAAGTTTATCTAAATTATTAGAACTCTTTATATTTTAACTTTCTCCTTCCTCACTTGTTCCACGATTTGGTGATGTTGTTAGTGAGGCAGAAAAAGATTTAGCAAAGAAGAAGGGAGGAGCGGAGGGTTCTGGAGGGGAAGATGTGGAGGGGGTTTGAGTTGAATAATATATATATATATATATATATATATTTTTTTTTTTTTAAAGTTATAATAGATATTTATTGATGTGGTGTATTAAGTAAAATTTATTTTTCAAATATAATTTTGTAGTGTATATAATAAAAATATTGAGAAAAGTAAATATTATGATTTATTTAATAACACAGTTTAAAAATTAGTTACATTATAAAAATTTATTTAGTTTTTGATTTGGTTTTAATACATGATCAATTAACCGATTCGAGTTTGTTAATATATTGTTTTTAAATAATATATTTTTGTTATAATTTACAACACATCTCACGTTTTTCACTTTTATGTTTCAAACCCTAGCAAATAGGGAAAAAATGTCCAAACTTTCACAATTACTTAGTTTTCTATTGTATTTGTTTGGACTTTTATTAATTTATTTTGCATTATTACTTTATTAGAAATTAGTTTTGATTTATTTTTGTGTAGCACAAAGCACTAAATAATTAATTAGCTCACATAAATAAAAGTAAAATGCTATCAAAGTAACAATTCAAAAAAAATTGCTATTAATCAAAATTTGGTGTTTTTTTTTTAAATTAGACCGAAACAGTATAGTCCGGTTCGAATATAATTGTTTCAATTCAGTCAGTTTAACCGATTGAACACCACTAATCCTTGTAGTACAAAGTAAACAATAGAGAAGAGTTTGAATTATCCTATATTAACCCATTTGTCCGATCGTCAAGGATAACCCCCTATCCTATCCCACACCAGAAAATCAAACACAGCCATTATGTAAGGATAGTATATGGGACACTTGTTGCAGCAAATATTGTTGTTCATGGATAGGATATATAAGCTCATATTCCAGTCCCTTTCCATAACCTTTTGGGCATTTCCCAAATTCTGTCTCCACTTATTAGTGTTGATCACCAGTAAAAGATTCCATGGCAGATACTTGTTATTTCACTTTCAATTACTTTTGGTGGGACTGCTCACTATTTCTAAGAAGTGGGAATTAACATTTTACACACTGGCCATCACAAAAAAATAAAAATTAAAATCGTTAATAACATAATAATAATGATAACTTTCTCAACAGTTGATTAGCCAAAAACAAAAAATTTCCCTTTAAAGTAAGCCGAAAGCGATTTTAAATGACACTGCAAAACATTATAAAATGTTAGGTTTTAGTCATATTTAACGTGTTCATATTTGTGACTACACTAAGTGTTTTTCTTTTTAGAGGACAAAATATGATTTATTAAATTTATGAGGAGTTGGTAAACGATAGTATCAACTAAAGTATCATTATCTTAATCTAATTATTATTTTGACTGGTTGAACCAATTATTATTTTAAAGTTCCTACTTTGTTTCACCTAAAAATATCATTTTAAGTAGTTTTTTTTACGTTGCACAATTTGTAATATTTGTAATAATATAATATTAAATTATAATTAATAGGGATATAATTATTGAATTGTACATTTGTATTATCATATCGTGTGAGATTTTGTTATGTAATGAATAGATAATTTTATAAAATAATAATATATATTTCTAAAATAAAATTCATAGTATATAAAAAATATTTTTTAATATAATTTTCTTTACATAAAATATTTCACAATTTTGTATTATGTAAGAATATTTTAAATATCAAAATATATTACAATTAACCTAAAAAATATTATATATTTTTAAAAAATTATTTTTATAAATGTGATATGGATATCATATTAAAAATCTTAAAAATAGGATTAATTTGATTTATTTTTCATGAAAAAATGAATTGAGACATAAAAGTTATAAGCATTTGGAATGTGATGTGAGAAAGTGGGGGGAAAAAAAAGATGACTGGTCAACAAGACTACATCAAAATTCTACATTTAGCCAGAGAAAGTGTACTACAACGTCAATTAATAGGTAGAGATATTAAAAGGGCTATGACCTGACGGGCCCGCCTGTTTAGTTCGAGAAATTATAGTGTTAGAATTTTGTTTTATTAGTTCGTTTAAAACTAGTCCAAGCCCAATTAGCCCAAAGCCCTATGTGGCTAACCCAATAGCTCGCACTATTTTTCTTATTTGCCTCTTTTTTAGTATCGAAATAATTACATGTAGTATTTTGAATTAATTTTCGTGGGTGCTTCTATTTACACCACAATAACCTCTTTTCACACCACAAATATTTTTTAAACAAAAATAATCTTATATTAAATATCTAATTTATCCTTCTTCTCAAATCAAGAGAATTCTCTATTTTTTCATTAACCTTCTTCTTTACCCAGCAACTGTTCTACATTTGTTTTCTCGATCTTCTTCTACACAAATTTGTTGCCAACATCACCTTCACCAATCCGTGAAATTAAGAACAACTCTCAACAAAAAGTTATCATAAATTTTTTGCGGTTCTTCTTCTTCCTTCTTTTTCTGCAAATTCAAAATTATTCAAAATCATATTTTAAATTGTTGAATTGATTTGATGAATGTTTGAATTCTTCACAATCGTGTCTTTTTTATAAATCCGAATTTAAAGAAGGTTTATCCAAAAAACTTTTTTGATTTTTTGAAAAACAATCATGCAAAAAAACTGAAAAAATATTTTAACAAAAACAGTTCAGTGACATTCGGTAATGATTCATTACACAAGTTTAAAAATGTTCGACACATACTAATTGGACATTCTATATTTGGCTAGTCGAAATTTTATCTCAGGCTAAATATATGGATTTGAAAATTCTTAACAACAAATAATAGAAGAAAAGAAATTCAGATTCACAAGTTAGGATTTGGGAGCAAATGGGTTTTTAATAGAAGAAATTATTTCGATTTTTTGTGTTTGTTCAAGGGTGAGATGGAGTAATTCTTATTAGAATCACGATTAGCAATAATTTTTTGTTTACATTTATTATTCTTATTAATTTATGATAACTTTTTGTTGAGAGTTGTTCGTAATTTCATGGATTGGTGAAGGTGATGTTGGCAGCAAATTTGTGCGGAAGAAGATTGAGAAAACAAATGTAGAACAGTTGCTGGGTAAAGAAGAAGGTTAATGAAAAAATTCTCTTGATTTGAGAAGAATGATAAATTAGACATTTAATATAAAGTTATTTTTGTTTAAAAAATATTTGTGGTGTGAAAAGAGGTTATTGTGGTGTAAATATACACACTCTTTTCGTAATAATTATTTTTTTAGTAGAAGATATTAAATTTATGTTTACTTACTACAAGATATAAATATTACCTTTCAAATTTAGAACTTAAATGAAACATGATTTTAAATTTTATAATATGAATACACTTAAAGTTAGAATTGAGAGTATGAAATATTATATATCACTTCAATGTTTGAATTTTTAAATTTTGTACAGTGATATAAATGTTATAAAATGTATAATTTTTTAATATTATCTAAAATTTTATTTTAAATATAATATTATATGTGTTTAATTAAAATTTTTAATTTAAATATGTAATTTGACTATTTCAATTCATAATTTGATAGTGGTCCGATTAGCCCGAAAATCGATAGGTTTAGGGTTAGAGTCACTATATTACGAGCCCATTTTATAAGACCTGATTAACCCAAGGCTCAATTAGACCAAAACCCGCTAGGGCTAGCCCGAAACCAATATGATTATCCAATTTAACATCTCTAATAACAGGTGCGCGTGTTATGCATGCGCCAGACTCTTTTTTTCTTTCCAACCATAATTTACAGAAGATAGATTGGGCGGGAAAATGACATATTTTGTAATTTTGACATATTATCATGTTTTTATATGAATATAGTTATAGAGGAAAAATTGCAAAATTAGTCCTCTAACTTGTGGATGGTTTCAAAACCAGTCCTTTATCTTTTCAATTGCTCGAATTTGATTATCTTTTAATCAAAATTCAAAAAAATTGCCCGATAATTACACTTATACATCGTATAATCACGTAACATTAGGGATTCACATTTTTCTTACTAATATGTAGCCTCTATGGTCAATTTTGATGTGTCTGATGTTCATATTTTTTATTACGAAAGACATGTACATTTCATTTATTATGCCACAAAAATGATAATCCTTGCTTAACACGGTAATATGTGGTCCATGCAAATATCAAACAAGAAATTTAAATTTCGGCTAAAAAAATGTGTAGATTGAAAAAATTAAATAGAAAAAGGACCAAAATTGTAAAATTAATACTTTAAAAGGACTAATTTTGGGACTATCCATAAGTTACAGGACTATTTTTATAATTTTTCCGAGATATAGATATAGACTTGCAAATTTTTCAATTTTGACATTTAGCTATTCACAACAATATTTGCTCCAAGAGTTAATATTTTTTGAAAACAATTACCCAAACAAAGAAGGGTTCTTTTTCAAAATAATGCGAAAAAAAAATTACGAAATAGGTGGGTTTTGAAACAGTTTTTTAAAATAGTGGTTTAGGTTATATTTCTAAAACTTTTTTATCACAAAAAATGAAGAATCGTATTGCAAAAGTTAAATTATTATCCATTGAAAGTTCTATAATATTCTGATAACAAAATATAAATTTAAGTTAAACCAACAAATGGATGAAAAAACATAGTAAGACTATATATTATTTATTAAGAGATTATAAATTTATTTGGTTGACCAAAAATAAAATTGTACTTTACAAACTTTATTATTTCTTGACTCACAAAAACTTCTAGTTTATTATTTTGTTTCTTTGATTGTCTAGCATATTGGGATAACTTGGAAATTTATATATATTATATATAATAATAGAAGTACCGTCATTAATAGAAAGTATTAAATTTTTCAGCCTAAACTACTTTTTAATTATGGTATCTATTTTTTATGCAAATATGTACCATATCTCTGTATATATATTATGATATCTATTTCTTATTCAAATTTATATCAATGTCTATCTACATATATTTGATTAATAAAGCAACTACACTTATTCATTTTCAAGTTATAATCTATCAAAATATGTTAATTTGATTTTGCTTATTTTTTATTTTCCTTAAAAATTTCAAAAAGTTTATAACTTTTTTGTTCCATCTTCAATTTTTATTTTAAAAAAATATCTAATTAATTCTTTTTTACGATCTTTAATTTAACATTCATATTGCACATATATATAAACAAATACATAACTAAATTTAATCATTAATTATAAAATATTTTTTCTTAAGTTAATTGTGATATGTATATATATAAAGAGAAGTATCGTCTTAAATAAAAAAAAAAAATTTCTTCCTAAATTACTTTTAAATATGATATTTTTCTATACAAATCTATACTCAATATCTTTTTTTTTTTTAATATATAATAAAATAATTTGATTGATAGAGCCACGATTTAATGGTTACTAAACATCGCAATAAAAAATTATTATATTATTATTAATTTTAATTTTAATTATTTTATTAAGAAGTATACCAAAACAAATTTCTAAATATTCTATATAGATAAATTGTAGTTCAATTTAAATCTTATAATTCCACAAATTTTGGGATACATATAACCAATATATCTAATAAGTTAGATTACAATAAACTGATTTGATATAAAAATAAAAATAATGAATATTTATATAATACAGTAAGATTAATCTGTATAATCTTATTTCATCAAATTTAATGTTAAAAAAAGAACAAAACTTTAATATTTTATTTTTAAAATTTTAAACAACCGAAAAAATTAAGACTATTTTTAGACAGAAAAATTGTCACAAAAGGAAGAAATGTGTGTTCTGAACTTCGAATCCTGTGTAATTTGTTTTAGGAAAGAGCTACGATCTTAAAATGATGTAGTGGTAAGCTATCAGCCATATGATTGAGCACCATGCACAGAAAATGATAGATCTGTGAAAGCTACCACTTAGTGTTCACTACAAGTTCGCACTCAATCAGGGGTTATAAAGAATGGTGCTCGTCACACAGGGTTTTTCTAGTGTGGTATTTTATTGTGTGATTTACGAGCTATTACACAAGATTTTGGCAGATGGAGTTGTAAGGATTATTCAATTAACTCATGGAATGCGAATAGTGAACACATACTTGAAAACTGATTGAGGATTTTTCCTAGTGTATATTTCAAACCAAATTGCCTGAAGTGAGATTAATGTCTTCCGTGGACTTAGAAATGACACAACAGATGGTATATAATTATCTCATAAGAAATGCATTAATAGTCAGCATATTAAAATTCATATATGATTTCCTTAATACGGTTATGTTTTCTTTGTATTGGAAGGAACATTTGTAGAAATCACTTAATGGGTACTAACAATTATAGTACATCGGATTAGATGACATGACCCACTTAATTGACCCTCTCCTGAATGTGGCCTCGTGCCTAATGACTGGTTCGGACGGTTGCACGATTGGATTTTCCATATTAATAATTCACTGTGTGCGAACCCAGGATCCCTGTTTATTGTTGGGAGTCTTAAGTGTCATTTGATATTCTATTCTCTCAATTCTTGGTATCTCACTCTCTGGTTCAGAACCAAAGAAGAAAAATTGTGTGTCTTTTCTTGCAGTCATGGTCGATTTCGATAGCGATTTGAGTGGACGTCGGCTGAGCTGGGCTATCATACCTGTTCATGATCCAAAACCACTGGAAATTCTACCACCATTGCCCGCAGGTGCAACCCAAAATCCAAACCCTACATTGGAACCAACTAAAGAGACGAACACGATGGCGTCTACTACGATAGCAGAAGAAAATGCCACTCCGCCTCTTACACATTCAACACACATGGGCGACCCAACACCAGACGACTCCACCATTCTACCAGTAACCTCACAAAAAACCCACACACATTTCCCTCTCACACAACAGGCCCACCAACTGGTCCCCCTAAATCACCAGTGAACCATGTTCCCAGAAGAACAAACAACAAAAATAAACCCAAATCCACCAAAAAACCTTCGGCCCAACTGTGAAAAGAAGACGACTTGCTGTAGATTCCTTTTCAGAGGAAGAATATACCAAATCTCCTCCTCGTCGATCATACCGCACCAGGACGACTTTTCCTGCTATTGAAACAAAATCATCTCAACAAAGAACAACAGGTGAACATACAACCATGATTCGAGGTAAGGCATTCTCAAAGACCTTTTATTCTAAAGCAGCCCATGACCGATACAAACTTTTTGCCTCTATGGACTTTTGGCCGGAACGAAATCTGGATTTAAAATGTTTTGATAAAACTCATGTGATGAACTACATACGAAACTGTGGATTAGAAGTAACTGTCACAAATTTGGGGAGGTACTATGGTACTATCGTGCATGAGTTGTATGTAAACTTGGTCATGGGTATCCAAGATCCCAACTCTGCTCGCTTTGGAAATTTTTTTGTGCGAAACAAAATTATTAACTTTAGTATTTCTGCTATAAATGATTTTCTTGAACTTAATGGCTTAGAAACAGAGAAGAGAATGAGTTAGATTTAGGAGAAGTTGTTGATTTTTTAAGCAAAGGAAAGCTGACAAAATGGACAAAGCCTGATATATCACCGTCGATTCCCACACATGACAGGAACTTGATGCACAAAATTTGTAGACACAACTGGACACCCACTGCTAACAAGTCTCACTTTAATGCTGCTCAATGTGTTTTTATTTACACAGTTTTGAATAATATTCCTCTTGATTTTGGAAGAGTGGTGTTTGAGACTATTATGGGATTTGCTGAGAAACCAGACCCTCGTAAGAAATTGCCTTTCCCCAGTCTTATCTGGGGTCTGCTTTCACACCAAGGGGTTCAACCCAATCCTTCTGATGTTCTATTCCAGTCCGCCTCGCCGCTGAAAATGGCTTCCTGAGAAGCCAATGTCTATACACGACCATAGAATGCTGCCCCAACACTTTGCCCCTCAGAAGTTGCTGATATCTACCACTCTTCCTCCATCAACAAATTGAAATTATGGACACACTCGCTACTGAAGTTAGTGCTCAAAAGCTCTATCTAACGAATATCCTTAAGTCTCTGGACATGCCTGTAAATGTCGGGCCGTCCCGCACTTCTAACCCTTTGACACAAGGCTCGAAAAAGGGGGAGACCACTGCAGGCACAAGCACAAGAACACAAAGGATGAAGAAGCATACTGCGGCAAGAAAGCAAAAAGGAAAAAGACTTATCGATGAAAGTAAAGAAGTAGAATCAGAAGAGAACTGGGAGAGTGAAGAGGGGTCGGACTAAGGGGGAGATTGATTTTCTATTGATGTTTTTTTGCTAATGACTGTGAACTGTTAAAAATCACTTGTTAAGCTTCTGTTTGGGTTGTAAAAACTAAGATCTTTGTGGATCATCTTTTCATGTTTTAGTTTGTAACTAAATCTTACTAGCTATCCCAGTTCCATGTTCGTATATGCTCTTATCCTGCAGGAAATCAACTTGATCAAGATTTTCGAACCATATGCCAAAGGGGGAGATAGATGAGGTAAAAATTGCCATATATTCGAAGAATCTAATCATATTCAATATTGCATGCAGGATATGAAGTATATTCTCAAGCTAAGGAAAGGGAATCAACGGTTGGAGAAAATAAAGGAATGATGATCATCATCCAAAGAAGGAGAAATCATAAAGAGATACACTAGGAGAGGAAATCGGCCGACTTGAAGAAAGAAGGAAACAAATCAGCAAGATATAAAGAAAACTAATTTGCTAAAATTCAGGAAATAAGTGGGCAAAAAATCAGACGAAAAGATGCTCTACAATTGGATATCCAAGAGGAGCACGACTTTAAATAAGAAGGCACAAAAAAACTAAATGCATCTCTGTTACATTAGATTAACACTATACAAGCAGAGAGTCATGAAGAGGTGGGTGAAAAAGCTATTGGATTAGGGAGAATACAATAGCACAAGGAGTACTTAAAGGCGAACTGACAGTGAACCACGCAGAGACTGAACAACATCTTTGTTACAACGATCTGCAAACGGGAGTTTGCAACAAAATCCATCTAGGGGACTAGATTGTCAAGTGAGGTATTAGAAGAGATGTTTGCAAGAGTAGACTATTATTTAGGGGAGCCTGATACGTGTAAGTTTTTCTTGTAATATTTGTGGGAACAAAGTAAATTCTAATAAAAATACTTAAGAGGAAGATAGAACACTTCCTCGTAAAAATCTTTAAGTCTTCTTTTAGCTTCTGCAAATTCAATTATTGTTTGAACTAATACACAAGCGCACAAATTTTGATCTAACAGATATCGATAGAAGAAAATTCTCATATTTTCATGAGACACATTTAAAAACATGAATACAAGCCAAAAATCAATAAATGTCAGCATTTTGAACCCTATGAGGGGAAGTGTAAGTTACTTCTCAAACTTTAGTTATGTATTAGTAAAATAATATAATAAAATAATCTTATTTTAAAAAATAAATATATTAACTGTTTTTACAAATTTTAATTTTTTTAATCTTATTATAAGAAATTTGTATAACTAGCACAAACCAGTGGTCCGAACTCATAATAAATTATCAAATTTAACCTAAAAAAAAAGAAAAAATTAAATGATGACATTTTCAAAAAAAATAAATTATAAATTTAAATAAAAAATATAATATTTTTTATGAAATCATTTGGTTCAAAATTTTCAAAACTTCCATTACCAAGAGTGAGTAGATGTGTATTAAGAGTAGGTCGATTGAGAAAAAAATATTTCGAGATTTAACTTCTTCTACAATCATATGATAAAATTATTTTTCAATAAGATTTCAACGAGTGTTAATAATTTTATGCAAAATTTTAAATTTAATATATCTAATTATTTTAGCATCTTCAAATTATTTGTGTATGTTTATACATTTTCAACTTATCAAGTGTAATTTTATATTTATTTATAAGAAAATTTGATAAAAATATCAAGAGAAATTATTACTTTTTAAGATAATTAAATTTTATATAAATTAATAATTATTATGGATATATCTTGATTAATGATTTAGGATTAAGAAATTTAATAAGTTAGTTTTATATATGCAATAATAATTTTATATTAAAGATTGTGAGAAACATAAATTTGATATATTATGCATGAAACATAGATTAAGAGTAAAAAAGTATTTTATTTTTATATAATCAATTATGGAAATTAAATGTAATCAGTTGCCAAATTTGACAGCTGATTTTTCATGAAACAAAAATCTTTATCTTTAATTTATACCAAAATTCTGCTTTTATATATTGATTGATAGATCTCTATACGTCTAAATATTCTAGAGAATAACTTTAGTAATTGTTCGATATTTATAATACGCAAGCATATATTATTTTAATTTCAAAACCAGGTTGAAGAATTAGAAATTTGTTAATATTACTTTTAAATTGATTAGAAAATGAAAAATAAATGTTTTAGTTAAGAAAAAACCCTAAAAATGTGAAAATGAAATTAAGGACAAACATGAGGAGTTAAAATAATTAACGGTGGCATTTTGTGGCAAAAATATAATATTAAAAAGTTAAAAATCCAAAACCTCCTTTAATTCGACTCTTAATAAAGTGCATGATTCATAATCTGGGCTGGAGTCCAAGTTGTGCCGACGTAGTTAGAAAGTCCAAACATGTAAGGCCCAACAAGGTAAGGCCTATTAATCAGCTTTATAGACTGTACGAACGGCCCTTAATTAGTCTGCGTCTGTCTTGTCTTAAAATAATTGATTCTCACCTGCTCTTCCTCTCTCTCCTCCTCGAACAATATTAGCTTCTCCATTACGCGACCCTATTCATCGATTGCCGTCGTCGCGCTGCCGCTGCTGGTGGATCCGCCGCCGTCTTCGACATCTGTCGGCAGGTATTTTGGTGCGCAGGTGTTTTAGTATACCCTAGTTTTTGTTGAGATGCCTTTATTTTTCATACTTCGAGTTTCTGAGTTTTGAATTCTGATTTTCGCTCACAGTCTCATCTCAAGTGTTTTTGTTATTCCAATGTTGTTACAATCAACACAATTCAATCTAATTGATATCTTAAGTTATTATTTGTTCCCGTAACTGTTTTCGAAGTTTGGAATTTGCATTTAAATCAACTGTCTGCATTTAATTTGTGTTTTATCTTCGCCTGGTATTGTGATTGATTTACGTTGGATTATTTGTTTTCTCATTATTGATAGGTCGGGGAATTTTAACTTGTCATCTCTTGCTGTTCAGATTTAGATCATTGGCACTTCGCGAAGAGCTCTGCTTTTCTAAGGAATAATGTTCGGAAGCAACCGTAAGCTCTGACCCACCCAACTTTATTTTGGCATTTCTTGATTATTCTATATTGGGACATTATGCCCTTCCCATTATTTTTCCTGTGAATGACTTTACTAAAATGTCATTTGTGTTCCTCTCTCTTGCATTGACTTGATTTATCCTTAACTGCAATTCATAACTAACACATGTAAATATTGGTTTGATAGAGTTACGATATTAAATTTATTTTTTATGTTCTACTAACATTTCATCTTAGTGTTGTGGTGGATATGGTTTGTTTGTGGCCTTTACATGGGTGAATGCTATGTGAATGATAATGATGAATAAGATGAAAGGATGTTCAGTTCCAAAAGAGGAGAGAGAACAGATAAAAATAGTGAGCATAGAAATGGCGGGAGTGTGGCCTTCTCTCGCATTGGAACAGGTCTTGAATGCAGGATTTTCTTCTGTGAAAAATACTTAAGAAATTATAAGTATTTACATCCAAAAGAACCGTGAAATGATACATTCATTTTGATTTAGAAAATCCTAACCTTAACTTTTGTACTAAGTACTAACTAGTAACTACTAACACCGTTAAGCTTTGGTGTTAAATTTATTGTACTTCTGGGATTTCACCTTTGTATATCCTACGCTAATTAATTAATGGATTGCGTGTTATAAATAAATAAAGTATTAATTCTTTGCTGTGGATAATAAAATCCTGAACATGAACTTGATACCATTTTTACCTAATCAGTCTAAGGGTAATTCAGCCTGGAAATCATTATATTTTAACATTGGTAACATTTAAGTAACGAGTTCTTCATATTAAAAAAAAAAAAATCTATATTTATATTATAAATTCAAAAGATATTATGTGGGTTGTTGGTTTACAAGTTCAAATTTAGGGTGATTTTTCCTAGTTCTTACATTCTTGCGGAGGTTGTTGAGACAGAAGGAAGTAACTACTAGTGAAGTTGAATTTTAATTTTTATTAGTTCATCTCAATTGAATCAAGAATCTGCTTATAAAATATATGCAAGGTTAATGCATGATTAAAATGGTGATTGATTCTTTTTTGTAAAGCAGTTGAACTAAGTGAGACACATATGGGGGGGGGGGAGGATGTTCTCATGGAAGAACCTAGTTGCTATGTTTCATTGATTTCTTCTGTTCAAAAAAATTAAAAAATCATGAATTGATGGACTTTCACTCGCCTTTTTTTCTGATCTTTCTCATGGAAGAACGACACATAGTCACTATCTTGCCACTTACATTGTTGAAGCAACAGGTGCTTATTTGCTTCTGAGTGAATGTACTAGGAGTGCACAAACCTCAGAGTCAGTTGTATAGCTAAAAAAAAAATGATTTATGACTTAACATAACCAACCAACGTGCAGATGTAGCTAGTGACTTGGGGGAGGGGTTCTCATGGAATTAACTACATGCTCTGCTCCAAAGAAATGAATAAAAAAATCATGAATATATGTACTTTCACTTACCTTTATATCTGATCTTTCTCATGTTTTGAAATGACATATAGTAATTATCTTTCCACTTACACTGTAAAAGCTTTAGTTACTTGCTTTGATTTAATATACTAGGAATGCACAAACTCCAGAGTGAGTTTCAAGCAAATATAAAAAAGAAGTTTTACAAGCTTAATATTTCTAACCAAAGTGCATATGTAGCTGTCGACTTAAAGTTTGCCATCAAATGCTAAGTTGATATTCAGAGAAACATAAATGTTCTGATAATGGGATTTGGTAGCAGCCTGGCACGTTATTGAAATTAATTATTTTGAGCAGTGTCAAATTTCTGTCTTTAGTGTGGGGGAATTAAGTGCAATAAATAACTGACTTGCCTTGTCTTAATTTTTCATTTATATATCTCCTTGTTTTACAAAGATCATGGTTCAGTGGGCCTATATCTTGAAATCTCCCAGTTGTACAAAGACTTCTTGAAAGCATCATCAGCTCGAATCTGAGCACTGAGCCAGGACATGTGCATGGATTTACTGGACAATTAAAAAATTGGTGGGATAATGCATTAGATTTAGAAACAAAGATAAATATTTTAAATCATACTAGAGATATTGAAGATGAAAGAGGAAATATAAATATTGAAAATGATTCGTGTGATTTCTTAATAGTTACTATATCTATGTATTTTATAGGAAATCCTAAAGAAGAATTTAATTCTTCAAAAATAATACTTACAAATCTTAGATGCCCTACACTGTCTGATTATAGATGGTATAAAGATGTTTTCCTTACTCAGATATTGAGAAGGGAAGATTGTAATATGTCTTTCTGGAAAGAAAGATTTATTATGGGACTTCCAAAATTATTTGCTGAAAGGATAATTCAAAAACTTAAGAGTGAAATTGGATTAGATGAAATACCCTTTAATAATATGACATATGGACAACTCTTTGCTTTCGTTAAGAAAGAAGGATTGGCCTTATGTTCTGAAATCAAACTTCAAGCAAAGTATAGATCTGATAGAAATAATACTAGAAAAGAGTTAGGATGTTTTTGTGAAACATTCGGACTTATGAAATTAGAACCACCTTCAATATCTTATAAAAAGAAGATTAAAAGATTTAAAAGATCTAAAGAAAATTATGAAAAACCTAAGTATAAAAGATATAAAAGAAATAAAGAATTTAGAACAAGATATAAATCTAATAATAAATTTAATAATAAGAATAAAGAGATTAAGTGTTGGACTTGTGGAAAACCAGGTCATACAGCAGATAAATGTTTTAGGAAAAATAAGATAAAAGAAATCAAGAATAAAAGTGATAGTGAAGAATCAGAAATATTAGAAGATAAAACTAGTACTTCTGAATATGAGAATAATGATAGTGATAATAGTAAAAAAGATTTATGTGGAATTTGTGTTATTACAAAAGAAAAGAAAGGATTAATATTTGATCTTATACAACAAATCCAAGATCAAGATATTCAAAAAGAATATTTAGGAAAACTTAAAGATTTAATATTAGAAGAAGAGAATAAAAAGATTCATATTAAAGATCATTTTAGTCTTAATAAGATATTTGATAAATATCCAACAGAAAATATTCTTAGACAAATTACTACTAAAGATTTACAAACAGAAGTTAATAATCTTAAAAAACAAGTCAGTCAAATGCAAAAAGAAATATTTTCTTTAAAAGAAAAAGATTTAGAATTTGAAGCAAGATTAATGATTAATGATAATAAAGCTAGTACCAGTGGAACAAAAGATATAGAAGATGAAGAAATCTCTGAGAAAGATTTCATAAATAATATACAAAGAATACAATTTCAAAAATGGTATATTAAAATAAATCTTGTTATAGGAAAATTCCATATTAATCTAATAGCTTTATTAGATTCAGGTGCTGATCAAAATGTTATAAAGGAAGGAATAATACCTTCTAGATTTTATGAAAAAAACTAATGAACAACTATTTACGGCAAATTCAGAACCTTTAAATATTAGATATAAATTATCAAAGGCTCATATTTGTAATAATGGTTATTGTTTTAAAAATACATTTACCTTAGTTAAAGATATTTCACAAAATATTATTCTAGGTACACCTTTTCTTACTCAAATTTATCCTTTTCAAGTTGATAATAAAGGAATAAAAACAAAAATTCATGGAAAGATAATAGAGTTTAATTTTATTAATCCAATAGAAGTTAAAGAAATAATTTTATTACAAAATTCTTCTATATTTAAACAGATTAATAATATTTTTGATAAGAAAAAACAAATTAACTTCTTAAAAGATGAAATAAATTATAAAAGAATAGAAGAACAGTTAAAAGAAGAAAGAATAATAAAACAAATTAAAGAATTAGAAAAAAGATATTTAGATAATATTTGTAGTGAATTACCTAATGCTTTCTGGGAAAGAAAAAATCATATTATAGATTTACCTTATGAAAAAGAATTTAATGAAAGAGATATTCCTACAAAAGCAAGACCAATTCAAATGAATCAGGAATATTTAAAAATATGTCAAGAAGAAATAAAAGACTTATTAAAGAAAAATTTAATAAGACCTTCAAAATCTCCTTGGAGTTGTTCTGCTTTTTATGTGATGAAGCAGTCTGGAACAGTTTATTAATTGTAATGGACATTTTGAACAGTTTATAATATTAGGAAAATCTGGGCAGTCTGGACAATCAGTATTTTGTTTTCTAAGACATGTAGGGAAAGGGATATTAAACATTATATTTAAAGTCTGATATCTACTCATTTCATCTATTGAAATTTCTATTAAATCAACAATATTTTGATCTTCTATCATTATAGCTTGTTGTTCTAAAATATTAACAGGAGTTAATTCTTCATCAGTGATTCTGAATATAGTATTATAGCAAGCTTTGTAAACTCTTAATAAAATAAAAGTTTTGAGTTAAAAATTCAGAAAATCTTAAAGACATTACAAAATTTGTACGTGGCTTTGTTATACCTGAGCAACGAACTTCATAGAAGCTCTTTTCGTCTGGCAGCTCGGGTTTTCAGCCGATATACAAATTATACAATTAAAAAATTATTTACAGAAATGTAGAAGGAAGAAAATAAATTTACAGAATTTGATAAATACTCTTTGAAATTACAAGGCTGAGGTTTCTACAAAGGAAGTACAAACTTCAGAGGGTAATGAGAGAGAAAGAAGAGGCGAGCAAACTCTAGCGTGAGTAGCTCATACATTTTGAGTCTATTTAAAGAAAATTCTGAATTTGAATTTTCATTACATTTGTCCTTAATTTGAATCTTCATTTGCATGTCAATCTCATCTTCATTTGGTCTTTAATCTGAGAGTGTCGGCACCTTTGATTTGTTGAGAAGTCTTTGTCACACTTTGTCTTTATTCTTGAAAAGTCTTCAGCATAAACTTTAGCCGCAACTTTTGATTTTGAGCATCGAGTCACAGGAGACAGCCTGTCATAACTCCTGTCATAACCACCTGCCACCAGCTTTTTGAATTTTCTTCACAACTTTAATAAATATCTAATCTATTACATAATTTGTCCTATTCTATTACAACAATTTACATATTAAAATGCATAAGGATCCTGTGCAAGAGGTCCTCCAAACTGATCTGAATTTGACTCTTCTGATGATTTTGATTTTGTTGATTCTTGAGACATGAAATCAAAAAACTTCTGTTGCATTTCTGGAAATTGTTTGACCATTTCGAAGAATTGTTTTTGTTGTGGAGAAACATTTTCCACACTTGATTCTCTGACTTTTTCTTTTCCCTTGTCTTTTGGTTTTTGCTTTTGAGAAGATGAAACTTCTCCAGTCTCAGGATTAAACCTGATTTTATTTCCTGTTTGAAGAAAGTGTTTGATTGAAGCTTCTGAGCAAATTTCTTGCTGGAATTTTGCCTATCATCTTTGAAATTGCAAATTACTTTTTAGAAGACTTAGAAAAAATCCTCCTAATTGGACTGATGATCATACTAATATTGTTAAAGATATTAAGCAAAAGATTAAGTCATTACCATTCTTAGGAATTCCAAATCCTAAGGCAAATATGATAGTTGAAACAGATACTTCAGATATAGGTTATGGAGGTATATTAAAGCAAAATATTGATAATAAAGAACAATTAGTTAGATTTCATTCAGGAATATGGAATGAAGCTCAAAAGAATTATTCTACTATTAAGAAGGAGATTCTGAGTATTGTATTATGCATTTCAAAATTCCAAGATGATTTGTATAATAAAAAATTTCTTTTACGAATTGATTGCAAATCTGCAAAAGAAGTTTTACAAAAAGATGTTCAAAATATAGTTTCTAAACAAATATTTGCAAGATGGCAAGCCATCCTTTCTGTATTTGATTTTAACATTGAATTTATCAAAGGAGAAAACAATTCATTACCAGATTTTTTAACAAGGGAATTTTTACAAGGTTCTAAATAAATTTATTTTCAGATGATGGACAACAAGACAAAGTCTCAGATTTTGAAAGAATATGAATTACCTGAAACAAAAGAAATTGAATATCCAACTCAAAGCAGAGCTTATACTCCTTTACCACATAATTTCCCCAGATTACCTTCACCTCAAACTCAGAGTTCAAATAGATTTTTTCCCCTACAAAATCCACCAGAAATTCCTTTCAAATCTATTCTTGCAACAATTCCACAAACACCACCAAAACCTTCTAATATTGTTATGCCAAATCAACCGCAAACAGAAGAGCATAAATATGTTACAAAAGCCTGGATTGATGAGATAGGATTGACTCCTTTCACAGAAATTCCAAAAGAAATGCAAGCAAAAGATTATATCAGAAATAGATTTCCTACATCTCAATATTGGGAATCTAATGATTTCCAAAGAAATCAAAGATATTATGAATTAATTCTTGTAGATACAAATTCTGCAGAAATAGTTCATAAGAAAAATGACGATGGTCAAATTATTTATTCAAAATGTATTATCAAGCAAGTTTTAAGTTTATCCCAATGAGGTAAATTTACAGATTCAAAACCCTTTTCCATTCGTTTCATTCCCAAAGAATATAATTATATTGATTATAAGGATGCTTGGTATAGAACTTTCTATATCACTCCAAATTATCATTCCTGGTTTTTTACCTTTCATGTTTCTTGTCAAACTAATTTCCCCATTTGGTTTTATGAATGGTGGAAAAGAATGGGTTCTGAATCATCCATTCTTCCAAAGCCTGTTCTCAAAGGATTTGAAATCTTTGCAGAGAATTCAAATCTCAAAAATTATCAAAAAATGCTCAACTTTCATGCTGAGTTCAAAGTTCCATGGATCTTTTCATGGAATTTCTTTTTTAACAAAGTTTATTCTGATCCTTCTCCACTTTCAATAATTCGCATTTTCAAAGTCAAATGGTGGGCAAAATTCCAGCAAGAAATTTGCTTAGAAGCTTCAATCAAACACTTTCTTCAAACAGGAAATAAAATCAGGTTTAATCCTGAGACTGGAGAAGTTTCATCTTCTCAAAAGCAAAAACCAAAAGACAAGGGAAAAGAAAAAGTCAGAGAATCAAGTGTGGAAAATGTTTCTCCACAACAAAAACAATTCTTCGAAATGGTCAAACAATTTTCAGAAATGCAACAGAAGTTTTTTGATTTCATGTCTCAAGAATCAACAAAATCAAAATCATCAGAAGAGTCAAATTCAGATCAGTTTGGAGGACCTCTTGCACAGGATCCTTATGCATTTTAATATGTAAATTGTTGTAATAGAATAGGACAAATTATGTAATAGATTAGATATTTATTAAAGTTGTGAAGAAAATTCAAAAAGCTGGTGGCAGGTGGTTATGACAGGAGTTATGACAGGCTGTCTCCTGTGACTCGATGCTCAAAATCAAAAGTTGCGGCTAAAGTTTATGCTGAAGACTTTTCAAGAATAAAGACAAAGTGTGACAAAGACTTCTCAACAAATCAAAGGTGCCGACACTCTCAGATTAAAGACCAAATGAAGATGAGATTGACATGCAAATGAAGATTCAAATTAAGGACAAATGTAATGAAAATTCAAATTCAGAATTTTCTTTAAATAGACTCAAAATGTATGAGCTACTCACGCTAGAGTTTGCTCGCCTCTTCTTTCTCTCTCATTACCCTCTGAAGTTTGTACTTCCTTTGTAGAAACCTCAGCCTTGTAATTTCAAAGAGTATTTATCAAATTCTGTAAGTTTATTTTCTTCCTTCTACATTTCTGTAAATAATTTTTTAATTGTATAATTTGTATATCGGCTGGAAACCCGAGCTGCCAGACGAAAAGAGCTTCTATGAAGTTCGTTGCTCAGGTATAACAAAGCCACGTACAAATTTTGTAATGTCTTTAAGATTTTCTGAATTTTTAACTCAAACTTTTATTTTATTAAGAGTTTACAAAGCTTGCTATAATACTATATTCAGAATCACTGATGAAGAATTAACTCCTGTTAATATTTTAGAACAACAAGCTATAATGATAGAAGATCAAAATATTGTTGATTTAATAGAAATTTCAATAGATGAAATGATTAGATATCAGACTTTAAATATAATGTTTAATATCCCTTTCCCTACATGTCTTAGAAAACAAAATACTGATTGTCCAGACTGCCCAGATTTTCCTAATATTATAAACTGTTCAAAATGTCCATTACAATTAATAAACTGCTCCAAATCTTTTTACAATATAATGTAATAACACAAATTCCACATAAATCTTTTTTACTATTATCACTATCATTATTCTCATATTCAGAAGTACTAGTTTTATCTTCTAATATTTCTGATTCTTCACTATCACTTTTATTCTTGATTTCTTTTATCTTATTTTTCCTAAAACATTTATCTGCTGTATGACCTGGTTTTCCACAAGTCCAACACTTAATCTCTTTATTCTTATTATTAAATTTATTATTAGATTTATATCTTGTTCTAAATTCTTTATTTCTTTTATATCTTTTATACTTAGGTTTTTCATAATTTTCTTTAGATCTTTTAAATCTTTTAATCTTCTTTTTATAAGATATTGAAGGTGGTTCTAATTTCATAAGTCCGAATGTTTCACAAAAACATCCTAACTCTTTTCTAGTATTATTTCTATCAGATCTATACTTTGCTTGAAGTTTGATTTCAGAACATAAGGCCAATCCTTCTTTCTTAACGAAAGCAAAGAGTTGTCCATATGTCATATTATTAAAGGGTATTTCATCTAATCCAATTTCACTCTTAAGTTTTTGAATTATCCTTTCAGCAAATAATTTTGGAAGTCCCATAATAAATCTTTCTTTCCAGAAAGACATATTACAATCTTCCCTTCTCAATATCTGAGTAAGGAAAACATCTTTATACCATCTATAATCAGACAGTGTAGGGCATCTAAGATTTGTAAGTATTATTTTTGAAGAATTAAATTCTTCTTTAGGATTTCCTATAAAATACATAGATATAGTAACTATTAAGAAATCACACGAATCATTTTCAATATTTATATTTCCTCTTTCATCTTCAATATCTCTAGTATGATTTAAAATATTTCATCTTTTGAGGAGGGTAACATTTTTAATATTCGAAGAATCTAATCATATTCAATATTGCATGCAGGATATGAAGTATATTCTCAAGCTAAGGAAAGGGAATCAACGGTTGGAGAAAATAAAGGAATGATGATCATCATCCAAAGAAGGAGAAATCATAAAGAGATACACTAGGAGAGGAAATCGGCCGACTTGAAGAAAGAAGGAAACAAATCAGCAAGATATAAAGAAAACTAATTTGCTAAAATTCAGGAAATAAGTGGGCAAAAAATCAGACGAAAAGATGCTCTACAATTGGATATCCAAGAGGAGCACGACTTTAAATAAGAAGGCACAAAAAAACTAAATGCATCTCTGTTACATTAGATTAACACTATACAAGCAGAGAGTCATGAAGAGGTGGGTGAAAAAGCTATTGGATTAGGGAGAATACAATAGCACAAGGAGTACTTAAAGGCGAACTGACAGTGAACCACGCAGAGACTGAACAACATCTTTGTTACAACGATCTGCAAACGGGAGTTTGCAACAAAATCCATCTAGGGGACTAGATTGTCAAGTGAGGTATTAGAAGAGATGTTTGCAAGAGTAGACTATTATTTAGGGGAGCC
This sequence comes from Caryopteris x clandonensis, assembly GCA_028749325.2. Taxonomy (NCBI): domain Eukaryota; kingdom Viridiplantae; phylum Streptophyta; class Magnoliopsida; order Lamiales; family Lamiaceae; genus Caryopteris; species Caryopteris x clandonensis. The sequence continues at coordinate 5,541,670 of JAPYKT020000019.1, read as the reverse complement.
TGATACGTGTAAGTTTTTCTTGTAATATTTGTGGGAACAAAGTAAATTCTAATAAAAATACTTAAGAGGAAGATAGAACACTTCCTCGTAAAAATCTTTAAGTCTTCTTTTAGCTTCTGCAAATTCAATTATTGTTTGAACTAATACACAAGCGCACAAATTTTGATCTAACAGATATCGATAGAAGAAAATTCTCATATTTTCATGAGACACATTTAAAAACATGAATACAAGCCAAAAATCAATAAATGTCAGCATTTTGAACCCTATGAGGGGAAGTGTAAGTTACTTCTCAAACTTTAGTTATGTATTAGTAAAATAATATAATAAAATAATCTTATTTTAAAAAATAAATATATTAACTGTTTTTACAAATTTTAATTTTTTTAATCTTATTATAAGAAATTTGTATAACTAGCACAAACCAGTGGTCCGAACTCATAATAAATTATCAAATTTAACCTAAAAAAAAAGAAAAAATTAAATGATGACATTTTCAAAAAAAATAAATTATAAATTTAAATAAAAAATATAATATTTTTTATGAAATCATTTGGTTCAAAATTTTCAAAACTTCCATTACCAAGAGTGAGTAGATGTGTATTAAGAGTAGGTCGATTGAGAAAAAAATATTTCGAGATTTAACTTCTTCTACAATCATATGATAAAATTATTTTTCAATAAGATTTCAACGAGTGTTAATAATTTTATGCAAAATTTTAAATTTAATATATCTAATTATTTTAGCATCTTCAAATTATTTGTGTATGTTTATACATTTTCAACTTATCAAGTGTAATTTTATATTTATTTATAAGAAAATTTGATAAAAATATCAAGAGAAATTATTACTTTTTAAGATAATTAAATTTTATATAAATTAATAATTATTATGGATATATCTTGATTAATGATTTAGGATTAAGAAATTTAATAAGTTAGTTTTATATATGCAATAATAATTTTATATTAAAGATTGTGAGAAACATAAATTTGATATATTATGCATGAAACATAGATTAAGAGTAAAAAAGTATTTTATTTTTATATAATCAATTATGGAAATTAAATGTAATCAGTTGCCAAATTTGACAGCTGATTTTTCATGAAACAAAAATCTTTATCTTTAATTTATACCAAAATTCTGCTTTTATATATTGATTGATAGATCTCTATACATCTAAATATTCTAGAGAATAACTTTAGTAATTGTTCGATATTTATAATACGCAAGCATATATTATTTTAATTTCAAAACCAGGTTGAAGAATTAGAAATTTGTTAATATTACTTTTAAATTGATTAGAAAATGAAAAATAAATGTTTTAGTTAAGAAAAAACCCTAAAAATGTGAAAATGAAATTAAGGACAAACATGAGGAGTTAAAATAATTAACGGTGGCATTTTGTGGCAAAAATATAATATTAAAAAGTTAAAAATCCAAAACCTCCTTTAATTCGACTCTTAATAAAGTGCATGATTCATAATCTGGGCTGGAGTCCAAGTTGTGCCGACGTAGTTAGAAAGTCCAAACATGTAAGGCCCAACAAGGTAAGGCCTATTAATCAGCTTTATAGACTGTACGAACGGCCCTTAATTAGTCTGCGTCTGTCTTGTCTTAAAATAATTGATTCTCACCTGCTCTTCCTCTCTCTCCTCCTCGAACAATATTAGCTTCTCCATTACGCGACCCTATTCATCGATTGCCGTCGTCGCGCTGCCGCTGCTGGTGGATCCGCCGCCGTCTTCGACATCTGTCGGCAGGTATTTTGGTGCGCAGGTGTTTTAGTATACCCTAGTTTTTGTTGAGATGCCTTTATTTTTCATACTTCGAGTTTCTGAGTTTTGAATTCTGATTTTCGCTCACAGTCTCATCTCAAGTGTTTTTGTTATTCCAATGTTGTTACAATCAACACAATTCAATCTAATTGATATCTTAAGTTATTATTTGTTCCCGTAACTGTTTTCGAAGTTTGGAATTTGCATTTAAATCAACTGTCTGCATTTAATTTGTGTTTTATCTTCGCCTGGTATTGTGATTGATTTACGTTGGATTATTTGTTTTCTCATTATTGATAGGTCGGGGAATTTTAACTTGTCATCTCTTGCTGTTCAGATTTAGATCATTGGCACTTCGCGAAGAGCTCTGCTTTTCTAAGGAATAATGTTCGGAAGCAACCGTAAGCTCTGACCCACCCAACTTTATTTTGGCATTTCTTGATTATTCTATATTGGGACATTATGCCCTTCCCATTATTTTTCCTGTGAATGACTTTACTAAAATGTCATTTGTGTTCCTCTCTCTTGCATTGACTTGATTTATCCTTAACTGCAATTCATAACTAACACATGTAAATATTGGTTTGATAGAGTTACGATATTAAATTTATTTTTTATGTTCTACTAACATTTCATCTTAGTGTTGTGGTGGATATGGTTTGTTTGTGGCCTTTACATGGGTGAATGCTATGTGAATGATAATGATGAATAAGATGAAAGGATGTTCAGTTCCAAAAGAGGAGAGAGAACAGATAAAAATAGTGAGCATAGAAATGGCGGGAGTGTGGCCTTCTCTCGCATTGGAACAGGTCTTGAATGCAGGATTTTCTTCTGTGAAAAATACTTAAGAAATTATAAGTATTTACATCCAAAAGAACCGTGAAATGATACATTCATTTTGATTTAGAAAATCCTAACCTTAACTTTTGTACTAAGTACTAACTAGTAACTACTAACACCGTTAAGCTTTGGTGTTAAATTTATTGTACTTCTGGGATTTCACCTTTGTATATCCTACGCTAATTAATTAATGGATTGCGTGTTATAAATAAATAAAGTATTAATTCTTTGCTGTGGATAATAAAATCCTGAACATGAACTTGATACCATTTTTACCTAATCAGTCTAAGGGTAATTCAGCCTGGAAATCATTATATTTTAACATTGGTAACATTTAAGTAACGAGTTCTTCATATTAAAAAAAAAAAATCTATATTTATATTATAAATTCAAAAGATATTATGTGGGTTGTTGGTTTACAAGTTCAAATTTAGGGTGATTTTTCCTAGTTCTTACATTCTTGCGGAGGTTGTTGAGACAGAAGGAAGTAACTACTAGTGAAGTTGAATTTTAATTTTTATTAGTTCATCTCAATTGAATCAAGAATCTGCTTATAAAATATATGCAAGGTTAATGCATGATTAAAATGGTGATTGATTCTTTTTTGTAAAGCAGTTGAACTAAGTGAGACACATATGGGGGGGGGGGGGAGGATGTTCTCATGGAAGAACCTAGTTGCTATGTTTCATTGATTTCTTCTGTTCAAAAAAATTAAAAAATCATGAATTGATGGACTTTCACTCGCCTTTTTTTCTGATCTTTCTCATGGAAGAACGACACATAGTCACTATCTTGCCACTTACATTGTTGAAGCAACAGGTGCTTATTTGCTTCTGAGTGAATGTACTAGGAGTGCACAAACCTCAGAGTCAGTTGTATAGCTAAAAAAAAAATGATTTATGACTTAACATAACCAACCAACGTGCAGATGTAGCTAGTGACTTGGGGGAGGGGTTCTCATGGAATTAACTACATGCTCTGCTCCAAAGAAATGAATAAAAAAATCATGAATATATGTACTTTCACTTACCTTTATATCTGATCTTTCTCATGTTTTGAAATGACATATAGTAATTATCTTTCCACTTACACTGTAAAAGCTTTAGTTACTTGCTTTGATTTAATATACTAGGAATGCACAAACTCCAGAGTGAGTTTCAAGCAAATATAAAAAAGAAGTTTTACAAGCTTAATATTTCTAACCAAAGTGCATATGTAGCTGTCGACTTAAAGTTTGCCATCAAATGCTAAGTTGATATTCAGAGAAACATAAATGTTCTGATAATGGGATTTGGTAGCAGCCTGGCACGTTATTGAAATTAATTATTTTGAGCAGTGTCAAATTTCTGTCTTTAGTGTGGGGGAATTAAGTGCAATAAATAACTGACTTGCCTTGTCTTAATTTTTCATTTATATATCTCCTTGTTTTACAAAGATCATGGTTCAGTGGGCCTATATCTTGAAATCTCCCAGTTGTACAAAGACTTCTTGAAAGCATCATCAGCTCGAATCTGAGCACTGAGCCAGGACATGTGCATGCATCAGTGATCAGTTGTTTGCTGCATTATATTTATATTGCTAGTCCGCAACGAATCCTATTCTTGAACATGACATGATGAAAGTTTTTACCCTTTCTAACATATGCCTGCCAATGCTGTTTTTTTTTCCTTGCAGCTTTTGGGCAATCATCTAGTAGCCCATTTGGGTCTCAACCCGTTTTTGGGCAGACTAATAATGCTACTAGCAACCCTTTTGCTCCTAAGCCTTTTGGCAGTACAAGCCCTTTTGGTACCCAGACTGGGGGTTCCATTTTTGGTGGCATGTCTACTGGTGTATTTGGTGCTCAGTCTTCTTCTCCTTTAGGTTCCACTTCTGTTTTTGGTGCTTCATCATCACCTGCTTTTGGTAGTTCAACCCCGACGTTTGGAGCTTCTACAGGTTCTGCTTTTGGAAACTCCTCTTCAGCATTTGGTGGTAAGTGAATCTATCTGTATAGCCACTTAAGAGCTAAAATGCTTTTCCACTGTTCATGCATTTTCTTGTACCAATTATTTATGCATCTAATGGTTTGTTTAGTTTAGGTTTTTGGAATTTTAAAATTCTCCATATTGTCTTCATATATGATGGTCATTAGTCCATTTGTTTGCAAGACAGTGAGAAATGGAGTGGGGGAAGATGCATTGCATTTTTTTTTAAATTGGGGGATGCAAGTTGAGTTAGACCTCATCCTTCATGACCTATGCTTTTCCCTCAATCAGAGGGGTCAGTAGATGGGTAAGAGGGGGTATAAAAGGACTATTTAAAGTCTATTGAGAATTCTCATGCAGTAATCCTCACACGTTCTTTTTTTCTCCCCCCCCCCCCCTCCCAGAATCATTGACATTAAAATTACTGATGCTTATGCTCATTTATCTCTATTTCTTCATTGCATCTTGTCTCTGGCACTGTCTTGATCAAGCGTTTGTTGCTTACAAGTATTGTTATTCTCCCTACTGGGTTTGCTAAATTGGAGCTCTAAAATCAAGGCTATAGATAGATAGATCGAGTATGTTACTGTATGTACTCCAAGGTTCCATGCATTTGATTCTTGGAATAATTTTTGTATTGGAGCAAGGGACAAATTTGTTGAAACTGAAGCAAACTTGGGATTGTAAGTGGAGGAGTATCTTACCTTTCTTTTCATAATCTATGTTTCTTTCTCCATTTGAGGGGTTAGATGGATAGGACGTGGTGGCCTAGGAAAATTGGTTTTAGTGCTACCTGAGTATCTGAGAATTTCTACCCACTAATCCTCACACATTTTTCCCCACTCTTCATCCTCTCACCAATATGCATATGCTTTTTCTAAGTAAATATTCACCTTCCCCATTGCCTCATGTCATTGCCACCATTTTGACGGGCATCTGCATAACTCATTGCTCAGAAGTTTTATTCTTTCCCTACTGGGTATGGTATATTATTTCCTATGTTGGAGGCCATAGTATTCGTAGACAAAGTTAGATTAAAACGAACTAGGTCAAGTATGTGTCATTGAGTCCCATGAAATGCTCTTTGCTTTTGGTTCTTGAATTAGTTTTAGAGGGGAGTTTGTCGAGAATTATGATATTTCCCTTTGTGTTCACCTAGCCTCTGCTGCATCAGAGGACATCTTGAGATTCATGCAAGGGCTGTCTTGACATATTTCTTACATTATAAACTCAGTAGCCTTGACTATTCTTCATTTGCACTGAGAGTTATCTGGTTATATCTTCATATTGTTTATCTCGAAGTGCTATCTCTATTCTACTCAAATCTTCAAACTAACAAGATCAAATGTTTGGACCATGGGTGTTCAAGTGTCGGGTAAAAAGATATTCAAAAGTTGTGCTATGTTTTGTTTGGTTTCGTTTTTCATCCTACTGTACAAGTTGTTCTGAGAGATCAAGTGTCTGAAGGGATATTTACAATAAAATGTATACATGTATTTTGGAAGAATGATTGAGAAGAAATTGGGTTAATGCCAAAACATTAGATCTTTATTATGCTGAACTCTAATCTTGGGAACTTGGAAAAGTAGCTCAGAAAGTTGGATCCCCAGTATATGCCCTGAACTTATTTGGTTTATGTAATCTGAAGTGCTCAACTGTTGTTCAACAATGATTTGCAGCTTAGCTCTCTGTTCATCTTTTGCTTCTAGGTCATAAAGAATTTCATTCTGCAATACTTGTGGGCTTCTTTTGTCGAACGCAAGGCTCTTCTTTTATAACATATATCGACTGATCATACCCATTTTATTAATGTAGACTCGTTCTATTCACTTATGCTGATCATTTCCCCCTTTTCAAGTTGAATTGCTGTACTGAGATTCGTGGCTCTATGCTCTTTCAGTTATCATGGCTCTGTCAAATGGTTTGGGGAGCTTTCTATTTGTCACTTTATGGATTTGTTTAAGCTTCAGCCTTTATTCCTCACCGCCTTACAGCCTTTTCATTGTTTCTCGAACTATTTTTTCGTTCCTCTAGATTGGCCTACATATATGTTTTCTTACAAGTAACATCTGTCGTAAATTTTTGTTGAATGTAGGTTCCTCAGCATTCGGGCAGAAGCCAACGTTTGGTGGTTTTGGATCTAGTACTACTCAATCAAGTCCTTTTGGAAACTCGTTTCAGCAATCACAGCCTGCTTTTGGGAGCAATTTATTTGGTTCATCTACCCCTTTTGGTGCACCAAGTCAACCTGCTTTTGGTGCATCAAGTAGTCCTGCATTCGGTGCACCCAGTACACCAGCTTTTGGTGGATCTAGCACCCCTGCCTTTGGTTCTACAGCAACCCCAGCATATGGTAGCACAAGTGGTGGCTTTGGTGTCTCTAGTTCTCCTTTTGGGTCAAGCACTCCAGCATTTGGTGCTTCTTCTACCCCAGCCTTCGGGGCTTCTAGCACTCCAGCTTTTGGTGCCACACCTTCTCCTGCATTTGGCGCAGCAAGCACTCCTGCATTTGGTACCACGACCACTCCTGCTTTTGGTGCCTCAGCTACGAATGCATTCGGTGCTTCAAGTGCTCCTGCTTTTAACTTTGGGTCTGCTCCAGCATTTGGGCAAACTAATTCTGCTTTTGGGAGCAGCCCATTTGGAGCAACTTCATCCTTTGGAGCTCAAAGTACTTCATTTGGTAAGCTGTTATCTTATCTTGAGCTGTAAGATTCTGGAATCAGGCCTTCTTAAGATATGTTTGGACCTTGTCCTTGTGTGAGGAAATTGCTTAAGCAAATATTTAGAAAATCAGATAAAATAGTATAATGAATCTAACTTGAAGAATTATTTATCAAGTTATGTATCGATTTATTTATTTGCTTGATTGTTTTTCTTTTCCTTTTGTGATGGTCAGTCACTTTTAAGCTTGTTATGGTTCTCCACATATGTTTTATGTGAAAAACTTTAGGGAAGTTGGGTACTATGTTCTCCCTCAAAAATCCTACACTGAAACATCACGATGAAGTGAGGTTTTCTGTAAAATTTCCAGTATAGCTGGTTTTTGGAATCATGTGTGCTTATAGAGCTGTTTTTGGCCTGTGGCTTTGACATAAATCTTTACAGGAGCACAGACGACAACCCCCACATTTGGTAGCCCGGGTTTTGGCCAATCTGGCTTTGGAGCTCAACGAGGGGGAAGTAGAGTATCTCCATACTCAGCAACACCTGAGACAGATGGCACTTCAGGTACACAGCCAGCTGGAAAACTAGAATCTATTTCAGCGATGCCGGTCTACAAAGATAAAAGCCATGAAGAACTTAGATGGGAAGACTACCAATTGGGAGATAAAGGTGCAATTCTGGTTGAAACTCTTGGGAACTTGAACTTCAAAATATTTATTAACATATTTTGTTGCTGAATATTTCTTTTTATCTGTTAAAAAAACAGGAGGGCCAGCTCCTTCTGGTCAGGCTACTGCTGCCACTGGCTTTGGTAGTTCAGGCTTTGGATCCTCACCTAATCCGGCATTTGGTCAATCATCTGCAAACCCTTTTTCATCTTCCACCACTTCCAATCCATTTGCTCAGAAAACCCCAACGTTTAGTAGCCCATTTGGATCTACTACTACCTCTGCATTTGGTTCTTCACCTTTTGGAACTTCGACTACATCTAATAACCTTTTTGGTTCAACATCATCAGCGGCACCATCCTTATTTGGCTCAACGACACAAGCATTTGGATTAAATACCTCCCCTGCTCTTTTTAGCACTTCCAGCTCATCTGCTTTTGGGTCACCATCTATTTTTGGCGCCACATCATCACAGGGAACAACATCTGCATTTGGTACTGGCATGGGTTTTGGTAACACTCAGTCCTCCCCATTATTCCAGTCAACTACACCTACACTTGCACAGACTAGTTCTCCTTTTGGGCAGACCACCTCTGCCTTTGGACAAACTACATCAGCATTTGGTCAATCAAATTTGTTTTCGACGCCCTCCACTGGTTTTAGTGGCGGTTTGTTCTCCAGTGCTTCTTCACTTCCAAGCGGCAGCAACCCTTCGGGATTTGGACAAGCATCAGTGAGTTATTCACAAACTTTTCTTTTTCTGTTTGTCATTTTCATTGACTCAAAGCCAATCCTCCAATGCTTCATAATTTTTCTTACATTCAGCAAATTAGATCATAATTAGGACTCATCGGGAAAACTACATAAGATAATTGTGTTGAGCTGAGCTTGAGCTTTTGGGGTATGCTTTGGTTGGGAAAGGATGTGTAGTTATTATCTTTATGTGCATGTGCCTACCTGCAAAATTGGAGCTCTATTATTCATTTGATTTGTCTTAAGAAGGATAGTTATGCGCTATTCCAGTTGGCAGTAACAGTGAGATGGGTAGATATTAACTTGGGTCATAGAATTCTGAGATGGATGTCCAGCAAGAACTAAAAAAGTTGATTTGTGAAAGTTATGGCCTCATCTGTTAAGTAATTGTACCGAGGAGATCTGGGTATCATTATCTTTAGGTGGTGTTATCCAGCATAGATATTCATGTGTAGAAGCATGATGTTCATTTTATTTGTAATTTCGCTTGTAAAATCAAATGAACATAAACACAACTATAGATCTTTTCTTATTGCATCTTTCTGTAAAAGATATGTTTCCTGATATGCAGAAGTTTGTTGCATTCTTGGTTCCATTTTGTGCTTTAATTATAATATACAGTCCTTTTCTTTTATTTGAAGCCTTCTCTTACCACGCCGTTTCAATCTGCACAGCCGGCTCTGAATTCTGGTGGTTTTAACTTTAGCAACTTCGGTCAGTCACAACCAGGTAAATCAGCTGAGAGGAATTTATTGTCCACCCTGAGAATGTCATTTAGTTAGTCTTTAATCTGTGGAATTCTGATGATGTTAGTTATCTTTTTTTGTTAACATCTCTTATATTTGCAGCTGGTTCAAGTGGCTTTGGCGGCACCACTGGCATGTTTAACAACAACACATTTGGACAAGCGTATGTCACTTTCTTCCCCCCACCCCTCACCCCCACCCCCTAAACACACACACGTACTAGAGTCTAATCTTGTGTTCTATAGTTAGATGAGAAGCGGAATTCTCTGGTACACTTTTTTTTAATGATTAATCTTGGTTTCTCCTACTCTGTTCACCCATCTCAAACTTCTTTAATATGGAGTTGGGTTGGTTTAAGAGTTCCTGTTTCAGCCTGCCATCAACTCCCGGGCCATATGCTTGGGTCTCCTGCTACATTTTTTCAATAAACACCATGTCTACTGTATGATCTTTTCTTGGAGTTTCAGTTTGATATTTGACAAAGAGTTGTGTTCCTACTCATCTTGAAGCTGAATCGTATCACCATAAATATAAGCTCTTACCTGCCATAACCTTGCTCAATCCCTCATCCACTCCAATACCCATCTTACCAGCGCATTCATGGGCTGGTAACATATCTGCTTTCGTTAGATTCTTTTTCTGTTTTCCTTCCCCTAAACAAAACTGCATTTGTTCTTCCTTTTCGAGCTCTCCCAAAAGCTCAAATATTCATTATTCTATTTAAATAATATAGTATCTCCCATACACAACTTACTATAACAAAATAACATTGATAAAACATGAACAGTTCAAGATATCTTCCCCCACCTAAAAGTCTAAAACAAGAGTACACTGAAAAGTGACGACAGCTAAAATTGACAAGATACTTACAGTACAAAAAAATTTGTTTTTTAAAGTTCATCATCTCAGTTTTTGCCACAAATTATTCAAATACTTTTTCAGGACCAACATGTTTTTCAATCCCAATATCCAAAACACATTCTTTGGGAATTGTCACCAAAGCAAAGAAATAACTCAAACATTGGGATTGAGTTGATTAGAATATTGTTCACCACCACCACCACCAGTATCGTCATCACCATGATCATCAAAACCCATTCTCTCTATTTGTTGGGTTGGCTATAAGAAACACACACTTTTATTTTCGTAGGTTGATTTAATGTTTTTCGTTCTTTAATAAGAAACAGATGTTTTATTCATAAAAGTGAGAATATATGCTGTAATAGTCCATGAAACCAGCTATAATACAACTCAAAAGTACATAATATATATAAATATATATTTAATATGCATGTAAATCTTGTATGAGAGTTGATGGGTTCTTTTTTAAGCCAAACATGTCACGTCGCAAACATTATCACCATTCACATTAAATATGTGTGGGTGTGTGGGTGTGTGGGTGTTCTGGTCATAGTGATGGCTGCCACCAGTTTTGCTCCCCAAGGATTCCTAACATTGGTTCCCTGCAGAAAAGTTATATATATATATATATATATATATATATATCCTGTGATAGCAGCTCTAACTAAGTTGAGCTTGATTGACTTAATATTTTGAGATAATTCATTTTTCCTTGCGTCATTAAGCAAGGTTTGTTGAAGCTTCAGAAGCTAGTAAAGATTAGCTTGAATAGCTTTGGAATTTCAAGCATGTGCTAAATTGGATTGTGTATTATTATGGTACACAGTCTTTGCAAATCTTTGATTTTCATCTCAACAATGGTACAGACTAAAACGAGATACTTTTAATTTTCTTGTGGTCAAAATTGTGTTATGCTGCTCAACATATTTGGCGATTGAGGAATGATGATAATTTTATCTGTTCATATTATAGAAATTATCTTTTCAGAATCTCATTTTATTCTGCAATTTATAGCAGTTCCATGTACCTGTTTTAGTTAAAGAGGATTCCTTTGCTTGAAGGAAGACACAGGTGCCTTCATTGCACTTGGAGCTCATGCTGTTGCAAACTGAAAGTTCAAATCTGGATGGATATATGTTTTGAAGGACACATTAAACCTTACATAAACACAAAAAAAATGGCCTCTGAACATGCCACTTATACTATTTCTAATTCAGCTAGAGGAAAAAGGAAATAAGGAAATACATTCAAGATTAAGTGGAAGTTGACGAAATTGAATTGTATGATTGTTGTCTTATGCCATCATTTCATGAGTTTTACTGAAACAAAATTAGGTACTATTTCCAAATGCCAATCTTGTATTTATGCACAACCATGACCTTAGTTGTTCTTGGGTTTCAGAACCGAGGTTCACATTTTTACAGTAGAATGAATAGATTATAGACTTCCCGAACCTACTGATGGTCATAAGTCTTTATAGGTCTGCATAATATATGGCCTCTCATTTCATCTTCTTGTGCTCTTCTGATATTTTTTATGAACTATGCTGCATTTATTGTACAGATTGGCTACTCAGAGCCCTGTTGTTCAGCAAGCAACCCCCATCACAAACCCTTTTGGAACTTTGCCAGCAATGCCCCAAATGTCGATTGGTCGCACTGGGACTTCTCCTTCTATTCAGTATGGAATCTCCAGCTTGCCAGTAAGTATTAATGTACTTGACTGAATAAAATAAGGTTCCTGCATGATGCTGGGGTCCTTTTACATTGCCACGATAAGTGATCCTTCATAATTAGTTCCTACATAAATGCAATTATATTATTTCACTTCATGCAGGTTGTCGAAAAACCAGCGCCTGTGAGAATATCATCATTTTTGACTTCTCGACATATTTCACAAAGGCGTATCAAGCTACCTGTTAGGAAATATCACCCTAAAAGCGACAGTCAGAAAGTAATGATTTCTCCTTTTGTCTTCTTATTACACACTTTCAATGGAATGCATTGTTAGGCTGCTCTCAGGATGTTGACTGTTTGAATATGTGCTCACCTTTTTTTTCTTCATTTTATCCAATAAGGTGGCATTTTTTAATGATGATGAGGAAACACCCAGTACACCGAAAGCAGATGCTCTCTTCGTTCCTAGGGAGAATCCAAGAGCTCTAGTTATTCGTCCATTGGAACAGTGGCATTCTAGATCCACTGCAGAGAAAACAAAGACCACTGGCACTCCCGTGTATGAAAATGGTAAGCAACGATATCTCTCTTATCCTTGAACTATTGTGTGTTTTTAATATAAATATGAGTTCCCACTTAACATATGCTAGTGTTATATATTCTCTAACTGCAACATTCAATTTCTAGTCCTTTTATTCCTTATTGTGATACAATGTCCGTGAGCAACTTAGCAACAGAACTTCAGATGGTTGCCATCAAAATTCAAGTGAAGGCATAACTAAAATAATTTGTGTTACTAATTGAGGCAGTTAGTTGAAATTACTTAATAACTGTGGATAACAAATAGTTACCATTATGTATGAATAATAATAAGCTCATGATATAATTTTGAAGAAGCAAGATCATCACATAAGGGGATTCAACATAGTATTTGTTATGATGGATGCTGGTGTTTGGATTTATGTTTGATAGGCTTTTGAGAATTATGTAAGTTCGAACTATATAGTGTGGTAAGAGAAGTATTGTGGAAGATCATCCATATTATTGGAAGTATACAGGCTGTGGATTGCTTCGATTAAATAAGTGGATTTAGACACCATTATCTTTGCTTTAATCGAGATGATATTTCTACATAATTTCTTTTTCTCAATGTCTAAACCCTAAGTCCCTCTCTCTCTCTCTCTCTCTCTCTGTGCATTTTTTTGCCTTGCGGGTGGCATACTTTTTAAGGTTAAATGGGAATAGAGGCTCCGAGTTGTTCTCCGATCAACTTCTATATTTATCCTTATGTCCCTTTTTTATTTGTTATAAGCAGGTAAATCTCATGAAGATGTTTACAATTCCATACATGGGCAGATGGCCAAAGACAAAGGTGGTTAGTTTGTTCTTTAATATGAAATTCTGAAGTCTCCTACTTGTCACTTTCTTTTGTAAAATTTAATATGGATCTCGGTGTTGGTCCCCTGTTTCATGCATGTTCTGTTTTTTTTTTTTTTTTTTTTTCACACTTCAAGCTCATCCTCTGTAATATTTGGGGAAAAAAACATACAAACTGTGAAATTTGAAAGAGTTAAACAAAACACTCATTGCGTAGTAGTTTTAGGCTATGCAAGGGTTGTGAGAATTCAATGCAGGTTTTATATTGTCAACATTTGTTATGCATCATTGGAAAAGGGAAGCAAGTTAAAATGTTTCTAAGTAGTGCTTAGAATAAATTTCCTTCTTCAATTCAACTTAGAGGCTTGAAGTCACATCAAAACATATAATAAAACATGTTGCAGTTGGCATAGTCAACTAAATCATTGGGAGAGGTTGGGCATTTCTACTGCAAATATCTTCTCCATTTATGCTTGACCCTCACTTTAGATGAACAAGAAAAGTAGAAGAAAGAAGAATTGAGGGAAAATTGGTTGTAAATGATGCATGAATCATATATGGTCAACATTTTAGGGTGTGGAACACCATAAATATGTATGAAATAGTAATTTATTAGTTTGTGCTAAGTTACATTGTATTTTGGATTTATTTTTTTCTTTAAAGCTATAGTTTATTGGCTAACTCATGTAATACTGATAAGAGTTGCCTTTTTGCACCGAAGCTGCAGATGATTTAGTGGAAAATGGCCTGGCTAAGGAACACGCTGATTTAGCAAAAGGGAAAGAAAAAGTTAACGGGGTCCATGAAGGTCCTTCAGAGAATGACGATTCATACATCACCCTCAAAGGGCACCGAGCTGGTGAAGCTGCTATTGTGTACGAGCACGGAGCTGGGGTTGAGGCACTGATGCCAAAACTCCGCCACTCGGACTACTTCACTGAGCCACGGATCCAGGAGCTTGCGGCCAAGGAACGGGCTGAGCCAGGCTTTTGCCGCCACGTAAAGGACTTTGTGGTTGGAAGACATGGGTTTGGAAGCATCAAGTTCTTTGGAGAGACGGATGTGCGAAGGCTCGATCTGGAGTCTCTTATCCAGTTTAACAATCGGGAGGTGATAGTGTATATGGATGAGAGCAAGAAACCTCCGGTGGGACAGGGCCTCAACAAACCCGCTGAGGTTACGCTTCTTAATATAAAGTGTTTCGATAAGAAGACGGGGCAGCAGTACACGGAGGGGCCCAGAATAGACAAGTACAAAGAGATGCTTAAGAGAAAAGCGGAGGATCAGCAGGCTGAGTTTGTGTCCTATGATCCGGTCAAAGGGGAGTGGAAATTCAAAGTCAACCACTTCAGCAAGTATAAGCTTGGGGACGAAGATGACAGTGATGGAGATGTTGATGGTCCTTTTAGTTGACATTTGGAAGATCTCTTTTTTTTTTTTTCTTTTTTTTTTTTTTTGGGGTGTCATGTTAGTATGTTTTGTTTGAGTCTGCAATATGTAAAATAAAATTAAGTTGTGTATGGGTTTGTTCTCTTCTCCTTGAGTTTGTTGTTGTTTTTTGCTTCCTCTTTTCTTTACTTGGGAGTGTATCGAATCATTTTATGTTTCTGTGGTAATACTTGTCTGTTTCACAAAGGAATTGAGATCTCTTTTTATTTTATCATTATTTTTTGTAACATTCATTGAAGATTCTGAAGCTGAAAAACAGGTATAATTTTAAGTGGATAAATCAGGTGTTTTAGGCTTTTAGCATGAGTAGAATATGGTCAAAAATGAAAAGTATGTAGTCGCCTCAAGATAATTCAATCATGGAAGCTCTCGGTGCATATCAATCAACTCTCCTAGTTTCATCTTAGTGGGAACGCTTTTTCACTGCAATATGATGATTCAATATAATCATGAAGTCCTGAAGCCACCAATATACACAATTTGTGATCTTGACGTTGTGCCCACTGTTTATTACAGCCAGCCGAAGTATTGGAATTTTCGAAGTTGGAAATTGTTAGATGTGTGCACATAGGGCTGTTGACAAACACAAGAGCCGATCTTTGAGTTGTTTGTATTATGTTTATTAATTATTTTCAGTTGTTCGAGTTCAGCATGAACTTATTAATTTTTGTTCGTACATTTATTAAGAAAATTTTGTGTTTGATGCAAACTTATGAGGCATTAAACATGTGAATATTTTGTGTTCGTGGACATAAATATAAAGAAAATCAAATCAATAAAATTCCCATTACATATATCTACCAAATACAAATCCAACACAAATTTGAAACCAGCAAAGTAGCATAAATATAAAAGTTGTGATGCATCTGTACTTTTCTTCAAACCAAATTACAATTACCTTTTAAACAAATTAATAGGGACAAAAGTAAATAAAATAAGAAATATTATGTCCTTTACATTCTTGGTTTAAATGTTTCTAAATTTTTTTTAACCTTCATTTTAGTGGTCGAGACAGATTGTAGACGTAGAGGTAAAGACCATAAAAAAATAAAACTTGAACTTTTGATGTTTTACCTTAATTTTACAACAATTGAACTTATTTTTTAAAAAAATGTTTATGAACCATTTTAAATTAATGACTTCTAGCTCATATTTATTCGATATTTGTATATTATATAATATAATATAATATAATATTATTATTGCTCTTACAGAACTTATTCACGAACTATAATCAAACAAATCACTTATTATTCAAATTATTAAAAAAAAAAAAAAAAAAAAAACTTGTTCAAGTTCTATTTTTTTATTTAACTAAATGAATTCTAAATGAATTCGAACAAACTTTTTTTTTACCGAATATTCTGTTCATCCACAGCCAACATGGCAATCTTTGTCCTTGGTGAATGCAAGTATGAAAGTAGTTCCAAACAAAAATACAACAAACTTGATTAATTTATAAATGAAAAGTAAAAGTATACTCCAAAATGAACCGGATCATCAAACGGATACGGTTTTACTTGCATGATAAAAATACTACCAGGAAAAAAAAAAAGGTTTTTTAAAGAAATTTAATAGCTGCTAAGATTTTAATGTATGTATTGAAGACGTGTCTTAAATTAATACCGTATTTAATTAAGGTTCTGTGTTGATCAAAATTAATAAAATTATTATTCATTATCAGGTGGCACCTTAAAATATACTCAATGAATAAGTGGCATTCTTTTTATATTAAATAGGGAAGCAATTTAATAAATCGATCGATTTATAAAATACAGTTCAATTTTATAAGGTCCAATTTTAATTTTGATTTTAGTTTTTAAAATTTTGATTATTTTGGTTGCTTTTAATTTTGTAGGATATAAATTTTCAAAAAAATCAAACCGACTAAATTATTGCATATACAAGTTCTAAATCATTAATTCATTTAATATGGTCTGTAGAATTTTCTTTTATTTTCTATCACTCATTTTTCTTTATTTAGATTTGGCTTATATTAATTTTTCATGCAAAATAAAAATATGGTATTTATTTAACCTAAAAAATTAAAAGAATAAAGATATTTTGATTAACTGAAAAATCAATTGAATATTTTGGTTCAATTAGGATTTAGTTTTATGCAAAATTTGGATTGATTCAAGTGTCTTGTTTTTTATTACTCAATTATATTAGTTCTGATAATTTGGTTGGCTAAGTTAACTGAATCGATTAACAGACCCCTGGCCCTTACCTTATTAAGAATATGTGAAATACATATATTTTAGGCAATGTATTTTTATATGGCCAAATGAGTAAACTAATTTGCTATTATTTTTTTAGTTTTTTTTTGTATTTTGGAATGTTGCAAGGATTCGCTCATTGTAAGGAATTGAAGTATGTGTTGCGCTACATCAAACTATTTCAAAATTCACTTAAATTTACTTCACCTCTCCTCCCAATTTCTTTTTTCTTTTTTTATTTATATATATTTATAGAATTTTTAATTATAAAAACAAAACTTTTATTTGAGTTAGGGGGTGTATTTATTTAACAAATTAGGTATAAGTATTATTCATTATTAATTTAATTTAATTAATGATTAAGTATGACAATTCACCACACAGATATACTAATTTTACAAGCTATAGTATATGTAATAATAAAATAGTGTAAATATAGTTTTTTTTAGTCATTTTTTGTTTTTAAAATTGAAATTATTTTAAAAAATGATACGTCTCTTTTGATTATTGAATTTTAACTTCTTCTCTTTTGAAATGTTTTTTCAATCTATTAACATATAATATTTAATTTTACACCCATATCGCATATATTAGATAAGATAAAAAATTAATTGATTATTTCTTAGACTTTAATATTTATTGTGTATTTAATTACTTGTATTGAATTTTAACTGCAAATAAATATCAAATAATATTTTTATTAAATAATATAATTTGTACACAATTAATAAATTTATTATAGAAGCAAGGCTTTTATTTTAGGGAGGAGGAAATATATTTTTTAATATGAAATTATATTTTTACATATCCTTACCTATAAAATAATATAATAAGTTGAATATTCTTAAATATGAATTAGCTCAAAATTATATTTTTTATTTTGTATAAAAATATATATTCCTTCTTTCCAAAACTAGAAGTCTTAGTTCTAAATTGATTTATTCTATAAAATTTAAATTATTTAATAAATCTTATAAAAAATATTAGTTAATATTTCGGTCCAAGTCACATAAATAATAAATATTAAAATATAACTCAAATAATCAATAATAAATAATTATATTTTTATCATTTAGTATCTCATCTTAATATATGCAATATGAGTGTATAATTAAAGATTGTTAAAATATTATTAATTTAATATATTTTACATAAAAATAGAGGAGAAATGAAAAATTATGTGTATTCTAATAAATTAAAAATGTTTCCAAAAAAGAAGAATAATATAATTCAACTAATACAAAACTGATAAATTATTTCTAAAATAATTTTTAGAAATAAAAAATCGACAAAAAAAAATTTATATTTGGACTATTTATTATTATTATTATTATTATTATTATTATTATTATTATGGAATTTTGAAAGGGCAAAAGTGTACTTTTACCCTGCAAAACCGAAGCAGGGAATTACTGGGCCAGGCCCATCTGCTCCAACTACGAATTGGAGTAATTGGAAACAAGAAATTTTCTGTCTATCTGAATTTCTTATCTTCAATTCAACTCAGGACACCTCTAAAGATAGACCAGACCAGATCACCTCCCCCTTGGAGCAAACTTTTACATATTTAGAAGATCATCACGCCGCCGTCAACACCCTCTTTCACAATGGCGGCTGCAATTACCGGTGTAGGGCTTTCCTGTCCGTCAAAATTGAGTCGGACCGCCGTCGGCCACCGTCACAGGCGGTGTGCTTCAGTCATCCGAATGACTGTGGTTGAGGAGAAGAAGAAAACTTACTCTCTCAAGAAGTCCGAAGAGGCTTTCAACGCTGCCAAGGTACTATGATAATTATTTCATTAACAGATCCACTGGTGCCACTATTTTTTTTTAATTTTTTTTTTGTTGCTCGTTAATTTGCTTGCTCAAGTTGACAATTAAGTTCGTTGATCTCAGAAATATTGCAGTTCCCTGGTCATTTTTGTGTTGAATTTCCTTGTTCCGGTGGAGGCTGTTTCCTATTTACTGAAATTTAAGATTTTTTTCTTCTTAAAAGTTATGTGAGAGTGAACGGGTATAATCGTAGATGATGGATTTAGAGCTCATTTTGCGGCATAATGCAAAATTAGTGAGCATAGCTCTAGAGAAATAGATTATCAGAATTGGATTATGAGAATTGGATATTTTGTTTTGCAGCTATGAAGAAAAATCTTATATATTGTTCTTCTTCCTGACTCAAACTAGTGGTAATGGATGTTTATACTATCCAATTGATGGAAACTTTCCATTTTAAACTATGTGTATGATAAATGAAATCAAAAAATAATTTTACGAAGTTAAATAATTTAGTTACAGTGTATAAGGATGTAATCACTATGAATCCTCTGTAACATAACTTTTCAAGGTGAAGATTACTTTTCAAACTGTAATCACTATAATCCCTATGGCTTGAAATGGTTGGAAAATGCTACCGTCTATGGGAAGCAGAGTCATTTTTAACGGAGCAAGTCTTCAATATATATTTGCTACCTAATGTTTGAAGACGCGTGATACTTTAATCCAAATTCTTGTGATGAGTTATCAAAGAGGATGATAGTATATATCTTTGACCGTAGGGGGTTTAACCCCTCTTTTTTCTGTGCCACTAAAGCACAAACATCGAGTAAATAAGTGGAATTAAATTACAAATTTCAAACTGAACATATGAACCAGTTGTTAATGTTTGAAAGTTTGTATGGACCATAAATGTCTGCTATCATAGATGCATGTGGTTGGCATCTGCTCATGAATTTAGCATATAGGTATCTGTCCCCAAAGATGTCTTTACTTCAATAATTCATTGAGATTTATTTGGTAAAAAGTTTGTATATATAGTGAAGCCAGTATATTATTGCCATTGACAGGAATTGATGCCTGGAGGTGTAAATTCCCCTGTACGTGCTTTCAAATCAGTTGGTGGTCAGCCAATTGTGATCGACTCTGTGAAAGGCTCTCACATGTGGGACATTGATGGTAATGAGTACATCGACTATGTTGGATCATGGGGGCCAGCCATTATTGGTCATGCAGATGATCAGGTCTGTAATCTGCCTTGGTTATTGTGGACGTTGACATCAAATGGCTTGCAACACATAATATGCATGTTTCCAACTTGCAGGTACTTGCTGCCTTGGCCGAAACAATGAAAAAAGGAACCAGTTTTGGTGCTCCTTGTCTTCTCGAAAACATCCTAGCAGAAATGGTAATCTCTGCTGTTCCAAGTATCGAAATGGTTAGGTTTGTCAACTCTGGCACAGAAGCATGCATGGGAGTACTCCGATTGGCTCGCGCTTATACTGGCCGAGAAAAGATCATCAAGTTTGAAGGCTGTTACCATGGCCATGCCGACCCATTCCTTGTCAAGGCTGGAAGTGGGGTTGCTACTCTTGGACTACCTGATTCCCCAGGAGTTCCCAAGGCAGCTACAGCTGTGACACTAACATCCCCTTACAATGACATCTCCACAGTCGAAAGCCTTTTCAAATCAAACAAAGGAGAAATTGCAGCTGTTATCCTCGAACCTGTTGTGGGAAATGCCGGTTTTATCCCTCCAAAACCAGATTTTCTCAATGCCCTCCGAAAAATTACCAAAGAAAATGACACTCTGCTCATTTTTGATGAAGTTATGACTGGGTTCCGCCTATCCTACGGTGGCGCGCAAGAGTATTTTGGAATAACTCCTGATTTGACTACCCTTGGGAAGATTATCGGTGGGGGTCTGCCTGTTGGTGCCTACGGGGGAAGGCGGGAGATAATGGAGATGGTGGCTCCAGCTGGACCGATGTATCAGGCAGGGACACTAAGTGGAAATCCATTGGCTATGACTGCTGGAATTCACACACTTAAGAGGCTTCAAGAACCAGGTACATACGAATACTTAAACAAGATTACAGGTCAACTCGTAGATGGCATTGTAGATGCGGGTAAAAAAGCGGGCCATGCAATCTGTGGTGGATATATAAATGGGATGTTTGGCTTCTTTTTCACCGAAGGCCCAGTTTACAATTTTGAGGATGCAAAGAAGAGTGACACTGCAAAATTTGCTAAGTTTTACCGAGCAATGCTGGAAGAAGGTGTATATTTCGCACCTTCACAGTTTGAGGCTGGTTTTTCGAGCTTGTCGCATACAGATGTGGATATTCAGCAGACAATAGATGCGGCTAAGAAGGTTTTCCAGGCACTTTAATCCTTTTAGCTTTTCTTCAGCAGATGTATTTGTAGCATGCTTCCCCTTTGTGTAACTTAAATAAATAGTTTCTGGAATTTTGATTTATCGAGAGTAGTTCAGTTTGAGCAGCTTCGGATTGTAGATCATTTGTAACACTAACATTGTTCTTGTCGCCTATGGAAACACATACTATTTGTCATCCTCAACTCTTGTTGAATACTTTCCTTACAGTTTGCTTGGCCTTTCAGATTGTCTGAACTCCCAGCCCCCGTTTGCTTGAATGATATGGATCGGTGGTATCCGCCATTTTTTTTTAATTCCATTTCATTCCAAAATAAAATCAATCTTTGAGAGCTTATAAGATCTTATTTTGACTTTTTATTTATTTATTTATTATTTTAATTATACACTTATGTTTTATAAGCTTCATAATCTTTATTCACACTTAAAATAGAATAAAATATCTTGTAAGTTCAATAACATCTTTGACATATATATATATATATATATATATATATATTAGTTGGGTTTGGGTTATTTGTATTGGATTAGTTTTATTATTCTTGTATATATATAATTCATGATTCTTTGTGTAGGAGCCACGAGCCAAATTCTGAGTTTGACTTAGGGTAAGCATAATTAGAGTGTTTTAGGGACAATGAAACTCTTATTCAAGCCCATAGTCGCGCCAATAAATACTCTTATATTATAATCATTATTCTCTTGCATTGAATATTTAATTACAAATTTTTTTTTGAAATTTTAAATTTACTCTGTTAGTGATATGTTGATTGAACGCAACACGTAACTTCGTATTCTATGAAGATAATGTAAATATATCAAGTTTTAGAAAAATATTTTAGGTTGGCATTCAGAGAAGGTCACTGTGTCTAAACTTAAATATTAGTTAAATATATGTTGCAGAAAGCATAACATCAATCTTATAAGATGCAAGAACTTATAAAATAATTTAAATAAGCAAGGAAAAAATGCCCACTTGAGTTAGTTTGCTTCCAAACATGTGAAACAATTTTCATGAATCATAAGAAAGTTGTAGAATTACATTCTTTTTATAGGGCCTATAAAACAAGTCCTCATGAGCATCAGCTTTTATGTTTTTTGTATTGGATATTGTCTTCTTTTGTATCACAATTAATCTAATCAAAATTTGATTTTAAACTTAGTTTAATCATATGTGATAGTATAATTAAACAATAAAAAGTATAGTTTCAATAATAATAATAATAATAATAAAAGTACAATAAAATTAAAATACTACACATGAAATTATACATATAATATAAAATTACAGAACTACATGAAACATAACATTACAATGATAAAATTTATAAAATTACAAAGAAGATGTAAAACATGTATTATTTGTTTTGATTTTGCATTACTCTCTTCAATTTTACATGTGGTTATTTAAATTTGATTAATTTTACAAATAAAAAAGTGAAACTATAATATAAAAAATTAAATAAGATTTACATATAATATGTTTTATAAATATTATAGTAATAAAAATAAAGATTGAAAATAAATAAATAATATTAGAAATATTATAATTTTTTTTTCTTAGTGCAAAAAATAGTGCAAATTACTAGAGAATGAAAATAGATTATGCACTAAAATAGTATAGAATCTATATTAGAGTGGAGCAAACTATTAGAGATGATTTTATAGGAGACATATAATGCAACTAACATAGTCTTATTTTATTCTATTATTTTTTAGAAAACTTATCTTGAACTAAATCACTACATTATATATATATATATATATATATATTTATAAATGAAGTATATTTCCTCCTCTCTCTCTTTTCAAACCCTAACCTTCTATCTTAAATACATTCTGCTTGAAAGGAAATATAAGAGGTTGAGAAGGATAATGGACCACACGAATTCTAAAACTACGACAATTTTTATCTTATATTTTTACTGTTTAAAGTCTTAATTTTTGCATTTTTTTTCTTTGTCCAGAGAACAACATCGTCAAATACAAGTTGACCATTGTTACTAATATTAGAAAAATAAAATATGAACTCAATAAAATATCTTCAACAATAAAATTCGATCGAACACATCATTAGATATTCGAAAAACCTAAAATTGGACGTGCTACTCTTGGTTTGAAAAACTGTTTTTGGACATTAATTCAAATGTTCGCATTCTAATTTGAACACTTTCAATTGTTCACATCCATTTATTAAACATGTTGCATATGATATTGATTTTATTTTCCAAACAATACTAATTTTGTATTTTTTATGTTTTAATAGGAACAAAATATTATTAAGATATAAAATTGTTGTGGACTATCAAGATGCGTTCAATATAGTTGACTGGTTTGAATCTTAGCAAACTTTAGTTAGTTAGGTATGTGAAAGAGCTTCCCTACTTGGTATGGTTGTAGTCATTTCACAATCAAAAAGTGAAAACGAAGATAAATAAACCCGCTCATGGTTAGCTTGTGAATGAGGTGGGCATTATAGTGAGGTAGCTGGAGGTAGAGGAACTTAAAAGAAATCAAATAAATCTAGTAACGAAAAGCATATTGGAACAAAAAAATGCAGTAGTCCATTTCTTCTGAAGGTGCCTAATTTCTAGAGACCAAAGACCAATCAATGGACATTGAAGATTGTTTGCAGATTTTATAATTGTCCAATCACATAGTACCTAAAGAGTCACACTCTTATGTTGGTAATTTCACATATGTTCTTTATCAAAACACGTAAAAAATACGAATAATATTATCTATACACACACAAGTCTGTTAGGAAATAAAGAAACAACAGCAATACCAAATAACACAATATTTGGTTACCCAGTTCACCAATAATGGCTACGTCTGGGGGCACTACCAAGCCAGGAGATTTTACTAAGTAGTTGTGATGGTACCTCTTAAAAAACAAAACATAAGCCCTTTATATAAGGCTTAGATTACAAGATTTTCTCATCCACAACCAATGTGGGACATTAAACATAAGCCCTTTATATAAGGCTTAGATTACAAGATTTTCTCATCCACAACCAATGTGGGACATTAAACAATTTACACACTTAACAATCTCCCACCTGGAAATTGTTCACAAAGTGTGACTTGTTTTCTTCAGTCATCTCAACTCATGGTAGTGCCACGTCCTCGTCTTCAAGCTTCGAGGCAAGTTGAAGTCATGCACAACTTCAACTTATCAAAGGTAACAACCTTTGTCAACATATCAGCGGGATTCTTACTTCCTTCAATTTTCTCCAACTGCAACACCATCGTCTCCAACAAGTGATGAATGTAATAATACTTCAACTGAATATGTTTTGTTTTGGAGTGAAACGCCGGATTCTTTGCCAAGAATATTGCACTCTGGCTGTCACTATGGAGAGTACTCGTACTCTTCTCCATCCCGAGTTCACACAAGAAATTCTGAAGCCACACCATCTCTTTGCTTGCTTCAGTAATTGCCACATACTCAGCCTCCGCAGTAGATAATACTACTACCTTCTGCAGTTTCGATGCCCAAGAAATCGCCGTACCACCAAATGTATTCACATATCCCGTAGTACTCCTTCTTCCATCAAAATCATTTGATGCCAAGTCAGCATCGACATATCCTTTTAGAATAAGATCACTCCCACCAAAACACAGTGTCATGTCAGTCGTACCTCGCAGATATCTCAGAATCCACTTCACTGCTTCCCAATGTTGTTTACCGGGGTTGCTCATGAATCTGCTCACAACTCCCACCGCATGTGCAATGTCTGGTCTCGTACACACCATTGCATACATAATGCTTCCAACAGCCGAAGCATACGGTATTTTCTGCATCTCAGCACGCTCCTCTTTAGTGCTCGAACATTCCTTCTTAGACAACTTGAATTGGCTGCCCAACGGAACACTCACCGGCTTAGCATCTTGCATGCTAAATCTCTCGAGCACCTTCTCGATGTATTGTGCTTGCGACAGATAGACTTTTCTAGCAGCTCTATCTCTTCTGATTTGCATCCCCAAGATCTGTTTTGCTTCACCAAGATCTTTCATTGCAAACCGTTCGGATAATTGCTTCTTCAACTTGCTTATTTCTCTAGCACTGGAGCCTGCAATCAACATATCATCAACATAAAGCAACAAAATGATATAACTACTCTCAAATCTCTTGAAATAGCAACAGTGATCGGCATTGCATCTGATGAATCCGATCTCAAGCATAAAACCGTCGAACTTCTTGTACCATTGTTTTGGAGCTTGCTTCAACCCATATAAGCTCTTCTTCAATTTACACACAAGTCCGGAGCCTCCTTTTGACACGTATCCTTCTGGTTGCTTCATGTAGATCTCATCCTTCAAGTCCCCATGAAGGAATGCTGTCTTCACATCCATTTGCTCCAAAAGCAAATTTTCATATTTTTGTTGAAAACCCTTTACTACCAACCGTGCCTTATACCGCTTACTTCCATCGGCCTCGGTCTTAATTCGGTACACCCATTTGCTGTCAAGAGCTCTCTTGCCCTTAGGGAGTTTGACATCTTCCCATGTTTCATTAGCCAAACACGAGCTCAACTCGTCATTCTCAGCAAGTATCCATTTGTTCACATCTGGAACATTCTTAGCCTCTGCATATGATTTCGGTTCTCCATTGTCAGTCAGTAAAAGATAATAATTAGAGGGCGAATACCTATCTGGTGCCCTTCGTTCTCTAATTGATCTTTGCAGCGGAATCTGTTGTGGAGTACTTGGCTCAACATCAATCATCTCCTCGACTTGAGCTCCCCTACTCCCACCCGAGTCTGCCCTACTCCCACCCGAGTTGGTAATATCCAACTCCACAATCTGACTGCTACAATTTGGTGAATCAACTGTCTGTCTATCCTTGTATAACACTTGTTCATTGAACACTACATCTCGACTTCGGATGATCTTCCGATTCTGCTCATCCCAGAATCTATACCCAAACTCATCACCTCCATAGCCGATGAACGTGCATTTGACAGACTTTGCATCAAGCTTACTTCTAGCAGCAGAGTCAACTAAAACGTAAGCAATACAACCAAAGATACGAAGGAATGATAAGTTTACCTTTTTTCCACTCCAAGCCTCCTCCGGTATGCCGTTCTCCAAGGGCGTTGATGGACCTCTGTTAATCAGGAATGCAGCAGTGTTGACTGCATCAGCCCAGTGCATCTTTGGTAACCCGCACTTGAGTCTCATGCATCTCGCACGCTCGTTC
This sequence comes from Caryopteris x clandonensis, assembly GCA_028749325.2. Classification (NCBI taxonomy): domain Eukaryota; kingdom Viridiplantae; phylum Streptophyta; class Magnoliopsida; order Lamiales; family Lamiaceae; genus Caryopteris; species Caryopteris x clandonensis. The sequence goes on along the minus strand of JAPYKT020000019.1, from coordinate 5,515,295 downwards.
AATGTTCTGTTCATTCGCTCAGCAACTCCATTTTGCTGTGGTGTTCCTCTCACCGTCCTCTCCATGCGAATTCCATTGTCTTTACAAAACTTCTTGAACTCGTGGTGATCGTACTCACCACCGTTGTTGGATCGTAGGCTCTTGACCCTCAAACCTGTCTCATTCTCAACCAACGCTTTCCACTGTCGAAATGCAGCAAACGCATCAGATTTATTTTTGAGAAAATAAACCCATACCTTTCTTGTGGAATCGTCAATGAAGGTCATATAGTAGGATGCTCCACCAAGAGAAGTCACGGGTGCTGGACCCCATAAGTCGCTGTGTACTAGCTCCAACTTCTCCTTCTTCAATGATCTACCACCTTTCGAGAAGCTTACTCTTTTCTGTTTCCCGAATATACAATCTTCACAAAGACCGATCTCAACTGATTTGAGTCCGGGCAGTCTTCCTTTGGTGCATAACTCTCGCATCCCCTTCTCACTCATGTGGCCTAACCGACAATGCCATAACTTTGCGTCATTCTTCTCTTCTATGACAGCGACACAATTCTTAGAATTCGTAGTCATGTATAGAGTTCCATCTTTTCTGCCTCGAGCTATTACCATAGCTCCCTTTGTGATCTTCCAGCTACTATCTCCAAATGTCGTCACGTAGCCTTCATCATCCAACTGACCAATTGAAAGAAGATTTCTCTTCAATTCAGGAATATGCCTAACACCGTGCAGTCTCATAGTAGAACCATTCGGAGCAGCAATTCTCACGTTTCCCTTTCCTACAATTTTGAGAGGCTTGTCATCTGCTAGATACACCTCTCCAAAATCTCCAGAACTGTAGCTCTCCATCATCTCAGAACTGCTACATGAATGAAACGAAGCTCCAGAATCCAACACCCATGAATCCAGTGGACTACTCACGCTAAGGATCAAAGCATCAGCAACCTCGTCTGTAGATGCATTCGCTGATCTTTTATTGGTCTGATCCTTCTTCGGTGCCTTGCACTCTCTCTTTACATGGCCATACTCATCACAGTTCCAGCACTTTACTGAAGACCCGTTCGTCCTTCCACGACTCTTTCCTCTCGACATGGATCTATCAGATCTCGACTTTGACTTCCCTTTCGTTCGCCCTCTATTCTCTATATTTAAAGCCGATCCAGAAGTAATGCCTGATTCCCTTCTGCGAATCTCCTCGCTGATAATCAGATCTCTTACTTCATCAAACTTCATCTTATCTTTACCCGCCGAGGCACTAACAGCAGTGACTGTTCCGCTCCAACTCTCCGGCAAAGAGGATAAAAGAATTAAGGCTCGAACTTCATCGTCAAAATTAATCCCAACTGAACGTAATTGAGCCGTAATTAAGTTGAACTCATTCAGGTGTTCAGCAACCAGCGTCCCTTCTGACATCTTCAGATTGAATAGACACCTCATAAGGTAAACCTTATTTGCTGCAGACGGTTTTTCGTACATCTCTGACAGGATATCCAGCATCTCCTTCGTGGTCTTTGCATCGGTGGTGTGGTAAGCAACATTTTTGGACAACGACAAACGAACCACGCTCATCGCCTTTCTGTCCAGCAGTTTCCACTCGCCATCCTTCATCTCCACCGGTTTCTCGCCCAGCGGCTGGTAGAGATCTTTGCCGTAGAGGTAATCCTCGATCTGAATCTGCCAGAAACCGTAATCTGAGCCATCGAACTTCTCCACCGGCGTTTTTCCTTCCGCCATTGTCTTTGCACCTCCAACCGGGCTCTGATACCAGTTGTTAGGAAATAAAGAAACAACAGCAATACCAAATAACACAATATTTGGTTACCCAGTTCACCAATAATGGCTACGTCTGGGGGCACTACCAAGCCAGGAGATTTTACTAAGTAGTTGTGATGGTACCTCTTAAAAAACAAAACATAAGCCCTTTATATAAGGCTTAGATTACAAGATTTTCTCATCCACAACCAATGTGGGACATTAAACATAAGCCCTTTATATAAGGCTTAGATTACAAGATTTTCTCATCCACAACCAATGTGGGACATTAAACAATTTACACACTTAACAAAGTCATGGATAGTTTACTGGTAAAATTCAATTTTCGGCCATCAAACTCAATAAATTAGATTGTAGATTAATTTTTTATTCAATAAATTTATAATTTAATTTCAAGTTCAATGAAATTATTATTACACGTATATATTGAACTTTTTAAATTCACATGAATACCCAAAACTTGAACTTTATTGATTTTTTTACAAAACTAGCTTTCTCGATGCAAAAAGATCGATTATATATATAATAGTATAAAAGTTAAAATAAGAAGTTTGAGAAATCTATAATTGTATAATAGTATAATGACAATTAGTATTTTTTTTTTAAAAATAACACAAGAGATCATAAATAATAGTACATTTTTAAGAACAAAAATATTAAACATAAAATAAAATATCATAAATTTTAATTATAAAAACTGTAGAAAATAATTTTCGTGCATGGCATGGGACTGCAGACTAATAAACATAAAAATGAATCAAAAAACATGAAGAACAAACCCTAAACAAAAAACAATAAATGAAGCCAAAATAACTCTTATCAAGACGTGAGTCACTCCTACTTCATTGATCCTTGGATAATGTACTAAACAAATATGTGATCTAATAAGAAGCTTTTTTTGTGGTGGCATTATCCGCCCCATTCCGTTATAATACATGAGCTGTTTTGCCACCTACATCAAATAAATACTTATTTTGTATCAAAATGGTTTTTTTTTTTTTTTTTTTCCGGAAATTGTGTCAAAATAGGCATTAAACTTCCACCTTTATCTAGTACTTCTGTTTCATCTCAAATTTCCTAATTTTCCTCTCATTTTATCGAACATAGCAGCTGATTTTAATAGAAATGAGCAGAACATGTGATAATGTGCGCGCTAATAAAAGACATGCTTTCAAAATGATAATGAATACAAGCAATTCAAAATTCAGCAATTGTGTAGGTTTCAAGGAACTGAGTGAGTGAATGCAAATAACCAAATTTGATAAGCACAACACCAAATTATATGAATTACCAAAACCCATAAGACAGTTGTTACATCAGGAAATGGTAATCAATGGACCAGCATTCACAGGAAGCAGGCTCCCATAAGAACCTCTACTATCTATATAGCAACTAAGCCATTTGATTTGGTAAGAGCCCACAGGTAAAGAAGAAACATCGAGAAAGCAAGTAGAGAAACCTTGACCGCGTTCATTAAGTTCAAAACACACATATTCACTTACCGCCGAGCAGTCATTGTCTTGGCTTCTGCACTGCAGTCCACGGGTCTCCACAGAGCTGGTGACATATTTCAGCAGCTTTTCATTTAAATCCAGCATATCATCCATCATCTCATCATCCTGCCAACTCAAATGGGCTTCCCATTTGAACTCTCCAATGTTGGTTGTTAGCTGAGAATGGGGTTTACAATTAAGAATGCAGTACACTTTGTCTGGCAAGCCAGCTGGCATGTTTTTCAGTTGAAAGCTCAGATTTAGAGTGAGAGGGAGCCCTGATGGAATGGATGATCCATCAACGGTTAGGCCATCTTCATTCATGACAAAGAGCTCCGACGAAACAGCGGGCCTGAAAGGGGTATTATTAAATTTCAGTACAATGTTAATAATTAATATACAGAGATGCACAGCCAGAAGCCACATAAGTGAGAATTTACCGTTGCCAAGGAAGTAATAGGAAAAAAGAACACCTTCAAGAAGACAAATTATATATCTAGTTTTCTAGAATTACCTTACTCGAAAGAAGTAACGAGGCATGCGGAAAGTAATCAACATCAATTTTGACATGATATTCATTAGCAGTTTAAAACCGCTTTTTATAATTTGGTAAAATGCATCACCATCCCTTTGCAGCCTGGATGCGTCATTTTGCAAGCTAATAATCTCGCCAACACAATACTCACAGAGCTTGTGCAAGACTATGTCCTCATAAGAACAGGAAATTCGAGTTTTGAACCTGGGCGAAATACAGCCATTACAGTTGCGGAAAGACTTCAGAAGGAACAGGAGATTTTTCCTAGTTTTGCAATCAATATGCCTCAATCGCCCAACTAAATCTTCTATAAGCAAGGCATGGAAAGGCTCCTTTGAGTTTCCAGATTTAGAAGCCCTATAGTTTTCAGAAGAATGCAATTCCGGAACTAGAAAGGCAAAACCAGCAGTAAAGGCAATAAGCGAGTAACTCAACGCAAATGCTGAAACAAGCATCATACTTTCTCTGTCCATGCCCATGAAAGATGTCAAGAGTAGGTCAAATTCCCGAGCTAAATTCTTCATGCGGTATGATAACTCCATACAAGGGTCAATGAAGGGACCAAGTCCCTGAGAAGTTGTGCACGAAAGATGAGCACCTCTAGCTAGTTGTCCGATCCCAGTGTCATCTTCAGTAGATGAAATTGTATGAAGTAGCTTCATCATATCTATGACAGTTTTCAGAGCCCTTGCTCTGAGGGTCAAAAACCATCTCTGGAAACTGAATATATGGCCCATATCAGCGGCTGCAAGAATCATTTCCGCGGAAAGAAGTGTATCACAAGCTCTGAGAAGATTATCTGCATAGTTGCAATTGTTGGTCTTCATGGCATTGACTCCTATTTCACATGTGTCTCTGTCAGCAGGGTCAATAAGAGGGCCTTGGCCAGATAAAAGAAACAGCTGAATCTGCTTTTCTGAGTTTGAGAGCTGTGCCAAAGATTTTAACCAGCTGAAGCAGGAACCAGATTGAACTACCATCATAAGCTGCTCAAATATGAAAGCAGCTGTTGACCATGCGCCCCGACAGGCAGCAGTTTTTCCAGCCTTATAGGAGTACCAGTAACTATTTCTTCCTAACAACTTCTTCGCACAATCCAACGTAGATTTATCAAGCTGAAGAATGGAATCAACGCAAGAAACACTTGCCTTTCTTCCAGGAGACATCAAGTCCTCTGTAATGTGCCATGTGCAGATAAAAGTGGAATGCAAGTGCAATATAAGAAAGTAGGTCACAATGGTGTAGCTACCAATATAGCTGCAATGGCATACATTTTCTGCTTGAAGTTTCAGGGCATTCAAAATGTGGATGGTTTCAGCATCACTATTTTCAAGGCTTTGCAAGCAAGCAACAATAATTTTTGACAGAGGCAGAATAATTTTCGACTCAAGCAGTGGTTTACCATGGCTACCAAACTCTGTCATCTCATGATTTGACAAGCCAGCTCTCTCTGTGTCCATAACTTTGTCAAGCATCTTCATCAGTTTATCTATAAATATGCATACATTATTCAGCACTAGGCAATGAAGGTATGAATGTTTCTCAACCAGATTGAATAGAGTATTGAGCAGGCTTTGAACCTCAAGATCAGCAGCAAAGACAGCCTGTGGAACATCGACTTTTGGTATCACTAGTAAAAGAAGCTGATCTAAAACAAAAGAGATCACCTGGAATGCCAGGGCACTACCAATTCCACCTGATACCACATCTGGTCTTCCCAAAACCTTTCCTGAAAGATCTGCTAGAACACTAACAGCTAAAGCTCTGGTTGACACAATCGATGATTCCAGCATATTTTTAACAATTATGAACAGCTGTTGAAAAAGATCAGGAATCTCCGCACAAGGAATGATGGACAAGTTTAACAGAAGGATCTGCAAAATGTGATGATGTTAGAAACTCTACAAAAAAGTAGGAACCCATAATCTAGTAATGCAAGCATGGAAATACCTTATACAAGACTCTTACAGCTTCAAGCTGCAGTGTTGGCTGAAGTTCAGATCTGTATAGCATGCTTAATAACTTATGGATTGTGCCCATAACTGAAGGAAAATCATAAACTCCTTTTCCTAATATGAAGCAATGGCATCTTAATGAAGTGGCTTGCACATGAAAAGGTCTCTCTTCACTTTGAAACAATGTAAGCAATTCTATCTACAACAAGAAATAAGAAAGTAATGCTAAAATAAGCAAATACTATATTGAAGAAAACAAATTTTAGCAGCAATAAAATCATAAAAATATATGGAAACTTCTGTAATAGGAGAGATGGATTTGAACTTTTCTAGAAATGACATTTTAGTTTTGACTTTTGAGTTTCCAACCATTACTCCAAATTACGATTAGCTATTAGTTTATTAGACAATCATGTTAACTAAAAGGACAAATTATACAACTGAGCTAATAAACCCTGCCTAGACACTGAGTTCCTCTATTTCATATCCAGAACTAACTAATACTCCATGACATATATTCAGCATACATTATATTTCTTTTCTTTTCCTTATTCTGAGATTGTTGTTTGGTCCTTCCCTTGCGTCTTCTGATCTAGATAATTTTTTAGGTTTCATTTTTTAAGTGCAAAACTTACCTAATTTTGTCCTGGAGATGCTAATTTTTTATAAGCAAGCAGTGGTTTGAACAGCAAAATCAATAAGCTAACCTGAGTGGGGATTAGAAACATCCACCGAGAAGCAATTCTGGAAAGTGAAATTAGCATCACTGCCGAGAATTCCTCTTCTGAAGAATCCATCAGAAGCTTCAAACCTGTCTATAAGAAGCATTTTCAGGAATTGAAACATGGCCTCATCTCTCAAATATGGAAATTAATATCTCAAGTACATGGATAAAACATATGCAGTTCAAACTAAATAATGTTGCACGAGATAAAAACAATATATTTTCATTAACAATATATTTTCGTTAATAGATCCACATTAACTATTACACATCTCTCATAATAATGATTTTCTCTCTCCTTATAAGAAAACTCATATTATGGCATATTGTAGAACAAAAAATCCCTACACTAGCTTTTTGTAGTTTAAGAGAGTGAAAAGATGCTGAACCTTGTATGCCTTCTCTGCGAGAGACAGTGAGCACCACATTTTGGCGAACGCTCGCCCTCCTGCTAACTTTATGCTCTTTGATTTCTCCTGTGACAAGACCGTTGTCCCAAGTATCTCCAAGAAAACATTCGCAAAGTCATCTGACAATTCAGACAAGCATCCTGCAGCAAACAAAGCAGCCTTCATCTGCAGAAAGCTAGAGTTAGTCAGTGTGAATGGAGCCTGGATAAAGACACAGTTACTTGAGCAATAAACTATATGGAAAGTTCTTACAAACAAAATCAATTTGTAAATAGTGATACCTAAATGTCTCCAAAGGCAAGAAAGTTTTAGAATCCTTGATCTGGAGTGAAGATTATGAAAGAATTATTCACCCAAAAAAAATGGATGAAAGAATTATGTAATAGTAGGACATTGATACAGGTAGAAAAACTACAGTACGGAACTTTATTTATAGCTTATCCTCTCCCCCTTGAAAAGGTAGTAAATAAACATGGATTTAAACCTCGCTAAGTTGCAATATTACTCACTGAATTTCAATTATTTTTCAGGAGTACTAGAAGAGTGCAAATTATGACACCTAAGAATGGGCCTCACAGTCACTCAGAATGCAATATTGCTCTAACCTAGATCACATGTTAAATATACATGTGAAACTCAAAGTCCTCGTATCCAACTTTAAAATATAAATATACCCAAAACTGCACCTAATTATGGGGATCTGAGCCTCAAAGTCCTAGTATCCAGATTTAAAATATAAATATACCCAAAACTGCACCTAATTTATGGGGATCTGAGCACATTCTAAACAATGGGGGTTTTGAGACAAAAGTCATGTTAGGTGACTTGAGTTTCCAATTCATACTTGAGTTTCCAATTCATACTTGAATACATTCCTAACATCCATTGGCAAAGCATTTTTTTCTTCTTAACAATTCTTGGCCAAACATTTTATTTAAATACTCCTAAGCATTTCTATGAGCAGTTTTAAGATTTCAATATTGTCATTCTTGTTAAAGCACCAAAAAAATATTTAAACCCAGCATGTTGTGCAAGGCAGAGAACGCCACTTATGCTAGCGTATCTAACATTCCAGTATCAAAATCCTCCTAACTAGGTTTCTCTGAAGCATCTTATCTGACTGTATACTCAAATTTGCTCACACTACTTAAAATAAACTTAATCTAATTCATGCCTTTTTATGTTCTATTGGTGATGAAAAGTTAGATACATTTTCCATACATAATTATATGCTTGAAACACTGATTGCCACACATCTTTTCTTTTTAATAACAATCAAATAATAGATCCTCAAAAAATACAAGATCCAAGCAGAACTTTTAAACCAAATTTTTTTTCAATTAGTGGATTAACCAAACCAAACCAAACCGATGGCTGCATTCAGAGTTTATGGATAAGGATTCAAAATTTTAAGGGTTATCAATAAGTGATGGGGCATTTCATAATCTTACCTGGAGAACATCATCAGTGACCAAACTTGAGAGCACAATATACCGAATATCCGCACAGTGCTTCGTGAAATAAGCCCAGAAACCAAACAAGAGCAAAGCCAACGCCCTTTCTTCAACATCCCCTCTGTCAAACACTTCCTTCACTCTGCTCAATAACTCCACGTAATTTTCCAATTTTCCCTGGCTCAAAATACCTTCCCCATCTCTTTTTTTTCTCCTTTTCATTCTCAAGAAAATCTTAACAACGCCTTTCTTAATCTGTTTGTCACCTAACCTGAATGCATCAGCCAGACGCAGAAAAATTGCATTCAGGAACAGCTTATCCTCCCCCGGGATTAAGCCGAATAATTTATACTCTGCATATGTCATCTTTGGCTCGCTGTTCCACCACTTGAGCCGCCTGCCGATTTCTTCTAGGGCCTCTATCGATTTACCTACAGGATCACATGTTAATCAATATTTTAAATGCAAATAGAAAAAATAACGAGATACAAAAAGATACTGCAGTGTGATTCTGTACACTCACCAGGTTTTTGGGAACGTAGGCTTTTCTCGAGCTCAATGCTCCAGTCCATGGCGAAAGCTGCCGGAGTCTTCTCCATGCTGTCCCAAAATTGCAGGGAATTTTGGGAGGGAATTTTTTAGCTGAGCCCTAATCAATATAAATTTGGGACAGGCTAAATAACCTCTTTTTTTCTTTTTTTCTTTTTTGGGCTAAATACACCCCTATTTTTTTGGACAAAAATAATGCAGTGAACTCCTAACCAAATTCTAAACTGATAAAAATGTTCTTGATAAAAAATTTAATTTTTATACTTATTTTGCTCCATCAGCATCAGTTGGACATTTCATTAACATTCAATTGAAATAACAAACTATATTTTAAATTGAAATATATATGTGTATAAATATAATTTATATTATATAATAAATTATGATATTTTTATAATAACAATAATAATAATATATTATCATAATTATTTTTATAATAAAATATATTACATCGCGCATTGCATAGGCGGATAACTAATTCAATATAAAAGGGATGCCGCATCACTTATTTGTAAAGTGAGTCGCATGTGTTGCATTACATATTTGTATATCTAAGTTGACTCAACCTAAATTATTTAAAAACTTGCAAATCGCCCTGCGCATGCAGAACATAAAACTCTTTTCTGAATTTTTTTTTTTATTGTTCAAAAGTATTACTTTTCACTATTAAAATATTATTTTTATTTTTAAAAGAAAGTTAAAATCATAAGATTCTTTCACCTAAAAGTAAACTAAAAGAATAATTTAAGAAAGCGTTAGACTTTTTGTCCAAAAAAATACTGTTTTTTGCCAAAAAAAAAAAAGGATCACATTCAAAACAAGGATATGCACACAATATTGGGGTTTTTTTTCAAAATAATGCGAAAAAAAAAATTACAAAATAGATATGTTTTGGAACAGTTTTTAAAAATAGATAAAACGTCACCGCCGGTGACGTTATTTCGAAAAAACGTCACCGTCGATGACGATTTTAAATTTAAACCAAACAACGTCACCCAGGTGACGTTTTTTTTTTATGATATATATATATATACATACTATACATGCATGCATCATACATGCATATATATTATATATATATATATATATACACACACTGACACACACATATATATATATAACCTATATTATATATATATTTTTTAAATATATATTTATACTCTAATTTCACATTTTGAATATATATATATTTTTTTTATTAAGTAATATATCAAAATAAATATTAAAATATAATTAATAAAATTAAAATATTATAATTTTATTTAAGATAATAAAAAATATTAAAATTTATTTTTATAATATATATATTATATATATGTATTTATAAAATATATATTTATAAATAATAATATATATTTTGAATATGTATATATATATTTGTATTTATTAATTAAATATATAAAAATATATATTAAATTATAATTTTAAAAAGTAAAATGTTATAATTTTATTTAAGATAATAAAAAAAATTATTAAATTAAATAATAATTTTTAATTATTAATTCATATTTTGAAAAGAAATAATATATATATATATATATCGAAAAAAATTACAATAAACGTCACCTAAGATGACGTTTTTATATTTATTTTTATAATATATATTATATATATTTATACAATATATATTTATAAATAATAATATATATTTTGAATATGTATATATATATATTTTTATTTATTAAGTAAATATATAAAAATATATATTAAATTATAATTTTAAAAAGTAAAATGTTATAATTTTATTTAAGATAATAAAAAAATTATTTAAATTAAAAAATAATTTTTAATTATTAATTCCTATTTTGAAAATAAATAATATATATATAATAATATATAAATATATATATATCGAAAAAAAAGTAATAAACGTCACCTAAGGTGATGTTTTCATATTTATTTTTATAATATATTATATATATATTTATAAATAATAATATATATTTTGAATATGTATATGTATATTTTTTTATTTATTAAATTAAATATATAAAAATATATATTAAATTATAATTTTAAAAAGTAAAATGTTATAATTTTATTTAAGATAATAAAAAAATAATTATCTTAAATAATAATTTTAAATTATTAATTCATATTTTGAAAATAAATAATAATATATATATAATATATATGTATATATATCCAAAAATTAAAAAAAATGAAGAAACGTCACCTTAAGTGACGTTTTTAAAAAACGTCACCTAAGGTGACATTTTTATATATATATTTATAATATATATATTATATATAGATATATATATATATATTTATAAATAATAATATATATTTTGAATATGTATAAAGATATATAGATATATATTTATAAAATATATATATATATATTCTAAATATATTTATTGAATATTTATATTTTTTTTATTTATTAAGTAATTATATAAAAATATAAATTAAATTATAATTTAAAAAAGTAAAATTTTATAATTTTATTTAAGATAATAAAAAAATTATTTAAATTAAAGAATAAATTTTAATTAGTAATTCATATTCTAAAAATAAAGTAATATATATATATATATTAATAATATATAAAAATGTATTTGTAATAAAATAAAACGGATAAAAACTGTACACGTATTTATTATTTATGTACAATCATATCACACTTTAAATTTTTTGTCAAAGTGATAAAATGCGCAGGCATACATCTCGTCAAATTAAATTTTTTGATTGACTTCCTTGGCCTGAATGCTTATAAATCACTATCTTCTTCTCTCTGCACTCACAATTTCAATTAAATTAACGTTTTTATAATTTTTTTTCTTTTTATTATATATAGATATATATATATATATTTATAAAATATATATATATATATATTCTAAATATATTTATTGAATATTTATATATATATATATATATTATGTATTAAGTAAATAAAAATAATTGAATAAACGTGACATTTTAAAAAACATCAAGGTGACCTTTTTTTTATTTGTTTTATATATTATATATAGATATATATAATTTTATTTATTAACTAAATATATAAAATATATATTAAATACATCATAATAATTTACTTTTGAAATTTATGATTTAAGATGAAAAAAATTATTTAAAATAAAATATAATTGAATTGTCATTATTTTTTTATGTCAATCAATCACTTTTTTTTTTCAGATAAGTAAATAAAAATAATTGTTTGGATCGAAATAATCTATATTCACGCCTATTACAAATGACCTCATGTACCACAACTTGGATTTCTTCTAGTTCGGCGACCTCTTCCTTCACCTTGCCCGACATTTCATGATGTTTCTTGTTGTCTCCTTCGAGTTCCACCTCTTGTACCTCTTGTGTGAACAACGGGTGGTTGTGGTTCAAAAAGAATTTTTTTCCAGTCACCTCAAAAAGAAACCAATATATATATATATATATATATTATTAAAGTATCAATAATATATATATATATATATATATGTTAATATCATTTACCTGCTTTCATTTACCTATGCTTTCTACATTTTTTTTATATGTTAATATCAAATTAATACAAACGTCCCATCAACAATTTTATTAACTTTATGCCCAAAAGTAAAAAAAAAAAAAAACTTAAGGGACCCAGGAAGAAAGCATTATAAATACATGTGTGGTAACTGATTTTACTTACATACAAATATGGATCATCCCCTAGAATTCTCTCCTCTTCCTCCACAATCAAAATGCTATAACTTGTTTGAAGCTCAGTTTTACTCGAACACCGACTGGACAAAGGAAATGGAGACCGTGCTTGTGGATACTCTTGTGAAGGACGTCGAAGCAGGTGATTGGGAAATCGGTAACCATAATAGCAACTGCTTGTTGAACGTAAGAAATGTGTTGAAGAACCAATTCAAGGAGCGTAACTTCTCTTACACTGACGTGAAAAGGCGGGTTGATTTGCTACAATCGCGTCACTACACGTTCAAAAAAATGATAATGACGGCCGGAGTTCGTATGGTTGGTGAACGACGGTATATAAACCATAAAGACTATTGTTGGCGTTTATGGGTAATTTTCTCTATACTTTAAGCAATCATTTATTTTCTTCATTGTAAATATATATTTAACGTTTCTATTACTTATTCTTACATTTATAGGATTGTGATCCCAAAATGATAAATACAATTCCATACGTAATTGATGATGAGCCATTCTTCGACCAACTAGAGAAGTTTTACAATTTTGAAGATAATGATGTCGTCAGTGGACCATCTTCCTCAACTAGGCAATAAAATGAATTGGTTTAGCTATGATTGCTATTTGAAATGTTGGACTTTCATGAGTATTGTAATGGTATTATTGTATTAATTATTGTATACAGTGATATATAGGTATTTGTAAGTTTGTAAAAATTATGAAATAATTTAATAAATAAAGTTTATTATTATACAATAACATATATATAACACAACAGCAAACTATTATACCGAAAAAACATATCATAAAAAAACACAACAAACAAAACCATAAATCTTTATTGCAAATTTGTCATCGACACAATTACAGTACTCTGCAGTACAGATTTTAATATAATTTGAGAAGACGTGCACGCTAAAAAACTGAATTCAATTCACGAGACTCTGTAAAAACTGACAATTCACGAAAGTCTGAAAACTGAAAAAAAATGATTGATTGACATAAAGAAATAACAACAATTCAATTATATTTTATTTTAAATAATATTTTTTTCATCTTAAATCATAAATTTCAAAAGTAAATTATTATGATGTTATTTAATATATATTTTATATATTTAGTTAATAAATAAAATTATATATATCTATATATAATATATAAAACAAATAAAAAAAATCACCTTGACGTTTTATTAAAATGTCAAGTTTATTCAATTATTTGTATTTACTTAATAAATAAATAAAAAAAATATATATATATAAATATTCAATAAATATATTTAGAATATATATATATATATATATTTTATAAATATATATCTATATATAATAAAAGAAAAAAATTATAAAAACGTTAACTTAATTGAAATTGTGAGTGCAGAGAGAAGAAGATAGTGATTTATAAGCATCCAAACCAAGGAAGTCAAACATGTATTTAATTTGATTTGACGAAAGCCTGCAAAAAATTTAATTTGACGAGATGCATGCCTGCGCATTTTATCACTTTGACAAAAAATTTAAAGTGTGATATGATTGTACATAAATAATAAATACGTGTACAGTTTTTATCCGTTTTATTTTATTACAAATATATTTTTATATATTATTAATATATATATATATATATTACTTTATTTTTAGAATATGAATTAATAATTAAAATTTATTCTTAAATTTAAATAAATTTTTTTATTATCTTAAATAAAATTATAACATTTTACTTTTTTAAATTATAATTTAATTTATATTTTTATATAATTACTTAATAAATTAAATATATATATAAATATTCAATAAATATATTTAGAATATATATTTTTTTAAATATATATCTATATATCTTTCTACATATTCAAAATATATATTATTATTTATAAATATATATATATTATATATATATATCTATATATAATATATATATATATTTTAAATATATATATAAAAACGTCACTTAAGGTGACATTTCTTCATTTTTTTAAAATTTTTGGATATATATATATATTATTATATATATATTATTTATTTTCAAAATATGAATTAATAATTAAAAATTATTATTTAAGATCATTATTTTTTTTATTACCTTAAATAAATTTATAATATTTTACTTTTTAAAATTATAATTTAATATATATTTTTATATATTTAATTTAATAAATAAATATATATATACATATTCAAAATATATATTATTATTTATAAATATATATTTTATAAATATATATATATAATATATATTATAAAAATAAATATAAAAATGTCACCTTAGGTGACGTTTATTACTTTTTTTTCTTTTCGATATATATATTTATATATTATTATTATATATATATTATTTATTTTCAAAATATGAATTAATAATTAAAAATTATTTTTTAATTTAAATAATTTTTTTCTTATCTTAAATAAAATTATAACATTTTACTTTTTAAAATTATAATTTAATATATATTTTTATATATTTACTTAATAAATATATATATATATATACATATTCAAAATATATATTATTATTTATAAATATATATTTTATAAATATATATAATATATATTATAAAAATAAATATAAAAACGTCACCTTAGGTGACGTTTATTGTATTTTTTTTCGATATATATATATATTTATATATATATATTATTATATATATATTATTTCTTTTCAAAATATGAATTAATAATTAAAAATGATTATTTAATATAATAATTTTTTTATTATCTTAAATAAAATTATAACATTTTACTTTTTAAAATTATAATTTAATATATATTTTTATATATTTAATTAATAAATAAAAAAATATATATACATATTCAAAATATATATTATTATTTATAAATATATATTTTATAAATACATATATATAATATATATATTATAAAAATAAATTTAAATATTTTTTATTATCTTAAATAAAATTATAATATTTTAATTTTATTAATTATATTTTAATATTTATTTTGATATATTACTTAATAAATAAAAAATAAAATATATATATTCAAAATGTGAAATTAGAATATAAATATATATTTTATAAATATATACATATATATATTAATAAGAATATATATTTAAAATATATATATATATATATGTGTCAGTGTGTATATATATATCATAAAAAATAAACAACGTCACCTAGGGTGACGTTTGGTTTAAATTTAAAATCGTCACCGGCGGTGACGTTTTTTCAAAATAACGTCACCGGCGGTGACATTTTACCTATTTTTAAAAACTGTTCCAAAACATACCTATTTCGTAATTTTTTTTTTTCACATTATTTTGAAAAAACACCCCACAATATTGAATCCACATATTATTGCACTAATTTGGGTCAAGTGGGCTAAAATCCATGTGCTTTAGTTATTTTTGAGGTGAGATCCGATATGTTGCATGTAGTAGGATGCATACAGATGGAGTATATAAATTTTTGTATTATCTATATTTCTTTTGTTTCGATTCAAGATATTCATTATTGGAGTGGAGGGATCTGTAATCGAGCACGATTCAATAGATCAACACAATTGTTTCAATAATTTCCAATACAACTACTCAAAGCAATACAACAAATTGTTTCAACACCAGATTGTGCTTTTGGATCTACAATACAACACATAATGTTCTTTTGGATTTACAAAGAAAAGGGAAGCGAACATACTATTGAATTCAAACTTAAAAGAGAAGGGAAGAGAACAGACTATTGAATTCAAACTTTACGAATGTTTGACTAAGTTTTGCGATCGCATTTGCTCATTTGCCATGCCACTTCCTTATAGCAACTGGGTTTTGGGTATTTCTCTTAACGATCTGAAACAAGTAGCAAGACAGGATCCCAGCTTCGCTAGTATACCAGAGTATGTATGGGCCATGGCGTAACATTTGGCCGTTAGTGTTGTAAAAGGACTATATGTGAAGATGCCTACTTGTATATCCACTCGTTTGCTCGGCCCCCAGACTCATCCATATCTATGAAGATGCTTACTGCCTGAATCAATACACGCAAACAAGTAGCTATCAGTTTTTACAAGATCACCTGACTCACAAAATCTGTTCATCTCGAACAACAAAGAGATCAACTATATCACATGAATTATCCTTAAATGAACCTAGTAAAAGGGACAGCAACAGAAACTATCCTTGAGGTTTAGTCTAAAGATGAGAGAGAGAAAGATCACGAAAGTTTTTTTTACCACTTGCAAATTCACCAATTAGTACTTCACTGAAAAAAAAAATTGGGGTTAATTAGGCAAGCCTCAAGTGCAGTTTTTTGTAACTATCCCAAACTATTATGCACTTCAAGAAGAAGATATATAGGCAAGGTTTTAGTGAGCATACTCGCCAACATTACACAAAAAAATATAAAAAATTCTATATATATATATATATATATATATATCTCAAAAGCCAAGGGTTTTACCTTTCCAATCCGTGGCCGTTCTTTCAACTTCTCAAGACTGTTTCGGATATGGGAAACAGCTCCCCAACATTTTAAAGTGTTGGCCACATCATCAAGCCTCAAAATATACTCCTCTTCAGTCAGTGGAAAGGATCTCTAAGACAGCGCAAGCAACACATGGCTGAGATTTAGACGACAAAGAAAGCAAACTAAAATTTCACATAATTCATCCAGGCACACCCTATATGGTAGGTTTTCTGTGCATCGATGGCCCTACTATGGATATGGTTACCAACACAAAAAATTAAAAGTATTGGCAAAAGTAACACACATTAACATGGGAGTAAAAACCAGAAAAGCTATTCAGGTTTCTACATTCTTCTTCTATTCTTAGATGCAAGATCCATTATGATTGTCATGTTTCAAGAAAGTGCCAGAAACCAGTACTTATAGGTAGTGTTGAAACCACAGCTGGAAGTTATACCTTGGGAATATTATGCTTACACTGTAAAGAGGGGGACTAGATATTACAACAGATTTCTCTATTCCCTTCCAAACACATGGGACTTAAATAAAATGTTCCGAATGGATATAATCTATTGACCTAATGTTATTCCAACATGTAAAAGTTCTTGTTCAATGCTCAGTTTGGTCACATGGGTCAACCTAACAATACTAAATGCAAAGGGAGGAAGGATATATTATCTGGAGGGAGCAAAGAGGACAAAAGCTGGTTGAAGTAATATCAACAGAGAGGAGGCAGAATCTGCTTGTCCTAGGGATACAACTTCTGCCCAAATGGATGAGAGAACATAGAATGATTGATTGGCTAAAACCTCAGTTGAAATGGTTCAAAGAGGCGTTATTATAAAAAGGAACTATAGGGTCAACTGCTGCAGGATTCTTAAGAGATTATACCAGAAATGTAGTACTGGCTTCTATGAAATTGCTGAAGTTGGAAATTCCTTACAGGCTACACAAACAGCCTGCTACAGAGAATCAAAACTAAGATTTGTATGAGGATCAACATTATTCTGATACAGCTTATTGCTAAAAGTGTGTTGATCAGATTAAATGTAAAGTTGCAAGTGTGGTCTACGTAGGACTAATGCAGTACCTGTTGAGTGTTTGGTGTGGGTGAATTTGATAAGACTGTAACTATTTAGTCGAGGCAAGAGTTTGATTCTTTCTCCGCAAGACAAGATTGCTCCGTATTCAGTGCTCACGGTCTACGGCACTCGTCCCCAAGATACGACGACTAGGAACTTAAGGATCGCAGCACAACGATTCCAAAAGTTATCGGCGAATTACTCGATACTCGGAACTTTCTTTTAGACTTAGAGAAAGAATACTACAAATGCTAGAATGTTTTATATGCAATTGTAGTGGAGTGAGTTAGAATGAATAATTTGGAGATCTATTTATCATATTTGAATATATGTGGTGTCCATTTGCGAATAAGGGCCTTTTGGGGCCGAAGTGGTGCGAATTGCACCCCTTGGCGCAAATAGAGGCTTTTTTGGGCCGAAGTGGTGCGAATCCCACCCCTTGGCCTTGACTCAAACCCATTCGGCCTATCATATCCATTCACACAAGCACAGACCTGCTCAGCCTGATACACTTGGTCGCGCATCCCCACATTTTTTTCCTCAATATTTACATGTTTTAGTTGCCAACTTTTAGCATTAATTTCTCATTCATCTGAAATTGGATCTGAGAAAGTAAATACTTTAAAGTTATCTATTTGAAACGTAAATTCCGATTTTGCAACTTATTTTCATTTATCTTCAATAGAACATCTAATTGAAATTGATAAAAGAATGGTCAACACCAATCTTTTTCTAAACCAATTTCCAACAGTACCTTATCTTGGACATGAAAAGGCGAGTAAGGATCAGGGATCTGTGATGCATAATGTTAGAGGGGGGAACATGAGCAACTATTTCATATGTTTATTAGAGTCTGTAGTTATGGCAAAGATGGTCAAGAGTACAAAAAATCGAGGCTTCTAAGAAATAAATATAAGTTTCCAGAAGTTCTCTATGAATGACTTAAAAAGTATTAGTTCCTCTTTTGGTTTAGGTTCAATGAACTAGATGGGATCAATGGAAAACACCCCAACTAGAAAGATGAGGTTTTACTTTTTTTAGGTTTTGATATCTTTTATCCTTTTAGCTGATTTACAGAATTGCAATAACATAGAGTGAGGGAAAAGGCATGCAGTTATTTTGGCCATATAATGCAACCCTTGTCCTTGAAAGTTCAACCACGTTGCCACCTCAAATTACAAGCTCTAACAACCAAGCTTGACATTTACGAGCCGCATTTTTGCTACCTCCACCAAGGCAATTAGATTCCAATATTACCTCAAATTGTTCCTAGAAACATACATATGCATAGTATACTGAGCTCGCACATACCCTTCCTAAAAAATATGTCACACTTCTCTCTTATTTTTCCTTTTTTCCTTTTTATTTTTTGTTGGGGGGGGGGGGGGGGGGGGCAAAGATTGAGGAGCATAAACTAGTTGCTGAAAAATAGGCATCAGGTCTTCTTCCAACTTTTATAGCAACATGTGACTACGAAAGATTTGGGCAGATACATCAAAGCTTCACATTATAATTAATCATTTCCACCACACTCCAACTTTCAATTAGTTGCAGAATAATGCAATAATAACCTAATCTAATATTTGATCAATTGAGAACACAAGTCACCTGCTCCATGTACTTCCACATGACATTCAGTGCAAGGAGGTTTCTGCCCATAAACTCCTGCATGACCAAACAAAAAATGACCTCTCAATTATTCATCCAGAGCTTAAAGTAGATCTTAGTTTCTCAATTCTAAATGTTATAAATGAGCGCATAAATTTATTTAAAAAAAGGCAAAATTCAGTTCAATTGATTCGGTCTATGCAATAACTACTGGATTCAACTGTTGCCCAATTGTATGAATCACAGCACATTCAAGGTATATTTAAGTAAATGTATGGAGAGAGAATCTAGACATTGCCTACGAAGAAATTAAAAAGATACAGCAAGAGAATGAGTGTGGATACCACTATTGTCGTCTTAGGAGATAGCTGTAACCTGAGTGTCTACACCTAATCCATCAATCATTTGATATGCTGGACCAAAATGTGTTACAAGTGTCTCATAAATGAAAAGTGAAGGAAACCATCAAATTATAAATTCTATAAAATCTTAAACCATCTACCTCAAACTAAATGATTACTGATTTCATAGGGCCATAGCTCGGTGATAGTTTTTCCAATGTGGGACAAACTCCTACTAGACCTCACCTACACAAAACCTTTCCTCACACCAGGAGATATGAAGGAAGCATCAAACTTTTTGATACTATAATAGATCATGTTCAAAGGGAAGATAGAAACTGCATACCTTCTTGATTAATTGAACATCATATGACCTCCCATATTTATTCCGTATGAGAGTTGCAAGATCTATCCCACTGAAACTGGAGTCATCTGTCCCAACAATTTTTTCAAGCTTCTCCCTTAGTATATCATTGTTAACCTGAAAACAAGAAATTAAGGGCTTTCTCAAAATTAGGCCAACAAACATCGCCAAGTTCAAGCCACAGTAAAGGTTCAATAGACTTATATCTTAAAGCCTTAGTCATGGAAAAGCGTTAAAGCTAGAAGACTTTCGATGGAAGTCCAAAGAAAACAGAATATGCTTTTCCAGCCTTAAGTGTTAATTTTGTGGATAAACACACTTTTCACGTAATAAGTAAGATAGGCCAATTATAACTACATCATAAGTCCAAGCAAATATTCTAACATACTTGAGCATGTACATCACAACTGGCTGTAGAACATATCACTATCACATATTAGATATGTCACAAATATACAACAGCCTAATCATAACCAATTTGACATTAAACCTAGCACTTCAGCAGGCACAAAATAAGACCAGGAAACTAGAAACTTCAGAAATACGTAAGAGATAGCAGCATCAGTTATTATAGGAAAACCACACGGGCAAACAATCATTGAGGAATCAAACTCTAAAACTATTTGAGCACAGCTACTTGATGTCTATCTCAATATCAAGAGATTATTTCCAATTATCTATGCTTTTTTCAAGGCTGAATTTGGTAGTGTAGGTGAAGACACGAAAATTTGACTGCAAACTTTCTTCACTCATATATATTATATATAAACCCAGGTTCTGATACCACTTGTTAGGAATAAATTTGAAAAGATCGATCAGACTATGGAGTGAATGATTTGATGAATGAATATTCAATTTTTTCTTCAATGTGGAATCAATTCACACCAATTATTCCATTTTTCATATTAAATACATATTCAGGCCATCATTAATCATTTGATATAGTATACAATAGATACATTTATCTTTCATCCTTTTGGAAGTTTCAATGGAAAGATTCCTCTACCAGCACAGTCAACTCCATTTGTTAGAACAGTTTCCATTGAATCTTTGCACGTATCCTTTTTTTCTTTTCGTTTTTGGAACCTTTGGTTTGGCTCAGGATCGCCCATTTTTATTAGTTCCGGCCTTTACAATCACACAGACCCTCTCTCTCTCTCGACACCAAAACCACCACACCCTTACAAACCTTTCAATAATTCTCACATTTCTCCCAACTCTCTATAATAGAGTCAACTCAACTCCTCAACTCTATACTAAAGAATATAAGAAAGGATTTAAGAAGAATTAAATACAAAGATTAAGGTGTATTTAATTTGGTGTACTTGAAACCACATTAAAGGGCTCCTTAGATAACTTTAAGAGGCCTCCAAAGTTTCTTTCAAGAGCTATGTGGATAAACTGTCTTTTATTTGTTGGCACAAATTCCAACATACCACCTTAGACAAAAAATAAAAGAATATATATTGTAACCATCTTTTAATTTTGGGACAGATCCCAACAAACCTCACCTTTAACAAAAAATAAAAGAGTATTCATTGTTTTGCCGACAAACATCTTTTATTTTTTGCACAATCCCAACAATTATATCTCAGCGGGAGCTAAAATAATTGAAACAACCAACTAAAACAAAATGCAAAAGGAAAAGAGATAGTAGGCATATCTTGAAACTCCACTCACAGGACTAATTCCGCTTTGTTGAGAATCTTCCCGGTTGGCATCGTCCTCGGAATCACCATCTCCTTCAACCCCATCATCCAATTTACCAGAGAAAATTGCCCAGGAATCGCTAATGCGCTGCCGTCTAGGACCACCGCAGGCACGTGTGCGGGCGAAGGGGTCCGAATTTGTGCACCGAAAACAGAGGAATCTGCAATCAGTACCCTTATGAAGATTGCTAAAACTGTCTCCAACAACGGGAAACTTAGTAGGAGGGTGGCTCGCCAGGATACTTGTCATCTCAGGAAGAACAAATATCAGCTGTGTGGCGGTTTTTCAGTCAGCTCTTGGGAGAGAGTATAGTCGAAGCAGAAGAAGAGAACTAACGGAGGAGAGAGAGGGACTTGAGAAATGAGGACCTCAAAAAAAAATTAGAAAAGGAAGAAATGGACTAAGAAAATATTCTTTTTTTTTTTTGGGGAACGACTTTTGGGAGTAAAATTGTTCTCTACTTTTCTTGATTAATCTTTCTTAGTTGCCAAAAACTAATATACACCATCAGTTTTCTATGCAACTAATGGATTCTATCTTAAAAATAATAAAACGTGCAAATTTAGAATTTTATATTTATAAATCATTTATGAAAATATATATTTGAACATGATACACTTTCAAAAAATGGTAATATTGTTCTGAAAATTAATAATATATTTTTACATTGTTTAAAAATATTTTTTTAATAAAAGTATTACATTTTAACAAAAAAAGTATCTAATTAAAATACTCTTTGTTGTAAAAAAATTTAGAAAATAAGTAAATACATTCAGTTTAAAATAAATTTTGTTGGTTGAAATATTATAAACTTAATTTGAATTGAGATCGGTGACAATTTGGTCCTACCCGTAACTTTGGTCGATATAATTGATTTATCTATGGATTGAGACGAAAGCCCCCAAAAAATAATGTGGATAGAGAAATCCATGGATCTCATTACAAAGGATATCTATGAATTGCAAGAGATTGTTGTTGCCAGGAAGAAAAACCAACAATGAAATTGGCCAAAGACCCTCTATGTCAGACAAGGCCAGGAAGGAAAATAGAGAACGATGAAGGAGAAGTTGACAACGACGTCGACTGTGACGATGTCCATAATATAGCATGACCTCGGAGATGGAAGAATTATTACAACCTTAGAGCTGGAAGAAATGGGGTCGTGATGACAAAGCAGCAAGTTTTTTATTTTGCTGAATTTTTTGAATTGGATAACACATTGAGTGCAGCAACCGAAAACATGCTAATGGGGTAGATCTACCCAACCCTTTACATGTAAATGACCGTATATTTAATACATAAAAAAAGATAGTCTTATTGATAGGAATGAGCACGGTTTAGAGTGATTTAAAGATATCAACATCCTAAAACCAAAGCAATTTTTGAAAATAAAATAAAAAATTCTCCAGAACCAAAGAAAAAATAAAAAGCTCTAGAACCAACTGGATGAAAAAATCGGAACCGTTCAAATCGAAGATTCATGCCTAATGGAGCAGATCAATATGGTTTTGGGATTCAAATATTCAAAATTTATCAATATAAAAATATTCATATCAAACAAAATGCACAATAAATATGTGTATTTTTTTTTTTTCTATACTATTAGTTAGCAACATTTAGATAATGTTATAATAAACAACTTGAATATTAATAGAACTCCCAAATTAATAAAACTTTTGATAAGACATGTAAAAGAAATAATTTTATATACTAAATAACAAATTTGTTTCGTCTCAAAATAAGTGTTTTGTTTTTATGATAAATTGATAAATTGTGTTAAAACTATTTTATTTAATAAGTTTCTTAAGAAATTATGAGTTAATATTTACTTTTATTCAAATAAATACACATTAAAAATATTTATGAAAATAAAATAAAATTCAAATTCAAATATTCAAAATCTAACACATCATTTTTTTAAAATATTTTCGCTTTAGAAACTAAAAATAGGTGGAAAAACTATTATTATTATATTATTATTATTATTATCATTATTATTATTGTTATAAATCTTATGTTTATTATTTTATTTTAGAAGTTGTTATATATATATACATATATTACTTTTTAAATTGTGATTATGTTGCATTCTACATGCAATAGAAAACAAATCCATTTAGAATTCATATCATACAAATTATCAATTGCTAATTTAATAATAATGACCTTCCTACTCATAGATCCACTTGCATGAATTCATTGAAACAAATATAAAAACTCATATTATTGGTTTTACCATAGTAATATTTAGATTCTACATAGTTTTGAAAGTGAAAAAAAAAGTAGTCTAAAAATAGACTACTCTCTTTTTATATATTGTAAGATTTTTGTTATATAAAATCTTAAAATAACAATACTAATAGGAGCAAATTTCATTTTACTTATTTAAAATAGGAAAAACTCTTCTGTGCCTAAAATATAACAAATTATGTTTTATACCCAAGATACCAATTTTGGTCCACATTCATTTGAGAGAAGAAATGTGAGAGAAAAGAGGAAAAATAACTTCCACCATTGAAAAGAGGAGAGAAAAAAATGAAGATATGAGCTTATTAATTGTGAAAGTCTTTCTGTCTTTTACGATTAAGGATAATTGTGAAAGTCTTTCTTTCACGATTAAGGATAATCGTGAAAGTCTCTCACGATTAACATGATCGTGAAAGCATTTATGTCTTTCATGATTAACGATAATTGTGAAAGGCATCGCGAAAGTCCATAAACCATAAATATGGGTAGAAAAATTATATTTTTAAGTTTTGAGCACAATTTTTTTTTTCTTATTTTAAGTGGGTAAATTGAGTAGTTTCACATAATAATATATATTATTAAATTCATATAAAAATTAATTAATTCAATATTGAAATATGAAGAAAATGGATTTAAAGACACATATAAATTTATATATAATTATTTTTTTGTAATCGGTTATACTCAATCTAATTTTGATTCTTTGGATCGATACGACTTGATTTGATTATAAACAAAATTGGAGCGGTTCAGTTTGATACATTTTGCATTAATTCACGTCACCCAGCCCCATTGAAATTGTGGTATATGAGATGTATTATATTTTAAAATTAAATTATCTTCTTTATCTTGTATTTCCTACAAATATTTCCTCATAAAAATAAAAATAAAACAAAGTGCCATTTATAAAATTAGATCTTTTTTATTTGAAATTAATATTGTCTATGCGATACAATATTTGTAATATATTAAAAAAAATATATATATATATATATATCTATAATATTATTTTGTGTAAATTAAAAATTATGAATAAATATATGTATATATGAATATTCAAAATAATTTATTATTTTATTGACAAATACATGAAAAATATATATAGTCATTGTCCGTTTCAAAATAAAAGTTTTATTCCCATAATAATGTAATTAATTTTGTTAAAAAATAAAGTATTTAATATTTTTTAAAAATTATTAGTTAATATTTATTAATTTGTAGACCAAATCCAATACAAGTAATCCACTACACAATAAACATTCAAATCTAACCCAAATAATCAACAAAAAAACAAGCGTATTTTTAAATTTAATATTTTATTTTAATATTATGACATGAGTGTCAAATTAAAAATTATGAAAATAACATTAATTTAATATTGTGCATTAACAATATTTTTATATTTTAAGAAAAATTTCAACTAATTAAAGTTTAACACATCATTTAAAAAAATATTTCCGCCATTTAAATACTAAAAAATAACTATTTATAAACTATTTTATTATGATGGTAGTATAAATAAATAGCTAAAACACTATAAATAATTTACTTTTAACTTCTTTTATTTACTAGTAACTAACATAATATTTGAGATCACAAAGTTATTAAAATGAAATCAAATATAAAGCTATGTGAAATGTGTGTATAGATATGTACTCTCTCTCTCTACAAATATATATATATATATATATATATATAAGCAAGATAGTTTGGTAAAATTGCAGAAATGTCATTTTTCTATCTAAATTTTCTTCTACAAATTCTGGCCGAAAAAAAAAAAAAGAGTTTGCATATGCCCTGTTATTAGCGCATGAGAGTGGAAATCAATCGAAAATTGTTGGCCAATCATTTTTCAAGTTTTTCACCTAACTTTGAAATTCTTATAACTTTTACGTCTCAACTCATTTTTCATGAAAAATATATTAAATTAATTCTCTTTTTAAGACTTTTAATTTGATATCCATATTACATATATATAAATAATGTTTAAAAAATATTATATATATTTTTTTTATTATAATATATTTTTATATAAAAAAATTGTGAGATATTTTTATACAAAATAAAATTATATTAGATATATTATAAATTTTATTTCAAAAATATATATTATCATTTATAAAATTATTTATTTATTATATAAAAATAATAAAATGTCACAGATACTATAATACAATATAAAATAAAATATATAATTTAATAATTATATTACTATTAATATAATTTATTATTATATTATTACAAATATTACATATCCACCGATACAGCCTACAGACACAGACACACAAAATATCATAATTTTGGTTGTTCACTTTGAGTGCCACCGAGGCTGCTGGAAGATAAGGTTACGTATATAACTTGTTACACATACTTACTCTCTCTCTCTCTTGGGTTTGGAATTAAGAGAGAGAAAGGTAAAAGATGGCTGGACATTGGATCCCATCATCAGGAAACGGCATCACCAAAAGACTTGCAGATCATCATCCCAAATTCAAGTACTTGCTCAACCCACGGCCCATCGTTTCCATACCCAGAGCTTCTTCTGCCAAGACCAACAGAAGTGAATTTCCAACGGTACCCCCCTCCCCCCTGTAAATTTACTTCATGTACTTCTTTTCTTTTTTTGCAACTCTTCATTGTGCTGTCATGCATGTTCCATTTCCTTTGCTGCTTATGCTGAATGGAAAACTGATAATCTTACTCAACTACTTTTCTTTTTAGGTTTTATGTAATATCATTTTCCTATGTTAGTGTGTTTTATGAATGAAATAATATGATATGGAGTATAATTAATATGATTTCTTTGATTATTTGGAATCTACTCATGCCCCACGTCCCTATATTGGATATTAGCACTTTCATGCATCCATAAACACTGTTGTCAAAGTGAGCTTTCAAAATTAGATCTGACATTATCAATTTTATTCAACATTTAGTTTCTCCAACTTAATTAACTTTCATGAAATACTTAATAAATGCAAATTTGCCATTGTTCATGAAAAAAGGTACAGAAGAAAAAGACGAAGCCACGTTTGATTACTATATCAACATCGGAGGGGAGGTGGCACGACAAATGGAACTGTGATTATGTATTTTCTTTGCAAGAGTTGCAACTACTTGATCTATCAGACCAAGTTCACAAAGACACTAATGTCGTCATCAATCTTTGCATTCAAAAGGTGATTTCTCATATTTTCACGAATATTCATGCATCTTTTTCTCGTGCTTTTTCACATGTTTCGCTATTAGTGTGTTGATTCAAGCAACGAGACGTATTTATTTAGAGATAATTATCAGAAATACAATTTTCCTTTGAATTGAAATTTATTTAAATTTTTTGGTTATCTATGATTAAATTACAAATCATATCATCTTTTTTTTGCTAATTCTAAAAAAATAATTTTCATTTGTTGATACTAACCATATATTTATCTTGTTTAAAAATAATATTTCAAGAATTCGTATGTCCGAAATCTTGATCCATAGTCCTCAAAAAGTACTAATAGAAATTAATGTATTAAGTGAGGCTTGATTGATTGATCCCTATAACTTAAGTCAATATTTTGTGATCGATTTCTACGTCCCTTCCCTCTCATAATTTATATTTTAAAAAATAGAAAATAACAACATAGTTTTGAAACCAAATGTGGCACAGCATGCTGGCCTTGGGCTGTCAGTGGATGGAAAGATAACCACATGCTTTACCAGAAAATGTTGCAACTGCTGCTCCCCTTACTTGAGAGAGGTATGCATCTTCAAACCCACCTCCCACCCCACACCCCACCCCCCACCCTCATATGTGTGTATTGTGTGGTGTCTATATAATGCTCGTCTATCCACCGTGGATATTAAAATATTAATGTTGTCATAGTAAATATGTTATAATTTACAGCTTTCTTGATGTAATAATACATCATAACTGGTAGATATATATACATATATGTATATAATGTGCATATTTAGATTTTAGTAACTCAAACTGAATTAAGTCTTGTATTGTAATCAGATTAATACATCATTTACAGTCTGGATTCTGCCGTCAACTAGAACAGTTAGAGACTCGTCTCATCCAATTCCCGACATCGGTGGCGATGATCCTTCAGTAATTCTCAAACACCTCACTTAAACTTTTTTCATTCAAATGTGCAGTTGGAATCTTTAATATGTACCCTCCGTAAAAAAAACATGACCCTTTTTAGGAAAAAAGAAATTATATTTCATTTTGTATTTTATTTCTTGATTAGATATGAAATCCTCATTATCTTGTATCGTAGTGATGATTGCATCTGCAGGTTATTTATGTGAAACCAGGATACGAAGCAGATCTGGATTCACTAATACAAGATTCCATTCGGTTGGCCACCTCAGTCAATGTAAAACACAAAACTTAACTCTTTTCTTGTTTATATATATTATTATATATGATAAATTGCATGCATTCTGAAAAATTAATTATAGAGATCTTGTGAATTCAGGACACTATATATTCAAGCTGATAATATAGGACAATAGTTTAAAATATTTTGTCCAGACAATCCAAGATTGAATGTCTTCAATGCACAGAAATTTATAAATGTCCTAAACCAATAGGTCAAAGTTATGATCCAAGTAACCAATTTTAGGAATTTGATTACATTGGTGTCCTGTGGGATTTTTTTTTTTTTGGTTATTGTCATAAATTATGAGCTCGAATATTGGCCGGATAGTGCCCTATAACCAATGTTCTAAAATTACAAATCTCTCCATTGTTATATTATATTGTACCGATCGAGATAAATTTTTTCATCTTTCATGCAACAATGTTTTATGTGAAAATAGTTGGCAGAAAATTTCTCAAAAATGGATTGCATTAATTTGGTGTGTTTTCCATTTTTTCAGGAGACATGCTCGGAGTCTTGTGAGAAATCTGAACCTATATTGCATCGTAAGTACTACGAATTAATTTGAAATTTAATAAAATAGTCATTAGTTCACATATTCAAGTAAGTGGCATTGATGGAAATGATATATCAGATTTAGGTGCAAGGAATGCAGCCTCGATCGAGAGAAGATGGCATAAACTCTTGGAATTGAAGAAGAAATATTAGTTTACAAAGATAAAAGGAAAACATATAATTGTGATTTATTAGGATAAATTGTTCTTAATGGTTTAAATTCTCTCGCACGCCCATCTTTATGAGCTGTTGATGTGTGTTATATATTATTTCTACGATAAGAAGTGAGTTAAAGTTGAAAAGATACCTAAAAACAAAGTGAGGAATAGATACAATGAGTTATTTCATAAACTGTGTACATCTATCACGTTCTGGACCTAAAAAACCTAGCTAGAGGGGATTCGGTGAGGCAAACCCACACTCAAATCAACAATAATCCAACAGAGATGGAAACAATAATCTTGAGAAAAAGGTAATGGAACAATATTGGATTCCCTTTACGTATTTTGTAAATATGCATAGTTATGAAGTCACCAAACTCTATTGCACGTGTAGTACGACTCTATGAAATCAAGAATTTGTCCTTCATTAAATTCTTGTGTCTCGTGAATATGTGCCTTTTGTGTTAGTGAGAGTACATTTGCCTTGTACACACTGCTTAAATGTGTGGAACCAACCCAGGCTCTTTTGGTTAACATAGTCATAATTTTAACCACATTTGACCGTCGGGAAACAATCATTTCTAAAAGTGTTGAACCAACCATTTCCTTAAGATGGATTTCTTCAGTTTTGGTAAGAATCGATCTCGTTGAAGATTTTAGATGGACAATCCCTAGTTCTCATGACTATTGGGGAGTTCCTTCAATCTAACCAACGTGTAATAGAGTGAAGTCGACGATATTTCAATTCTCATAATCTGGTAAATATTGATATAATTTGATCTACATTAATCTCAAAGCTCAATAGAGTCAAGATTTAAATTATTTATGTTTCAAACATCACGAGACATAGCTCAATCATGGCAGCTTGAGACATAACATGTATGTCTCAAGCCTTTTACACAATATAACTATGTGCAGCTTTAAATATGCATCCAACTCCATCAAATTATTTTTATATTAATTTTAAGTATCAAATTACTTAAATTTCATGTTTAAGCATTATTAGTATAAAACCACACAAATTAAAAACTTATATGAATATGCAATCATTTTTGTAACTAAGTGTCATATTCATTCTATGCACAAAAGTACTAATCTAATATTACCTCACAAAATTCATGCAATAAAAAAATATTTAACATTTATAATGTAGATAAAATAATATTTAACGAACAAAAAAAACAAAACAACATAAATTGGAATATTAAAATGAAAATATTACAGTAATTAGGAATGGAGCATAATGGAATAATATCAATATAATAAAAATTGGTCATATAAAATAAAATTAAAAAAATAGTCGAATACCTTTATCCTATAGTGTGGATGATTCTAAAACGAAGGAAATTAAAAGTTTGTAAAGAAATTGTGAATGAACATGAATACAAATGGATGGTATATATACATAAAAAAGAACCAATTGAATGCATTAAACATTTCCAATAAAGTTTGGTAAAAACTTGCAATTATATATATATATATATATATATATATATATTTTTATAATATCTGCCCATATTAAAAAAATAAAAATCAAGCAAATTCTTTATCATGAAAAATATTTTCAATTTAATGCATTAAACATCTCCAAATAAAGTTGGTCAAAACTTGCAAAAGAAAAAAAATGACAACATCTACATATATTAAAAAATTAAAAAAACGACACTTAATTCAAAAATCTTTTTATTATTCATTACTGATACACCAAATAATATTTAATTATATTAGATAGTGACATGGAAAATGCAGGAGGAGTTGGAGACTTGAATTTCGTGATTGGACAATGGATATGATGCTCCAATTTTGTGTAATGTGACACATTTCGTGGCGCACAAATACTATAATTGATTGATGTGTCAATTACAAACATACTTAAGTTTAAGTTTAATTGTATATAAATCACTTTCTTTTGTGAAATTTATAATTTAGTTCCAATTTATTAATTTCTGTAATGTTAATTACTACCTTTCTTAATTTTTCAATTCAAAAGACGTGATAGTTATATGATAAAATTTTCATATATATATTTTAAAATAATAATATTAATTATTATTATTATATAATAGATGCTTGTCCGTGCGATGCACGAGATAAAATATATATTATTCTATTAATAATATGTGATAAAATTATATTATTATTACTATAAAATTGTACAAAAATTATATTATTTTAAAAATTGTTCAATTTTAGGTATTTTTTTTGTGTTAGGTTATATTGTTATTTGCTCAAAAGTTATCTTTGAATAATAAAAAATTAATAATATTTTGAAGAGAATTTTAGACCTTAAACTCAATACAAACTGTTCAATTTCTTATAATTTATCAAACCCGATACACATATTTCAACTCAATATCACATATTAGAGTGAAACAATAAAATATATAAATTAAATTATTAATAATTTTTTATATCCTTTTTTATATTTATAACTCAAATCTATATAAAAATTTAATCCAGTATTTATTCAAACATATATTAAAATGTAAATAAATAATTAAGTGCATAAAATAATATTTCATTTTAATATATGTAATATTACTGTCAAATTAAAAATCATAAGAAATGATCAACTTAATATATCATGTGTCAAAATTAAATTTCAAACTTACATAAGTTTAAATTTCAATAAAAGAATTTTCAAGGTTCAAACTCTTGACTGCTGGAGCGTTAACATAACAATTTTTTTTGTTTTTTCTTTTCTTTTTTATTTGGTTTAGTAAATAAAGAGACATACGCCACTAACACAATTCTTTAACATAACTCACGTATCTATTTTCATACTGAAAAGGATATTTCAACTCATCATCTATATATAGTAGATGTTGTATAATTTTAAAAATTATTGCATTTTCTCGCCTAAAATACCTACTAATTCTGGAAGTACAAATGTCAACGTAATTTTGGTCAATTTTTATAAAAGTAACTTCCTATCATAACAAATGATCTTAAATAATTTTAAGAAAATTTTGGTTTATTTTAATTGCATTGTACAACATCACTTTCGAATTTAAATTGATAAGTCAAACTTGACAAGATCCACTGATTCTCATTAATTTGTTTGCATTAAGTCATATATTATTTTTACTTATATAAAAGGTCAAACTTTCCTTAGATTATTTTCATGGATAAAATTCAATTGATGTATAACAAATTTAAAATAATTATTTTTAAAATCTAGGTAAATGTTCAATTAGTTTATTTGCATTCAATATTATTGATTTATTTTAATTTTATTAGGATTATAATTAGTATTTACTTAATTAAGTAATTAACCAATAAGTTAATTAATTATAAAATATATTGCATAACAATTATTATGTATATGATATGTCATTTATATGTTTTATAGTTTATTTTTGGCAGTTATATAGTCTACAAATTGTACAGTATCAAATAATACTTACCGATTAAAATATAAATAGTATATTTTATCTAATATACTAATTTTATCCAAAAAAATATTTTTTGTCAATTACACAGTCAAAATA
The DNA here is from genome assembly GCA_028749325.2 of Caryopteris x clandonensis. Classification (NCBI taxonomy): domain Eukaryota; kingdom Viridiplantae; phylum Streptophyta; class Magnoliopsida; order Lamiales; family Lamiaceae; genus Caryopteris; species Caryopteris x clandonensis. The sequence continues at coordinate 5,482,406 of JAPYKT020000019.1, read as the reverse complement.
AGGACACAAATATTTTGCAAATTGCTAATTAAATGTTATAATATTACAAAATTTTGAAATTACATAGAAACAAATACTTTGAAAGCTAGTGAAACTTTGCACGGTACGTATCCGTCGAAATAATTAGTAGATCTCAACAGAAAATCACAAGAACAATCAAACGAAAAATAAAAGAGATGGACGAACTTTTCGTTTAAAAATAATAAAGAAAAACACTTAAAATGAAATATGTTTATGATAAATTAAAAGCAACAGATCAATACAAAAATCTAAAATAAAATAATATTTTGAAGAGTGAAGGCTTTGTTGACAACTGAAATAGGGCACACATATTATCATACTTATTTTAATATTTATTTTCTTAAGAAATATAACGCAAAAGACTTCAAGATGAGGGTGAACAAAAAAAAAAGGCCTTAAAACATTTAGTGATAATTTTGAGAAAATATATAGAAAGAATAGAGAAACAAAAATGAGAAATGATTTTGAATTATGGTAAAATGGTGAAAATTTAATTTCATATTTGACAAAATCAAATTCTATCCATGTAATTAGATGATTTTAAATAATTGATACCTTAATAATAGAAAAATTATTAATGACTTTCCACAATATAATGAAACAATGATTTAGCATTCCCAACAAATTTATTTCTAATTTTGAATATATTATGAGTTAACAAAAATTTCTTAAAATTCGAATTTATTTATGCTGAACAACAGAAACAAAATAAATCCCCAAGATTGTTGATATTAATCTCTTCACTTTAATTGTAAAATGTATCTTAAAGAGTTCCAAAAATATATAAAGTTTTAAATATATATGATAAAAATTTAAGCTGAAAAAAAAAACAAAATATAGAAAATTCATTTTACTTATATATATATATATATATTTGGTTTGATAAAAGAATCGAGAAAATCGAATCATATATTTATTAGATTTCATATATTTCTTGAATTTCATAATTCAGTTATTTGATTAATATTCGATAAAATATCTAAATTTCAAATCTATTATTAAATATTGCAGTATATTCATTTTGATATTATCTAATTTTGAAATACCTAAATTTGTGGAATAATTTAAATTTTGAAATGGAATCAAAATTCTAGAATAGAAACGTCTAATTTTAATTTAATAATATAGTTATTCTAAATTAAGTAATGAAATTTAGGCGGGAAAACAAAATTGGAAAAAAAGTCATTTTGTTTATATATATATATATATATATATGTATATATATAGATACGAAAGGATTGAAATCTAATCTAATAACCTTAGTAAACATATACCAACCGAATATTGAATACAGAATAAAAAAAGTCAACGTAGTAAAAGCGGAATTTAAGAAATATTTATGAATAATGAAAAGAACTTTAATACAAGCACTTTCAGTCCTATTTTCTCTTATTCATAAATAATTTGAGAGCCCACCAATGGTCCGCTCCAAGGATTTTTATTCCTCGAATGCTGAAGGAAATCGCCCTAAGCAGGACGTCTTTACAATATTATGCCATTTAGGGAGGCCACAAGGAGTTCGAATATAAAACATACACATTTGGTGGGCAACAGATGAATACTAGCATACTGCCGCTATCTCTGGTTACGTTAGTGCCTTCGTAGCTTGAACATGAATAATATAGTTATCGCTCTGCAACAATCGTCATCTGCAGAAGGGTTACTGTAATTCAGCACCAACGATGACTACATCAATTGCCGTGTTCCCACCGGTAAGATATCAAGATATGTTACATTAATGAATTAAATATGCCTGTATATCAAAATCATTGTGTTTTAAATTTTTTGTACAAATTCAATTGAAAAATTATATACACTATAATCTTCTAATTTTGTTATTGCAAGTTTTATTAATTTTGTAGATTTTGTTATTTACAATAATTTACACCTAATTAGATCATATTCACCTATACCATATAAAAGGCATCGAATTGCAGAGGACATTCCTGGTGCCGAATTTTGGGATAAGCCTTTGGTAAGTAAAGTTTGATGAGTGGCTTTATAGTTTGTATTTGTCTTCACTCATAGTGTTGTCCTGTATGATAATAGATGTTCAAATTACATATTTTGTTAACCACTTAGTAAGAGAGACACAACAGAGAGCTTGAGTTTATTGAGATTTCACATTAACCTTTATGTTTAGCATCTCATATCTTCCCTCATATTTTGAAGGATATGGCTATTCATATCCCCGAAATTTCTAAATATACCCCAGTCAAAATTAATAATTCTCTTCTTTTTACTAAATATCTCATTTATACCTATTATACTTTTTTTATTAAAAAATAAAAAATAAAAAACAAATCAGAATCTCAAACCCGCAATTCCATGCCCTCCACAGAAAAATCCCAAAAGAGTTTTGCTCAGCAATTTCTCTATGCTTTAATCTATCATAAATGTATCTCTCTTTTAACATACACCTCCTCAGAACAATAGCAAATCATTGGTCAAATGAATGGGGTTGACACTTTATTACAGGCTGTGGCCATGTATATGTCTAAGGTCCCAAAGACTGGTTATGAAGAGGAAATTGTGGATATATATATATATATTGAACCTTTGTACACATAATTCTTAACAAATCCATGAATTAATTTTCAAAACTTTGTATTTCAATATTCAAGAAACAAGAAGAAGAAGACAATAAAAGTAAAAATCTGCAATTCTAATTTTGTATTTTTATATTAAAAAAATATGAAGAAGAAGAAAACAAAAATACAGGGAACATATATATATACATATATATATAAACCTTTGTACACAATATTCTTAACAAAATCAAGTTGGGGGAAATAACATTTAAAAAATAGTGTTAAAGGCTTGTTGCTTATCAAGTTTGACAATCGCGGTGAAAGATTTTAGATTTAGAGTCGAATCTTAAAAAAGCCATGAATTTGCAATTTCGACCCGTCTCTATTGAACGAAAAATTGACCAGTTAATAATTTCATTTGTGCCATTAGTGAGACATTAATGCTATTGATATTATGGCTCTAGTTTTTTTTTTTTCTTTTTTTGTCAACTCTCAAAAGTAACTGAAAATAGACGTTTTTTTTCACCAAACATTTGATGCTTGACATAATTCTTCAATAAAAAGTCACTCTCAAAAAAAGAATTGACCCCATTAAAATACCAGAAACACAAGATCTACTAGACAAGAGGGTTTTTTTTCAAAATAATGTAAAAAAAAAAAAAATTTACAAAATAGGTATGTTTCCGAACAGTTTTTAAAAATAGGTAAAACGTCACCGCCGGTGACGTTATTTCAAAAAAACGTCACCGGAGGTGACGATTTTAAATTAAAAGAAAGAACGTCACCTAAGGTGACGTTCTTTCTTTTATCATATAATTATATATGTACATACATCATATATATATATATATATATATCATATACATGCATATATATATATATTATATATATAGATACTGCCGCCTATATATATACATATATATACATATATATAGCCTGTATTATATATATATATATGTATACATATATATATATATAACCTGTAATATATATATATATATTTCAAATATGTATATATATATATATTTTAAATTTATTAAGTGAATATATAAGAAAATATATATAATAATAATAATATATGTAATAATAATATACAGAAATATTTATTAAATTAAATAATAAATTTTTTTATTAATTCATTTCTTTTAAATTAATAATATATATAATAATAATATATATAAATTTATATATATTATTATTTATAAATATATATTTTATAAATATATATATATGTGTATATATAATATATAATATATATATATATATATATAACTAAAAACCTTAGATGACGTTTTTTAAAGGTGAGGTTTATTGTATTTTTTTTTAAATTTCATATATATATATTTATGTATTATTATTAATTGGCACAAAACTTTGGGTTGGAATGTTCATTATGCAAATTTATTTAATTTTTTAAAAAATTTGGTTAGTAGATGTAAATGATACAAAATAATAAATAGTTTGGATTTTAAATTAATTGTGGTGTGCTGTTTTATTAATGGACGACTTGTATAGAATGTGTAACAATTATGCAGTTAATTAATTTGGAGCGAAAATGAAATGCTAAAATAAAATGTTGAAATTAAAAAAAGTACATCTTCGCGAAAAATTTCTTTTTGTTATGTATATATTATAAATTATAAGTAAACATAGAAAATAATACATAAATAAAGAAAATTCAAATTCACTTGAAAACTAATATGAAAAAGAATATCAAAATTAGATGCAAAATTATGAAAATTGCAACTAAAATTTCATTGTAATGAATGTGTCATGGGTATAAAGTAAGTTTTTTTTTTTTTTTTCAGATCAGTAAATAAAAATAATTGTTTGTTTGTTATGATCTATATTCACACCTATTACAAATGACCTCCTGTACCACAACCTCGATTTCTTCTAGTTCGGCGACCTCTTCCTTCACCTTGCCCGACATTTCCTGATATTTCTTGTTGTCTCCTTCGAGTTCCACCTCGTCTACCTCTTGTGTTGACAACGGGTGGTTGTGGCTGTATGTCTTCTTCGACGTCATCTTCCTCCGAGGTTGGTGTCAAATGAATTGTCATTCTGCTGGAGGATGACGTAGAGTGGTCTTGTACATCCCGGAAAGTAGCCACATCTGAATACTGGAATTGAATCGGAGTAGGACGGACATAGTCGTAGTTTGGCATATTGCTCGTGTCTCCTGCTCCGAGGTCAACGTTCATACCAGGAAATGGCGAGTGAGTGGACATTAATGGATAGTAGGGTGTCGGAGTATACGGTGGTGTACTCATTGAAGGCCTATATACATCCGACATATGTCCTTCAGTTTGGTATTCGGGCCGCGAAGATGTTGATGCAAAGTTCGCAGGTGGTGGCATCCGAACTTCAGGGGAACGACGCCTTCTAATTCTCATATGATTTTCTGCTTGACTTTGCGTCTGTTGTTGATGTACAGGCTGGGTATACGTCATTTGCGGAGGCTCGGGGGACAGTCTCTCAATTGTTCGCTCTATATTTTCATACAATGAGAGCTGTTCATCTAACAAACTATTAAGTTGGTCAATGTCTAATCTATTTCTATTCTGTATATTTCTCTTCATGGGTTCCAATTGTTCGATCTACAAATAAGATAAAAGATGTATATTAAAACACCAATCATGTTGAATATATATAAAATTAATTGTAGAACTGCATATATGTTGCGTACCATGTAGTGCATCAGTGAAGCATCTCCAGTTTTTATTCCCATTATGTCATGCGTATCTACAGGGGATATAAAACGACGTGTAATCGAGTTATACCAATCATAGTAATCGGGTGTCGTCGTTGGGTTCATTGCATATTGGGTTCCCGTGAGATACTCATGTCTTTGATTCCACTGATGAACATACTTCGCGTGTATGTCCATCCAGTTGGCATTTTTTCGCCCTTTACGATCAATCTGATGCACGTTCGTCTTCCAGTCATCAAGAGGGTCGATCCGATTAGGTATGTCTTGCAACATTCGGAACTGACGTAAGACTCTTTCTGGATGATGGAACTCCACAAATGAGAAAAAAATCAATGGACATATAGCTCGTACATTGTCCGAGAAGCACCGTGAAGGTAAATGGAGTACTTTCGGTTGCGACCAATCATATGGATCCCATGTAAACTGATGACACACAACAACCAAAAACCAAAAAACATACATGTGTTTTTAATTAATACATATAAGAATAATTAAAATGAAGTAATAAATCGAACCTGGTCATGTGTCAATTTATCCAATATTTCTCGAAAAACCTTGACCTGGCGCCTACCAGTGTGCACGAAACTGCTATCAATATTCCACCTGTTACATATATTTTACTAGTTAATCAGTAGATACATTACATTTGGGTGTGCACTGTAAATATTACCAATAACGATAAAATAACCAAAACAACATGGCTTGCATTGTAAATATTACCGAGCACCGAAAGGGGGGACATGGAGTGTACCACCACCCAAATGATCAGGTCTTTCAATTTCTTGCATATTTAATCTACTCCTCTTATATACAGGTACAATAGAAGATATGCGCGACCATGCCCAAATCTATCAAATATTATGAAAACACAAAAAAAGAGTAATTACAAAGGTTACGTATGGTAGATTCATTAATATATCATAAAAAATTTATAAGTACCTGTAACAGTTGAACTGGGCCACCGAGGTTTTCTTTATACTCCAAGGCGCCATCGCACAAGTGACGGTATAGAGAAGATAGTACGGCACTGCCCCAGCTGAATTCAATAACTTTCTTTATGTCTTGCAGACATTGTAAATATACTAGTGGTAACAAATTTCCACTGGCATCAGGGCACATTACACCGCATATCAAGAATAAAGCACATGCCCGAGCATATTGCTCGACATGTTCAATTGTGCTATCATCCGTCACTGGATGCGATCGCATATGAGCGGCTAAAGAGGTAGCTCTAATCTTTCCACTTTTTATGTGGGATATGTCTGGCGTGTAACCTAACATCGCCTGACAGTAATTAGCCCACTCATTTGGAGACATTGTAGGATCAAGTCCGCACACCGGATCCCCTTCAATCGGCAAACCCCATATTAAGGCGACATCCATTAAAGTCACCGTTGCTTCACCAACAGGCAGGTGAAATGTATGGGTTTCAGGCCGCCACCTCTCCACCAAAGCGGTTATTAAGTGGTTGTCCGGGTAAAACCTCCCGCACCTATACACACCATAGAGACCCATTTGAAATAACAAATCCAGTACGCGTGTGTGGATCTCAGACCCTTCCTGGTCAAATAATTCCCAAAAATCATTATCGCACCGCCTAAAGCGAAAGAAAAAGTTCAAATCACCGTCGGGCTTCAGTAGGCCCTCGGAAATGTGCTGAGATTGAAGGGTGAGAACGGTCGGTTCCTTCGGGCCATAGTGGTTGTGTGAATTAATATCCATTATCACTGCAAATGAAAGAACAACATTAAAAAAATTTATAACATATATCTATTGATAATAAATAAAAAAATTAAGTTACAAGTAGAACAAAAATATATTCAAGTATGTGATACTTGGCTCCATAAAACATACCTTTTTATACAAAGAAAATAAAGACGCGATTGCAGCAGTAATAAATTCTTCCAAAAAACGAGGTGAGCACAATCAATGTTGAACGAGAATTAAGAAGGAGGAAAATGGACGAAGAATGTTGAAGAAGGAAAATGAAATGAAACGTGAATAGAAGGGAGATGTAGTTGTCATTATATAGGTGTAAAATACAGACTGTTGATGTGATATATGCATGCTTCAATTATTTCTTCACGGCAAACTTTTATAAAGGCATTCCTGAGTTTTCAAACTTTCATTAAATGCTTTAATGACTTTCGTAATTTATTAAACTTTTTATAAATGCATTCCTGCAATAATAAAGTATTCAAGACAAATTTCTGAGGAGAAAAAGTCACGCCACCTCCTGCAATACAGTAAATATGGTCTCCTCTGTAAAGCTGCAATGATAAAGTTTGCACGACAAATTTCTGCAAAAGTTGATGTGATTCTTCAAATAATGCATGCAAATAATGCATGCTCAATTAATGCGAATGTGATGTTTATAGTTTTTATATATATATATATAAATATATATATATATATATTTCTAATAAATATTTATAAATAATAATATATGTTTAGAATATGTATACATATTTTTATTTAATAAGTAAATATATAAAATGATATATTAAATTATAATTATAAAAATGGATATAATTTAATTTTATTTAAGATAAATTTAAAAAACTTTGTTAAATTTAATAATAATTTTTGATTATTAATTCATAGTTGTTAAATTAATAATATATATAAATATAATAAAAATATATATTCGAATATGTATATATATATTATTATTCAAAAATATATATATATATGTATATTATAAATATATATGATATAATATACATAATTTTAAAAACGTCACCTTAGGTGACGATGTTTCGTTTTTTTTTTTTAATAATATATATGTATTATTATTACATATATATATATATCTTATTTATTTAGAATATATATACATATTTTAAATTAATAAGTAAATATATTAAATGATATATTAAATTATAATTTTAAAAATGGATAGGATATAATTTTATTTAAGGAAAATTTAAAAATATATGTTACATTTAATAATAATTTTTGATTATTAATTCATAATTTTTAAATTAATAATATCTATAAATATAATAAAAAGATATGAATTTATATATTTATATATATATATATTCGAATATATATATATATATTTTTATTCACAAATATATATATATATGTATATTATAAATATATATATGATATAATATACATAATATTAAAAACGTCACCTTAGGTGACGATGTTTCCTTTTTTTTTTTAAATAATATATTTATGTATTATTATTACATATATATATATCTTATTTAATTAGAATATATATACATATTTTAAATTAATAAGTAAATATATAAAATGATATATTAAATTATAATTTTAAAAATGGATAGGATATAATTTTATTTAAGGAAAATTTAAAAAAATATGTTACATTTAATAATAATTTTTTATTATTAATTCATAATTTTTAAATTAATAATATATATAAATATAATAAAAAGATATGAATTTATATATTTATATATATATTCGAATATATATATATTATTATTCAAAAAACAAATATATATATATATATATGTATATTATAAATATATATGATATATTATACATAATGTTAAAAACGTCACCTTAGGTGACGTTTTTTTAAAAACGTCACCTTAGGTGACGATGTTTCCTTTTTTTTTTTTTTTTTAATAATATATTTATGTATTATTATTACATATATATATATCTTATTTATTTAGAATATATATACATATTTTAAATTAATAAGTAAATATATAAAATGATATATTAAATTATAATTTTAAAAATGGATAGGATATAATTTTATTTAAGGAAAATTTAAAAAAATATGTTACATTTAATAATAATTTTTGATTATTAATTCATAATTTTTAAATTAATAATATATATAAATATAATAAAAAGATATGAATTTATATATTTATATATATATTCGAATATATATATATTATTATTCAAAAAACAAATATATATATATATATATGTATATTATAAATATATATGATATATTATACATAATGTTAAAAACGTCACCTTAGGTGACGATGTTTCCTTTTTTTTTTTTTTTTAATAAAATATTTATGTATTATTATTACATATATATATATATATCTTATTTATTTAGAATATATATACATATTTTAAATTAATAAGTAAATATATAAAATGATATATTAAATTATAATTTTAAAAATGGATAGGATATAATTTTATTTAAGGAAAATTTAAAAAAATATGTTACATTTAATAATAATTTTTGATTATTAATTCATAATTTTTAAATTAATAATATATATAAATATAATAAAAAGATATGAATTTATATATTTATATATATATTCGAATATATATATATTATTATTCAAAAAACAAATATATATATATATATATATGTATATTATAAATATATATGATATATTATACATAATGTTAAAAACGTCACCTTAGGTGACGTTTTTTTAAAAACGTCACCTTAGGTGACGATGTTTCCTTTTTTTTTTTTTAATAATATATTTATGTATTATTATTACATATATATATATATCTTATTTATTTAGAATATATATACATATTTTAAATTAATAAGTAAATATATTAAATGATATATTAAATTATAATTTTAAAAATGGATAGGATATAATTTTATTTAAGGAAAATTTAAAAATATATGTTACATTTAATAATAATTTTTGATTATTAATTCATAATTTTTAAATTAATAATATATATAAATATAATAAAAAGATATGAATTTATATATTTATATATATATTCGAATATATATATTATTATTCAAAAATATATATATATATGTATATTATAAATATATATATGATATAATATACATAATGTTAAAAACGTCACCTTAGGTGACGTTTTTTTAAAAACGTCACCTTGGGTGACGATGTTTCCTTTTTTTTTTTAATAATATATTTATGTATTATTATTAAATATATATATATCTTATTTATTTAGAATATATATACGTATTTTAAAGTAATAAGTTAATATATAAAATGATATATTGAATTATAATTTTAAAAATGGATAGGATATAACATGTTTGAAGCTCAGTTCTACTCCAACACCGACTGGACAAAGGAAATGGAGACCGTGCTTGTGGATACTCTTGTGAAGGACGTCGAAGCAGGTGATTGGGAAATCGGTAACCATAATAGCAACTGCTTGTTGAACGTAAGAAATGTGTTGAAAAACCAATTCAAGGAGCGTAACTTCTCTTACGTTGATGTGAAAAGGCGGGTTGATTTGCTACAATCGCGTCACTACACATTCAAAAAAATGATAATAACGGCCGGATTACGTATGGTTGGTGAAAGACGGTATATAAACCATAAAGACTACTGTTGGCGTTTATGGGTAATTTTCTCTATACTTGAAGAAATCATTTATTTTCTTCATTGTAAATATATAATTCACGCTTCTATTACTTATTCTTACATTTATAGGATCGTGATCCCAAAATGACAAATACAATTGCATACCTAATGGATGATGAGCCATTCTTCGACCAACTTGAGAAGCTTTTCAATTTTGAAGATAATGATGTCGTCAGTGGACCATCTTCCTCAACTAGGCAATAAAATGAATTGGTTTAGCTATGACTGCTATTTCAAATATTGGACTTTCATGAATATTGTAATGGTATTATTGTATTAATTATTGTATAGAGTGATATATAGGTATCTTAAGTTTGTAAAAATTATGAAATAATTTAATAAATAAAGTTTATTATTATTAGATAACATATATATAACACAACAACAAACTATTATACCGAATAAAAGACTGAATTCAATTCACGAGACTCTGTAAAAACTGACAATTGACGAGAGTCTGAAAACTGAAAAAAAAAATTGATTCATTGAAATAAAGAAATAACGAAAATTCAATTATATATTATTTTAAATTATAATTTTTTCATCTTAAATCATGAATTTCAAAAGTAAATTATTATGATGTTACTTAATATATATTTTATATATTTAGTTAATAAATAAAATATTATATATATATATATCTATATATAATATATAAAACAAATAAAAAAACATCATCTTGCCGTTTTCTTAAAATCTAGCGTTTATTCAATTATTTTTTTACTTAATAAATAATATATATATATATATATATATAATTATTCAATAAATACATTTAGAATATATATATATATATATATATATTTTATAAATATATATCTATATATAATAAAAAAATAAAAAATTGTTAACTTAATTGAAATTATGATTTAATATATATTTTTACTTAATAAATAATTTACTTTTAAAATTTATAATTTAATATATGTTCTTACTTAATAAATAAAAATATATATATATTCAAAATATATTATATACATATAATAACGAAATTAAAAAAAAAACAATAAACGTCACCTTAGGTGACGTTTTTTAAAAACGTCACCTACGGTGACGTTTTTAGTTATATATATTATAGGTTATATATACATATATATATATTTATAAATAATAATATATATAATATCCGAATATATATATATATAAATTTATATATTATTATTATTATTTTTTTAATATAAAAGATATTAATTAATAATAAAAAATTATTATTTAATTTAATAAATATTTTTTATATTATTATTATTACATATATTATTATTACTATATATATAATTTTTTTATATATTTACTTAATAAATAAAAATATATATATAAATATTCAAAATATATATTCTTATTTATAAATAATAATTTTATAAATACATATATATATAATATATATATTATAAAAATAAATTTAAATATTTCTTTTATCTTAAATAAATTTATAATTTTTTTATTCTATTAATTATATTGTAATATTTATTCTTATATATTTACTGAATAAATTAAATATATTATATATATATATATTAATAAGAATATACATTTAAAATATATATATATATATAATACAGGCTATATATATGTATATATATGTATATATATAGGCGGCAGTATCTATATATATATATAATATATATATATATATGCATGTATATGATATATATATATATATGATGTATGTACATATATAATTATATGATAAAAGAAAGAACGTCACCTTAGGTGACGTTCTTTCTTTTAATTTAAAATCGTCACCTCCGGTGACGTTTTTTTGAAATAACGTCACCGGCGGTGACGTTTTACCTATTTTTAAAAACTGTTCGGAAACATACCTATTTTGTAAATTTTTTTTTTTTTTTTGCATTATTTTGAAAAAAAACCCCTAGACAAGATACTGGAAACTATTAATTGTTATATTTTATTATGATACAACTCTTTTTTCTTAATTGAATCATACTAATAAAATCATAATTTTTCTTATTATAATCTTTCTTGATTTTCTCATTTATAGTATATTTTATCTCAAACTATAAGGCGTATTCAACCTTTTATTTCAATTTATTTTGAACTATTGAATCTAAGGCATTATTGAAATTTTCTGCATGGCTTAGATAAAACTAGAAAATGGTGTGGTTTTGCAAAAATTACCTTCTGGCTGGAAGAGGGCCAATTGATTTTTAATGAAATGAAACATCCGTTATTTTTGTAGTTGGGTTCTCAACCTCAGGTTTTAACAGTTGCAACCTTCAACCTTGATTTTACTTCATTAGTCTCATGTTTGTTCTTATTTTTGCTTGGTATGAATACAATTTTTTTATATTCAGATTCCATAGAACACTACTTTACTTGGAGTTATAAAATTCAGCTAATTTTTTTCATATCTATATATATAAAAACAAAATGACTTTTTTCAATTTTGTTTTCCCGCCTAAACTTCATTACTTATTTAGAATAGTTATATTATTATTAAATTAAAATTAGACTTTTTTATTCTAGAAATTTTGATTCGATTTCAAAATCTAAATTATTACACAAATTTAATTGTTTCAAAATTAGATGATATCAAGATGAATATACTGCAATATTTAATACATGATTTGAAATATATATATTTTATCGAATATTAATCAAATAACTGAATAATGAAATTAAAAAAATATATGAAATCTAACAAATATATGACTCAATTTTCTCGATTCATTTTATAAAAAATATATATATATATATATATAAGTAAAATTACTTTTTTAAATTTTGTTTTATCGGCCTTAATTTCAACCATATAAATGTAAAACTATATATATTATGCAACTCTTTTAAGATACATTATTACAATTTAATTGAAGAGATTAATATGAACAATGTTTGAGATTTGCTTAGTTTCTGTTGTTCAACATAAATAAATTCGAATTTTAAAGAATTTTTGTTAACTCATCTATATTTATATATATATATAAACAAAATGATTTTTTCCAATTCCGTTTTTCCGCCTAAACTTCATTACTTATTTAGAATAATTATATTATTATTAAATTAAAATTAGACGTTTTTACTCTAGAAATTTTGATTCGATTTCAAAATCTAAATTATTCCACAAATTTAGGTGTTTCAAAATTAGATGATATATATCAAGATGAATATACTGCAATATTTAATACATGATTAGAAATCTATATATTTATCGAATATTAATCAAATCACTGAATTATGAAATTTAAAAAAAAATGAAATCTAACAAATATATGACTCAATTTTCTCGATTCATTTTATCAAATATATATATATATAAGTAAAATTACTTTTTTTTTAAATTTTGCTTTTTCGGCCTAAATTTCAACCATATAAATGTAAAACTATATATATTTATGCAACTCTTTTAAGATACATTATTACAATTTAATTGAAGAGATTAATATCAACAATTTTCGAGATTTGCTTAGTTTCTGTTGTTCAACATAAATAACTTCGAATTTTAAAGATTTTTGTTAACTCATAATATATTCAAAATAAAAAATAATTTGTTAGGAACGCAAAATTATTGTAGTTTCATTATATTATGGCAAATCATTAACAATTTTTCTATAATTAAACTATCAATTATTTAAAATCACTCAATCACATGGAAAAAATCTTATTTTGTCAAATATGAAATTAAATTTTCAACAATCTTACCATAATTCAAAATCATTTCTCATTTTTGTCTCTCTCTTCTTTCTATATTTTTATCAAGATTATTACTAAATATTTTAAGGTCTCTTTTTTTTGTTCTCCCTCCTCTTGAAGTATTTTGTGTTTTCTGTTTTGAGAAAATAAATGGTAAGACATGTACGATAATATGTGTTATATTTCAATTGTCACAAAAGCTTACACTCTTCAAAATATTATTTTTAGATTTATTTTATTTTAAAATTTTTTAATTCACCTGTTGCTTTATCATAAACATATTTAATTTTCTTAACTATTTTTCTTTCTTATTTTTAAACAAAAAGTTCGTCCATCTCTTTCATGTTTCATTTGATTATTCTTGTGATTTTCTATTGAGATCTGCTAATTATTTCGAAGTATAAGCACCGTGGGATTTTTCATTAGCTTTCAAAGTATTTGTTTCTATCAAATTTCAAATGTTTGTAATATTATTACATTTAATTAGCAATTTGCAAAATATATTTGTCCTTAATTTGACTATGTAATTGCCAAATTTTACTAGATCTGTAGAAATCTTTATTTTCTTTAATCTGTTGATATGACTATTTTTTTAATTTAATTTGATTCAACCTACTATAAATCGTGGATATCATGCTTATCAATTTGTGAACGAGACTAATTCTAATAGAAAAAAAGACAAAACATAAAATTACAACAGAGTTCTACTCATTATAAAAAAAAATCAATGAATTACAAATCTACACCTTCTATAATATACTATTTAACTTGAGAATATGATTATATTACAAAATATAAGAAAACAATATCTTCTGTGCATCGCACAGGTCTCATACTAGTTATTTTTTAATAAATTGTGTTTATTTAAGTTTTGCTCTTTGGAATCAATTTATGTACTTAATAATACACTATAAACCTGAAATTTATATGTTGTGAATATGTATTTTTGTTTATAATATTTTATGCAGCTTCATTACCGAGCATTTTTATTGGTGGTAGAAAAAAAGTATTTCACTCTTATTCTTTATTCTATATTTTTTTGTCATTAATAAATAATTAGCATATTTAAAAATTATATATATATATATATATATATAATAACAGAATCAACTGTATTTCTTGAAATGAACTTATTTTTCCTCTCCTATTCCTTTCCGTTTTTAGCAATTTTGTAATACTTAATTTAAGAATTATTTTATTTAAACTAATAAATTAACTCATTAATTAATTACACTATATATTTAGCATAGTTATAGCAAGCTTTTTAGGGATTAACTACACTATATATTTAGTAAATATTTGTATGACTTTTATGATTATTTAATAATTTTAGATTTTTTAAAGTTATTAATTAATTTTTAGAATGCATGTTTTTATTTAAATATTGTTTAATTCGGTTTGTCAATTTTATATCTATTAAATTATTTCAAATTGTATTTACTATCTTAAAATCTAAGAGGGTTCTATTTGTCTTGAATTTAAAAGTTCAGGATCTTATTTGATAAATTTAAAAAGTTTAAGTTTCTATTTGAACTCAAAAATAAGTAAAGATCTAATTTGAACTTGAGGTAGAAGTTAAAAGAGTACATTTGTACATTTTTCCATATTATACACACGCACATGCGTGCGCGCGCACACACACACACATATATATATATATATTATAAAAATTTGTAAGATATATTTAATAGTCATTTGATATTTAGGTATGTATACAATTAAAATTTTATACCTTATCCATATTTTAATAATTAATTTTGATATGGTAATATTACAATTACTCTATATAGATGAAAGGAATAAATATATTTAATATGAAATTATCCATGTAATTACCAATTTTGTAGAAGTTATAAAATTTGAGTATTAATTTATTCATGTGAATTTCTCATATGCTAAACAAAATCCTTAACTATTAAGTTATGTCCTGTTGCACTTAGAGTGCTACTCAATTTAATTACAAAATGTAAATAATTTAAATTAAAAAACATTCGAATCAAAAGTAATAACAATAAAAATCAAAATATAAAAAATATTTTCAGTTTGGAAAGATGGTCAATAAGAAAATGTAGAGACATTTTGAGATTGACGTGTAGTTAATTTACTTTCATAAAGTAAAAAGTGGATTAAAATTTGAATTTAAGTAATTATTTTTAGAAGAATTAATTATGATTCTAAATAAAGATCAATATATTTTATATGTAAATTACTTGATACGTGCAATTCCATTAGTAATTGCAACTTTGTCATACCAATAAAAGGAACACAATTTTTTCATCTTAAAATTTTAAGTCTTATTAATTGGAACATCTACCATGTTAAAATTGATATTTAGGTATTTAAGGTTTTATAATATTAACTAATTATAAAAAATATAAAATTATTACTTAAATACATACATGACAAATATAATAATAAAATAACATTAAAGTAAAGAGATTTTACTCAAATTCTTGCTCCCATTGGACCATTTGTATCTATATGCATCAGGATCCCGATTCATGTTCATCTATTCAATCCTTTTCCTTCTTCTTGAAAAATAACGTATATTCCATGAGTAAATTTACAAGTACATAATCCATAAGTACATACATCATTGAGAATAGGAAAAAAATTCTTCATTCATCTAAAGAATTTTGAGACATATTAAGAAATTAATGTAATTAAATCATTATTTAGTTGTAAAATTAAATCTATATAAGGATACTGACGTAACATATTTTCTGTATAAAGTGTGTTTCTATTTCATTTGTTCACATAATACTAATAAGGTTCTGATAAGGTCAATTCTTTCTACTCAATCTTACAATGCATTAATTTAACATATTTCTTTATTTATTCTATTCATATTTTTTCATCTTCATCATAATTCCAATCATCACTTATTTTTTGTTTTACTTTAAATATAATAATAACACTTCTTAAATTCCGAAATACAAGTTCATTATAATATAGAATCTAAAATATGTAATATATAATATAATTTTTTTTGTTACTTGGATTTGATATATTATCAAGGAAAATGAAAAAAATTCTTAATAATATTAAGTAAAGTTTTTTTTTTTGTTGACATTATTATATTTTAATAGTATTTAAGTATAGTAAATGAATAGTTAATATTATAATACTTAAATAAGAATATGTCCAGTATATATATTAACTAACGTCTATATTCCAATCATCACTTATTTTATTTTTAAGGTTTCCAGAAAAATAACATTTCATGAATATATATATATATATATATATATATAAGTTTCAATAAATTTAGAAGGTAAGCTACGGAATATACAATATAGAATTTTTTTTATTGTTTAATTGGAATACGTTCGATTAAAAAATAATTAAATCATATTCTAAATAAGGCAATTAATCATTATCATAATTAAGCATAGTAAGATAACTCTAATCTTTTTTTAAAGAAGAGTAATTAATATTTTTCAGAGTAATAAATATTACTAATTAAAAATTATATTTAATTTATATTAATTAATGAGTTAAAAATAATAAAAATTAAACTAATTTAAAAACTAACTTTATTTAATGGTTCAATAATTAGTTATGTGGGTAAACAATCCACAACATGGAAATAAATAGAAACCTAAAAAAGAGATGTTATCTATTTTTAGAAAAAAAAATATAAATGATAATAGATCTTATTATTTCTTAAACCAACAATGAGGCCTATAAAAATACGAACCCACAATAAATCTTTATCATAGTCTAGGTTCAAATTCAGTCATACGAGTTGCAAGACGGGTCCAATTCTAGACAATTAGCTTTTTAGAATTGTAAAATCTGATAGTTAAGTTATGAACAACTTTATGTTGTTGTATTTAGGGCAACAAAATAAAAAATGATTGAAGATTTTGGTTTATTTCAATCATTGTGTTGTTAGAGATACGTAAAAAATATTATGTTCCAAGAAGTATTCCGTAATGTATAATTTTTTGTTGTTTTAATTATTACTTTTCAATAAGTCAGTCAAATGAATTGAATAATTCAATTAAATTATTGCAATATATAAGAATCAAGATTCAGCAAGATAAATAACTATTACATATTGATTAAATATTTAATTCGCACATATTATTTATATTAATATTGATATAATTGAAATTATATTCAAGTATAATATCATAATAAATAATATATAAAAAGTAGTCTCGAAATACAATTTGATTTAAAGTACAATTATTAAATTAAAACTATTATAAATATTTATGGAATCTAACATATAATTGTTTAAGTTATTTAAATCAACTAGTATTACACCCGTGCGTTGCACAATTTGTTATGTAAAATTTTTAAAAATTATATATTTTCTAATATTATGTAATTATTGTTTTCTAATTTAAAATGTAATCAATATATTTATATTAAACTATTATTATATTTATTTATAAATGAATAAGTTTATTAATTTATATTAGTTTAATATAGTATAATGTAATCAATTAATATTTATATAGATACATAAATTTAAATAGTTTAATATGATATTTAATAAATAAATTAATTTAAATCAATTATTTATTACCTATGAAAAAAATGAAATCACTGATCCTTATCATTTATAAAATCTGCAAATAACATATTTTTCATTTTAAATTCACACTTGAACATATTTAAAAATATGTAAATCATAGGAACATTTAAAAATTGATAGATTGAAGTTACATAAATTAGAAAAATACGTAAAATTATATTCACAAAATTAAAAATATTAATTAAAGAAGAGATAATTATATTAAATGGCTATTACTTCAATTAACATGGTGTAAATATCTCTCACGAACTACATATGGGTGGAATTTTACTAATTGTGAATTATCTACTCATATCTAACATTTTTTGCCATATTAATTGGTTTGCTATTTGGGATCCTTATGTTACACAAATACAAACACCATAAAATAAAATATAAAATAAAACAATTTTAGAGATGAGATGAGAAAGCATACAGCTTGGCAATTTCTTGACCATTATATACAACTAAAAGGAATCACTTGATTTCTCTTTTATGATGCCAATTGAGATTGTCTTTCATCAGAAAAGCCCCAAAATATTATTAAAATGAACCTCTTTAATGATTTCTTTTATTTTAAATTTTTAATGATCTCGTTTATTTTGGGAGTTGTTTTAAATAATAAAAATAGATGCTTTAGATATAAATCCCCTAAATTTCAAGCCACACAACTTTTATTACAACTACAAAAAATTAAAAAAATCTCTTCTAAACTTTTGGTCCTCCTGCACACCGCTTGGAGTGAAGATAGCAACAATCTCCAAGGTAATGTTTGACAAAATTCAAAAGCTTCCCTCCTATTAACTAATATATATATATATATGTATATTATATATATATATATGTGTGTGTGTGTGTAATATTTTAAACATCAATGTTATATATTTTCATTTTTTAAGATTAAACTTCATAAAAAAACAAAAATCACTTAAAAAATATTAATACTTCGAACCACTTTCAAGCTATCCAAAAATATTGAACTCATACATGATAAATTGAAGTATGTGATAGATGACCTCTACCACACACATGTGAGAGATGAATAACATTCATAGTATTTTAGAAACTTACATAAGCAATATCCAATCAACCAAATGAAAAAATGATTTAGGTCATACCTTGGCTTCATAGATGCGAGAAATGTGATCCGCAAGAACATTATTGGCTACAACAAAAAGGCTAGTCAACTCGTATCTAGAACACCGTAAAAGCAATTCTTGCCATTTGCTTCAAGATCTGCACCAAAAAATCCTATAGATATATGGCGATGACAAAAACGATAAAATAAATTGAGAAAATGAAATATCTAGATTTTTTTTTTAAATAAACAAATATGTTATCAACATCACAAGATGAAGAATATGGTATCAATAAACAAAGAAAAAAAATCAAAAACTTTATATAGAACAACAACGACAAAAAAATTAGACCATAAGCATCATTTTGAAAATTGATAATCTAAACAAAAATCAAAATTAATCTATAAATAAAGGTGCCAAAGTTTCAATTTTTCCTCAGCTGATACATATTGAAAAATAATAATATCAATAAAGACTAAAAAAATCAAAAAATTGAAAGAAGTATCGACTTTACCTTTGTCTTAATGATACAACAACAAATATGTTTGAACCCAAATATAAAACATTAGATAATATATAACCGACATGGAATTATATAATCTATTATAAATTATTATAACAAAAAAAAATCGACATGGAATATATGTTCCGAAAAGTTAGAGATTGTTTTTTTAATTTGTTTAAGAGTAATATTATAAATCTTAAAAACAAATTTACCCAAAAAATGGACGTCAAATCTTCCCAAAAAAAATATACATAGCATGTAAGGTAATTAGCCGGTTACTAAGTGAATAATTAAGTCACTGATTAGAAAACAAATTTCCATAGAATAGACCTGCTTAATTTATAAGAAATTTAGATAACAACTTCTCATATAAATAGCCGGTTACATAATAACCAATTATATTAAGCCACATGTAATCCCAAAACCAGTAAGGATTTTAGGAGGAAAAATGCGTGAGTTTCTAAAAATGTTTGGTTCCTGCTATTATATATATAGAAGTTAATTTTAAACAGTAAAAGAGAGAAATATACAATAAATTTTCTTGATTTAATGTAATAAACATTAGTTAAATTAACGCAAAATAATTTTCATAAAAACAAATAATAAATATACTATTTCATTCTAAAAAGAAAGTTTTATTATTGAAAGAATCCTCAAGCATTTATTTCTTAATAAATATCGTATGTTCAGTTAATAAAAAAAAATACATTTATATTTTCATGAATGCATTCTAGATTACTTAAAAATAAAAAATCGAATAAAGAAAAAAATATTATACCTTGTCTTTGATATCTTTTTATGGATTTCGTATTAAAACGGGAAGCATGAACTCTAATGTTCTGATGTATTCTCAATTATAAAGAAAATATACAATTCAATAAACATTTACGAATAATTTGAACAAAAATTTCTTCAGCAACATTGCAAGAGAATCATCTTCGTAGCAAAAATTACAAAGCGAAAATATTATCACTTTAAATTCATTACGACGATATTATTAAAAATAAAAAACAATTTACCCATTTCATTTAACTTGTTGTTCTTACCAAATTAATTATCCCATCTTAAAGTTCACACCACCAAAACACTTTCATGCAACAACTGATCAATATTTTGCAGTATTGTTTTACCATTAATATAACAATTAGAAAACAACTTATTCTAATAATTTTTATGAAAGACTTTGGTATTTTCTTAAATATAAAAATAATAATATTTTTATTAATATTAAAAAATACTTTATTGCAATAAACATAAACTAATTTATGAAAATTACCATTCGATCCTTATTCGACAACAGTCCAATAAAATTCCAGAATATTGAACGATGCATAGCTGAACCATCATTGAGATATGGAGCTGCATTACATCACTAATGTAGTTATAAATCTCTTATATTGATAATTATATGATATAATGCTATAATTAAATAAAAAATTTAATAAGTTTAATCATGTAACTTTATCTTTAGGGGATGTTTAAATTAGGCTGGAGGTCTCCGTAGTACAACCTATTGTGTACAACTAAATGCATAGTAAAAAATGGTGTTTGTTTTGGGGTGTGATAGGTCAGATTGGTACTGTAAATGTCAAATCAGTAAGTTTTAGTGATGTGTTTTAGTATTATTATATTATGAAAAGTGATATGTGTAATGATTAGATGATTGGTTAATGATTAAAAATATAATTGAAATTTGTGGATTTATGATTGGTGATGGATGATTGATGAAATATATATATATATTTCTAATGTAATAAATCTGAATAATATAAATTATGTGAATATATTAATTTATTTATATATATTACATATAAATACTATAATAAATAGTTTTATATGATACCTATATAATATAAAAACGTATATTATATAAGTAATATATATATATATCTAAACTATATGCCAAATATATATATTAGTGTAAATATTTTGAGTATATAATAAAAATATCTATTTTATATAAATAATAATAAGTAAATTATATAATTATATAAATATTTGTTTAGCGTTATACAAATAAGTATAAAACAAATTAATGAAAAGGGCAAGGGGGGGGGGGAACATAGGGAAAGGAGCAGGGAAGAGGGCACGGGTGAGAGAGAGAGAGAGGAAAAAAGTAGGAAAAGGACCAGGAAAGAGGACATGGTTGCATAGGGTGGCGTCGGCAGGGTAGGTATGCTTTTGTTGTGAATTGGGTCAATCCCCAATCCACAACTGTATCCAAACACATCAAAGATTATACATAATCCACAACGGGTTGTACAAAGATGCGTACAAACATTCCCTTAAAAACTGAAGAAGACACCCTACTGTCAAAATAGCTAATTATTATTTGAAAAATAAAGAACATTAAAATTCTTTTTTAACTAAACTTCCTACAAAAGAAACATTACATTACATGAATTGTTCAATTAAAAAAATATAATATAAATAAAATGCTTTATATTATAAATTATAAAATGAAAATGACATGAATAAGAGAATGCATGTATTAAGGATTTAATATAAATTAATGCTTATATAATGAAATAATTGAAAATAATCATGAATATGATACCAGTTGAAAGAAAATTTTGAAATATGCAATCTTACCGATATACAAAAGGCAATTTCAAGAATTTGCAATAAACAACAAACCTTTCATGTTTAATCCAAAAAGGAAAATAACAACGGAAATACGATATTTTGGATTAAGAGATTTGACAAAAATAACAAATAAATAAGAGTAAAATAAATTTTCACAGACTTTACAGATCTGAAAATTTTCAAGATATGCAAAAAAGATGAATAATGTTCTAACCTAGATCACGAAGAAAAATCATCAGAGATACAAAAGGATTACATGCTTTTACAAACCTGGTAGAAGAAGAGGCATAAAAATATCATATAGTTTTGAGATAATGAGATTTGATTGGCAGGATGAATGACCCACAGAAACTAATATTGTTTATGTTTAATAATGCATAGTCTGGATTCTCTTCAATTGATTTCCTAACTTTTCTCTTTAATTGATTTCCTAACTTTTAACTTCTTGTGTACATATGTCCTGATCCTAATAATTAGGGACATTTTTTATTTTTCATTCGTGAACATATTGCTAATTGAGAGGGAATAAAATTGGAAGAAACAAAATCGAAAAGCTAACCATATCTGATTAAGAAAGCTGCCAAAATTATAGACAATAGCCATAACAACACAGATCCGACCGAGTTGTTGTCAAGTTGAATATTGTAAGCAAAGATTCATCTACATCACATTCATCTACACCAAAGGCCCATCAATTCTCAAGGAAAAAAATCAATAAATAAATCACCTAGACATTTTATCAAACACAATATGGTATAACACTAAATTTGTATGATAAAAAAGCACAAATAACAAATTTAGTTAAAATTACTTGCATAATTTACTTGATAAGATGTTAACATTGGGAAGAACTTGCCAAAAGAATGCACACGGTCCTCTGAATTTATGAAACATAGGAGTTCGTTCAAGTTTCATTAATTGTCAGATGCAAAAATCTTGGGGCAAACAACTAAAATTCC
The DNA here is from genome assembly GCA_028749325.2 of Caryopteris x clandonensis. Taxonomy (NCBI): domain Eukaryota; kingdom Viridiplantae; phylum Streptophyta; class Magnoliopsida; order Lamiales; family Lamiaceae; genus Caryopteris; species Caryopteris x clandonensis. The sequence continues at coordinate 5,458,494 of JAPYKT020000019.1, read as the reverse complement.
TTATTTGAATTAATAGGATATACGAAAAGAATCCATAAAATATTTATAGTGTCATGCAATGGATTAGTGATTCCAGTTGATTGGTATGGATCACGCGATGCATTGGCTTTGTTTGTGTGAACTCTAACTAACTCTATGAATATTGATGTTGTGGAGGTGTTGGATGGTGGAGTGGTTGTCAGAAAATGGTAATCCGGTCGATTTGGAGGTGGTACACAGCAAGTGGCAATGGAATTCTGCCATGGATAGTGGAGGAAATTAGGTAATCGAAATGGCCTATTTCGCAATTGAAAGAGGCGAGAAGACGACAAGATTTATGTCAGCGTCGTAACCTAAACACAGTGAAAAATGTATTTAGTTAATTACTATAAAAGTGGAATAAAATTATGAAGACATTATTCCACACAAATCTCTCCTACCAATTATTTTTTATTTTATTAAAATATCTCAAATTATTGTTCTAATGACTGAGATTAAGGAGATCAATACTTATGATAATTAATCAAAATCAATATATGCAACCAATATTTCTGACAATTAATTCATCACTTTTTTCAGAGATATTATTTTGGCCATAAAATTGGCAGTAGATTTTATTACATCGAGCTCTGTGGCTTGAAAATCAATAACCTCATTTTATTAAAATTATTTTTTTAATTTAATAATTAAGTTTGTTACAAAAATGTATGAATATTTTCCTAAAATTTAGGAACATATACATTTTCTAAATAATTTAAGACCACATAATCAAAATTAAAAAATATTGTTAAATAATTTTCAAAAAATAAATCTATCATACTGTATGCAGATTTTATAAACTAAAAATTTTCCTAATAAATAAAATCTTTAAATATTTTTCATATAATTAAGAACAAATAATCAAGGTGCTAAAATATATATTTGCATATGCAAAAAATACAATTAAATCTAAAGAAAATGACATATACCACACGCAAATAATATTATATTAAATATTTTCCAAATAAATAAAGTTTTGTCAATCCTAATAAATAAAAATGGCAAGAACTTGTGTGAAATGTACCGGATTGCGGGTCCTTTCTTTTTTTATGCTATTATTTTTTATTTATATTAAATGATTGTATATTTAACTGAATTAAGACTTCTAACCAACAGGCTAGTGTAACTATTTGAGAAACTTTTGAAATCATATTAATTTATATCAATATATTAGGCAGGTATACAACAATATTAAAATATCACTCAACTGTTTAATTTTTTTTTAATTATTACAACTACTATAAAATATAGATAAATTGCAATTGTAATCACTAATAAAAATAAAATTTTATATTTTTTTTTAAAATTCAATATATTTAAATATAAAATTATTTTTAAAAAATTGATATACTTACTAGTTTGTGAATTATATTTTGTTGATAGGTATAAAAATTAATTCCTATAAATTATTATCTCTTCAAATTCTAAACTTCACATGTTATGATAGAATTTTTTTAATTAAACAAATAATATTATCTTTTAATAATATTAATCATTTTCTTAAAATATAATAATTTGAAAGTAATATTAATTTTTTAATTAAATTAAAAAATTATATTCTAGTGTAATATACAAATTGGGTAGATTTCAAAATAAAATATTATTACATCCTACAAGATTAATTTGTATAATTAATTTGTGAAATTAATTTTGATATGTCTTCATAAAAAAATCTATAAAAATATTTATTAAATTAATAGATAAATTATTTTAAAATATGAATGAAAGCCTAATTCATTAATTTAGTTTTTTCTTTGTTTGTTTATATATGTGTTTATAAATTGAACAAAGAAAATTACTCAATGTTACTAATTATTTTTTAAAAGAAACAAACACTTGAGAACTTGTTAAATTCTAGTAAATATTTTACAGTGGATGAATAATCTGTATTTGTTAATCTGAAGATATCCAAAATTCTCGCTTTTGGCTGAATATTTAACAGTATTACTTTCTTGTTACAAATATATTCATTTCTTATTCAAAATGTTTTACTTTCTTATTCAAAATGTATTACTACCTATTTTTTAAAAGAAAAACACATGACTATCTTTTAAATTCTAGAAAATATTGTATAGCAAGGGGAATAATGTCTATTTGTTAATTTGAAGATGTTTAGGATTATCGCTTTAATCGAATATCAACAATATTACTTTCTTATTAAAAATGTATTACTTTCTTATTCAAAAAGTACTACTTTATAAGCATTACAAACAATGATGCTATTTCCCAACAATTTATGAAGTCGTCCAATGAGATCCACTTCATCTTTTGTAAAGAAACCCCTTTTAATATTTGGTCTGAGATAGTTCATCCATCTCAGTCTGCAGCTCTTCTTGCACCTGTTAAGCCATTCACAAGAAGAAACATGCCAAAGAAAGAAATCAAAATCTATAACTAAAAAGTAAAAACATGATAGGAAAATCGAACCTGAAATGAAAGCATCTTCGATATGTACGAGAATAAGTTTTACCTACGAAAACGAATTAATGATTTCATATTCTTCTAATTTGCAGAGGTAAATATAAATTGTTTTATATTTTATCTATTTTTAAAATATCATACTAAATTATTTAAATATATCTATGTATATAAATATTTATTTGATTATATTATATTATATTAAAATTAAAAATTAATAAGTTTATTAAATTATAAATAAATATAATAATAATACATTATAAATATATTATTTATATTTTAAATTAAAAAGCAATAATTATATAATAATAAATTTAAAAAATATAATTTACAAATATTTGTATATTACAGTCCGTGCAACGCACGGGTGCATTGCTAGTGTATATAAAATAAGAATAATATAATACACAAATTAAATAATATAATATTTTGATTTTATTTTAAATATTATTTAGGAGTGATTTTTATTTTTGTTATCAACTCCATAATAAATAATTTAGTGTATTATTTATTCAAAGCGAACGCAAATATTTTTTTGTCTAACACAAATTATTAAATCTAAAATAAACTAAATTTTAGATTTAATATTTTATTATAATATATACTAGTGTGAGACCTGTGCGATGCACAGAAGATATTTTTTTATTATATTTTGTAATATAATTATATATTCAAGTTAAATAATATATTATAGAAGGTGTAGATTTGTTGGTTTATGTTTCATCTTTTCTTCTATTAGAATTATTCTCGTTCACAAATTGATAAGTATGATATCCACGATTTATAGTAGGTTGAATCAAATTAAATTAAAAAAAATGGACATATCAGCAGATTAAAGAAAATAAAGATTTATACAGTTCTCGTAAAAATTGCCAATTACATAGTCAAATTAAGGACAAAAATAATTTGCAAATTGCTAATTAAATGTAATAACATTACAAAAATTTGAAATTTGATAGAAACAAATACTTTGAAAGCTAAAGAAATTCGCACGGTGCTTATACGTCGAATTAATTAGCAGATCTCAACAGAAAATCACAAGAATAATAAAAAGAAACATGAAAGAAATGGACGAGCTTTTTTTTTAAAAAATAAGAAAGAAAAATAGTTAAGAAAATTAAATATGTTTATGATAAATTGAAAGCAACAGGTGAATAATTGTTTTTTAAAATAAAATAAACCTAAAAATAATATTTTGAAGAGTGTAAGCTTTTGTGATAATTGAAATATGACACATATTATCGTACATGTCTTACCATTTATTTTCTCAAAACAGAAAACAGAAAACACTTCAAGAGGAGGGAGAACAAAAAAGAGAGACCTTAAAATATTTTGTAATAATCTTGATAAAATATATAGAAAGAAGAGAGAGACAAAAATGAGAAATGATTTTGAATTATGGTAAGATTGTTGAAAATTTAATTTCATATTTGACAAAATCATATTTTATCCATGTGATTGGGTGATTTTAAATAATTGATAGTTTAATTATAGAAAAATTGTTAATAATTTTCCATAATATAATGAAACTAAAATGATTTCACGTTCCTAACAAATTTTGTTTCTTATTTTGAATACATTATGAGTTAACAAAATTCTATAAAATTCGAATTTATTTATGATGAACAAAAGAAACTAAGCAAATCTCAAAAATTGTTGATATTAATCTCTTCAATTAAATTGTAATAATGTATCTTAAAAGAGTTGCATAAATTTACATAGTTTTACATTTATATGGTTGAAATTTAGGCCGAAAAAACAAAATTTAAATAAGTAATTTTACTTATATATATATATAGATTTTTTTTGATAAAATGAATCGAGAAAATTGAGTCATATATTTGTTAGATTTCATATATTTTTTTAATTTCATAATTCAGTGACTTGATTAATATTCGATAAAATATATAGATTTCGAATAATGTATTTAATATTGCAGTATATTCATCTTGATATCATCTAATTTTGAAACACCTAAATTTATGGAATAACTTAGATTTTGAAATTGAATCAAAATTTTTAGAATAAAAACAACTAATTTTAATTTAATTATAATATAATTTTTCTAAATAAGTAATGAAGTTTAGTTGGGAAAACGGAATTGGAAAAAGTCATTATATATATATATATATAGATGAGTTAACAAAAATTCTTTAAAATTCAAATTTATTTATGTTGAACAACAAAAACTAAGCAAATCTCGAAGATTGTTGATATTAATTTCTTCAATTAAATTGTAATAATGTATCTTAAAAGAGTTGAATAATATATATAGTTTTACATTTATATAATTGAAATTTAGGCTGAAAAAATAAAATTTAAAAAGTAATTTTACTTATATATATATAAATTTTTTTATAAAATGAATCGAGAAAATTGAGTCATATATTTGTTAGATTTCATATATTTTTTAATTTCATAATTCAATGATTTGATTAATATTCGATAAAATATATAGATTTCAAATTATGTATTAAATATTGCAGTATATTCATCTTGATATCATCTTATTTTGAAACACCTAAATTTGTATAATAATTTAGATTTTTAAATCGAATCAAAATTTCTAGAATAATGTCTAATTTTAATTTAATAATAATATAATTATTCTAAATAAGTAATGAAGTTTAGGCGGGAAAACGAAATTGGAAAAAGTCATTTTGTTTTTATATATATATAGATATATAGATTTTTTTTGATAAAATAAATCGAGAAAATTGAGTCATATATTTGTTAGATTTCATATATTTTTATAATTTCATAATTCAGTGATTTGATTAATATTCGATAAAATATATAGATTTTGAATCATTTTTTAAATATTGCAGTGTATTCATCATGATATCATCTATTTTTGAAACACCTAAATTTGTGGCATAATTTAGTTTTTGAAATCGAATCAAAATTTCTAGAATAAAAATGTCTAATTTTAATATAATATTAATATAATTATTCTAAATAAATAATGGAGTTTAGGCGGGAAAATGAAAATAAAAAAAATTTATTTTACTTATATATATATATATATATATAGATGAGTTAACAAAAATTCTTTAAAATTCGAATTTATTTATGTTGAACAATAGAAACTAAGCAAATTCAGAAGATTATTGAAATTAATCTCTTCAATTAAATTGTAATAATGTATCTTAAAAGAGTTGCATAAATATATATACTTTTACATTTATATGGTTGAAATTTAGGCCGAAAAACAAAATTTAAAAAAGTAATTTTACTTATATATATATATATATAAAGATTTTTTTTATATAAAATGAATCGAGAAAATTGAGTCATATATTTGTTAGATTTCATATATTTTTTTAATTTCAAATTCAGTGATTTGATTAATATTCGATAAAATATATAGATTTCGAATAATGTATTAAATATTGCAGTATATTCATCTTGATATCATCTAATTTTGAAACACCTAAATTTGTGGAATAATTTAGATTTTGAAATCGAATCAAAATTTCTAGAATAAAAATGTCTAATTTTAATTTAATAATAATATAATTATTCTACATTAAGTAATAAAGTTTAGGCGGAAAAACGGAATTGAAAAAAAGTCATTTTGTTTTAATATATATATATATAGATAATATGTATGTAAAATAAAAGATTGAAAAAAAAAGATTAATGTAATAAATTATAAATTTTAATCAAATTAGAAAGAAAAGTTATTTATATTTTCAATTTTATTTAAAACAAAAATATGCCGGGTTGTTCATCAAACATGGTATCACTCTGTGCTCGGGTGACTTCACTCGCTTTGAAGCAATCAGAGTAGGGATCTCTCTTCGATGAGTTAGACTAGGCTATGATTCCCAGATAGGAAGAAGGAAGCCTATAGAAGGTAGTGCAGTGCAAACAAGGAAGTGTGAACTAGTTCCTACACAGCCATAAGAGTAGGAAACATGCACTCGCAACCCCATTTTTTTTAACCTTTTTTGGAATCGAAATACCTAACTTAACTAATAAGAAATTTCACTTGACAGCGGTATATGTTATATATGTAAATCCTAGTTCGTCCTATTCCCGACCTTGTGTCGGTGCCTCAGATCGAAGTCTTTGATCGGTCGTACGCCAATACAGGTAGAAGACTCGAGATCAAGGTCCCTTTACGTCCTTCTGTTTTGAATGAAAGCATCCCCGCAACACATACCGAAAGGATACGAATGAAGCTTGCCGACTCATGCTCTCTCTCTTTCTGCTTTCACTGGTTGACTTTGAGTTTGATAGGCAGAGATTCATCGAGGAGTTGGATTGAATCATCGAGGTGAGGAAAAAAAAAGCCCAGGCGAAACCTAAGGCAGGTCGGGGAAGGATTCTCGGCTTCTTGGTCGAGGGGAAGGCACAAGCGAGTGAAAAGGTTCTTAAATGGAGCTTCCTGACCCAGATGGTTGAGTTTTGGATGGGGCTGGCAGAACTAAAGACTATACTGGATTGGCGGTTCTGATCATCCTTACGCCATTGGCTCCCTTGAGGTATACCAGGTTAGTGAGATCATGGTCTACTCCTCTTCTGGTTGTGCCATTACCAATCGCGGCCCAGGTCCGGCCTTCCCCTGCCCGATCGAAACCACATTCGTAGGCCGACAATTTTTCTGGATAGGTCGAACTATTGGAAGAAAATAGAAAAGGCGATTGAAGCAACCCCTGTGGGGTATGGCCAGAGACCCAAAAGTCTTTGTTTAGGCGTACGAAAATCTATATGCAATTCGGAGATGACTACGAAAAATCTCGTAAGAGAAAGAAGGTTCTACCGCTTAGGCAAGTAGGTCTTCGGAGCCCACTGCTTGGATGCCGACCCCAGCTCTTTGTCTTTCCAAAAAAAATAAAAATAAAGAAGAAGAGAAAATAAGAAGTTTCCAATGTAGCGAAAATGAAGCCAATAATTGCCTCCCACCACCTGCGGTCAGTTCACAGGGTTAGTTCACACGTTTCTTCATTTTTTTTCTATATTTTTCGAGCTTTCTTTTTACTTTTGTTTTAATACATTCCAACAAATTGTAGAAGTGTCGCATGTACAATTTCTACATTTTATAGATTTTTTAATATTAAATTAGATGTTCGTTCATGTAAAACACAAGATAAATTTTATTTTATTATATAAATAATATGTTATAAAAGATTATAAAATATATAAGTATTGTGAAATAAAAAATAAAACATATAATTATATAATAAAACAAGAGATCATGATGCAAATAAAATACTTATAAAATATAAAATATAAAGTAAAAAGTTAATAAATTTTTGCGTGTGATTTACACACATTTGTAGACCAAATTTTTAAATGCTAAAAGAAAAAATTACTTCGAATAAATAATAAATAATAAATTATATGACGAATTGAATTTTATAATTAAAACTTAATCAAATTTACTATAATTTCTTCAAGTGATACATATATTTAACATTAGTAAAAGAAATATTAAAATGAAATAACTAATTATATACTTGAATAATGTAATATTTTTAATTTGTGGGAAAAATAATAATAATTATTCTATAAAATATAAAAAAATATTTAGTATTTTTTATTTATCTCAAATTCATATAAGAATTTAACCCATTTTTTTTCAAATTTAACACATATTTTAAATAAAATAATGATTTAACTCATAAAAATTTATTTCATATTTTAAATATAACATTGTATTTTAATATATACAATATTGATATAAAATTAAAGATCGTAAAAAGACGATTAATTTATTGTATCACATGTCAAAACGGATTTGTAACAAAAAAAGTTATTTGAATTTTAAATTTTTAGTTAAAGAAAACTACCTTTTATTCACATAAAAATTTAAATTTTTTCAACATGTAATTTTTCTTATTATATTTGTTAAAAATGTAAAAAAAATTTAAAAGTGAAGTGTGTCTTTTTAACATATTTTAAAGGATTTTTTATTTATATTAAATATAAATATGTATGGTTTTTTGTGATGAGAATGCTTGTTTGCATATTAAGTAAGAATGTAAGAATATAAATATAAATCTGAATAGTTTTTTGTATGAAATTCTATAGGACACATTATATTTTGTATATTATTTTAGTTTAATGTTTTTACTTTAGTTATACATTATATCTATGAATTGTAATTAATTATTTAGTTTATTCACTTGATTATTGCAATTAAGATAATAACTAGATTAAAAATATTAATTTAGAATTTAATTACAATAAATTTATAAATGTGAGATATTAGTTTATTTATTAGTTACATGATATAACATTTAATTAAAATGAAATTATAATTATATACTATCTTTGTGAAAAATATTGTTTGCTCCAGTTATAAAATATTAGCTTAAATTCATCAAAATATTATTGCGTGATATGAATTGCAAAAATTGAAAAGATTGTGCTTGACATTACAAAAAATAAAATGTTGTGATTAAAATAAAAATATCATATTTTTTATGCAATTAATTCTAAAATTTATAAAGAAAAATGACAATTATTAAACATTTTGTTTTGTTGAAAACGGTAAAATAACCCAAAGTTCATAATTTTTACCAATAGCTCTTTAAAAAATTAATAATTAACTTAATTTTGTCATTAATGGATAAAATTAACCAATTTGGACAATTTAATTTAAGACATGAAAAATAAGATTATGCTTCCATTCAAAAGCTGGCCATCACTTGTGTTTGGAAAGCGAATGACGCATTCCAAATATTTATTTAATATTATAATACTTAGGCACTCCACAATTAACAGAGAATAATTACTTTTCTATTTTCAAGTAGAATAAGGAGAAGAAAAATCGACGATATTTTTCCAAATTGGAAAGGTTGTTCCAGGCTGGCCAGCAATCTTTTGCCTGGATTAGACTAATCTACCCTTCCTTTTTATTTGTTTTTTATGTGAAATTATGAATAAGAATATCATTAAATCAACTTCTTCTCTCTCCGAGCACTGTCGAAGCTCCTCCGCCGCGGTACTTTGAACGGCCGATCATCCTCCGAACATCACTCTTCTGCCCTATGTTCTCTCTTTAAGTCTCCGACGTTTGCCTTGCCTATGTAATTATTTATCGCAATGGCACGTGAACGTGAATTGGAGGTAGAGTTATTCGTGGATTAGGGTTCCGTCGTCGTCGGAACTCGCGGATATGGCTCGGCAAATGACGACTTCCGCTTTCCACAAATCGAAAACGCTTGACAACAAATACGTAGGAATTGCTATAATTCTCTCTGGAGGTTTTTTCGCGATATTGTATATTGAATATCTTTTGCCCGACCAATCTTTGAATGCAGATGCTTGGGGATGAAATTGGGAAAGGTGCTTATGGAAGAGTGTACAAGGGTTTGGATTTGGAGAACGCAGATTTTGTTGCAATCAAGCAAGTCTCTCTCGAGAACATTGTTCAGGAGGATCTTAACATTATTATGGTCTGAATTTCCCTTCTGAAGTACTCAATTGTCGTGATAAGTTTATATATTTTCTTGCCTAGTTAGTGCGACTGAAATTGGGATTTTTACCTTTTGCTTGTCATTTACCCCCGATTCGGACTGACTGCTTTTTGCTTTCTTTCCTATTGCATAACTTCGTTCTGTCCGCTGATGCATATATCACAGCAAGAGATCGATTTGCTAAAGGTAAACTTGGTGTTGTTATCTACTTGTACTATAATGTAAATGATGTCACATAACGTAGCATAAAGTGTAAGCTCTGAGCTTGTTCGGACTTTTGACATGTTTAATTTATATACAAAATGTCTGTTCATACTGCTCAACTCATGTTCTTAGGATTAACAGCATAGTTTAGGGTTCAAATGTTTTCCTTTCTTATGACTGAGCTCATGTTCCTCAGTATTTCATGCATGCAAAAGCTGATAACCTTTCAGGATTTCAGATCAGATCCTTTTGATTTTATTGCTCTTGCAACTTAATAATATATGGATGTACGGTGTTCTGAATGCTTTCCAAATTTTCTTTGAGTTCTTTCTCTGCTGCAAAGTTGTGAAAATAGATCACACTACTACGACAATCCTCCCTACTTGTGTTCTTTAATGTTTGGCCTTTCTCCTGCAGAATCTGAATCATAAGAATATTGTGAAATATCTTGGATCGTTGAAGACAAAAACTCATCTTCACATTATACTTGAGTAAGCCATGTTTCTAACTACTCTATTCTTTAATTTACTGGAAACTGTATTGAAAGAAAGAAATAATTTGTGTAATATACTATTTGTTTGACTTGAAGGTATGTGGAGAATGGTTCTCTTGCAAATATTATCAAGCCAAATAAATTTGGGCCATTCCCAGAGTCATTGGTAGCTGTTTATATATCCCAGGTTTCAAAACAAACCACATTCTTCATCAGTTGGTTGTTTGCATGTTTGGTTTCAGATATCTTTTAGTATATATTATTAGGTATTGGAAGGCCTGGTGTACCTGCATGAACAAGGTGTAATTCATCGAGATATCAAGGGGGCAAATATTTTGACGACAAAAGAGGTACAACTAATTTGGTATTGCTACCTCGTTGGCCTCTTGCTTATTTCCTGTTGTAATAATGTTGAACTGATCTACTTTTTGCCATTGCTATTCTGGTCATTTGGTTTACAGATATTAGTTGGATCTTTTTTTTGTTTTTGATGCAACTAGAATGGTTATTGTAGTTGACTTTTTGGATTGAATGACCTTGTATGCCTTTGTTTGTGTGAATTGGTTCTTATTCTATCTGCATGATGTGGTTTTTCCTTTCTGATAAATAAAATGAAGCTTCCTGAACCTATAGTTCCTTGATCTAACTTAAAATTTCAGGGTCTTGTCAAACTTGCAGATTTTGGGGTTGCTACAAAACTTACTGAAGCAGATGTCAACACACATTCTGTTGTTGGAACACCCTACTGGATGGCCCCTGAGGTATATAGCTCTCCTTTCCTATTTCCAACACTTCTGACCAAATGTGAAATGAACTAAGCACATCAAATTTAATTTTAAACATTTTTATGCTAATGCAAAATAATACTTTGAACGACTGTTTTGTATCCATTCTCTTAAGATACTATTCCATTATCTAATTTTAGTAGTTTGAAGGTACTATCAATTTAGCTTACCCAGCTAATTCATGCAATTGCCTGCAAAATATTCATGGAGCACCATTTTCATTTTAGTGCTCATGAATTAAGAAAATATTCATGGAGCACCATTTTCATCAATTTAGCTTTACCCAGCTCTTTTTTTTTTTTTTTTTTTTTTTTTTTTTTCTAAATTAAGAAAAAAGAACCTTTTTATCTAAGTTTGTTGAAATACACTTTCACAATAGATGCTCGATATTTTCTACCTACCTAGTGAATTATACGTTATATGATTTTCTCATTTTGACTTTTGAGGGAGTTGTTGTATGATAAAGTACACCTTTGGCCTCCTTGTTCAATTTCAGGTCATTGAAATGTCAGGAGTCTGTGCTGCTTCTGACATTTGGAGTGTAGGCTGCACTGTGATTGAACTTCTCACATGTGTTCCACCATACTATGATCTGCAGCCTATGCCCGCCCTCTTTAGAATTGTGCAGGTAGGGATCAGGTCGGCGTATAATCAGTGATATTCTTATTGAATTCTTGTAGAGTGGATTGATGTGAACATTCATACATGTTGCATTTCTATTTATTCTATCTTTTCCCCTTCCCATCCTATGTTTCAACCAAAAAGAGAAAAAAAAAAAAAAAAAAGAGAAAAGAAAGAACAAAATAGTGGATGTCTGAACATTAGAACAGACTAGACAGGTGAATTGACTCATTTAGCAGCTATTTCCTGCTGCTTCATTGAAGTTGGTACTTTGTTTCTTGTTTCAGGATGAACATCCTCCTATTCCAGATGGTCTTTCTCCAGCTATTACTGATTTCCTGCGTCAGTGCTTTAAGAAGGTCAGCTGGACAATTAAAGTGCTATATATTTGTGACATGATTTTTCTTGACCTGTCTTCTTTTTTGTTGGTTTTGTTGGAGAAGTTATCTTTTTGCTTCTGGAATAAGATAATGGTCCTCCATGTTTATTGCACTTTAATATGCTATGATACTAGCGTCTCTTTTGTCTAACGACATGACTGGTATGAATGGATGGACAAAAACAGGAGTGGGATCAATTTAAGCATGGAATGACGATTGGAAAGGAGTGATATAGATATACTCATTCCAAGGCTTGGCATATCAAAGGAATGATAAAGAATGAAATAATTAAAAGTTTCTAAACAAAGTACCTAGAGATGATGATGATGATAATAACTTAAATTATTATAATAACAGTAATCGATAGTATAACTACTATTATAATTAATTGATCAATAACTAATGTTGATTAAGATAATAAATAGTTATTATTCACAATAATAATTAATTTGATGAATTAATAATAATTAACAGTAATTAAGTAACCTAACACTGTGTGGGTGGAACAAATGGCTAATTCCACGAATATGGGATTAATGATCCCTTCAGGAATGAGGATTCCGCACACATACCAATCATGAGATTTGGAATGAACATGTGAACAATCGTTCCATTCCCACCCCATTTCTACATTCCGATCGTGCCGTGAGTGAGCCACTAAGTTCATGGATCACGTCAAAGGTCAATGTAGCTTAAAGGACATTCCAGCTACTTTCTGAAAATTGGTCTAAAATTTTCGGTACTAGGCAAAACTAGTTGATCATTCTTCACCTAAAAGAAAATTTGAAGAATTTGGAATACTAATGGAACATGTAGCAGGCAAGTCATGCAACCACACCATTAGTTTATTTATGTATTTATATATATATATATATTTTCTGTGTTCATCCTAGATGAGACTCATCAATATGTGGAATCTCATCTAGATCAATCATCTTTATCTTCTGCTTGATGTGTTGTTTTTCCAAATATCCGTAAAGCCGTCAGTCTTGATGGATGCTTTGCTGAAGGCAATTAATTTCTGCTTATTTGTGTCGCCTCCTGACGAAGCATACTAATAGTTGTTGTGTTTTACTTAATGAGTCAGTTATCAGAACTCAATGATACAGAGGTACAGGCCAATAGAACAGATCATGTTCAAATAATGTACCATGAATCAACTCAATTGAGAGATCCTGCAACATGTACTCATAATGTACCACTGGATATCTGTAGCGCCTTCTACATTGTTAATGAATTTCATTGGATGAAATGCAATCACATACTCCAAGTGTGACCTTGGAGATAAGTTACAGTTGGCAAATATATGCAGGCTTCAATTTACATTTTAAAAGCAAGTGGCAATTCTGTTGTTTATTTCAGAACGTTCTCATATTTACTAAAAGATCAGCATCTGATTCAATCCTTGGAGCTGCTGTTTGTTTGATTAAATTATTTAAGCATTTGAAAATTTTCTCTCTATTAACATAAAGAAAATTGTGAATAAAATAGAAATAGCCTTCTTTTATTCTTGAGTTTACCTAATCCAAAAATCTCCAGCTACTGATATGCAACATATTGTCAAACCATAAAGATTTCAAATTTTGTCTTTTTTCAGGCGTAGTTAGTGATTGGAAATTTGTTCTTTAGTTTTTATGGAAAAAAAGATTTGTAACATATTGTCTTCTGAAGTTGATATTAACGTGGTTTGCATTAGCACACTGATTCGCGGATATTCTAATTTCCACCTGAATTAGATGTCATAAGCCATTGCTTGTTGTTGGTCTTTTAGGTATCTAAGATGAAGAAAATATTTGCTCCAAGGAGATAAAACATTTTTAGCCCTCCCCCTAAAAAAGCAGAGGAGAGCTGAACATTTTAACATTTGGTCATTTAGCGAGAATGCAATGTCTTATACCATGCGCATATTGTTTATATGTTCAGATAAGAAAGATGTTCTGTGGATAGAGAGAATTGACTAGTGAGTTGTTTTCTAATTATTATCATTATTCACCTAGTGTTGAGGGAATGGCTCCCGAGCTTCCTGTCTGGCTAAACCAGTTGTTTATGCTCTGTAAAATTTTCAGAAACATGTACTGATGCTCCACTTACTTTTTCATGATACTTAATTTCATTTTATATTTTTTTAAAGATATTTTTTTTTCTTTTCATCATTATACACGGCCATGGAAGCAATGCCATTTGCTGCATTTTCCTGTGGTGGGCAAAAATGTTGCATGATACAGGTGCTATCTAGATTTCTCTGTGACATTTAGTTTGTCTTTTCAGGATGCTAGACAGAGGCCTGATGCTAAGACACTACTTTCACACCCTTGGATTCAAAACTCAAGACATACGCTGCAGAACACTTTACGCCATAGTGGAACTCTAAGGTAATTTGCACTGACTCTCTCTCTCTGCTTGTCTGTTTGTCTGTCTTCTTTTGGCGTAATCAGTTCGCTGGTCCTTCATCACTTGCTCAATGTTTATTCTGTCTCATTAGAAGGGATAATCCACTGGTCATGTTGAGTCCCCACTCGACAGCCTATTCACTTGTAAAAATATGCTGACATGTTCTTCTCCAATTTTTTTTTTGGTACAGTTAGTTTGACAGTAAGTGCAACATGCGATTTTGTAGTTTCTATCCATGAAACTTAATCTTATATAAGTCTGACATGAATCCTTGAGATTATTTTTCAATTTTTTTTTAAATGATCTTTCTGGTGTCACACAGTGCAATGGTTTGCAGAATTTTGCCCCTCAGCATGATTTAGGTTGAACTCTTTCTTTCAATTCAGAGGCCTGAATGTCATTTGTTCTGGTTTTCTTTAATTATCATTATTTATAATTTTCTTTAGGGTAGGAAAATGAGGCTTCTACAATGGACTTGTGGAGGACCATTCGGGTGCCAATACTGAGTTTATAATGTATTTGTGGGAGAGTTTCGCTGTAGTTGTGTCTCTATGGGCTTACATCTGCAATATAATTTTTAGTGATAATTCTTTTGACTACCTGTTGCTTGCATCTGACTATGTGTATATGGTTAAATTGAAAAACTACATTTTCTTGTATTTTTGTTGCTCTCCTTAAGTAACTGCATTAGCTTCTTTTGTCGTGTTGCTTCTTTGGATTCTCTTTAATGGTGCTTCTAGATTTCTATACTAGTTGATATGAATCTGATGAAATCTTTGAGGGTATTGATTCTTGCTATTTTGCAGAAATATTGAGGAAGTTGGGCCTGGGAATGCTGATTTAAGTAGTGCTGAACGAGGGCGTAATGTGGAAACCTCTTCTGCTGAGAAAGTAAAGTAATTGTTGTTTGAAACTTTCATATTCTATAACATGATTTGCCACTACTATTGAGTACTCCATCCTATTTACCTGGTGTTGCTTCAACAAACTGTGATGCTTTATCTAACTTATGCAATAGCTTATAAGCCTGTTTTGGGTTCCAGGAACGTAAAACGGAGCTGGTATCCTCGGAGAGTTTAGGTGTCAGCAAGTCTTATGAGGATGAAAGTTCTGCTGCTAATCTTACTGATGAAAGGACAGATGACCTTGAAGAAGATGTGATTTCAGATGAAGTTCCCACATTTGCTATTCATGAAAATTCACATGTTGGAACCAGCTCAAATGGACTATTAGATAGTCATCAGTCATCAATTTCTGATGCAGTGGAAAGCAAGACATCCAACCTAAATCAGCAAGATGACGTGCTGATAAATGGTGACGTGGAAGCTGCTGAGTCTACAAAGAGGAATGTTGTCACCAGGAAAGTTGAAAGAAAAGGAAGTTCAGTTGCTGTTGAGCATGGAAAATTTAATATTGGTCAAAAGAGTCAAGATTCCAGCCCAAGAAAGGTGATACCATTCAGTCTATTTCACGACTTCTTTTGTTGCATATTTATTTGTTTTCTGAAAGATGTTTCTTTTAGTATTGGTACACATGTCTGTGTTCAGATGAAGCTTATTGAAAGGACCCACTGTGATCATAAACGTGACTCCAACATCTCATAAATTTAATTACAAACAGGCTTAAGTTCATGCATGCTTTCCAGAAGCATTGAAAGTGTGCCCAGATTATCGAACTTCAAATTAGAAGCTGTATCATCCCTTTTATGGACTGCTGCAAAATTCTCCCCACCTTCTGTGAATGAGAAACATTCATATATAATTTCGATGATTCAGGGCCCTGTTTGGATATGTGGTTGCGTTAGCTCCTTTTTAAATGTTATGTCCGTCTTAAATGTTTTGTCCCAATGTTGGCTTCACATATATGCAAGGCGTCCCTTGGCTGCCTCTCTTTTGCACAGGTCTGCCCTGCCTAATCTTCTTTGTGCTTCCACCTGGGCGCTACGCTTTGGTCTGCTGGCGTGCCTGGTGGATTTTAGAGCATTGGTTTGTCCCTAAACATCACAATTCTCAATTCCTTATATTCACACCAAATCAATGCTTTTACTTAGTTGTGGGCAAACTGTACCATCTCTCTCTCTCTCTCTCTCTCTCTCTCTCTCCCCACACAGAGAGAGGGGGGGGGGGAGGGAAGCTTGGGTGTCTGAAGTAAGATTAAGGTTGAGCCATTAGTGGCATTTTAGAAATATTAGGTACAACAAATGTCTTTTCTCTTACCTAATTCATTGAGATTCTAGTCCCTTGATTGCACCCTTATTATCAATTTAATAAAAATTTGCCTGGTGCTTATATTAAAAAATATTGAGATTCTGAGTTGATTGTATTTGCTCGTCTCTTTCCAGTAAGTAAATTACTTGTGTCCAATATGACAGTTAGGAATTGAAATTTTGTTCTTTAGTTACTCTTGTTCCCCCTGAGCTGTAGGGATTTCTCATCCCTTGTAGACTTGTTTATTTTTTATTTTTCAATAAATTAGTCTTATAAAAAATAAAATAACAGTTAGAGCTTTCTACGAGCCCTGGAGACTTCAAATATATTATATTTATTTCCTGGTACGGAGTCGTCCGTGCAGTAATTGAGATGGAACTTCCCTGGTCATAATAACTAAACTTATGATGTACTCGATTAAGTCATAATACCCTAATAGGTTTCAGTAGCAATTCTGTTCACATACTGGCCATGCCTGTCATGGGGCAGTAAATAACTTGTAACACCTTGATTTTGTAATTGTTTGACCAGCTGGTTGGAGTAACTGTACATCCAACTTCTTTGAAGAATTGAATCCAGAATTGAATCCAGAATTGAGCAGAATGTTGGCTATACCAAAATATGAAATTATTCCGGTTCCTTTTTCTGATTAATTTAGCTGCAAGTCATGCTGATGGAAATGAAGCATTATTTTTTCCCCATTGCCATTTGGTTGTAGGGTCAATTATGCTGCTGCTGAAACTTATGATCTACGACTAAGTCAAAATACCCTAATAGTTTTCAGTGGAAATTCTGTTCGCATACTGGACATGCCTGTCATGGGGCAGTAAATAGCTTATAACACCTTGATTTTGTAATTGTTTCACCAGATGGTTTAACTGTACATCCAACTTATGTGAAGAAAGCAATCCAGAATTGGGCAGAATGTTGGCTATAATATAATATGAAATTAGTCTGGTTCCTTTTTCTGACTAATTTAGCTGCAAGTCATGCTGCTGAAATGAATCATTATTCTTTCCCCATTGCCATTTGGTTATAGGGTCAATTATCTTTAGCAATGCCAAGTTTCTAGGTCACTAATGTATTCAAATCTAAACATAACTTCTTTACTTGGTTAATCTTTCTCCAGTTGTACTGTCATATCATATTTCTATTCCAGTGATGCTGCTGTACCAAAATTGTATAATAATTTTGTTGATGAATTACCTGTGTAGGCTGTGAAGGACGCAATGAGTACAGGAGGGAATGAGCTTAGTAGATTCAGTGACCCTCCAGGTGATGCTTCTTTGGATGACTTATTTCATCCTTTGGAGAATTTGGAGAACCGGGTAGCTGAAGCCTCTACTTCTGCATCCTCTTCACATGTAATTCAAGGCAATGCAGCCTCTGAAAGTGGAAAGAATGATCTGGCTACAAAATTAAGGGCTACAATTGCTCGAAAGCAAATGGAGAATGAATCAGCACAGGCAAATGGTGGTGACCTACTTCGTTTAATGATGGGTGTTTTAAAGGAAGATGTAATTGATATTGATACTCTGGTGAGACTATGTAAACTTGGAATTTACTTTTTCAACTAAATGCCTCTAGTCTTCTGTCTTATGCTGTATGTTATCAGGGATTTGAAGACAAATTGCCTGCGGAGAATCTATTTCACCTTCAGGTAAGCGTATTCCTATTGTTGGATTTCTTTCCTTCCCTATGTCTATGTATTTTGTGAATTCTCTTTTTACTGGGTTTATAAGCCTACACACGTTTCCATTTCCAATTCCCAACTCCTACAACTACTGTAGAATGGAGGGGAACTGGGTGTAAAACCATTCTTGGCTTGATGATTTTGCTCATGTCGATGCTTCTTTTTTTTTTTTTTTTTTTTTTTTGTGGTTATAAATAAAATCGTATTAGAATTGGGTGACATCCATGATGATTTGACACTTGAGAGAAGTTATTCAATAATTTTGTAGTGCCACTATTTTCTGTGGGATAACAGAAGAGTGCTAATAGTCTTATGTTTGCATCTGACCCGGTCACTCTTGAAATTGCTTTTCTTCATCTTGGAGTGATCAGGCATCATATGTCCCTTTAAATATTGGCATGATAAAATTTACTACTGACCTAAGAGTTTGAACTGCTCATCTTGTAATAGGATGAGAATTAATTTATTTATCTTGATTTTGAGTTGTGGCATACATATACTGTTTCGTGCTTTTCATATTTCTAGTTGTTATGTGCTTCCATTATAAAAAGAAAGTAAGTATAGTTTCTAAACTGCTATGAGGTTTGTGTGCTGCAGGCTGTTGAATTTAGCAAGTTAGTGTCTTCGCTGAAGCCAGATGAACCAGAAGATGTAATTGTATCTTCTTGTCAAAAGTTGACTGCTTTCTTTCAGCAGCGACCAGAGCAGAAGATTGTTTACATCACACAACATGGTTTGCTACCTCTAATGGAACTGCTTGAGGTTCCAAGAACTCGTGTACGTACTTTTGAACTTTGCATGAAGTTCAATAATTGCTCTATCTTATTGCTTTATAAACACTGGGTTATTTGTTCTTCTTTCTTTGTGGCTGATTGTTTCCTTTTCAAAATATTCAGGTTATATGCTCAGTTCTTCAAGTTCTAAACCAAATCATCAAAGATAACACCGAATTTCAGGAGAATGCTTGTCTAGTTGGTCTTGTAAGTGTTCTGTGATTCAGTTACTTCTCTTTTTTCTCTCTGTGTTAAAAGCGATAATCAAAGTTGAAGAGTCAATCCCACTAACATGCACTTATTGGTCTACCACAACCATAATAAAGTCCAAAAAATCTTCTGTGTAAAGATTGGACTACTGTGTTCAAATATTTTATGATTTCAATGTCATATACCAATTACCAACTCATTGTTCTTGATGCCCATAGGTAGGGCATCACTATTTTTTCACTGCATGATATAGTACCGGGGACATGCAATTTAATTGTTTCCTTTAGAAAAGAATTCTTTCCAAATGAAGAATGTCAGATTCCCCTTCCTTCCTAAAATGGAACTTTTTGGAGTTGTATCAATATAGTGAAGTGTGCTTCATTAGTTATTCCTGCGAATTTGTGGAGTGTATTGACCTAAACATTGAAAATGATATTTTCATGTGATTCTGAAGCAGAAAAGTGAATTTCTTTTGGTTGTACAACCTTTTCTCTCCAAACCATCTACTGAATTTCTGTCATGGTTGAACACCTTATAGGTAGAGGAAAATAAAAAACTGAAGTCAGTCCTGTGTAATTGAAACAGCTAGAAATGAGGACTGCTAATATGTTGATAGTGTTGATGAACATGGAAGGTTCGTTGGACACATGATTCATGGATGGAAAAATCTAGTTTGTTGTGACATACAAGATTTGTTGGAAGAATGAAACTAGTTTTGCCCCTTTATCTTTCAACGTTGAATTCTCTTATGTCCTAATCTATAACACACCGTCTTCTTTTCTCTTAGGATCATCAACCTTTTTGCTTTTCTTTCTTCTAGTTTTTTCTCCTGGCCGCAAAAGGAAACCAAAATACCTGAGATTGCTCTTGAATGAATGAAAGAAAGCAGATCAGATGGGCTACATTATATTGATCTTTGTTGTATGGTTGTAATGTGAAAGATCAAGAAGACTATTTGTTCCTAGTCTAAATCAGATGCTAACAATACCAAAGGGCTGATATAATGCATTAGGCGATGAATAGTCGCTCAATGTGATGATTACAAATGTAACCCATTGTTGCCATTAGAAAATTATCATACTGATCCTGCGACATCTTGATACCAAATTTCATAATTTTCACAACTCAAGCACCCCCTAAAATAAAATAAAAGAAAAATAGAAAGATCATACAGCAGAAATAAGAAATCCAGTTTAAATTTTATGTCTTTGGGTATTCTGATATGTACTTACATTATAGTATGTTTCAGATTCCTATTGTGATGAGCTTTGCTGTTCACGACCGTCCGCGAGAGATCCGCATGGAAGCAGCATATTTTTTGCAGCAGCTCTGCCAATCAAGGTACGTTTCATCTCCCAATAATTTTCTTGGTGTCCTAAATTGCTCTGCTCCAATATCTGATCAATATTTTTGTTTCCTCCAGCTCCTTAACATTGCAAATGTTTATTGCTTGTCGTGGCATCCCGATCCTGGTGGGCTTTCTAGAGGCTGATTATGCGAAGTATAGGTCAGTTGTGTGAATCAAGTAGATCATTCACCAAACCATTTTGCAATTTGTAGTTGTCTATACTTAGTTGATTTAGTTGATTTAGTTTTTCAGGGTTTACCTTCAACAATCTCTTCGATAATATTATAAATTTTATCTTCACCAGTGATTTACATCCCTTTTAAAACTGAAAGAGTGTCTATCTGGTTCTTTGGAAGTGGGATGCCGATATGTTGATATTGCAGAGGCAGTGATTTTAGTTTCTGTCGTGACAAACCTCTGCACAAGTATTCCTTAACCACCTGCCATCCTAAAGGTGTTATTGTTAGAAGTAGGATTGGTATATTTGAACATTTAATTTCTCCCGGACGAAGAGACTTCATGGGCTGATTGATCCACTTGCACTTATCCAATTTAAGTAACCAGGTGTTTTCAGGGACGGGTCACTTGTGACAATAGTGAGCTACTTTTGAACTCTCTTATTTTGTTCTAATAACTGATCAATCCTCAGGATTCTATGTTATAGGGCGAATAAACCAGCTCAATCATTCCAGTGAGACCTCAATATAGCTTGGAAAAGTTCTGAAATTGAGATTTTAGAAAAAGATACAAGAGCAAGAGCATATTATTAGTACATGTCAACATATTATTTGGAGACATGCTATTTCATGTCAAATGCTAATCAAGTTTGTTTGAGTGCATTAAGATAAATGTTAATGCGATGCTTCTCTGTACCAGCTTAAGCTACTAGATGTGGTTGGTCAAATGCTACTCAGCAAGATATCATGATGTCAGGGTTAGGTCAAACAATAGATCCCATTTCCAGATCTCAATGCCACCCATTTATCAACAACCCTATGTTCTAGGTTTTAATACAATAGCCCACATGCATGTGAGGGGGGCGTGGTGAACCTATCAAATAATATTTTCTAATGATACTCCTTTCTATTACCTTAAGCAATAAGGTGGTCATTCAACAAAATTCCTCAAACGATCATGAATCAGAAGCTCACGGTATTCTCCATATGAGGTGTAGGCCATCTTGAATCTTCTGAATATTATCTTAATGCAATGAAGGATTAGCTCATAAAACGTCAATGACATTCTTAAAGGACTTGGATCTCATGCTGTTGACAGGGAATCATCCTTGTCTGTGTTGGTACATTCATTCTAAGTAGATAACACTATTATGTACTAGTGGAAGTGTTGAGCGACTTTGTGTTTGGATTGAACTAACAAACCTGTGTTTGGATTTAATTGCAGAAATTATTCTGTGGATCATGTGTACATTGTCTACATCTAGTTGAAGCACATATTAGATGTCATATGCGATTCATGTTTATTAAAATCATGCTGCGTTTTGTTTTAATAAAAAATCAATACCCTAATGTATGAAATAGAAGATTAATTCAAGTATTTAAGCATGTCTTTATGGTGAGAAATTTAATGATTGTTAATAAATATTATTGTACTTATAATGAACACTGCATTTTATACTGAGACAGTTGTAGTTCATCCTTTTTGTTTTTTAATTTAAGTTCAGAACTAGACGTCTACTTAGTTTGGGTGATTGAGCTCAACTTCCCTACTGTTTATGAGAAGTATGCAGCCATTTTACATGCTGGTTTATAGTACTGAATTGCTGCTTGTGACTATTCAATTTTGTTTTTTTGACAGACATCCATTACCATTGAACAAACTCATTTTGGATCATAGACGTAGTTTTCATAAATTCATTAGGTAATGAACTTTTTTTTGTTGCCTCAATTCCAGGGAAATGGTACATATGGCTATTGATGGCATGTGGCAGGTTTTCAAGCTTCAGAAATCCACCTCTAGAAATGATTTTTGTCGTATAGCTGCCAAGAATGGGATATTACTTAGACTCATTAACACTCTTTATAGCTTGAATGAGGCAACCCGTCTAGCTTCTATAACTTCTGGTGGTGGGTTTCCTCCTGATGGTTTAACTCCACGACCAAGATCTGGCCCTTTGGATTTTAGCAGTCCATTTGTGCCGATGGATTCCTCACTTTATGGGAGTGACCTGCCTGATCACCTTAAGGCCAAGACAGGAGATCATATATCACAAAGTAATTTACAGGAACCATCCCGAGCATCAGTATCACATTCCCCTGAATCGAGATTCATTCCTTCTGATTCTGATAGGCCTCAATCAAGCGTTGCTACTGTGGAGGGTTTAGGTGCTTCACGAGTGACAGATCCTGCATCTTTGGATAGAGGATCAAATTCGGCAATGAAAGATTATCTTTCAACTAGAGACAGGGAAAGTGTCAATAGGTGGAAGAATGAACATTCTAGAGCTGAAGGTGACCTCAAACAGCAAAAAGGTGTCAATGGTACAAGTAGAATATCAACGGATAGGGCTCCAAAATCAGTGGATGTGACGATAAATGGTTCATCTGGTCAAACTGGTGGTCAGCAAGAGAACGTTCGACCCCTTTTGAGCTTACTGGATAAAGAACCTCCATCACGTCATTTCTCTGGTCAGCTTGAGTATGTGAAACATCTTACTGGGATGGAGAAGCATGAAAGCATTTTGCCTCTTTTACATGCATCTAGCGACAAGAAAACAAATGGGCTTGATTTTTTGATGGCTGAATTTGCAGGTGAACATAGCTGCTTACTTGGTGTTGTTTTCTTGTGAGAGTCAGTCTGTGAGTTACACTTTGAATGTTGACATAAGTCTTAACAAAAACTATTCTTTCAGTATCGTTCTACCAGTCAATCTATTACCTTGATTCTTCTGATCTCTGAAATCCTAAAGATACTGTTCTGTGCAGTTCTACAGTGCTAATTGACCTTTAGCTCCATGTTAGCTTGTATTTTTATTCTAAAGTTAAGCACCAATACATTTTGTCCCTAATAATTTTTAGATTCTTCGCAGAGGTATCGGAAAGAGGAAGGGAAAATTCTAATGTGGATTCATTGACTAGAGGTTCACCAAAATCCACTAATAAGAAGCTAGTACCTCAGACGTCAAATGTTGGAATAGTTGCTGCTTCTGGACTTGCATCGCAGAGAGCATCTGGTGTGTTGTCTGGTTCAGGAGTTTTAAATGCTAGACCAGGGAGTGCGACATCATCTGGATTTCTTTCCCATATGGTATCACCATGGAATGCTGATATTGCTCGGGAATATCTGGAAAAGGTAGCGGACCTTCTATTTGAGTTTGCTGCAGCAGACACGGCAGTAAAATCTTACATGTGTAGCCAAAGCCTGCTTAGTCGTCTTTTTCAGATGTTTAATAAGATAGAACCCCCAATTCTTTTAAAGGTACAATGAAAGTCTCATTATCCGAAATTGCTTTCACTCTCATTTCTGGTTTAAGTTTCTTATCTTTTTATCTCTTGATAGCTTTTGAAGTGTATAAATAATCTCTCAACCGACCCACATTGCTTGGAACATCTTCAGCGAGCAGATGCAATCAAGTATTTGATCCCAAATCTTGATCTTAAAGAAGGTTCCCTTGTGTCACAAATTCATCACGAGGTGAGTGATGGAATTGTATATTTTTATTTCCTTTCTACTTTATTATGTACTAGAGTGATTATAGATGACTTCTATTCTACACTTTTATATGGCTACGTCTTAGTGAATATATTCAGGGGCAAACAGTTAAGTTGTTAAGGTATTATGGTATTATGGGCTGATACTTTGTATTTCTTTTTGTAGTCTAAGTTATTTATGAGTGATCTGCAGTTGGGGAGGCATCTAGGGGCGGGTTCCTTCATGTTTCTTTTTATTGTTGATATATAACACAGATTAGTAAAGCCAAACTTGGACAATTAACCATATGCTAATAGAGCTTTGAATAGATGAAACATGGCTGCCCATTGGAAGAGCCTACACACTATATACTGGTAGTTAGACTCACTTATATAATATATTTACGATCAAAAGACATTGAAGTATGATTACATGTCTCCAGTTAGACTGGTATTCTATATTAGCATGTGTTGTGGGTTTAATGCAGGATATAAGATTGAAATATGGTGTCCGTATAGTAATGATTTGTAATATCAACTCCTGTATCAATTATATTAGAAACTATCATTTTGGAAATTCCCTTGTAGCCCTCCATATCACCCTTACTCTGGTCCAACATGGTACGTCCAATTTCAACATGGTGTCGATGTGCCGATTGTGCATGCATCCGTCTATAACTGCTCGTTAACAGGCACACACCTAAATCTAGTCTCATACCTCTTCGAACTTGAGGAAAACAACTGGCTAGGAATGAGAATAGGAATTCGTGAACAGCAATAGGTTAGATCCATCAGCAACTCATCAATGCCTGAGCGTTTCTAGAGCTGTTAGCGCTCATACATAACAAAGCACATTATTTTTTAACCAAAGGTTTAATTATTAGTAGAAACTCAGGAAGTATTGCATAATCAATCTTTCTGTGCATGTTGACTATATTAAATATGTATTTAAAATATGAATGTCATACAACAATGAAGATCAATCACTGATGCTAAAACTTCCTTAGTCAGGAATGAGAGAGCTTAGATGAATCTGGGTCACCTGGAACTTCCATTACCTATATTTTTTTCTTGTTTCTTCTCACCTTCCTAATTTTGTGCTACTATTTTATGCTCCATATATGTGCATGTTATTGCTAGTTTCTCCTACGCTACCCTTGGTGTCCTTTGTACTGCCAAATGTATCTTACTTATGTTCCCCTTGTTCACATGTTAAAACTTTTAAAACTAAAAATAGAAAAGAGTATCCCTTGATAATTTCTTGCCTCTCATCAATAGATAGTGTCTCACTATTTCCATTTGCTGAAGGTCCTTAATGCACTATTCAACCTATGTAAGATTAACAAGAGGAGACAGGAACAAGCTGCAGAAAATGGGATCATTCCGCACTTGATGCATTTCATCATGACAGATTCTCCTTTAAGACAGTATGCATTACCTCTGCTGTGTGATATGGCTCATGCCTCACGAAATTCAAGGGAGCAATTACGAGCTCATGGAGGACTGGATGTGTACCTGAGCCTTCTTGAGGATAATCTCTGGTCTGTAACTGCATTAGATTCTATTGCTGTGTGCTTGGCCCACGACAATGAAAACAGGAAAGTGGAACAAGCTTTGCTCAAAAAGGATGCTGTCCAAAAATTGGTCAAGTTCTTCCAATGCTGTCCGGAACAACACTTCTTGCACATACTGGAGCCATTCTTGAAAATTGTCACGTATGTTTATCCTGATTTTAACATTCTTCCTACAAAATTTATGTATATGTATGTATGCATGCATGCATGTATGTTCCCTAATGAATCTTGATTATGTTCTTGTCTGTATGTTTATTAGTTTCGTATACTAAATGATGCATTACATATATAACTCTTTTTTTACTAGTTTGTTAGAATTTGCTTCACAAACTAGACTTATGTGGTGATAAAATTAACGGAAAATGGCTAGCTCGCATCTCCTCCGAAATTGATTTCAGTGGATTCCCATTCTCTAGTTTCTTGTAGAAATTGAAAATATATTGAAAGAAAAAATAATTGTGTTGTGGCGGATGGTGTATTCCTATTTATCTATTAAGGTACTCGAGTTGATCTTTTACATCTGAGTTGCTGTGGAACTTTGTCTTTTGTGGTTTTTCTTGCAAGTTTTCGTGTGAGAAATCAAGTATTTATATGGTGAACTCTGCACATCTATAATTTTGTGTCTGGTACATAAAAAATAGCATTTAAGCTTGAAGGACCAAAGCTGTTCGATGGATTGAAGCAGGAGTGACTTCTTTGTTTAGTTTGTGTTCTCATTTTTTATGATCTGATGCTTCGTTTTGTTTGCAGTGATTATTTATTGGAAGTATTACACAATCTTATCAATTGATAAGTCCCTAAAACCACCCGGAGGCCCTACATAAGGACCTTTGATTGACATTTTCATTGCTTGTAGATGCCATTAAAATGTGCCTGTTGACCGAAAAGTTCAAAGAGAAGTACATAAAATCGAATAAAGCATCTGTAATTAATTTTAAGAGGGGAACTGGTTTTATAAGGAGTGGCTGAACATCAATAGGTCGAGTCAGGAAAGTGGATTGAGTAAGTGGAGCTGAAATGGAATATGAATTTACTTCACAAATCCATAAGTTTGTCCATGGTACAGAACCACATGCTCGGAGGGATAATTTGAAAAATAAACAATTTTATTTCAGCTACAATTTAAGTGATTGTTTGGTCAATTGAGATGATGATGACATATAACACCTGCAATCTCCAACATGTTCAGTTATATATACTCAGATATGTATTATTTCCAGATTTGCAGTTAAGTTATACTGAATAAAAATTTATTGGGAAAATCATGTATTATGAGCAGTAAGTGTCCGCAACTGCATAACTTGGCTTTTGCAGTCTCTTTAAAT
Source organism: Caryopteris x clandonensis (assembly GCA_028749325.2). Taxonomy (NCBI): domain Eukaryota; kingdom Viridiplantae; phylum Streptophyta; class Magnoliopsida; order Lamiales; family Lamiaceae; genus Caryopteris; species Caryopteris x clandonensis. The sequence continues at coordinate 5,430,977 of JAPYKT020000019.1, read as the reverse complement.
TAAGCGTGCTCTATTAGGTTTTATGATAGGGTGGAGGTTAATACACAGATTGGAGAGGGTGGGATCATGGGGTGCACAATGTGGGTAGCAGTGGTGAGGGGTTGCAGTGGGGTGACAGCGGCGGCGCTTGGAGGATGGGGGTGGTAACAGGGGTGGCCATGAGAGAAGTGGCTGCATGGATGTTGTGGTTTCTTGGCTGTGTGTAAGTTGGGTGGGAAAGGGTTCCAGTTAAACTAGGCAAATGTGAACCATTTCTCAATTGTTTCAAGTTTCAACCTAAATTTCTTGAACCAGGATATATGAAATTTTTGTAATTTCTAACTGAATTTTATTGGGAATGCAACCAGCTTTGTATAAATGTATTTCTAGATAATTGGTGACTGTCTTAATTATGATGAATGCACCTTCGACCCAATTGTATACATTTTAATAGAAATGTTGGGGTTGTATGCAATTTTTCCTGAATGTATGTACGGAACTGCAGTAATTTGGTTTTGAAAGCCAACCACGGATCTTAAACTAAACATTACCTCTATAGTATATAGGAACAATAACGACCTGTTGATTATTTGTACCTTTCCCGAGTCTGCAGAATAGGATATGTTGTCGATTGTTATTTTCCTTGTGATATGGCTGTTAAGCTCAATTTCCACATGAGTTCATCTGCCATATGCTACTCTATACTAATTTATCCAGGTGTATCAAGTACTCTATTTAATAGCTAATTTTAATGTGGCTTTATTATATGCGACTTAAGGTGCATCTTTTTGATACAGGAAATCATCTCGAATAAATACTACTCTGGCAGTTAATGGTCTGACACCATTGCTAATCTCTAGACTTGATCATCCAGATGCAATTGCTCGCCTGAATTTACTTAAGTTGATAAAGGTGCACGACCTAACTCTTTTACTTGCCCCAACTACTGTGTTCTATTTGGACTAGAATTAATCTTCAGTAAAACTGAATGGCTCTCCTGATACTAGGAAGACATATTCAGTGTTCTTAATCTGTTTATGGCAGGTTGTATAGGAGTGGTAAAACCTAGTCTAAAGCTAAATAGTGATTTTTAAATAGTCCAACACACAGAATGCTCTATACTTCCATGTATGTCATATTGCAGTTCAGAATATCACTGAACATTGGGGAGTATATTATTGTTGCAGGTTATTAATGATGCCCGGAATGTAATGGTTATGATGACTAGATTAGATTTTTTCCTTCCTGTCTAGCTGTTTCCTGATTAACTTGCTTAAACCAATCTAAAGATTGGGAAAGTAGAACTATTTGGGTGTAGCCTTATTCTGCTTGAATAGCTAGTCCACTTTAGGAGACATGGCTTAGTGCAGACCTTGCATTTGCTTTTCGAAACATCATTTTAATGTTTAACTTACGAAACTATGGTTAAAAGGGGATCCTCTACGTACTTCTACATTGTTGGGTAGGGTTTTGCCTTACAATAATTAGGATCAGACATTCCATGTTCTTGGAACCTAGCTTGTTTCTCCTACTCTTGGCTCACACTTGAACCATTAACCTTTAGTATATAATCAAATAGTCATGTAAACAAATACGAGCAGATGAAGGATCTTCTGCTTATGTTCTAGTTCTGTCGGAGCTGATACCTTTTCGAAAGAAAATATCATCTATATACAGGCTTAACCTTGCCAATTGCATGTTTCTGAAAAGTAAACTGATCTTCACGGATTAACCTTGAAGTAGCCCTCTCAACTGTCGTGGAGGATTTGGAAAAGGTTGGCATCTAATTGATTCTTAGATCTGATTAGAATAGAGCATATGGCTTCAAATACCAATGTGCTTTTCGCTGATTCATCGTGTGCTTGTTTGAGGGTTTTGGTGGTTTCGGACATTTTGGGATCAAACACGTGCTAATATAAATTTGGCATGTAATTTTATTAGTCCACACTCGAAATCTCAGTTTTTTCTGTCGATAGTAGATTTGTCCTTACCTCTTTGTATTAGGAAACCAAAAACTTGCATATTCTTATGCCCAGTGTACTACTTTGGGTGTCGTGACCTTTGCACGCACGCGCACAGACCCCTCTGTGGGTGTGTGAAATCAAGGGTGGATAATAATACACCACTTTATGGTAGTCCACCTAGGGATGTGATGCCGGTAAAAGATTAATCTTGTTCATTGATTTTACTTGTCAGGCGGTATATGAGCATCACCCTCGTCCAAAACAACTGATTGTAGAGAATGATCTGCCGCAGAAGCTTCAGAATTTGATTGAGGAGAGGAGAGATGGGCAGAGTTCTGGTGGACAAGTTTTGGTTAAACAAATGGCAACTTCACTCCTGAAAGCGCTTCATATCAACACTGTTCTGTAGAATCTGTGGTCTTGTTGAGTTCATGTACATGCTAATTAATTTTTTTTTTTCCAGGTTGTAAAGTTTAATCCCATTCTTAGTGTTTGCTTTAGCCCTTTGTTTGGTGGTGTTCTGTATTATGCTCTACACTAATTTTATGTACAACTAGATTGTTTTCATTGGTCTTGGCTACGCTAGGGTTGTCGATTTGCTATGTGGTTGTGTCATTGTTTTTCAATACCTCGCGTATGCTGACAACAGCCATCGCAATGTATTTTGTAGCCCATCCTAATTTATCAATCTGAGTTATTGCACAGGAAAATTGTATCGCCATATTTAAACCTTGTGTTCTTCGAATTAAACCAGGACAAATTTCCATCTAAGTTTGATCTATTTGCAGAAAATTATATTGGGTTGCATTTTGATTGAAGGATTGTGAGGTTTAAAACTTTAAATTAATGAATTTCAAGTTACCAATGTTAGCTTTAATTTTTAATTCATCTTATTATAGTAGAAGGAATGTTTTCATATTCGTATCAATCTAAACCAATATCCTTAATACAATTATAGAGGATGGTTTCACATTCATATCAGTCTAAACAAAAATTAGTTTAAAATGAGACGGATTTTAGATGCATAAGACGTGATCTTTTAATTATATTTTAGTTTGGATATTAAATTCGTTTTTAAATTCTTTTTTAAGTAGTTTTTAATCACATAATTGTGTCCTCAGGTTAATAAATTGGGCGTTTCAATTAACACCATAAGAAGTCTCTCAATAAAACACAGACATGGAAATTATTCTTCTTCTCCTCTAGCACCCATATAGCAGCGCCGCCGGCATCAGTCACCACCATCTTCCGATCATGTTCTTCCAACTTGCTATCAATGCGATTTTGAACGGAAAAATACATGTGTGAGCATACAAAGTAACGATTGCATGTGATTACACATGATCGAATTGCCAAAAAAGACAAGCGATTTACATGGCATTTTGCTAAGAAAATTCTTTGGATCAAACTTGGTTAAGTTACCGTACCTGGGTTTCCATCTCAAGTAGACGTAATCGGAATCAGGCCTTCCATTTTCCACAATTTTGTGGGGATTCAATAGTGTTGCAAGTAGAGTTTGTGTATATTGGACCATTAGGATCACAAAACCAATCTTCTACCAATAAGTTGCATTTCTCTGTAGCTGCAATATTAATTGAAGAAAATCCCTGCGAAATTCAATACTGGTGGTGGAGCATACCAGTGGTTTTCACGTTTGTTTTGGTTTTTTGTTTTTTTTAAAGATAGAATTGTAAGTTTTGAGTGGTGCCATAAGTAAATTTTAAAATAATTTGTTTTTTGTGTTTTTTTTTCTCGGGGTGTAAATAGAAAATAAGGAATGGAAAGAAATTTTTGTAGTGTAAATAAAAACATCCTAAGTTTTTATTGTAAGTATTCAACTTGCAAGAATCCTCCGAGGCCGCTCAATTTTCCACATCCGAGGCATCTAGCGCGTCGCCGAGCTAGGCACCCGACGGAGGTGCGAGGGCGGCAAGAAATCAAAGTCTTTGGGTTCCGGGGGGAGTATGGTCGCAAGGCTGAAACTTAAAAGAAATTAACGGAAGGACACCACCAAAAGTGGAGCCTGCGGCTTAATTTGACTCAAGATGGGGAAACTCTTGCAATACTCCTCCTCAATTTGTGCAAATTGTACAATTGAGGAAGAAACATGTCAAAAGGTGTTGATCTACAAATGCACAAGGATAATTTTGTTGTTATTCCATTAGGGCGGGGCTAATAACATTTCATCTTCATCTAAATACCTCAATTTTTTTGTTTCTATTATAATGGACAAAAATAAAATGACTAAAATACATTTATTCATATATGTTTTAAATTATATCATTTCCTTCTCCCCTTTTATACTACCCTCTACAATGTTTTCTTCTTCCTCAAGAACTTTCAAATCCTAACTCACTATTTTTATCAAACACTCCACAAGGAGAAGATTTAAACCAAGAATTTGATAATGGAGCAATTATGAATGAAAAGAATATTCATGCTAAATTACACATACAATTGTTCTGTTATTGTCCATTGTCAATGTCCCGCGAGTGTTGGATTGTAACCATCAAACACAAACCTAAGTGTTCGACTATGAATATCGAACACAATTTGCATTGTTCGGCTATGGTTAATAAACAAATATGTGGTCAAATTTTAGACCTAAGGATGTTCAGCCATAGTGAGGGAATATGTGAAGATGTGTTTGATGAAAAGTATCAAACACAATTTGTGTTGGACTATTAACTTGTATGTGTTCGAAAAACACAGCTGGACATTGTTAGTTATGTTTGACTTTTTTTTTACTCTCCATATTTGATAAACGGGGTTTATAAATGTACTTTTGGGTTAATATGAGATAAATTTTATGTGAAAATCATGTATAATCATCTCTTAGTCCAAAATTGTTATATTGAGTGAATGTTACATGTTTGTTCATTTTGTAGCGATTTTCATGGATTTAAAGCTTAAAAACTAAAAGCGGCATCCATAGTCACAAAGCCTTAGCGCAATTACAAAATAATGAGTATAACTTTCAATGCAGACACTCAAATCTATTGATTCTTTTTATTTTGGAAAGATAAGTCAAAGAGCTACAACTTTAATTAAGAACACATCTATCAATGGCTCTAACATAGTTCAAAATCCAATCAAAGAAAAAACTACACATTGATTTATCTTGACATATTTTTTGGTATTTTGATCATAACATGAGCTACATGTATCCAATTAAGTTGAAATTAATTGCATTCAACATCCAACACGTAGAGCTACACTTTTGTGTGAAATAGAGGAAGTCAAATCCGGACTAGAAAGCCTAAAAAATGCTTTAAATTTGGGTTCAACCATGCCAAATTTTTGCTCGACCAAAACGTTTCACTCGACCAGGCCAAATTTTTGTTCGATCGAGTTGTTTCCCGCCTAATTGAGAGAAATTTTGTAAGCAAGTGTATGTAATCTGTGAAGGTTTATACAAGAGAAGCTATCTTTCTTTCGACAGTGGATGTAGATCGCAAGATCGAACCACTTAAACACTGGTGTTATTCGTTCATTTCTTGTCTGGGTGATAAAGCATTAAGAGAAGTATCCATAGAGACTACTGTAATCAAGGTATGAAATAAACTTGAAAGTCTGTATATGGTGAAAACCATAGCAAATTGCCTATACATTAAACAAAGGCTCTACTATTTGGCAGTAGAGATTCCATTACCATTGATGATGTGCAGGTGGCACTTAAATCAATGGAATTGCAGAAGTCAACTAATCAGATGATGGTTCCTGCTGGTAGAGAAGACCTCAACATCAAGAAACAAAGTTACAACAAGAAGCAGTCCAAGAAGGAGCTAAAATCTGGGAATAAGAAACCAGAAAAGAAAGTAGTAGAAATCTCATTTGATCAAGAAGTAAGAAAGTGTTTTCATTGCCATGAGCGAGGCCACTACAAGAAGAACTATGCCAAGTGGAGGGCCATGAAAAGAAAAGCTGTTGATAACACAAATGAAGGCCTAAGAAATCAGGCTAATCAGACATCTGATAACACTTATGGGGGATATGATTACTGTTAAGCTTTATCTATAGCATCTGATGAAATTGGAACAGAATGGGTGCTAGATTCAGGTTGCAGCTTTCACATGACACCCAAAATAGAATGGTTCTCAAAATTCAAGAAATTAAGAAAAAGAACTGTTATATTAGGAAATGATTAGTCATGCAAGATCAAAGGAATTGGATCTGTTAGAATCAAGATGTTTGATGGAGTAATCAGAGAGATGACAAATGTAAGGTATGTTCCTGATCTCAGAAGAAATCTAATTTCATTGGGAATTTTTGATTCAATGCGATATAAGTTTGAATTAGAAAATGGCCAGCTAATGGTGTCAAAATGTGCTACTACTGCAATACAAGGAACAAGAAAGAATGATCTCTATTTTATGATTGGTAACACAGTGAGTTGTCAATTACACTGTAAATTAGAGGGATAACACATACTTGTGGCATGAAAGGCTTGCTCATGTTGGTGGAAAGGTTTGCAAAAACTATCTAGACAAAACCTGCTGTTTGGAGACATAATGCATAAGCTGCAAATGTGTGAACATTGCATTTATGGCAAGGAAAAACGTTTGAAATTTTCTGCTGCAACACATACCACAACTGAAATCTTGCAGTATGCTCACTCTGATCTATGGGGGTCTGCCAAGGTCACAACTAAAGGTGGAGGAAGATGCTTCATGTCAATAATAGATGATCATTCAAGGAAAGTGTGGATATACATTCTTAAAACCAAATCTGATGCTTTTGAGAGATTTAAAGAATGACTATCTGATGTGGAGAACAAAATTGGAAGGAAGCTGAAATACTTAAGAACTGATAATGGACTTGAGTTCCTAGCTGAAGAATTCCAAAGCTACTGCAAAGAAAGGGGAATAACAAGGCATAGGATAGTACCAAAAACTCCACAACACAATGATATTGCAAAAAGGATGAACCAAACTCTTTTGGAAAGAGTAAGGTGTATGTTGATCATCTCTGGTCTCTCAAAATCATTTAGGGGTGAGATAGTTAACACAACTACATCTCATAAATAGATGCCCAACTTTCGCTCTAAAATTCAAAACTCTAGAAGAAGTTTGGAGTGGAAGACCAACTGATTACAGCCAGCTGAGGGTTGTAGGTTGTTTGGCATATGCTCATACCAAACAAGATAAGTTAGATCCAAGAGCTGTAAGGTGTGTATTTGTTAGCTACCTTAAAGGAGTTAAAGGATACAAACTGTGGTTCATTGAGGGTCAAAATTTCATCATCAGTAAGGATGTGTCTTTTGATGAAAGTAAGTTTCCTCTGAAAGTAACTTATACTCAAAATACCTCTAAGTACAGAAGCTCAATCAGCGAGTACTGATACTCATATTGAGCTGGAGTCTCAATTTCCATCAAGTCAGCCAGCTGATTCTTCATCTAACAAGGAAGCAATAGTTGATGATTCAGAAGATGAGGAGGATCACACTTGCAATAACTACTAACTTACCATAGATAGATCAAGAAGGGTAATCAGACCTCCGGCAAGGTTTGGACAAGCTGATAATGTGTCTTTTGCTCTATATTCTGCTCTTAAGGTGGAACAATATGAATGAAGAACATATCAGGAAGCAATTAGCTGTGCAAAAAGTGAAAAATGGTTAGTTGCTATAGAAGGAGAGCTTCTATCTCTGAATAAAAATGAAACCTGGGTAATTGTTGATAAACCAAGGAAACAGAAACTTGTAGGTTGTAAATGGATCTACAAGAAGAAACCAGGGGCTACAAAGGAAGAAGGGTTGAGTTATAAAGCTAGACTCGTAGATAAAGGCTTCTATCAAAGAGAAGAAATAGACTGCAATGAAATTTTTTTCTCCTACTTTTAATGCTTATTCAAGTAAATTTGTTCATAGCACGTCGCTTTAGAAAACACACAATGTGAATTAAAAAAAAACAACCAGAAAAAATGTTAAATGATAGTTTCTCAAAAAGTTAAAGTTTGCTAATAAGGATTCGAACAAAGAAAAAACATTGAGCCACAACATTCGAACAAACCTTCTCAAAGTATTGTTCAAGTGTGTTCAACACTTCTAACCACAAATGAAATACCAATGTTTGACACATGTGGCCAAACAAAACCTTTCATATTCCAACTATGTGGTCAAGTAAGCCTTTTGACAATACATAATTTGTAGTTGTTCGACCTGCTTGGTCGAACATAAAAGAACGTGTTCGGCCAACCAATTTTGTATGGATTTCGTCGATTGTAGATTTTGAAGAATGCAAATGTCGTGAAAAGTAACACAATATCTAATCTACTACCCCCAAATCCTTCTTTTATTGTATCTTGGCATAAAAACACTTAGAAAACAAATAAAGATCGAAGATATGCATAAGATTTCACAATATACAAACCAACCCTAGAATGTTTAACAATTAATTAAGAAACATCAAAATGCAAGAAACTATGTTATATAGATAGTTACTTACGAAGTTCCTCACTTTTTCCTTGTGTTCGATAAGAAAGAAATATACTTTTGAGTTTGCTCGGTGGAAAAGTGCGCACCCACCATGTATCTTCACTTGCACTGGCCTAATTTTGTTTGAAGTAAGGAGGAATTGTGTTTTTTTCTTTAACTTAGAGGATATAATTATCGTAAAATGGGATGAATTTAGCACAACAAAATAAATTTTGAATTAAAGTAGGAGTGTTGCTAAACACACCACAAAAATTACTTTACACACCACTTTAATTTAGTGAATAAAATTAAATAAAATGTAAATGACATATATATCCTTATATAATTTTCTTTTAAAAAATAAACATTAATATTTTTATTATTGATATTATTCATTCTTTGCTCAAACACACTCACACATTAACATTATATTCAAACGAATCAAAATAAAAGTTGAAATATTTGTAAATAATTCATAATGAAAAATTGCAATACAAATGATATAGAAAATATAATTATTATAAGAATTACACAATTAAATACTGTATTTCGACAAAAAATACAGTATTTAATTGTGTAATTCTTATAATAATTATATTTTCTATATCATTTATATTGTATGGTCTATTATTGATTACTTATAAAATATTTTTATTTTATTTTATTAATTTGAATATAGGGTATAGTCAAGAATGAAGAATAACAATAATTACAATATTATAATTTTGCTTAAAATATATATCAGGGTATATTTGTCATTTATATTATATTTAAATTTATTTAAAAAATTAAAGTGGTGTGAATAGTAATTTTTGTGGTGTGTTTAGAAACACCCTTAAAGTAGAGCCGTATTTAAAGTATTTTGGAGGTGTTAATAGCCCCACTCATTTCATTAACCTATAGAAAGCATTAGGGATGATACAAATACAACATTTCTATCTTTACAATGTCATTTATCTGACAAAAAAAACCTTAAACAAAAACACAATAATATCCTTCAAATTATTTGTATGCTACCCCTCTCCTTTATGCCCCTTCAACCCCCACCCATCTTTCAAGCTACTAGTCCAAAACTATGCCTTTTCCAAATCTTTAGAGATGGCTAAAACCACAAAATACTAATATTTGGTACTTGTATTGTCCCCCAAAATTTAATATTTGCTGAACTCATTAACCACAAAATACTGATAATTGGTCAATATATTGTTCACTAAGTACTTTTTTCTTATTTAATATCAATTGGTTACTGAATAATAATAAATGTTTCATTCATTTAGTGACAAAAAACTAATATTAATGTAGCGGTGTCTCAATTATACAACTGCAGTCTCGCACGTCAATTGATTGCATGGAATAATTTTAAACTGTGAAACATTTGTAAGATACGCTAATAATAGTTATTACTCTTTTTTTATATTAATAATAATAATATCACTCTTTCTGCCTTTTGCATGTCACATAACAATTTACATGAGTAGTCCATTTATTAATTTGATTGATACTAATTGTAGAAAAACTTAACATTTGTTTGGCTTAAATATCTACTGAGTTCTAGCAATGATATGAGTCTAGAGTTACGTTGCCTTTACAAGATGGGGTATTTTGGAATATTAATTAGTTGTAGAATGAAAATTTGTTTTTCTTTGAAATAAAATTGAGTAGAAGCTGCATTGTTGTCGTAAAACATTTAAAAATCACCACTTTATGACAGAAAAAATAGATTACAACAAAACTCTCGACACTGTTTTAAATTCAAAAAAAGCACAAATGAATCACGAAAAACAGATGCTTCCCTTTATCTTGCTAAAGTGTAATTGAGAAAGTCTTGCGGTTGCTTTCAGTTCTATCTTGCAAAAAGTATTGTGAAATGATAAGATTATAATTGCTTATGTGATCATGTTAAGTTAATTCATTTAAATTCGTGGTGGTTATTTAAGTATTCACTCCTTTAAAAAATACCTCCTTAACAACTGAAACATATCTCCAAACTTATCTAAAAACCTCTTTACCTACTGAGACATATCTCGAAACTCATCAAACGCTCTCAAAAGTTCATCCAACATTTTTCACAACTCATTGAGACATTACATCCATTCATGTCAAAAACTTTCCAAAACTCTGCTTTCATGGCTGAGCACTGATCCTTCTACTCATCATTGCCAAACGTTGTCTTCTTTCTTGCACAGAGATACCACCACCAAGACCATTACATTACACACAAGCAAAAAAAAAGACAGGAAGGTAGAGATTATGACATCCTGGCCAGAGAGTTTGATCTCATATTATCGTGAAGAACTCGGTTATTCCTTGCTGCGGCCGTACTTGGTTAGCTGGGAGTTCCTCAACCCCTACCACCAACCACCACCGCCACCACTTCTTCCACCAAAGCCCCGCCCACCATTTCTCTCACCAAAGCCCCGCCCACCACTTCTCTCACCAAAGCCCGCCCCATCACATCTCCTACCAAGGTCCCACCCACCACTTCTCCAGCCACGACCACCGCCACTGCCACCACTATCACGGGTATCATGTCCAGACCTCGCCTCTTCCACTAACAAGGTAGTCCCTCCGAACTCATATCCATTTAATTCCAAAGCTCGGCTACAGGCATCACTATCCTTGAAGAAGATAAATGCTATCCTGTGAATAGATAAGTGAAAAAAGAATTAGCAAGTGGATCAAATAAAAGAACACAACAGTGAAATGAATTACAGATATTATGGGAGTTTACAGGTATCGAACTAAACAATGTCTTCACTTAATTGTTCCAATTCCTAAATCCAAGAAATTTACACAATATCCATCAAATAGATGCTATTTTTCATCATGGAGAAGCAATTAATAGAAACTTCAACAAGAAGATTTCATAGCCAATTTCCTTGTTCAATATAAGACGGCATGTTCTACCAAGAAAATGAAATAAATATTCCAGTAGCACGAAATCAACTTTCACATGATCCAAACAAAATCTGTGTATATGTTGGATAACTCACCTGATAAGCAGACAAATATATACAAAGAGACTCCCCCACCCCACCCCCACCCCCACCCCAAAAACAAAAACAAATTATTTCACTCGGTATAAGTTCCATAAGTAACAGAAAAGCAAGAGTTTCCATGAAGGAGCTATTTGATGAAAGTTTTAATTTTACAGAGATCTTCTTATGTTGTGCCTTTAGGTTAAGATAAAATAATAATAATAATGATAATAATAAAAAACAACAGAAAACTAAAACTGAAATGATGACAGACCCTTTAACAGCGCCATCGTGATCTGTAGGAAGGGAAACTCTTGTAATTTCACCACAAGAACCAAAATGCTCTTTCAGAGAGCTCCTAATCTGACAGTCGAATTATTAAAACGGTTATTAATATTTCAACTGTTAACATTGTAGAGGAGATATAATTCAGATACAGGTGGAAATGAATAGGCAGCACAAACCTTGTCTTCACCATCAAATTTATTGAATCCACGAACAAATATTCGTTTCCCACCAAAGCCCACCTCATGACTTCTCCCACAAAATTCCAACCCACCGCTTCTCCAGCCACGACCACTCCCACTGCCACCACTATCACGGCTATTAAGTCTTGGCCTTGCCTCTTCCACAGAAAAGGTACTATCCCACCCACCATTTCTCCACCCACAACCACTTTTAGTGCCAACACTATCATGGCTATCATGCCTAGACCTTGCCTCTTCCACTGACAAGGTACTATCCCACCCACCACTTCTCCAGCGATGACCACTGCCACTACCACCATTTCTAGGCCTTGCCTCTTCCACTGACAAGGAACTATCCCACCCACCACATCTCCCACCAACATCCCATCCACCACTTCGCCAGCCTCGATCACCGACACTGCCACCAGTATCATGGTTAACATGTCTAGGCCTAGCCTCTTCCGCTGACAAAGTGCTGTCCCACCCACCACTTCTCCCACCAACTGCCCCATCACTTCTCCAGCCACGAGCGCTGCCACTGCCACCACTATCATGTCTAGACCTCGCCTCTTCCACTAACAAGGTACTCCCTCCGAACTCGGATCCATTTAATTCCAAAGCTCTGCTACATGCATCACTATCCTTGAAGAATATTAATGCTATCCTATGAGAAAAAAAAAAAAAAAAATTAGCAAGTGGAATAAAGTAACACAGCAGTGAAATGAAATGACAGAAATTACTGTAGTTTACAGGTTCGAACTAAACAATGTCTTCACTTAATCAGTTCTTATATCCTAAATCCAAGAAATTTACAGAACATCGGTTAAGTAGATGTTATCTTTCATTACTGAGAAGTAACTAACAGAAACTGCAACAATCAAGATTCCACAGCCCACAATTTCACTGTTCAATATATGACGGGCGTATCACGAAATCCCACTTTCACATGATCCAAATGAAATATCTGTGCATCTGTTGGATAACTCACCTGATAAGCAGACCAATATATACAAAGAGAATTCCCCCCACCCCCCAAAATAACTGGTTTTTAAGGAAACTAAAGAAACAGATTATTTCCCACAGTATAAGTTCTGCAATCAATTGAAAACAACAGTTTTCATGATGGAGCTATTTGGTGACATTATTAGTTTACAGAGATCTCCTGAAGTCGATCATTTAATTGAAGATTAAAAAACCAACTGAAAACTAAAACTGCAATGATGACAGACCCTTTAACAGCGCCATCTTGATCTGTTGGAAGGGAAACTCCTGTAATTTCACCACAAGAACCAAAATGTTCTTTCAGAGAGCTCCTAATCTGGCAGTTGCGTTATCAAAAAATTATTAAGATTTCAACTGGTGAAAACATTGAGGTGATATAATTCAGATACAGGGAAAAAACGAAAAGCAACACAAACCTTGTCTTCACCATCAAATTTATTGAATCCACGAACAAATATTCTCTGCCCCTGAGGTCTCTCTCCCTTTTGGAATGATTGTGTATTTTTGCTACTAGAAGAATTAAGACATTTACTTTCTTTAATTTACTTATTGTGGGAGCAGTATAATTAGACATACAACATAGAAAATGCAATCATACCCACTGTATGGGGTGTATGGTCCTCTTTCCCTCAGAAGGTCAAGTTTCACAGGGCGGCGCAGCAACTCTTTACCATTCAATTCATGAAGGGCCTACAGAGATTTATCAAATGGCATATCTAATTGAGAATAATGGAACTGCTATCAAAATTGACAATTGGAGAAGCCAAAGGAAACTAAGAGGTTTCTCAAAACAACCCAACCACAGCCTGAATCCTAGGATCACCAGAGTTCTGCTATGCATACATGATCAATGAATAGTACAGATGATAAAACTGGTTGCTCAGTATTTGTGATAATAAATTACATAAGCATCTAGTAAGCAAAAAGTTAACTGCAGAAATTAGTAGATAAATGGATTGAAAAATAAACAAATCTAATTTACCAAACTCATAAAGAACATTGATACAACTACACAACCATCATATCTTCAACCCATAGTTATTCCACAAAGATTTAATATATACTCATACACCTTGTAATTGTTAATGATTTTTTCTCGGTAGCCCAGCAAGTAATGGACAATTCTTAGTATATGATTGCAGTGATTAACATTCAGAAAGAAATAGCTATTACAGTGGCTAAAATAAATCAAGTAATTTAGCATGCATGATACTGTGTTTGTAAAGTGAGGAATGTAAGAGCTGTAAGTTAAACACTGCAACAAACGTAAATTTTTGAGTAATGATACTTGATGTTGGCCAAAGTATCATCAAAGATTATACTAGACAAATAACATAGAAAATAGCCACAAAAGTTTTTACCTGTTTTATTGATTTCCAGAGAATATTTAATGTTATACTCCAAATATGCACGGATATGTAAGCATCTATTTGCATGTGTATGTTGGTGCACATGTGTAATAGAACAAAGATATGAAGAATGAACAATCCTCAAGTACGATACAGAAAACTACCTTCTCTGCTGCTTCTGCAGAAGAAAACTCAACAAAACCAAAGCCTCTGAATGATTCATCCGGATTCATGCCAAAGCGAATACCAACAATTTTTCCAGCAGCTTTGAAGAAATGTTCGCTGAAACATTATAGAATTATCAGGAAAAAGATGGACTCCAGAAACAACAAACAATTTTTACAGTAGAATAAACTTACACATCTTCCTGCTCAACAGAGAAGGATAGATTCCCAACATACAAAGTTTTGGGACCAGTTGTCCGCTCACTGGGAACAGCACTGGTCTTGGGCTGCAGAATGTAAGAAAAAAATGTTATGTGGCATGAGGATGTTCATTGTACAACATAATTGGGTTATAGTAGTTAACTTCCCAAAGTATCCCCATACATTATGAGGTGGCATGAGGATGTTCAATGTACAACATCATTGGGTAATAGCAGTTAACTTCCCAAAGTATCCCCATACATTTAGTTACCTCTGATCTAAATGATTAACACATCCCTTGCCCTCTACATTTGGGTACAATAGCAAAACAAAGTCAGGTAAAGTATGAAACATGCAACAGAACCATGCCATTAGACAAAGAACAAGCAGTAACAAATTGCAGGTATCCTGAGCTATAAACAAAGAGAACGGTAAGCATGAGAAACACAGCTAAGTCTGCAACATGCACTTACATCATTGATGAGTTTATTATCAGATTTTGAATCCTCAATGCACTGATCTTTCTTACTTGTTACAGGTGCTGAGATATTTTTAGGGGTAACATCATCTTCATAAAAGCTTACATCATCAAAACTTGAGTCATCTTTATTTTTGGAATTGGTAGTATTGACAGGGCTCATTTTAGTGGGAGCTGCAGGCTTTTTCTCAGCAACAGAAGCATTCACATGAGAGGTGATTGTCCAATCATCAGATTCAGATTCATCTTTCTTCAGTGTAGAAACTTCTGATTTCCTTGTACTTGGTGCTGTATGAGCTTCCTTAGCTGGAGCAATATCGTCATCCACATTGGTTTTGTCTTCAGAGGAAGATACATCTGTCTTCTTCGCAAGGGTTATGGGGCCCTCTATAGTCAATGATGCAGGAGCTTTTTTAATTGCTATAATATCCTCAACTGTATTGGTTTCCTCTCTAGAGAATGAGCCAGAAGTGTCACTTAATTCATCTCTCTTCTCGGGAGCAGCTACATGTCCACTCTTTGCTGTGCCTGCAGGTTTCTTCTTAGCTGCACTTGCATCTTCTAAGCCACTGCTTTCATCTGCTGAGACTGAGCCAACGTGTCCCTCCATGGTACATACCATAACCTGGCAAGAGTTCACATGATACTTATTTTCCAGTAGTTGAGACCAAAATGCATAGCTGAAAAAGCCACTAAACAATTCAGAAGTGTCAAATTTTAATAAAAATGTCAAAGGTATGAGATGCTTATTACAGCACATGAATATATAACCCATAATGATTTGCAAAAGAATCATTATGTATAGTTTCATCTTGATGGTGCATCTAACCATTGGGCTCAAAGATGCATATACCAAAGCACATTCAGAAACCGGTCAAAAGAACATACTTTAAACAATTAACTTAGAAAAAATGATTATTTAATTAAGCTTTAAACCTTGTTCTGTTGCTCGGACTCTGAAGAAGAAGAAGTATCCAATTTGGAGTTCTCTACTTTCTCTTTAACTACCCCCTCATTCTTGAACTCACTATTTTCTTCCTCCACCTTCTGCTTCTTAGCACTCACCACTTCCTTCTCAACAACATCCTCTGCTTCCCTCTTGCCTACTGACATGAAAAATAAGTAGATAACAAAGCATCACATAAATAATTAAAGAAATAAATAGACACTAATTTCTCTAGAATCCTAACAAAAATACCAAACAGGAAGAATCCCTGAATGCAAAATGAAAGAAATACAACCAGAAGAGATAAAAAAAAAGGGTAAAGAGGAAACCTTTTTCCAACGGCTCCTTGGGAGCAGTAATGACGGAAGCAGCATCAACCTACATTTAGAAATAACAACAAAAAATACACTGAAGTCGTCAAACATATAAAAATGAAAGGAGTCCCCGAACTGAAAAAATAAAAGTCCGCCTTCACCTTGGAGGCAGATTTTCTGGTCGATTTGTCCATCAGAAGATTTAAAGAACAAAATGGGATGAAACAGCAAGGAACAGCCAAATGCTACACTGAATCCCCCTGAACAGACTGCAAAAACCCTAAATATGGAGCAGGTATCTGGCAGAGTGCTGGCGCGTTTCACTACATTGGGTAAATGGCGCGTTACCGCCAAAGTTATACATTCTGGCACATAACTCTATAATAAGAAACGGTGATTCTCTCTCACTCTCTCTCCCATTTCCTTTCTCTTTCTTTTAGTCCACACACTCCAAAGGAGCCTCCACCCCTGCAAATAAAGATCTGAAACATGAATATCATAATTATGCAAGAGGGAGAACGCCCATACCACATTCACTCACAAGTTGGATTTAAAAATTAATTCAACTGTCCCGATTCAATTTCATCTTTTATGCACAAAAATGTGAAAGCCCCAGTATTCGCACCCCAAATGTATCCCTTATTTTTTAAAAATAAAATTAAACCTTATTAAGATAGCTCACGTACCCTTTTACATATATATATATATTACCTTCCCTCATTAGTTGTTCTCACAATTTCTTCTCCCCCAATAACTTTATATGTAGTTGTTTCAAAAAATTTAGTAATGAATCAACATAAATAAACTGAGAAAAATAATATAAGATGTTATATATATGGGTTCAAGACAAGGCGAGTGATTCAAACCCATCATCTGCCATTATAATTGTAATAATTTACACTGTGCATAGATGAAATCATGTATCGTATTTTGATTGACAAAATAAAAAGAAAAATTTTGGTTTATAAATATTTTATAATACATGAATTTCATAATATTATACAAATACATTAATTTGGTAGAAGTTGTACCTTGTATTTCATTGGTAAATGCTCCATGACACATTTACGTTTCATGTCAATTGTTCTCAACTTTGTTCGGATAGTGACGTAACAAATACTTTTGCACATGCCATAACCTCCTCTTATTTGAAAAATATATTTCATCCACAATAGTTGCATATTGCTTTATTATGTTTCAAATCTTTCTTGAAGTGAAAGACAAAAATGTCTAATCTAAGTGTTTCATCTCGTTCACTTTGAGTTTGAGTTTGTCTCATCCTTGAACTCTTTTGAGTATGAAAACATTTTCCATCAATTGATTCAGTTTGATCAAAACTACATTCATAGTGAGATTTTGAGAGATTGAAAAAACAAAATAATAATAATAATAATAATAATAATAATAATAGTTATGAGAGATATTAAATATATTTTTACAAAATAAAAGCAACCCTAGTTGAGCTTCAAAATTTTCTTGCCTACTCGATTAAAATTTCAATATCTTCATCATTATTTCAGCACTTGTATTTGTTGACATAAATGATTTTCTTTTTCGGTTACAAGATGAAGATAATCTACATTCGCGCCCTCTTCTTTGCTTGAGCTCGACAATTTGAAAGAGAGATTGAAATGATAATGTAAACTCAGAAATGAAAGATAATGAACTTGAGAGATAATGATGATAATTGAAATTGAGAGATAATTGAGAGAGCTAGAGATAGAGAGAAATTAGATTTTGTTCAAAAAATTGGGGAGGTGGGGCATTTTATTGAAAAATTGTCCTAGACATTGGAACCGCTAATTCTTGGTTTCAATTTTGGTTCGAACCATCAATTTCAACAACTAGTTGATCTCAGTTGTTGATGTTCAACGGCTAGTTGACCTGATAACCATATTTTTAAAAAAATTTAGTATGAAAACTGAAACTAGGTTAATATTTATCTTGGAACAAAAAACAAGACCGATCGGTTCTCAATTTCTATTTTAATTCGAAATCAAAACTAGGTCAACGGTTAAACATAACCAAAATCATACCCACATATAGTTCTAGTGCTATCGCGAATGAAAATTTCTCGAATATAAGATTTTGAGAATTCATATACGAAGAATTTTGCCAGAGAACTCAATTTATTTTAAAGCTCTCAAATAATTCTCATGCTCATTTTGTTTTTTAGTATTTATATTTATATTTTGCATGTTGTAAAATGGGTGGAGTAAAGGGGGAATCAAGTATGATAGTTCATTTTCTCAAGTTTCTGTTAGGCTTGAACCTGAATTGAAATCAAATTTTTGGGACATTTCTAAGAAGATTGAGCCTCTAATTGAGAAGATTTAAAATTTGTGTCTAATATTATGAGTTAAATATTTTTTTTTTTTTTAAATTGAGTCGATCTACTTAAGTTTTCCCTATTTAATTATATCAATTATAAAATAATAATTAAAGTTATAAGTGTTTAAAATTTAATGTGAAAAATAAAAGAAAAATAAAAAAATATGATTGGTCAAAAAAAATTCTGCTAGAATTCTATTCATACAGGGAGCTGAACGCACAAAGAAGAGAACAGGAGAGCGTGCATGGCATGAGGCTTTTTTTTTTTTTAAATTTTCGCCAGAATTATAAAAAAATAATTTAGGACAAAAAAATAATATTTCTTAAATTTGTCCAATTATTCAGCTTTTATATACTTGGTTGAGCCGGTAAAAGAGTGGATTTGTGAAGATATGTAAAGGCATTCTCCAACGATAGATGGCTCGAATCTGAATCTGAATCTGAATCTTCCAAGTGCTGCAGTAGCGAGGTCGAAAGTATTACCTTTTCCTTGTTCTTTTTTCTGTAACTAGCCTGCCAACAAAATTAAAGGGATCTTTTGTCCCAACACAAAAATGCCGAATTGCACATCCCTGCCCCAAACCACTATCCGCACAAATTTCTTTTTTCGGAGAGAGAGAGAGAGAGAGAGAGAGAGAGAGAGAGAGAGAGAAACCTAAATAAGCAAACAAAAATTAATAAAATAAGAAAATCCTTAGAAAAATAAGCTCCATCTCAAAAAGATACGTTGCCTGAAATCATCACGTACAAGTTTTTTCCTACTTATAACTAGTGTGAGACATGTGCGATGCAAAAAATATATTTTTTTCTTATATTTTGTAATATAATCATATATTCAAGTTATATAGTATATTATAGAAGGTGTATATTTGTAATTCAGTGATTATTTTTTTGTATAAAGAGTAGAAATTTGTTGTAATTTTATATTTCGTCTTTTTTTATATTAGAATTAGCCTCATTCACAAATTGATAAGCATGATATCCACGATTTATAGAAGGTTGAATCAAATTAAATTAAATAAAATAGACATATCAGCAGATTAAAGAAAATGAAGATTTGTACCAATCTCATAAAATTTGCCAATTACATAGTCAAACTAAGGACAAAAATATTTTGCAAATTGCTAATTAAATATAATAATATTACAAAAATTTGAAATTTGATAGAAACAAATACTATGAAAGCTAATGAAAAATTGCCCAGTGCTTATACGTCGAAATAATTAGCAGATCTCAACAGAAAATCACAAGAATAATCAAACGAAACATGAAAGAGATGGACGAACTTTTTGTTTAAAAATAAGAAAGAAAAATAGCTAAGAAAATTAAATATGTTTATGATAAATTGAAAGCTACAGGTGAATAATTTTTTTAAAAATAAAATAAACCTAAAAATAATATTTTGAAGAGTGTAGACTTTTGTGATAATTGAAATATGATACATATTATCGTACATGTCTTACCATTTATTTTCTTAAAACAGAAAACGCAAAACACTTCAAGAGGAGAACAAAAAAAGAGAGACCTTAAAATATTTAATAATCTTGATAAAATATATAGAAAGAAGAGAGAGAGACAAAAATGAGAAATAATTTTGAATTATGGTAAAATTGTTGAAAATTTAATTTCATATTTGACAAAATTAGATTTTATCCACGTGATTGGGTATTTTAAATAATTGATAGTTTAATTATAAGAAAATTGTTAATGATTTTCCATAATATAATGAAACTACAATGATTTCACGTTCCTAACAAATTTATTTCTTATTTTGAATATATTATGAGTTAACAAAAATTCTTTAAAATTCGAATTTATTTATGTTGAACAACAGAAACTAAGCAAATTCCAAAAATTATTGATATTAATCTCTTGAATTAAATTGTAATAATGTATCTTAAAAGTGTTGCATAATTATATATAGTTTTACATTTATATGGTTGAAATGTAGGCCGAAAAAACAAAATTTAAAAAATTAATTTAACTTATATATATATATATATATATATATATAGATTTTTTTGATAAAATAAATCAAAAAAATTGAGTCATATATTTGTTAGATTTTATATATTTTTTTAATTTCATAATTCAGTGATTTAATTAATATTCGATAAAATATATAGATTTCGAATCATGTATTAAATATTACAGTATATTCATTTTGATATCATCTAATTTTGAAACACCTAAATTTGTGGAATAACTTAAAATTTGAAATTGAATCAAAATTTCTAAAATAAAAACATCTAATTTTAATTTAATAATAATATAATTATTCTAAATAAGTAATGAAGTTTAAACAGAAAAACGGAATTAAAAAGTCATTTTGTTTTAATATATATATATATAGATTTGTGTTGTGTATCTTACATTTTCAATTTTGTTTTAAATACTTCCAGTTTTTTAATTTTTTTTCTTTATAGTTATATTTTTATTTATTTATTTTTTTACAGAAATTTAGCATTTACAAAAGAAAGCACAGGATTGAGGAAGCTCACCATACCTTTTTTCCATTTTCAGTTTTTATTTATTTATTTATTTTAAATTTTGAATGTATAAATAAGATTTCGTCGTTCAAAATTGCATACTTCTGGGCATATCAAAACCTCCAATAATGGAAACAAAATATAAGACAAACTACTATTCAGACAACAGAGGATTAATTTTTTTTATTTTTTGGTGGAGAAGCGGAGGAGCAATAACTAACAGGAACTGAAAGGCCAAAAAAGAATTTATTATGTATAAAATACATGTATAATAAATTAATTTATATCTCTGTCTCACGCAAAGATGAAGGAACAGGCCTGAGAATCTAATATACAACTTATCCAGGTCCCAGGATGCATCTACATGCTCTACCAATTCAACTGAAGAATAAACTGGAAGCTTAAGCCATCAGCTACAACTCTCACAAACTTGAGAGCAAATATAGTTCCCCCAAAACTAAAATAAAAAACTAATCCAATCTTAGTAAATGTGTATTTCTTTGTTTACCAAGAATACTTCTCCGCTATTTCTCACTGAATTAATGCTTCTGTATTTTTCCGAAAAAGAAACAACTTATACGGTAAAGGAATGAGCTAATCAAGTGCAGCTTTGTTTTTTCGATTAGAAGGCTTACCTAAGCCATCAAAGATGGGTATAGTAATAGCTGCAGCAGAAAGAGCCTGAAAATCTGGCTTCAAATTCCACTTGGATGTTGACCATAGAGATGACAGGGCACCATTGTCTGAATCCTGCAAGCTCGACGCACTTGATGATTTCCGGACCACATCAACGCTGTCCGTTAGAAAGGAATCTCCAAATCCTGTAGGAACTGGGTTAAACCCACCTCCTGCTTCACCATCGGCTCCTCCTGAGATAGTTCGGCTAGCAGATTTGGGCCTGAGGGCCAAGCCTTTGCCTGTGATTGCTGAAAATGAAAGGATACTGGTGTTCTCCTCCTTTAGAAGCTTTTCTGGGGTGCGGGAAGCGAAATCAGCCTCGGATTTTTGACGTCGTCTCACTAACGTCTCAATCGATTTAGCAGAGTTGTTGTTTTTGGCTTCTTGCGACGAATCCAGATCGATGAGATCGCCATTCTCAGATGCTAAACAATTAGCTGCACTTCTTGATTTTCTATGATGACTCAGTGGTGGGTTAGAAATAGGTGAAGGTTTTACGAAAGGCCCATCCTCTAGATAATGAGCCCGACTTTTCTGGTAAACCGCCATTTCAACACCTTTTTGGTCTGCTGGTCTGAGACCATAATAACCTTGCAAGCTGCTCATTGCTGGAGACACTTTCTTTTCTGAAGAAGACTTCAATTTCAGTGATGAAAATGAGTCAAATATATCAGATTGCCTACGACTTGAAGCTGTCGGAAGAGATCTGCTGGGCCTGCAATGCACATCAAAAAAGGCATTTTCATCACCACTTGAGTTGTTGATATTCTAAGCTTTTTAATAGGGTAGAGAAATCCAACGATCCTGGCTGCATTTCAACCAGAAGGCAGTATAAAGGCATTATTATATGAGTAAACCAATTGCAGCTCCAGAGAATAATGACGAGTAACCAAAAGCAACAGATTCCGTCTTACAGACAAGTTCTACTTGTCATAGTGCCTAAGGTAAGAAAACCTCTATTATGCAAACTATTTACTGTGCATGAACCAGCATTTACCAGTTCTATAAATATGACTACAACTCTGCACTCAATTACAATACCTAACTTCTCCACTTGAATTAGTCAAGCTTGAATGGGGAAGCGCAGTGCAATCTAGCATAAATGTACCCAACAATGCGTATATTAGTAAGGAAAACATGTACGTAAGAAATAATACAAAGCTCACCTAAGCTTAACAACATGCAAAGAATTGAGGGCGGACTAGTTCTTCCATGGACCCCCACGGGTATACTTAAAAGCACATGGTACATAGATTATCAGAAACATATGGTCACATAAGTCCATTTTCTGATAAATTTCTTTTTAACAATATTTTATTAAAACTTCAGAAATGGAAATAGGGATGAAGAGATAGAATAACTACAGGAGTGAAAGCAAAAGTACCGTGGAGGAGTTTCATGACCATTGGACAAGATGGGTGAGGGGGGATGCTTCCCAGGGAGTGGTATTTGGATTGTCTTAAGAGCAAACATTTGGAGATCCGTCACCAATCCATTTAGCCTCTTTATATCTGCCACCTAACACACCCCAAACTATATTACAAAAACTCATATTACAAGAGCACGAGTAATCTCGCAATTCAAAGAAAATATTTAAATGTAGAATCTACAATAAATAAATAATATATATACAGAGACTAGAACAGTTGGAAGTTACGGTTCACCAAACTAACATCATAAATCATACTCCAATCTGTGTACCCACCCAAGTTCTAAACTATTTTATTATTGCGAAGTACCAAATTCTCAGAAAAAAATCACGTGTAAACTACGGGAAAATCTATGTAAATTTCCACCGAAATAACTGCATAAAACTCAAGGAATAGCACATTATAACACAAATAAATAGGGCAAATGAGAAGTAGAATCGAACCAAAGGAACCTAAAAAAAGAAGAAAGAAACATGACACGTTTCGATGAAGTTGTGCAGACTTATTGAGTTTAAAAAAAATTGTCCATCTATACCTCGACACCGTATTTGATGGCGACGCCGGCGAGCGTGTCGTATTTCGACACGGTATGTATTATGTAATTTAGCCCACCGTTAACGCCGACGCCAACGGTTGCGGACGGGGTAGATGATATCGGTACTGATCTCGTCGGTGACGATGATCGAACCTTAATCGTGTGTAGATATTCCAATCCTCCGTTATCATTCGTTCGCAAAAACCCCTCTCTCTCCATTGGCCAAAAGCAAAAATCACAACTACCAAAAAGGATTGAATCGGTGCATTCTTAGATTAATTAACGCCAAACGCACAATAGCATCGCGGATGACAAAATTTTGAAGTAAATTTAGCTGAAGAAGATTTAAGTGAAGGAGGAGGGCTTTTGCAGATCTGGGAATGAGTACTTCTGCCTATGTGGGGCGCTCTCTCTCTCTCTCTCTCTCTCTCTCTCTCTCTCTCTCTCCCCCCTGCACCAATATACATATATATATATATATTAAAACTTTTGTTCTTTGTTTTTTTTTTTTTTTTTTTTTTGGGAAGGAAGCATATATTGAAAAATAAGATTACTTAACAAACAAATAATATTTTACAAAGATACTTTCTATTATTATCAGTTGCCAACAAAATTTCGGTCAAAATATTTACAATATAATTTTTGGAAATTTGGATAAAAAGAAAAATGAAAAAACAACTGGTGTTTGATTCTAAAAGAAGTGGAAATTATTGCATACAATTCTAATTATCAATTAAAAAAAAAAGAAGTGAATAAAATAATTATTATTAATTAAAGAAAGAAAAAGGAAATACTAAAACTATATATACACATATTTTTTTAAAGAAGTGAATAAATAATAATGCAGGGGACGAAAGTCAACAGTGTGAACTGTCGCTGTTCCAGTGGCGTTGGAGTTAAAAAGTAAAAGGGGAGGTGCGGGTGGGGGTGAGTGGTTTCTTACGACCCACCGACAACTTTCCGCGTAAACATTATTTATTAAATTACAATCATTTCTTTTGCTTTTTAATGGAAAAGATTCTCTATTTTATAATTTTGGTAATAATATATATATATATATATTACATATAACAATAACAAGGTCCCACACTTTTAATAGAACTTCTTATTCCGAAACATTAAATTCGCAACATAATTACACTCATTTTTAATGCTTTTTTTTAAAATAAAAATAATAATATCACATTCAAAAATATTCTCCCAAAAAAATTGAGTAAGAAACCTTAATAAATAAACACCACACACCCTATAGTCTTCTCCCAATTTTATTTTCATTTTTCATTTATTCAACACTTAGATGCTAAAACAATGTGCTTGTATATAGGTCATTTTCAAGAAAGACCACCACTTGCTTCTATAATTACATAATTTTCATATCCAATATGTTATTTCGACCAAGAAAAAGGAAAAACCTAAAAAAAAAAATCAGATTTTAGGAAAATCCATAAATACATTAAATTTTATCAGATTATTAGACTTATGTAACACAGAAACTACTGAGACCCATAAAAATAACTAATTGTTAAATTGTAACTAAAAATATCTACGTCATTCATCCAAGAGATTTTATTTGCTAACAAAAATTAAATAACAAAACCAAAAAATTGGGAAAAATGCTAAAAATGATGTGTGTGTGTGCGGGGGCGTGTATACCACAATGATAATTGCATTAATAGGCTTATTCAGTATACAGATGCTTAACTTTATAGCAGTCGGTAGCCACATATAGACATTGAAATACAGAGTCCACAATCAAGTCTTTGAATCAAAGCAATTGACTCCACAAATACATTAGAGATCGAATGGGGCAGAGCAATCACTAGGTCATAACTCAAAAGATGTGTTTGGGGTGTTGTACTTCTTGCAGAAGGGGGCAAGTTCAAGGGCCTAGTTTGAGCAGTTTATGAACTTAAAAGGCATCCTCCCCAGTTAACTGACTATTTATGAGAGAGAAAGGACATGCAATATGCTTCTCGGTAGTATCCTAAACAAGTCAGTGCAATGTCATAACCCTTCCTTTTCTCCCCAAAACCCTCCTCCAAAGAACACAAATATAGCAGTTGATGATCGAAGAAGACAGACTAAATGACAAATATTGTAAGGCACTATGGATGTAGTATTACAAAGAAACAATGAGTGGCAGAGAGCATTTCCAGCCAAACTAATGAGCCTATGGATCACCACAAAAAGTCTAGGAAATCTCAGTTCAATCATGGCCTCCAAGAGGATTCACATTCAGAAAGGAGTGAAAAGAAGGGAAAATTAGGGCGGATTAATATCAACTTAACATAATTAGCACATGCCAAATTCTCATTATAAATATGCCTTCAAAGTTGCAAAGCTGTATCTTTGACAAAATTGGTGGAACTATTTACTTGGTTCGCATCAATGTAGCACCCCCCCCCCCCCCAAAAAAAAAAAAAAAAAGAAAAAAAAAAGTCACATGCACTCAATAGACATAGGGAGGTATAAAGGGTTTGAATGCATACTGTAGGGACGAGACGGTATTAGCAGACTTGAAAATGTAGCCTCCACTAATATTGGTTTATGAGATATAAATTACAAGCGTTAGTAAAAATAAGAAAAAATGGCTTACACTTAGTATGTGGGCGGGATGCATTTGTCACGAAAAATTCTAATATAAACAATCCCCCAAGGGTCTCCACTTCTTCTCGTAACTCCACTTCATTTTGATCTGTACTTGATCTCAGTGGAACCATTATTAGGGGCAATCCTCCTTGCACTGTAGCCTGTAACCTGAAATCAAATGAAAATTTAGAAAAGATGCGAAAAAGAAGTTCGATTTGGGTTGAATGCAGCTGGTAAGTGACAAGCTTTATGCAAGAATCTAGCCAGCAAATTTAGCATACCCATGCTCTCATTATTATTTAAATATGTCTTTTTGTATAGTTTATTTCCAAGATTATTAAGATCTTCCCCCTCCCATTTAGATTTTTAGATGAAATTCTCTACTTCTACGTGACGAATTGGGACATCTAAATGTCTCCTATGCATACGTTTAAACCATCTTATGTTCAATAAGATTATGTTAGCATTAGAATGAGTGATAATATTTGCATAGATGTTTTAATGACCTTGAAAAGGCATATGAGACTTGATTGGTATATAATATGTCGGCTATTAGAAAGGAGGGCTAATAATAGTTTATATAGAAGTTATAAATAATATGTATAAAGACGCAACATGTCTTAAGGACGCCAACAATAGGAATATCAAGTGGTTTCTGAATACTATAAGCCTACATCAGGGACAAGCTTTAAACCCATACCTCTTTGCCTATGCCTTAACAACTGATGAGATTAGAGAACTCTACAAAAAACTATTCCTGAATGTATGCTATTTAGAGATGAAATTGTTTAACTGATGAGACAACAACAGTAAATGCCAAGTAAAAAGCTTGGGGAGAGGCATTAGAATTGAAGGGTTTTACTTGAAGCAAATATGAAACTGAGTATATGGAACAATGTTTTAATAAGCATAGTACTAGTTATAGGATAACTGTGAAGATAGGGTGGACATGGATTAAAAGCATCTACAGTTTTAGATACTTAGGATATATCATCAAACATTCATTTTTTTAATTTTTTTTTTAATTATTAACAATTAAAATTTCCATTACATTGAACTGTTTTTCCACAAAAGGTGTTGTAGAATGGAAATTTGCAACAGTGGCTAGCATAACTCAAGGAAGAAAGAGCAATAGCAGAATAGCCCACCATAGATTAAGTCTCATTGTAAGTTATGCTGGCCTCCTATTGATAGAAGACATGTCTGGTCTGCAAGGCATGATAGGAACTGCATTAGCTGTGACAAATACAGCAGAAAATAAATCAATACAAATTGCAGTCCTGGTGTTAATGAAATCCATGGATGCCAAACAGCTCATCTGGACCAGGAAGGAAGATCACCTGACATAGGAGCAACTGATAGATTTTTTGTTGCAGAGGGCTGGAAATTAACAGCGCTAGCGGGAGTCTTTTCTGGAGGTGGTCCAAAATAATCTCCTAAACATCAAAATGCTCATAAGAATGGATTGTAGAGAAATATAATTATACATTTTGTAGTGTCATAACCAAATGAAAGTCACTAGTCATCTAGGAATTTACATTTTAGAAAAAATGATTATGATAAAATGAAGAAGATGAAGAAGAAAAAAGCTCCATCAGATTTCTATAAAAGACCATGTTAATGACCTATAGATATCTTTAGAGACAAAAAAATTACTACATAAATCCCATGGTCTAAAATCCCCAGACATTATTCACATGCTTTATTCTAGATATTGCTGGTTAATACAAGTCAATTAATCACAACACTTTGAAACTTTTTGATGATGATGAATAAATTAGGTAAAAGGTTGGTGCTAACAATGATTCATCAGTCATGATTATCGACTTGTATTGAGTACAGTAACAAAATTGTAGGCCACGCCTTCATGTGAATAAAATTGATCAGAACATGATTTACCTCCAGTCATCCAACCCCCGCGTGGTCGATCAGCGTCAATATCATTTAATGGCATCCGCCATTGTTCATCAGTAGCATATCTCCTTGAACCGTCAGAATGATTTGGTAATGAGTAAGGTCGATACTGATGATGGTGGACTGAATTTGGGTAAGAGAAATGACTAGGCTCAAGATGCAAAGGTCTTTGTGCTAAAGGCGTACCACCAGGCAGAAACTGCTGACATTGTTGTGAAGCTAGGGGATTCATAGATGTATTTCCCTGTCCATATTCAACAAGCCTTACTGAATTATAGCTAGCATGTTCTCTTGCATTGATCACCCCAGCTGGAGAAAAGAATGATGACTGCTGCGAAAACACTTCACCGCCAATAGGTGGACCAATATGGGGCCCTTGAGAATCGGATATCTGTGCAGGTTGATTTACCTGGAATCACAAGAGGTTACGGTCTTCAATTTCCTATAGAGTAACATTGTTTTATCAACATAAATTGATAAGCATGCATGATGGGAAGCCAGAAGACTTACAGTGGGTGTGCCACCAATTTCATGAGGTAAAGGAGGTGGGTGATAAGCTAATAGCTGAGATGTCGACATTGTTGATGGAAGTGGAGGCATGTGTTGGGACATCAATGCAGGTTGAGGAGGTAATGACTGAGGAAATAGTTGAGGATCACCAGGTGGTGGAGGAAATAGATGATGCTCCGAGGAAGAAGGTGGTGGTGGTGGTGGTGGTGGTGGTGGTGGTGGTGATAAGGGTGGAGGTGGAGGTGGTGGGGATAATGGAGGTGGTGACATTGGTAGAGGTGGAGTTACAGGAGGAGAACCAGGTGGCAATGGTGGGGAACCCTCAGGAGAAGGCAGCAACTCAGACATGTATGAAGCTGATTCAAAGATCACATTTGAATCTTCATCCTTTTGGTGCCCAGAAACATCTTCCATTTCAAGCTCACCATCTACATCCTCTAATATGCAGTGACGCCGGTCACTTGGAGTAACAGTGTTCCTTTCAGGATCCTTGCTCGCAGGGGTATGTTCGCATGGTGATGAATCCATAACTACCTTGCGTAACCTAGTTGGAAAATTATCTTCATCTTCCTCCTCTTCTTCAAACAAATGAGATGACAGAAACCCAGGTAACTGAAACGTAGCATTGCTGAAGCCAATATAACAGAATAACATGTGAGCATTATATCAAAACATATCCAAGAATTAAGAAGAGAATCCAGACATGATTCACAACCACATAAAGACAAGCTAGCTATATGTGCATGTGAGCATTATATCAAAACATATCCAAGAATTAAGAAGAGAATCCAGACATGATTCACAACCACATAAAGACAAGCTAGCTATATGTGCATGCCTTTATACCCCTCCCACAAACAAGGTTAAACTATAACACTTGGCGAACACTACATGCACACGCCTTCATACCCCTCCCACAAACGAGGCCCCACTCTGACCAAATGCAATACGCTTAACTCCTCAACAGCTATAAATATATCGATTTACACTTCAACTCTCCCTCCCCCCCCCCCCTCCCCACCTCCTTTTATTTTTTTTATTTGTTATATCCCTCAATCCTGCTCTCATACTCCCAAGACATGTACGCCATCTTAGGAGCTGCAATTCTATATCCTGGTGGTATTGCATTGACATTTAAAAAAAAAAAGAGGAAACAATCATTAAAAGTGAAATATTTACAATGCAAATCATAAACTATTTTATTTTCAAGTACAACAAGCACTCATCAGAGACCAATTTTTAAAAAACATATGCAACACAAAATCGATATATTTACTTAATCACATGCTTAGAACCAACAAAGAGAGTGAATTTATTAACCAGGCCAACATATTGAATTATAAAAAAATAAAAATTATTGGTGAATGTGAATCGTGATCATAAATAACACAACAGAATACCTTTTTTTGATAAGAAAGAAAACATTTAATCATTAAAAGTGAAGTATTTACAATCCATGGACAAGTCATCTACTAATTTATTTGCAAGTACAACAAGCACTCATCAGAGACCATATTTAATGCACATATGTAATACAAAATCGGTATATTTAATTTTTTTACATGCTTAGAACCAACAAAAAGAGGGAAATTTCCAGGATACTGAATTATAAAAAAATGAAATTTATTAGTGAATCTTGACAATAAATAGCACAACAGAACACCAGAAAGGTAAATAAACAGGGCTATTTTGAAAACATCTTAACTTAGATTGCTCATTGGCACACCATAGCAGGGCTTATTAATCTTCAATTTTGTTCCTATCTGAACAAGAAACTCACTGAATGAAAACTGAAATTTTCTCAAATTCAGGAAGCAAGGTTCAATGATTTCCGGTTAAAACAGGTCAAGAGCATAATTTTGCTCTTTTTGACTCAGTATTTTGAGTGCAAGTTCCGAGGAAAAACATTGGTGGGAGCAGACAATCCCCTAAGGGCCAATATATGGTTTAACATCAATTCAGAATTATTTATCTCGGAATGTGAAGTTATCATCAATGAAAACTGTAATGAACATTTCTACTTATCAACATATTTCCAATAACCAAAATATGAAATTATACTTCACAGCTCATCAGGCAAGACAAAAGAAGAAATTAAGAGATATGAAACACCGCTACATTAAAATAAAGCTGAAGCTTGAAACATAATTGGAATACGGAGATATAAGAGAAAGAGGTGGTCAAGGACACAAAGTAAGCTCCATACCTCCCATACTCGTCCACAAGAAAACCTTCCATTTCTCTGATAGGATCATCAATTGCCCGCTCAGCTCGGGGAGGACGTCTTTGGGAAAACCCAGCAGATGAACCATCATTTATTGCTCCTATATCATCCATGTATGGGCGAAGAACAGATTCGGGCAATATTTTCCTCTCAAGCCACAAACGCAAGACCTAAGAAAAGATTGAATTAGTCATTCCAAAATATCAACAAAGCCACTATCACATACATTCTATCACATACATTATATTCACCTTATGACATTGGCGGCGATTTTCCTGAGCACCTATTCCTGATGGAGCAACAGCTCCAATGAGACGGGGCAAAGCTGCTTGAACAGTAGGGATATAAGATGCCCCTGCAATTCCTGAAGAACAGATAACAAGAAATTAGAAGATCCTCCACATGGTGGAATGAGTGAAGAGATAAGGGGAAGACAGGATCATTTCTAGAAAACAAGAAAACAAGGAGCAACAGGATCATAAAGAATCAAGGTAGGACATATTTTCACAAACATCGTCTGTTGAAGTGATAAGGCCTGAGTCAGAGAGAGAGAGAGAAGAAGAAGAAGAAGAAGATTAGTTTTGCATGCTAATATAAATTTACAATTTGCATACCCTTCTGACTATGAGAGCATTGGGTTATAGAGTCGATTAGAAAAAAGATGTCCACTTTGCGGTGAAAACTAGGCTCACTTTCCAACTTCTGGATAAGAAGTTCCACAACCTGCAATAAACCAATGTTGAATATTGTCAGATTATCCAATGACGCAATGCATGTTGGTTATACAACCATAAGAAGAAGAGATGGTGAGACAACAGGATGATAATACACAGAATTAACTACAAACAACCTCGGTTCAACTTTAGCTGAGGCACATTAACCCATTGGTTGACAGGGCAAGCTACTGAGCCAATGAATTATTACCAATAACAAGCTTTAGTTTGTTCTACATTTTAAACAAATGTAACAGTTACTTGTGGTAAGAGTTTTGGTGCAAAATGGTTGTGGATGCTTTAATGAGCCAGCTTTGTTTTGAGAAATCTGACAGCATGAAAATCTCTCCACCGGGGGAAATAATACAAAATTTATTCCTTTCTATCTGCAACCATCATTTCAGATCTAAGCATTAATATATCTGCAACTCTGCCCTTAATCAGTGTTTAGTTTATTCAAGCCAGTAGATCACATTACTAAAAGTCTTATACCTCCTATTATGGCTCCCGCTACATAGTTTAATCATGAAATTACATCAACATGTAACATTTTTCATGCTTCTGAGAGGTATACAGTTGTGCAGGACTAGATATTCATCATGCTTCATGCACTAAAACTATTAAACCTAATAGGATTCAATTTTAATATTTCTGAGCATGACATGTTGTGATCAGCATACATAGCACCTATTTTCCATGGTACCGAGTGGAAATCTCCTTTCTTTTTTTTTTTTTTTTTTTTTTTTTTTTTTTTTTTTCGGTGGTGGTGCGGGTGTGGGGATAAAAATGATTAAGCATGCAAATTCACAAACCTGAAATCATATTAAATTGGACAATGAAAAATTAGTGTCACTAAGTTCTGATCATCATCCCCTTTAGTAAGAGTCTGATACATTTCCTAACTCCTCACAATTCACTCTATAAAGAACCCACCGTCACAAAATGGAGGGAATAAATTTAGAACACATGTATTTCAAAGTGTGCTGTATTAGGAGGCAGATGCTTTGGAGAGGGAGATATATGTTTGGTTATCATCTTGGGGAACGAATTGAGCATGAGGAAATCTGCAGATCATAACTGAGCTTCCTGGAGCACTTTAATACATCTTCCTAAGTTCTAATCCTCCTTTAGCAAATCCTGAAAATTGCAAGACGCATGCAACACCTAATATTCCGAGGGCATCTGATATAAAGAAACTAGATTTACTTGGCATATTGGTTCCTCACAAAAAATTGTAATATTTTTTTATGCACAAAGATATAAAATCAAGTAAAGCAATAAAATATAATGCCAAAGGGGAATCGACCTATGTAACAAAAATAATGTATAAAACACAGTGAACATGTAATCAATTTTAACCAGGTAACTCATCAAGCAAGGAAAATGAGATCGGATAAGAACACCTAAAAACAATACTCACTACGCACCTCATTGGCAATACCATACTTTGCACAATCAATTGCAAGACGAGTTGCACGACCAATACTTTCTTTGGTCCTTGACAATGTCTCTATCATTCCTTCAAAAGCATCACGAACAACAGATGCCTCAGTATCCCCACTTAGACAACTCCTGGAGGCCTGATGACCTGAACTCACTCTCCTCTCCTCAATATCTTCATTCTCATGTTCAGTGACATATGAGAATTCACGAGTATCGTGGGAAGGAGGGGAAGCAGGATGGCCTTGTACGTTGAATTGAAGTGAGTTGTTTGACTCAACAGCTAATTTAGTAGGGATAAGGCTTGGGCTCTGTTGAAGCACGTCAGCATCGCGCACAGGGTGTCCATAAAAGTTTTGAAAGTTTGCTTGCCTCTTTCTCGCTTGAGCAGCAGCAATCAGATGTTTCATAGACATGCCAGTGTCGGAAATCATCAAATCAACTGGAAGACATGTTTTGGTGTCTTTGCCAACATCCACCCTGAGGAAGGCAGATTAAGAAATAGGAATATCGACAAAATTAACTAACAAGACTATAGATAGCTTTTAATTACCTTTCACCAAATGACGTAATCCCTTGATCTGGGTTTCCAACCAAAAGAACAGGATTGGTGATTTGGGAATCTGCCTTCGGAGTGGTTTTCTTCTTCTCATCAGAAGTAGTATGCTTACTTCTTTCACTTATTGATTGATTAAGAGAAGACGTTAACCTATCAAAAGCTGCAGTGGGGCCGCTGTTTGCTCCTGATAGAACTTTCATTGGGGAGATACTATCAGGTACTTTGCTGAAGTGCTTCTTTTGTGGTTCTACTAATGGTCTGGTAGCAGTAATAGAATGAGGAGACCTTTTGAGGGGAACTATAACTGGTTTAGCATCCCTTAAGGGTATTTTTTCAATTTCTAATTGAGGTGGACTGGGAGTTGCATGCACAGCTAATGATTCTGTAGTCCTCTTCTCAACACTTTGGGGGGCAGTTGATGATGAGGCTTTACTGGATACTCGAGAAGATTCAACATTTTCTTTTAACTTATCCTCAACTCTTCCTAAATTTCTCATGACCATTTGACCATCTGCATAACTTTCATCATGATTAACATTTTTCTTTTTGGAATCTGACACACAAGGAATAACAGGGACCTTATGGGTATATCCTACATGAATTGGAGTTTTAGGTAATTCATCATCATCGCCATCACACAGGCGGACAGCTCTCCGCTTTGTTGGCGGCTGCCTAATTGGAGATCGAACTTTGTTCGGTTGCACCAAGCCATTTTTATGTGATGCAGAATTTCCCAATCTATTTTCAGAAATCGAAGTAGAACTAGACATCACTTCTAGCGCACGGCGATGGCGCTTTATTGGAGGGAGGTCATCTTCATCGATAGAATGGTTGGACTTGTTGGTACTTGGCTGAGATTTAGAGGGCTGATTCTCAGCCTTCCCACCTAATGTTAACCTTTTTGATTCAATATTATCCAATTTGGCAGGAAACGATGTTTCATCCGTCCAAGAAGTTTGGTTTCCATGGTCCTGGTGGAACTTCATCTTTTTCCTGGATATGACTTTGTTGCGGTCCTCAAAAATAACTTCAGCATCCATTCGACCATCATCTACTGCCTCAGAATGTTTTTTCTCTTTCAGCAACTTCATTCCCTTCCTTTCACTGCCAGTATCTAGATCTGATCTTGAAATATCTGCAGATGAGACCTTCATGTTGCCACCTGAAGCATGTCTAATTTGCAACCCACCTCCTATATATTCACGAGATATAACTGAATCACTACTTTCACGCGTTGCACTGTCATGCTTCCTCTTAGGCCCCATCGCGAGCTTTGTTTGGTGACCATTTGTCAATGCACTCTTGCCACCATTGGGATGCTGACCCTCATCTTTGACATCACGAGAATCTTTATGCCTAACTAAGGCGTAGCTGGCCGGGCTAGATCCTAGTACAAACTCCTTCACCAGATTAGTAGAATTTGTAGATAGCTTATTCCTCTTTCCTGTAGGTAGATGTGGAGACAAACTATGACTCATGTCATCTGATGAGCAACAGTGTACATCTTGACATTCCAACTCACCACGTCTTTGAGAACAATGCTCAGGGTCCAGATCATTCAACCCTTCAAAGTCCAATTTGCAGTTCAGATCTTCACTATCCATTCCATTGTCACCACTGACCTCTAAGGATTCCTCTACAACAGAATGTGTAACAGATGCAAGATTTTGTGCATTGTTATTATCTCTTACACCACTTGAATTTTTATACTGTAGCACATCAAATTCTTCACAGATTTCCTTCACAGCTTCAGCAAAGTATTTGACTGTCTTGCCCTGGCATCGAGCAGATAATTTAGTTTTGGATTCCCTAGTGAATACCTGGATATCCGCAGGAGCGACAAAAGCTCTGTCAAGAGAAGGAGAAATAAGTCCCCTCCAAAAACAAAAAAGGAGAGAAGAAAAAATGAGACCATGCATAATACCAAAATCTTTCTTTTTATTCCAGATATTATAATTACCAACACAACAGAAGAATAAATAACCAGAAAATTCCTAGGGAAGAAGGACATGAAAAAAGAGTTACAAGAAAACATACAGAAGAATTCACAGTCCATCTCTTAACACCATCCAAATTATTAACCAACCTGACGCCTTCTAATGGATTAAGTAAGGAGCACAGCTCCAAAATTTCAGTTTCTTTAAGATTACGGAAGAGATGCATGTCCCATGAAATAGGAGAAGACGAAGATGTTTCGCAATGAAATAATGCAAAAGAGAATGTGCGTTTATAATGTCCAGTAGAGAGGACCATAATGCATGATCAGAGCCATCAGACTAACATTATGCTTTGTTCATAGAGGTCTGAAATAATAATTTCTCTGGCTATAATCCTCTTAGAATTTCTAGGAATTTTAAAACTTATGGAATTTATGAATACTCTTCACATGACAGAAAATTGCTTTAATTGGATATTCCTTGACTGAAGACAGCATTCTTTTGATTTTATCAACAATAATTCATATAACTATATGTCATACAGACATGCACTCCTCAAAAACATAAAAGAGAAAATAATTAATTCTAGCTGTCTTTTTTAACTATTGTATTCTTCCTATTGCTTGTCTATTTACCTCTAATAGTTCATCATCTCATAAAAGTAAGCTCACAAACAATGCAAATATCACCCAACTGACACTAGACACACCCAAATGAAATTTCAAGAACAGAAAAAGATAAGCTGATGCCATCCTACATCATACCACTTGCCACTTGCATCTGCCAACAAGTGTACCATATGCCACAAACAGGGACAGTCAATAAACAAATTTTCGACTTAGAAGGGAATATAAGCAGTTGATTTTCTGTAAATAAGGGCCATAACGAAACCCATCGAACAATTGCAACACAGGCTGCGTTCATTTTTAAAGAATTACAAAACTAAAAAAAGAATATTGATCTCATGACATTATGGTTTTAATGCATGCCTCATCAAGTTGAAGGAAAAGGATAATCCTCATAATCATTTTGGCAATCAAGTCATAGTAAATGCATGAGAAAAAGATACAAAGAAAATTCTTACATCTCTTCTGTACCAAAAAATTGGACAAAGTACTTTTTAGGGTCAGGAGCATGCTTCCAGTCTTCAGGTCTGCTAATCTGAAATTAAAAGCCATAAAATGTTACCCAATCAGTGAAGAGCTGAATATTTTTTTTTTTGTTAAAACAGCAAAGAGAAATTCAACACATTATTATAAGCCTATTGTAGATAATAAATGCACTTGTGACGAAACAATAAAAAACCAAAAAAACATGTCACAGTGAATGCTCACAAAAGTCTACTGGTTCATCCGAAGATGAAATAGATTACACGACTTAAGATAACAGCTTAAAAAGAAATCTTGAATATAAACAACACCATAAGTACATATAAGACATGGAGAAATGCATAGAGATGGTAGCCCAGGTGAATATAAATGCATAACGATAACACCTATGAATTACAATCCAAGAACCGCTCACATATTTTATTTCTAGACCCTAATTCCTACACATCCCCTGCTGCCTTTCTCAGCACCCCCTGCAAGGTCCCAATGGTACTTGTACAACTGGATCTTCTACAGAAAGTATCAAATCCTATGTGCTAGCAATACCACTCACCCACCATCCCCCTCCCCCACCCACACACACACATAGTTATCATATGCACAATCCACTTTGATGAAATTGCTTTCAAATCCACTTCAGCAACTCAAGGCAACCCCATATAAGTGATGGGTTCAAGTAAATGCTAACTAAATAAATTCCCTTCCCAACAACGAAAATTCAAAATCTGACAAAAGATAGTAATTCGTTTATACACAGAATTGACCAAAATTGGGCGATAAAATAATGGGGAAAAGTAGAGCAGGAAAAAGATATAACGTGAATCAGAATGTACCTTGGCAGGCCAAGCAGGAAATCCCTTGACCTTAGCGAGAACAAGATCGCCCAAACCCAATTCGCTCTTCGTTTTCACCCCTTTCGCCCCGCGCTTCCGCCCTGGGGCCATATCCAAAATTTCACCCTTCTTATCCGTGATTGAGCAAAAACCCGCCAACTAGATATACAGTTAACAATCCTTGATGAAATAAGGCAGCCAGAGAAAGGTGTCGGATCCCGGCTCTCGGCCGCGTGTCTTTCCGGTGGGTTGTTCCACCGATCACATACACTACATATAAGAGAATTTAATTGTATTCTTAATGAAAAAGAACAAGAAAAAGAACAAGAAAAAGAAGTAAATAGGCAAAGATGGTGGTGGTGTGGAGCAAGAATAGAAACTACGTTTTATGGTCTGATATTTATTTATAATAGTAATAATAATAATAATAATAATAATAATAATCATATAAATGTAATATAATATATATCACATAAGTATATATATATTTTAAACGTGGGTATTACACAAAATCAAAATTATATTTTCTTCATGTATATATATATGTGCGTGTGTGTGTATTGGCTAAAGCAAAATATATTTGTTGTAAAATATAAGACGTTACCATAAAGTAAAGCTGTATTTATGAATATGAGTTGATCACGTCATTCTGATGCCAAATTGGAGGGAGAGAAGGAGATTTTCTCCCACGAGGGGTAGATTTGTCAGTTCCTAAAGTTAGCATTTTGGAGGTTTTTTTATTTAATATATATATATATATATACATATTTTGTAAACGTTGACTTCTTTAAAAAGAAAAAGAAAATAGATTGCTTGTAAGGCTCTCATAAATACCTACTATACAAGATTGAACTTTGAAACAAATTAAAAGAAAAATGAAAAAGAGAAACTGATAAATTAGAAAATAAATAAAATATAAAATCATAACTATATTAACACCCAAAACTGGGAAAAAATTCCTGAAAACTGAGAAATCTAAATAAAATAAATCTTTAAAAAGCTGAAAACCTTTAGAAAAAAACGAAGTAATAAAAATACATCCAAATTTAAAGTACGAATACATGCATAACTGTCATCCATACCAAATAAATAGAGTTTTCCAAAAAATTATGCTAGTGGAAGAAGACCTTCTAGGGATAAGAGACAAGTAGGAGAGCTAAAGAGAAAGTAAAAAAAAAAAACTTTTCATGTATAATTCTACACAAATGTTATTAGTTCCTGTACGTACATATACCAAATAATACAATGCGAGCAAAAGTTCTCAAATCTATATGGAGATAGAACAACATATAAGTTATCATGCTTATATGTCCATCATTTGAGTTTTCAAAAATTAATCATAATACAACCTTACGAGAACTGAAAAAAGTAATTAAAAAAATATATTAAATTTGGACTTAATCTCACAAAAATATATTATGTGAGACGTCATAAAAATAAATAACATTACACGTATTGAGTGTAGAAAAAATATTAAGTAATTATTTTTATAAATATCAACATCTATTTTGATTGGTAATGAGATATTCGTTAATATATATTTTATAAAAGTCTATTTTTTGAAAGACAAAGATGTTACACTAATGAACAAGCGAAGACCATCCGTTATTAATGAAGATCGCACTTATTCGAGTAGTATAGATTTACATTCAATAAATTTGGAGAGTGATCATTGAAAAAGATGATGTTTGAAAATAAATACACGCAGATTTAGGATCCCTCTTTAAATAATATATTGGATGTTGTTTAGCCGGTATATAATTTTAATATATAATAAATCATAATTCATTATAATTTTATTTCTTGCTAAATGAATCCATAGATGTTTTCTTATTATAAATTATTTTTTAAATATTAATCATAAACTTTTAATATTTTTTTTTTGTTTTCATAGATCTAAATATCTTGATTTTACTGCAACTTCCATTTCTTGGATAAATGGAATCTATAAAATTTAAAATCTTAAGAGGTCTTTTTTTTTTTTTTTTCTAATTTAATGTTAGCTGAAGAAGCCCATACTCATTAAATTTGTAGAAGATTGATTTTAAAAAATGTGATATTATATATGTTTTTTGGGAATTTTATTTTTTCAATTGACATAAAATGGCCTTCCTATTTTGAATTAATTGCATTGACCAGAAAGTTTGACTTTCAAAATATTTTTAGTACTTACTAATGTGAAATCTTTTGCCCGATAAAATTAAAAGGGGGCGGTCATTATTAAAATAAATTGGATAAATTATTAAAAATAATCAATTGGGTTTTTTTTTTTTTTTTTTTTAAATAACTCATACAAATTCATTAATAGTATAGTTTATCTATTTAGTTAAGCTTGACACACGTAATATATTATTTGAAGAAAATTATGAATAAACAAATTAATTATACATAAAATAATTGCAAATCAAATGCAACTGTGCATTACTTATAATTATTAAATTTAAGAATATCTATATTAGTAAAATGATATACACTGTACATTGTTTTATATTTTTTAATTAATTTATTTTAAAAACGGAACACTAATTATTAAGCTTTAGAATAAATAGCCATTAATTATTCAGGCTCTAAATTTTAGATATCAATTTTTGAATTTTCACTAATTGAGATTTTTTTACTTCAAATTCCAAATTCAGGGTCTTTGTGAATAAATTTTTTTATTTTAATATATTTAAAAAAGAAATACAATTAAAAATTTAAAAATGCAATTTAAAAAGGAGAAAATAACAATATTACAAAAAATTAAATCAGAAAAATAAAATTCATAAAAGTAAAATAAACATAGAAAATTACAAATAATTAAACTAAAAAATCAAATCCATAGAAAAAATATAATTAAAAAAAAATTACAGAAAATTTTAAAATCTTAGTTGATAAAAAAATCATAATCTCCCATCCTCAACAAAATGGATCATTTATAAGAGTGGGTCTCTTGTGAAACGGTTGTAAGTGTGATCGATTTAAGATATTACTTATGTAACTATAAAATATTACTTGTTTAACTATAAAATATCACTATTTTTTAAGGTAACTAATCAGTAGTAATACACTTTAAAAAATAATGATACTTTATAGTTGAACAAGTAATACCTGGTCACACATGCAACCGTTTCAAGAAGCTTTTGCGCATTTATAATATAGTCTACCTATATTATCCTTCGTGAATTCAATTTTGTATGACATTTATTGACCAATCAGAGACATGGTTTAAAAATGAGGTTCTTGTACAAAATTTAGGTAAGTATAGTTATGTATATTCCACGTGTTGAACATTAAATTGTAATAAAATATGAAAGTTGGACCGAAATGTGGGATTTATATAAGAGTATTTGTCATTCTCTAAAATCAACAGACTTGGGACATCAACGTAAAAGGTAGGTGGAATTACTAAAAGTTAATAAAATTATTTTATGTTAATGAAATAAAAGTCAAACTTCCCAAAAATATATTGATAGGTTGATATAAATATCAGAGATATAATTATTAGTTGTATAACTATAATTTCTGTCATGAGTTGCAAGGTTGTTTACTTTTATAAAGTTGTAATGTAAAAAATTTGAATATTGAAAATAGCTTTTTGTTACAGAATATATTCATATATTTATTTTTTCATTAACTGAAAAATATGAACGTTTAAAACTTTTAGATACACTTATATGATGTTTCTCGTTGATAATTGTAAAAACGTTTCAAGTGTTATGTTTGTGTATTTGATGAAGTTGATTGGTATCTATATAATAAATAATTAAATGTTTCTTTTGAATATATATATATCGATTTGTGAGATACAAATATTATAATTATTATTGGTTTAGTTTTTTCGAATCACATGTGATTGATTGTCTTCACACATTTACCTATGGTATATTGGTCCAAAATAAATGAACACATAATTTTACATTGAAATCAAAACTAATAAAATTTATTTGGTGATGAAATCAAAAACTAATAAAGAATTATTTGATGTTGAAATCAAAACTAATATATATATATATATATATAAATAAAATGACTTTTTTTCAATTTTGTTTTCCCGCCTAAACTTTATTACTTAATTTAGAATAATTATATTATTATTAAATTAAAATTAGACGTTTTTATTCTAGAAATTTTGATTTGATTTCAAAATTTAAATTATTCCACAAATTTAGGTATTT
The DNA here is from genome assembly GCA_028749325.2 of Caryopteris x clandonensis. Classification (NCBI taxonomy): domain Eukaryota; kingdom Viridiplantae; phylum Streptophyta; class Magnoliopsida; order Lamiales; family Lamiaceae; genus Caryopteris; species Caryopteris x clandonensis. The sequence goes on along the minus strand of JAPYKT020000019.1, from coordinate 5,389,272 downwards.
CAAAATTAGATGATATCAAGATGAATATACTGCAATATTTAATACATGATTCAAAATCTATATATTTTATCGAATATTAATCAAATCACTGAATTATGACATTCAAGAAATATATGAAATATAATAAATTTTATTTCTCGATTCATTTTATCAAACCAAATCTATATACATATATAAGTAAAATGACTTTCTATAAATTTATTTTTCTCGCCTAAATTTCCACCATATAAATGTAAAATTATATATATTTATGAAACTCTTTTAAGATACATTATTACAATTTAATTGAAGAGATTAAAATCAACAATCTTTGAGATTTGCTTAGTTTCCGTTGTTCAACATAAATAAATTCTAATTTTAAGGAATTTTTGTTAATTCATGATATATTCAAAATAGATTTTTTAATCTACTGATGTCGCTATTTTTTTAATTTAATTTGATTCAACTTTAATTCATAACGAAGGACTGATTTTCTTCATATATTCTTCTTCTCTTAGATCAACACTCATTCAAAACTTTTAAGGGTATTACTACCTTCAAATGAGAAGACAGACAAGTCTTCATCTTTGAGAAAATAGTGCACAAAACCTTCCACTCACCTCCTCTAAAAAAACAATCCCCATACTCATTTCTAATGTTCCACATCTGCTATCTCTCTAATAATATGTGCGCATGCTTTGGGAACCCTCTTCATATAATTAAAAAAATTAAAATTGTCTTTTTAGTAAAAATATTTAAAAAAATGTATATACATATATATTAAATATAAATAGAATCTTATAGTATTGATACATATAGGTATATAAAATAAACTTATAAATATAAAATGTATACGTTAAAGCCATCATACGTAGCACTTGACATGTATATTTTTAAAAAACTAGTAATGCACCCGTGTGTTGCCCGGTTTGTTATATACAAATAATTAAAAACAATAATGTAATATATCATATAATAATTTTTAAATTTTAAAAATAATATATTTACATTAAAATATTATTATATTTATTTATAATTGAATAAGCTTATTAATTTATAATTTTTAATATAATCAAATATAATCAAATAAATATTCACACACACACATATATATAGATATATTTAAATAATTTAATATGATATTTTAAAAATAGATAAAATTTAAAATAATTTATAATTACCTCTGTAAAGAAGAAAAATATAAAATCACCAATCCGTATCATGTAATTAATAAATAATAGGATAGCTATGCAAGTTAGATTTAGAGTATATTCTATGTTTTTTTATATACTTTACTTAGTAATATAATTTATTTAATTATAATTAAAAGATAGAATTTTAAAAAATATCCATTGATAAATTTAATTAACTATTATCCAAAATAAATAAAGATGTTAAATTATATAAATAATAATAAAAAATCCATACATTTAATAAATTGTTACATTTAACATAATTAATTGTATTTTTTTTCTTTGCAATATAGTAATTGGATTAGTAATTATGAATAGAGATAGTAATTTTTTATTAATCCAACTAAATTTAAAAGTAATAATATAATAATAAATTGTTAATATATATATATATATAAAGAATCAACAACATTAATAAATTAATACATTTAACTTAATTAACTTCATTCATTTATTTATATTAATATATATATATATATCTGTATGTATACACACACTTTTTGAGTCCATAATCGAATTAGTAATTATTCCTATGGATAGTAATTTTTTATTTTTTATTAATCTAATACTAAATAAAATAATACATTTAATAACAATAATCTTTTGTTAATAAACATCTAAAAGTAAAAGTAACAATAATAGTAGTTTGATGCATTTAAAAAGTAAAAAAAAAAAATTGTAATTTACATAATTAAGAATAAAACAATAGCGGGTTCTAAACATATTAAACTAAACATTTCTTGTAGAATATATTTCGACAAAACAATATCATAACCTGTAAATTTCTTTTAGAATATAAACAAACCTTCAAGTGTGAATGATGTGAATGAGATCTGTTGCACACAAAGATATTAAAAATCCATGATTTAAAAAAACGATAAACAAAACAACCTTAGTGGCAAAATTACGTATAAGAAGATACATAAAAAAATTATCAAAGAAAAAATTGAAAAAATAATATTCTAAGAAAACATACATTCGTATGACAATAGTGTCTGTTTAATATGAAAATTCGTAACAATAAACAAAAACAAAGTTAGTGGCAAAATTATAAAAGTTAAATACTCTTACGGAGATGAGCTAAATGGAAAAATTACAAAAATTTATGAAGAATAGGATGACATGACATAATAATTGATATTTATATAAAAACTCATAGAAGGAAAGTCTGACAAAAAAATTAAATAAATATATATTCCTAATATTTTTAATAATTAAATAGTGGAGGGGACATATCATAATCCTAAAAATTAGGGATTTAACACATTGAATGACACTATAGACATAATGAATGAAAAAAATACATGAAAGCTAGTGAGACTCTTAATCAAATATTGAATTAATGTGATTTATGCATGTATATTTGGCTTTACGAAAATAAATATGAGCAATTATGTAAAATTACCATAATTATCTAATTTACTAACATTAATAAGAGTATTTACAAATAATAATAATACATAAATGCACACATATATAATAATATAACGGTTAGTTAATGATGTACTTTTGTAATTTTAATATAATAATAATATCTATATAAATAACTGTTAGAATAATACTTATAATATATATATATATATATATATGCATTATAACATATACATAATACATGTTTCTAAATATATAACATAAATACTAATAAAAGTATAATGTTGCTAATAAATATTAACTATAATCCAAATTAAAAAGTATATATATATATATATATATAAAATATTTTCACCCGTCCCATTTTTTAGATTTTATTAAAAAATATGGTCTAAAATATTAAATTAAAAAAATGATAACACTACATGCAATCAAATTAAGTGAACATTAACCTAGTCAATAAAAGTATTTAGTTTAAATTTGTTAGACATTAATTGGATTTTTTCATGAAAAGAAACTAAGGAAAGTTTGACCTTTTAATTAAGTAAAAATCATCATGATTAAATGCAAATAAAGTAATTATAAATTTCCAATCAATTATCACATTATTTAAGATTTATACTTCAAATAAAAATTAATTATAGAAAATAGCCCAATTAGATGTTGCCAAGATTGACTTATAATTTAATAAGAACTCATAGAAGGAAATTTTGACTTATTAATTAAATACATATATATTCCTAATATATCTACTTATTAAATTAATAAGGATTTCAAATGAATTTATGTCTGCAAAGTTCAATGTGATTTTTCCAAAAAAAAATTTGTTGGCCAAATTAGTTTGTAACGTCTATCAACTATTATCATACAATTTCTTTATAAATCTAATTATAAAAAATTGATAACATCTAATCTAACATTCAAATTTTATAGCTTTTATTAAAAGTTTTACTATAAATTATTAAAATAGAAAAAATCGACATGGAATATATGTTCCAAAAAAGTACAAATTTTCAAAATTTATTTAAAAGTAATCTTACAAATCTACCCCACAAATATTCTAAAAAAACAAAATATAAGTTTGGCTTTATCAATTAATTTTTATATAAAATTGAAAATGTGGAATAAATGAAAAAAAGATGCAAGTTTGACTTATTTATGCATTAATGGTTCTGAATAATTTATTTATAATTAATTATAATGACCAATTATAGTATGCCATGTGTAATCATAATTAGTAAGAATTTTAGGCGGGAAAATACATTAATTTCTAAGAATGAAATGTTTCTGCTATTATATATATATATATATATATTACGAAAATTTATGAAGAATAGGATGACATGACATAATAATTGACATTTATATAAAAACTCATAGAAGGAAAGTCTGACAATAAAATTAAATACATATATATTCCTAAAATTTTTAATAATTAAACTAGTGTGAGAACTGTGCGATACACTAAAGATATGTTTTTTTTATATTTTGTAATATAAGTATATATTCAAGTTATATAATATATTGTAAAAGATGTGGATTTGTAATTCAGTTCTCGTTCACAAATTGGTAAGCATGATATCCACGATTTATAGAAGGTTGAATGAAATTATCTTTTTTAAATAGAGATGTGAGCAGATTAAAGAAAATAAAGATTTGTACATATCTCGTAAAAATTCTCAATTACACAGTCAAATTAGTGATAAAAATATTAAGCAAATCGCCAATTAAATATAATAATATCACAAAATTTGAAATTAGATAGAAACAAATACTTAGAAAGCTAATGAATAATCACACAGTGGTTATACGTCAAATAATTAACAGATCTCAACAGAAAATCACAAGAACAATCAAACGAAAAATGAAAGAGATGGACGAACTTTTCATTTAAAAATAAGAAAGAAAAATAGTTAAGAAAATAAAATATTTTTATAATAAATTGAAAGCAACATATGAATAAAAAATCTAAAAATAAAATAAACCTGAAAAAATATTTTGAAGAGTGTAGGCTTTGGCGACAACTAAAATATGGCTCATATTATTATAATTGTCTTACCATTTATAATCTTGATAAAATATATAGAAAGAAGAGAGAGACAAAAATGAGAAATAATTTTGAATTACGGTAAAATCGGTGAAAGTTTAATGACTTTCCATAATATAATGAAACTACAATGATTTACGGTTCCTTACAAATATTCCAATGTTTATTTCTTATTTTGAATATATTATGAGTTAACAAAATTTCCTTAAAATTCGAATTTGTTTTTGTTGAACAACATAAATTAAGCAAATCTCGAAGATTTTTTATATTAATCTATCCAATTAAATTGTAATAATTTATCTTAAAAGAGTTCCATAAATAAATATAGTTTTACATTTATAGGGTGAAAATTTAGGTCGGAAAACAAAATTTTACTTTTTTTTTTTACTTTTATGTATATATATAAATATATATATACAGATTATTGTTTCGTAGATTTTATAAGATCGTGTGATTTTAATTGGTTTGATAAAATGATTCAAGAAGATCGAATCATATATTTATTAGATTTCATATATTTCTTAAATTTCAGAATTTAGTCATTTTATTAATATTCGATATAATATCTAGATTTCAAATCATATATTAAATGCATTAATATATTTATCTTCATATCATCTTATTTTGAAACACCTAAATTTGTGGAAAATTTTAGATTTTGAAATCAAATCAAATTTTTTAGAATTAAAACGTTCATTTTCTTGTAGATTTTTTTTATTCATCTATTGCTTTAAATTTATCATAAACATATTTCATTTTCTTAACAAAATTTCTTTCTTATTTTTAAATGAAAAATTTGTCCATCTCTTTCAATTTTCGTTTGATTATTCTTGTGATTTTCTGTTGTGATATGCTAATTATTTCGATGCATAAGTATCGCATGATTTTTCATTAGCTTGCAAAGTATTTGTTCTATCTAATTTTAAATTTTTGTAATATTATTACATTTAACTAGCGTGAGACCTATGCGATGCACATAAGATTTTTTATTATATTTTGTAATATAAGTATATACTTAAGTTATATATATATAGCGAACGAAATCATTCAAGCATATAAATTCAACAATAATATTGGATTTACAATTTGTTTTTTAAAGAATCTAACTTTAATGTTGTTTGATAAAAAGGAAAAAAGAAAGATATAATTTAAATAATATCAAATGAAATAGATAAATGAACATGTACCTACTGTTTAAGAATCAAACAATTGTACGTGAAAGAATTAGGTGGGACATGACCTGTTTTTCAATCTATTTATAATTGATAACAATGAAAATAATATCCATAATTTATGTAATGACGAATCAAATAAAATGTTTTATTAAGTAAGATTTACCAAAAGTAGCGATTTGCAAACAAACATAACATAAATAATAGATAACAAATTACGTTTGATATATATATATATATATATATATTAGCAATTTACAAAATATATTTGTCATTAATTTGACTGTGTAATTGCTAATTTTTACGAGATCTGTACAAATCTTTATTTTCTTTAGTCTGCTTATTATACAAAAAATAATTACTGAATTACAAATCCGCACCTTCTACAATATATCATATAACTTGAATATATGTTTATATTATAAAATATAAGAAAAAAATATCTTCTGTTCATCGCACAAGTTTCACACTAGTATATATAAAAATAAAATGACTTTTTTTCAATTCCGTTTTTGCGCCTAAACTTCATTACTTATTTAGAATAATTATATTATTATTAAATTAAAATTAGACGTTTTTATTCTAGATATTTTGATTCGATTTTCAAAATTTAAATTATTCCACAAATTTAGGTGTTTCAAAATTAGATGATATCAAGATGAATATACTGCAATATTTGATACTGCAAATCAAGATGAATATACTGCAAATCTAGATATTTTTTTAAATATTAATCAAATTACAGGAATATGAAATTCAAAAAATATATGAAATCTAACAAATATATGACTCAATTTTCTCTATTTATTTTATCAAACAAAATCTATATATATATGAATATATATATATAATTAAAATGACTTTTTAAAATTTTATTTTTTTGGGCCTAAATTTCAACCATATAAATGTAAAATTATATATATTTATGGAGCTCTTTTAATATACATTATTAAAATTTAATTGAAGAAATTAATATTAACAATCTTCGGGATTCGCTTAGTTTCTGTTGTTCAACATAAATAAATTCGAATTTAAAATTTTTTTGTTCACTCATAATATATTTAAAATAAGAAATAATTTTATTAGGGACGTGAAATCATTGTAGTTTCATTATATTATTAAAAATCATTAATAATTTTCCTATAATTAAGCTATTAATTATTTAAAATCATCTAATCACATGAATAAAATCTGATTTTGTCAAATATGAAATTAAATTTTCAACAATTTTACCATAATTCAAAATCATTTCTCAATTTTGTCTCTCTCTTCTTTCTATATATTTTATTAAGATTATTACTAAATATTTTAAGATCTCTATTTTTTGTTCTCCCTCCTTTTGAAGTATTTTGCGTATTCTGTTTTGAGAAAATAAATGGTATGACATGTATGATAATATGTGTCATATTTCAATAGTCACAAAAGCCTACACTCTTCAAAATATTATTTTTAGATTTATTTTATTTTTAGATTTTTTTTATTCTCCTGTTACTTTCAATTTATCATAAACATATTTAATTTTCTTAACTATTTTTCTTTCTTATTTTTAAACAAAAAGTTCGTCCATCTCTTTCATGTTTCGTTTGATTATTCTTGTGATTTTCTGTTGAGATCTGCTAATTATTTCGACGTATAAGCACCGTGCGATTTTTCATTAGCTTTCAACGTATTTGTTTCTATCAAATTTCAAATTGTTCTAATATTATTACATTTAATTAGCAATTTGAAAAATATTTTTGTCCTTAATTTGACTATGTAATTGACAAATTTTACGAGATCTGTACAAATATTTATTTTCTTTAATCTGCTGATATCACAATTTTTTTTAAATTTAATTTGATTCAACCTTTTATAAATCGTGGATATCATGTTTATCAATTTGTGAACGAGGTTAATTTTAATAGAAGAAAAGACAAAACATAATATTACAACAAATTTCTACTCATTATACCAAAAAATAATCATTGAATTACAAATCTACACCTTCTACAATATACCATATAACTTAAATATATGATTATATTACAAAATATAAGAAAAAAATATCTTCTGTGCATCGCATAAGTCCCACACTCGTATATATAAAAACAAAATGACTATTTTACAATTTTTTTTCCGCCTAAACTTTATTACTTAATATAGAATAAATATATTGTTATTAAATTAATTTTGAACGTTTTTATTCTAAAAATATTGATTCGATTTCGAAATCTAAATTTTTTCACAAATTTAGGTGTTTCAAAATAAGATGATACCAAGATGAATATACTACTGCATTTAATATATAATTTGAAATATAGATATTTTATCGAATATTAATCAAATCACTAAATTCTGAAATTCAAGAAATATGTGAAATCTAACAAATATATGATTCGATCTTCTTGAATCATTTTATCAAACCAATTAAATTCGCACGATCTTATAAAATCTACGAAACAATAATATATATATATATATGTATATATATAAAAGTAAAAAAAATTAAAATTTTGTTTTCCGACCTAAATTTTCACCCTATAAATGTAAAACTATATTTATTTATGGAACTCTTTTAAGATAAATTATTACAATTTAATTGGATAAATTAATATAAAAAATCTTCGAGATTTGCTTAATTTATGTTGTTTAACATAAACAAATTGGAATTTTAAGGCAATTTTGTTAACTCATAATATATTCAAAATAAGAAATAAACATTGGAATATTTGTTAGGAACTGTAAATAATTATAGTTTCATTATATTGTGGAAAGTCATTAACAATTTTCCTAAAATTTAAGCTATCAAAATCACCCAATCACGTGACTAGAATATGATTTTGTCAAATATGAAATTAAACTTTCACCGATCTTACTGTTATTCAAAATTATTTCTCATTTTTGTCTCTCTCTTCTTTTTATATATTTTATCAAGATTATAAATGGTAAGATAAGTAAGTATAATAATATGTGCCCTATTTCAGTTGTCGCCAAAGCCTACACTTTTCAAAATATTATTTTCAGGTTTATTTTATTTTTAGATTTTTTATTCATATGTTGTTTTCAATTTATTATAAACATAATTTATTTTCTTAACTATTTTTCTTTCTTATTTTTAAATGAAAAGTTCGTCCATCTCTTTCATTTTTTGTTTGATTGTTCTTGTGATTTCTGTTGAGATCTGCTAATTATTTGACGTATAACCATTGTGCGATTATTCATTACTTTTCAAGTAATTTGTTTCTATCTAATTTCAAATTTTGTGATATTATTATATTTAATTGATGATTTGCTTAATATTTTTATCCCTAATTTGACTGTGTAATTGACAATTTTTATGAGATATGTACAAATCTTTATTTTCTTTAATCTGCTCACATCTCTATTTAAAAAAAAAATCATTCAACCTTCTATAAATTGTGGATATCATGCTTATCAATTTGTGAACGAAAACTGAGTTACAAATCCATACCTTTTACAATATTATATAACTTGAATATATGCTTATATCAAAATATAAAGAAAAAATATATTTTGTGCATTGCATAGGTCTCACACTAGTTTAATTTAATAACAATATATTTATTCTACATTAAGTAATACAAAATTGAAAGAAAGTCATTGTTTATATATATATATATATAGATAGTGGTGGGGACATATCATAATCCTAAAAATTAGGGATTTAACACATTGAATGACACGTATAGACATAATAAATGAAAAATATATATAAAAGCTAGTGAGACTCTTAATCAAATATTGAATTAATGTGATTTATGCATGTATATTTGACTTTACGAAAAGAAATATGAGCAATTATATAAAATTACCATAATTATCTAATTTACTAACATTAATAAGAGTATTTACAAATAATAATAATAATACATAAATGCACACATATATAATAATATAACAGTTAGTTAATGATGTACTTTTGTAATTTTAATATAATAATTATGTCTATATATATAACTGTTAAAATAATACTTATAATATATATATATATATATATATGTATTATAACATATACATAATACGTGTTTCTAAACATAAATACTAATATAAGTATTATGTTGCTAATAAATATTAACTATAATCCAAATTAAAAACTATATATATATATATATATATTAAATATTTTCACCCGTCCCATTTTTTAGATTTTATTAAAAAATATGGTCTAAAATATTTAATTAAAAAAATGATAATACTACATGCAATCAAATTAAGTGAACATTAACCTAGTCAATAAAAGTATTTAGTTTAAATTTGTTAGACATTAATTGGATATTTTTCATGAAAAGAAACTAAGGAAAGTTTGACCTTTTAATTAAGTGAAAAACATTATGATTAAATGCAAATAAAGTAATTATAAATTTTCAATCAATTATCATATTATTTAAGATTTATACTTGAAATAAAAATTAATTATAGAAAATAGCCCAATTAGATGTTGTCAAGATTGACATATAATTTAATAAGAACTCATAGAAGGAAATTTTGACCTATTAATTAAATACATATATATTCCTAATATGTCTACTTATTAAATTAATAAGAATTTCAAATGAATTTATGTCTGCAAAGTTCAATTTAATTTTCCCAAAAAAAAAAATTTGTTTGCCAAATTAGTTTGTAACGTGTATCAACTATTAACATACAATTTCTTTTGTAAATCTAATAATAAAAAATTGATAACATCTAATCTAACATTCAAATTTTATAGCTTTTATTAAAAATTTTACTATAAATTATTAAAATCGAAAAAATCGACATGGAATATATGTTCCAAAAAAGTACAAATTTTCAAAATTTATTTAAAAGTAATCTTACAAATCTACCCCACAAATATTCTAAAAAAACAGAATATAAGTTTGGCTTTATCAATTAATTTATATATAAAACTGAAAATGTGGGATGAATGTCTATTAAGTGAAAATTTGCAATAAATGAAAAAGAGATGCAAGTTTGACTTATTTATGCATTAATGGTTCTTATAACTAATTATAATGACCAATTATAGTATGCCATGTGTAATCCAATAATTAGTAAGAATTTTAGGCGAAAAAATATATGAGTTTCTAAGAATGAAATATTTCTGCTATTATATATATATATAAAAAAGTAAGAAAAATTGCCAGATACAAATTCAATTTACATAAGCAAATTCACGTCAATAAAAAAAAAAAAGAGAGAGCTTACTGATTTTTGAGAATATTTTCTTTTTTAAAAATTTGACTCTCGAGAGTATTACCATTTGTTTGGGTTTAATTTGATACATTATGAAGAAACATTGATTTTCTATAAATACACGAAATACATGATAGATTATTGGCTAGTTATTTTGGAAAGCTATGTTTGAATATATGCAGTATCTATAATTTGTATTCAAATATTGAGGAGGTCAATTAATCTCGTATAATATATTCAGAATTATATATATATATATATATATATATATATATAATAAAATAGTATCAAAGGACATGAATATATTACAACCAATTGTTCAACAAAATCAAATTAGATATAAAATTACTATTTGCAAATATTCCGGTTAAGCTTATCAAAACATATTTAATGACATTTCATATGATATTTCATTACTCGAAAATATCATATTAAGCTTATCAAAACATACTTAATGTCATTCATTATTGTCGTTTTTAGACAAATTGTTTGTATATTCTATCTTAGAACGGTTTTTATTCATATAGAACCCAATTATTTCAAATTTCTAACTAATTACAATATTAATTATTAGTAAGCATTTTTTGGTGGAAATTTTTGTTGCTTAAACATTTAAATTAGATAATATAATTTAATAAAAAATATTAGTCAATATTTTTTTGAATGGGGGAGAAAAATAATTGGCATTAGTGTATTTTATGTTATTTTTTTGTGATATATATCAAAATTATAAATGGAAACATAATTTAGTATTTTTTGAAACTAAAATTTGCCTGAGTTTTTCCTTTTTTACTTAGAGTGTTTCCTGTTAAACAGTTGCACGTGTGACATGATTTAAAGTATTACTTATGTAACTATAAAATATCACTATTTTTTAAGGTAACTAATCCGAAGTAATACACTTAAAAAAAATTACTTTATAGTTAAACAAGTGATATTTTATAGTTACACAAATAATATTTTAAATTGTATCACACGTGCAATCGTTTTACAAGAATTTTTGCATTTTACTCATAATTGGAAACATAATTTTTGCAACTCAACAAGTTTAACCCGTTGATTTTTTTCCTAATCAGGCATATATAACTCAATATAATATGTCGTATTTTATGCTGACCAAAATAAATCAAATCAATGGATATTTTGGAAAAATAAGAATAATTTTAGACAATTAATTATAATAGAAATAAATAATATGGGATCTCTTAGTTGTCTGAGCTCTGCATCAATATTACAATAGAAGTAAATAATATAAGAATCTACTGCACCTATGCTTTTTATGTGGGAATAATGATTGGCAATTAAGGATATGACACTTATTGTCTGGGTTCTGAAGCAATTGAGACTTGGAACTTTTGAATTAGCAAGGCATCAATACTTATGAACGATAGATTGAGGACTGAGAATGTTGGATATGTGTTTAAATAACCCATATTGTTTGGTCTCCAAAAAAGACAATAATACATATAAGATTTATTGTGACTATCCTAAGAAATCTAAAGTTAAAATGCTTTAATTGTAAGAATTTTGTTTTGTTAGCATATGAACAATAACAATTTGAATATTAAAGACCCTTCGATCAGAACTCTCGTATTTTTATTTATCTAATTTCATTGTTTGTTTGCTTTTGTTTTCTAAATTAGTTAATTGTAGGAATTAGATAATTCGATAAATTAACTCAAGACCCCCATTTTTTGTTTTTCTCAAAAGAATTTAATCTCAGTTTTTTGTGAATTCAACACTGCTCGTTGCTTTACTCAAACTTGGGAGTAGGAAATATTATTTTTGGCGGTTTGACATCTACCATTGTGTCTCCTAACCGTAGAATAAGAAATATGAGTTCTTTCGAAATCAACTAGAATCAATTCGGAAGACATGTGAAAATTTTCTTGATCATTAGGATTTTTAGGGCAAAAATTGAAATTTTTGGATAACTAACAGTGATTCATAGACTACTTGTTATGTATGTAAATACACAAACTTAAGATAATTAGGAATATATACCTTGTAATTATGTTACGGATATAGATATCCAAAATCAAGCTAATTATGAATATATATCTTATAATTATATTGTATATTTGACCATGATGTGGTCATTATTAGTTTTCTTATTGTTTATGTTTTGTATATTTGATCAAGACAAGATGTGGTCATTATTAGTTCCCAAAATTTATGATGCAATCTATTTATTGATAGAGCCTTTAATTATCACATTATTGACGGTGGAAGATTTGTAATTCTCACATGGTATTAGCCATAAATATACTGTAACCTCAATCTCTCTTCTTCCTCCCTTCCCAACCTTACATCACTCTCTATTCTCGACTCGATTCTTTCGCTAAAGTCCTCATGGATGACGCACCGAAGGAAGTCTTTGTCGCCTCTCTCAGTCACTTAATCTCCATCAAGTTGACATTTGCGAACTTTCTGTTGTGACAAACGTTGATCGTGTTTGTCCTCTCTAGTCACGATCTCCTTTACCATGTTGATGGATCTATTATGCCTCCCTCGCACACAATCATGAATGATAAGGGTTCTTCTGGTCCTAATCCAAAACTTGCCAAATGGTATGTTACAGATCGAAATGTCCTCAGTTTCATTATGTTGTCCCTTACTGAAGAGATGATAGTCAAAGTGGGGGTATAGAACTGCTATCCCTGCGTGGTAAGCCCTCACAGCCGCCTTCAACCATTCATCGACCTCTCGTGCTCTTCAACTCAAAGGTGATCTCCTCTCTTTGCACAAAGGTGTAATACCCGATAAATTTCACATAATATTTAATTTTATTGATTTACTTTATTCTATTTTATTTTACTTTACAAGGGCTTATTATTGTCTCAATTAGGATTATTGGACCTTAAGATATTTTTCTCTAATCCCATATATATATATATATATATATAATGATCTTTCAGCCAATGATACGGTATATTTTCTTAGAATCTTATGGTTACAGAGGTTAGCATTTTGTTAGTAAAGAATATATTTTCTCTCAATTAGTTAGAGGATTAGATACAGATGCAGATTCTCTCTCACTAAGAAGATACATCTAGATTTAAATCCTGCCAAACTTATAAATACAAGCCAGTATTCCTTCAACATTAATGATCCGGGTATTTTAGAACTTCAGGCGAGAAGATAAGGCACGTGGATTAGAAACATATTACTTGCATGAGATTTTTCTTATATTACGAGAAGTCACGTAAGAGGTGGGGTTCATATACGATTTGTCAGCTTTAAATATTTTGTTTGTTTAAAGTATGATTTGATGGTTATATGTTTTGATACGTTGATACGGGATCATTAATTTGATCCACCATTATATGCTGGCCAAGCGTTGATAGGAAATGTTACGTTTGATACGGATGTTATATTATGTTATGCCTAATACGTTCATGTTACTCTCTAATTGTGCTTTTACAACTTTATATTTAATTTTGACAAGCCTGAACCTCACGATCTGGGTGTAGCTCACCCCCTTTTTACCTTCCTACTTTTCAGGATAGGGAGTTTGTCAAGACGACGGGAGCAGGCGGATGAAGCATATTTTTATTATTCTTCTTTGAATTATGGGTTACATTTTATTCATAAACAAATTGAAATTTTATTAGGGTTTGTTATGTTTTTCTTCAAACTTATCTTAGGAAATAAATGCTTAAGCCTACTTTCGTGATTATATGAAGTTATGAGTTTCCCAAATTGAATAATTATTTGATTATGTTTGAATTAATTATATTTTCCACTGCTATAAATTTTAATGTAGTAGGGTTACTTAATCACGTTTTTTTTATACGATTTACATTGAGTACTTAAAATTTGTAGTAAATCAAGTAAGAGTCTTCATTCTTTTTATGTGCTCTTTAACGACCTAGTTATTAGGACATAATTACTTAATATTTATTTACTTACTTTTTTTGATTTGTTAACTTATACTTTTTTTTATTAAAAATATATAATAAATTAATATATCTAAATATTAATTTGGGTCGTTTCATTGTGGTATCAGAGCAGGTTTACGTTTCTGTAGACTTGTTTAAATTATGAATTTATGATGAAATGTTTGAAAAAAAATTATATATATATATATATATATATCAGTTATATGCTTCATCGTCTTCTTCCATTCACCACGACAACTCCAAAGGTATGCAATGAGTTATGATTTATGTTACCCATGTTAAGCCTGATATGTATATGGTTACACCTGTCTAAGACCTATTATGCATGCATGAGAGATATGACATATAGATTTATGCATTAGTATTATGTGTATTGAGTTGTAGTTGCATGGATTAGATAGATAAGATGGGCCTCGCACGTTAATGCCTAGAAGAAGAACCTATGGAAAAAAAATTATATATATATATATATTAATATATATATATATATATATTGTCCTAAATGTATGGAACATACCTTTTCGTCTTTATGAGCAAATCAATAAGTTGGAGTCTAGTTATTGGAGAAGTTAATGAAGTTTGATTGGCTTTAGTTGAAGTCAGCAACTCAGCAAAGTGCCAGATGGGAATTACTGATGGATATCATACCATCATCTTAGGTAAATATGAAAATGAGTACGCAATATCTGCCACTTCTACTTTGATACTTGTGCCCATTCTTAGAGATGTTCTGGAGCTCTTTTCCTTTATCTTGGGCGATGGAAATTAGGAAGACATCATCAACACTCTTTTCCACCCATCTACCTAATAACAGGAAATCCTTTAAATATACTGCAAGTGTGCGTCTTGCCTCTTATCTTTATTTGTGGTGCTTTTGACATGCATGTTGTATGGGTGCTTACTACTTATATTAGCTGCTTGCCTTTATGGATATAATTACAAATCATGTGATATAATCATGTGTTACTGCTTGATTTTAGATTTTTTATTATTTTATGTTTACGATTTAATCAATATTGATACTTATAGCTTACGAATTAGAATATTCGTGGTAATAGAAATATGGCACCTAGACGCGACAACAATACCACATCTGCTTCCAGTAATCAAGATCAAGCTGCCCAGAATGAGGTTCCCAACAATCAACAACAATTGTTTTCGGGACTAGTTGCACTCCTTCAGGGCGCTACAATCAACTCAACAACTACGCCCGAACAAACACAAGCTCGGGTTATCAGTCAATTCAGTCACTTTCAACCCCCCGTGTTCAAGGATACTGAGGGACCTGCTGCTATGGAGGAATGGTTACTCACTATACAATGCATATTTGAGTACATGTCATGCACCGATGCCCAAAGGATTTCTTGTGCCGTGTTCCAATTGAAGGGTGATGCTAGGACTTAGTGGAATGACTACTGGAGGTTTAGAACCAAGGAGGAGTGCATTGCTATTACTTGGAAGGATTTCAAGGAGATTGTTATGGAGAAGTACTATCCACGGGTGTATCGGGACAAGATGGAAAGAGAATTTATGGATTTCACCCAAGGCAATTTGATAGTCACTGACTATGAATGTAGATTCAATCATTTGTGTCATTTCGCCCCACACCTAGTGGATACTCCACAAAGGAAAGCTCAAAGGTTCCGTGATGGGTTATGTGCCGAGATCCGCCACCATCTGGCGGGACTTGGAACGATGGCCTATGCTGAAGCAGTAGCAAGGGCAGAATATATTTTTGCCAGCATTGACATGGAAAAGACTAAGCACAGGGTGGTAGATGGTTCCAACAAAAGGAAGTGGCATGAAAAAAACCATGGAAAATGAGGAAATCAGAATAAAAGAGGGAGGAACGATGGGCCATTTGGGCCCAAACCACAAGCTGACTTTCCGACATGCCCCATGTGTGGTAAAAAACATAGAGGTGAGTGTCTACATGGACAAAACAAATGTTTTCGCTGTTGTGAAACAGGACACGTCATATCACAATGTCCAATGAATCAATGTGGATCTAATGGAAGGACCCTAAACACCAGTTCAGGAGGACGAGCTAGAATTTTTGGTGTGACAAAGGAGGCAGAGCAAGAGCCAGGAACTATGTCAGGTATGTTACCGGTTGCGGGAATACCTGCTTTAGTGCTTTTTGATATAGGTGCTACACATTCCTTTATCTCCACAAAATTTTGTGCTATGTGTACATATAAAAGTATTAAGCAAGTGGAACCACTCAAAATCAGTATACCTTCGGGTAAATCAATGAGTACTGATTCATTGGTGAGAATAACTGTTTATGTCAATGAACATGGTTTGGAGGCTGATTTATATATGCTTGAGATGGACGTTTTTTATATTATTTTGGGTATGGGCTGGTTGGGTAGATATCAAGATGATATCCATTGTTTAGAGAAAAGGATAATCCTATGGTCACTAGATGGTGTAAAAATAATCTTTCACGGGGCAAAATCCAATCCTATTATACGTGTTATATCATCAATGAAGGCTGTAAAGATGATTAAGAAAGAAGGGTGTGAAGGATTCTTGGTGAAAGTGATGAGTGTTCCGTCTCCCGAAACATTATTAACCGATGTACCAATCGTAAGAGAGTTTTTAGATATTTTTCCAGAAAGTCTACCGGGAATTCCCCCAGACCGACAAGTGGAGTTTACTATAGACTTGGTACCTGAAGCTACACCAATTTCCAAAACCCCCTATCGTATGGCCCAAAAGGAGTTACACGAACTTAAGGTTTAAATCCAAGAGCTATTGGATATGGGTTACATTAGACCAAGTGTTTCACCTTGGGGAGCACCGGTTTTGTTCGTAAAGAAGAAGGATGGCTCTATGAGAATGTGCATTGATTACCGTGAGCTAAATAGACTTACAATAAAGAATAAGTATCCTCTTCCAAGAATCGAGAATTTATTTGATCAACTCCGAGGAGTGGGAGTATTTTCTAAGATTGATTTAAGGTCAGGCTATCATCAACTGAAGATTAAAGAGGGAGATATTCCTAAAACTGCATTTCGAACTCGTTATGGTCATTATGAGTTTGTGGTCATACCGTTTGGATTAAGTAATGCACCAATAGTTTTCATGGACTTGATGAATCGAGTGTTTCATTCTTTCTTGGATCAATTTGTAATAGTCTTTATTGATGACATACTCGTGTACTCAAAGAACAAGGAAGAACATGAGCAACATCTAAGATGGGTGTTGGAAATGCTGCGTAAAGAGAAATTGTATGCGAAATTCAGTAAATGTGAATTTTGGCTAGACCGAGTAGTATTTCTTGGGCACGTTGTCACATCTGGAGGAATTGAGGTTGATCCGACCAAGGTGGAAGTAGTGAATAATTGGAATGCACCCACTAATGCGAATGAGGTACGCAGTTTCCTAGGACTTGCTGGCTATTACAGAAGATTTATAGAAGGTTTTTCAAAGATAGCTGCACCTATGACTCGATTGACACGAAAGGAGAAAAGTTTATTTGGAATGAGGGGTGTGAAAATAGTTTTCAAGAGCTTAAACGACACCTTACCACAACACCAACACTTACAATCCCAGACCCAACTGTGGAATTCGTGATCTACAGCAATGCATCCAAACAAGGGTTAGGATGTGTACTTATGCAATGCGGTAAGGTAGTGGCTTATACGTCGAGACAGTTGAAGTCACACGAGTTAAATTATCCCACACATGATCTTGAGTTAGCTGCTGTGATTCATGCTTTAAAGATATAGCTTCATTACCTCTATGGAGGTAAGTGTGAAATATACACAGACCATAAAATTCTAAAGTATCTCTTCACACAAAAGGAACTAAACATGAGACAAAAAAGATAGCTAGAGCTAGTGAAGGATTACAATTGTACAATTCACTATCATCCTGGAAAGGCCAACGTAGTGGCTGATGCACTTAGTCGTAAAACTCAAGGAGAGTTGGCGTGTATTTTGACGAAGGAAGAGAAGCTAGCCAATGAGTTTTCGAGATTGAACATTGAAGTGGTGAGACCACCAAAGACTATGAATTCAATATTGGCACTCTTGGTAGTAAAATCAACATTAAAGGAAAGAATTAAGGAAGTCAGACTCGTGATGATTTTCTCCCCGAGATGAAGGAACGAACTCTCGTCGGAGAAGATAAAGGATTCACTATCGCTGAGGACGGTACAATGTACTATAAATGAAGGATATGTGTGCCAAAAGATTTGGAGTTAAGAGAGGTAATTTTAGGAGAAGCTCACAATACGCCATATACAACACATCCTGGCAGTACAAAGATGTACCAAGATTTGAGAAAAACCTTTTGGTGGGAAGGATTGAAAAATGATGTAGCGAAATTTATCAGCAATTGCATGGTTTCCCAACAAGTGAAAGCGGAGCACCAACGACCTTTGAGTTTACTGAAGTCACTCCACATTCCAGAATGGAAGTGGGAACATATTGCAATGGATTTCGTTGTGGGACTTCCACGAACTGAGAAAGGGAATCATGCAGTCTGGGTTATTATTGATCATCTCACTAAATTGGCATATTTCGTTCCGATAAAGATGAACTATAGAGTGGATCAGTATGCTCGAATTCATGTGCATGAAATTGTGAGATCACATAGAGTACCGGTATCTATTGTGTCAGATAGAGATACCCGTTTTACGTCAAATTTTTGGAAGAAACTACAAGACGCCTTAAGAACTAAATTGAGCTTCAGTACTGCTTATCATCCACAAACCGATGGACAGTCTGAGAGAACAATACAGATACTTGAACACATGCTAAGAGCATGTGTTCTAGACATGGGAAATAATTGGGAAAATTTTCTGCCTTTAGTAGAATTTGCTTACAATAATAGTTATCAGACAACTATTGGCATGGTACCATATGAAGCTCTCTATGGAAGGAAGTGTAGATCACCGGTTTATTGGGATGAGGTTGGGGAAAGGAAACTTTTGGGACCAGAGATAATTGAAGAGACCATTGCAGTAGTAGAGAGATACGAGAGAGGATCAAAGTAGCTCAGGACCGACAAAAGTCGTACGCTGACAAACGAAGAAAGGATCTTCAGTTTGTAATCAATGAGAAAGTTTTATTGAAGGTCGCTCCAATCAAGGGAGTGATTCATTTTGGTAAGAAAGGGAAGCTAAGACCAAGATATGTGGGACCCTTTGAGATACTTGATCATATTGGAGACTTGGCATACCGTCTAGCTTTACCGCCAAAACTCTCCGCTGTACACAACGTATTTCATATTTCCATGTTGAGGAAATATGTCCACGACCCTAGCCATGTCGTCAATTAGTCTACCTTGGAGATGAACGAAGATTTAACGTATGAGGAGAAGCCAGAAGAGGTGTTGGAGAGGAAGATTCAAAAACTCATAAATAAAGAAACGGTACTTATTAAAGTACGATGGAGCCAACATAGTGAAAAAGAGGCTACATGGGAGTGACAGGACGAGTTGCGAGCTAGATATCCTTATTTCAATACTCACGGTACGCTATGGAGATTTCGAGGATGAAATTATTTTCAACAAGGGTAGGATGTAATACCCGATTAATTTCACATAATATTTAATTCTCTTGATTTACTTTATTTTATTTTATTTTACTTTACAAGGGCTTATTATTGTCTCAATTAGGATTATTGGACCTTAAGATATTTTTCTCTAATCCCATATATATATATAATAGATCTTTCAGCCAAGATACGGTATATTTTCTTAGAATCTTATGGTTACAGAGATTAGCATTTTGTTAGTAAAGAAGATATTTTCTCTCAATTAGTTAGAGGATTAGATACAGATGCAGATTCTCTCTCACTAAGAAGATACATCTAGATTTAAATCCTGCCAAACTTATAAATACAAGCCAGTATTCCTTCAACATTAATGATCCGGATATTTTAGACATTCAGGCGAGAAGATAAGGCACTGGATTAGAAACATATCACTTGCATGAGATTTTCCTTATATTACGAGAAGTCACGTAAGAGGTGGGGTTCTTATACGGTTTGTCAGCTTTAAATATTTTGTTTGTTTAAAGTATGATTTGATGGTTATATGTTTTGATATGTTGATACGGGATCATTAATTTGATCCACCATTATATGCTGGCCAAGCTTTGATACGAAATGTTACGTTTGATACGGATGTTATATTATGTTGTGCCTGATACGTTCATGTTACTCTCTAATTGTGCTTTTACAACTTTATATTTAATTTTGACAAGCCTGAACCTCATAATTTGGGTGTAGCTCACCCCCTTTTTACCTTCCTACTTTTCAGGATGGGAGTTTGTCAAGGCGACGGGAGCAGGCGGATGAAGCATATTTTTATTATTCTTCTTTGAATTATGGGTTACATTTTATTAATAAACGAATTGAAATTTTATTAAGGTTTGTTATGTTTTTCTTCAAACTTATCTTAGGAAATAAATGCTTAAGTCTACTTTCGTGATTATATGAAGTTATGAGTTTTCCAAATTGAATAATTATTTGATTATGTTTGAATTAATTATATTTTCCGCTGCTATAAATTTTAATATAGTAGGGTTACTTAATCACGTTTTTTTATACGATTTACATTGAGTACTTAAATTTTGTAGTAAATCAAGTAAGAGTCTTCATTCTTTTTATATGCTCTTTAATGACCTAGTTATTAGGACATAATTACTTAATATTTATTTACTTACTTTTTTTGATTTGGTAACTTATACTTTTTTTTATTAAAAATATGTAATAAATTAATATATATCTAAATATTAATTTGGGTCGTTACAAAAGGAAACTCTTTTTTTGATGAATATGGGTGTAAATTTAAACTTATTTGTGATCAATTATCTGCAATTAATCGTCTTGTTGATTCACTTGAGCAAAGTCATCTATTTCTTCGTAGCTTAGGTTGCAGTTTATGAACTTTTGCGATGTTTAGATGTCCA
Source organism: Caryopteris x clandonensis (assembly GCA_028749325.2). NCBI lineage: Eukaryota > Viridiplantae > Streptophyta > Magnoliopsida > Lamiales > Lamiaceae > Caryopteris > Caryopteris x clandonensis. Next base: position 5,367,505 of record JAPYKT020000019.1, on the reverse strand, counting down.
TGGTTCTTGTCCCTTCTTTTTGGGACCTTGTGCATCATGCAAAAGGTTAAAACATTCTTATTCTACCCTGAATGGTACCACCATGTTTGAAACCGCCCATGTTGCCTTTATTACTCAGTCTCAATCTTCTTTCGGCTCTGCTGGAAGGTATCATGGGATTAAATAGTCCATGGATGGCCATTTATCATAGGTCGCGACATTCTGTTATTCGGGCCATCGAGTTTTCACGCAATGGAACAATACCCGTGCGGCCACAAAGACTCTCGCAGCCTCTGTCCGGCTTTCTTGCCTCATTGAGTCTTATGATGACTTGTTGCTCGATATAGCACACCAAGCTTACCAGCATACTCATTCGAACGCATCCTTGCGCTGCGCCTTGCGCAAGCACTTGCCTATTCTCAATGACCATGTTCGCCGAGGGTGCCATGTCGCACGCTTTGCGTATCTTGGCATCATCCCCCAACTAGCCAACACGTCTGCCATGCCCTGCCAACACTCTCAAGTCCTTACAGCACAACTCGTGATGGCCTTGGAGCACTCGTGTTACATCACGGCACTAAGGGTCGCTCGCACGCCCATATTGCAACTCCTCGTGCTCATCACGCACTCGGGGTGTCCTAGGTGCTATACCTAAGGCCCCTCGTTTATGCCTTACTCGAGATGGGCAACATTGCAAACCTTGGCTTAGATATTGTGCCATCTCATATTCGCCCCACGCGATGCTCGGGACATTTGTCTTGCATGCCGACACATGCCCACAATTACCCACAACGCGGTGTTGCCACACAACCGCATGTTCAAGCCAACGGTCCCTCTCGACATGGTTAGAACCTATAGCGCATGCTACAAGTCAGGTCACGAGGCCTTGTGAGGTATGCCTCGATTGCTCTCTTGATCTAGAGGCAGCTTTCCGCCCCATGCTGCCCGATCGATCTCCAAATTGACCGAGGACTCTTCGCATCCTTCTAATGCTTAGAGTCAGCCCCTAGAGATCCCCCTCATACCCCTAGGGAATTGGACGCTCAGTACTTGATAGTACGGGAAAGGCTGGCCGCTGTCCACCATGGCTCCTGAAGAGCATGCCCCCCTAATAGGAAAAAATAAAATTTTCCTTTTACCACCACTAGACATTGTATAGCCGAGGAACGCGACTCTTCGTATCACCCTCATCCGAGCTCCGAATTCACTACCGTAAAGTCCATAGAGTAGATTCCACTCTCAATATGAAGTCTGTATAGTTTCAGCCCCATCGATATTCCCTCACCTGAGGATGGCCTACGCAATGGGTTGCATTCTCTCTCGCGATACTGGACTACCACACTTTACAACTCGTCGACATATCCTACTCAAATAGACACATCTCTGGGTGAAAATTGGTGGAGACACTACAAACACCTCAAAAACGTTCCCACTTGAAGAGGTTTTAAAAACTCCTTCATTTTAGCCCTCTGCTCAACGCATCTTCCCCGTACTCGCGCAGGAACTCAACAACCACTTCGCTTCACCGTCCGCAAGGCCTAACGGCCTCGGATTGCAACCATACTTGGTGGAGATCTTCCTCATGACTCAAAGTGTTTTCTATTAAAGCAGGTCTCAAGTCCCCACTTCGTAAGTGCCTCATTTGTTAAGCCGATAGTGTTGCGCATAGCGCACCGGCACTCCTTGGGTGCGCGCGCCACTCGCATCACGGATAGCTAATTTTGGATAATCCTACCTAATCCCCCTACTATCCCATGACATTTCTCCTCCACTCGATCTGTCAACATCCTCATCGATGCATACACACATCCTCCGACTTCGTAGTGCATGTGGTGTCTTTTCAAGTCTCAACTTTTAGCACCAGATGAACTCCGTTTTCTCTGAAACACCAAATGTGCCTCTGCACAAAGCATTTGCTCCACTGAATAGTATCCTCTTGCACAACTCAGGAAAGGCCTGCATGGCTGTTCGTGGAAACATGCCTCTTTGCACAACTCGATTCCCTTTAGAAAATGCCCTCTAGCAAACTCAAGCAGGTCTCAAATCCCCACTTCGTAAGTGACTCATTTGGTAAGCCAATTATGTTGCGTGCAGCGCACTGGTACTCCTTGGGTGTGCGCGCCACTCGCATCATGGATAGGTAATCCCAGATAATCCTACCTAATCCGAGATAATCCTGAGGATTAGCTTGCTATCCCGTGACACCATTCCAATTTCCATGGAATTGGCAATTCCAATTCCCATCGCAACTTATGAAATTTTTCGGGTGGCCGCAATTAGATACAACATCATGGTGACAACCCTACATATACAGCAACCTACTAGAGTTGTCGCCAGAAAGGGATTATGCCAACAAGTGCCCCGAACGCTATGATTCTCAATCAGATTTGGCCGCTAACCTCGCTCAAGCCTTCCAAATATCATACAATATTTCATTAGCCAGTTCTCCTGACTGGTTTATGGATATAGGCGCCTCTGCGCATATGACCACATATGTTTCTACTTTGGACTTGTTTTCTCCATACAATGGTAATGGTAAAATTATCGTTGGTAATGGTGCATCACTTGATATCTATCATATTAGTTCTTGCTCTTATCTAATGATGTTAAGTTGTTGGGTGTTCTGGCTATTCCACATATAATAAAAAATCTACTTTTATAAGCAAATTGACTACTAATTATCGTGTTGATGTGGTTTTTTCTGACAAGTCATTTGTCATTAAGAGATGGGACACAAAGGAGATTCTAACTCGGGGTCACACTGAAAATGGGTAGTATATTTTGGAACAAAATCATCCAGCTTTAGTAGCGGCCATTCATTCCAAGAAGTTGAAGGCATCTTTTGCTTTATGGCATTTATATTTGGGATATGTTCTATTTGAAATTATTAAATTGTTGTACAAATTAGGCCACTTGTTTGTGTTGTCTGGTTTGATAGATCCGTATATTTCTTCTTCTATGTTAGTTAGCTAAAAGCATATTTTTGTCATTTTCTTTGAATAATAAATGTGTTTCTCGTGTGCTTGATCTAATACATTGCTTCATCTAACAATTATAACTATTATGTGGTTTTTGTGAATGATTATTCCAAATTCTCATGGATGTACCCATTAAGTGCTAAATTTGAGTTTTTTATGTCCTCCATTTTCATAAGCTCATTTGCATGCAAATTTATGTGGTTGTTAAGGAATTTCAAACTGATGGGAAGACTAAGTTCCTTAATCTTAAGGTTTGAAAGTTTTGGAACATAGATTCTTCATCGTGTTTCTTGTCCTTACACTCCTCAGCAAAATGGTTGTGCAGAGTGGAAGCATCGTCATGTTATTGAAACTAGGTTATCTATGATGTTTCATGTTGGTTTACCTGCTATGTTTTGGTTTGATGCATTTGCTGCTGCCACATGTGTTATTAATCGGATTTCTCCATCTCTTTTAGACAATAAGTATCCCTTTAAGCTTTTGTTAGTACTTCACCAACTTATGAGAATTTCAAACCTTTAGGGTGTTACGTTTATCCATATATTCATGATTTGTCTTTGCATAAGTTCTCTCCAAGCAGCAAACCATGTTTTTTTAGCGGTTATAGTAGTGCTTATAAAGGTATCGGTGTTATGATCCTAAGACTTCGAGGGTTTATATTACTCATCATGCCACATTTGATGAGACTTTTTTTTTTCGTTTATAGGCCCTAATCATGCTCTTTCCTCAGTACATCTTACTCATATTTTGACCTATGATGAGCGTGCACATGGCTCTTCCACAACTGTACCTGTGTCTGCTCAAGAAAAAGTATTTGCGACGCCTGCACCTGTAGCTCAACTTGATCTTTCTGCTCTGGCATACTCCCCTTCTTTACACCATTCTTCAGTTGCTCCATCTGAAACCATTGTCTGATATGGTTGTTGTGTCTTCTCAGCCGCTTGTTATTCCCTTTATTCATTCCATGGTAACTCGCTCTAAAACTTTTGTACTTAATATAGAATAACTTTATAATTAGACATTTTTATTATTAAAATCTCATTTAATATCAAGATGTAAATTATTCCTGAAATTTATTGGATTTCACAAATCAAAATCTTTATTTATTACACAGATTTAGGAAATTCAAAACTAACTTAATATATTTAGCAAACACACCATGAAATAATAAATAAAAATATGTAATTCAATGCATTACAAAAATATAATAATCATATTTACCAAATAAATAGGGGAAAAATTCAGCACACTACATGAAATTGGACAAAGAATTGTTTGCTACCAAACAAGAAATTGACATCTTCACAATTAACTTATCGCGTAAGGAATTAAGCTTCATTAATGACTTGACATCATTATAATCACTAATTAATCATAGGTTTAATTATGAAGAGGAAATTTGGGATTAAATATTTTCAATATATTATTTTTCAAAACCAAACATAATTACGATCTCACTGACCATTTTTTATATAACACGTAATACAAAATAAAATATATTTATATATAATAAAAGTATACGAAAAAGTAATAGTAAAATTCTTTTGCACATTTCAGTCGCTAAATGTGGCAAATTAATTTAGAAGAATTTTTTGTTCATAATTAAAATTCAGTTCCTAATATTTTGAAAAGATTTCGTTCATATTATTTCGCAAAGTTAGGAATTTCAAAACTAACCTAATAAATAAAGCAAAAAATCAGTGAAATATATCAAAACAGATAATTTTACGCATTAATTTAGAAAAATCAAAACTAACCTAATATATTTAACAAATACAAGTTGAAATAATAAATCAAGATAGCTAATTCAATGCATTAAAAAATATAATAATCATATTTACAAAATAAATTAGTATAGGAAAATTCAGCACACTACCTGAATCTGTGAAGCAGTTTTCTTATTTACTCCACAAATTTAGGAAATTCAAAATTTGAATTATTTTGAATTCAATTAAACCCTAACTCAGATCAATATAAATAAGCTCAACTTATTATCATATTACCTCATAGCAAATTTAGGAAATTCAAAACTAACCTAATAAATAAAGAAAAAAATCAGTGAAATAATATATCAAAACAGCTAATTTTATACATTACAAATTAACCTAATAAATTTACCAACAAAAAATTAAATAAATTTGGCCCGCAGGAGACTCGATTTTTCAAACTGATAAATCTAAATCATTGAATACGTAGATGCAAGAAATATATCAAATCCAAAAAATATATGATCTGATTTCCTCGAATCATATTATCAAACCTGCATAAATAAACAAAATCCCCTATAAAATCACATGATTAGATAGATATGTTAAACACTATTTTTTATTTATTACACAGATTTAGGAAAATCAAAACTAACCAAATATATTAGCAAATACACCGTGAATAATAAATCAAGATAGCTAATTCAATGCATTACAAAAATATAATTATCATATTTACAAAATAAATAAATGGGGAAAAATCAACACAGTACGTGAATCTGTGAAGCAAGTTTCTTATTTACTCAACAAATTTAGGAAATTCAAAATTTGAATTATTTTGAATCCAATTAAACCCAAACTCAACTAATTCAATGCATTACAAAATATAATAATCATATTTACAAAATAAATAAGTGGGGAAAAATCAGCACCCTACGTGAATCTGTGAAGCAGGTTTCTTATTTACTCAACAAATTTAGGAAATTCAAAATTTGAATTATTTTGAATCCAATTAGGCCCTAACTCAGATCATTATAAATATTAAGCTCAACTTATTATCATGTTGCCTCAAAGCTTTTATTTTAGGTTGAATTTTTTCAGATTTCACAAACATGTTCTCGGTATGACGCAACTATTTAGCTTGATTAAAGTTGTGGAGCCAAAAACAACTCTATGGGCACTGAAACTTCGTCTAGTTCGGGCCTATGATGTTTCTGCATTCGGAGATAAGAATAAAATAATTAGCTATGACTGTGTTTCCGTGATTGCAAGGTATATGTGTACAATATTTCAATAAATGAATTATATAAGAATTTATTTGTTATCTTTATAGCTATTGTTATTGACTTACATTAACTTTTTACTTTTGAAGGGTGACACAATTCTCGTATCTATTCGATCTCCGCACATCAATACTTTAAAACCACTACTTGAGGAAGGAAAACATTATGCCATTAGGAATTTTATGGTATCAACAGAGGATATTAAAAAGAAATTCAGGGTAGCTGCTCATAAGTATAAATTTAATTTTTGGGGTAAGACAAGAGTCGTTGATTTAAATGATTCATCTTTATCGAAAAACATTTTCCATATTAAGCCTTTTGAGTGGGTTCAAGGTTTAGGCAAAGAGGATGAAACTATTCTATTCGGTATGTCCTATATTATGCACATAATCAAAGTATTTTATCCAATTGTATTCTTATTATTTGTGTGGTATACTACTATGTTATAAAAGTATTTTATATTTTTTCATTGTATATTGTTATTGATGAGTGATTTGCCTTTGTATGTATAATGTTTAGATGTCATTGGAAGAGTTTCTGTCATACAAACTCCAAAGGATATGTCCACTAAAGATGGTCCAGCATGAATGATGGAGATAGAACTTGAAGATTTGAAGTAATATATTTAATATTTATTCAGATATTACAATTATTTCATAAAACAATACTGATGTTTTTTTTATTTATAATGTAGGAGTTGACGTGTACACTCTGGAACGAGTTCATTAATGTGATCCTTCCTTTTTTGAGTCGGGATACAACTGAACCACTTATTGTTGTACTTTAGTTTTGTCGTCCAAAGCTATTTAATGGTATTAACTTTCATTATTTTGAGATACTGAAATTCTATTAATTTTATGTATTAATTCTAGAGTTTCATCATTTAGTCTATGTTATTCAGACAAGGTTAAAGTTTCAAATTCTTGGAATGTCACCAAACTACACGTAAATGGTGATACATTGGAGGTTCAACAATTTAGAAAAAGGTTGTTTCAAAATATAAATATAATTGAACATATGTTATAAATATCTTTCTATATATTTATATAAATGTTATAATTAAAACAATTTGCATTTATGAATTTTTTTAACAACTTGGAGAAGAATCACAGTACACCCAATACTATTTTTACAATTTCTTATTTTTCTGGAGGTTCACCGGCTAATTGTGAGGACGCTACAAGAGATTTGTGAAGAAGAAGAGGTAATAGTTAATATAATTTTAATGTTTCAAAATCTTTAGTTGCATAAAATTTAAATATTAATATTTTGTATGATTTTTTTTCTGGACTATATGTCTCAATAAGTAAACTGAATGTTGATTTATTACATGTACTACTAAACTATGATTTTGATAACGAATTTATATTCATGAAGATAGGATTTTTTGGGTTTATTGCATTATTGCTGAGTTTGAGAATCCAGAGATGTGCTGGTATTTAGCATGTAATAACTAGAGATGTTATTAGGGCTATGGCCCGCCGGGCTAGCTCGTTTAACTGAAAAAAATAGGTTCAGGGACCAACTTTTCCAGCCCGTTTTAACATCCAGGCTTTTTAGCTCAGACTGATAGACCCGTGGGCTAATCGGGTCGGGCCGCATTTAACCGGGCTGGCCCGCAGGCTGCCTTCAATTTTTTTTTTTTGGGGTCATGACATGAAATTGTAACTCGTAAGGTGACTCAATTGAGAGCAACTGTACTTTCCATTTACAGTTTAAAAAATAGACGAAACCCTAATTTTAGCCCAGCCGCATCGCGTGAGTCCGAGTCCGCTGTCCGCCGCATCACATCGCGTGAGCCGCTGCTACGCCGGCGCTGCTGCTCGCTTGGCCGCTGCTGCTGCTCGCTTGGCCGCCGCTGCTGCTCGTCCCATCTTGGTCGCCGCTGCTACTCCCCATCTTCGCCGCCGCCGCTGCTGCTGCTCGTTCCTTCTTCGTCACTCCGCCGTTACCGTATTTTAAGGTGCGTATGTATGAAACTTCCTCCTGTATTCTTGTTTCCTGGGTACAACCAGCCTCTCTTAGCAGTAGTAGCTTCAACATTAGTGTGTGTTCTTACTTGAATCTCCAAAAGGGTGAGCAATTTCTTGGGGATGAGCGGTTTCAGGCGCTAATTTGAGTTTGTCTGTTCGCATTTATATAAATATATATTAGAAAATACTGTATTGTTAGTATATATTATTAAGTAGTACAAAATCTTGTTTTGTTCAGTAAATTTTATAATTGTAATTAGGAGGATTATAATTCGAGGAAGAAAAGAAGTGGGAGAGAGAAATTAATGGCTGTAATACATATTGAAGGAGTGGTCGGCCCTCCTCTATTAATGGTTGTTGTTTGCTTCTTTGAATTTAATTTTGGAGAGAGAGAGAGAGAGGGGGAGAGAGAGAGAGGGAGAGAGAGAGGGGCTGTTTGTTGCTTCTTTGGAGAGAGAGAGAGCAAGAGGGGCTGCTGTAACAGTAACAATAATAGCATTGTGCTTGCATTACTGTTATATAAAACTATTATACATCTATATATGATGAGGCAGTGTTGTTGCTTCTTTAAATTTGATCTTGGAGAGAGAGGGGGGGAGACAGAGAGAGAGAGGAATCCAATTTAATTTATGACTAAAGCATTTTTTTAAGATTTCTTTATTTGTGGAGTGATAACCTTTATTCTATACTTGCAACAATTTATGGATTCACAATCTGCTTGTGATAGTGGTGGTGATCATTTGGAAGCTTCAGAATCTAAAGCTTCTATTGAGAATGTACATGGTGAATCTGGTGATCTTGGAAAACCACCAATGAGCAAGAAGTCTAGAACAACTACATCTGAGGTATGGGCAAATTTTACTAGATGCGAAAATGATTCTTCTAAGGTGAAATGCATTGGGTGTGAAAAGAATAGGTATGGGCCAATTCTAGTTATAGGACTTTTACTCTTGCACGTCATACTACAAAATGTCCAACATCTTCTAAGTATTTGAATGTGGGTATGATGTTAGATAAAGAAGCATCTTTAAGGACTAGAAAAATTGATCCAAAGCATGTCTGTGAGATTATATCCATGGCGATTATTTCACACGATCTCCCTATCTCTTTTCTTGAGTACAAATTTATTAGAAAGTTACTCAATTATTTGTATCCCGAAGGCAAAAATATTGGTAGGTTGACAGCTACAAATGATATTGTGAAGTTGTTTCGTGTTGAAAAGAAGAAATTAAAACGTGTCATGATTGATTTCCCTGGAAGAATATGTTTTACTTCTGATGGTTAGACTGCTTGTAATGGTGAGGGTTATATTTGTTTGACTGGACACTTTATTGATTGTGATTGGAATTTAAATAGTAAGATAATTTCTTTTTGTAAAATGGAGCCTCCACATTATGGGTTTGAATTGACAAATAAAGTGTACGATTGCTTAAAAGAATGCGGTATTGACAAAAAAATATTATCACTTACTTAGGATAATGCTTCTACTAATGATGTTATGCAAGAGATCTTGAAAGAGAAACATTCTTTACAAGATAGTCTTTTCTGCAAGGGCAAATTTTTTCATGTGAGATGTTGTGCTCATATCTTGAACCTTATAGTTCAAGTTGGTTTGAAAGTGGCTAGTAAAGCTTTAGAGAAGATAAGAGAGAGTATTAAATATGTCAAGGCATCGGAGGGGAGGATGAAAGTGTTTCTTCAATGTGTCAATAAAGTTAGTGGAATTGATACCAAAGCTGGTTTGCATTTAGATGTGCCTAGTAGATGGAATTCTATCTACAATATGCTTAAGAGTGCAATTAAATACAAGCGTGCTTTTAGTGGTATTCAGTATAAAGATACAAATTACAAGTGTGCTCCGACGGTTGAAGATTGGGGAAATGGGGAGAAAATTTGTGAATTCTTACGCCCATTCTATGTGATTACAAACTTGATTTCCGGGTCTTCTTATCCAACCTCAAACTTGTATTTCAATCAAATTTGGAAAATTGAGTGCTTCTTAAAATCAAATATGGAGAGTCAAGATGAAGACATTAAAAGCATGGCTACGAGCATGAAAGAAAAATTTGACAAGTATTGGAGTGATTATAGCATTGTGCTTGCATTGGGGCTGTATTTGATCCTAGGGCAAAATTAGGAATGATAAAATATTGCTACTCCCAACTTGATGTTGATTCTGCACAAGAGAAGGTTGATGGAATAAGGACTAACTTGCAAATGCTTTATGACGAATATGTGAAATGGATGTCCTTGATTGAACCAAGTGAAAGTTCGCAAAGCTCTTCGAATACATCTTTATTTGCAACAACTACAATTGGTGGGAAAGGAAACGAACCGGTAAACCAATACAATTTATACGATGTAAGTATTTATTTAAAAATATGTATTTTTAATTACATTTGACTTTCTCATTTATTTATTCTATTTATCATATATTCATTTTATTTTCTTTAGATTCTACAAGATTGGCAGAGTAAATCATCTAAGTGTCAAATTGAAAAGTCTGTATTGGGTCAATATTTGGACGAGACTCCTCTTGAGTTCAAGTATTTTCCAAATTTAAATGTTTTGGAGTTTTGGAAGAATAACAAGGAACGATGTCTAGTGCTATCAGTTATGGCTTGTGATATACTAAGCATCTGAATCTGCATTTAGCATTGGGGGTCGTGTCCTTAATAAGTTTAGAAATCGTCTACTTGGCGAACATGTGGAAGCCCTTATTTGTGCACGTAGTTGGTTGCAAGGCTTTGTTGGAGGCAATACTTTTTTAGATTTTGTTTTACAAATTTATTTGTAGGATATAATTTATAATTTTTTTACTAAACATTGATTCTACTTATTTTCTATATTTAGATGATGAAGATTTGGAAGAAGATACTTTGTCCAAGATAGGACCATATGTTGTTCAAGTTGAAGACAATGCTGCTTAATCTTGATTAGTATTTTTGAGTTTGTAGTTAAGTATGTAACTTATATTCATCAAGTATTTTTCAAGTTGGAGAATGATGTTTAGTCATGATTGATTAGTATTTTGGTATTTATTGTCAAGTAATATCATGTATGAACTTATGAATTATGATTTTAGTTTATATGTTTGAGATTTAAGTGTTGAAATTGTTAATTTAATTTTTTTTACTCATAGCCCGATGGTAGCCCGATTAGCTTGAAATCCGTTAGGCTTAGGGTTAGGTTCATGATATTGTTAGCCCATTTAAATTGGCTCGATTAGCCCGAGAACCGATTAGCCCAACCCGATAGGGCTAGCCTGAAACCGCTAGGACTAGCCCGATTAACATTCCTAGTAATAACTGCCACCGTAAGTTGACACCGAAGGATGATGATTTTGATTGTTCGAAGTGTGGACATGTAGATGGTAGTACGAAATTCAGGTAATATATTTTTTTGTCAAATTAAGTATATTTCTTACAAACAACTCTTATTTAATTTTATAATGTAAGAATTTAACTTTTTAAATATTATTTACAGATACAAAGTTGAGTGTCGGGTGGTCGATGACTCTCATAATGCTTTGTTTTTGCTTTGGGATAATGTGGGTTTGAAAGTTATAGAAAAATCAACATATGAATTGAAGAAGGAACATGATAGCATAATATCCAATTGTTTATATGGTTGTTGTGTCTTCTCAGCCGCTTGTTCCCTCTACTCATCCCATGGTAACTCCTCTAAATTACGTATATTCAAACATAAATATCATGTTGATATGACTATCAATGGTTTGTTTTCCGCTTTGGTTGTTTCCTCTAAACCTAAGGGGTTCAAATCCGCTTCAAAGCACCCCAAATGGATTGTTGTCATGTAAGATGAGATTGCAATTTTACATTAAAATGCCACTTCGGATTTGGTTCATCATCCGCTAGACACAAATATTGTTGGTTCGAAATGGGTTATTTGGATCAAGTATTATGCCGATGACTCTATTGAGCGTTACAAGGCTAGAGACTTGTTGGTCGAGGCTTTACTCAGGTTCCCAATATTGATTTTTCACATACATTTAGTCCTGTTGTGAAATCTGTCGTTGTTCGTATTGTTTTGGCATTAGTTTTTCATAGTAGATGACCGCTACATTAATTGGACATTAAGAATACTTTTCTTAATTGCGTACTTTCTAAACTAGTTTTCATGGCTGAGCCTCCGGGTTTTGTGGATCCCTCTTTTCGAGATCATGTAGGTAGGATAAAAAATATATTATGCGCCTGTTTACTTTCTTTGTTAGGATTAGATAGGATAGGATAGGAAATGGGATAAAATGTGGGATAGGGATAATTTAATAAATTTTATCCTGTGTTTACTTTGCCGGATTACTGTTGGATTTCGGGTGTGATTTTTATCCTATCACCCGTATACATTGTGGGATAAAGGGGGATAAGTGTAAAATTACTGAAATGCCCTTGATATTAATACTTTTCTTACAAACCCTACTCCCTCCCACTTCCGCCCACGCAATTTTCAGAGAAGCGCACCCGCCGATTCGCCACCTACTCCGCTCCCTGCTCGTCGCTGCTCGTCGCTCCCTGTCGCTGCTCATCGCTGCGCATCACTCCCTGTCGCTGCTCGTCGCTGCTCGGTCAGCGATTTGTCCATACTCACCGACATCTGGAAGCGTATTCTCCGTGTTTTTTTTGAGGTTAGCCTTATGAAGTAGTGGTTTTGTAGTTAAAATTGTGGCAATTAATTGTGTGATGGCCACCGCATTATCCAGAGGATTTACATATTACGTTCAGATTTGTTGATGTCGATTCTTCGTTGTTTTTGAATACATGTTTTATTTTGCTTATTGTTAAATTATGATGGTTTATTTTATTTGACGTAGGATGGATCCTGCCCTCAATAGTGAAGGTGTGAGAAATGAAGAGATTTTTATTTTCTTAACTGAGTTAATGAATGCGTGTTTTGGTTACATGACCTTCATCAATATGTTTTTAATGCATAGAAGTTGCGGTATTTCAAGTGTAGTACGTGCACGTCTTCGTGAGCGATATAGTTTGATTATTACAATTCCTATGCACATAAAATATTTGCGTATTGTTATTGGAATTTCTGATGAGGACTGCATAAATCATTTGAGGATGAATAGGGCGGCCTTTTCGCAATTGTGTCATCTTTTGCAACATTTCAGTGGGCTACGAACAAGTAGAAACAGTAGCATAGTAGAGCAGGTTGCCATGTTTTTGGCTATAATTGCACATCACACAAAAAATCGTGTCTTGAAATCTCAGTATAAGAGATCTGGGCATACTGTTAGCACACACTTTCACAAAGTCTTAAATGCTATAATCAGACTACACTCATTACTACTAGTAACCCCGGAGCCAATCGATGATGGCTGTACAAATAATCATTGGAAGTTTTTCAAGGTAAATTAATACCCAATGCTGTATACTTCATTACTCTATCTTACATAATTCAATGGTATTGAAAGATTCCATGTTTCAGGGTTGTTTAGGTGCACTAGATGGAACATATGTCAATGTGACTGTGCCAAAATCTGATAGGCCTCGTTATCGAAATAGAAAAGGGAACGTTTTGGTAAATGTATTGGGTGTTTGTCACTTTAACATGAATTGCATATATGTGTTGGCTGGTTGGGAAGGAAGTGCAGCGGACTCACGTGTGTTGAGAGATGCAATAAGTAGAAACAATGGATTGCGCGTTCCTAGAGGTAGTATATAATGTCACATGCACATATAATAATAACATTTATTACATATAGTTTTGAATCTAATTCGATACATGGTTGTTTTTTTAAGGTAACTATTACCTCTGCGATTCTGGATACACAAACGGCGAAGGCTTTCTTACTCTATATCGAGGAGTTAGGTACCATCTCCATGAGTGGGGGGGGGGGGACATCAGCCCCACGGAATAAGAATGAGTATTTCAATATGAAGCATTCGAAGGCCCGAAACATGATTGAAAGATCATTTGGATTGCTAAAAAAAAAGATGGGCCATTCTCTGTAGCCTGGCCTTTTACCCGATAAAAGTGCAGAATCGTATTATTTTGGCGTGTTGCCTATTACATAATTTCATAAGAACAACTATGGCAATAGACCCGTTAGAAGCCGATCTACCTAATATTGTCGTGAATGATGATGCTGATGACTACATTGATGACATTGAATGCACAGAACAGTGGTCTAATTGGAGAGATGATTTAGCAAATTCTATGTACAATGAGTGGAGACAACGCAGTGAATATTAGTGTAGTTTCTTATTTCCATGAGTGGCTTGTTAATGACATTGTATGACTTTATTTGTTGTGTATTCATTATGAAGTACGTTACTTGTATTCATTTTATGAATGGGGTATTTACCTCATTTCTGTTAAACACTGAACTCATTGATTAGTTATTGTTGGTGTGTTATTTTTTTTACTTCACATGATTGTTAGTATGTGTGCGAAATTATTGGTTTATGAATGGGTCCACATTTTATGCACGTTGCTTCTGTGTAGGCTTCATGGATCCCGCTTGCAGTAGTCGAGGAGACACCTCAGTCTCACAAAATAGCAGGGACCGTCGTCGAGTCTGGACACCAAGGGAGGAACAATTACTTATTCTGGCACTGAAAGAGATCATTCAGGAGGGGTGGAAGTGCGAGAATGGTTTTCGTAGTGGTTATCTTGGTGCACTTGAGAGGGTCATGCGCAGGATGCTCCCTGATTCTAATATTCGTGCTGAACCACACATAACTTCCAAAATACATGTTTGAAAGAAAAATCATGGGAGTCTGCAATGTATGTTGAGCCGATCTGGATTCGCTTGGAGTGCTGAGTCTGGAATGATACTTGTTGAAAGTGACTCTGTTTGGGACGAGTATTATAAGGTTAGAATCTGTTGTTGAAAGTCACGACACACATTATACTTCTTCCTTTCATTTTAATAACTATGAATCGAGTATGTTGAATTGTGGAATATTAATACCCATACTTGTATACTTCTGTAGACGGACACGTGGGGTAAGAAAATGCGGTTCAAGTCATACAAGATGTACCCTGATTGGTGTGAGATATTTGGATCTGATAGAGCAACCGGCGCTCTAGCCGAGGATTGCCATGCTGCGGATGAAATACAATTGGAGGATGATGAAGATAATGCCACTGCCAATCCATTGAATATGGATATGTCTACCGACAATGAGATCAACTCTCAACTAACACCATCGGACACCTCCACGGGTAATAAAGGAAAGGGTCGCAAAAGAAAGTCTACTGACACGAAGGGTGAGGAGATGGTGAATCTGATGACCAGGTTCTGTGATCGGACCGATGAAAGACTAGGTGAAATAGCCCAACATATAGGCTATGAGTTTAAGATGTCTAAGAAACGAGAAGCGGTCCATGAAGTATTGGGTATGTTGGGTGTTTTGGATCCTGAGCAACAAATAAGTGTTGCTAAGATTTTGGGGAACAACAACAAAGATCTGGAACTGTTCTTCAGCCTCCCTGATGCTGACAAATCTCGTATGGTCCTAATGATGTTGTCAGGCCGTCTTTAAACATTGTTGGTAGAAGATGTAGTTGTATTTTGGAAGTGTGTTCGAACTTGTTGGATTTGTGTTATTTGAAAGACAACTTGTTATTTCATACCATAAGGCTGTCAAGTTGTAATATTTTGTATGGTTTGTTTGGTTGTACTCCTACCTGAAATCAGGAGTTGGAAGTGTATTGCTCAACCCTTTAACAGATTTAGTCGGGGTGATTTTTGATTGAATATTTAGATGCTCCCACATGTAGTGCACATGTGGGAGTCTTGAACAAAATTTTGTGTTCACAACCCATATAGCATTTCTTTTTAAGTATCACATTTTATGTTTGAAATACCACCATGTTGTGAACCCATACAACTTCATCAGCCTCGGGTGCAATACATGAGTGCCTTAAGTTCTGTACATTGGCCACCATGATAACAAAATAAAAACAGTTTCTGATGAATACGAAAACACCCACTTGACATCGATCCTACATGACAGATCCATAGTACCACGTGATTCAATATTTGATATTACCTAAACAGCCATAATATGACAATTGCAAGGTTTGTGTAGAAAACTTTACCCCTCCAACAATCTATCGCATACAATATATTGTATTTAACACCAATTCAACCAAAATTTTCCCAAATATTGCACAACAGCCATGTAATATATTCACATCCATATTAATGGACGAAGCATTGTTCTTGGCATGCAGAATAGAAGAAATATAATATTCATCACAATTACAAAAGTTTGTTTAAGTTTTTGGGTTTTTCAGACAAGAAGCTAAACAAATTCATCAGCCTAAAGGTGGGTCCTCGCTGGAATCTTCGTCATAACACTCAACTTTCATTGAATCGATTGATTCGCTCCCACTTGTAGTAGTCGAAGAAACCTCCATCGCATTGCTTTCGCTGTCCCCACGCGAAAGATCCCACTTCTCGTAGCAGGTCGTCTAAAAAATAACCACATTCATAGTTGTTTCATTTATGACATGGAAGAAGATGAATTCCCCCACGCGGACTCGGTTCTGAACAAGAAATCTGTCCAAATCGGTTGTCAATACAACACTTGAGGGAGAAGGATATTCCACGCCTACGATCCATCGCGAACCGTATCTGTTCACCAGTGCCACATTACTTGGTTGTGTGTTTGCGAAGTTGGGCTTGGCATCTGGGGGTAATTCCTACACAAACAAGCCCACTTGTTAGTAGTGTGGTATAGTACACTGTGCAGAAATATAGTTTTTACAAAAACAAATGTTGAAAAGTATATAAGTTACATTACGTACCATTCGTACAGGGGTTTGGGTTAGGGGATTTGGGTACAATACCTTAAAAAACCTCTTCCAGTGCGGAGGTTGCTGCACACCACCTGCAGGAGTGAACCAAGTATGTGAAATTAGCCCAATTGTTAAAACATATTAAATAACCGACCAAACCGTGCTAACCTTATAACGTGGGTGGAATTTTCTGACATGCATTCTTAGTGAATACGCGAACGTAGAAGTTATAAGCACAGTCGTATGAGAATAGACATATGTCCTGATGCTTGATATCATTGTCGTCACGAAATTTAGGCCACCCATCGGTTAGGAGTATGGCACCATGATTATCCAGCCCGGTATGTACAACCCACCGCTGCCCAATTCATTGTTAAGGGCAACCGAGGGAGGAAGTCTACCCCCAACTTCAGTGGCAAATTTTGGGGGAAGTTTCTGCTTTCATCAGAAAAATTACATTACAGGTAGCATGTTGAGGTTATTAATATTTACGAACTCATGTAAGGAACGTATCGAACGTCTTACCAAGCCATTGGGATTGTAGATAAACTTATCCCAACAGAGTTTCATGTAGTTGAAATATCCTTCAAGATCCATATACCTGTGTGAACGGTATGGTACATTAATTTGGTCAGAATTTGCAAAAAACAATGGCCCAAATTTTGGTTTAATTCACAATGGACAAAACTGTCGTTGATGTTGCAACATGTAGAAACTCCCAAGTATGTGTTCTATTCCTAAATTAACTAAACGTAGTTGCAACCAAACCAAAATTAAGAACAACACAAATAAATCAGACTTTTTCTACAACACGGTGTAGCTTTATCAATGCGTTGCAAGTTACTACAAATTTATCACAGCATATACATAAACCAAGTAAGAAAGAATGTGCCCGAAAGGGTGAGATACCTCTTCTCCGCTTGGAAGCAATAATGAGGAGGAGTATCAGCGGATGAAGCTTTTGTTCCTTCAGATTGAAACGACGTCTATGCCTCCGCTTGTGATTTTACCCGACTGCGGCGCAGGAAGGGTTACACAAGTGAAGAAGAGTTCGGCGCCTAGGGTATATAGAGCGGGTGTATGAAGGAAGAAAAGGGTAAGATTGCTTTAAAAATTAAATTCTGGAACACGAATTTAAAATTGTGGGTTTCAACTCGATCAACCGAGTGGATGCTCTGACCGAGTCACAGGACTGAGTGGATATTTTCACAGCAGAAACCAGACACTTTGGAGTCCTCGGGCACCCGAGTTGTGGGACAGACCGAGTGGATGGGTCGAGTGCAGTACTTCAGCCCAAAAACCAAAAAAAAATTTCCACACGGCCGCCCGAGTCGTCTGCCGGGCCGAGTGGATGGGTCGATTGTCCATCTGCAGCCCAAATAATAGAAACTTTTTTCCACTCGGGCACTCGAGTCATCTGCCGGACCGAGTGGATGGGTCGAGTATAGACCTTCACTCGGCCGCCTGAGTCATCTATCGGTCCGAGTGGTTGGGTCGAGTGTAGAACTTCAGCCCAAAAACCAGAAACTTTTGTCCACTCGGTCAGTCGAGTCATCTGGCGGACCGAGTGGTTGGGTCGAGTGCCCGACTTCAGCCAAAAAAATAGAAACTTTTTTCCACTCGGCCGCTCGAGTTGTCTTCCGGGCCGAGTTGGTGGTCCGAGTGGGGGTCCGGATTTTTTCTACATAAATGCCCACTCCTTACTTTCCTCATGCTTCAAATCCCTAAACCCTACTCTCTCTCAATCTCTCTGGCGGCCGTTTTCCACTCGAGCAAGCAAGGAGCAAGAAGCAAAATTTTCATTGCTTATTATCATTGGATTATTCCAAAAAAGAATCAGCAAACCAAATATTTTGGAGGTTTTGGTTTCATTGTTTTGGGTGTTGAAGGTAGTATCAATATCCCAAAATCTCGATTGAGGTATGTTATGAGAAATGATTGCATTTTTTCATGAAATATGTTGAAGATTGACAAATATGTAGTATCATGGAATGAACCAAGTAGCGTTTTTTTGGATTTCTTCATTGGAGTCTTTTATCGAACACTTGGTGTGCTTTGCATAATTTAGAATTTGGCTTTGTTTTGTGTTGTGCGACCTTAATTGATGAGGTTAATATCTCCTCCTCAAAGTGGATGTTTACATGTTGGGTTGATTTGAGGAATACGACTGGTTCATTTGAGGAATACGATTATTTTTTGAAAGTGGATATTGAGAGAATGTGTGTTGTTTTATTTTGTCTGTAGTTTAGAGATGAATTGGATTTTATGTTAACAGGCTAAACATCTTTAAGAACTGAACTCATATAATATGTTATGACTCCACAACACTAGCTTAATTTATTGTAGGTACAAAGAGCAACAATGACGATCCACTCAATGGAAGTCGTCAATACTAATTTCGACTGGGATCAACACTCCCTCGATGAACAACAACAGGAATACGAGCGAATTCTTGCAACTATGCCTGATGCATACGGCATAGAATTTTGATATTGGGACACACGAAGTGAGAGATGGTTTGAGGTGCTCAGGAAGAAAAGACGAGCCACACGTTTTGCAGATGAAGTGTGCATGAAAGAGATGGGTATTTATGAGGATCTAAAAAAGATGTGCAGAAATATAGGGTGGTCTAAATTCTTCGCCTTGAAAGAGAAGACGTATGACAATCTGGTGTTGGCATTTTTCTCGACTGTTGATGTGGGAATGGGAAGTTCGGTTCCGCGATCAATGACATTCTATGTGGGGAATAAGTGGGGAATAAGTTCCAATTGGTTGTAGCCGATACCATAAATGAAATTTTTGGATTCCCGAAAAATCAATTCTCCAATCTACCCGATCCAAAGGAACACTTTCCCGAATTCAACCCACTAATATTTTGGAAGGAGATTACAGAGGCTTCTCCAGATCAACCCTCAACGTACAACCCAAGCCGATCGAAAGCGTCCAGCATAAGAAGCCCAGGCCTTCGCTATTTCCAACGGTTCATATCGAACACAATTTTGTGCAAACCTGAGTCGGGAGTAGTTACGTTGGTCAGTTGTTCATCTTATGGTGCTTGCTGAATGGGAAAAAGTTCAATGTTGCGCCGATGATTTTACGCCAATTTGTTCGAATGAAACAACAAGTAGCAAATCATATCAGAGGCTTAATAACTCTGATTGCTCGATATTTGGGGATAAACCTGGCAGATTTGGCTGAAACTCCTGGTGAAACAACCATAAATCTTGAGGTTGTATGCAACATGAAGATGTGCCAATTCCATCCACGCACGAGGAAACTATATCTAATCTTATCAGATAAAAAAAGGCTGGCTTTGTCAAACGCACGCCTGACAAATGTCGCCGGTGGAAAAGCAGCTAATATTCTACTGAACGGCTCTATTCATAGTGAAGCAATCGCCGAGAGTGAAGGAAAACTGAACAATGAAGACCAACGAAGGAAAAGGAGGCGAAGATCCTCAGATACTCAAACACAGCCTATGGAGGTGGAGGCGAATTGGGAAATCGTGGATGAGACGATGGATGAAGCACACGCACATGGAGGAACAAGGGAAGATAACCCACATTTTCAGCCCGGAACATCACAGCACACCCAACCTTCACATTTGCTTCAGGGGGGTGGAATGATTGGACAGATTGGAGAAATGCGTTGGAAACATGTGTAAGCAACCTTGAAGAGTACATGCATCGTCAAGTGTATAACTCACAAATTGCACTTGACATGCAGAGGCAATAATACGAGTGACACGTACAGCAAGGTCATTTTGAGGAACGTCAATACTTGGCATATGAACCATTCAACCCAGCCAACCCCCCTTACCGACCACCTTAGAGAGACGTGTACGAGAAATCATGTGTACTAGCCAAGGTTGATTTTGCCCGAAGAAAATTTATGTGTTGCACTAATTTTTTATTTTTCAAATGCGCCCCATGTTGGTGTTCAATGATTTGTTTGCACTTGTGTTTGTTTTAGCCTGGAAGTTGAAAGTGTAGTTTGTATTTTCAGTTTTATATAATATATTTTTAAATAACAGTTTAAATGTTGGGTACAAGAAGATTACAAAGTCAAGTGAGAAGCATAACAAAGGGGGGTAAAAACCTGGACTTGTTCAATGACAACATTATTTTAACCGAGAAGTAAACCCGGTTAGCACAGAGAAATTAAACGGGCAGAGACTCCAAATTAGAATATAAACCAATGAAAACTCATAATACGGACACTGATATTGTCAAAGCATACGCTAACAAACGAAATTTAGTCTCAGTAGATGCACCGGCGGCCATACGTTCCCCTACTTCTTCTTCATGGGGGACCGTGATGCAGTAGAGCTACGACCTTCCACACCATGCTGGTAACGGCTACTGGAAGCCATGGATTTCTTTCCTTTCTTGTCAGCCGCTTCAATTGGGGAGCTTGTCGATGTTACAGATGTTTGATCATTTCCGTTCAATGATTTCGTAGTTTGGCTATCATTATCCAACCAAGCCTGCTCCTTCCAAAAGACATTATCAATGTCCAACGAGCTGTCCTCACTCTCGTTGATGCTCGATAGGTTCCGACGATTCGGTTTGGTAATCTCCATGAGGGATGAATCATTACCCGTCACTTCCTCAGTATCACTTGAAATTTGAATAACTAAAAGCTCGTCGCTCCAACTTTTTGCCTCATTTTCTTCAAATAAGTCTTTAAGCGCATTAAAGGCGTATTCTCCCTCTTTGTAATATGCACCAGCAAGCTTTTCTTGCTATTACATAAAATATAACATATAAATTATAAATCACATTTTTAGCATATTATAATTTACAAGCAGTGCAAACTTACTTCACATAAAGAAGTCCAAACCGAGTCTGCGCACCGAACCTCATTTGTGGTAGGGTCATAGGCAACAAATGGCTGGTCAATTAGCCATTTGAACACCTTGTAACGTTTGTGTAAATTTCTTGTTTGTTCCCTGCAAAAGTTGAAGTTGAAATGTGAGCCAAAGTAGCGGTTCAGATCACACATGGCAAATGAAACAGCACGGTCGTTTTTTTCCCCAATGACCCAAGCACCGAACTAGATTTGTTCAAGCAGACAAACAATAAACTGACGATCAACTCGGGTCCAGAGGGAATTAAAGAAAACTTTATCTTGCATCGTTGCTTGTTTGGGTACACCACTCGGCGCCATAAGGGTGGATAGTCGAAAGGACGAGAAGTGAAGCAATTTGTTGATTGTTTCTTTAGTTTTTTTCTTGCATTTTATGTGAATGGCAATGCCTCAGTTGGGAAGAGACTCAAATATATAGCACATCTGCTGTACTGAATATTGAATGCCTGTGGGGTCAGTATGTAGTTTGATTCAATGAGGACTACATCTGTAAATCTGTCTTTCGCACATCTTAGTATGTTGTTTGATTCAATGACGACAATTTTTGTAAATCTGTGTTTCGCACAGCTTAGTATGTTGTTTGATTCAATGAGGACAATATTTGTAAATCTGTCTTTCTGCCAAATTGTCTTGTTGTGAATTCACATGATGCTTCAATAAAGTGGTGACATGATGCATCAAGAGTAAGGGTCACCAAGGTGTAAAAATAGTGGAAAGGATATGTCTTTACAGAAGGAAAGTGTTGTTACATCACCAGCTTTTCAGTGACAATATAATACAGCCGAAAATTAATGGGAAGTGTTGTATAAATGCAAAAAAAAACCTTATTTTGCAGGGAAACATAACTTTATCTGGTTCATTACGCACGATTTACAAAATATTTGCATTAAGAGCATACACGAATGACCATTTCATGCAATATATAAAATTTATGTTTCAAAGTAACATGCACTTCAACATAGTTGTAGCTGTATATACAAAAAAAAATATGTTACCACGAAACTATACATAATTAACCAACCCTACATAAAATACAAGGAGCTGTAACTACATCAATTGGAACCAACTTCGGTTGAGCTCATGTGGGTGGGTTTTTCCGAAACAAAAATCCCTTCAGAGTAGAATAAATGAAAGGCAGTAGCAGCTCCGAAACAAAAATATATTTAACTTTCCCACAAACTCAGGAACTAGAGTACTAGCAGCTCGAATTGCATCTTTTCTTAACCTCTGATCCACCATGAATGGAACAAGAACTGTTGTCAACACCAGTTTTTCCCAAAACAAGTTTCAATGACAATTTATTTAATTTCAGGAAACCGCATTTCTTGTTGCCCATCAGGTACTTATCGCCAAAGTTAACCTGGTGCATGAGGATCAAGCAAGTGATGTTAGACAACATTTATTATCAAACAGAAACACACACATATAGCCAAACTTTTTTATCAATTGGAAATAGGAAAAGCCTTCTATAATGGATATCATAATCAGGACAATGTGCAGTTCGGCACTACATTTGATTAGAGAGAAATGCCCTTTACAACTAATCCAAAAACATTATCCCGCTGATTTTTGTTTATCCCATTTATGTAGACTAAGTCACTTTTTACGAAGAACTTATACAAAAACAGGGTCTGAAAACACACATTCATGCATGTATCATATATACCATGAAAGGCAACAAACAGGCAACTCGTGTCACAAGAAACACTTTGTAATGGGAAGACCGCTATCAACACATTAAAACCTATCAACTCACAAACCGTGGTCATAAATTAAGATACAGAATTAAGAACCAGAAACGCAGGATACAGTATATTTTTCCCGGGCATTTTCATAGCACCTGGCTCAGCCTTATTCCCCTCTAAAGTATTGTACAACTAAAGTACCAGACATTAATACAAATATGAGCCACATGATAACTGAACTCACCAATTCGGGAATGCAAATTATGTATTCCTAAAACTTCCTAAATTACATACTCCACATTACATCAGGACCCAGATTACAGGTTGATTCCAATTCCATCAAGAGAAATGTGCAAACAAATCATGATGCCGTAATGCAAAATTGTTTTAATACACAACATAATTATGCATTTTAAAAATCTTTAATTTCGTAAATCATGTGTCATAAAACCCTCGGCCTGGTTACCTGAAAATCAAAAAAATATTCAGTACTTATCCCACAAACACACATCACTCGGCAATTGTATTACACCACAGAATTAAAAATACATAAAAATAAATAACAAAAGCCACAGCCACTTTTGACACATCCGACTAAGAAATAGGGATCTGAAAAATTAGAAAGAACAAAATCCCATACACACCACAAACCTTGTGCTACAACCCTGTAGCTAATCCTATCAGAATCGAAAACTTGGAAGGTGAAGAATGAGAGAATAGGATGCCAACCTCCTTCAGATTCCGAGAAAGGTCTCCCCTCATCTTCATCCTCCTCCTCAAAGAAAAGCGACGCCCGACCGTTCGGGTCAGCAGCGATGGCCGGAGGATTTGGCGACGGAAAATTACGAGGAAGAAATCGAGGGTCTCGTGAGCTAAAATAGGATATATATATATATATACAAGGACACTTTTGTAATAACAAATTCTAACAGGGGTAAAACAGTAATTTGCTTCTCCTTATCCCATGGGATAAATTTTATCCCTGGGTACATGGCGGGATAACAATCCGGCGTTTTATCCCAGGATTAGTCATATATCCCGGGTCGACTGGATTGACCCGGGATATTATCCGACGAAGTAAACGCCGGATAAACCCGGACTATTTCCAGTAATCCGGGTTTATTCGGCCAAGTAAACAGGCGCTATATGGTTTAGGACAGTCTCTTTTAGCATGGTTTCAATGTTTTAACTCATTTCTTCCTATCATAGGTTTTTGTGCAAGTCGTGCTGACTCTTCTTTATTTATCCATCATCAGGGCTCCTTTACCATTTATCTCATCCTCTATGTAGACGATATAATATTCATTAGTAATGATCAGGTTTTTCTTTGAAGATTCATTAATCGTGTGCATTCTGAATTGACTATTAAGGATTTAGGGCGTCTAATTATTTTTTAGGTATTGAGATCACTCATACAGACTCTAGAATTTTTCTAGGCTAGCCAAAGTATGCTTGTGATATCCTTAGTCAGGCATTTTATTGGATTTGAAACCTACAACAACTCTTTTGCCTACTTGTGAATCTTTAGTCTCGCCTGGTGATCCTTAATCTGATCCGACCATATCTCAGTCTCTCGTGGGTGCTCTTCAGTATCTTACACTCACACATTCAGTTTCCTCCTATGTGGTCAATGTTGCAAGCTAATTTCTTCAGGCACCAACTGTGGATCATTTTCTGGTAGTTAAACGTATTCTTCGTTATGTCAAGAGCACGCTTCATTTTGGTCTAACATTTGCTGCTCATCCTAACTTCACTGTTATTGCCTACTCCGACACTGATTGGGCATGCTGTGTGGAGATGCGATATTCCACCTATGGTTAATCTATTTTTTCTCTGGGGAATCTAATTTCATGGAGTGTTAAAAAGCAACCAACTGTAGCTCAATCCAGTTGTGAGTTAGAATATTATGTTATGGCTAATGCTCCTACTGAGGTTATGTGGGTTGTTAATTTGTTGCGTGAGCTGCATGTTCCTTTATTCTCGCATCCTGTTTTGCTTTGTGATAATAAGAGCGCTATCTTCCTTAGACAAAATCATGTGGCACATAAGCGGGCAAAACACATCGATCTTGATGTTCATTTCATTCGGGAGTTGGTCACCTCGAGTAAGCTATGCACAAAATTCATCCCTTCACATTTGCAACTTGCGAATACCTTCACCAAAAGTCTACTCGCCCGACCTTCGAGTTTCTTCATTCCAAGCTTTGTGTAGGATCCAATCCCACGCTTCGCTTGCGGGGGTGTTACGTATATAGATACACAAAATCAAAATAATTAGAAATATATATATATCTTATAATTATATTATATATCTTTTGTATATTTGACCATGATGTGGCCATTATTAATTTTATTATTGTATATACTAGTGTGAGACCTGTGCGACGTACATAAGATATTTGTTTCTTATATTTTGTAATATAATCATATATTCAAGTTATATAGTATATTATAGAAGGTGTAGATTTGTAATTCAGTGATTATTTTTTGTATAATGAGTAGAAATTTGTTGTAATTTTATGTTTCATCTTTTCTTCTATTAGAATTAGCCTCGTTCAAAAATTGATAAGCATGATATCCACGATTTATAAAAGGTTGAATTAAATTAAATTTAAAAACATAGCCATATCAGCAGATTAAAGAAGATAAAGATTTGTACAGATCTCGTAAAATTTGACAATACATAGTCAAATTAAGGACAAAAATATTTTGCAAATTGCTAATTAAATATAATAATATTACAAAAATTTAAAATTTGATAGAAACAAATATTTTGAAAGCTAATGAAAAATCGCACGGTGCTTATACGTCGAAATAATTAGCAGATCTCAACAGAAAATTACAAGAATAATCAAACGAAATATGAAAGAGATGGACAAACTATTTGTTTAAAAATAAGAAAGAAAAATAGTTAAGAAAATTAAATATGTTTATGATAAATTGAAAGCAACAGGTGAATAATTTTTTTTAAATAAAATAAACCTAAAAATAATATTTTGAAAAGTGTAGGTTTTTGTGACAATTGAAATATGACACATATTATCGTACCTGTCTTACCATTTACTTTCTCAAAACAGAAAACGTAAAACACTTCAAGAGGAGGGAGAACAAAAAAGAGAGACCTTAAAATATTTAGTAATAATCTTGATAAACTATATAGAAAGAAGAGAGAGACAAAAATGAGAAATGATTTTGAATTATGGTAAGATTGTTAAAAATTTAATTTCATATTTGATAAAATTAGATTTTATCCACGTGATTGGGTGATTTTAAATAATTGATAGTTTAATTATAGAAAAATTGTTAGTGATTTTCCATAATATAATGAAACTACAGTGATTTCACGTTCCTAACAAATTTATTTCTTATTTTGAAAATATTATGATTAACAAAAATTCTTTAAAATTCAAATTTATTTATGTTGAACAATAGAAACTAAGCAAATCCCGAAGAATGTTGATATTAATGTTTTCAATTAAATTGTAATAATGTATCTTAAAAGAGTTGCATAAATATATATAGTTTTACATTTATATGGTTGAAATTTAGGCCGAAAAAATAAAATTTTAAAAAGTAATTTTACTTATATATATATTGTTTATATATATATATATATATATATATATATAGATTTTGTTATTTGACCTAGATATGGTCATTATTTGTTTTCTAATTGTATCATGTAATCTATTTATTAATATAACTTTTAATCATCACCTCATTAATGGTGGAAGATTTTTAATTTTCACATTACTAATCTTTATATTTTAAACTCTACATCCTATTAATGCACTTCAATTGAAGACGAACATTATGTTTGTTTCACTATTTTATGAAAACGATAAATTCATAAACTCAATATATTTTTCTCAATTAATGTTTTCATTTCACAAAACGACAAACAACTATATGACTAAATTGAATGTTAAGTGTGTAAATTGTTTAATGTCCCACATTGTTTGTGGATGAGAAAATCTTGTAATCTAAGCCTTATATAAAGGGCTTATGTTTTGTTATTTTTTTTGGTAGAATGATCACAACTACTTATTAAAATCTCCTGGCTTGGTAGTGCCCCCAGACGTAGTCATTATTGGTGAACTGGGTAACCAAATATTGTGTTATTTGGTATTGCTATTGTTTTGGTTTTTTATTTCCTAACAACTGGTATCAGAGCCCGGTTGGAGGTGCAAAGACAATGGCGGAAGGAAAAACGCCGGTGGAGAAGTTCGATGGCTCAGATTACGGTTTCTGGCGGATTCAGATCGAGGATTACCTCTACGGCAAAGATCTCTACCAGCCGCTGGGCAAGAAACCGGTGGAGATGAAGGATGGCGAGTGGAAACTGCTGGACAGAAAGGCGATGAGCGTGGTTCGTTTGTCGTTGTCCAAAAATGTTGCTTACCACACCACCGATGCAAAGACCACGAAGGAGATGCTGGATATCCTGTCAGAGATGTACGAAAAGCCGTCTGCAGCAAATAAGGTTTACCTTATGAGGCGTCTATTCAATCTGAACATGTCAGAAGGGACGTTGGTTGCTGAACACCTGAATGAGTTCAACTTAATTACGGCTCAATTACGTTCAGTTGGGATTAATTTTGACGATGAAGTTCGAGCCTTAATTCTTTTATCCTCTTTGCCGGAGAGTTGGAGCGGAACAGTCACTGCTGTTAGTGCCTCGGCGTGTAAAGATAAGATGAAGTTTGATGAAGTAAGAGATCTGATTATCAGCGAGGAGATTCGCAGAAGGGAATCAGGCATTACTTCTGGATCGGCTTTAAATATAGAGAATAGAGGGCGAACGAAAGGGAAGTCAAAGTCGAGATCTGATAGATCCATGTCGAGAGGAAAGAGTCGTGGAAGGACGAACGGGTCTTCAGTAAAGTGCTGGAACTGTGATGAGTATGGCCATGTAAAGAGAGAGTGCAAGGCACCGAAGAAGGATCAGACCAATAAAAGATCAGCGAATGCATCTACAGACGAGGTTGCTGATGCTTTGATCCTTAGCGTGAGTAGTCCACTGGATTCATGGGTGTTGGATTCTGGAGCTTCGTTTCATTCATGTAGCAGTTCTGAGATGATGGAGAGCTACAGTTCTGGAGATTTTGGAGAGGTGTATCTAGCAGATGACGAGCCTCTCAAAATTGTAGGAAAGGGAAACGTGAGAATTGCTGCTCCGAATGGTTCTACTTTGAGACTGCATGGTGTTAGGCATATTCCTGGATTGAAGAGAAATCTTCTTTCAATTGGTCAGTTGGATGATGAAGGCTACGTGACGACATTTGGAGATAGTAGCTGGAAGATCACAAAGGGAGCTATGGTAATAGCTCGAGGCAGAAAAGATGGAACTCTATACATGACTACGAATTCTAAGAATTATGTCGCTGCCATAGAAGAGAAGAATGACGCAAAGTTATGGCATTGTCGGTTAGGCCACATGAGTGAGAAGGGGATGCGAGAGTTATGCACCAAATGAAGACTGCCCGGACTCAAATCAGTTGAGATCGGTCTTTGTGAAGATTGTATATTCAGGAAACAGAAAAGAGTAAGCTTCTCGAAAGGTGGCAGATCATTGAAGAAGGAGAAGTTGGAGCTAGTACACAGCAACTTATGGGATCCAGCACCCGTGACTTCTCTTGGTGGAGCATCCTACTATATAACCTTCATTGACGATTCCACAAGAAAGGTATGGGTTTATTTTCTCAAAAATAAATCTGATGCGTTTGCTGCATTTCGACAGTGGAAAGCGTTGGTTGAGAATGAGACAGGTTTGAGGGTCAAGAGCCTACGATCCGACAACGGTGGTGAGTACGATCACCACGAGTTCAAGAAGTTTTGTAAAGATAATGGAATTCGCATGGAGAGGACGGTGAGAGGAACACCACAGCAAAATGGAGTTGCTGAGCGAATGAACAGAACATTGAACGAGTGTGCGAGATGCATGAGACTCAAGTGCGGGTTACCAAAGATGCACTGGGCTGATGCAGTCAACACTGCTGCATTCCTGATTAACAGAGGTCCATCAACGCCCTTGGAGAACGGCATACCGGAGGAGGCTTGGAGTGGAAAAAGGGTAAAACTTATCATTCCTTCGTATCTTTGGTTGTATTGCTTACATTTTAGTTGACTCTGCTGCTAGAAGTAAGCTTGATGCAAAGTCTGTCAAATGTACATTCATCGGCTATGGAGGTGATGAGTTTGGGTATAGATTCTGGGATGAGCAGAATCGGAAGATCATCCGAAGTCGAGATGTAGTGTTCAATGAACAAGTGTTATACAAGGATAGACAGACAGTTGATTCACCAAATTGTAGCAGTCAGATTGTGGAGTTGGATATTACCAACTCGGGTGGGAGTAGGGGAAACTCGGGTGGGAGTAGGGGAGCTCAAGTCGAGGAGATGATTGATGTTGAGCCAAGTACTCCACAACAGATTCCGCTGCAAAGATCAATTAGAGAACGAAGGGCACCAGATAGGTATTCGCCCTCTAATTATTATCTTTTACTGACTGACAATGGAGAACCGAAATCTTATGCAGAGGCTAAGAATGTTCCAGATGTGAACAAATGGATACTTGCTGAGAATGACGAGTTGAGCTCGTGTTTGGCTAATGAAACATGGGAAGATGTCAAACTCCCTAAGGGCAAGAGAGCTCTTGACAGCAAATGGGTGTACCGAATTAAGACCGAGGCCGATGGAAGTAAGCGGTATAGGGCACGGTTGGTAGTAAAGGGTTTTCAACAAAAATATGGTATTGACTATACAGACATATTTACTCCTGTTGTGAAATTAACTACCATTCGACTTGTGCTGAGTATGGTTGCTGTAGAAAATTTGCTTTTGGAGCAAATGGATGTGAAGACAGCATTCCTTCATGGGGACTTGAAGGATGAGATCTACATGAAGCAACCAGAAGGATACGTGTCAAAAGGAGGCTCCGGACTTGTGTGTAAATTGAAGAAGAGCTTATATGGGTTAAAGCAAGCTCCAAAACAATGGTACAAGAAGTTCGACGGTTTTATGCTTGAGATCGGATTCATCAGATGCAATGCCGATCACTGTTGCTACTTCAAGAGATTTGAGAGTAGTTATATCATTTTGTTGCTTTATGTTGATGATATGTTGATTGCAGGCTCCAGTGCTAGAGAAATAAGCAAGTTGAAGAAGCAATTGTCCGAACGGTTTGCAATGAAAGATCTTGGTGAAGCAAAACAGATCTTGGGGATGCAAATCAGAAGAGATAGAGCTGCTAGAAAAGTCTATCTGTCGCAAGCACAATACATCGAGAAGGTGCTTGAGAGATTTAGCATGCAAGATGCTAAGCCGGTGAGTGTTCCGTTGGGCAGCCAATTCAAGTTGTCTAAGAAGAAATGTCCGAGCACTAAAGAGGAGTGTGCTGAGATGCAGAAAATACCGTATGCTTCGGCTGTTGGAAGTATTATGTATGCAATGGTGTGTACGAGACCAGACATTGCACATGCGGTGGGAGTTGTGAGCAGATTCATGAGCAACCCCGGTAAACAACATTGGGAAGCAGTGAAGTGGATTCTGAGATATCTGTGAGATACGACTGACATGACACTGTGTTTTGGTGGGAGTGATCTTATTCTAAAAGGATATGTCGATGCTGACTTGGCATCAAATGATTTTGATGGAAGAAGGAGTACTACGAGATATGTGAATACATTTGGTGGTACGGCGATTTCTTGGGCATCGAAACTGCAGAAGGTAGTAGCATTATCTACTGCGGAGGCTGAGTATGTGGCAATTACTGAAGCAAGCAAAGAGATGGTGTGGCTTCAGAATTTCTTGTGTGAACTCGGGATGGAGAAGAGTACGAGTACTCTCCATAGTGACAGCCAGAGTGCAATATTCTTGGCAAAGAATCCGGCGTTTCACTCCAAAACAAAACATATTCAGTTGAAGTATCATTACATTCGTCACTTGTTGGAGACGATGGTGTTGCAGTTGGAGAAAATTGAAGGAAGTAAGAATCCCGCTGATATGTTGACAAAGGTTGTTACCTTTGATAAGTTGAAGTTGTGCATGACTTCAACTTGCCTCGAAGCTTGAAGACGAGGACGTGGCACTACCATGAGTTGAGATGACTGAAGAAAACAAATCACACTTTGTGAACAATTTCCAGGTGGGAGATTGTTAAGTGTGTAAATTGTTTAATGTCCCACATTGGTTGTGGATGAGAAAATCTTGTAATCTAAGCCTTATATAAAGGGCTTATGTTTTGTTATTTTTTTTGGTAGAATGATCACAACTACTTAGTAAAATCTCCTGGCTTGGTAGTGCCTCCAGACGTAGCCATTATTGGTGAACTGGGTAATCAAATATTGTGTTATTTGGTATTGCTATTGTTTTGGTTTTTTATTTCCTAACATTGAAAAGTTTGAAAGTTGTGGAGTGTGAACTGAGAACTAATTCAAGAAAATCTCATTTTATGCATACATATATAACAATTTCAATTTCTTGTAAATACTCCTGCTAAATTAGGAAGGAAATATATTATTTGTGCAAAAGAAAATAAAGAAAGTAGAGCACATAAAACGCATGCGTGGTATCTGAGGCAAGTTCGAAATGCCATTTTCATTTGTTTTTTCAAATTTTGAAAAGTCAACCAATCAAGTCTCAAGTAAATCTCTTTAAACAAATTTTCAATTTTACATTTATATTACATATATAAAAATAAAGTATCAAATTCAAAATAGGTTACAGTTTTCGAGGGTTAATTGTTTTTTGTTTGAATATTTAAAATATTTATAAAATAATAGAATTATTTGATTATGTTTTGTATTTTAAAATTTCAGTTTTTTTATAGTTTTTTATTAATATTTTATTACAATTATAACATTTGTGTTGGATTTGATATGTGTGTTGGATTGAAAAATCTATAGGGTATAACTATAGTTGTAACATTTAATGCATATAACTTTATAGAAATAAAATAAAAAACTATAATTGATTTTTTTTAAAATAGGCTAATTTAGGATATTGAATTGATTTTTTATCTTTAATTTTACACATATATTGCATATATAAAAGTAAAGTATAAAATTCAAATTATTGAATACACATAGGTTAATGGTTTTTTATTTGGATATTTGAAATATTTATAAATAATAAAAGTAATTGATTATTTTTAATACGTTAAAATTTTAAAGTATTCAGTTTATTTTAATTATTTCTTATTGATATTTTTTCGGATTATAACGTTTGTGTTGGATTGAAGTATTCGTAAGCTATAACTACACTTATAACATTTCATACACAAAACTTTATAAAAAGTATTTAAGAAATTATACTTTATAAACTTTTTTAAAATATGATCATTTAGGATGTTTAATTGATTATTTTATCTTAATATTATTAGGTGGCAGCTGTGTTGGATTTTTGTAT
The DNA here is from genome assembly GCA_028749325.2 of Caryopteris x clandonensis. Lineage (NCBI taxonomy): Eukaryota > Viridiplantae > Streptophyta > Magnoliopsida > Lamiales > Lamiaceae > Caryopteris > Caryopteris x clandonensis. The sequence goes on along the minus strand of JAPYKT020000019.1, from coordinate 5,334,848 downwards.
TGGACAATTCATATTAAGTTTGGTAACAAATATAAGAATAATAAATAAGTTTTTTTTTTTTTTAATTAAAGAATGACATGTAAATATTTTTAATGATTCAAAATATGATCATTTTATTTATTTATTTTTATCAATATATTTTGGTTCGTTAAAGTGTATGCGTCTATGATTTGGAGTATTTGCGGTGAATTTGATTTATACGTGTAAAAATTAATAAATTATCTTTTATAGATTATAAAAATGATATCTTTTTAATATGATTATTTAATTTATTTTATATATTTATTATCTTAATATTTTTGCCGGAGTGGAGTTTATATGTTAGATTTGGATATTTGTGCTGCATTAGAGTATTTATTATTAAATGAGTTATTTGTGGCAAGTTTGAGCTGCAAGATAAATTTTAATCATGTAAAATTATGGGTTTTAAGTTTATTTTAATATTTTATAATCTTAATATTTTTTAACCCAACATATATTGATATTAGGATTGATAATGATTTTAAATGGATGACAATCCAGAATATGGTATATTGGTTGCTTTAATTGTTTTTTTTTTTTAATTTGAAGATTATTTTCTGCATCAAACCATGTATAGTTTTCTATATTTATTGTGTTCCTAATCATATAAATATATTTTTTTGTAAGTAATTTGTATATTTTATTATTTAATAATTTTTAATTTTTATAAAAATTAAATAATTTTCTATTCTTATAATACACTCATACTATATTTGCAAATGTACTTAACATAGGCTCATTAGTGTGTGTATATATATATTTAGTAAGGCTGGGTTCGATATATCAATGAAACTTAATTTTTATGTTTCGACACAAAAAATAATTCAGGGTCAAATTAATATATAAAAAATGTATCATAGGTATAAGAAAAATGGTGAGTAGTATGCCTAGAACTTAAACAAATATATTTGATATTTTCAAGATAATTTAAATTGAATAGTTATATTAATATTAGTAAAACCCAATTCTTGTGTTTTGTTACCAAAAAATACATCAGGATCATATTTGTACTCGGGTCGAAACATCAAGATCATTTTTGCACCTTTTCCCTATAATCAATAGTTCACATAAGTTAACAACATTAATTAAATGATAAATAAATTCTATTTATATGTTAAAATTTTCAAAAAGAAAAAAAAAATCCTAAAAAAGGTTATCCAATTTAATTGAATAATTAACACTAATATTAATAAAACCCGATTCTTGGGTCTTGTTACCAAAAAATACTTCAAGATCATTTTGCAACTATGGGTGTAAATAAGTTGAATCAAGTCGAATGCACTATTGTTGAAGATTGTTTGAAATGTTATCAAGATTCTAATATTTTGTTTGAAATTGGTTTGATTATTAATCGGGTCGAGTTTTGATCAAGTCAAACACTAGTTGAGCTCGAGTAGTTTGATATTTTATACTTGTTTTAACAAATTTTTCATTACAAACTTGAGTTGGGCTTTAAATTTTATCAAACTTCAATATGTGTTCAAACTTGTTTGATATTAATATCAAATAAAGTTTAAACGAACTTTTAATAAATAAATTACTTTTTAGCTGTATTCTTGCGTTTAAGCCATTGCACCCATCCCCATCTGAACCCGATGAGACATCAGTCTCAGTCTGCAAGTCAAAGTCACTAAAGAAAAACATGTTTTTCAACACCCCCGACGATAGATATGACCTCATAAATCTAACTCGCGTTAAACCGCTTTATTTCGCTAACACTAAGTGAACTAAGAACTCAGATATCATGAAAAGAAAGATACATCCTTTCGCCAGGCGCCCGAGATCGATCTTTCAGCCAGAAGGTAACGTTCGTTTAAATAAATAAATTTGAATCGAGTATCAAATAGATTGATTTAGTTTTCAACCTACTTAAACGGGGGCTGAGTGAAACATCAAGATCATTTATGCACTTTTCTAAAATTTATCATAGAAAACATTAATTAATTGATAAAATAGATTCAATTTTTATGTTAATAATATTTACGAAAGAGGAAAAAAAAATCCTTAAAACAGTGATCTATAATTACGTGTGGAAAACCCCGACACATCTACAAATTATAGCTAACCAACATATTAGCAAGGGCTAGCTAGGAAGCGTGTTTGTATGATATAGAAAACACAGAGGCTTAGGTCAACTATTCCCACCCACTTCCATCCTCCAGATTAAAAGCAAACACTATCTTCTGACTCAAACATAGGAATAAATCCCCTACTACACCAACCTTAGTATTCTTGTCTTTGTAAGAAAAGCCACATACATACTTGGTCCCTTGCTAATACTACTGCCGCCATACACTTTCTGCTCACCAAATCAAAACCAATGTCCTTACTCATGCACGCCAACATATGATCTCCCCTTATAACGCACTCATGACTCCTCCCCCATCCAATTACCATTTCTTCAACCACTCCTCCCCTCCCCTTCATCTTCATTCAACAATCATGAATTCTAATTCTAATTCAACTGCTGCTGCTGCTCCTACTCGTTTGGGTTTGGCTTTGGGTGGATCGACTTTTTTTTCTTTCTTTTCTGAAGTTCAGATGATTGAGCTCCTTGTCGCGATTCTTGTCTTCTTTGTCATACACTGTTTGCGACAGAGGAATCGTCTGGGCCTCCCGAACTGGCCCTTTGTCGGGATGTTGCCCTCTCTCATCATCGGCCTCCGTGGAAACATGTACGAATGGATTTCTGAAGTTCTTGCCCGCAAAGACGGGACCTTCACCTTCAAAGGCCCCTGGTTCACCAATCTCAACTGTGTTGTAACCTCCGACCCTCGAAACCTTGAGTACCTTCTCAAGACCAAGTTTTCCAACTTCCCGAAAGGGGATTATTTCCGGGACACCGTCCGGGATCTCCTCGGCGACGGAATCTTCAGCGCCGACGACGAAATATGGCAGAGGCAGAGGAAAACTGCCAGCCTGGAATTCCACTCCGCCAAATTCCGGCAGATGACGACGGATTCCCTCCTGGAATTGGTGCACGCGCGTCTTCTGCCCGTTCTGGAGGATTCTGTGCAAAAATCAGGCTGGATTGATCTGCAGGATATCCTACTCAGGCTTACGTTTGACAACGTCTGCATGATCGCCTTCGGCGTCGACCCGGGCTGCCTGAGCCCCGGTCTGCCGGATATTCCCTTCGCCAGAGCCTTCGAGGCGGCGACGGAGGCGACGATAACGCGGTTCGTTACGCCGACTCTCGTCTGGAAGGCGATGAGGTACCTGGACGTTGGGACAGAAGGGAAGCTGAGGAAGTCGATACGGGGGGTTGATGAATTCGCAGAGGAGGTGATTAGGGCGAGGAAGAAGGAGCTTTCGTTGGATGGGACGAAGCAGAGATCCGATCTGCTGACGGTGTTCATGGGGCTGAGGGACGAGGAGGGGAAGGGGTTTTCGGATAAGTTTTTGAGGGACATTTGTGTGAACTTTATTTTGGCCGGGAGGGACACGTCGTCGGTGGCGCTCAGCTGGTTTTTCTGGCTGCTGAATCGGAACCCGGCGGTGGAGGAGAGGATTCTGGAGGAGATTTGTGGGATAGTGAGTGAGAGAGAAGGGGTGCAGGGGAGTGGAGATGGCGGCGGCGATTTTGTGTTCAGGGCGGAGGAGGTGAAGAAGATGGAGTATTTGCATGCTGCCTTGTCGGAAGCTCTGAGGTTGTACCCTTCTGTTCCTGTTGACCACAAGGAGGTAATCAGAATTCTGAGTTCATCTATTACAATACAAAAATTCATCTAATTTCATCTCCTATTTTAATTTTATAAATAATATATTAACATAATTATAAGATTAATTTTATAATTTTTAAGGGTACGCATCATTTTGATCTTATAATTTCATTTTTTATATTCTTAATTGTAGAAATAATTTAGTCCTAATTCTGACATATAAACTTGAATTTCCTGTGACTAAAGTCACTTAAACTGTTGGAAAGTTAAAATTTTGTAGTTTTTTTGGCTATAACTTTGAATTTTAATAAGAAGACATGGGTCGACCACTGCTACATGGATAAGCTTATACATATGAATCTTGAAGTCGTTAACCAGTTTGGTCAATTATTCTTTATTTAATATTCATCATATAAGTTGTGAAAACTATACACTCTACGTGTTTACACCAAGTTACAATTGCTTTTTAGTTTACCAACACCATTTTAAACCACAAACATGATTAAGTCATCTTATATATATATATATTTTATTATTTATTAAAAAAAAATTTAAAATTTTAAAATATAGTAAATTTTAATATGATTATGAAATGACAAAAGTTTGTGAGACACCATCTAGTTCAATTTAATTTTTCAATTCTCTTAGTTTTTTTTTTTTTTTTCATTTTTCTTAAATTTTCGATCTTTTAGGGCGTCCTTTTTTTTTCTTTTTTTTTTCTTTCTAGTTTTTATGGGTTTCTTTAGTTTCTTAGGGTTCAATCTTATTATTTTTCGTTTCACTTATATTTTTAAGTTTTTAAATTTGGTTCCACGTTGAACGGTTTCACATAAGTGTTACAGTATATGAAATTCGATTTTTGGAACAAAAACAATTAACTAAAAATACTTGGTAATCCACAGGTGTTGGAGGATGATAAATTCCCCGATGGAACAACGTTGAAGAAGGGGACAAAGGTAGTGTACGCAATCTACGCAATGGGGAGAATGGAGGGCATTTGGGGAAAAGACTGCAGAGAGTTTAAACCGGAGCGGTGGCTGCGCGACCGCCGCTTCTTGAGCGAGTCGGCCTACAAGTTCACGGCGTTCAATGGCGGCCCACGGCTTTGTTTGGGCAAAGATTTCGCCTACTACCAAATGAAGTTTGTCGCCGCCTCCATCCTGTACCGGTACAGGGTGATGGTGGTGGAGAACCACCCGGTGGTACCGAAAATGGCCCTTACTATGTACATGAAGTACGGGCTGAAGGTGGTGCTGGTGAAGCGGGATGCTCATGAGATTGAGAAATATTTGAATTCCAATCTTGTTAGTTAAGTGAGATGTTTGTTTGTAGTATGTGTGTATCATTTGGGTTGTGTATGAAAATTATTAGGTTTATAATGGCGTTTTTAGAAAAAAGAAAAAAGAAGATATTTGTATTGGTTGCATATATGATTTTTTTATGTAATTAGTATATAAATATTTTAGGGTTTTAATAATTTGATTTGAAGTTTGATCGAGAATGAAAGTGATTTTGATACGTCTTCATATATATAATGATGTAATACAAAATTGTTATTCTAAAATAACTGATCTTTTAGAAACAAACATAAATATCTATTTATTTTTTAAATATAAAAGTGTAAAGTATATGAAGTATGTAGTAAATTTGATATGGTAAGACTGAATCATGAATGTGCAATGCTTAGGAGCAAAAACTGCAGAAAAACCAGCTTGGCAAGCCGCATCCCACACGGTCTTTATCAATGCTTGCGTGTCGGCGGCAACACTATCGCCAACGGTGCTGTTAGACAGCAGGCCCAACTATTGACAGGCTTGGGGTTGGATTCATCACAGAGCCACATATTTGAGGAGCCCACAAAAAGGCAAAATATATATATATATATATATATATATATATATATTGTGATTATACATTTTTAAGTTTCTTATAGAGGCCTAATTTTAATAATTAGCATCTGATCTTAAAATTATTTGAGACGGTCCTATAAGACAACACATTAAAAACCGATCGATCCCAATGAGAGGGCGAGTCAGAAGTTTCCAGTGCATGAGACGGTGATGTTGAAATCTGGGAAAGTATTGCCTGCTCAAAAGGCCTCAATGAGCTGAGAGAGTGAGAAGGCATAAAGGGGTAACCGAGAGCAAGACAAAAGAATGGTAGGAAACTAGTTTATTTTCCTTCCTTCTACTAAGTAATGAGGCTAACTAACTTATATAGGATGAATCGAAAGATTGAAAGAAAGTGAATATGTAAGAAGCCCACGTAAAGCTAGGGACTTGGGTTTGAAAACAATTGGAGGGGGCTATGGGGTTGAGAGAATTTGCGGTCTATTTAATAAATTTGATGATAAAAGTGTAAAGTATGTGATGTGTAGAAAAGTTTGGTGTAAACAGAAAATTTCTTTGTCAATTTGTAACTTTTACCATATTTTTAGTCATTTATGCCCCTGGGACGTCATGACCCACCACTTTCTCTTCTTATATATGATCTGTATTTGATATTCGACATTTGCTATAACAATTTATTTTATGTAGAATGTGAACTGATGCTTGCGGTTGCTCATCTACTCATCTATATAAACAAAAAATATTGGTTCGAAATTATAATTTTTACGGCAAATATAATTTAGCGTGAAACATATTGGATTAAAAATATTGAATTTGTGTTCTCGTAAATACATATTGAATTGAAAATAATTTTGTGGCAAATATAATTTAACCCAACACATTTTCGTGCCAAATCGACCTCTCTGACTTGACAAAATTAAATTAGCTCAAAATTTAAATTTGTGGCAAGTATATTAACCTAAAACATATTATCGTGGCACAAATATATATATATATATTTTTTACTACATAAACAAATCCAACAATATGTCATTTTTGCGACAACATTAGCTATAAATTAAAAAAGAAAATTGTGTGAATGTAAATTATATTTGTTAATCAGGAGTTTAAGTGTAGCTCATGATTATCAGTTAATAATGAATCGTTAGTTAGTTAGCTAGTTAGTTAGTTAGCTTGTGGTAGAAGTTCATGCCACTCTTTGATAAGTTGGTTAGCTGCATTTTCAACTAACTAGGGGGGAAGGGGTGGATAAATTCAACGGATTTATTCATCCATAAGAAGAATAAAAAAGAAAGAAGAGTGAAGAGTGAAGAAAAGAAAAGTGAAGAGTGAAGAGTGAAGAGCGAAGTGAAGTTCAGTATGTGGGTTGTGAATCTTGAGTGTTCATATCCAGTTAGATTCGTGAGAAGTGTCCATCATAATTGAGTGAAGTGTTTACTCTTGTAATCTGCATTGTTTCTTGAGTAATAAGAAGTGATCTCTCGTTTTGCAGTGGACGTAGATCTAGAAATAGATCGAACTAATAACGTAGATGGATCGAATCAAATAAAATCAAATCTTTGATTTTATTCTCTTGTATATTTGTATATATTCTTTTCCTTAGTTAGAATATTCATTGTATCCTTGCCTTGTATTATTTCTTTGTAATCCTCTTTATATAGTAAAATAATACGCTCACAAAAAATATGGTGATTAATACCTATTCTCTCATGGTATCAGCCTAACACACTGAAAACCCTAATTCTTTTCTAAAGCCTCACGCTACACTAACCCTACCCTTTTCTAATTTATTTTTTCGGCAGTTCTTCTTCACACAGCAGTTCCAGCGGCGGTTTCCTATGGCCGATTCTTCCTCCCTCCCGTTGAATACTCTTGCACACCTGCTCCACGTAAAGTTGACATCTTCGAACTACATTGTTTGGCGGCATCAAGTTATTCCACTCCTCGCCAGCCATGACGTCTTCTCCTTCGTCGATGGTACGGTTACCTTCGATGGTGTTACAAAGCCGAACCCTGCGTATCAAACTTGGTACGCCACTGATCAGAAAATACTTTCCCTTCTCAATTCTCCTTTATCGAAAGAAGTTCTCTCCGAAACTCTTGCGTGCACGTTTGCACGGTCACTGTGGTTACTGCTCGAAACCACATATTCCCACGCATCCTCAGCCCGTATCAATCATCTTCGGAGTGAACTCTACAGCCTTCGCAAGGGGGTTGATTTAGTCGCTGATTTCAGTCGCAAGTTTGTCCAGCTTTGCGATCAACTCCAATCCCTCGGTCGTCTGATCGCCAATGACGACAAGTGTCATTGGTTCTTGTGTGGGCTGGGCTCGGCTTTCTCCAAATTCTCCAACACAAGGATGGCTATTACACTGCTGCCTACCTTTTGCGATCTCGTTGCACAGGCCCAAAATTTTGAGCAGTTCACCAAGTCACTGGATTCGCCGCCTGTTGCTGTTCCGGCATTCGCCTTTGCGTCTGGGTCAGGCGATCGTCCACCCAGTTCAGGTTCTGGCCGTAACTCTTCTCATCAGGGCCGTGGAGGAGGTGGAAAAGGGAAACGGCAGTATGTTCCCAAGTGCCAAATTTGCCGAGAATTCAATCACTAGGCGGATCGTTGTCCTCAAAGGTATGGTCGTGGTTCACCTTCTCCTTCTACTGCTAATTTAGTTTCAACTTTTAATGCTCAGTGTAAGATTTCTCCTGCTCAAACGTCTGATTGGTTTTTGGACACCGGTGCTTCTACTCACATGACGCCGAACCCTTCTTCCATGGATTTCACTACGCCCTATACTGGTAATGGTCACGTTGTTGTTGCTAATGGTGCTAAAGTTCCTATATCTAGTGTTGGTTCTTATCGTATTGCTCGGAATATTCATTTATTGGATGTATTGATTGTTCCGCATCTCACTAAGAACCTAATGTCCATTAGCAAACTAACCTCAGACTATCCTGTTGACGTGTTATTTACTGATCAGTCCTTTGTGATTCAGAGTCGAATGAGAAAGGAACCCCTGGCTCATGGCCGTCGCAGTAATGGTCTCTATGTTTTGGAACAATGTCACTCTGCGATGGCATCTGCATTACACTTTGCATCTACGAAGGTGTCATTTGAATTGTGGCATCGTAGACTAGGCCATACTCCTATTTCTATTATTAAATTATTGAATAAGTTGGGTTTTTTTACAGTAACCTCTGTATTGCCCAAACCTACTATGTGTTCTCCTTGTCAGTTGGCAAAGAGCAAACGTTTGTCCTTTTCTTTGAATGAAAAACGAGCTATTTCAGTTTTGGACTTGGTGCATTGTGATTTATGGGGTCCCGCCCCCGTGTCTTCTAATGATGGTTTCAAGTATTACGTTGTTTTTATAGATGATTTCTCACGTTTTACTTGGTTATACCCTCTTTGTGCTAAGTCAGAGTTTTTTAAATTTTTGGTGCACTTCAATACATTTGTCTGTAATCAATTTTCTTCCACGATCAAAGTCTTTCAGAGTGATGGGGGTACTGAGTTTCTGAACTCTCGAGTTCGTGATTTCTTTGCCTCGGTTAGTATTCACCATCGTGTATCTTGCCCGTACACTCCTCAGCAAAATGGCCGGGCTGAACGTAAACATAGACACATCACTGAGATGGGGTTGTCTTTGATGTTTCAGGTTAGTGCACTGGCTTGCTTTTGGCTTGATGCTTTCTCCACCGCGGTATACATTATCAATCGTTTACCTACCTCGCTATTGGATGATAAATCTCCCTTTGAGTGTCTTTATCATGTTTCTCTGAATTATGCCAATTTTAAGTCTTTTGGCTGCCGAGTTTATCCCTATTTACGTGATTATGCGCCTAACAAACTTGCTCCTCGCAGCGCTCCTTGCATTTTCTTGGGTTACAGCTTGTCCTACAAAGGGTTCCGGTGTTACGATCCTATCACTACATGCTTCAACACAACTCGTCATGCCCATTTCGATGAGCTATCATATTCTTTTTCCAGTGTTAAAGTTGCTTCCATCATGGATAACTTGGACATCCCGTCCTTCTTGGAGCCTAGCCCGGCCCGTGCTCCTCCAGCACCCTCTCCGGCTCCTGTTGTCTGCCATCCTACCAGTCCCGGCCCTTGTGCTCTCTGTCCGGGTGCCCCACTTCAGGCTGCTCCTACTGTCATTCCATTATCTGCTCCTGCGGTTGATGATTCGCCCGCTCAGGTTGTTGACCCAGTTCCTCGCCTTCCTTCACCAGTTCAGCCGCCTTCTGTGGTCCCTGCTCCTCCGGGACACTCTATGACCACTCGTGCTAAGTCAAGTATCTTCAAACCCCGTTATCTTGTAGATATTGCCTCTACTAGCTTGCACACTGCCTTGGTTTCTTCAGATGAGCCCAAGAGGTTTCATTCTGCTATTAAGCATCCTCACTGGATGGCCGTCATGCGTGATGAGCTGGACGCTCTTCATCGCAATAATACTTGGGTTCTGGTCCCTCGGCCCTCTGATACCAATATAGTTGGTTCTAAATGGGTCTTTTGCACCAAGTATCTCGCAGATGGTTCGGTTGAGAGGTACAAGGCTCGTCTTGTTGCTCAGGGATTCACACAGGTTCCTGGTTTCGACTTTACTCATACATTTAGTCCTGTTGTTCGGGCTGCTACTGTTCGTATCATCCTCGCTTTGGCTGTTCAGCGGGGTTGGTCCTTACATCAACTTGATGTGAACAATGCATTCTTGCATAGTGTTCTGACTAAGCCGGTCTATATGTCTCAACCGCCGGGGTTCGTTGATCCATGGTTTCCGGATCATGTATGTTGCCTAAAGAAGGCCTTGTATGGGCTTCGTCAGGCTCCCAGAGCTTGGTTTGTTCAGTTCAGCAACTTCTTGCTCACTCTTGGGTTTTAGTGTTGTCGTTCTGACACCTCACTATTTTATTTTGCTCGTGGCTCTACTGTCCTTTATCTTCTTCTCTACGTTGATGATATTATAGTCACAAGTAATGATTCAGTTTTCCTCAAGAGTTTCATCGCCCGCGTTGACAAGGAGTTCTATGTCAAAGATCTGGGTTGTCTCAACTACTTTCTCGATCTTGAGGTCTCCCACAGTGCTGATGGTCTTTTCCTTGGTCAGGCAAAATATGCTCATGATATTTTATCTCGTGCCGATCTTCTGGAGTCTAAGCCTGTTACCACTCCTTTTGCTGCCGGGGAATCTCTTGTGAGCTCTGGTTCCTCCTTTAAGGACCCGACCCTTTATTGATCGCTTGTAGGCACACTGCAGTATCTCACTATTACCAGACCCGACCTCTCTTATGCGGTCAATCATGTGAGCCAGTTTCTACAGTCTCCCAGTAACGATCACTTTCTTGCGGTTAAGCGTATCATTCACTATGTTAAGGGTACGATCAACTTTGGCCTTAACTTAACTCGCGGAACCGATCTCTCCGTTGTTGGCTACTCAGATGTCGATTGGGCCCGTTGCACAGAGACGCGTCGCTCCACTTATGGATATTCCATCTTCTTGGGTGGAAATTTGGTGTCATGGAGTGCGAAGAAACAGCCTACTGTGGCTCGCTCTAGTTGTGAGTCTGAATATCGAGCCCTAGCTCATGCTGCTCAGGAGATGATTTGGCTATCTCAGTTGCTTCGTGAATTGCGTGTCTCCATTTCTTCATGTCCTCTCCTGCTTTGTGACAACAAGAGCGCCCTGTTTCTGAGTCAAAATCATGTTGCTCATAAGCGTGCCAAGCACATTGACATTGATTGTCACTTCATTCGTGAATTGGTTACTTCGGGTCGTTTGGAAACACGCTTCGTTCCGTCTGATTTGCAGGTTGCTGATATTTTCACCAAGAGTCTTCCTCGTCCTGGTTTTGAGCCTCTCAGATCCAAGTTTTGTGTTTGGTTACACCCACAGCATCGCTTGAGGGGTGGTAATAACGTAGATGGATCGGATCAAATAAAATAAAATCTTTGATTTTATTCTCTTGTATATTTGTATATATTCTTTTCCTTAGTTAGAATATTCATTGTATCATTATCTTGTATTATTTCTTTGTAATCCTCTTTATATAGTAAAATAATACGCTCACCAAAAACACGGTGATTAATATCTATTCTCTCACGAACCACTTAAGATTGATGTTGTGTTTTCTTTTTAAGTCTACATTTTTTTTTATCTCATTTTTGATCGATTGCCTTTGTAAATTATTGCTCGAATCTGACAATATTAACAAATGTAGCAACATGTTAATCTGATATAAACATGAAAAACTATATTATGAGTTGACAAAGTACGGTAAGAGATAATCCACCCATAAAAAATGAGAGAAACTTGATTTTCTTGTTAGGAGAGCCCAAACACAAGATGTGAGACTTGTGTGTGTGTGTGTGTCAGAGTTGTAAATACAATATTTGTTAAATTATGCTTATTATTTATTAATACTTTATATATCTACCTGTGTTGCTAATAGAGAAGATAAACGTGTTAAGTGACAAAAAATTAGAGCTTTATACTTCAATTATTCAATATAAAAAAGTTAAAATTTACATATCATCAGTTATTTCTATGTTATTATATGTATACATAAATCAATTATATTTTATTTATTAATTTGTTAATAATATTTATTATAAATACGATATGGATGTTAAGTTAATAAAGATGTTGATCCAATCATATGATGTACTTCATATGAAAAAACCAATGTTCTTCATAAAGATGTCTAATCCAATCATATGATGTACTTAAATTTATTTTTAATATGAATAAAAATTTATAATTTTTTATTGATTTTTTTAGAGTTATGTTAATTAATTCCTTTACTTATTCTTAAAAGCATACTACGAATTCATAAAATTGTGAAAACAAGACATCGAAAACTACAAATTTCTATTTAGCGAAAGTTAACTTTATTTTTCTTTCAAGAATATTGTTATCCTAGATAGATAAACTCGAATAAGATAACTCCAAACAAATATAAATATGTATCTTGAAAATTATTGTTAAAATGATTGATGATTCTACATTCTTTAATAATCTTAGATGTTCGTTCGTATAATGCGCGTGATATAATATATTTTATTATTATTAATAGTTTATAATAGATTATGTTATTCAAACCTTTTTGATGGAATTTACAATTATGAGGGGGTTAATAAAGATTATCTTTTTGAAAATTTTAATTTTATAGTTTCATACTTTGTATATGGGAAAAAAATTGTACTCATATATTTATTTTGAATATTTTTTTTATTTTATTAAAATAAACTTTTATTTATTAAAAAAAATAAAATTCTACGCTACTTTGGTGGCCTTCTCAAAAAAAATAATAAACGTTAGGAATAGATATGTTTTGTCTTACATTATCATCTTAGAAGGGCTTTTTTGTATCTTCACGCTTTCTGCAATCCAGCACCGCCCTCGTTTGGAGCTTTATATATGTGTGTGCGTGTGTGTGTGTGTGTGTTTGTTCACATTTTAAACATCGAAAGACGAAGAGCAATTAAGGAAAAAGGGGAAATCCATGGAAGATAGTTTCAGGGTTCGCGTAGATAAGGTGTTCGGGAATCTGGGCGGCAGTGCGGTGTCGTCTGTCGGCGTCAGCCCTTCCTTGTGGTCTCTAACCGACGATGAAATCGAAAAGCGAGAGTGGAATCGCAACAAGGAAGTAGCTGAAGATGGAGAAGAAGAGGGCCTAGAAACTGAGCCGTCCGTTGTGAGAAATCGTCTGGAGGCGGATATTAAGGAGCTGTGTGACTATGAAGAGGAAGATGCAGAGGAAGAAGAAGAGGAGGAAGACGGCGATGAAATTGAAGGTGAGGAGAAGAAACGACGTCCAAACTGTATTGGTGGCGCTGAAGCTAGCGTTGATGAGTATTTGGATGTTCAATCCAATATTGGCCGCGATTGCACCCTTGACCATGAGGTATTTGATTTTAAATTATTTCAGTTTTTGTCTTGTTTTCCCCAAATATTGTGCAAGTGGGTATTCGCATTCGTTTCCATCTAGTGGGTTGAGGAGGATCCTAGTATCGTATTCCAGTGTTTCTAATTCTGGAAAGGGTTTGGACTGTTGCGATTCTGGTCGGAGAAGATTAATCAGCAAAATTAATTGATGAAAATTGAGTATATTTTTGTACAAATGACAATTCCATGTTGATTGTGCTGTGGGTTGTAACAGTCCGCGGTAGTGTGATCAGTGATGTTTATTCTGCAACGGGCATGTACCACCCGTTCTGCAGCTTTGTACATTACATCCTTTCTCTGTTCCAACATTCCTACCACTAGTTGCCCGCATGTGTATGGTGCCTTCATCACATTTCTGTTTGTTCAATGCCCTTAAACTATGTCATTTGACTGGATGTGACTTGTGAACGCTGTCGCTGTACTAGCTGTAGACTTGCTGTTGTTTTCCAACACCTTGTACTCCTTACTGGCATATATATTTTGATTTTTATATATTAATTGCAGCTCAAAGTCCGGTGAATTTCTTAATACCACAAGGGAATGAGAGAACCATGATTTCTTCCCAACATTTAGCTTGACTTGAATTGAATTTGTTATATGAAAGCATAGGTAATACTATCTAATGGCTAGGGCAGTGTTGACTCCACAATCACGGAATGGCAGATTTGGCTGACCAAAATCTAATAATCAGGAGTAGAAATTAAAGGTTAGTTACTTTTAGGAAGTTTCTTCCCTTGAACATAGGACATTAGTTGTGCAGTCAAATAGAGAGAAGTAAGTTTTACTAGAGGTAACAGTTTTAACAATTGAGTGCGTACATATGGTGTAAAATTCTCATGCTTTCTTATTTTACTTATTTTATTATTAATAATTTGTTTTATATCTATGTGATCACATGTGATTTATTTTTCTTCGACTATTGGCATTTAAGAAGAGATTAGAGTAACATGTATCATATTAGCAGGTCAAAATGTTGTAAAACTAGCCGCTTGTGATTCTTAGTTGGGTATGTGACGTATATGTCAGCAGAGAGCAACACATAATAGTTCCGACTTTGAGTTCAACATTAACTTGATGTTTTGAACTGTAATGTATATTTCCTTAGCTATTTTGCGCCTGACTTGTAATGCGCTGTAGATGTGTGGTTGGGCAGTATGTCCCGGAATTCTTGTTTGGTACATTTTTTGGTTGTTTCCGCCTAGCTTTCAGCATCGATCATTGGCAACCCCCATCATTCTTTCGTCTTCCTATAGCACTCTGCCATATCTTGAATCTGCACATCTAAATTGTACTACCTATTGTGATGCATGAGACGGTCATCATTGGCTCATGGAATCCAATGCTTATGTTTAATGTCTCACTATGAGATCTCTGGTTTTTCTCTTTGTCAAGAAAATGTATTATTGGTTGCCTCTCTTTGATCTTTTCATAATTTCTCTGGTCTATGCAGGAAGAGGAAGATGAATATGACAAAGTGGCAGTTGGAATGGAACAGACTGGTGACCGCTTATACATGAAAAACGTAAAATATGCTGATTACTCAGTTGATGAAGCTAATGGATATGGTGAGCTTCCCAACACGTTCCGGGATGTTGTTCGAGACCCTCGGGCAAATCACTCGGCTGCAAAGAATAGATTGAAGGAAGATGCTGAGGCTGCTGGAGATTTTGGTACTTTACAACTTTCTGATACTTCTGTGGCCGCAAATCCAGAAACCAAAGATATTACAAAAGGGGGATTGGATGTTGATATTCCTAGGCCAATCTTGAAAAAGAGAGATAATCCCGAGGCTAGGTCACATAAACGTGTCAGATTCATGTTCGACCCTAAAAGCAGCACTCATGAGGATCAGCTGTCACCAGGAGAAAGTGACATGGCATCAGAGGCTCCTGCAAGGAATGATAGTGCAGAGCCAGAACAGGCATCTGATATCTCTCAATATTCAGCTGGTGTTCCAGATTATTTAAAAAACCCTTCAAAATACACGCGCTATACATTCGATTCATCTGACGATATGGATGAAGAATCAAATCGAAAGGCGTACATGGAGTTGTTCCAATTCTTGAGGAAGAGAAACACTGATACATCAATCGAGGATCCAGCTGTGGAGATACCAAAATCGGTAGTTTTCACACCAAAAAAGAAACCTGACCATGACCCAATGGCGAAGAGAGAGAATAACACAAAGGAGAATCTAGAGAACAGAAGCTGGTCTGTTGGTATTACAGCAGAGGAGAATCACGACAGTGAAGTTTCTGCAATGGAAGAAGATGAACTGGGACCCACAGCTGATGCAGTACGCAGCTCAAGGAAACCAGGTCGACAATACCGGTCGAGGACCAGTACTGATATTAATGACAACTTGGATTGATTATGCTAACAAGAAAAACTCAAACTCAGTTCCTAACTGTTTTATTTGTGGTTCCTCGGCAAAAGGTATGAGGTGAGGTGTTACCGCGTTGCTTTCATTATAATACTGGCGTTGATTGCTGGCTATCGGTTGCATCTGTCTGACATGTCGATTTAGGTGGGCGACCTGACTTTTAAGGAATATCTCCCAAGTTTATTGACGTGCAACAATGCTGTATTATGTTGAGATTTTTAGAGCAGTCACAGATTTGTGTGCTGGTATTATGATTAGTTCCATATATTGTCTACTGTTCTATCATATTCATGATTTATCCCATTTCTGTTGCTATTGTCTAAATAAAACCTGACTTGTCTTTTGGGGTTAGCTGTTTCATGCCGTGCAACGTCTCTGTGCTTATCTCCTTAACCTAACCCTGTTTAGCAAATTTGAAGGCTTCTTCTGGTTAGCACAACTGCCAAAAAAAAAAAAAAAAATTTAACACAGCTGAAAATTTAGAATTATTTAGTCAATTATTAATTACAATATAATCTTTAAAATTTAACATAACCTTGCATGACTTTAAGATTTAGCTTCTATTTAATAATGTGGAGTTCGAATTTGTGATATAAATATAATTTTAATATTTTTACACTCAAACCCACAGAATTCTATATATTTAATGAAAACAAAAATCTGTAATCGATGTGATTAAACATGAACCCCTCAATTTCAAAACCCCATCCTCACATTTCTTCTTTTAATTGCGGGCATAATTTCTCTCCGGCATACCCCTTCCCGCAGGCAATGAAATTCCCAGCCACTGAATTAAGAGTGCCATGTGCTGATATATTGGGTAAAAGAGGAAAGCAGTTGAGAATTTATACTAAACAGATGTCTTAATATATTTTATTATATTAATAATATGTTATAAAATTATATTGTTGTTACTAAAGAATATAAAATGTATTAGGGATATGATATTTTTAAAATGTAATTATATAAGAAAAAAAGGTTACGATGCAAATAAAATACTTATTAAATATAAAATAAAATAAATCTTGGGACTGGCATATAATTATAGTGTTTAAAACATGTCTTCTTTTTTTTTTTTTATCTTCTAGTAGACCATTTTTTAAAATGATACAAATAAAAAATTCTACATTTTAAAATATATTTTGTGGATTTTTTTCATATATATTCATAAAATCAAATATTAAATAGAACTTTCAATATGTAATAGATATAAGAAATTAGAAATTCCAAGGTTCACTCAAATCAATTTGAAATATAGTTTCATATGTGTACTGCATTGTCATTTTCTAAAAAATATTCTTCAATAAATAATAAATTGCACAACGACTTCAATTTTAAAATTTAAATTCAATCTAACCCATTATAATTCCTCAATGTCAATATAAATATTTGAAATCAGTAAAAAAAATATTAAAATAAAACAACTAATTAATACTTGAATAAGATAATATTTTTATTTTATAAAAAATATTTATTATTTTTATTCTATAAAGTTATTTATCAATTTTATTCTATAAAGTTATTTATTATTTTTATTAGTATAAAATTTTAATTCATTTGTATTCAAACCTAACACATAGTTCAAATAAACTCATAAAACATTTGTTTCATATTTTAAATACAATATTTTATTTTAATATATGGAATATTGATATAAAATTAAAGATCGTGAAAAGATGATGAATTTGATATATTACATGTGAAAATTGAATTTATAACTTGAACTGGTTCTCGCAAAGGCAAAAACATAATTTGAATTTATAATTTTAGTTTAAAAAAATCTTCTTTTTTTTCGCATATATATTTGAAGTAAAAAATGTATAAAATTTCTTGAGGTGACATGTATCTTTTTAGCATATTTTTAGGGTTCTTTTTTTATATTAAGTATAAACTATTATGTTCTTCCATGCGATGTACATACATATTAATATGGTATAATATTATTAAATTTTAGAAATACATAAAATTATATTTATATATATATATATATAATTATGTTCAATAATCTATATATGTACCAAGATTATAATAAGGGTATAAGTATTGTATATAAAACATATGTGAACATTAATTAATTTTATTTATAAAATACAATCAAGAAATTATGAAATAAATAGTATTTTCTTTTAAAATCAAGAAAATTGAACAATATCTGATATATGAATGTGAACATTTTTATTATAATATATAGTATCAAAGCTGCCACAAATTTATAGTTGATTTGTTAAATCAATTAATTATGAAGGTATATGAATATTTTAATTAGTTTTGATAAAATTAGTAACATTACCAATATTAACAAAAAAAATATATAAAAAACTAAAATGAATGTTTATTGGTTAGCAAATATAACAACATTTTCTAAAAATCTATCTTTCTATTTGTGGAAAGAAAAATAAACAAAAATAATAATAATAACAAATATAAAAACAGTCAATTTATTATTATTATTATTCTATATATATATATAGATAAATATAAATAAATATAAATAGACATAAAAAATTTAGTCAATTTATTGTTACTATGACATGTGGCAAATTTTTTATTTTCAATATTTTTTATATATTAAGTAAGAATTTTATTTGATTTCGGAGGATATTTTGTTTTGATATTTCCGTGACGTGAACATACGACACCAAAAGAGTTTTGTTTGGTTGCCAAGGGAAAATAGGAACATCATTCTTGGAAAATGAGGGTCGGAAATGATTGGATAAGTCTTGTGTTCACATAAAATGACATTCTTTTGATGATTGTGTTAATATATATGTATGTATATATTTATATTATACATTTATATACATGTCATTAAATTTGAGTTCCTAAGTGGAGCTCGAAATAAATTCTCATATATCTGATTGAAAAATTTATTAAAATTGTGTATTTTTATATTATGTTTAAAGCTTATGCTGCAATTAATAATTGACTAAAATATCATAATTTTTTTTATAATTAAGCAAAAAAAAAAAGAATTAAAAAAACGTGAAATCAAAACTCAACTTTCATACATCTTTTCAAGTTTACTTTTTTATAAAAATTGCTGATTGGTAACCCCTAATTTGGCATATAAAGAGTAAAAAAAAAAGAGATGTTTCAAAAGCTAAGAATTCATTATACTGGTTAAAATTAATATTTTATAAAGTCATATATAATTTGAATAAATCAAATCAACAAATTAAAATATATATATATATATATATATATTATATAAACACAAATATTTTTATTTTAAAAAAACTTATACTATTTGTGATTCAAAATTTCTACATATTATTCAAATCTAAAATGATAAAGAGAACAATCTAACATTGAAGCAATGATATTATCTGTAAATGGTTTTCCAGAAACGCTGCCTCTATCACTCTTTGAATTCAAAAATTGTTTCTAATCTCTTACAGGACTTGAAAAATAGCCTATTCTTGTGTAGATTTCACTGTCCAATTTACGTCAAAAAGGGGTGTGTCCTAATTCTTCTATTTTCCCTTCCTTAATTCACAACTCAGAATATACACAGATATTTCAGGACATACCTTGTTGATTGCTGAGGAGGACAAAAACTCAAACAACTTTTCTCAACCAATCGTTCGCGCTCGTACCCATGAGGAATCAAGTATCTACCAAAAAATCCTATAATCCTAATTTGCCGTGCCTAAAAGAGCAATCACTTGTGCATTCCCGTCAAGTGTTCTTGTCAGTACGGCCTGCAAGTGAGAATAAGTTAAATCAGATTCCTGAATCAGATTAAGGTTACCGACTGTTTTTCAACATCAGAATTTAGGTCGTAATCCAGACAAATCTTGCTACCTACTTCTATAATGCTGGTGAAGAAACATATCAAAAAAACAGAATCAACTAGAAAAGCTTTTACTAAAGTCTCTCTGTTTCTTTGAATCCTAGATGGTTTTTTCACGCTTATATCATTGAATACGCTGTATTATGGCATAAATAACTGTAAAACCTATATATACTCCCTTGGAGTCTGACTGTATTAGTAAATTAAACCATGATTGTGGAAATTAAATCCACCCCTCTCTCTGTTATTGATTTCTATCTTCAAATATACTCCCTTGACCATATTATTTGTGGAAATTATATCACCCGTGCCTTTCTCTGCTATCTATAAACAATACTAGTACCTCTCTCTCTCTCTCTCTCTCTCTCTCTCACACACACACACACACATGCGCGCAATGGGTGTTTACGTAACCAATCAGATACTACTGAGACATGTCAAAGATGAGAAAACTAAGAAGTTGGGGTAGTGCCATCATGTGCTGCTTCTATTATTCGAGACTCCAGATTGATTTGGTTAGGAAACGTTCACTTTTATAATGTTCCATAATGGCACCAGAAGGTTAGAAATTATACCTCTTTGAATTGCAGTTTTTTCCAGTTTGAGGCACCCCCCCCCCACCCCCCACCCCCAATGAAGTCACTTATAAACCTAGCCTTTTTCTGCTTCTCCCTCTCCCTATGTTATATTGGAGCTGAAATTAATTCCAAAGCTTTCAGATGATTCAGAAACATACCTCTTCACAGCTGGCACTTGAAAGGTAAAATGGTTCTTTTTCTTTAACCCCACCATTTTCTGCAACCAACCTTTCCAAATCCTGCCAAACACAAAAGAAGATTAAAATGGATTCTCAAGTTTCAAAAGTAGGAACAATCTTACGACAATTTCTATTATAAAGATATCTTATACTCCAAATTAAAATATCAAAAAGAATACCAGAAACTAGTACAGCTCAGCAGCAATAAAGAAAAAGGAATCAAATAACACGTCTCAGCACATCAATATATAAGATCAGACAACAGAAGCTGATCAATAACATTGCCTAAGTGTGCAAAATTACTTTTGTGTATAAATTGGTTTGAGAGAATTCCTTTGAGAGCCTAACAACATTCAATTGTATAATCAACTACCAAATTAAACTAGCATGCATCTCTGTCTGCATACATAAGAAATTGAAACAGATGTTCCTTATGGGCGTAGGTGTTAGCCAAAGTCCCCAACAAGCAACTGACCAATGTGGTCTTTGACATCTCCTCCCAAGCTTTGCTAAAACTAAAGATCTCATACATGAGAAGCCTCTCAGCTAAATGAAAATCGACTAAACAAAGGGCTGCTTTAAAACAAGCCCTACGCACTGGTACACTAATAATTCACCATTACAGAAGGTTCAAGTCATAATGCCCCTCACTACACAAAGGAACTGGCAAGTGCCACATAAAAATAAAGGGAACAACCAATCAACTATTTACACCCAAATAATTGATAAGTACATCCACCCCTCTTTTATTTATCTTTTTGACAAAAATAGCCTTTACAAAGGAAGTCCTGTATTTGTTCCCTTTTTGTTCAACCAACGTTGATTGAACACTCTTTAAAACGTTCGGTCAAATCGGTCGAGCATACTTGGTATGTTAGACCGATAACAATCAAACACTCTTTAAGTTAAAAGTCACATTTTGGCTTCTCACTAATCGGCATTGATTTTTTTAATTTTTTTAATTTAAAATATGAATTCACAAAATCAGAGTACACTTACAATTTTTAAAAACTACTGAAATATTTTTGTATAAAAGTATATGGTTACAATCTCAAAAATATCGGGAAGTTTGCTCCTTCCTGAAGAACATTTTAAGAATGTTTAACTGGTCTCGGCGAACATATATAATATGTTCAACCAGCTCTGACCAACATTTCATGAATGTTCAACCAGACTACTCGAACAAGATAAAAAAGAAACTAAGACTTTTCTCAAAAGGGTATTTTTGTCTGAAAGTAATTGAGATAGGTTTACTTAGCAAAAAAAGTTGGTTCCAAAAATAAATTCTGCAACTATTACTGTATACCAGGGGTGCTAGGCAGGCAGATTAGTAAGAAAAGCAGTTTGAATGATGTTATATTAAGTGATATTAGAAGGAAATAAGCATGATGAAACTGCTGAACTTAGCACACAAGAGCATACAAGTTCCAAAAAATGTCTCTAGAAGAACAAGGTCCAATTGCAATGTTGTAATTGAGGCACATACCTTTCCTGTCAAAATTTCATATTCGATCAGTTCCTCCACGATTTTCTCGAGGACTTTGTGATTTTTCTGAAGCAGCAATTTTGCCTTATCATAAGCCAAGTTGTAAATCTGCAGATATTCAATGTAGTGGCTTCAGAATGGTACCTTTAGACTTGTAGGTACAGTCAGCAATTTACAGAACAGATCCATGAAATAACACAAATTGATTAAAAAAGAATAGACTCTGTAGGTACTACCCCCTGCTCGACACCATCTATCATTAATCCAAATTTTCAATGTAAACACCACAATAAATCAAATGTTCCAAATGAGATACGACTATATTTATATGATTTCTCACATCCATCATTTATGGCTTTGGATCAGAAAATTACCAAGTGTAAGACAAATAGTCTCTTCTCTCTATTGGGTGCAGTGGTCATCAGAACACCAAAAAGTATAAAGTCAGTCACTCAAAAACATGAGATATGACTTCACACTTGTGGAGAGAGAAGGTTTGCTCTACCCAGTTGCAGGAGTGAAAACAAACAATAAGGAGGGTGGTAAGAAGGGGAGTTATGTTTAAACCAGAATAATGTAGTTGATAGGGAACATAGTAATATTAGGCTCTTCTCTTTAGATTTATATAAGAGCACACAGAATCTTAATGCACAAGCAACATACTTTTTCAACTTTAGCAGCCATCTCATATTCAAAGTTGTCTCCCATACTCATAGCTGTCTCCTGCGCCAATAATGAAGAGTTAATATGCTTACAGTGTGAGTAAGAAGGAAGTTAATCATGCATTACAAAACTACCATGTGAAATTCATTGTTGGAGACGCAGAAGAAACTAATTTTGACAAGTGTAAAGCACCATATAAGTGAACAATCTCGTCCATAGATATTGGAAGTTATAATTTTCCATGCCAATTTGTTCTCTGATGACATACAAAATCATTTGTAGGAAATACATACTCTAAAGCATACAGTTGCAACAAAACACAGGCTATTGCTTTTGTGCAATTAATTTGGCACTCAAAAAAAGAAAATCTAGAAGGGCTATCAATCGAAATATTTTTTTTTTTTTACTATTGCTTGCATCCCTAACAAAGTAATAAAACTGTGCAGAACTTTTAAAATCAGGAAATTTATTCTCCAAACACTATCTGAAATGGAGTGTAGAAGAATAGACATTTAACTGGTGGGGTCTTTCAGCAGGCGGAGATGCCTCATCCCAATTGAGACAACAAAGAACTGGGAAGTTCTGGCGTTATCCGAAGTCACAGCCTCATAAGTATAAGATAGCTCAACATTAACAAAGTACACATAAGGGTAGGCAGCGTCAGGAGACAAAAAATCAAAAGTGTCACCATAACTATTTCTGGACCAAGTTCAATGCAGTGCCCCCATTAAAATGAATTGGAATTTCTTTAACAACACCTATTTAAATTATACCGCATTTCCATGGTGGTAAATTGTTGGACTATCATCAGGAGCCCACCCATACTGAATAACCATCCTGGTAGCTATCTGCACCAAACATCAATTAATGTCAAACCATGGTGCAATTCAGGCGTAGAATAACAGATTAAATGCAAATACAACCTCCTGTGCTTCCTTCAGTTCTGAAGAAGAAAGAATATTTTCTTCCCCAAATGGAAGTAGCAGCTGTGAGGCTACATAAGAGCCAAAACAGAATACAAGCTTCTTTTCAAGATATGCCCTTGTCTCAACATTTCCAATAATGGAATCTCCATTCTTCCCTTTGGTAATCTTGGTGCATCCAATTCCCTGCAATGAGAAGAGCCAAAATTTCCGTAAATGTGGATGAATTTTCAATGTCATCCTTGCTCCTCTCCAATGATGGAGAAAATGGGTTTTAAAAGTGAATTTGATCAAATATGGAAGTAGAAACTCTAGATATGAAGAGTTGTATCTGAAATGTATATATTATGCACTGCAATGGATGAAAGAGCACACATGCACATAAAAGACCTGTAGTGATCAAGACATGTCAGCTATCATTATCAACCCAAAAAGTATGAGACCCATAGCATTTTATGAGGACAAGCCATTAAACTCACTGTAGCTGACTGATTTATTTCCTACTCACAAGCGATGGTGGTCATTTTATATTTCCCAGAGTTCAAAGATTAACTGGCACTTTCTTCTTATGGTTACATTTTCACATCTACTTGGACTTAGATGCACCATCCAGACCTCCAACTAAACAAAAAAAACTGGATAGCTGTCAACAGCAGTTCTCTTTGGAATCAACATGTTCAAATTGGTGACTTCTTAATGTGCCAGAGCCTCCAAAATTTTATGATTGAGCAATTCTGTAAAAGTTATATGTGAACCATAATTTTCTTCCATACAGATGCACTCATCATCTCCAATGTGAGAGCTGTCATTCAACTTGCCTTCTCAGAATTTTATCATTCCTATCAGATATGTCCTCATCCAACATAAACTACCCCACCCTCCAAAACAAGTGGGAACACTGATGTTCAATTACCACTAACTCGGAATGCATACCAGAATGGCAAGTACAAAGAAAAAGCATAGAACTGAGAGCATCACAGTTAAAACTATCACGGAACAGCTGCAAAAAGATGGCTAATAGGACCTTAAAATAAGAACTAGGGTAGAGTATAACCAATACGAAACTACAGCAGAATACTAGTCCAAGTTATCCCTATTAAATATTACATGTCTGAAATTGCTGTACCTTTCAATAAACTGTTATATAGAATATGAAAAGGACAAATTTAAATCATTGAAACATCATCTGAATCCTAAAATGGAAATCAAGAACCTAAATGTACAGACAAGAAGAAAGAGATCCCTAGCTCTTTCAAAAGCCAAGTGCAGTCAGCATAGCATAGCCGTGTGCCTTGTTCATTGTACAAAACTATTCCGCAAATGCTATTTCTTCATTTAACATAAAATCAAGAGTCCCACCAACTCCCCACCCTCTCTTACTGCTGCAAATATACAAACAACATTGCCACAGTCCCTTTATCTCACATTTTCTAGGAACCAACTTTGTCACTTCCTGATGCAGCATATCAGATGCATCTTAACATAAAAATACTCCCTCTGTCCAAGAAAAAAGTCAAGTTTCTAAAACAATTTTGTTACAAAAAAAATCATGTTTGAAAAGTAAAAGTTAATTAATAGTAAAAGTTTCAATAATATCCTTATTACAATGAAGTTTTTGAGTCAAATGTGGTTGAAAAAGTTAAATAACAAATAAATGAAGGGGCATAAGTGAAAATTGATGGCTTATAACAAGCTGTACTTTTATTTGGTTGACCAAAAATATAAAGTTGTACATTACTCAAACATGACTTTTTTTTGGGGGACGGAGGGAATATAAAAAATTAAAGATTCAAAACCTCAACAGATCTTTATTGTATGTCTGGTCAATTAATAAAGCAGAGATCACAACTATTATTTTCTCTGACCACAGAAATCGCAAATGTTAACAATAAATACTAAACTCAAGACATCATAGATTTTTAAACTCAGCAACTTTTCCCAAGCACTGTCAAGCCCATAGGATTGCTCTTTTAGCAAAAAAATAACTAGGATTCTTCTGTTAGATATGTAAAAAACGAGTACTCTTGAAACATTTCCAGAGAATGACCTACTTAAATATCATTAACTGTACTAAAATTTGGCAGTAGAATCAAGCTACATGAAGAATTAAGTACTTGTGCAATGTCTCTTCAGAATCAAGAGAATGGTTAATCTCATAATGGTGATATTACATTGATAAGAATGAATCAGTGAACAGAATTACACCTGTTAGAAGATGTAAACAGACAACATACCTCCCAAGAAGAAGATTCAAGCCATAGATTATCAACATCATCAAAATTTGGTAACAGTAGAGCCATTAGCCCACGGCCAGCAGCCCAGACTGCATGGGGATATTTTGTCTCCCTGGTCCACTATAGAAAGTCAAATTAGAAGTTAGTCGATATAGATAATGCCGGAAAAAATTAAGAAGGCAGCTAATATTACTACAGAAGCAGCAACCCAACAAAAACAAACATCAAATTTAAGTTTAAAAATTAATAGGCTCCAAAAAATATATTTTCTTGCACAGAAAAAGAATACCCTTTAACAAACTCGAAGAAGAACCTTTGCACACACTTGCAATTCAAGTAAACGGAAACAGCCATAAATTCTCCCCCAGTGGCCCTTTTTGAATACATTCCCCAACCAGAACTTCATTTAATTCGCACAAAAGGGCGATGCAAGCACCTAAAATATCATCCGTTATCCTGACTGCTACATCTTTTCACAATCATTATCTGTACTTGAACTTGGGCAATCTAGGTGATTCTTGTTGCATCATCCCTAACTTCAGAAATTTGTAAAATAAAATCCCAGAAGGAGAGAAAATGGAAGGAACAAGATCTCTCAGCAATCCAGAACCTAAACATTCATATAATGGACTCCTGGAAATGCTTCGCAGATAGATAGCATAATAAATACTCAACTTATCCTAGATTCAAGTGTAAAAATCTATAGCATTTCAAGCATCCAAAAGACCGCTTCTTTCTGGGGTTCCAAAACAACAAAATCCTGAAGGGGAAATGATTTAGAATTAGCATTATGTGATTACTTGCATCCAACAAGCACAACCCTTTTGACAGCCAATGGACAGCACATCTTCTGAACTGACAAATCCCAATTCATTCACTCTAATTAGATGTTCTTCTGCTCAGATTTCTTGTTGCTGAGTCTAATAGAAACTTGACAATATGCTCGAATATAATGAGCAACGAAAACAAACAAAATCTTTCTTCATATCTTAAGTATTTAAAAAAAAACATAAAAATCTTCTGTCTGAATTACTCCAGCCCCAAAGAAAGAACCATCATTCAAGTTTGCCACATAACCCCATTGAAAAAAGCTTCCAGCTATGTCGTATAGTGGATTAAATCTTCTGGATATGCTTGCACTTAGTGAATGAAGTACTTTTAAAATCAGACTATGAGAAATTGGACGGCACAAATTAGATTCCAGTACTATATTAATTTCCTTTCGAAATTATACCCTCCGGACAAAAAAATTATTCAATAAGTTAACTTACGTCAAGAGGTGGACTCAGCATTTCAATGCCATTGCTTATCTGACCATATGGTTCCATCAGGTCAACAACATCCTGCAAATCCTCTTTTGAAAGTGTAAGCCCGAGATGGTTCACCAGCATCTTGCTTATTCTCTTTGAAATTTTGGTTTTCCTCAGCCATTTAGGGACTAGGGGACTGAAAGTCTGCATTATGGAAATCCAGATTCAAATGAATACATAAACCTGATGTGCCTTTTATGCTTTTTTTGAAAGATAATGGGAGTCAATCCTCAAAGACCAGTTGTTAATTCACGTCCATGCAACCACACTAATGGAATGTTTCTTGAGAAATAATCTGTCCATAAATATTTTTTGCATCATGTTATTCCTCAATGGCACAGATGACCATAAGTCATTAAAGCATGTGACTAAAAACATTATTTTTGTTCGGACACAAGGCATGAAGAACAGAGATAAGTATCCTTTAACATTTGGAAGATATACGATTGATGATAGTTTTTAAACTTTTTATATTAATCAAATGGATTACAGATTACAAAAACAATATTCCAGAGCATTAGCAACAACCAAACTTACTTGACCACAGCATGTTGTTGACTTATCAACCAAATATAAGTGAAATATATGGTGAGACAACGGTTAAAACATTAACATAATTGAACTTGTTAGCCTTAAATATAACAAGAATCATGTTTTCATAGCGGGGCATTGTTTAATACTATTACTGTAACATCAAAGGCACGACCGTTCAAACTTTATAAAAATATTGCATGCTACCTGGTCAATGAGTATAAACCTATATAATAGTTCCCCAAGTACACTCTATAATGGGTGTAATTTCCAACAATAAGCTGTGCCAATGCAAATACAACAATACTGATCTGTTTTAGTAGATTGACACATTTCAACCTTAATTATCATCACAAAAAAGAGCAATGGCCAACAGGACCAAACAGAACTAGACAAGAGTGAACTTAGAGAATTCTATCAAGTCAAGGAGCCAGAAAGTGTGATCATACGCAAATATTTTACATAAAATCATGGGAACAGATTGTGATGTATTTGCAAAGAAAATTTGGACTCTTGCAGCAAATTTTCAGGATGATAACATCAGGATGAAGGCAATACTTACAGCAAACCAACTGCAGTAGCTCATAAGTTCATCTGTATCAACAAACTTTCTTCTGAAGGCACTACCTTCCAAAGACAATGGGACAAGTTTTAATTCTATAGGACGAAGAAGAGCTGTCTTTTCAGCAACCTGCAGGTTCATAAAACAAAAGATATTGCTATCAGCCTGTAAAAACATTGTGTCACCGATCATTGAAAATGCAAACAATCAGCAATATTTTATTGTTCTAAGTAATGCACACACCCAATGTTGTCCAAGAGACAAAGATCCTAAAATGCCCATCCACTCTTCCATCAAAACCACAGGTAATAGCCACACAGATTGCAGTTTCAATATGCAGACAACATCATTCATGAAAAACTATTTGATTTTTCGGATATACAAGCAAATCAATCAAGCAAGATAAAAAATTTAGTGGCCTATTAGGAGAGCACAACAGTTGACGAATTCAAACTGAAAGCATAAATTTACTAGTTAAATTACATGCAACTCAGCCAAAGTATAAGCTGTTTTCACTTCAAGCGCTATTGAAATGAGAAGAATATACAAATGGGTCTACGGTTCATAATCAAACCACATGTAGGTTCCTATACAAAGTATCATTTGAAACCTGGTTCTGTGGAGCAGCAACAATTAACAATAAGGTTGCCAAAACTAATGGTTTCAAAGCTTGGCAGTACTTGCTCCATCCAAAACAATCCAAAATCTCTGGATATGAAAATAAACAAAAGTGGCACCAGAAAGGACCGAGGTCATTTCTCATTAACTCATGTATGGGAGCACTTACTTAAATATTGATAAGAATATGTAGTAAATTGACCTTTGATAAATTCATACAATGGAACAATTATCTGTCCCAAATCCAAATCAGTGGATATTTTCCAAGTTTCGAGTTTCAGCTTTTATTCTTCAATATCAAGCAACCCACTCAGAGATGAAATAAAGTAGCAAACCAACCAACACTGACAAAAACAGTAGGGACAAGCCCAGCACACCCAAATCAAGGAGTTACATTCCTATGTTTGTGCATGAGAGCAAAGACTAACCAGGTTAATAGAACCAGAGTCCTTACAGTTACCCAAGGACAAGGAGGTGAATCTAGTAAATGCATATGGTAAAGGAGAGGCCAGGGAAACTTATCAAGTAGACAAGGTCAAGAAGGAAACTATATATGGAGAGAAAACCCACCCCACCACCCCCTCCCCCGGTAGAACTACAAAGGTAAGCACTTAGGGAGTAAAATATGCAGCAATGTTATCGATGTAACAATAAAGCAAAGTAGCGGATATTTTGAAGCACATATAAGATACAACCAAAAGGGCCAGCTGTTAAGAGTAATTATAATACCTTTCTCCAATCAACAAAGTCAATGAGATCCTCATCCATTGTTTCTCTTGCAACATGAGAGCAAAGACTAACCAGGTTAATAGAACCAGAGTCCTTACAGTTACCCAAGGACAAGGAGGTGAATCCAGTAAGTGTATATGGTAAAGGAGAGGCCAGTGAAACTTATCAAGTAGACAAGGTTAAGAAAGAAACTATATATGGAGAGAAAACCCACCCCACCACTCTACAAAGGTAAGCACTTAGGGACTAAAATATGCAGCAATGTTATCGATGTAACAATAAAGCATTAAGTAGCGGATATTTTAAAGCACATATAAGATACAACTAAAAGGGCTAGCTGTTAAGAGTAATTATAATACCTTTGTCCAATCAACAAAGTCAATGAGATCCTCATCCATTGTTTCTCTTGCAGCATTATGAAGGATCTTCTCTCTTTCTGCTTCAGTTGGACGTTGAAGATGAAATATTCTATCCATTCTACCAGGACGCTGCAAGGCTTCGTCAACTTGTTTAAGATTTCGGGTAGTAGCCATCAAAACAACTCCATCTTGTTTCTCAAACCTAAAGAGAATAGCAAATGCATAACAGGATGAACATAATTGTGATGACCTAAATGTTTCTAGTATAGTTGACTTCTGAAGCCTATCATGCCTGAAAGAACCTAGGAATCCATTGCATAGTGTTGTGATTCTGAAAAGAGCGCATTAGAGCATAAATCTAGGGCAACGTTAGGAGCCAAAATCCATAGGGATGCCCCCAACACCTTAATGATGAGTATAAATGAATTCCAACTCAGAAACTGAGAAAGAAAATTTTACCCATCAAGTTCCACAAGAAGTTGATTAATAAAAGCCTCGTGATCCTGCTTTTTGGTGTGAATGAACTTGCCACGGACACCAGCAAAGAGGTCAAAATCTTCAACAAATATAATCACAGGAGCCTACATAAATGAGGATGCATTAGTAGATAGCTGGTGGAGTACATGCTCAAGCAGGACAAAAAAATGAAGGAGTCAAGAGAACTAGTTGATATATGTCCAGAAAAGAAGTTAAAAAAAGTTAAAAAAATTATAGAATCTTAGGAGTATTCATTTAAAATAGAAACTATCAAGAGGACAGCCTGGGCAACATAAATAATTAATAATTTAACTTTCTTCCCTAGCGACGACTCTCTCTTTCCAATTAAAAAGACCAGGGTTTTCCCTAGCAACACTGCTTCCTTTATCCAGAATTAACTGAATCACTTATGTGTCAAATAATTGCATTGCTGTTTGGAGATTTTGGATCAGGTTTAATTAAAAATTCATCTTTTAGAAGTGTTCTTAATCTACATTCATGAATAAGCACCATGTATCTGTAACGATAATGGAAACAAACCCACATTTGGAACGAATTGGATCATTATGATGAAATTTTGGAGCCCACATGCTACGTCAATGAAGAAAAGTGGGGAAAAGAAGAAACTGTCGAATCCCACAATAACTGGGCAGTATTCAAATGTTTAATCGTATAACCTATAAACTTATGAATAAAAACATGTCCTGTAGACATAAAAGTAGACACCTGAATTCTAATCAGAAGCATAGAAAGACTAGTGCTAATCAATAGATTGAAGACAGCCATGTTTCCTAGTTTATTCACATCAAAATATCATGTCAGAACCTAATACAGAGTTTTATGAAGCTCCAGAGCCATTTGTGGCAATTTAAGTTTCATCACAATTCTTGCTGTAATAAATTTTTAGACAACATATATTAGAGGCAAAAATAATAGGAAAGAAGAAGCAACCAGATCACGTGCTGTTTGAAACAATTCTCTAACATTTGATGCACTTTGGCCCACCCAAAGACCAGCTTCCAGCTGTTGGGCCTTCACTTCAACTACTGGGACCTTTGCTTCTGCTGCTATAGCCAATGCTAGAGATGTTTTACCGGTTCCTCTCTCACCAACGATAAGAACACCCTGTGATGAATAAGTATGAAATTCAGACGAATGCAAATGTTGTGTCCATCTATACAGCCTCATAGAACAATCACACTACATGCACGAAGTTATAAGCTTAACAAACAATATAATGTCACATCAACTGATTTCGGCACACATATGAATTACAATGACAAGGTAACCAGAGCAATGACGACAAGTGACAACAGTGAATACTACCATGATTATGAGTGCACAACATTAGGTTATTTTGAGGCCATCTATAAACTACAGAAAAGGTCAAGACTGCACCTATTCTGCGAGCATTGACGAAGCGCAACTTAACAGGCTATTCTATAAGTCAAGATGGGAAAATTTATCATCATTATGAAAATGCAAGGAAAAAGATAAAGATACATCACCCAGATGTTACTCCACAAAATAAGGTAACTTTTCATTCTGTACACCAAGAAGACTACAAGAGTGCAGCCATAGTTGGATCATATATCATAAAATGACATACCCGAGGTGCACGGGCTCCCATTTCTTTGAAGGCATGAGGGTTTTGTAGGAATGCCACCACTTCTTTAATCTCCTCTTTCATGGATTCAACACTTGCAAAATCTTTCAACCGTATGGGAGGATTTTTTATCCTCTGAGATCAGTAATAATGAATAGGGTTTTAGAAATAGTTAAGAAAAAGGTTTGAAATAACGAGATGATGAAGCATAGAGTGAAACCTTCATGTGATCAAAAGCAGTGCTTATTGGGTCAACACCAGCCCTTTTCTTATGCTTTATTTTCCTGATCCTATATCTAAAATAACCTTTCTGCAAAACAACATAAAAGGTAATAAACACATGATCAGTGCTATTTCTATAATATTACCATACGAAGTAAATAAATAAGGTTTTGTCAGTAGACATCTGACAGAAATAAATAAATAGAAACATATATTGACAACAATTACATAAATATGTGGTAGCCAAAGCAGCAACTATCAAGACTAGCAGATGATTCATCCCTTTCCCAAAAAAACATCTACTTGTATACTACATCAAATTTCAGAATTGCATATCTCGATTGTCAATGGAGGAAGAAATCCAAATAGGATTCAAATTTTCAAATTAAACCTGTCAAAATTGGAAGTGTAAAAGTACAACGAAATACTGAAGTGATACAAAGGTAATGAAGTAATATAAAATAACAGGCAAAGATCAACGAAACACCTGTAGTACAAGAATGCCCACTCTAGGAAATGCAATTCAAGGCAAAAAAGAAATTCCTTCCATAATGGTCTTTCCAATTCAGGTGTTAGTCTATAAACGTAAAATGAGCCTAACCAAACAAAAATGATACTGCTCAAGCTTGTTGACTTATATTAGGCTTTGAAAGTCATATTTGAAATTTCAACCAAGTTGAGCTTGAAAAGTATTATTCCCCACCACCCTAGCTTTAGATCTCATCAGAATGAAAAATAAATAAATAAATAAATAAAATAAAGAAAAAGAAAAAAAAATTGTTTTAGTTTGTCATGTTTATTACCGATTACAAGTTCATTCTTGGCAGTTCAGTTTCAATTTCAAACCTAAGAAATTCCGGCCTTCTCAGAACAGACTGCAGGAGAAGAATGTAACCCCATTTTAACCCTAAGATATCCTTCACGCATTATAATTATATATAGAATTCTAGTCATGTGTTTTTTGTTTTACAATATGTGATGCTATGCTGTGATATCTGTGAGTGTCTCGCATTTCACCCATTCAACATCTCCATATTCAGATGAAATGAGCTTTCATTAGGTTTGATTATAGTACATCTCCAAACCCAGACTTAGCCATACTCTAGAATCAATATCATTATCTTATATTCACTTACCAAAAACAAAGAAAGAAAGAAATGGAACATAGATTCAAGAAGATAGATAAACAAGCAAGAGAGTTATTCAGCAGTATGTATACAGCTAAATCAAGACACCTTGATTACAGCAGAGTAAGCATAAGTTTGACCCATATCCTAAAACATGGTTGAACAGTCCAAAGATCATAAGCAGGTTAGCTGGAAAAGAGAAGATCAAGTTATGCACAATTCAACGAGGTTGGGAAACTTGCACCTGTTTCTTTTTTTGTATTCCCTTATAAACTGAATCGGCGTACACCAGAACTTCATTCTTGTTAGTCTTTCACCAATCAACTATCTATTCCAGAACATCTTTGACTACTTGCATAGCAGTGGATTATGGGGTGGAAAAAAATGCTCATTATTAACCTATTCCCAAGTTATGGAAATTCATAATATTAAAATTCTTTCGAGTCAAACAAAGTGAACGAAAATGATAGCCTTGACAACAAAAATAAGGTGATCCATTTTGGACAACTGTACTTAGGAATAAATTAGGCCCAATACAAGCATTATATACTTAATTATTTGCCTCAACTAATTCCAAAGAAAGTTGCAGATAAGAAAACCATGGATTAGTGATGATTAGTGATGGTAAACATTCTTGATTTCATCATAGCTGGCAGCAAGACAGAATTTTACCACTCTCCGTAGCTTCTTTAAGTTGGGATTTTTCCGCAGAGGCCCAAATCCAAGAACTCTTGGAACTTTCCTCTTCATAAACCGGAAAATGTGAAACAACAAATATCCATATATGGCAGTCCTAACCAAAAACCAGAAATACCACTTGAATTCATCTGTTTTCCTTGATCTAAAGTTCGCTCCAGCCTCAGATTGCCACTGAAGATACCAAGTCGAGCCAACAGATACATCAGAATACTCTGGATAAGCCATACCCAAAAGCATCCTCACCTGTACCAACAAACAAAAGAAGTGAGAGAGATTGCATCTCCCCAAAAAAAAAAAAAAAAGCACCAGCAGACATGACATAAAAGAAAAAATGACAGTAATACTGTAAGTCTGTAATAGTATGTAATAAGAGGGGGGGGGGAGGAGTAGGACCAAACAACTGATATTTGCTAGTTGCTACAGTTTAGAGCTCAAATTACCCATATTCAGCAATTCAATTGCTTACCTGATACGGGATAACAAACTCCAGAACAGGGAAAACAATCACCACCATTAAGTCATCATTGATATCCTTTATTTTTCTAAAGGTCCAATCTTTTGCACGAACAACAGAACCGGTCCTCCATAATCCAGTGATGCTCTGACGACAGAATGTCACCATCAGGAGAAACTGCTGGCCTAAATCCAACTCGGAAAGGGGAATCCACATTAACTGAACAGCAGTTGGGATGTCAGCTGCAATCATTCTCAAATACAATGCATCAAAACCCCCAAAATCTTCAAACAGCATCTCATATTCCTATAACAAAACAAATAAAATAGTATGATGTGTACAAAAATAATTAAGAAAGAAGTTCAAACTTTTCAAAAGAAAGACAACAATAAAGGATCCTACTCTGGCATCCACATAGTATTCCTTGTCATTCCCCTTAAGTGTGATGTACATGGCACCCCAATCGTGCCTTACTCGAGCATTTTCCACAAGTTTCTTTGTTACAGCATAAGGAACAGCTATTGGATCCATTTCCCACCTACTTTTTCGTTCATTATACCAAGTCCTTGATGCCACTCTATCCCGATCCCGAAGGACACGTTCCTACATTTGACAATTATGAATTCAAATATATGAATGGAGTAATAGAAAGTGCACATTTATCGCATGAAAAGAGGAGCTAAACAGTGCACATAAGGATCAATCAGACTTCTCAATTTTAAACTTCAAAATCCAGCGTGGATGTTGCCTTCATTCCTTAAGTATAAACCATTATTCCATCACAGCATGTCATAAAGTGAAAACTGCTAACTTAATAACCAAGATTTAAGAAAGAGATCCAAACCCTCACTCCTTCCTCAGGACGGGCAGCATCTCAGGAAAGTAGTCTTATTTGACGCAAAGGTGCAACATAAGAGGACTAAGCTATCCCCAAATACAATCCAATTAGAGGACTAAGCTGTCCCCAAATACATTCCAATTAGTAGATGTCAAGTAAGACAAGACTATAACAAAATGCCGGTCCATATGAAGAATGAGAATTATGTAGTTCTGTACAAATAAAGGAGAAGGTTACACTCAAACATCAAAAGGAATCTGTAACAGAATAGCAACAAGATGTGATAAAAGAAAATCTATTGACTCAACAGAAAACTAGCACAATGGAATGTTAAACGAAAATAAAAGAGATCGAGCCTTGTTCTGTGCGGATTAGATTTTCCTTAAAATTATCTAACTATTTGTAATGTATCACGCATCAATTTTCTGGTTTTAAGAGATCACGCATAATATTAATTCCGTATAAGTATGTGCATCTGCACTTCATTATGGCACATAGCAATCAAACTGATACAAACACCAAAGCCACACAACACAAGGCGAGAAAATCCACTCT
The DNA here is from genome assembly GCA_028749325.2 of Caryopteris x clandonensis. NCBI lineage: Eukaryota > Viridiplantae > Streptophyta > Magnoliopsida > Lamiales > Lamiaceae > Caryopteris > Caryopteris x clandonensis. Next base: position 5,299,043 of record JAPYKT020000019.1, on the reverse strand, counting down.
TTTAGAAATTTTACTTCTCCAAATAACCAAAGGACATATCTCTACATCTCTATTCTAAAACCTCAAATTTTGTGGAACAATAAAACGAAGATAATATAATAAAATTGCTTGATATTAATTTAAGAGGCAGTGGGAGATAAAATGTAGCAGTTTATAAAATACAAATAAGAGGAGACAACGTTTTATGAGGTATTGATGTCTATGCTCTTTCAATGATGCAATCATATGCAATTAAAGATTTAAAAACAAAGATTGGTTTTGAAGCTTATTATTAACAGAAACTGTGGAGTAGACCAGAAAGAATAAAACCATCTGCTTACTCCAGATAATCTTGGCCTCCAAATTCTCCAATCAAGTAGTAACTTCTTCCCCAACATTTAGATTAAACCAAAGGCAGAATTGCAATTCTATAAACTCCAAGAAACCATACAATCACAGGATGGGAGCTTAAGAGATGACTGAACAAAGCCCCTTATCACTTGTACTCCCTTTCCAACAAAACCAAATAGTATAGGTGACTGGTTGAAACACTTACTAATCCATTCCAGTCTAGCCACCTAATGTACATACAAGCATGTGTGACACCCAGAATAAAGGACAGATGTCCAATGGATGACTCAAGGACAATTATCTATAAGTGACAAGTAGAAAAGAGTAAGAAAGGCCAACAAGACCTTGCATCCACAAGCATTTAACAGATAAGGAATCTCTTTTTATGCCCTTGCCTTCTTACTCACATGGATTATTGTGAAGAAGTCAACGAAAATTTTGGCATAAATCCAAGACCGCAAAGATGTTTGATAACAATAACTCCAGTGGGATTAGATGTCCTAACCAGCAAACAGAACCCACAGCAGAAACAAGATACGTACTTGATATACGTAGCAACTTATCAACAGCTTGGCTTCATTGTGACTCAGCTGGGAAGTTAGTTCCATCAAAATGGTTTTTCATTCTTTCTAAAAGCACCCCCTTACCAATTCTTTATAGAATAAATGGAAAACATTTACAGCTAAACTCCCACAACGCAGAATAGAAGCAGAAAAAAGGTGAAAATTTTGTACAATAAGCTAGAAATAGGTGGTAAAACAAAACATATACACTTAAGGATCCAAACTGAAACTACAGATATTTTTTGACAAACTCAAGGATCAAAAATAAGACTGACAATGGAGGGGGAGGGGGGGGGGAAGGAAGTCCTTGTCCTGACATAGCAACATAGCATGCATGCATTTGGCCTACTAATAGTATAAAAAGAAACAAAGAGAAGAGAGAAGAGGCCTCCTAGGGAGGAAAAGTTTTTCAAGGATTGAGTATACCTCTAACAGACAAAAAGATGGCAACATATCTAAAAAATGATGTTAAATGTTATAAAAGCCAGAAAGTTTACCATGAGAAAAACAAAAATGTAAAGTTCCACAAAGAAAAATAGTAGAATAGCAGCATTGAAAAAGTCGTCCAGGGTATAAATGATAAAGGATCTTTTTGCTGTTGACTTCAGGAGGTTCTTAGGTAGTAGAGGCAAGGTTTTATGGAGAGTGGCTGTTCTTATCGTATGTTGGTCTATACTGTTGGAAAGGTCTAGGAGCATTTTTTACAATCCCATGGAGTCTGTTCGCGATTGTCAGGACAGAATCAAGTTTAGGGCGGCCTTATGGGTACAAAGGCATAAGGAGTTTAGGTCTCTGTTAGCATTGATATGCTTAGAGGATGGAGTTTAGCATAAGGTCCAATGATGGTAAATAGTTCCACAAATAAGTAAAACTTTTGTTTCTTACTGCTCAAAAAGGATGTTATTTTCTAAAAAGAAAAACAAAAATCATTGTGTGCATGTCTGACTCACAAAAGCATTGCTGAAGTTAAAGGAAAGGCTGCGAACTTTTTTTATTATAAGGAACAAAGTTTATTGATGTTCAAAACAAGAATATAAGGGATGAGAAATCCCTTATACATGCTTACAATCGTAAATTACAAACTGTAGCTCCAGTCTCTAACTAGATCCATCACATGAAAGGCTCTAAACAACCTATGGCTTGACAAACAAAGAGCTACTCAATATTTGATCCTACCCCATACATCCTCTAAAGACTCACTAACATTTTAAAAAGTTCTCTTATTTCTCCCGACCCAGATTGACCAACATACAACCAGGACTATAATCCCCCACAGGACTTTGCCCTTATTGTTAATAAAACTGCCCAAATTTTATAGCAGTAGGTCAGAAGCACAGTGTCCTAACTCGTATAGTACTTTGTTCCAAAGATTCTGTCCAAATGGACAATGCAAGAACAAGTGATTTATTTCCTTCAAGCTGCACCTGCACAACACACACAAATTTGGAGAAAGAGAAACGTCCAGCAAGCACTTTTGTAGCAACTCAGGTGGGTAACCTCCCCTTAACCATAAACTACAAAAACTACAAAAAGACTTGGAACCTTCCTAGTTATAGGAAACTTCCAAATTGCTTGAAACCAAGGGAGAGAGGATATGTTGTTATTTGGGAGTAAGGACGCGAAGGACTTACAAGTAAATAATCGATATGAATCTACAGCCCGATTCCTAATATCTTCCTCAGACTCGCTCAACCTAACATCCTCCAACAATACTAACAATTTACTCAACTCATCCAACTCACTATCCCTCAAATTCGTAGTAAACTGCAAATTCCAAGAAGAGGTTAAAGACAAGGTGGAGGTTGGGGATGAGGAGTTTATTGGTTTATTTTGATGAGATGAAAGTCGATAAAGGGTAAGAAACTTAACAGAAAGAGGAGAATGGCTCAACCAAGTATCTTCCCAGAAACGTACCTTGTTACCGCCTCTCACCTGATTTTTCACTAATCGTGTGAACTCCAGTAGACTCGAGAGATGAACTTCCAAGGGTGTCTGAAGGTGGTTCTAATCGCTAATTCCGCATCCCTATTATTCTTTTGTAGCCCATACTTGCTTTTAATCGCCCGATACCAGAAAGCATCTTTCTCTATTTGGAACTGCCACCACCATTTACCAAGCAATGCTTTGTTTTGTAACGTGATATTCCCAAGACCCAAGCCACTCTTTGGGCCCGATACCAGAAAGCATCTTTCTCTGTTTGGAATTGCCACCACCATTTACCAAGCAATGCTTTGTTTTGTAACGTGATATTCCCAAGACCCAAGCCACTCTTTGGGGTGTGTTACAACTTCCCAAGCAACTAAGTGTCAGTGAGTTTTGCCATTGATGGTGTACCATAGAAAATCTCTCAATCTTTCGCTCCAACATGTATGCTTAGGCTTCCTAAAAAGAGAATGATAATAGGAAGGTATCTTAATACCGTTTGGATTAGTGTAAGTCTACCTCCTCTTGACAGGAATGTCTTCTTCCACCAGCTAATTTTTTCATTGTTTTGGACAGCATTGGTCCCAAAAAGACAATTTGAGAGGATTGCCACCTAGAGGAACCCCAAGGTATGTAATAGACCACTCACCCACAACGTCCCACCAAGACTACAAAATTATTGGTTTTGCCCACGGTCATCTTAATCCCCAGCAAAGTGCTTTTATCCATATATATTTTTAACTAGGACATGCTGAAAAGAGAACTAGAATTTTGCCAATCCAACTTAAATGGGCCTCGTCATCATTGATGGAAAAAAGTTGTCTGCAAATTGCAAGTGACTCACTTCAACCCTTATCTTTCCAACAAATAACCCCCTGACTAAGGACATACTCTTTGCTTTATCTATTATTTTGCTCAAGCCATCTACCACTAAGTTGAACAAGAATGGTGAAAGTGGGTCTCCTTGTCTAAGGTCTCTAGAACTGTAATATTTCCCTCTAGGCCTCCCATTAAAAGGTCGTGAACTTTTACACACCAAAAAAAAAGCATCTTCTAAGATCGTTCATCATGATACACATGAAAACATTAAAAAAAGAAAAACAAAATTGCACAAGATACAGCCAGAAGCTGCTGGAAAGAATTTGAATCAAACAAAAGATGATCATAAAGTTTGTAACAATAGAAACACAAGCACATGGAAAAATTCAAACAATATTTCAGGCAGAATTACCTGTCTTTCAGCCACATACTTTCTACCAAATTCCGAATCTTCTAGAAGACTTCTTTTAAGGTCCTTCTTAACATCCTCTCTCCATTTCTTCCAGGCATGAAGTTGATTGAGGCTCCCAGCTTTTGGGATTGTCACCTCCTTCCTTCCAAACATCCATTTCAGCTCAATATCTGGATAACCCTTGACAATCTCATCTGGGGGTGAGGTCACAACAAAGCGTCTTTCCTCACCATGTTTCTTCATAGTCTTTCTGATGTTAGCCTCGAGGTTCTTTTGCATCTCCTTTGAATCCTTAAGAACTTGTTGTATCCGACGAGCAAAAGCAGTTGAATCTTGGCTGGAAACAGACTCCAAATCTTCACTTGCCAAGACACGGGGTAATATTATTTGCTCCTGAAACAGTCTATGTGCATCCTGCAGTTCTTTCTGAAGCTCACCTTTAGAGAGCTTGGTAGCTGAGGGTTTTGAGGTACTATACATACATAAGACCCATATCAGATAAGGCAACAAAGTTAGATCAGATCTTCACAGGAAATATCAGACACCATTCAAGTACAATTAATTTTGGAATTTAAAACTGCATTAATGAGTACACTTAAATTGAGATTCACATATAGGAGATGAACTGACACGAGTAACATTAATTAAAGCTAGAACTCAGGTATCATATCAGACAAGTCACGAGAACCAAAACAATGAAGAAAAATGAATAATTTGCTGGTTGAAAGCAATAGTCTGAGACAATGGAAAGACTATCATGACAATTCAGATGCATCAAGACATAAATTACCTAACATAACCTGGAATTTTCTAAAACCAAGACTTGTAAGAAAAGCAACTGACCCTGTACCGAAAGAGGTTATCTGGTTGATTTACAAATTATCATATTCAACAACTTATTTAAATCTTTGAAATGTGGAGGGATTAAGGGATTTAAATTCTTCATGAATCTATGTAGCATGCTGTCCCCAGTATTTGACTGCTTTCTAAACAATTCTTAAGCTCCCAATGATCAAATCAACAGGATGGTTTGACCCTTTCTGGTAACCATAACTTTTCGAAATCCTGACGTTTCAATCAATTAATTACAAAACAAATATTAGAAGTTCCAACTTTGTGAAGTTAATTTGGAAACAAAGCTCAACAATCAACTTGGGTTATCAAATTTTCAGGAACTAAATATGTGGGTGGTGGGGTGGAGAGAGAGGGGAGAGAGATTCTAGACTTGAGATCTCAAGAGGTTAATTCATCCAAAGACAACAATCTATGTCGCACCAAATATCATACATGGATATAATGCATAATGGAGCTTCTTCCTAAAATACTAACACATCTATGCGCGCACACACACACACACAAACATTACACTAACACCAAAATTTGTGATTTAGGGGCAAAAAAAGATGAACTTAAAAGAGAAAACCAATGAAACATGCAGCACTCCATAATTCTTAGAGCCAATATAATTAAAAGCATTCTGCAATATCAGCAATGTAAAACAACACAGCTAAAGTCATGATGATGATGATGTAACACAAGACCCAAGTTGAAGTTTATGACAGAGGCAGAAATAAATACTTCCTCTTAATGAAAATCTGACATCAGGCGGTCAAATATGAGAAAAAGAGAAACAGAAACTTTATTTATCATTCACGCTCATTCAATCATTCTTTTTACGAAAACTTCATGAAAGGATCATATAAGCACTTAAGTCGTAACAAAAAAACATATAAAACAAGTGCTTTCTTCACCTCTGAGTCCTGCTACTCTTCATTTCCCTTAACAAGCCCTCAACCAAAGCCTCACATTCTCTCTCGATAGACAGAAGTTCTCTCACACCAATGCTTAACGCCATTGTTTCTTTCCTAACAATCAAATCATCAATCTCCTCAATTCTCTCCCATATATCACTATATTCTTTCTCCCAACTCCTCCTTTCCTCCCTTAACCTCTGAATCCTGTCACCACCGGCTTTTGCTTTCTTCATTAGACTCTCTTCGTCCCTCTTCGCCTTGACTACTTTGTTCACAATTTCCTCAGAACGGTCCATTAGCGAATCTTTTTCCGCTTTCAAAACCCCCAATTCCGCATAAAGACCATCCATTATCTCTTCTTGCAATAACATCTTGGTCATTTTAACCTCCTTCCAGCCCTCCTCTACATTCATGGTGAAATCTTCCTTTCCCGCATTTTTCACCTCCTCAATTATCTTAAGCAGCCGTGAGACAGCCTCTAACAATCTCCTAGTATAACGTGAGTACTCATGACCCTTTTCCTCATTCTCTTCCCTTACAAGTGATTCCCCCACGCCTACAGGAGGGGCGGCAGCCAAAGCATGTTTCCGGAACCCCATGAACGGACAGAAAAATCCAATATAGATATATAATAATGCATAAGCGATTGGCTTGGCAATGGAAATTGCATTGTTTTCCTCATTACAGCGTTTAGAACTGTTGAACTGGATTCTGGGTAGGTTGTCATCAACCCTGGCATTAACAACCGAACATCTAACAGTTCGAAGCGCAGCTGCATCGGTTGCAACTCGATATCGATAAAGGGGTGAGAATGATTTGACAAATAGTGAGGAATTTCGAGCAAATGGAATGGTTTTGGGTCTGGGTTTAGCGTAACGATGAAGTGGGAAGTTGAAGAGTGAGGAGCTTTGAAGGGGTGGATAGAGAATAGTGGAATGCATCACTACATTTGGACTGAAATTAGGATGCTCTGTTCAGAATGCTGAATTCTTGTAAAAAGATAAGCCGCCTCGAATGCGGGGGCTTTGGGGGCTTGGAGCGAGGGAGGGCCTAAGTGCAAATTTCCAGTGTGGAATTGCTATTTCATTCTAGAGAACGGCTATCCACACCCCAAACAGACCCTTAATTCTGTATATTCCACTTAAACATTTATTTTATGTTAAATACGTATTTACTTAAGAAAATTAAATCTTTCTCTCCCTCTAATAATGCATATCCATGCATGATTAATCAAATTTGAGATTTTCTTCAAATTTTTGGAATTTTTATTTAATCAAATATGGAGTATTTTTTTCATTTTTGTGTTTTTCAAGTGTCTGGTGTAAGGAACAATGAGGGGTGGATTCTGGATTGAATTATAAATGAAATTAGAATTTGGGGTACTTTAATTTGAATATTGATTTTATTTTTTTGTTATGTCCAATGTTGTTCATAACTAACAAAATTATGTAATGTTAAACCAACTAGGTTAAATAACTTTTTGTGTGCTTAGTGCTTTTTGGTCAATGTAATTGAATGAGTTCCATAGTGTTCAGCCATATGTGTTGAACGAGTTCATGGAGTTTGGTTATTTTATATCGAACAGTTCATTGTGCGTTTGGTGGTTACGTTTGAACACTTAGTTGACATGGCACAACTATAAATAAAATTGTAAAAAAAAAAAAAAAAAAATGTGTGATTTTAACCATGAAAAATATGAAAATGCTTATATTATTCTTCTAGTTGAGTTTTATAATTTCATTATTGATTTTTGTTTAAATATTATATTTTTCTGAAGTGTGATAGAAATGATGGATTATGGTTTCTTGAAGTTTGGGTAAGAAAAGAGATCAGGTTTGAATTCAGCTTGTGACAAGGAGAAATATTAAAAAGAGATATTAGATGCAAAAGTTTTAATTATATATTGTTGATTATTTAGAGTTAGAATTTAATATTTTTGGGTATTGAATTATTTGTATTGGATTTAGACAGCAAATAATATTTAACTAATATTTTTTATAAAAATTATTAAATACAATTAATCAATTTATTAAGAATCGTACTTTTATTTTAGGATGAGAGGATATATGTTTTTTTATAAAATTATAATTTTTACATGTCTTTATTAGTAAAAATTATATAATATTTAAGATATTCATAAATATTGATTAACTCATGATTATATTATAAATTTATTTTATTTTACTTTTTAATATCAAAAATTGTGTAGAACAATGAATAAACGTGCATTTGCAAAATTAGTCTCAAATAATTGTATTGGGTAAAATGTATCTACTTTTCAACCAAATTTGATGTAGTGAGTAAAAAATATTTTGTTTTTTAGTAAATTTATCATATACCGCTCATGAATGGAAAAATATTAGTATGTTAGTGCCAATTTTCGTGCTTATTTTTGCTTAAGTTTAAAATAATTATATGCCAATTTATTGACTCTCAATTAATATTATTGTATATAATGCATTTTGATGTGTTTTTAGTCTTTATTGATAGATTTAGAAATAAGTGTGATTTTGGTTGTCAATGCATAAGGAGATGTCTACAGAATTTTAGGAGAACAACAATAACTTCTTCATCAATAGCTGGGTTGATCTAACTATTGCTTGGGATGAAATCCATCTTATGGATCTACGACAATTAAGGTTTCCTCCAATTCTCACCCAAAAGAGCATAAATGAAGATTAAAGTTCATGTTATGGAAAATAACTAATTTTTGGATAGGACTACACTCAAACAACGATATCTCAAGTTTCATATATCTAATTGAGATAAAACCAAGATCAGGATGCAAGTTAGATTTTCCTTGGGCTTCGTGCTCATTGTTTAGCCACATGTATGGGTTGGCAAATGACTTGTACTACACCTACATGTAGGAGCACGTGCATTTTGTGTGATCCTCCGAGATTAGTTATCAGGTCCATATTATGTCCAACCTATTGTTGAATAATTCCTTATGTCATGTCCTTCCATCATACCATCCATATGACTTTGAACCTTATGAAACTTAATTCAAAAGCACGACTAGTTGTTTAATGACGCTCTTCCCAAAGCGTTTAGCTATGCCTTTAGACTTTCTGGTGCTGGCGCTGGACAATTTAAGGAGTCGTGCGGAAGTGAGTGGAGGCTAATTATAGATCTAACGTTATCTTTATATGACATTAAATGTCACGTTTATACAATCCATCCACAATTGTCCCCCTTGATGTTGGGGATTGACACTGTTTGACCCTCGAGCTCAAGTATTTGATAGGACAAAACATATAATAAAACATCGTGTTCATTTATGAGTCTCCATGTCTTTGCATCTTATGATGGACACACTTTGTCCTCTTTGTTTCCAAAACAAGTTTATTGAATCGATCAGTGTACTTCTCTAATAGCTCCGACCTTCTTTGCATATTGGTGGCTAGCCTTATTTTGGGGACAAATGCGTCCTTGCCTCCATAAAGTTTACTTGAAAAATTGTTACAAATTGTGGCCAAGATCTTATACGACCATTGGGTAAGGCCCTGAACCACCTTTGGGCTCGATTATCTAAAGTTAGAGGGAAAGTTCGATACAAAGTAGCATCTGATGCCAGCTGCAACTCCACCCAAGATAAATAATTGTTTAGGCGAGTTAAAGGATAAGTGTTCTCGTCGTATGACTCGATCTGCAAGTATTTCATATTAGTTAGGATAGGGGATTTTGAACATGGCCTCCGTGAAGGGTGAGTTCATTGTTTGTGGTTGGATTCGTAATCAATGCCTTTGTTGTCCTTCAAGGAAAGCGAGTAGGATTTTAAGTTGGGATCTCTTCATTAGCCTCGCAACTAACATTATCCTATCCCATTGGGTACATGATATCCGACATTTGGATTGGTTGGCCTGAGCCTTGGCCAATTCGTTGAAAGAAATGGGAAAGCGAGATTTCCCATAATGACATCTTGCCCAACCTTCCCTTTCTATGTTGGGATCATCACCCAACACGAGATGATTAGGCTTTGGCCTTGGGGCTTGATGATGTTTAGATGATTTAAGTTGATGATCTCTTCACCGATTGGTAGGTAGTGGATGGGATTCGACCTAATGTGATATCGTTGCCCCCAATCTACGAAAAATATTTCAACTGGTATGAACCCTTCGATCATATTCATTTAATTGACAAGAAAACGTGTTTCTTTGTTGTCTAATTTTTAGTTGAGATATCAAATTGTGATCTCACATGTAGGGGTATTGTGGATCTCCACAAAGCATATTATCCCTTCTCAACCATCAAATCCTTACGCCTAAGGTTAATGTGAGTTCCGCTAGCTTGAATAGGATCTTCTCGTAGTTCATGGGAGATTCCATCACCTTGAGGTGGGAAGGTCTCGATCCCTAATTTCAAGGGAGGTTCCATCACCTCAAGAATTGCAAGATAATATGTGGATTGGATACAAATAATTCTACCATGTAGAACGAGGATTGGAATATTTTTTAAAGCACACTTCAAGACTTGATGCTTTGAATACAAAAAGATTGAAGCATGTAGAACGAGGATTGGATATATTCATCAAAGCACACTTTCAAGGTAATCTGATTAGTTATATATACACCAAACCAATTTGTTTGTGATTTTGTAATTCAAATTGTTTGTGATTTTCTAACAAATTCATCTTATAGTTTACCACAACAACATAAGTTACATACATATCAATACTATCACTAATACCTATACACAACATATACATTAGCATAATATAAAAAAAATATAAAAAAAGGTATTTTGAAAATGAATGATGTATGTATTTTCTTGAAAAAGTAATAAAAAGTCGTATTTTTGGATGCATGACACATACAATTTTTTTTTTTTTATCACATATTTATGAATCCAATTGTAGGACACAACAAAATCATATCACCATTGCAATTTTTAACTTCTAACTTGATAATGATATGATTGTAATCTCACATATTAAAAACTATGTTTTTGGGATTGATGGTTGTAACCACCATAAAATGAAATATGTTCAAAGATATTAGATTATTATCATATTCTATCTACAAATAGCATAAATATACTATAAAAGGTGGTGATTATTCACAGCTCAATTTTTTTCTTAATGTTGTCAATTTCTAAATACAACACACAAATAAAAAGCCACCTAATTTTTTTTTAATTAACCTGACTAATTTCAATTATACATTTTTATTATATTATAATAAATAAAATAAAACATTAAATAAAAACTAAAAAAGCAGAATCCAAAAAAACCCATAGTCAAAAGAAAGAAAAGAGAAAAAAGAAAGAAGATAGGAGAGAGGAAGAAGAACTTTTATAATCAATCGTAGGTGTATCCATCGTCATGGGAGATGAGTATAATTTAAAATAAACTTAGGGATGAAATAATAAAAATATATGAAGTGGATGATGAACGTTGTTCGATGTTGATTGTTTGAACATAATATATGTTGTTCGACCAACAAGAACAAACAAAACAAATATCATTCACTTCAAGTGATCAAACAATGTGCATGTTGTTCGTTTGGCTTGGTCGAACAAAACTAGCATCGTTCGACTTGGTCGAACAGTGTGTACAGTTTTTTACCCTATATGTAACTATTGTATTCAATCAGAAAAATGTATTATGAAAATAAGTTATAATTTAATATTAAAATAGAATTAAAAAATGGCTCAAAAAACATATCTACTATTGTAAATTTATCAAATAAATTAATTAAAATTTCAATAATATTTTTTCAATAGTAAGTTTTATTGAATACAATATAAATTAAAAAATTAAATTATATAAAAATTCATGAGATTCTAATAATGATTATATAAGTACAATTTTAAGGTCATATTCAATTTCACAAGCCCATTTCTCAAATATTTGACGAGTAACAAAAATTCTTTCTGTCATGAATTATTTCATGCAGTCTTATCCTAGTCTTATTATATATGAGTTGTATAACACTCTAACTCCGTCATAACAAAACCTGTTTTCTACCAAAAAAATTGAAAATTCCTAATTATTGTTCGATCAACTTAGCCGAACATGTTACACAATGTTCAACCACCTTAGCCTAAGTTGTTAACTCATGTCGGCCAAGTGGATCAAATAGCTACCGCTTTGTTCGTTCGAATTAGGTCGAATATGAGTGTGCGACAATTTCAAATCTACAAAAAAAGAAAATTCAACGAAACCTTGAATACCCTTATTTGAATGAAGGGAGCTTATATTATCCATTTCAATTGATTATTAATCATTATTTTGCTATTCCATTGATGAATCTTTCTAAGCTTATGATTTGTAGTGTATTTGGAGAAAAGAAAGAGAGAAACTAAGTTGACTAAAGGATGAATCAATTTATTTATCGCATAAATTTCTATAAAACGATTGCACGCGTGACATAATTTAAGGTATTACTTGTGTAATTATAAAGAATTACTTATTTAACTATAAAGTATCACTATTTTTAAGTGCATTACTTCTGATTGCTCTCTTAAAAAATAGTGATACTTTATAGTTAAACAAATAATACTTTATAGTTACACAAGTAATTCTTAAATCGTATCACACGTGCAACCGTTTCACAGAAGACTCACTTTTTATTTATTTTTAATTATTTGCCATAAGGATGATATAGTTTTTTTAATAATTTTGTTTTACTATTTCAGTGGGTGAGCTGTATTAATAAAAAAATTGGGTATTAATTAGAGTGATTTATCTTTTTATAATTTTTGTTACTACTTTAAGTGGGTGCGTTAAAAAATATATATATATTATTAGATTTTGAATAGTAGTTGTTTATAAAAAATTAAGTAACAAAATTTTATGGGTTCAATTTGGCTGGTGTGATTGAACTTAATTACATTTGAGCCAGAGTCGATCCCGAATGACTCACCATATGTGTTGTGATTCAACCTTGCACCTCAAAATGATCTTTCATTTCAAACTTCTCCAGAAAATCCCCTATCTCCATCAAGTTTTTCTCACCCCCATACTCCTCCTCGGATGATCCAATGCTTCAAATCTTTACTGGATAAATGCAATTCTTGGTCACAGCTGAAGCAAATTCATGCGCTTCTAACTACGGGGGGCCTCTGTAATAACGACCCGTTTGCCTGGAAAATCCTATCTTTTGCTGCAAATTCTGCATCATTGGACATCCATTATGCTCATCGTTTTTTTCTTCAGCTTCCCAACCCTACACTCTTTCACTACAACGCCATCATAAGGGGCTTTGCGAACAGCAGAAACCCAATCAAATGCTTCTTCATATTTGAGAAATTGTTGCTAAATGGTGTTGTCCCCGACCATCTGACGTACCCTTTTCTTGCAAAGGCTTCAGCTCGGCTTTCGGACCTGAAACTTGGAAAATATGTTCACGGACATGTCTTGAGAAGAGGTCTTGCATCTGACATTTTCGTTTCAAATTCTTTGATACATATGTATGGTTCCTCTGGTGAAATAGGAGGTGCAAGGGAGGTGTTTGATAAAATGCCGATGAGGAATTCGGTTTCTTGGAACTCAATGTTGGATGGGTGTGCCAAATGCGGGTACCTGAGTTTGATGAGGGAAGTGTTCGATATTATGCCTGAGAGGGACGTTGTGTCATGGAGTGCTTTGGTTGATGGATATGTCAAGGATGGCAATTACACGGAGGCATTGTTAGTTTTCAGCAAAATGAGAGATGAGGGGCCTAAGGCGAATGAGGTAACCATGGTTAGCGTTATATGCGCTTGTTCTCACTTGGGCGCACTCGACCAAGGGAGAGCAATGCACCAATACATAGTTGAAAATGGCCTCCCGCTAACACTCATCTTGACAACATCCCTCATTGACATGTATGCAAAATGTGGTGCAATAAATGAGGCCATGAACTTGTTTCGTGAGGTTTCATCAAGAAAGACGGATGTTCTTATATGGAATGCAATGATTGGAGGGCTTGCTACTCACGGCTTTTCCATCGAGGCATTAGATACTTATATTCAGATGCAAGATATAGGAATCAAACCTGATGAGATAACTTGCTTGTGTCTTCTGAGTGCTTGTGCCCATCGGGGGCTTGTTAAACAGGCATGGAAGTATTTCAACTCTATTACAAATGATGGCATGGTGCCAAAGATCGAACATTATGCTTGTATGGTTGATGTTCTAGCTCGTGCAGGTCATTTAGAGGAGGCGTATCAGTTTGTTTCTCAAATGCCCATGCGGCCCACAGCGTCTATGTTGGGTGCGTTGTTTAATGGCTGTATAAATCATAGAAGGCTAGATCTTGCAGAAATTGTGGGAAAGAGGCTTGTTGAATTGGATCCTGGTCACGATGGTAGGTATATTGGACTATCGAACGTTTATGCAGGTATAAGGCGATGGGATAAAGCACGAAGCTTGAGAGAAGCAATGGAGTTGAGAGGAGTGAGGAAGATCCCTGGGTATAGCTATGTTGAGGTTTGTGGAAGGCTGCATAGATTTACTGCTCAGGATAAGGTGCATCAAGAATCAGAAGAAATTTATTCGATGTTAAGTGTAATTGGAGAACAGATGAGATTAAAAACAGATCTTGATGGGCAAGAAATGATGGGTAATAAAGGTGAGGATGATCATTTGAGGTTGATATGTACTTCTGCAAGTTTTGATGATTCTTTTTAAGTAAATAAAGTTGATTTTTCGACTTAAAAATCAGATCTTTTCTGCTGTCTTCTCAGTTTTTTTCCATTCCCAGGCCATTCTAAGCTTGGAAATCATTCATCATGGTGATTATGCTCCTAGTTTGATTTCCCTATTTGCATGCCTGAATGCCAGAAAAAATATAGCAAGGCATGTTCAACTTTAAACTGATCCTATGCTATAAAAACTGCCCAAACTTCTTCTCTGTTCTAGTTGCTCTCTTGAAGGGGCAGACGCAGAGCGCCCTGCGCGAAAATCGAAACAAAAGAAGCCCAAACCAAAAATTATTCGTTGATTATTGACTTCCTTGGGCTGAACCTAACTGTACGAAGAAAATTTATGATACTGTAATTAGCCATATTGAAAACACTACTGAATTATCCCAAACGCCTGAAGTTAAGAACTGAAATTTGGTACCAATTCTAAATAATGTTACTATTATTTATGCATATTTTGATATTTAATTAATTAGATTTATCCATCTCATTTGCTTCTGGAGACCGAGTTTTGAAAATCTCCCATTTTCGATTCAGTTCTGGAGCTCAAATCTCCGGACTGCTCTAAACCACACACAGCCCTCTTTGAAAGGGTTTTCTGGTTAAATGCTTGGTTGCAGTACCAAGAATCCAGCCACGGACCGAATTTCTAACTGGCTATGTAGACAGTCATTCACAAATAGGACATAAAATGTTGCATTATATTGCAAAATGTTGGATCATCTACTGCATAATAATGTTTCATCACAAATGAACATCATATTTGTTGCTAATGGCATCATTATCGAGTAAATAACACGTACTGGTCAATGAAACGCGAGATAGAAATATAGAATGCAATAAAGAACATGCTGTTTTGTTCCTGACCACCCTGCGTCACCAAAACACGATGGCTGGGGAAATACAGGCTTGTATCACAGAAAAAAATTCATAGTAAGTGCCAAAAATATTCTTGCGTACAAGAAGCGATGTTTTCAACACACTGTATATCTACATATAAAGAGATACACAGATGGAACTGTACTTTGAAAAAATACTATATTATTAGACCTTTTCACCTATGGATGGCTCGAGCAATGTACATCGGAACACACCAGTTACTAGTTTAACAATGAGAGTATCTCGAGTACAATGAAGTTTAGAAGATACAATTCTCTCAGCATCAAAATATCTCATATGTGTTATGGTATGCCGTTATGGATAGCAAGCTGTGTAGACTACACGACAGATACTGATTCTAGATACTTATCTACATACTCTTTAAGCTTGACTTTGGTTATTGCACCCTCCCTCCTGCTCTCAGGAACTTCCTTTCCATTTTGGAAGATGATCAATGTTGGCAATCCATATACCTTGTATTCCTCAATCAGTTGGGGGTTTGAATCGTGATCAATCTTCACAACTGTTAATTTATCTTCATATTCCTGAGAGGTGCACGAGGAAAAAAGATCCCGAGGAAGGAAAGTCAATTCAACTACAATGCACAAAAGTACTATAATACAATTCATTTCCTGTCCAGTTTCTCAGAATAGACAGCATGTTCCACCATGAGGGAGATGCGCCTCCCAAATCACTGTGGAGGGGGGGGGGGGGACAAAATACTAGTAAAATATTCATAGTGGTCGGTAAGAAATTACATGCAGGAGCCTGTCGGGTAAGGGGGGATTATTGGCATGTAACCAGCCTGTCGGATAAGGGGGGATTATTGGCATGTAACCAGCCTGTCGGATAAGGGGGGTTATGGGCAGTCTTGCAACCTTAGATAAATGGCCATTCTCTCAAAATATAATATGCTTCAATTGTTGGCTAGAGTGATAAGATAAACTAAGAAAGACTTCTTTAATGTCAGAAACACTTGAAAATGTTAAGAATATTGGGGAACGGGGCATACCCAACACAAATACTTTTTTTTGACTTATATCCATGTTTCGTGTGTGCGCATGTGCGCATGTGTGTGTGTGTGGGTGTGTGTGTGTGAAGGAGATATCATGTTATGCCCCTAACCATAGCTAATTTTATTCCTTTAACTATTTTCCCATTTGTAACACACATTCTGCACAAGTTCTGGCTGAAGTTTCCAATCAGTTTCCTTCAACTTTTCAAAGTTCCCCATAAAAGGTAATATGAATTTTTACCTAAAAATGTTTCCATTTCCAGCAAGTGGGATAATTTTTTTAACAGCCAAACATAAGAACTAGTCCAAGTCATGTAACAACATATATTAAGCAACGTGCAACTTATTTCTGAAAAAGCAATGCCAGAAGAGCAGATTGTGATAACTTTGGTATATGATTGAAAGAGAGGCAGCATGCTCAGATTATGGGAGAAGTGCCTCATCTAGTACTTACAGAATCCAATATACACTGAAAAACTGAAAGTCAAAGAGAGAAACGTAGATATAGAACAAGTATTGATTAGTTACGAAAACCCCTTACAAGGTTTGTGTCTAAATGTAAATGCCGACTTTCTAAAGGATGGAATTAAGATTAACCCCCCCCCCCCCGGCCGATGTCTGTTCTACCCTTATGTCATTCATGACAAACGAAATGAGGACCAAGTTTGTTATTGGGATATTGTTCAGGAAACAATCCAGACAAAAATACTTTTGAGGCTAATTATAATGCTTTACTAAATCCAAGTAATGGAATTGTTAAATTTTCATATTCAGTCTATATGTATTTATATATAACTTAACCATAAATTTATTATCTCTCAAATAATTTGCTTGAATTTATACAAAAAGAAAATCTTTATTAATATAATTTTATTTTATTAAAATACTATCTTCCTTTTATAAAACTTCAGACTAGATTTTCAATGATATCACACATTAAGTATTTAAAGTTCATGCTAAAACTTCAACCACATTATATCTTATAGAACAATACATTTAATAAAATGTTATATATATAAACATAGATTTAGAAATTTAAAAAAAATAAATCTGAATTTAGACTTTGAATGAAAACTACAAAAGTAGTCAAATGTTTTAATAATAATTTTAAAGTGCTTACCACAAAATTATGAAAGTGCAACTCTTAACAGATTTAACATTCAAAACTATGAATATATTTCAAGAAAACAAACCTTATATAAAATGTTCTAGATAATATAATCTGCAGACTTTATTTAACATTTATATAAATTTAGTTAAGTGCTAATAACTGATAATAGAATTCCATAATTGTGTTAATTTACTTATATTACTTCCTGAGCAATAAAATAAATGTAATTATAACACTAGTATAAAAACAAAGACGACAGAAGGAAATGTATTTATCTTTTCCTCCTATTGCAGCCCCCACAACACCCCTACTTCTCCCTTCTGACCCTAAAATCCCTCTCCCCACCGACTGCAGCCACCCTAGTCCGTTTAGTGAACCCGTCTTCTCCACCACTTTCTATCACCTAACTCACCAAACCCCTTCACACCTCAAACACATCTCATCTCTCCCATCCCATGTTTCACAATGTCCGCATTTCATCCTAAACATAACAATCTAACAGTACAACTCATATCCCATGTGCCATGTGCATTTGCAAAACAAGCCCATCATCAACTGCCACAGAGTTAAACCCACGGTCCACCACTAATATGTGGTGAAGACCAATGGTAGCTAGACGTAAGAGTATGGAAGATTGTTTAGTGCTTGGGGGTGGCTCTCTTCATTTTTTTAAATTATTACTTCTAAATTACATTGTAATAGATTGTTAGATTATGATTGAAGACATCAATAATCTAAGTTTCTTCGAAAGAACCAGAAGGAGCAAAATCTTTCATGACTTTTTTCTTTCCAACCTTTTATCTGTCAATTTAAGTTAATAACAGGGGTAAAGTAGATATTTGCCAACATGAATTTGGTTTCCCAGACGACCTTAGTTGTAGGGAGAAACTGTAATTTGACACTTAAGTAGTTTATATAAATAACACAAGCCTCATGGATGATTTTTGTGAATGATTTGGTCGCTACAGGCAAGAAAAAGATTGAGAGTCTAGTTCTGTATTTTAGATAACATACATTGAAGACGCAAGCTGACAAAAGAAATGGTTCAAGTGTGTGCGTGTGTGTTAGACAGAGAGAGAGTTCAATTTGCAACTGCCAGCAGCGTCCAGACGCACTTATATCACCATATTACTTTGAGGAACATGGTAACAGCAGTCATAATACAACACCGAACAGTACCAGAAGATAACTATAATTACCACGCTGTCAAGTTATGGTTTATTTATTACATATGGAAAGAGATTCCATATCAGAATCTCGGTTTCATTATAGTCTATTATGTTTTGTTCCATATTATCTCTCAGCTAGCGCATTTTGATAAAATCCGTAAGCTATCTGCTGGATGTTGTGAAGTACATAGCTAATGCATCTTATTTTTTTCATTATTTTAAGGCCAATTTCATGTTACTTATGCGATTTCTGGCAAAGATGAAATGCCCCGATTTCCTAAGCCAATCAAGGCTGTAAAGCAAGTGCTTCTACTTGCTCAATTATCAGCGATTTTGCATTAACAGGGAGAGGGAAAAAAAAAAAAAAAAAAAAAAGAAGGTCTGATGGTCCATACTTGGAGAGCATCAATTAGTAATCCTAAAGCAACTAGAAAAATTCGAGTTCTAATGGCTGCAAACTACTCTTGGAGAAGCATGAAGTCCTATTGCTTCAGGAGGAGACTCGCAACAAAAGACTCGAACACCCAGATTTTAATCAAACACCAAATTGTGGACTTAAAATCTAGTAAATTGTGTCATTAGATTCTTCCATATGGAGCTTAGTTGTTTTCTTTCCTCAGATAGTAGTAGTTATCAAAAATAGGATATCGGAGATTGAATTCTGGGCATTTGACAGATTTGATGTTTCCAGGAAGCTAGCAGGAATCACATGCGGGAGAAATTCCCTCAGGTCAGTCATACAAAGCGCATATCGAATCAATTTTACAAAACTGATCAATTTAGAGAATAAAGACGACTACTCCAGCTTACCTGAGCAAGTGATTGAACCGCAGGTGCGATCAAACGGCATGGACCGCACCACGTGGCGACGAACTCAACAAGGACTGGGCGGTCTGACTTCAAAACGACGTCGGGGAACTGTGTTTGATCAATCTCCCTCAACGCGCCACCGCCATCGCCGCCACACCTAACGAGGGTCCCAAACAACGGTGGCTTTCTCCGGTTTCGCAACCAAACCTTGTTGCGGTTACTGAATGCCGAAGAACACGGAGAACAAGACGGCAAAACACTGGATAAGATATTGGCCGGGGCAGTCACCCCTCGAACCGAAGGTAACGGTTTGGAAGTGAAGGTGAGCGCGATAGACATGGCTGGGGATTGGGGGATGAGAGAGAGTGAGAAGGTCCAATGGTAGGCGGTCTTTTTGCTTGATGATGTGGCTTGTTAGAGTCTCGTTTGAGTGGCGCTCGATTTTTTATGCATTCTTCTCTTTGAATAACTACTTTTTCTATTTTATTTTTTTCATTAGGTATTTATTGTAAATAATTTTAAAAAATTAATTATTTTGTGGTTAAAATAAACAATGAACACCTATGGTCATCTCAGATAATCCTTCTCATATACAAAAGAAGGAGGGCGAGATGTCTCACTATCACATTTATCACGATAACAATTTTTTTTATCTTTTTATAACATAAAATAAAAATTATTTAAAATTATTCTTATTTCTTGATATGTATCTTCACTATTTATTAACATATACGCATTCATCTATCTCTTTTATTTTGTATTTTTTACTAAAATTTAAGAACTTAAAAAAAATATTTGATTTAAATCAATTTTAACATATTATTTATCAAATTAATCTTCTTTTATGATCTTAATTTTGCATCAATTGCATATTTTAAAATAAATAATTCTATTTAAAGTCAGATATATAATTTTCTGAATTGAATTATTTGTTTTTATTTAGATATACGAGTTGAATTCGAATAAATAATATATTAATCTAAAAATATATAAAAAATATTATAAAACAAAAATATTATCTATTAATTTATAAAATATTATAATTTATTGTTTCACCTTAATAAATTTTAGTGAGTTGAAAATTTGGTGTTGAATTGAGATCATTCTATTCACTTTAAAAAATCGTACAATTTATTATTTAATAAAGATATCTTTTTAAAAAATAATAATGCAATATAACAATAAAAAACTAAATCGTGTAGTATTTATATAACTATAATTGACATAAATGATTATTATATAAACTTTTGTAATAATAATAATATAATTTTTATTATATATTATTAATATAATAAAATATATTATATCCCGTACAATTTAATAACGAGTAAATCAAACAATACTAAATCCATGTGAAAATCATGAGGCAAAGTTTATTTTACTTTCCCATCTGTTTCCTAATGCACAAAATTTAAAACCTTTGTTACTTTTCAATCTCGATATTACAACATACAATTGACCATGAATAAAAATGGATTTTAGGAGATATAACCAACTTATATTCAAAATATTTGTTACATAAAGACCTCCCAAAAAACATGATATATAAGTTTAGCATAATTGTTGTTGTTTTAAGAAAATCGAACTTATAAGATATACGGTCATATACATAATTTGCAAGCTTGTGACCGCACGTTCCATACAAGAATTTTTTTTAACATTTTATTAAAAAAATCAACATTAATTACTCGAACATGGTTGAAAATAAAAGAAATAATACTGGAATAAAACTTCTTGTAGAAAAGAATCCAATATGATTGATATATTTTTTTTGTTTTTGTTTTTATTAAATCTTCTACTTACCATCTCGAGAGTTATACCTAATTTTCATGAAATTAATTCAATTAATTAACAAGACATATGCTACCAATATGTTCATGAAATCTATTCAATTAATTAAGGATAATCAAATTTCTTATGATTTAAATTCACGTGTATTTTTCATCATTATATACATATATATATATATATATGTGTGTGTGTGTGTTGTCAGAACAATTGAATCTTATTGGCTAATAGAATATTATGGATTAATTGCATAAATCAACATAACTTTTTATAAAATTTGCATTTTAATCACAATTTTTTTATTTTTTCAATGTCAGTCACTACTTTAATTTTTTACAATTCAAAGCATATAAATTTAAGGTGATGTTGCATCGATGAAATAATTGATCTTTGCTACAAAGGATAGTATGTGTTTATAATTCTGATTTAGTTAAATGTTTGATAATGTACCAACAAATAAATTAATATCTCACATTTATAAATTAATTATAATTGAATTTAAATTTATTGTCTTTTAATTTAATCATAATATTGACTTCAAATATTTAAGTAGATAAAAAAGATAGTTAATTCTGTATGAATTCATATATATTCTATATAACTAAAGAAAAAAATGTGTAATATGTTTTAGTTTTTTCATATGTAACATAAATAATATACAAAACATAATTTCTAATATAATTTTATAGAAAATATTTCAAATATAATAATAATAAATTAAATTTTAGCTAAGTATATATATTTATTTAAAAAAAATTCAACATAAAATTGTCGTGTGCTTTGAATTGCAAAAAATTGAAAAGGTGTGTGCTTGAATTCAAAAAAATTATAATTAAAATTAAAATTTTACCAAAGCTCGTGATTTTTATACAAATAACCTTGCAATGAAATATTTTATTAATACAACTTCTTGTCTTGCATTTATAATGCAAAAAATCATAAAATTATTATGTCATCACTTTTCCTTTATCTTATAGGTTTTTAGGTTGTCCATTGTAGTGTGACAAAGAAATTTTATTTTCATAGATAGTGTAATTAACATCTTTTACTTTTAAATGTAATTCAAACCTATATATGTTACATGGCTAATCAATGGCTAATCATTCCTAAAAGATAAATTATTCTTAATATATAGCAAAAATCCATGACATTCATGGGTTGTTTCAAAATAAATTTATATAACTAATAAAATTTTAATTCAATATTAAATGTTAAAATAATGATAATATTTTAGATACAATTAATAATTAATATTATAAGTATTTTAAATAATGTTATATATTATATGTTTCATAATATAAAAGTAAGAATATAAATTTATTGATAAATATACTTATGATAATGTAATTGTCTAGATATAGATTTTTCGCTCATTTTTAAATATAGAAAAATAACATTTTTGAAAAATGATATATTATTTTTTGATTAGTTGAATTTTATTTTTCTTCTTTTTTAATATATTTTTTTAATTTGTTAAAATACAAATAGTTTTTTTTTCTACTCCACGTATAATATATTAAATTAATCTTATTTTTATGATTTTTATTTTACACACATATCACATATATTACAACAAGATTTTAGATGTGAAAAATATAATTATTTTTGGTTGATTATTTGGGGTTAGATTTTAATATATATTGTGTATTGGATATTTTATATTGGATATGAACTGCAAATAAATATTAACTAATATTTTGTACAAAAATATTAAATATATAATCACATGGATTCCATGCCCCTCTTTGCTCGCAAACTTTTTCTACGCACACATATTTTTTTCGTGTGTGTATTTTGGATTAGATATTTTTTTTAGAAAAATATTTTATAGGTAAAAAAAGTAATACTTTTAAGATTGTTAAAAAAATATTATTTTTTTACAATAAAAGTATGTGGTCCAATGTAATTAAGTAGTAATATTTTTTTAGGTAATATATTGTCAGTTTAAAGTAATACTTTTCTCTATAAATTAAAAAGAATATATTTATTCTCTCTCTTTTTTTTGGTAGATGATGATCTTCAAATAACTTGACTATAAATTAATGGAGTTTATTTTTTTATGTTTTAATTTTTTATTATCGCTTTTGTTTTTATTTGATTTTTGATACCATCAAAAAATAAAAATCTATTAAAGAATTGGGTTTAAGTTAGGGTTAGAGGGTGGAGGCTAGGCCAACAGGAGTGGGGGCTGCGGCTATTAGAGATGGAGGGTTGGGATAGGGCCAAGCTGTTGGGTAAAGTTTGGATGCTAGGTCCAAATGTCTTAATGAAATGGAATAATAAATGATGGCCAGTGAAAATGAGGGGGAAGTGAGGGTGGAAGTAGATGAAGGAACAAGTAAAAGGGAGAAATGAGGATGAGAGGAGATGTAGGTACAACTAAAACGAAGAATTGTGAGCCATAGATAATGAAATCGCATGTGAAAATGGAGAAAATTGAGTATGTAGAAGGTGGGGTGGGAGGAGTGGGGGTGTAAAGGAAGAGTGTATATTTGATATTTTAAATAAAATTATTTTATCAAAAATTAAAATAGTAGGTGTAAACCGATTGGTTTTAAAATAAAATGTCTTAATGAAGCAGATTTTATCCAACTCATTTAACATTAATGATCAATGCACATGATGTATGAGAGACATACTCCTTAAAATATATTATAAATTGTGCATTATACAACAATATTTGTCAATAGAACAATTTCTATAAATCGTAATAAATTGTTCAACTACATTTTTTATTAAAAAAGGTTAGTTAGATTTAATAATAAATTTCACTTATGTAAATTAATAAACTTAAATATATTTCACTTCTTTTATTTAGTATAACTAATAAAATATAAGATAATTATATATCCTTTGCTATTGAAATTGAATCTAAATTAATGATTAGGTTTCAATCAAGTTAATGAGAAATTTATCATACAATAATTACTTAATCAACAAATCTTATGATTTATAAAGAATACATACCAATTTTTAATGAATGTTTTTTACATAAATAATATTGTCACTATTAATATGATTTAATATGTCTATATATAACATTAGTTGATTTATTTTTATCCTTATAATTAGAGATGTTAAACGGGCTAGCCCTGTCGGTTTCGGGCTAGCCCTAACGGGTTTCGGGTTAATCGGGCTTCGAGTTAATCA
Organism: Caryopteris x clandonensis; assembly: GCA_028749325.2. Classification (NCBI taxonomy): domain Eukaryota; kingdom Viridiplantae; phylum Streptophyta; class Magnoliopsida; order Lamiales; family Lamiaceae; genus Caryopteris; species Caryopteris x clandonensis. Next base: position 5,274,692 of record JAPYKT020000019.1, on the reverse strand, counting down.
GGTTAATTTAAACGGGCTTGATTATGATGAACCTAACCCTAACCCTACCGGTTTTCGGGCTAATAGGGCCACTATCGGGCTATGAGTAAAAAATAGTCAAATTATATATTTAAATTTAAAATTTTTATTATATGCATATTATCCTCTATTTAAAATACAATTTTAGATAACATTAAAAGATTATATATTTTAGAACTTTTATATCACTATAAAAATTTAAAGATTCAAACATTTAAGTCATATATACTATTTCATGATCTCAATTATAGCTTTAAGAGCATTCACTGTCATAAAATTTGAAATCATATTACATTTAAATTCTAAATTTAAATGACAGTATTTAAAATCTTCTAGTAATTAAATATAAATTTTAATATCTTCTACTAAAAATCAAATATGGTATATGAAACATAATAAAAAATGGTGTATATTATTAATTCGATATTAAGAAATAGACAAATAAGAAGAAAAGTTCGGGCTATCGGGCTAGCCCTAACCCTAAGCGGGCTAGCCCTATAGGGCTTCGGGTTAATCGGGCTCGGGCTAAACGGGCTGATTTTTAAACGGGCTAATAAAACCAAGCCCTAACCCTAAAATTTTTCGGGCTAAACATCCCTACTTATAATGACTTGAATTTAACTGATGACGTGTAATTTTTTAAATTTTACAATTGAACAATTGAATTGAGATGCTCCAATTTTATGACACTTGACAAATTAGTGTCTCTATTAGTAACTGGAATTTTTAATATTGTGATGCATTATTTGTAATATAGTTATTAAATTGAAAATTTTAATAAAATAGATAGAATAACTCAACTTTTTAAATAAAAATAATAATTTATTAAATTATTTCTACACGGAGCTGAAACTGATACAAAAGTATAGCTTACACTAATTAATCAAATATAGCCCAAATAATCAACAAAAACATAATTAAATGTTCTAAATCTAATATTTTATTTTCATACATGAAATGTATATGTCAAATTAAATATCATGAAAAATTGATTAATTTTATATATTATACATAAAAAATATATTAAGAATGAAAAAATTATTTACATTTAAAAAAATAAAAAAATAAAGAAAAAATAAAGAAAAGGTGTTAAGTTGGATATTTTCGGCAGCCAAATAAATTCCCAAATTTCATTCTTAATTTAGAAATAAAAAATTGGCAGGATTTTTTTATTTATAAATCATTTTGTTATTAAATTAGTATAGATGTATGCGGTCCAGACTATTTACACCCCAAATAATACTAAACACACCCTGTTTTTATTTATAATCAAATAATCTTCTATAAAATGTAACAAATACCCTAAGTCATTTCCCACCTTCACCCTCCTCCTTCCTCCTTTGCGCCCCCACCCTTCTCCTCCTTCTTCTACCCCATTTTTCCTTCTCTTTATATTTTTTGTTTTTCTCTAAAATAATGAAAAAAAATTCTTAATTTTAATTCTTCTTAACTTACATTGGCAAATGCATGCACCTGAAGCCGTTTTACCAAGAAGGTATGTCGGTAAATATGTGTGGTTGAAGTTGTTTAATCAAAGAGGTTGAACATTTTACTACTTGTTCAACTAAAGAGGTCGAATATCATATATTAGATTTAAAATTGGTGTGTCAAACACACGTTTTAATGTTGAATACTAGTGTATCAAACACAGAATTTGAAGAAAGAAAAGCATAATATTTTGTACAAAAGGAGGAACATGAAATGATGGGGGGTGAAAATGAGGGAGAAGTGAGGGCAACAGAAGATGAAAGAACAAGTAAAAGGGAGAAATAAGGATGAGAGAAGACGTAGGTACAACTGAAATGAAGAATTGTGAGCCAAATATAATAAAATCACAAAGGAAAAGGGATAAAATGAAGTATGTAGAAGAGTTTATATTTGATATTTTTAATAGAATTATCCTTATTTTATATAATTAGATGGTTGTCCGTGCAATACACCGACCATAATTTATTTTATTATATTATTGTTATTATTATTATAAAATTTTACATAGAATTATTTAGGTCAATTATATATATATATATATTTATTTATATATATATATTATGTGATTTGATTTTTTTATTCTGTTATATTTCATTATCATTCTCTTAAAAATATCTTTATTATCTTTAAGTCAATTTTATAGTATTCGTGGAACAAGAAATTATAATATTATATAAATTAAATTATATAATCTTTTTACTTTTTTTAAAAAAAAATTATACTTTTAGATCAAATTCATATAAAAAAATTAATTTTATTTATTCAAATTAATTTAATACATGTATCAAAACAAAACTAAATAATTAAATTCATAACAAAATTATATTCTATCCACAAAAAAATATATATCATACCTTACAATTTTTTATTTTAAAATATGCGTTATTGGTGTCAAATTAAAGATCACGAAAATATGATTAATTTGATATATCATCTGTAAAAATAGATTTAAAACGAAATTTTTTTTTGAGTTTTAAAATTTTAGTAAAAATAAAAAATAAAAAAAAGAGACAAATACAAATGTCAATAAATAATTAGGACATGTGTCCAGAATGAAAAATCAAAATATATAATTAGACACAATACAAAAAAATTCAGGAGAAGTTTAACTGAAACAAAATTACTAATTTAAATATAACGAGAATTAAAACACATTATTGGCTACACACACTATTTAAAAAATTAAAATTTTAAAAATAATATTAAAAAAAACCACAAAATCAAATCATAAGTACAAACACACCCATGATTCCCACGATCAGACTCCCAGTCCCACTATCAAACCCAGCATAATATAATACCACCAAATAAAATCCCTGGGTAGAAGGCAAAATCATACAAATAACTGCTAACATGTTTTTCCTGGCTTGAAAAAACTTCATTTGCATATACTTATTTCATTATAAATATCGTTTACCTTATTATTGCAAATCTCACCATTCATATTTTGTAAAAAATTTTACTGAGGAACAAGACAAATTTGCTTACCAATGGCACCTTTGTTTTCCTTAATCTGTGACGTAGTCCTTCGAAAACAGAGTGGAAATTGCGTTCAAGGTTGGTTTGTTCGTATAGAGTACTTATTTTTTTAAAATAAATTAATAATTTAAAAATAATATATTTTGGTGTCTTTATTCTTCATTTCAAACTTTAGATAAACTTAAGTATGTGTTTAACTTTAATTAAATGTCTATAAACTTTATAGTTGGAAGTTGGAATTCGTAAGTTGTAACTTGTATTACTTCAATTTTATTGTCATTTGATTTTTTTTTGTGAGATTAATAATTATGTTATCCTCATATTTTATATTGAAATTTGAATTGAAAATAAAAATAATGTTATATTATCAATTTATCATATATTAGCTTTATGTGGTTGATAGAAAAATTAAAAAAATTAAATAAATGGGTCCACCAATAATCTAAATTTTTTTTTTATAAAACAAATTTCTTGATTCAAAGTTTAATCAAAACCCTAAATATATTGCAATATATAATGAATCATTGGGAAAAGATCTTAAAACCCAAAAATCAAACTAATTCTCATAGTGCCTTTCATCTATTCGAGGTATATAGCTTGAACTCAAGTAAGAAACTTGAATTTATCAAGTGAATCATCTGAACATGCAACTTGCTCATACTGCATACAGAAATCTAATACACAAATAAATACAGAGATAAAGGGTTTTTGTATAATAAATCAATTTCATCATTCAAGTCATTTGACAAGAATTCAGGCAGATTTCGCTTTACTTTGCTAAGCGTATGATATTCAAATTTGAACTGTGTAAGGGTCTGCGATAAAAGCAATTTTTCATCGTTTCAATTTATTTGACTTGAACTTTGGCAGTATTATCAATACTTGAACTTTGACAATATTATCAATAATTTATCAAACGAATCGATAGATGAACCGTGTAGCTCATACAAAATATAGATTAAATATATTTTAGAGTTTTCAAACACAATATATTAGAGAGAGGATTAGAGAGTTCAGGAGTATGAGAAAGAATGAAGAGTATCAATAGTGGAGTTGATGATGTGTTATAGAGAACATGATTTCAACACTAAGTCGTGTCTCATGGGTCAAGATAGTTATTTGAATTTATTGAGCTTTTGAATTATAGTTGATTTTGTTTTTGTTTTAAAACAATTGAGACTTTGTGTACTATATTTTTTTTAAGCGGTCTGATTTGGTAAAAAAATACAATATAATATAATGGGCAAATAGATTATATGTTTATGTGTGTTTATATTACAAATTTTTATTATGAATTCAAATTATTGGTTGGGCTTTCTATTAATGTAAAATTTGTTAATTAATTTTGATTTATTTATATTATTATTTACGTCAACTATATTTACATAAAATTATGAGATTTGACTTTTTTCTGTTATAAAAATTCATTTGACGGTTTTCTTTGACAAACCTTCCATTTTCCTTTTTTTATTATTATTTTTTTTATTTTTAAGAACTCACAATTTTGGACTTATAAACCGCAAAACGCGCGTTCGAGTGTCATCTGTCCCTTTGGAAAATTTTGCTTGCAAAGATGTCTTCCAGCGGTGTAGCGGTGGCGGACGGCGGTCCGCAGATGTATTTCTGCCACCATTGCGAACGCACCGTCACCATTACGCCCTCCCCCGGCGGCGATATCATCTGTCCTTCTTGCGACTCCGGCTTTGTTGAAGAATACCAAAACCCTAACCCTAATCCTACCATGTCCGATCCTTTCTTCACCGATCCACTCTCGCTCTTCCTCTCCCAATTCATCCTCCCTTCCGCTAGCCCTAACCCTAACATTGTTTCCCGCTCTGGGCGGGTCGGAGAAGCATCGATCGGACCTGACGCTTTCGACCCGGCTTCATACTTGTTGAACCTTCTCGCCAATCGCCGTGCCAGTGGCATTGACTATCAGTTTGTGATTGAGGACCATCCGTCGGCCTCCGGATTTCCTCTTCGGGCTAATATTGGAGACTATTTTGTTGGTCCTGGATTCGAGCAATTGATTCAGCAGTTGGCCGAGAATGATCCGAATCGATATGGTACGCCCCCTGCCTCCAAGTCTGCTGTGGAGGCACTGCCGAGTATTAAAGTAAATGAGGCTTTGCTAAAATCGGAGTTAGCGCAGTGTGCTGTGTGTAAGGATGATTTTGAGATGGGGACTGTTGTGAAGCAGATGCCTTGCAAGCATGCTTATCATCAGGACTGCATTTTTCCATGGCTTGAATTGCATAATTCGTGCCCTGTGTGCCGTTATGAGCTTCCTACTGATGATCCAGATTATGAGAGCATAGTCAACTCGAGCAGGACTGGAGTTTCTCGGGGCAATGATGGTAGTAATGATGACGAGGGTCGGTCTGGGGGTTCAGACAGGCAAAGAACTGGGGAGAGGACGTTTACAGTATCACTTCCTTGGCTGTTTGGAGGTTTGGGTTCTGGATCAGGGTCAGATTCGAGCAGTGAGGAGCCAGACCGGCGCAGTCGGGAACATAATTAAATGTGTTTAGGTTAGTATTGTTGTTTGAAGTGAAGCATTTCATAACATACTTGCATATCTGTCTTTGTTGCTTTCTGGGATTGTTGTTCAATAGATAAAATATTAGTTCCTTTGTTCCACACGAGCTCAACTTTGTCAGGATATGGTGTATTTAGTTATGCTTTGGCTTAAATATTAGATTTGCCATCTGTTTTTGGTGAGTGACCGAATGAAGCACCTTTCACTTAATCCTACTCTAGGAGGGATAACTTTCTTCTGGAGCGGACTAAATGACAGGCCCAATGATTAGTTAACACACCCCAAAAATGGTGTTCGGCTACTTTTGGTTGAACAACTAGAAACATGTTCAGCCAGTAGTGACCAAACGCATTATAAAGTTTCAGTTAATACTGGAACCTCAATTATAATGTTTCAAAAGTGTTCGACAAGTATTGATCTAACATCTCAAAAATTATGGGGTGTGTAAGGCAATTCATGGTGTGCATTTAGAAGCACCCTTTCTTTTTTTCTCTTCCTTAGGACTCAGGTTGAATGTTTGAGAGAGAGTATCTTTTGGTTATGTGTCCACAAAAGCTGGCATGATGTATAAACATACGATATCCCATGAACTCATGTCTGACGATTACTTGGTTCTAGTAGTTTTTTATGTGTGACGTTATTCTTACAGAAAGAAACAAAAAGTAACATCTTGTAGTTGGTGAACCTTTCGACAAATGTCAAATTTGCTTCTCCTAAATGCCTTGGAAGTCTCAATTTATTCAAGTAACGTAAAAACTCTTGTGACATTAAATGCTTTTACAATCGCATTGACTGGCTGTTCAACTAAGTTCGTGAACATGAGAGATTAGTTATTATATTGACTGAACGGTCACCCTTGCATAATAGAGGATGAGTCAATCCTAAGAACGTCGTTGAGCCAACTACTGGCTTGCCCAGTTAATATCAATAGAGAAGAGTAATTATGGTTGTGAATATATATGGACAATTGGATGTACATTATGCGGATATTCACATGTATGCCTCATTCTAAAATCATGAATTGTGGCAACAGTTTACATGGAAAATGACTCGTGTTGATCATAGACTTGATTCAGTTTAAATGGATTTTTCGTGGATTTGGAGATGTTAGCTGTGCTGTTGTCTAGTGAGAAGGTTTTTTCTTTTTTTTTTTTTTTTTTTTTCACTCTATTTGTTTGGATCCTCCAATGGAACTATCTATGATCCCATGTAGAGTTCAATGTTAATGACATGATGAGACCCATGTGGGAAATTATGATGAAGCTCCTATAGTGGTTTATGTTAATGGTGGGGTTGATGTGAACCATGTCTCAAACTAATTGAGCGACAGGTTAGAAATGGATATTGATGAAAGAGAATGGAATATGGTTTTTTTTTTGTGGGGGGGGGGGGTGTTAAGTGGTGGTTAGGGAAGGGGATCACAACTTTCAAGGTGCATGAAAGCATGGTTATTTTAGTGAAAGCTTTCCATAAGGATTCCCTTTCCTTCATAAAGACTAATACTACTGGAATGAGCATTAAAATCTTACAACAGAGGCAGAGATATAGACTGACCAGTATGTGTGTTTCTAGATTAAAAATGGTGCATCTTTTCTGATCAGGTTTATCGATTGTTGAAGGACCCCAAGGAAAAAAGTCTTGACATCCAATAGATCTGCAGCAATATATTATATAGCATATTTTCATGCTGTAGGTGCCTTAATTGGAATGTTACACGGAACTCTCGTACAGCTTTCAAAACGATTTCATTGCCACTAGTATGCATGTATTGACCAAAAACTTTTATCAGAAATTGGGGAAAGGCTTCGCCAGAAACATTTTAACAGAGTATTGTAGGCAATATAAAGGCCCTGTTTTTTTTATTTGCATGTTTTTTTGATTTGCATGATTGAGCCGAATTAGAGCACTTAATCTTATTTCTTGGCATCCAATGTTTGGTGTGAAGATTTTTTAGCCTATGATAAAAAGATGGGCTGGTCCAAAATTTCTTATTTTTAGGATGAACTGGGATAAATTGTCAACCCACTTTTAGTTTGATGACTTATTTGACTTGGCCCACCTGTATGCAACCTAACATTAATTTGTAATAATTTCCCATCACAAAATACGGACATCTTATGATAAGGGCATTAAAATTCAATCAATAAATCCTAACATAAAATTCTATAATCCTTGAACAGTGCATTCCCACTCACCCATCCTATTCCAGCAGCCCTATCTTAAATTTCAAACAAATCCAAAACAGTTTAGACTAAGTGGATTTTCTTTATTAAAAAAAAAAAAATCCACATTTGTATCTGAGTAGGGGACCTGTAGGGCCGTAGGCTATGGGTGGCTTGTCGATACTATGTGTGTCCAGCTGTTACAATAACTGAATTACTATGGATAAGAGATAGCCATTTTAAGTAAACAATTCCAACAGCTTCTGATAGGAACTCCCATAATTTTCGTGGTATTAAAACATGTTCCAGATATGTAGATTTCTGATTTCCGTACTTACGTTTTTTGGTTGATGGCTTCTGAAACTATTGCTCATCCTTTCAGTTGTCATGTGTATTATTTGTCGAACACATTTGGAGAAGTACTGGAGCTCGCCCATTTGATGAGTTTTGTTTACTAGAGAGATTGGCACATTAAATCAGAATAGGGTAGAACTTGTGATTTTTGCCAGCATAATGGAAAAAGTTCTTAAGTCTGCAGAAAATATAATTAAAAACAGAATTTTGGCTTGTTTCAAATACAATTAGTGTTTACAAAGAAGAAAAAGTTTGAAATGTTGTACAAGTATCTTAAGGAGATTATCAACAGAGTCTCAAGCATGTTCAAAATTTGTCATCACTTGATTCAATGAAATATCTTGAATTTTATGTTGGTTGGTAAGGCAAAAGACACTTCTATCGTTTGTTGGATAAACACATCCGTTCAAGTTTCTTAGCCAATAAGATGAATTCCCATTTGTTATAGCTTGGCCGTTCAACAAGACTAAAGAAATCTCATGTTGTTGCGAGATGTCCTTGGTACAGGAAATGCAATAAATGTGTAGTACCAGGGCAGAAAACTGCCGGATGCCAAGACAATGCACAAAGGTTTCTTTTCCAGCCATGAGTTCACTTTGCAACTCATGTATGCTTGGGTGGAATAGGCCTCCTTTCTCCAGGCCTTTGAATGCCTGTTGTACAATGTGGTTGGTGCACTAGGCTGATTGAGACTGCTTTCTTTGATTTGAGTTCTTCAGTTGTGACTATCATAAGAGATAGGGGGAAAGAAGGTCTATTTGGAACATTACTGAAACAGCATGTACATTCTGTAATTTTCTCGGATAAGTTTTATGACCAGATGAAATGAATTTAACAGGAAAAAAAGACGTTATATGCTTTTACTTCTTAACATGTTCTATCACTTGTAATTATAGGAGCCCAAAAAAATCAGTTATTGGGAAAAAAGACAAGAAGAATCTTGGAGTAGAGGAAGCAGCCATATATACTTCTTTTGGATGCTCAAAATATCATTTTATAGGCAAATAGAATTGTCATTTGTAGTGACATGGAAAACCTTTACAATACATGCATGGAAATTTTGATAGCATTGTGTATATTTCTGTAAGCATTTGTCATTTACTTCACAGATGGCTACAGCTAAACATTGTGGGGTTCTAATGTAGAATATTTAAAACATATCATTAGGAACTTGGTATTACTATAGCATTTGATAAGTTTCGAAATGTATAGAGCCACCATGTCATGGTTAGGTTAATTTTTTAATTTTTTTTTTCACCTATTATCCTTCCTTTTGGTCGACCGTTTCTGTGTCTTTGTTCCACCTTTCTGCTTTATTATTTCTTTCCGTGGATTATTGGGAATGCTGGTGTGATTTAAGTGTTGAGATTAGAGAGACCTTAGAATTAAATAAAATTACTTCTACATATTCAGAGATGGCATTTAAGTTTTGACACAACACACACCCACAAATGCATTTCTCATTTTTATTATCATTTTATTATTTATGCTAAATGTGTTGTTGAAATCTTGTTGAAGATTCACTTGAAGGTTCTTTCAAATGCTTCACAAAATCTGATGTGTTATGAAGCCTATTTTGGTCTATGGTGTGAAGAAGCAATATTTTTATATTGTAGGTCTTCGAATAAAATTTACATTTAACTGCTATGTTTCTGGTGTGCTATAGTACTCTAATCATAACTTTTTTATGTGCTTGATTGGCAGGTTTTTACCATTTTAAGGAAAAGTGCATGAGCATGCTGAGGAGTTCACTTCTGCTTGTGACCGGCCGGTGGCAGCCAGAGGGACTTGCATGATTAATGATAGCCATCAAATTAAGTTTTTGATCGAAAGCGTGTATTGCTCTTTTCCTTTTTTTACTCTGGGAAACTGGTACATACCCTTCTTTTTGTATAGTTATTATCTAGTCATGTTAAAAGTGCTGATTTTGGCTGTATGTGGATGCTCCAAATTCGTCTCTTAATTAAAAACTGTCACGCAGCTCATGAGGTGTCTGCAAACTTTCCATCTCCAAAAATTCTCTGTATTCTGCTCATACCATAAATTGTATTATAGTTGTAAATTAGTACTATTCATTTGATGCATGGAATTAGACCATAGGTGGTAAGAGTTTTAAAGCCATCTCTTTTGTTTCAGCTTGCATTTTAAACCGAAGAACTACAATTTATTTTTGATGTAATCTTTCAATATCTCGATGGAGCCAGATACCAGTTCATCTCGTATTGAGACTGCACGTGGGCGATCAAATTCCCTCCAAAAAAATTGAATATTTGCAAGAATTTATTATTGTATTCCGCACAACATTGTGTTTTTAGTTTGAAAAAAATGCACATTTTACCCTAGTATTCTTTCATGCTTCCTTATATTTGCCCCTATCTAATTATAAATACTTTATTCGGCTGATCTCCCATCTCTTTTGACTTTCGTCCACTGTATTTTAATTACCACACATTTTCCCCCTTGTATTTCCATTTGTTTACTTTAGCCTTGGAAGATAAGAAAGAAAAAATAAGTGCAGGGGGCAGAAGCTAAAGGTAATGAACGGAGCAAACGTATGGATTAATACTACTACGGGCCAAAAAAAGAAGTAGTGTTTTTTTCCTTGGACTTTCCAATATAACTTTCTTTGACAAAACGAGAAGTAGTGTTTTTCCTTGGACTTTCCAATATAACTTTCTTTGACAAAACGGCAGAAGGGAGAAAAAAATGTCCCAAGTTGCAAAAAAAGGAATAGAGAACACCATTGTCTGTGAAAATTGCTTGATATCTCTCCACCTAACCTTTCTCTTTTTAACAAAGAAGCAGCATACTGACAAAACATCCCAACTTAAGTAAGTACTACTAGATGTTACAAATAATAGACAAGATTGTCACTTTGAGGGAGCCATTTGTGTCAATTTTGCTTGGAGAACTGCACCAGCCTCGTCTGCAATGCTCTTCTTTTTAGTAGCCACCTGCATTTTATTGCAATGGCTATGGTCAAACAAACAGATCCAATGGTGAAAAAGAAACTTAACCCTACAGTACATTGATGATTTCTTTATCACTGTTCCATTTCCCTCTTATGGAAGGTTTCTAGAAATTCATGAAAATGAAGTACATGAATCTTCACTGCATGCAAACATTTAATTAGTTCAGTTAACATAATAGCAGCCAGTTTCAAACCTCAAGGGTAATTCTTTTTTTAGAGGGAGTAGTAGGTTTTGTTATTTTTGGTAAATAGGTCAAACCTCAAGGGTAATTCTTGTAAGTTACCCAATAAGTTACATTGTACTAACTCCTCTAGTACGTTGGTGCTGTAGTAACTTTATTAAATTTTAACCAACATATTGAATACTTTTCTCTCAAATCTTTCATAGATTTGCTAGTGAAAGAAGTACATAGAAAAAAATACATGATAAGTGTTCACAAACCTTGATGGCTGATTAAAAACAACATGAAAAAGATTGGCAAAGAGCACTCTTTTTATTAAGTCAATCAGTTTTGGATTCCAAGGCCATCATGAAACGCATAAAAAAAAAAAAATTGAAACGTTCAACGAGACCATATGAGAATATACCTCAAGAAGTTGGTCATAATTGGACTTGAGCAATGAAATTTTACGCTCGCAGTAATCCTCACCTTCCGCCGTTGTTTTCTGGTCATGCCAAAAATGAGAAGATACATTAGGCCTTGAGATGTGTCCATGAATAAAAAAGAAATGAAAGAATGGATATATACCAAAAAACCTGCTACTCTAGGAGTGCCTACCCTTTCAATCCAATAAACATATATGTTTAACCACGCCAAGCAATGTGATTTTATACTCAGATCCAGTTACATCATCTCAACTTCTTTCATAGGTCGCCATTTTCATATGTAATTTGTTTCAGCAGAAGCTCTATGATCTCAGCCCAGATAATGTAAGTTTTGGCGAGATCTTTACAGAACAAGTAACATTCCATATTTCAGGTTTTTTGTTAACATATTACATTTTTCCGGGAAGTATACATTTATACAAACAGACTTACTCAGAGGAAACATAATTGTCCTCAAGGTCTCAAAGAAGAACTTAAACTATTAACCCAGAGGAAAATTCCCCAAGAGGAGGCATGAACATCCTCATTCTAGGTTGCTCGGCGCACAAGTTTGTCTCCAATCAAGCATCAGTACCAAAGCTCGCTCAGATTTAAAACCCACCATTGTCCAAGTACATTTGATATATTATAAAATTGTCCATAAATGTTCTGCATAGCTTCCTAAAAGAAGCAATAAAGTATAAACTATCGTTACTATCCCACACCATGGGAGCATATGCTCGTGTATAAAGCATCATCGTGAGTTAAATAAATTTCAATTCAAATGTAAAGAATAAGCCATAAATTTGTAGCATCCTAACCCCCACCCAAAAAAAAAAAAAAAAAAGAATTATGTCCAATATCTAAAAGAGTAATTTAAAACAAACATCGGCTATGAGAATGTCTGGAGCACTTTAGAATGGAAGTCCATTTATAAAATTGGCTTTTCAAATATGCAGTTATTTGCTTAAAACCATTGTGTAGTGTGCCAGTTAAACTATCGGACAGAACTTCATAATCCCAAATCCCACAAATATAAACAAAATAATCTATCTGTAGAAGTTATATGAAGATAGCAGGTAGCAACATAGCAGCACAGCAGCTCCGGGGTCAGGAATTAGTTAACTAACCGACTGTCAAATCATGTCACTTGGTTATTAGTAGGGACAGCGAGGTGGCTATTTTGTAGCTGATCATAACCGCACTTAGATCGTATATAAATAGAAGAAGTATACACATTCAATGTAGCTGATCATAACCGCACACCCGTGAAAGCTCACGAATTCGATCTGAGATCCCCTTAAAGGCACATTACTAGAACCAATCAACCAGCAAAATCAAGAAATTTTAGCATAAATCAAGAGCAGAACAAAGCTACTAACTGATCAACAAACCTCAACGAAATATCCAGTGCCCACATCGACCAAGACCTTCTCCGCATCGTCCAGCTTTCCAGGCGCGTAAAGCGACGCTGTTAGGGGCACCAGCATTTTCTTTCCTGATTCAAAACAAAAGATATGTGAGGACCTACATTGATTGTTATTCTTTATTCTGTTCTCCAATTAAATGGAAGAAGAAGAAAACCTAGGGGGCGGAGGGAGAGGTCGTGGAGGGCGGCGGAGGCGCGCTCAAGGCGGACGGTAGCGGTACGGATGTTGTTGAGGCTGTCTTGCAACAAATTGACTTCCATATCAGCTTGCTCTTTCAGCCCCTTCAGCTGCTCTACACTCATCTTCTCTATCTCCATATGGGATGACGCCGCCATTCTGCCCTCTCCAAATTTTCTCTCCGCCAATTCAATTTCCCTTTGCTTATATTTCTCTTGTTGGGGTTATGATTGTATTGTATTTTTATAAAACAATCGGCCTGGGATCAGCAATTGCCCCTATAGCTCAGTGGTAGAGCGTCAGTCTTGTAAACTGAAGGTCTGTAGTTCGATCCTGCATGGGGGCAATTCTTTTTTCATATTCTTTTTTTGTTACTCCTCCTTTCAGATTAATCAGTATTCTTTTCGATGCAATATATATATATATATATATATATATGTATATCTTAGATACAAAAATTATATATAAAACATGCCAAATTTCTTTTAATATAAAACTAATTTTATTTGAAAATTCAAAGCATACAAAAAAGTTGCGATATAAAAAATTGAAGAAGAATTCAACAATTGAAAGTACTTTTTTATTAGTCAAATAAAGAAAATAATATAAGTAAATATTCAATTACTAAACTAGGTGTAGAAATTTTTTATCTTCTTTTGACAAGTGTCTCACAATTATTTGTCGCATGTCTTTTACTTTCTTTTTTCTCTTCTAATTTTATTTCCATAAATTTTTGTACAGTTATTTAATTAAATAAATTAAAAAATTAAACTATCATTCTTTATAGTATAAATACACCTCATATAAAATTAATAATTCTCTTTTTTACTATATATACCTCCATTTATATCCATTGTATCATTTCATTAAAAATTAAAAAAATTTGGGGTTTTTAATCATTGCCACAACCTTTAATTTGATTGTTCCTCTCATATCAATAATATGGAGCTTTTCTACCATCTCTTCTGCACAGGGAATCAGGGCGAGAGTGCTGTGGATAGGCACTACGAGAATGTCGAAGTACCAACCTCGTGCGATTTTTCATTCTTTTCTGAAAGAACAGCACCCCCCCCCCTCCGCAGGATGGATGCACCATAGTTGTTTATATAAACTAGCCTCGTCAAAAGTTAGTGAAAAACAGTTATTATCTTATCTTGTTACACTGAATTAAACTTCCATCATTATTAGCTCGTTTTGGAGTTATTTTCAACCTTGCTAGGGATATAGATCACGGCTATTTATACCTCCGAAATCTCTAAATATACCCATAGTCTAAATATATACCCCACTTAAAATTAATAATTCTTTTCTTTTAATTAAATATACCCCAATTATACCTATTATACACCTTTTTATTAAAAAATAAAAAAACAAATCAGAATCCCAAACCTGACTGCCCAACCCGCAATTCCATGCCCTCCACAGAAAAATTTCAAAAAAGTTTATCTCTGCAATTTCTCTATGCTTTAATTTGCCATAAATGTATCTCTCTTTTAACTTACACCTCCCTCTTCAAATCAATATTTTCTAGAAAATATTAGTATAACACAAGAAGATTAGAAGGAAAAATAATGTTTCTTATGAAATAATTCCATCACATTATAACACTATGATATATATATATATATACACTTTTCTGAGATTCTGGCTATTTTGTTGCAGAACAGTATCAAATCATTGGTCAGATGAATGAGGTTGACACTTTGTTATAGGTTGTGGCCATGTATACGTCTAATGACCCAAAGACTGGCAATGAAGAGGAAATTGTGGAAAATTTGTTCAGATTTGTGTTACTTGAACAGAGAAGGAGTGGAGTTGATGATTATTATGAACCAAAGTTCTACAATCCTCTCAGACGAAGGAATATATATATATATATATATGAACCCTTGTACATATAATTTTTAAGAAAATCATGAATGAATTTGCAATTCCAATTTTGTATTTGTATATTTAAAAAATATGAAGAAGAAGACAAAATATATATATATATATATATATATGAACCTTGTACACACAATTCTTAACAAATTCATGAATGACTTTGCAAAGCTTTCTATTTCAATATTCAAGAAACAGGAGAAGAAGAATGCAATAAAAGTAAAAATCTGCAATTCCAATTTTGTATTTCTATATTAAAAAAATATGGATAAGAAGAAGACAAAATACATACCCTTATACACAAAATTCTTAACAAAATCAAGTTGGAGGAAATAAGCGAGATTTCTGCAGTTGAGAATAAGAACAAAATAAAAATATATAAATATATAAGAATATTTTAGTCAACTTATTATGTCTAATTTTATCATATTATTATGGGATATATTTACAGGTTTTGGGGGTATGAATAGCCGCACTCTATATATAAAATGTAGTATTATCACTGTGTTGGCTAACTTGTATATTAGTAGTAAGCTAATTTGTATGTTATCTCGTAAATCATCTCATAGATAAAATATAAAGTTACTGATTAAGACCACCAGGCGTGCCCACATACATCAAGCATATATATATATACACACACACACATATATCTATGTATATATGAACCCTTGAAAATGACATTTACAGAATAATGTTAAGTGTGTTGTTTATCAAGTTTGGCCTTCACGGTCAAAGACTTCAGATTTGGAGCCGAGCCTCAAGAAAGCCATGAATGAATTTGCAATTCCAGTTTCGTATCTCTATGTTCAAGAAACATGTTGAAGAAGAAGATAATAAAAGTAAAACTAACGAGTGAAGTAACAAACATGAAAATGATTTAGTTAGTTTCTATTGAATAGTTCTTCGTCGGAGTGAGAGAGAGAGAGAGAGAGAGAGAGAGAGAGAGAGAGAAAGTACATAAGATTAATTCTTATGGTTGCAACTTTCAAGACATGATTGAAGATTGTGATTTTACTAAACTTTAAAAACTCAAATAGATTTTTTGCTTTATATCAATTTTTGAACATCATATATCAAATTAATCCTCTTTTTGTGACCTTTAATTTGACATCAATATTGTATATTTTAAAATAAATAATTATATTTAAAATCTGATATTTAATTTTTTATGGATAAAATATAATTTATTTAGGTTCTAGTGAGTTAAAATTTTGTATTAAGTTGGGAACACAAAAAAAATTGTTTGAAAACTTGTGCAATTTGTTATTTAATAAATATATATTTTAAAGAATAACAATGTAATATAATATAATAAAAAATCAAATCGCATAATATCTATATAAATATAATTGACAAAAATAATTATTATATAAATTTTTATAATAATAATAATATAATTTTTATCATATATTATTAATATAAAAAAATATATTACGTCCCGTGTACTGCACGGGCAGCTATTTAGGTATGTAAAAAACATCCATACTTTTAATACAATAGTAGATTGAAGATATATAGTAGATGGATTTGATAGAACGTATTATTTCATTATATCGATTTATATATAGGTCACTTATATATTACAATATAATTCCAACATTTTGTTTTAGATGAATAACTAAAACATTTAGACGAATAACTAAAACATTCTTGATTTACTGTCATGATGATATGAAGTACATAAATTATTTAGAGTGAAATCAAATTCTCTTTCTTAAAGAAAAATAGCAGGCTTTCAATAAAACTAACTCTAGCAAGAGGTTTTACGAATGTCTTTGTAATTACTGGTGGGAACAAACTCTAATATGAGAGAGAAAGTAGAGAAAGAAAGTAAAGGTTTTAGTCAAAACTTCAATTTTATTAAATAAACTCAGATAAAATAACTATTCAACTGCTCAAATTTTAAAATTTAAGTTTAACAAACAAATTTTAAATTGGAGTTGGAGAAGGGGCTGCCTGAACGCAGTCCCCCTACTATAAATTCTGACGTAGGTTCGACCACTTGAACCGATCTTAGGCAAGAGCCCCTCAAAGTGCAATGGAGGTCGTCAACCGAGGCCATGGGCCTCCATGAATGCCCATTGTTAACAGATGAGGGTGACAACTGCATATTTCTCAAAAAATGTAACATTGAGAAGAAAGTAAAGGTTTCAATCAAAACTTGAATTTAACTAAATAAAATTTGATAAAATAAATATTCAACTGCTCATATCTCAAGATTGAAGTTAACAAACAAAATTTAAAGGGAAGTTGGGAAAGGACTGTGCGAAAGCAAGCTCCACTACCACAAATTATGACATAGGTTCGACTTCTTGGGCCGACCTTAGGCAGGAGCCCCTACAAAGTGCAAATGGAGGTCGCCAACCTAGGCCATGGGCTTCCATGAATGTCCATCGATCCCGTCCAGGTAAGTATGGAACATGTTGTCCTTTCAATCCATATTATACCTTTTCTTCCAATCATACTTACTGGTTAACAGATGTGGGAGACAACTGCATATCCTATACTTATACAACATGTTTTGAATCTCATGAAACTGAATTGTGAGGGTAAACAAGAAGTATTGGGACAATTATTTTGCTTTGAGAGAGTGAGATATTAGGTGGTGAGGAATCTAACTTGTAATGATTAAATTAACATTGTAAAAGTAAGCATTGTTATGTTTAAAGCTGAGTGCATATTTTCTGAAAATGAACCTCAACTTTACAAAAATGTTTGAAGATGAATGCATATTTCTCAATTGAGTGGATTCTCGATGAAGTCTTGCATAGTCAAGAAGCTCAGGTCTTCATTTTTACAGAAATGATGAAAATTGTGGTGGTGGCGACAGACTTGTGATGACGGTCGGCTCCTCCGTGGCCTCTCTGCATAAACTATAACTATCACAGCCTTTTCTCTGTTGCACCATTTGCTCGTCTACAAAAGTTAATTATCATCATCAACTTTACTAATTTAGAATTAACATTAACATAATTCCTTGATATCTGTACAAAAGGGAGCAGAAACCATGTATGTTTTACTCATTTTTTCGTATTCCAACTTCGCTGGCACAAGAGTGTAGGCTAGGACTCAGGAAACATAGAGAAGGCTCTGCAAACTTCCAAGATGCAGAATTAAAGACAAGCAGAGGAACTAACAGTATTACAGAGTTTCTTGCATGATAGAATATTTGACTAAGAATTGGTAGGGTATGCCAGGCCAAGGCAGTAGTGCAACACCAAGGCGACACTTGACAGCCCGAGCAGCAAGCTGCAATGATGGGCCCTCCCCCTCAAAAAATAAATTTAATATCGTGTGGGTCGATGACCCACATATCAGATATTAAACTGATAAGAACAGATAATACACTTGATCTTAGCCAAAAGGCCGAGAAAGGTATGAGAGATACAGTTATGCACTTCTGTTTTTATAGTATCCCATTGGTCATCCTAACTTAAAGCCTTTCAGTGTGGGATAGCTACTTGTAGTTCATTGAGTCTCATAAACAACAAAATATCTATCTATATACATCACATATTTATAAAAATATTGAAAAAGAGATTTTTCAAAAAAAAGAAAATAATTGATCCCCACTAATATAATAATTAAACAGTATTTATATACATATATATATTCGGCTGATGGTTTAGCTATAGAGGCCCATTGGCTTACTTATCAGATAACTAATTTCTTTACTTCTCTTTCATAACCTTTCCACATCGCAAACATATGAAATATTGGAGCAGTATTTATTGAACATTATCAGCAATGAAGGCCACGACCTTACTTGAACAGGATCTATTTTATAGGCTCGTACCTTCGCATCCTTGATTTCTAAGGAGCCACGAGACCAAGTTTGGTGGATGAATCATGGCTGCACGATCAGAATGTGATTAACAGCCCAAATGGCTAGTTTGTGAGTCCTTGGTGCAGTAGAGGATCGTTCTCGGAATGTGATTAACAGCCCAAATGGCTAGTTTGTGAGCCCTTGGTGCTTTTTTTTTATTTTATTTTTATTTTTATGCTAACTTCTATTGTTAGAATTGATTGTATACATTTATATAATAGAAATGAGATTACAAATTAAAATAAATACATTTATTGATTGTATTTAAATTTTTTTTTTAAAATGTTTATTTTTTTCTACAATAGAATTAATCTAAATTTTTATTTGAAACTAAAATAAATACTAATAGTTCGGCCCACAAAAAAAATTATAATCATTTATATATCAAAATTAAAGATTGTAAAAATAAAATAAATTTAATATATTATACGTCAAAAGCAATTTAGAAACGACAATGATATATATTTTTTACACAACGACAATGGTTTGCACCCTGAAATATTTTATCAATTGCATGCCCCTACCCCATTAGATCCTCAGACTTAGCCGTCTACTTCACCCGCCTCCCTCTTCTTCTAACCCCTCAACATATCCCACTCCCCAACCCACTTGCTCTCCTATTTTCACGGCTCCACCAAACCAACTTATATAACATATCGAAGCTGATTTCCTCTTCCTATCCTCAACCCAATCCAATTTCCACTACATCCATTCAACCTCCTCCTCCTACCCACCGAATGGGAACTCGAAGTCAACATGGTATACACAAGCCAAATCGTAAATACCATAACTTAAGTGCCATCTCAATCACTACGTCTATCTCTCCTATACCTCGCAACCCCGTGAGTGCACTTAATTACTCGAATTGGAAATTGGCCATGAATATGATGCTTTTATTAAAAATAAGACGTCGCAATTAGTACCTCGTCCATCTGATCCTAATGTTATTCGCTCAATGTGGATTTTTAGACATAAAAAGAAATCTGATGGTTCTTTTGAGAGGAATAAAACTTGTCTTGTAGGTGATGACATATCTCAAAAAATTAGAGTGGAATGTGATGAGACATTCAACCCGGTTGTTAAACCAGCCACTATTCGTACTGTTTTAAGCATTGCATTATCAAAATAATAGGTCATTCATCAGTTGGATGTAAAAAATGTGTTTCTTAATGATAATCTAACTACAATTGTTTATATGCACCAGACTTTGGGCTTCAAGGATGTCGATGATCGTGACTATCCTGACATTGCTTATATTTAATTGTATGTTGATGATATAATTCTCACGGCTTCCTCCGATGCTCTTGGATTATCTATTATGTCTATTCTCAGTTCGGAGTTTGCAATGAAGAATTTGGGACAATTGAGTTATTTTCCCCGAAACCAAACTGTTCATGGCTTTTTTCTTTCACAGACAAAATATGATATGCAGAGGAAATACTTGAGTGAGGTGTTATGACAGGTTGCAAGTCGTGTCCCACTCCTATTGACACAAAGGGGAAACTCAGTTTTTCTAACGGCAAGCCTTATAAGGACCCAACTAATTATCGCTCTCTAGCTAGTGCTATGCAATATCTTACATTTACCATACCAGATATCTCGTATGTGGTTCAACAGGTCTGCTTGCATATGCATGATCCGTAAGTCGAGCACATGGATGCTCTCAAGCGTATATTAGGCTATATTCACGGAACCATTAATTATGGTTTACATCTATATAAGTCTAAACTTGACTCTATCCTTTCTTATACGGATGTTGATTGGGGTGGTTGTCCTGACACGCATCGCTCCACCTTTGGTTATTGTCTATTCATCGATGAGAACCTAATTTCATGGTCGCCGCTCCACCTTTGGTTATTGTCTATTCATGGATGACAACCTAATTTCATGGTCCTCTGACGACAACCCACATTGTCTAAATGTCTAAGTCAAGTGCAAATTTACTCCTGGAACTTCATTATCCCATCCACAAGGCAACACTATACTGTGATAATGTGAGTGTGAAATTCCTGTCGAGCAATCCAGTACAACGTCAACGCACAAAACATATTGAAATGAACATTCATTTTGTTTTTGAAAAAGTAAAACTTGGCGAAGTGCGTGTCCTTCATGTTCCGTCACATTATCAGATTGCAGACATTTTTACCAAAAGGCTCCCGCGTGAACTTTTTGATGACTTTCGAGACAGTCTAAACGTTCGATAACCTCCTGCTTCGACTACAGAGGTGTAATAGATATATCATAATTACGTAAAACAATTTGTCATTAACTTTGTCCTATTTAGTTACCTAGAATATAGCTAATATTATGCATACATAGTATGGTGATACAGTAACAGTTCCCATATTTGACTAAATGAACGAAAACAAAAGGGAATCATATTCCTTTACTCATCAATTCATGCCAATTCACTGTAGTGTTGTTCTCATTGATGCCGTTTATTGTGCCTCCATTGGCCACAAAATGTTTTGCACTGGCCATACTTTGTCTCTGTTTTTTTTCCCACACAATTAAAAACACAATCTCATGAATGATGAATCCCAAATTAATATACATACATCAAGAGAGAGGGAGAGAGAGCAAACAGACTTATTTTCCACCAACGTATGGGACACCTTTTCTTGAATTGGGAAGAATTTCTCTGTATAAACCATTAATAATTTCTTGCATTTGTTCAACAACTTTGGGGTCTTCATTTGTTCAACAACTTGGGGTCTTCACTGTAACTCTCGTAGCATCTACCCCATCTTGGATCTCTGCAAACCTAAGTATTGTTTTCAAAAACACCATCTTTGATTAATTTAAATACATATAATAAATTAAAATTCTACAAAAAAATATTATGGTTTTCAAAAAACACCATCTTTGATTAATTTAAATACATATAATAAATTAAAATTCTACAAAAAAATATTATGAATTGTATTACAGCAAGGCATGGAGCAAAAACTTAGGGAATGTTATGAGAAAAGATTAATTAACCTGGTGGCTCGAAGGCTAATGTTATGAGAAAAGATAGTAGCCTTATAGACGTTATTGCCATGTAGAGCATCAGTCCCATAAATCATAGCGATCCCAAGTCTGCTAAACAACGACCCAATCTAAAATGTTGTTGACCATGTCCACCCACTCCTCTGGTATGGCGTGCTCCCGGAGCCCACTTCTGCCGGCGCTCAGGACACTGCCGAAAGATAAATTTCTCATCACTTCTGGCGTTGCTACAGTCCTTCCTAGTGGACCATCTGCCCGATTTTCTTCTCAACCGTCATCTGCTCCATCAGGCTCTTTATCCGAACGCTCATGGGCTGATTCGGGTGCTTGTACCGCAGGTCCATACTCGGGTTTCAGTATTAATTGTTCTTACAACAACAAGAATATCAATACTTCCAAGTGATTCCAAACATTGTTTGCACCATTGGTCCCTATGTGAACACCAGGGAAATGATCAGCATGTTTAGTTGTTTATTAGCAAGTGCAGCAGCAGCAACAGACTCAATGAACTAGAAGTATCCCACATTGAAGACTCTAAGCCAGCGTTGACAAATTGGATACTATAAAACAAGACTTGCACCACCTGATTTCTCATACCTTTCTCGGCCTTTATCAGTTTAATATCAGATTTGTGGGTCATTGACCCACATGATATTAAATTTATTTTTTGAGGGCCTTCAAGTGTTGCCTTGGTGTTGCAATACTGCCTTGGCCAGGCGCATCCCATCAATTCTTAGTTCAGGATTCATATATATACATATATATATATGTATATGTTATGGGATTATCATTGATGTTGGGAGAAGCTAAGTTTATATATTCCTTGTATCAGATGGAGCTAAGTTTACCATGTAACATGGTGGGTTGTGGTAGTTGACTGATTATCGGTCCAAACACAAAATTTCAAACTCTTGTTATTAAAAGATAAATTAATAGTATGATAATTTATTATTTACTAAATAATAAAAACTATAAATGAGCATATAAGCATACATTTGATTTATCCAATACACTACTATTATACGTGAATTTATTGTGGATATAAATAAAATTATAAATTATGGGAAAGTAATCAAATTTGTTATGCTTTTAATTATTTATAAGTAGTCATTATTTATGAACTGAAGAAAATTGATTATGTAAATATAAATAGAATATCTAATATTAATGGCATCACGCTGGATCTTTTCATTTTACTAATATTTCATCCAAAAAATGAAATGGGTGGGGTTCCATTTTACTAATATTTCATTTTACTAATATTTCATTTTACTATAAACTTTGAACTAAGAATTGGTGGGGTGTGCCAGGCCAAGACAGTAGTGCAACGCCCAGGCGACAATTGAGGGCCCCAACAGCAAGCTGCATTGATGGGCCCTCCCCCTCAAAAAATAAATTTAATATCGTGTGGGTCGATGACCCACATATCAGATATTAAACTGATAAGAACAGATACTACACTTGATCTTAGCCAAAAGGCCGAGAAAGGTATGAGTGTTCAGGTGGTGCAAGTCTAGTTTTATAGTATCCCATTTGTGAACGCTAGCTTAGAGCCCTTTGATGTGGGACACTTTTCAACAAATCATGGTGCTTCTATTTCGTTTAGTCTGTTCTTGAAGTTAAACTGGCATTTAGATGGATTGTTTTGTTGCAAATCAACATTCATTTCAACCTCAGCCTGCAAATAATCTTTGAATGCGCCTCACTGTAGGATTAGACCAAGTTGTGGAATCACTTGTAAGTATGGATTTTGCACACACCCAACAAATCTTAATTTATCGCACATGGGAAGTTTAAGAAAGACTTTACTGAGTTCATATAGAGCTGCACAACACCAGATGGATACGACCTTATTTTAACAGGATCTGTTCTATAGACTCGTGCATCTGTACCTTTGAGTTATAAGGTGACAAGAATGAAGAAACCAAGTATGTTGGACGAAAAATGGCTGCTCGGCCAGAGCATGATTAACAGCCTCGCAGCTTAGTCTGCTGAGCTGATGGTGCAGTGGAGGATTTTTTTTTTTTTTTTTTTTTTGGGAACGACCATTGGTTTTCACTTGAGATCATCTCTATTCCAAAGAATCATGAAAACTTTTATCATCTGAAATCTACCATGAAATCTATTGGGGGGGGGGGGGGAGAAAGAGAGAGAGGACATACCAAAGTATTTGACATATACAGAAACATGATCAGACATTGTGAATAGAAAACTGAAAAGAATGTCTTATAAACTGTGTGTGCAGCCCAATTACTAAATAATACCATATCTTATCCTAACTTTAAGCTTTCACGACACAAAGCTGACTCATACAGCTTAAACATATCTCTCTTCCCTTATAAACACATTCTGCATCTCATCTCATTGCATGCAACCAAACCAAACAACTAGAATGAAACTACGTCACAACAAATCAAGATTTGGGTACAGAAATATGTCCATATTCAGCTCTCAAATAGCAATTTTACCCCATGCTTCTGCCCAATGCCAACTTCTGCGTTTTCCTTCCAATTGTTATCCCAAAATCACACACGGTAGGCTTGTCTTTCTTCACCAATCTCATTTCAAGAACTCACACCTTGACTTGTTTCTACATTTTCTCGAAACTTTGATTTGATATGAGGTTTGGGTGGAAATGCAGGCAGAGTACATTTAGTAATTACAAAGATGATCAAACTCGGAGAAAGAACGGGCATTTTGGTTCAAGGAATCCGAGAACATGGTAATTAACTACTCATTGATGTGTTAAAACAAACATATGAAAATCACAGGTCCACATTCTGATTCAGCAATATTGATTTATGATTGGTGCAGTGAGATTAGGACCAAAGTTAAGCTTGGGGGCAAGAATCCTTCAGGTTGATGGAGTCGAGAAAGTTTTCGAGCAGAAATTCAACATTACATTCTTGCGGAAGACAAATTCATCAGTTATGCCCTTCGATTAAAACCTAGTCCAAATTTTCTATTGTCAACGACGATTGCAAGTATTAGAGAATATGATTAAGAAGACAGGAAACCAAGTCTGGAAGATGAACCAAGGCTGAGCGTGATTAACAGCCCCACGGTCAGTCTTGTGTGCCGTTGATGCAGCAGAGGATGTTCTCAGCTGGATTCCTCTCACTGAGATGGCGAAGCAATAATAATATAAAAATTAAGCTGTGAGGAAGATGCAACTGATATGTGCTCTTAATTAATCCAAAAATCATAATTATTATGTTCAGCGAAATCAAATCATAGAATAACACACAATAGCAGCTCTAAACCATTAAACAGTTCTAACGATATAACATTAGAGCATTATATGAATCTTGAACTAAGAATTGGTAGGGTGTGCCAGACCAAGACAATAGTGCAACGCCTAGGCGACACTTGAGGGCCCCAACAGCAAGCTGCATTGATGGGCCCTCCCCCTCGAAAAATAAATTTAATATCGTGTGGGTCAATGACCCACATATCAGATATTAAACTGATAAGAACAGATACTACACTTGATCTTAGCCAAAAGGCCGAGAAACGTATGGGTGTTACAATTTTGCAATTATGTTTTTATTGCAACCTATGTCTTCACTCTATTGTAGAGCCATTCGATGTGGGATGATTATGTGCTACTGCTACTTCATTCAACATGCATTTGATGGATAATAAGTTTCTTGCATGTGTGATGAGATGTGTTTTGCATACGAATATAAATATTAAGCTGAATTGTGAAGGAAAGATATGCCAAGTATTGGGACAATTATGTTACTTTCAGATAGTGTGATATTAAGTGGTGAGAAATGTAACTTGTAATGAATAAATTAACATTGTAAAAGTAAACATTCTTATATTTAAAGATCAATGCATATTTTCTTCAAAAAACAAATTGATTCATATGGAAGTGTCACTCTTTCCTAACAACATTTCTTGAGTTCTCTCAACAATTTGAAAGAAAGTTCCTCTTCTTTTTGCAGTTGAAAAGTTCAACAAACTCACAATTTACTATCATATTCGAAAAATTACCATTAAACTCCAAATCGAAGTTATGCTTTTCAACTTTCTCCAGGGTTTCCGCAAGAGCTTTCATTAAAGTGGGTGTGCTTTCACTCTTCTTATGATTCTTTTCCCCCTTATGTTTGGTGGTATTGATGTTTGTCATTGAACTGAGAAAGTTTGGTATTACACATTCCCATTCCTCCAAACATGTTGGATAACTTGAATGCTTTTACTTTTTATCAATAGTCGAAATCTGGCTAATCATAGTTTGATATAAAATCTATTGAAGAGAGAACACACATATATGCAACATATAATGAATTAATCCTCTCAAGACACTAATCAAAGTTGAACATTATGGGAACTTATATCCAACATCTATTCTTATTACTTGATCTGCTTCTGAAAATTTAGAGCTTTGAGTAATTTCAAATTTCGTTTCATTATAGAAGGAAGCACAAACCATGTATCTATACAAGAGGAATTCAAATTTTAAGACTCAGGTAACAGAGAGAAGCTCTGCGACTTCCTGCATTATTGAAATATTTGACTAAGAATTGGTGGGATATGCCAGGCCAAGGCAGTAGTGCAACACCAAGGCAACACTTGAAAAGCCCAAGCAGCAAGCTGCAATGATGGACCCTTCCCCTAAAAAAATAAATTTAATATCGTGTGGGAAATGACCCACATATCAGATATTAAACTGATAAGAACAGATACTACACTTGATCTTAGCCAAAAGGCCGAGAAAGGTATGAGTGTTACAATATTGCAATTCTGTTTTTATTGCAGCCTATGTCTTAACTCTATTGTAAAACCATTCAATGTGGGATGATTATGTGCTACTGCTACTTCATTCAACATGCATTGTTGATTATAATGTGGCAAAGGGATTTTATTGGGTAGTTTGATTAATACTCTCTTCAAACTTATTCGATGATATATGAATGATATCGTTGCACCGGAAATTATTAATTTATTAGTAAATTCAAAAAGTTATTTTGTTTATTTTATTATTTCTTCGAATTTTGAAGTATCCTTCAAATTTGGCTTATTTACTTGACAGTAAATAAAAATATGTATGAGAACGCATCAATTATTGATATTCATATGAACACATCAATTATTGATATATTCACTAGTTGTAGAGAAAGCTCTTACGAGAATTCAATTGTGATTTCGCAAATGATAGCAAGGTGCTCCCTTTTATTTGAATACCCGCCCACGACTTTGATTGTTATTACTTTTGCAAGAGCGATGACGTCCTTCCTTGCGGCAACCACTGGAATATTACAGAGCGATCTAACTTTCCCCGTCCCCTCTTCGTCGTTGTACTAAATAGGTAGCAACTCCGGATCAAGTCAATGACGTATTGGTCTGGTAAATATGTTGTGGGAACCTAACTCCAATTCTTGCTATTCTTTATGTGGCTGGACCTCGGCCTCAATCATGATCAGGGCAGGGGTTGGACTCTTTTGTGTGTGGTCGGTTGGGCTAAAACCCACATTTTTGATTAGTTGCTTCGGTCTCTCCTGCTTTTGAAGGAGCTTCTTCAGAAGTCGAAGAAAAGGATTTACGTTGTAACACAATGTATTCTCATACAAGATCTCTGCTGGAGAGGAACACTTCAAAAAAACCAATAAACGCAGAGGCCAAAAGAGCGCGACATCTTTCCTTGTCTATGACATGGCAATAGCTTCTGGCCTGGTCTTTTATAGGTATGTGAATCTTCACCTGTTTGATTGGTTTTAAGTCCGATCGACGTACTTTTAATCAGTAGAAAGCCCTGCTCCTCTCTCTATAAGCAAAGTCAACTCGAGATTATTCCCTCCATCCTCGCATATTCAGTCGTAACGGCATGGCGCCACTGATTTGTTCTATCTAAGCACCGCGGGTCAACATCATAGCCTTTAGTTAATACTTAATAGTGTGCAATGCATGGACATAAACTTTTATTAAAGATACTAATTATATTTTAAAATTATTGAAAAATAATTCATTTCTATATTAATACATATATACAGTAAGAGCAAAATTATTGAAAAATAATTCATTTTTATATTAATTCATTATACAGTAAGAACACTATCATACCAAGTAAGTCCCCCTACAGGTCAACTTCATCTAAAGGTTCCCCCATAGGTCAATTTTATCTAAAGATTGAGTAGGAAAACTTATAATTCATATTCAAAGAAATTTTATTTTCCATCTTTTTTTAAAAATTCAATTAACATTGACTGACAACCTAGGGAAAATATTTTTTGCTGTGCAAATATTTATATTTACAAAACATTCACTATAAAGAGAATTAAATACGGGAGTTATCTCGACAATTGAAAATGCAAAATATGTTGAACAAATGATTTTAAATAATTGAATTGCCCTTTCTTAATTGAAATATTTCTAACTCTTTTTTTCTTTTATTTATTATTTATTATTATTAGAGACACATGACAGCTTATGAAGAAAAATAAAATCTGATGTGGTAAATCTTGAGAGTATGAACTCTACTTTTAAATATATAAATGTAAACTTTTTTAATGTATCCATCCATACGTCTACATCCCAAAATAAATATATCCACAAAATTGTATTTTAAAAAAAATACTTTAGAATATATTTTATATGGAAACTTTATTACTATTACACTTTAAAATATCTCAACCTAATATAAAAGAAAATTATTTGTTATTTAACTATTTATGTTAGGTTTTAAGATAAAAATACAAAAACATTCTTTTTTTAATTCAAGAAATTAGTTTATGTATAAAAAGTTAATGTGTATAAAATAAGATTGTTCATTTATTTCTTATCTTGATTTTATTGGTTGGAAATTTTGCGTGCATGGTTTTAAGTATTTACAGAGGGTTAATTTAATTTTGCATATATTATAAATATTGTGTTTTTAGATAATCTCATATTATTTTCACAATTATATATTTTTTTGTGTGGGTTGGAGTACTTGTATTAGATTTGAGTATATATATAAGCAATATAAAATTTTAATGGATTGAATTACATATATAAAAAAATCTAGACTTTTAATATATTAGATTTGAAAAATTTAAAATTTTCTCTAAAATATAAGATTATTTATTTTATTATTTCATAATCTTAATATTTTTAATCTCAATGAATTTATTTTTAATTGGGTTGTAAAGTTTGGAACTCTTTTATTTATTTATTATTTATTATCATTAGGATGCATGGCAACTTATAAAGAGTGCAAAAATATGATGTGTCAAATCTTGAGAGTATGAACTGTACTTTTATTTTTTTTAGATTATCTCATATTTTTTTGAAATATCAAAGTTATTTTGTTTATTTATTTCACAATTATATATATATATATTTTTTTTGTGGGTTGGAGCAATTCTATTAGATTTGAGTATTTATATAAACAATATAACATTGTAATGGATTGAATTGCATATATAAAAAAAAATCTAAACTTTTAATATATTAGATTATGAATAAATTAATATTTTTTTCTAAAAGATAAGATTATTTATTTTATTTTATTATTTCAAAATCTTAATATTTTTAACCTCAATAAATTTATTTTTAATTGGATTGTAATAATTGTAACTCTTTTTTTTTGTACTTATTATTTATTATCATTAGGACACCTGACACTTTATAAAGAGTGCAAAAATATGATGTGTCAAATCTTGAAAATATCGTGTCTACTTTTTAATATATAGATTTGAACACATCAGCAGTCTGTATATTTTTGTGCTTAAAATTTGGTTAATTGTTATGTCAATCACAATGCACCTCCACACCCTAGGTTATGCACTTCAAAATTGTGCCATATTTGCCAATGGCACTCTCTCTCTCTCTCTCTCTCTCTCTCTCTCTCTCTCTCTCATTTTAAGACTCAAACCTAGGGATGTTAAAAGGGTTATAGCCCAACCGGTCCGTTCGTTTAGCCCAAAAAATTATAAGATTAGAGCTTGATTTTATTAGCACGAAGCCCTATAGGGCTAGCCCAATAGCACGTACTTTCTTCTTATTTATCTCTTTCCTAGCATCAAAATAATAAGATACACCATTTTGAATTAATTTTCATATAACATAATTGCTTTTTAGTAGAAGATATGAAAATTTATGTTTACTTGAAGATTCTAAATATTATCATTTAAATTTAGAACTTAAATGTAACATGATTTTAAATTTTATAACGTAAATATTTTTAAAGCTAAATTGAGAGCATGAAATTGTATATATCACTTCAATGTTTGAATCTTTAAATTTTGTATAGTGATATAAAGGTTACAAAATATATAGTTTTTTAATGTTATCTAAAATTGTATTTTAAATCAATATTATATGCATTTATATAAAAATTTAAATTTAAATATGTAATTTGACTATTTCGACTCATAGCCCGATAGTGACCCGATTAGCCTAAAAGCCAGTAGGATTAAGGTTAGATTCACCATATTACGAGCCCGATTAAAATGATTTGATTAAATCGAGGCCCGATTAGCCTGAAACCGACAGGGCTAGCCCGTTGAACATCTCTACTCAAACCTACGTAATCTGCATGTAACTCTTGCTTAGAATATAAGACTAATTCTCTCTGGCTGCGTTTACTTCACATGACGGGATTGGATAGAATTGGATGGGATGGGGGATTAAAGTTAGGATATGTATAATTTCGAAAATGTATATCCATTGTTTACTTTGTAGGATAACAATAGGATATTTAATATAACTTTATACCATCCTATGTTTACTTCGTAGGATTAACTACATATAAGTATGAAATGACAATATTACCCTTAAAAAGATGATACCACCTTTAGAATCCCCTTTTCCAGCCAAACCTGCGCCCTTCAGCAATTTCTGTTGATTTTCTCTTTTACTTTCCACCTCCGTCACTCGCAGTAGCCGCCTCCCTCCGCCACACGCCTCTGTTACTCGCCGTCGACATCAGGAAGCATTTCTTCAAGTATTTTTTGTGAGGTAAGCATTTATGTGTAGTGATTTTGTAGTGATTATTGTGGTAAGTAATTGTGTTGTTGGTAGTGGATTTTCTCAGAAATTACATTTTAGTTTGGGATTTATCGATGTCGCTTCTTTGTTTGTCATCGTTCATTTGGAATAGTGGGCTATAACTATATGTGGTACTTGGTTACTCACATTACTGATGCATTCCCCCCTTTGGACCTTCCGAACATTTCACTATTTGGATAAATATGTGCTCATTTTCAATATAAATTCTCTTTATTAAAGTTTTGATGCTTTAATACATAAGGTACAAATATTACATTCTTTTTCTTTCGGATATCACAATACAATGTTATCTTTTTGCAGATGTGTATACTTATAATTTTGTTGTTCTCATATGATTACATTCTTACATAAAAGCATGTTATGAAGTGGTTGTGCTTATCTATGAATGATATATGCACAATGCACATGTTTATAAAAATTCATGAGCAAATGGGGAAATGCAGACATACATCATATACAAACCTCATTTCCAACTTTTAGGAACACATGTCTTAAAGATGCTATCATTATGAACGATGACTCAAAAGATTATTATTGTCACATTTTACTCATATTGGTTGTATCTTCATAGCATATAGAAAAATCAAGTTAGTGATAATACTCTTCCATCATCGTACACTTTGTAACGATGAGTAATCTTCGTATATGGTGAACGAGTGTCTAATAGAAAATCTGAAAGTTTGATCCCAACAAAAAACTTGTTATGATTGCTCTCTCTCTCTCTCTCTCTCTCTCTCTCTCTATCTCTCTATCTCTATCTCTATGTAACTACCTCTTGAACTCTATCTATCTATCTTTCTCTCTCTCTCTCTATATATATATATGTATTTATCTATCTATCTATCTATAACTATCTATATCTATCTATCTATCTATCTATCTATCTATCTATCTATCTATCTATCTATCTATCTATCTATCTATCTATCTATCTACCTATCTATCTATCTATTTATGTGTTTGATTGCTTCATCTTAAATTTTGATATAGCTGCTTTTTAATGGTTTATTTTTTTCGTAGGATGGATCTTGCCCTCAATATTGAAGGTTTGAGAGATGAAGAAATCTTTATTGTGTTAACTGAGTTAATGAATGCGTATGTTGGTTACATGAATTTGATCAATATCTTTTTAATGCTTAGAAGTCGTGCTATTTCAAGTGAAGTACGTTTGCATATTCGCGAACGATATAGTTTGATTAGTAGAATTCCTTAGCAAATCAAATATTAGCATATTGTTATTGGAATATCCAATGAGGACTACATAAACCATTTGAGGATGAATAGGGCGGCTTTTTCGCATCTGTGTCATCTTTTACAAATGTCTGATGGTCTATGAAGTAGTCGAAACAGTAGCATAGCAGAACAGGTTGCCATGTTTTTGTCTATAATTTCACATCACACAAAAATTCGTATCTTGAAATCTAACTATAAAAGATCTGGGCGAACTATTAGCAAACACTTCCACAAAGTGTTAAATGTTGTAATCAGACTACACTCATTATTGCTAGTAACCACGGAGCCCATTGATGAAGATTGTATAAATAATCGATGGAAATGTTTCAAGGTAATATTAATACCCAATGTTGTATAGTTGACATACTTTATCTTAGAAAATCCATCTTGATTGAAAGATTTCGTGTTTCAGGGTTGTTTAGGTGTATTAGATGGAACATATGTTAATGTGACTGTGCCTAAATCTGATAGGACTCGTTATCGAAATAGGAAAGGGAACGTATCAGTCAATGTCTTGGCTGTTGTGACTTTAATATGAATTTCATATATGTCTTGGCTAGTTGGGAAGAAAGTGCAGCGGATTCACGAGTGTTGAGAGATGCAATAACTAGAAACAACGGATTTCGTATTCCTAGAGGTAGTATTTAACATCACATCCACATGAGTTGATTATGTTTATTACATATGGTGTTTAATCTATTTCAATCCATGCTTGTTTTCTGAAGACAACTATTATCTGTGCAATTGTGGATACCCAAATGGCGGAGGTTTCTTTACTCCATATCAAGGAGTTGGGTACCATGTGGATGAGTAGGGGGTGGGAACGTTCAACCCCACGAAATAAGAATGAGCATTTTAATGTGAAGCATTCAAAGGCCCGAAACGTGATTGAAAGATCATTCAAATTGCTGAAAAAATGATGGGGCATTCTCCGTAGTCCTGCTTTTTACCCAATAAAAGTGTAGAATCGTATTATTTTGGCATGTTGCCTAATACATAATTTCATAAGAAAAACAATGCCATTAGACCTGTTAGAAGCCGATCTACCTAATATTGTGGTGAATGGTGATGTTGATGACTACATTGATGAGAATGAGTGCACAGAAGAATGGTCGAATTGGAGAGATGAATTAGCAACTACTATGTATAATGAGTGGAGACAATAAACTGAATATTAGTGTAGTTTGCTATCTCCAAACCTGACTTGTTATGAAATTGTATGAATATTTTAAATATGTTTTAATTGTGAACTAAGTTTATGATATTCATTTTATTTTGGGGCTTTTACCTATTTGTCTTCTTATTACAAGCTAATTGGTTATTTATTTTTTATTCATATCAAATGATTTTTTGTATGTGCCACAACTTTTTTGTTCCTGAATAGGTGCACGTTTTATGCACGTTTATTCTGTATAGGATTGATGGATCCTGATAGCAGTAGTCGAGGAGATAGTGGCGTCTCATGAGACACCAGGGATCGTCATCGAGTTGGGACACCTAGAGAGGAACAATTATTGATTTCAGACACTTAAAAGAAATTATTCAAGAATGCTGGAAATGTGAAAATGGTTTTCGTAGTGGTTATCTTGGTGCTCTCGAGAGGGTTATCCGTATGATGATTCCATATGCTAATATTCATGCTGAACCACACATAAGTTCTAAAATACATGTTTGGAAGAAAAAACCATGGGAGTCTATAGTGTATGTTGAGTCGATCTGGACTAGCTTGGAGTGCTGAGCCTGGTATGATAATAGTTGAAAGTGAATCTATTTGAGATGAATATTGTAAGGTTAGTATATTCTCTTATCTCAAAACACACATTACGCTTGTCTCTTTTATTTGAATAACAATGGCCAAACTATCTAATATTGTTTCATGAAACACCCATACACTTTGCAACTATAGACGGATACATGGGGTAAGAAAATGCAATACAAGTCATACAAGTTCTACCCTGACTGGTGTGAGATATCTGGGACAGATAGAGCAACTGACGCGCATGCCAAAGATTGCAATGCTGCTGACCAAGCACAATTAGAGGTGGATGAAGACAATACTACTACCAATACCTTGAATGTGGACCTTTCTGCCGACAATGAGATTAGCTCTCCAGTGCCAACATCGGACAACTCCACCGATAAGAAAGGAAAGGCTCGCAAAAAAAAAAAAGGGTTATTAACACGGCGGGTGAGCAGATAGTGAATTTGATGAGTAGGTTCTGTGATCGCACTGATGAGAGGCTTGGTGAAATAGCGCAACATATAGGCTATTAGTACAAAATATCTAAGAAACGAGAAGTTGTCCATGAAGCTTTGGGTAAGTTGGAGGTATTGGATCCTGAACAACAATTGCTGTTGCTAAGATTTTAGTGAACAATAATAAAGATCTTGAACTTCTCTTCAGCCTCCCTCATGCTGACAAAGCTCGGATGGTATTAATGATGTTGTTGGGCTGTCTATAAGCAATGTTAGTAGACATGTTTATTGTATTTTAGAAGAACACTTGGAATGCGTACGAATTGTGTTATTTTTTCTTGGTGATGTTAATTTAAACAAAGTGTATGTGGTTGTAATATTAGGATTAGGTTGGTTCAGTACGTGTGCCACCAAATCTTTTGAACAATGTGTACTGCTCACATTTTGTACAAGTCTTATTGGTATAATTTGTGGTTGACGAATTAGTTGTTCATAAAGGTTTGTGAAAATCTTAGAGTCTTTTACACAATTTGTGAGAACAACAATGACTTCATTTAATTTATAGTACTACAACTTAAGTTAGAACAACGGTGGATGTGAATCCAAACCACAAACATACTTAGTATCCAACGCATCTAAACGCATACTTAAGCTTCAAATAAAGTCTTTAATGAATTAAACTCCCTCTCCCCATGGCGAAACTAATGTGCGACCTGGGGACGAGCCTACCTAATATAAAAAATAAATCACATTGCATATGATGAAAAATAATAAATTATATTATATAAAATATAATATATGTAGTATTCAAGTTACTTACCTTACAAATTTCTTCCACCATCATTGGATCACATTGAATCTCCCTAGTGACCTCATTGTATCTAACACCACTTAGAGCAATGACTTCGAAAATTGACAAGTAGCGCCGTCTTAAATTATGTAGTTTTCCTACACAAAATGTATAATGGAAATTCGTACTGAATTGAGTATTGACACAAGTAAATGCTGTCATAATTGCCTCATAGTTGTTTCGACTAAAATGAAAGTTACCAAGTCCCTTCTATTCAACAAGACACTAGATAAACAATTGATCGACCTCAGTAG
This sequence comes from Caryopteris x clandonensis, assembly GCA_028749325.2. NCBI lineage: Eukaryota > Viridiplantae > Streptophyta > Magnoliopsida > Lamiales > Lamiaceae > Caryopteris > Caryopteris x clandonensis. The sequence continues at coordinate 5,239,260 of JAPYKT020000019.1, read as the reverse complement.
TCCATTGTGCTGCAGATGGATTTCTAATGTGTTTGTTTACAACTCCTTGGACATCTTGGGTAGGCACTGCCATTACTTTTTATTTCTCTAAGGTTAATGAGGGAAGAGAAATAATGAGAATACAATGAAAAAAATGTAATAATAGATTCACACATAAGTATACATTGCTACCGACCCTAATAGTACAAGTTATTTAGAAAACTTGCCAACTTTTTTTCTAAAGTTGTTTATTTATTGCCTTCAATTGGGACTATTTCTGCACATTTTGAAAAAGATTAGACACTGCAAAACTTGGTGTAGGCCAACATGCACCTTCTCCTGGAAACATTATTACTATTACCTACCAAAATTATTGTCCGAGAGCTACAGTAGAACCATGTGATTTCTGGACCATATTAAAGTTTTTGAATAAATAGTGCAGGTGCGCAGAAGCATTAATTAACACGAAGACATAATTTATGACTTTATGAGATGGGTTGAACATGCCTTTATGGGATGGATTCATCACAGACCATATGTAATCGTGTGTAAATTTTAACCTTTTATTATACTTTTTCCTTAATTTTACAAACTTTAGAAAATGTACACGAGTGAGATATTCCAGAAATTTGTGCTCAGAAATTCCAAAAATCTCCAAAAAATCCTAGAAAAAATATGTTTCACTCGGCCAGCCGAGTTATGTTCCAACCGAGTGGAATGGCTGAGTGGATAACTTCAACAATATTCCATAAACTTTTTTCCACTCGGCCAGCCGAGTGAGGTGTCCGGTCAAGTAACACAACTGAGTGAGGGATTTCACTTGACGTGTCGAGTAAAATGCCAACCAAGTGAAACGGTCGAGTGGAGAAATGCCAACCGAGTTGAACGGCTGAGTTGAAATGCCTTGGATATTCCAGAAACTTTTTATCACTTTGCCAATCGAGTTAAATGGCCGACAAAGTGACTAGACCATGTAAGGATTTTGAGTAGATACATTGAGTTAAGTTCCACCCGAGTGGAACGGCCGAGTGGATTAACTTCATCAAAAGTTCAAAAAAATTTCTTCACTCGATCAGCCAAGTGAGGTGGCTGACCGAGTCAAACGACCGAGTGGGTAGATTCCAGAGAGGTTTTCTCACTTGGTCGGCCGAGTGAGGTGGGTGACGGAGTGAGGAAAAAAATAACCTGCCCGCATAAATAGTCCCACTCAAGCCGCCCGAGTTGGATGTCAGACCGAGTGACGTGATCGAGTGAGGCTCCAGATCTTTTTTTAAACATTTTTTCTCCCATTTTCCCTCATTCTTCTAATTCAAAAACCCTGCTCTCTTCAATTTTCTTCCTCTTTTTCACAAGAAATCAAAGAGCAACATCATAGAACAAATTATCTCATTCATATCATCTAAGAAATCACATTTAACAACAAATCTGTCCAATTTCATAAGAGTTGTGAAGTTTTGAAGATTGTAGCAATTACACAAATTTCTTATTTTTCCTCTATTAAGGTATGTTTTGATAGATCATTCCTCTTGTTGATTAAATACCTTGATGATAGACGAAGTTGTAGTAATATAACATGAAGCATGTTATGTTTTCTTGTAAAATTTAATAGAGTCTTTTGCGAACACTTGGTGTGCATCATATAAATTGAGAATTTAGCATGCTTTGTCTTGATTAATGATGATATGTTGTTAATATCCCATAAATTACAATGTTTAAATAATAAAATGACTTGAGGAATGAAATTGGTACATGTAAGTAGGGAATTGAGAAAAGGTGTAATGCTTAGTTGTTTTGTTTTTTAGATTGGAATTGGAAATTTTGTTGCAATGCTAGAAAAGAATGAAAAATGTTAGGAGAAAAGTCTTGAAGTTTGAACTCATTGATATGAATAGGCTACTAACTTCATTTATTCTAGGTACCTTTGAGACAATGTATCTGTATCCCTTTGGTGCTCGAGGTGTCACTGCTAATGATATGGAAAGACAAGCGCAAGATAGGCGTATATTGAAGAGGAACAAAGAGTTGAACTCAAATCCACATAATGGATGTAGTCAATATTGATTTCGATTGGGGTCAACACTCTGTCGAAGAACAACAAGAAGAATATGAGAGAATTCTATCAACTATGGCTGATGCATATGGCATACAATTTGAAGATTGGGAGAGACGTAGTGATAGATGGTTTGAGGTGTACAGGAAGAAAAGATGAGCCACTCATTTTGTAGATGAAGAATGCATGAAAAAGATAAGAATTTATGAAGATTTGAAAAAGTTGTGTAAAAATATAGGGTGGTCTAAATTCTTCACGTTAAAAGAGAAGACATATGAGCCGTTGATCATGGAATTCTTCTCGACTGTTCACATGGATTACGATGATACGGTGCCGGGAGCCCTGACTATCTATTTGGTAAATAATTTTCAAACACTTTCGTCTGAAATAATAAATGAAATTTATGGATTCCCGAAGAAGAAATTCTCCAATCTACTCGATGCCAAGATACACTTTCCTAAATTTTAAACCTAATAAACTTTTGAAAGGAGATAACATAGGCTTCTCTAGATAAGCCATCCATTTACAACCCTAGCCGATCGAAAGCATCGAGTATAAGAAGCCCAGTCCTTCAATATTTCCAATGGTTCATCTCAAATATAATTTTGGCCAAATCTGAGCCTGGGGTAGATACCTTAGAAGAGTTGTTCATATTATGGTGCTTGTTGAATGGAAAAAAGTTCAATGTAGTGCCGATGCTTTGAAGGTAATTTGTCCAAACAAAACAACAAGTTGAAAATCATATCGGAGGGTTGATCATTCCAATTGCTTGATATTTTGGGATAAACTTGGAAGATTGGGAAGAAACTCCAGGCGAGACAACCTTAAACCTTGAGCTTGTTTGCAACATGAAGATGTGACAGTTGCATCCAGGCATGAGAAAATTGTATCTCATCTTTTCTGATAAGAAAAGGCTTGCTTTGCCTAACTGGCGCCTCACAAATGTCACCGGGGGAAAAGTCCCGAATATTCTGCTGAACGGTTCAATCCATACTGAAGCCATCAAGGAGAGCGAAAGAGAACTGAAGAATGAAGAGGAAAGAAGAAAAAGGAGGAGAAGAGCACATATACTTGAACACAACCTATGGAGGTGGATGCCGAAGAGCAAAACGAGGATGAGATGATGGAAGAAGCACAACTACTTACACACGAATATGGAAGAACAAGGGGAAATCTCTCACATTATTAGGCTAGAACTTCACAGCAGCCACACTCTTCACCTCAGTTTCAAGAGGGGTGGAACGATTGGACAGATTGGAGAAATACCTTGGATACACGTGTTACCAACCTTGAAGAGTATATGCATCGTCAAGCGTATAACTCTCAAATTATACTTGACATGCAGAGGCAACAATACGAGTGGCATGTGCAGCAAGGTCATTTTCAGGAGCATGAATACCCAGCATATCAACATTCAACCCATCCAACACGCCGTACGGACCATCTTAGTGAGGTATCTAGGACAAATCGTGTTTAGTGTCAAAGATTGATAGTGGGGAATATACATTATCATTTAAGAGAGTCATAATTATTGTGTTGATTCTACTCTAATTGGAAATATATTGGTTAAATGTATTTTGGAGAACGAAAATTCTAAATGCTCTTAATAGTTTTAACGATCTTTTTCTCAACTTAAGTTGAACTACTATTTTAACATATGAATTTGAAAATTTTGGTTCATTTAATAAAATTACCTTATTTATTAAAGCAACAACACAAAGTTTAACTCAATCTAAATTAATACTAAAAATTAATTTTGGATTTGCGACATAAGAGCAAATGAGAAAAATGAGTAAAAAATGTGTTTGATCTAAATACACATGAAAAAAAAGTGAAAATAGTGCCACGAGGTCATCACACTCGGTCGAGAGATCACTCAGTTGGCTAAGTGGTGGTTTTAACCTGAATGGAACTCTCATCCTGGCAATCACTCGGCTGCTCGAGTATTGATGATGACTCAGTTAGCTCACTTGGTCAGCCACTTCACTTGGCTGGGCGAGTGAGTTAAAATTTCTGGAATTCTTCCACGGGGCAAGTCCACTTGGTTGGCTCTCCACTCGGCTGACCAAGTGAATTTTTTTTTATATTCTTGTTCTTTCGCTCATTCTCCCATTTTTGTCCACTCTCTTGTTTCATCGGTTCATCCTTTTTTGTAGTTTATTTTCTCCTACATTTTTCAAGAAAAACATGTGGAGATGGTGCATTCTCGAAGATTGCGAAATCAAGGTAGAAACAATAGAAACGGGGATAATTTACACACGAATGTTTGAGTAAAACATGATTTCTATCGTAGAAAAACTTGGTTTGTCACATAGAAATACACACAAACTTACAATAAAAATATATTAAAAAAATACTCAACTTGATATAGAAAGCACGAAGTACGTGTAGAATAATGGGAATCATCTCGTAAGAAACCATGCGTATACATCACTTACGAGGTCTAAGAGTCAACATAAACTGAGTTATTTCTTTTTGAAAGGTGACTATGATGCACTAGAGCTACAACCTTCCCCACCATGGTGATAACGACTACTAGAAGCCATTGATTTCTTTCCTTTTCTTGTCAGAAGCTTGAATTGGAGAGTTTGTCGATGTTACTGATGTTTGATCATTTTCGTACAATGACTTGGTACTTTGGCTTTCATTATTCAACCACGTCTGCTCCTTCCAGAACACATTATTAGTGTCCAACGAGCTTTCCTCCCTCTCATAAATGCTTGAAAAGTTCAAACGATTCTGATTGCTTATCTCTATGATGGATGAATCATTAGCCATCCCTGATTCAGTATCGCTTGAAATTTAAATAACTACTCATTGCTCAGGTGCATTCTCTTCATCTAATAACTCTTTAAGAGCATGGAATGCATATTCTCCCTCTTTATAATATGCAGCAACAAGCTTTTCTTGCTATGAAATAAAATAAAAGATATAATAAATGTATATATTTGTAAGTATTTTTTAAATTAAGACAAATTTGCATAAAACTATTATTAGAATATATGAAAAATTACATCACATAAAGATGTCCAAAAAAATCGAGTCTGAGCACCGAACCTCATTTGTGGATGGGTCGTAGGCAACCATTGTCATATGAATTAGCCTTTTGAAAACCTTGTAACGTTTGTGTAACTTTCGAGTTTGTTTCATGCAAAAGTTGAAGTTGAACTGTGAGCCAAAGTAGCAGTTAAGATCACACATGGCAAAGTAAACTACACGCTCATTTTTTCCCCAGCAACCCAGGACTGGATTAGAGTTGTTAAAGGAGATGCACGATAAATTGACAATCAATCTCTCGTGCCCAGATGGAGTTGAAGAAAGTTTATCTTGATTCATTGCTTATTTGGGAACACCACTTGTCACCATAGAGCTAGATAGTCCAAAGGACAAGAAGTGAATAAATGTTTTGATTGTTTTTTAATATTTGGGTTGCACTAGATGTGAGTTGCAATGCCTCGCTTGGGAAATAAACTATTATATAGGAATTATTGGTGTACTTATTTTGAATAATGTAGGGTCATTATTTTGTTTGATTCAACATAAAAAGACTGTAATGCTTTGGGTATTAAAGCAAACAGCTGTTGGTTCCCCTGTTGCTTGTGAAAAGTGTGTATTCTCTTCAATAGGTTAATTGTTGGGATTGAACATATAGCAGCAGACATGGTGACATGATGCTTCAAAAGTGGGGGCCTCCATGCTGTGAATTATTTGTACTGATCTGTCTTTACACCTTGAAAATGTAATGTTACATCATATCATTCAATGAAAAACCAATATATTACATCCATACTTTCTTGAAAATATTCTATCATAAATACAAACGAGAGAATAGAACAAAAAAACATAACTTTATCCTATTCCGTATGCATTGTTGATATATATTTACATTTAGATCATCGATTTTTCTAAAAAAAAACATTAATAAGCAACAAACAATTAAAGGTAACATAACGACCTATATTTACATGTGAATAACTTATAAAGTTATTACAAATTATAATAACTCTAATAACCTCCAATCCATGATTAAACAACAATATCACAAAAACAAAATCCATACTCAAGGACCTAATTGAAGGTGCTTGTGATTTCTAGAGGTTGGTTGTCCAAGAACGGCGAGCAGGATAATAACGACACCTACAACTAATACAACTACTACTTTTATATATTTCTATTCAATTCATTAACATAACCAATTAGCTTGAGCTTGCATTGCTCCGTCTCATGAAGAGATACACTCAGACAACTTTCATTCAACCTCATCTCCTCAATGGTTGTATTCAATATGACCTTATTATTCTCCAACTCCTCCAGACATCTTTGTGTATCTTTAATTGTTATAATCAAATCAGAAATTGTCTTACTACAACCTTTACAAGATTCTTCATCAACCATTTCTAAAACCCACAAACCTGTGGCTGGAAACGAAACAACAATTATTATGGTTGAAATTATAAACATAAATTGTTGGTAAGATCTAGGTTTTGTGTACTTGTATTTTATTTGTTAACATAATAAACATATAAGGTAAAAGATTTAGGATAAGTTGACTGTACAATGAGATATGTTGAACATAATATTAGAACAAATATCAAATACTAAAAAAAATGAACATAAAAAGGCATATAACTTCCATGTTGCAGTTAACAACGTATAAACCTACGATCACGGTTAATTTTTGTATGAGATATGAACTGAACAACAGTTTTCCCACAATAACAAGTTCTTCATGAATTCGCACTCGATACAGGGCTTGTCAACGAATTAGAGATCCTCACTACATATTCCATAGTCACAAAGATAGAAAATAATGATTAAGCATTATATAGAAACACCACTTGCAAGATAGTAAAATGATAATGTTATATAAAAATAGATATTATTCAATTCTTACTTCTCCAAAAATTTGGAATGCAATGGATTCTCTATTATTTTTTCCTATTCACCTGCATAACAATAAGTAAAGTAATGCATTACAGTTAAACTAAATACAGATCTAAGTGCATTAAGTTTGTAATGCATGAAATGTAAGTGAATTATATTTTCAACACTCATAGAGATGTACTGGTTGTATTCTCAACAAATATAGTTGACTTATGCACAATTATAATTGATGCAAGAATGATGAAATTAGATTTTGCTATCATCACTTACTTCTTTATTGAGGAACATTTACAAAGACTCAATCAAGACTACGAAACACAATCATCCACTGATTTGTTGGCAGTGTACCTACAATTGGACTAGCGTCTGACTCTCAAAAAAGTCACAAAAATTCATTTAAGTAAACCAAAGATTTTTCTGATTATTCTAGAAGGAGATATGGAAAGATTTAAGTCCTAAAAGCCTCTTCAGTCACACTATTCACTTCAACAAGACATAATTTAAGTTAAGATTACTGAAAAATAAGTTATCTATGTTAAACATAGACAAATAACTATTAAAGTTTCTTGAATTACAAATAAAATTTCGTTAGCCAACTAGGGAGATGGTATTGCCCCAAACATCTAAATTACTAGGTCCAGCTATGGCGAAATATACAATGCTTCATTATAAAACAACAAAATAAATTCTTGATCTAAAATAAAATAAAATCATACATGGCTAATTCTTGTGTTTGATTAACTTGGCAGCATATCTAATCATAGCATCACAACATAAATCTGAAATCCCTAAATAATAGTATAATACTTGGTGAATATTGATTTGGAAAGACGTCGTTCTTTTTACATTGTTGATAAAGTACTCAAATATTGTCATAACTATAAATTCTAAAATTTTCTTTCCTACCTGTTCCAATGATAGGTTTGTCTTGTACTTGAATTCAAAATTTCTAATAAGCTATAGATAGTTAGCCACTAATATTGAATAAAATTCTTTTGAGCAGGCGAATTCTCATCAACAAGTAAATTAATTCAACAAATAAAATCGAAATCCTAGAATTGCAAAAAGATATTTTTTCCATTCAAGGATAAAGTTATTAATCAACAAAGAAAAATGAAAAAATTTAAAAGATGAGAACAATTCAGAAGGAGTTTTTATTATAGCAGACATAATTCTTGGTCTAATTCTAGGCCTTAGGATAAGAGTTTGATTCTATATCGATCCTCCCAACAGGGAATTCTTTTGCAGCGAATTATTTATATTTATAAATATATATTAGTATTGAACTTAGTAATATTGAAATTTGCAGCGAAACAAATGTTAGGTTTCTCATTAAAAAGTTCGATATCCAAACCTTTGATTCGCTGTAAATTCTTTTGTGTACAATTTGATCCTTACATCCTCATTGTCTATATTTCACCAACTGTTAGCAAACACATTCAATAGGAATTTGACCGAAGAAAGGTAAGGAATTTTTTGCAAATAAAAAATATTTGAATGGTGAAAATGTTACCCGATTCACGCAAATCTTCTCTAAACCAGCAGCAGAAACATCACAGAAGCTGGTTTCCTCATATCGCTGCTATGTGTTGCCCGTGAACTTTCCGTCGAAGACTGCTGTGCGTTGCCCGCGAACCTTCTGTGGGAGATTGTTGTGCCAAAAATTCCAAATTCTAGGGTTTTGATGTTAGATGTATGTGAAGGACATTACTTATAATTTCACATGTAAACAAGAGGTGAAAAAGTCAATTAATATTTGTAGTCAGATATGATAACTTTAATCCCAAGGGAAGAGGTGGGATTATTATCAGGCGAGTTATCCAGAATTTTTGAAATTATCATGGGACGAAGGGATTGGCCCGAAAAATAATCCATTCAAGTAAACGAATGATAAACCTGGATAATTCTGTCCAAGCCAAGTAAACACAACCTCCATATATATATATATTGTTTGATGTTGACATACACAATGTATTTCTCAAATATATTAAAAAGTAATTTGATTTTGCAGATATAGACCATGTGAACAATTGTGTGACAAATTGTGAGGAGTATGTCAAATATTTTTCTTTTTCAAGTACAATTTTTCGGAGGTGTGAGTTATGATGAGAATCGATCACAAATAATTTGTTTTAGTTATGATTTGTATATTTTAAGTGATTTAGTAATGTCTCAGAATAAATTATAACTTTCTTATTGTTAGACTAGGAGTGTAAACGAATTCAGTTGATTCAAATATACAATTATTCAAGATTGTTTGAAATGTTATCCAACTTATAATGTTATGTTTCAGCTTGTTTGATTATTAAAAGTTGAACTTGAACGAGCTTTACTTGAGCTGAACACAAATCGAGCTCGAGTAGCTTGATATTTTACACTTGTTTTAATAAATTTTACTTAACATGCTCAAACCAAGCTTCAATATTTTATGAAACATAGAAATATTTTCAACCTTGTTTGATATTATTATCAAACATAATTTAAACAAGCTTTTAAAGATTGATCTCAAATCAAGTTTTGAATAGTTTAATTTGATTTTCAGCCTCGTTATGAGAGTGTTTGTTTTGATACTCACTTAAATATATTTTAAGTTTTGCAATTTACGCTATGTGCCTTATTTAATTTTTTACTTTAGATTTTAAACTCCTTTTATGACCCATCCTACCACTCTCTACCTTTATCCTTATTTATATCGTTATCAGTTACTATTTTAAAATTTTCAAAGATAACATACCAAGAGTAGTCTGCACAACTATAGTGTGAATAATTCATTATTTTTATACAAAATTTGTGTTCCTTCTCCAACAGTCTGCACTATTTTTTATACTAAAAAAGAATATTTCATGTATTTTATTTATTTTTATTTTTTATTTTAATTACTTCATATTTGTTAATAATATATAATCTATTAAAAGTAATTTTGATAAATGTAGCATTTTAACTTTTATAATCACTTGTCCATAATTTAATAATTTTTAGCCTGTAATTTTATATTTTGTCCATTTGTAATTTTATATATTTTTATTAATTTTATGTTTTAAGGATAAGTTTATGTGTAATATTTTAAATCTTATTGTACTATTTTTATGATTGAAATTACATCATTTTCATTATTAATGTTTTATCAATTTTAATTAAAATAATTTTAAAATTAATTTAATTAAATTATTTGTGATACAAAAAATATAATATTTAATATAAAAATATAAATTAATTTACTAATGTACTAGAAAAAAAAAAGTGACAGGGACCAAGTCTACCCCAAAAGTAAAGTACAATAAAAAAATAAAAAGAGAAACCAAGTCTGCACCAAATGTAAAGCAGAATAAAAAAAGCGCAATGCTGGAGCTGTTCTAACATTTCAACTCACGACTTTGGACTAAATTGTGCCATGTAATTATGGTAGATTTATCTTCCTTTAATCATGGAATACTAAATTGAGCCATGTAATTATGGTAGATTTATCTTCCTTTAATCATGGAATTAAATTCCTAAATCGTAATAGTTGATTCGTTTATAATAGAGATCAGTTTACCTTGATTGCTGATTTACTTCCTGTGTTGTGGGGGTATGCCATATAAGTATGTCTTATGTGCATCACTTTTATAGATTTTAGAATCCTTACAATTAAACTCATCCAAAATTCACTCAAAATTTATAGTTGAGCCTCCAAAAATGTGTAATAAAATAAAAATTGCATTCAGTATGTGTGCAACTCGTACCCAACAATTATGTTTTTTTCTAAGTGCGAATTAATTATTTTAGCTAAATAAATAATATATTTCAATTGAATAAATAATATTGAGCAATTTGTTGGTTCAATTATCGATGAGTCTTTATTAATATAATAACAATGTAGCTTTAGATAAAAATTTACCATACTTAACTCACCAAGTAAAAAAAAAAAAAAAAAAAAAAAAACTAATAATTTCTTTTAAAAAAATATCAAATTTTAATTTTTAATACAATTAATATTCAATATGGAAACCTAAAGTTTAGAAGGGAATAATATTTTTATATAAAAAACTATATCGTTTGTATACGTTACCTGAAATAGTTCGGACATTCTTAATTATTGATTTAATCAAAATTATATAGCTAATATATTTTATTTTAATTTTTAAATATATTATAAATCATTCATATATGGCGCAACATTAATGTGAATAATTGTTCGCTATTTTATTTCACTTAAAATACGACTCGCAAGTGCATGTGGTAAATTATAGTAAAATAGGGTGAGAATATTTATCGTATCCACATGGACTGTATCTAGTAAAATCAATTGAGTATTTGTTTATGTATTATACTTTATCTAAAGAATCAAATATTTGGGATTGGTTTGATAAAACAAAATAAAATAAATAAAAGAGTAGAAATAGATATCAACTCAGATTCAAACAATAAAAATATTCAGAGATTGTATGGATTACATGGTCATGCATTAATACAAAGCATGAATTCCTTTAATGTATCCAACCATATTTAATTCCTATATTTGTAGGAGAATTACTAATATATTTAGATCATCTTTTCCGAGTTAAATTTAAATGTAAATTAGATAACACTAATTATCTCAATCGTGCCTAGATCTATTCTCATCGCAATACTTACAAATCTCCCATCTAGCAAGTTCATGTTATGCATTTCTAATCCGTTAATCGATTACTCCCTCCCGGGCAGTAATGGATTAATTACATATATGCAATTAGCCTCCACATAATTTATATGATATTCAAATCAAGGAAGTATACACAAATATACGAACGGAAATAATATCATTAAAGAAAAATATATGAATCCATAATCATGCACTCCCTATAATCACTAGATGTTTAACAACTCATAGTCAATATATAATTCATGAAAAACATATTCATAATCATACTTATGTATCTCTATGATGACTGTGTTGTCTAGTGTCTCCCTTTTATAGATAATTACTAGGGTTTTGATAGTCATTGTATCTTTATTTTGGAATGAGAATATATGTCTGAATCACACAAAATCTAGAAGATATGCTCAAATCACATCAAATCGCGACGGTTAAGATCATATCATGAGGATAAGCACGATCTGTGTGATTTGAGACGTGGTCTATACACCCTTAATTATCTATTTTTCTATCAAAACTTCAACAAACACTTGACATTACAATATATAACAAAACCATAATGAACGCGTCACTTAGGTACATGCATTACCTACAAAACTACACATAATAACCCTGAATTTCACGTAAATCCTATGTTTATCAATAATACCACACATTTTAGGTGAAACAAAAAAATATTTTTTAGTTAAAAAACTAATGCTATTTTTATTTTAGGTAAACCAACAATACATGTACAATGAAATAATATTACTTATTAATCGTAGAGGTATTGCTCATTGTGCTAAAATGTATTATAGTTTAACTTTAATTGTACTACTCATTGTGTCAAAATGTAATCTTGTTTAACAGTAAATTTATTCTTGTAAATCGTAGATGTAGTACTATTTGTGTTAAAAAATATCACTATATGACCGTAAATGGATTACTCTTTGATTGAAGGTATTACTCTATTTGTTGAAATGTATTACTTTATGTATGTAGTACTAATTTAAATGTAAAAGTATTACTTTTTATGTTGAAAAATATTATTTATTGATTGTAAATATATTATTCTTTTATTTTGAAAGTATTGCACTTTTTTGTTGAAATGTATTACTCTTTTAACACAATGCATACATACGAATTCTGATCTAACATATATGTTATTTATATTATATGTATTTTTCATATATATTATATAATATATAAATTTATATATTTTATATATGATATATATCTAAATAATGTTATATAGAATGTATATAATATTATGTATGTATATTATAATATCTATGTATATATCAGATTACATATTTTTATATATGAACACACACACTCTTATTTATATATATATATATATATATATATATATATATGATAGTTAAGCTCTCGTGCGATGCACGAACATATTATGACATATTATTTATATGAATTTCTCTAAATAATTTAGTTATATAATATTATGAAATTCAAACATTATATAACATTCATATGTATTTCTTTCTTTCTTTTTCTTTTATTTTCTAATTAAAGTATGTTCAATAGTTAGCCTCAAATATGTACGGTGTAAATTATTACAATTATTAATATGATACGATAATTTTATTCACCCCGCCCCGCCCCATTACCCACATATACATATATGTATTTATTATATTTTAAATAGTAATTGAATATAATATTTTCAACAACATAAATATGCATATTTACAGTAAGCATATAAAAATAGTGCACAATAGTTTTTATGATTGTGAAATTGCATTAGTTTAAAGAAAAAAAATATTTTTTGTGGTCGTAGTAAAATTTATATGTTTGACATAATATATATATATATATATATTCACATACCTTGGAAGATTTTTTAGTGCAATATCTCTAAAAGAATAAATTGTTTCAACGAAACATGTATATGCTTAAACAATATATCAATGATAAAATAAATAAATAAGTATACATTTACATTATAATATTAAAAAAGAGTCAATATTGTCAAATAATTAGATATTATAATCATATTCTTGAATTTCATTGAACACGCAAATCTAAAAAATTTTAATGAAAATTATTAGTAAAGAACAAAAAAATCACCACCATAAGGTATTTTTTAGATATTTTTTTATGTCTTTAGATAGCCAAATATCAAAAGATATACATAATCTTATAAGATTGATTTCTTGCTTTGATATTCAGATAATTATTTGTTCAATCTCTACTTAGTTATTTTAGTTAAATATAAAAATATATAACAATTAACTTAAGAAAAAAAATTATATTTACTAATTAAATTTTTATGTATGTATGCAATATGGATGTCTATTTAAAAATTGTTAAAATATAATTAATTATATATATTTTTCACAAAAGATAAAGTTGAAAAAAAAATTATAAGCTTTTAAAATTTGTAGTGAAAAATAAAAATAATAATAACAAAGATAATCAAATAAATATATTTTGATAGATAATAATAGTACAACATAATTTTAGTATATCTTGAAAATAATAAATGTAATTTCAACATTGAAAATCGTGGCTCTATTAATCAAATTGTATCATTATATCTTATTTATAGATTGATATTGATATAGATATATAAAAAAATAAATACAATAATTAGAAAGTAGTTTATGTAGGAAAATTTAATGTTTTCTAGGCGATACTTCTCTTTTTATATATACATACATATAGTGGTAGTTCATAAGCTATTTAAAATTAATTATATCATTTATTCCACATAAAAAATCAAATTTAGTAAGAAAGTTATGACGGAAGAAATGCTATAAATTTTATTTATAGAGGTACTAATATATACATATACATATATATTAGAATCAATAAAAAAATAATAAATTCAATTGTGCCAAATAAATATATGAAGATCATGATTCAAATAAAATCAAAATTTTTAATATAGAAAGATTATGATTCTAAATAGAAATTTGACGAATTTTTTGTATTGTAATCTTCATAATTTATTGTTTATGGAAATATGTATTTGGTTTGATGAATGTAATAGGAATATTATTTATAACATTATAATTGTGCTGACTTTTATATTTGTTTTTGAAAATTAGATATTTTTCCCGGCTTAGAAATCAATTTAGACGGGAAAAAATGCTGCTGCTATTTTTAGGGTGACTTCTGTTTTTATATATATATATATATATAAACTATTATAATCATCTAATCATTACCAACACAATATATTATTACAACAAATCATAAATTTCATCATTGATTTAAAATATATCGTATTATCTCAAAACAGGTAAAAATTATCACTATTTAACTTTATTTCATAATGTCAGAATTTCAATGTCATGATTTCCACGACACACTTGAACTTAAACTAAACACCTCTTAGAATTTACATGTCAAAGTAATTAACAATCTAGGGTAGTCAATCCACTTACAAATAACCATAACATTATGATAGTTTTGAATCATATATTGAGTACTTCTTGTAAAAGAAGACGATAGTACAACACAAGTCTCTTGAGTGGATGCATCGATTTCACCACATAATAGAGCATCATTTAGAACTTTTTTACATCTCAATGAACAATTATGTTTGGTGAGTTCTAACATGTAAAAGTTTAGAAGACTCAATCATTGTATATATATCAATGACAAATCGCTAACACAATCTTCTAATGAAAGGAATTGCAGAAAACTCCCACAACCTCTCATGCAACCAATACGCTTCATATTCTCTAACATTCACTGTTTTTTCTTCCTTCAAGTGCAGATGTTAAGAGTTGAAAACATAATATCTTTCCTATAACCATCTTTATCGTAGGGAAACAACAAAAAATATTGCAATCTAAGATATGATGGGTGTAACTCATTAATATGCTTGAAAACAACACTTTGAGATTCTATTACATATCAACAGAGACTCATCAAAGTCACCCACAACGAATGTCGCTACTTCAGAAATAGAAGGTAAATTGTATATCATCGCGTCTACTCCTATTATACCAAATAGCTTCAACTTAACATTTGAAGCCTCTTCTTGAATTATATTTTGGTAGCTCATTCTATATGATTTGACAATAACATTATTTTCATAAAAAATGCCGTAAGTGCGGAAACTATTTCTTCATGAACATGATTCATCCCAACATTATTCCTAAATTATATAAAAAAATGATTGAAAAAAAAAAGAATAGATAAAATAGTAAAATAGAGTTTTACCAACACACACGCACTATTTTGTCAACACCTTCAATTTTCATGTCATATAAACAAAGATGTGTTAACTTCGAAGTTGATCTTTCTTCGGGCAACAAACCACCTATCAAGTGATAGTTTTGTCCATATAGTCTAATACTTGAGGTGAATTCCCTATGTTCACATTTCTATCTATCTTTCATTTTTTATCCCTACACCAACTAATTTAAGTCTTTTTTGAAATAATTTTTTTTTTCTTATAGCATGTTCATTTATAGTAGGAGTGGAGCTTGACAAATTTGTTTATGGAACTAGATTGTGTAAATAAAATTAGCAGTACTTCCCTAGTCTAATAAAAGTAAAGTTCTATTTTGCCAAAGTATGATATTTTATTTTTTGTTAATTAGATGAAGCTACAACATGATAAATATTATAAATTCGCACTTATTCAACTTTTTATTTATTTATTGATTTAACTTACTCAATCATATATAACTTCTTTTTGAAATAACAAAAAAAAAAAAAAAACTCTATTTTAACTTTGCCTAATAAAATTATACTTTGACTTTCAAAATATGACTTTTTTTAAGCATAATTTCTTTTGTGAGTATAAAATCTATATATTCTTTAGAATCTAATATGCAATAATTTATAAAAGGTACAATGGTGGAAAGTAATAAAAAATATTAGAATAATGATTAGCTATTGGGCAATGATTAAAATAATTATTTAAATTTATAAGTTAATTGAGTAAAAGCAATAAAGAAAGAATAAAGTAGTAGGTCTTAGTTTCTTTTGAAAAGGCGTAATAGCAAAAAAAGAGAAAAAGAAAAATCAAACTTTTTCAAGTTTTTATCATTTTAGTCAATTCTTCTACATTTGTCAATTTAACCATAATCTTATAATATAATTGTGATTTGTTCTTTTCAATCTGGTCAAAATAATTTTATTTCCTCTAACATGGCTGCCACATAGAATTTATTTATTTTTAGTTAACTTTTATATTTCTTATCTTTAGCCACAAAATTCGATAGCAAAATAAATTAATTTATTTTATCTTTTTCAGTTAAAAGAAAAATATAAAATCTTTCAATTTATTTGAATTTGTGCTGTGTAATCTTTGTGTCGGCAACGTTAGAGGACATGAGATAATATTTTTTGAATTAAAAATTTTGGTTAAAATCACAAATATATTTTAACATCTAGGAAAATTGAAAAGATTTAAAAAATTAATTATAATAATGAACATTTGAAAATGGTTTATTTATTTATTTATTTTTTTACTATTAGACGATTAAAAAAAATGATAGAATACGATTATTCCAACTAAAAATAAGTCTCATTTTAAATATAGAATTAAATTTAAATTGTGTAGGAGCATGAAGCCTATCCACAAAACAACCTAGTAGAGCATGTTTGGATTGACCTTCCGAGTTCCGACATCTGAATGTGGGACTGCCAGTCCAAACAGGCCCTTACAGCTTCCACATGTATGTGATTTCATTGGGACAGCGCCAATTGTGTTTTGATATATACGGACCAGTCCCTTCTCCGAAAATTTGCACTTGCAATCGAAGAAAATGGAGTCCTCACACCACCACGACCACCACCGCCATCACGAGTGCAGCCAAGAAGAACATCCGTCACAATTCCCACTTTCACCGTCAATCTGCGCCAAGTGCGGCGGACCCGCCGCTATCCCCGCTCCACCACCACCCTCCGACGCCCCTTCTTACATCCCCATCCGCTTCCCCGCTGTCAACCTCCCAACATCCCCCACCAACACCAAAGAAACCATCATTCGAACCCCCGTCCCCCGCGCGGAGAAGGTGGAACCCATCACTCTCCCCCACCAATTCACCATCCCTTCCAAGAAAATCACCTCCCAAGATGACATCGCGCTCTTCCATTCCTCCCCTTCTTGCCGCAACTTCCTCGGCTTCGTCGTCTCCCTGTCCGAGTCTATTAAATCCCGCAAGCTATCCGATCCCTGCCACTTGTCCCCCGCCGTCGAAACCCTAGTGTCTATTATGAAGAAACTGCTTGACTACGTGGATGAAATCCCTCCGGCACAGCAGGCCGCGCGTTACGGCAACGTCTCCTACCGTGTATGGCACGAACGGATGAGCGGTGAGGCCGAGGCATTTATGCTGACGTTACTACCGCCGCAACTTCGCGATGCAGCTGTCGAACTTGTGCCGTATTTCACCGATAGTTTTGGCAACGCCTCACGCATTGATTTTGGTACAAAATTAAGTCTTTTACATCTCGATCTTTTTGTGAATTAGCACTTCTGAGGAGTATTTGATTGGTGATAGTAATGCTTTGGAAACTGTTTTGTTTAAGTGCATACTTTACTGTCGTGTGTTACTCTTTCCCTTTTAGGGATTATCGATTAGCATAGTAGTATATTGCCTTCCATTGTTAGGAGTTTCACTTTAATCTATGATATTATTGTCAAGTTGGTCTACCACAATGCCAGAACTTAGATAATAGTATAAAATTGAAGATTTGGGACAGAGGATTTGGAATGCTTGCATCATTCGACAGCTTTTAAATGCTTGCATCTTTGTTTCGGAGATATGTTTTGTTTTTGATTTACACTCGAATTTTTCATGTTTCTATACATGTTTGTAGACTCTATACTAACTCTATCTAGTTACCTATTAGAAAGGTGAGAAGCTAAAAATTGGCGCAATGATGTTCTGAATGTGTTCATGTTATGAAATAGGAACTGGCCATGAGACAAATTTTGCAGCGTGGTTGTATTGCCTAGCAAGATTGGGTATTCTGAAAGAAGAGGATTATCAAGCCCTGGTGTCAAGAGTGTTTGGCAAATACATGGAGTTAATGAGAAAATTACAGCTCACCTATTCCTTGGAGCCTGCAGGATCCCATGGTGTGTGGGGGCTTGATGACTATCATTTCTTGCCATATATATTTGGGTCATCCCAGTTGATTGATCACAAGTATATGAAGCCCAAGTCAATTCATAATGAGGATATATTGGAGAATTTTGCAAATGAGTATATGTATCTCTCGTGTATTGTTTTTATAAAGAAGGTGAAGAAGGGGTTGTTTGCTGAGCATTCACCTATGTTGGACGACATAAGTGGTGTTCCTAATTGGAATAAGGTAAACAGTGGGCTGCTAAAGATGTATAAAATAGAAGTTTTGGAGAAGGTTCCTATCATGCAACATTTTCTCTTTGGCTCGATTATTAAATGGTATGCAGCCTTTCTTGACCTTTTCCTCTAGTTTAATTAGTTGATATTCTGTGCTTTACATTTTCTTCTTTTGCTCTAACTCTTGGCCTTTCATGTTCTCTTATTCAGAAAATATCCATTAATGTTAAAGAATAGAAATTTTAAGAATTCTCTTGAATAGTATTGAGTGATTGGTTTTTGCTATAACTGTCACAACCAGGGGTGGAGCCAGGAATACTTATTGTTGGGGGGGGGGGGGGAGGGGAGGGGGGAGGGGGAGCATTTATATATTTAACTTTTGTGCTATATTTAATTGATTTTAAATATATAATATTTGCATCATCAACATTCATTATTAAATATGTCAAAATGCATAATCATATCCTTATTCTCTTAAGTTTTAGATTCTCGCATTTGCATGTCACCAGAACCATCAATAATTACTTTTTTTTTTTTTTATATAATAAATATAGTAGCAAACAAGTTGTAGAAACTGTATCTTCCATCACATTATGTAATGCAGTCTTAACTTTAATAGAAAGAATCAAAGAAACAGTCTCTTAATCTAATAAATAATGTATTAAAATACAATATAAAATCAGATTAACACTACCAAAACTAAAACAATTGCTGGGTTAGTAACTTCACTTCAAAAAAAAAAAAAAAAAAAAAAGTAATAACATGTACTGGTTCCTAAACTGACTAACACTTGAAAATCTTTGATATGCAGTTGAGTGGATGAAATTAAAGAAAGAACGTTATTCAAAGAAATGATGCAGGCTGATGCACTTCTTTCAGGTTGTAGAAATTCTGCAACAAGTTGTAGAATTTTTTTTGATATGTAGTTGAGTTGATGAAATTAAAGAAAGAACGTTATTCAAAGAAATTCTGCAGGCTGATACTTCTTTCAGGTTGTGGTCAAACAACACAATATTGGGGGTGGTATCTACACCAAATGAAAAGAAAACAATGGAGACATAAAAGAGAGATAATGATTGATAACAAAGTAAAGTTGTAAGGAAAGAGGAGGCAGGTTCATCCAAAAAGTATAAGATAAAAATAGAAGTTCATTAGAAGAAATATCCATAGAATTTTATCCGAATAAGAAAATTTTATTCCCTAAGAACTTTAAGAAAATACCAAATCAAAAGAATTTTAATTAAAAATTAAACAAATGGAGCAACTAGATGTAAAAAATCAAATAGGAATTATGTGGCTCTGCCACTATATTCCAAGAATAACGTTAGTGAATGAAACATTTTCCTTGCATGGTGTATCCCCTGTAGATCCAAGTCCACATCCTTGAAGCAGTTACTAGGCTCAGTTCATCACCAACAATGTGCAATGTGTATAATATTTTGCAAGTTTTGCTCTGCCCCCCCCCTCCCCCCCACTGTGTATTGTTTCCAAACTAACCCATCTTCTACTTCATTATTTAGAAAGTAGTTTCTGCTATGTACGGTGCTTGGAGATGATGATGAATCAACTGTTCTTGCTTTTATGAAGAAGCAGTCTTCTTCTAGTTAAGTCATACATTTCCTATTTGCTGAAATATCTGCCATGGTTGTCACATAATAAAATTTAAGAAAAAAAATTAGATTCCCAAAACAGGCAATCACTTAGTTTCTCTGCAGAACCTCATTATTGAGTCTCTTGACTCTCTTTGGTCTGGGCTTACTTTTCCTGAAACTTCAGATTAGGCTCAGAGATAAATATATTCTCAGACACAATATTAGATACTTCAGCACGTAGTTATGATTGGTATTATGTATTAAGCTTTGAGAACACGTGCTAAGAATATCTACATTTTTTGGAAACAATATTGAAATTTATTTAAGTGATAGTTTTCCCTGTTTCTTGGTGTAAAAGAACTTATATTTTTTCCAACCATCTAATTATGACCTGTCTTCAATCAACCATCAGTTATTAGGTTCAGCTTAAAAGAATAAGAACTTCTAGCACATGCTCTGTAACATTGTTGTAAGAATAGGTAGAATAGTCACTGAATTGCATGTCTAATGATTGTTTCCCTTTTGCTTCTTCAAGGCAGGCATTCTTTATCTGCCGACTGATATTCCTCCTTGTTTCATGTAGTAAACTCTTCAGTATCTCTTTGTATCCTCTTTCGTTTCTTCTGTTTCATTCGTTCTTTCTGTTCTCTTATTTTCTTCCATTTTCATATCTATTTCATTCTTTTTTCCCACATGCGTCCTCTTTTCGCCCTAGTTTTTCTCCTTTCTTCTCTTTTTGCTTATTGTCCCACGGTCCCACCTTCTCTATGTGATTCTCTCTGCAACCTTCAGTGGATTAAAAATAGGCCCATTTAAGGGCAATAAAGGTGGGGCTTCACCCCTGGTACTTCAAAATATTTCAAAAGTGGGACTGAATCTCTTACTTGGGATCTAGTATAGGAGGATCTTTCATCATAAAGTAAAGAAAGGCATGGTGACTGCCCTCTCACCTCTAACTGCTGAGTCAAGTAGGTCATGCTGATCAAGTCAGATAAAATAAACCCCTTTAAGTAAAAGCCTTACCCTTTTGTTTTGTTGCTTTGTGCATGCACCATGGTGAATTACATTTTCCAAAGTTTTACTATGAAAAACAATGTCGGTTATTGCTAGGTGAATACCTGATGTTATACTCACCAAGTTGGCCAGATTCATACCCTCGAGGAAATTTCAGATAATGCATCACACTGAATCACTATAGTTCCTTGGAAGTTATGCAGGTGCTTTACATAGCTTCATGTAGGCAGCTAGTATTTAATATCGAATTATTGAATTAGGTAACTTGGTATTAGTGGAAATATGTTGGTTAGTTCTGCATTGTCAGGCTACATCTACTTGTAGATCACCTTCTGTGGGTTGGACAGAGCATCTGATAGGATAATAATAAGACCACAAATCTTATTATGGGATATAAGGATTTTCCTCCAGATAATTTTGCTGCATTTTGGCTACCATGATATGCAAATATATGTGTCCGAATGATCGATGGGCCACCTTTCTTAATCTCTTTCTTGGAAGGATAGCTTAGACTCAATTTCCCTTAAGGCGTCCTCTGTTGATTCGTTGTCACCCCTACCGACATGCTGATGTTGCCACCATATATGTATATGGTTCTTTGCTCCCTCTGCCTGCGTCAAGAATTTCCGGTTTAGGAATCTTAAAGGTAATATATTAAGCTAGCGCCAGGTTTGACTTTGAAGAAATTTAATAATACAATAATGAGCAGGACTTAAAGGTAACAAGCTTATGGACTAAATAAAGTTGATCTAATACTGTGCTTCTCTCTTCAATATTCAATTGTTCCAGATCACAATTAGAAAATCATCAGTCAACTTTTCCAAATTTGTAGTGTGTTGTATGTGTTGCTGTGCTTCACTACCCTTCCCAAAGAAGGTGGGGGTTGGAGAATTGCTATTTACATTAGCTTGCTAGAAGTCCCTTTGCTATACCAGTTAATTAGATTGCAGCTGAGTTTTCAATCTCTATTCTCTTGCTTCTATCATCTGAAAATTGCTAAATTTGATTAGTGTATTATGAAGAAGTTTGGGTTTACTGTATAGAAATGATTATTCTATAGAAATGAAATTGGAAGGTGCATTTGGTTGATGGTATGTTCCATTCCAGTAAAAATGGAAATTCTGAAACTAGACTTGATTTTGATGTTGTCACAAGTTGTTAAGTACAAATGAAAATTAATTATGGTGTGAGATTGATTTAAGTGTGGGCCCTGTTGTTTTATTGTCTCCAATATCTGAGTTATGTGGGGAGGAGAAATTATATCCAACTTATTTTGAGTCCTACTACCAGAATTAACATCCAACGTATTGGGAGTCCTATGACCTTCTCAATTGATTTAACATCTTAGTATTTTAATTTTTTAATTAGTGAAAATCATAGAAAAATATAAACGGTTAAGGTCCTAGTTTGACAAATGAGGATATAAGTACAAGAGGGTTATTTTCAGCTTGAAAATGAAATAAGCAGTCTTTGTGTTGAAAGATTGGTGAAACAAACGTTCATCTGATCTTTTCATAGAAATAAATAAACGCCTCTTTTGCTCTTTTGACTTTGCAGGCCAGAATGAGACGTCGAGGTATGGTTGTTTCTGAGAGGCAGTTCTACGGGGGACCATATGCGATGCATACAAGGTTTAATTATTCTTTTCTCCTGCTGATGCATTTTGTAGAAATCTAACGCTATGGAAAGAAGGCAGTTCGAATGCCTAGAGATCTTGGTGTTTTTATCGGTACAATATTACATCGGCTTGGTATGTAAAGTGGGAGTAGAAGTTTAATTATTGCTACCTGAAAACTATGTATTCACTCTCCTTTTGGCCACATTCTACCTATCATTTACACATCCACATATTCTACTTGTATGCATAATATACGTACAATGTTTTTATGTATATCTTGAAGCGGGTGTGTACAAATATGCCGTTGCGATTCATGCTTCTTGGTCAATCATAACCATGTATAAAATGGGATGCCTTTTGCCTGTAAGTGATTGTGATTGTCCAATATTGTGTCTGGGTTAGTTGAAAACACCATTGTTGGTACAGCGAGAGTTGTAGGGATATCATGTTGTGTTTGGATCGAAGAATTTGAGGATGAAAATTGTTATTTGTAATATTGGTTTTGGTTATAATGAATTTGAAATCTGTTCCTCTTGTTCGGTAACATTTTGGTGGATTATAAAATTCACTCTTGAGTTTACTACATTTCAGTGTTTTGAATTTCTAATTCCTCAATCCGAACGCCAATAAATGAGAAATTAACTTTTGAATTAAGAACAAAAACTAAATTAAATAAATGTAACAGAATTGCAAGAAATTGCGTGAGGATTGAGTTGGAAGTGACGAACTACAGAAGGACCTTGGCAGAATCTCTCTTATGTGAAATTGTCAATTATTTGATAGTCATATAGGCAAGATGGAAAATTGTTTGGCTTCCTCGTTACAATTCCCAAAGGAAATAAGAATCTACAAACATGAGAACCAATAAAGAAAAGAAGATAAACAAAGCCTTCAAACCTTCATCATTTCCAGCTGTTTGCAACAATATCAGCAAGATCAACCACCCTCTGTGAGTAACCCCACTCATTGTCATACCAAGCAATCACCTTCACCATATCATCTCCCATCACCATGGTCAGCGACGAATCCACGGTTGACGAAACATCACTGCAACGGAAATCAACAGAGACGAGTGGCTCATCGCACACGGACAAGATGCCGTTAAGCTCCTTGTCAGCAGCCTCCCTGAAAGCGGCGTTGACCTCCTCAGCGAATGTCTTCTTCTCGACCTGAACGACAAGGTCGACCACTGAGACATTGGGTGTGGGGACACGGAGTGCAATGCCGTTGAGCTTGCCCTTGAGCTGGGGAAGGACGAGGGCAACTGCCTTTGCAGCACCGGTTGATGTTGGCACGATGTTGAGAGCGGCTGCTCGTGCACGCCTCAAGTCACGGTGGCTTGCGTCGAGAAGCCTTTGGTCTCCAGTGTAGGAGTGTGTGGTGGTCATGGTTCCCTTGATAATCCCTACATTCGATAAGATCAATTTTGACTTGATTAATCTGGTGTTAGTGGTAGAACTAAATCGAGTGGAATAGTTTTGAGTTCAAGCTCTCAAACCCAAGGCTTGAGCTTGATAAGATCAATTTTGACTTGATTTTACCTTGATTACTTTCATAAATCATTCAAAATAAACGGTAACTCAATTCAACAACATTCGATAGGGATCAATTGATTCACTCATGCATAAGCGTAATGAATATATTAGGGTATTTTTGAGTTCCAACTGTAAATTAGAGTCATTTTGAATAAGCTTTTCATTCCGATCATGATTTGGTCGAGACGGCTCAACTTGATTAAACCCTACCAGTATTAAAAAGATAGCTGATTCGTATTCGTATTGGTACTCATACCAAATTTTTGGTCGAGGACTTTGACGAACGGAGCGAGGCAGTTGGTGGTGCAGGAAGCGTTGCTGATGATGGGCTCATCGTGGGTGTAATCCTCGGCATTGACACCAACGACATACGTTGGAATGTCACCTTTCCCGGGGGCGGTGATGAGCACCTTCTTGGCCCCGGCTTGAATGTGCTTCCCCGCGCCTTCTCTGTCGACGAAAACTCCGGTTCCTTCGATCACAAGGTCGATGCCTAGATCCCTGCAGCACAGCAGCACAGACCACAAAAACCCACAAACCTGTAAGTAACTGCACACAATATTCCTTTCAGTAGAAATTGACAAATTAATTGAGTGGTGATATATACTTCCAGGGGAGGTTGGCGGGGTTGCGGTCGGAGACGACTTGGATGACCTTGCCGTCGACAGAGATTCCGTCGGTGCCGACAGGCTTGACGTCAGCATCGAAGATTCCGAGGGTGGAGTCGTACTTGAGAAGGTGAGAAGCTTGCTTCACACCGCCGGTGTCGTTAATGGCGATCACATCAAGAGGAGAGTCCTTTCTTCCATGCCAGCACCTCAGGAAGTTCCTTCCGATCCTACCGAATCCATTGATGGCCACTTTCAGCTTCGCCTCCACAACTCCCCTCTTGTTTCCCCCACCAACCTGCAAAAACACACACAACAAACACACAGTCATCACAAGCAGACATTCTCTCTTCATAGAGGAAATTAAGGTAAATGGCCTAAAATCTACATTCATTCAAGCATGAAAGCACTCACAACAGAGGTCTGGAAGGCAATAACAGAGACAAAGTCGTCGTTGGACCGCTTGGCGAACGGAAGAGCGGCGGAGGAGCTGCGAAGCCCAGCAAACTCAGAGAACCCTTTGCCCACCTGCACTTATCATGCATGTATATCAAGATATATAGACACATATGTACATACAAAGATAAAGATGATGACGGGAGGGGGTTGGGGGGGACCTGCAGAGAAGAAAGAGCAGCAGAAGCCATATTGGTGAGAAGATGTAACAATGCAGGTAGCAGCAGAATCAGAAGCAAGGAAGTAGCTTAAGTAGAGGGTGGAAAGCAGAAGCTGGTGCTTCTGCTTCTTTGGTGATCTGATTCTGGCTTTAGAAAATGAGAAATGGGATATGGGTAAGTTTATGGCCTTGAGTATTTTGGGGTGTGGATTGGAGAAGAAGAGTGGATCAGATTTCTGATTATGTGTGAGTGGCTGTGCTTCTTCATCTCTCTCTCTCTCTCTCTCTCTCATTTTATTTCATCTTTCTTTTTTTTGTTCTTTTTAAATTTATTTCTTAAATATTGTTATTACTTAAATTTGTTTATTTTTTGAATTGAGTAAATTTATATAGAATTTACTCCTTTGACTCATCGAAAATTCTTTTATATTGTATAGTACAATTTGTTTTTATTATTGTCTATCGAAAAATACACACATTTTTTATAGTACAATTTTTTATTTTTCCGGTCGGAAAATAAAGAGTTAGGCTATATTTTGGAAGTTGGGTGGGTTTATGAAATAGGGACAAGTCTGGATACACAAACTTGGATTAAAACCAACCAATGAAAAATTGAGATCTAGGAATATGTGGCTTCAAAGAAAAGTATTTGTGCATGGTGTATCTGTATACTGATGTTCACAAACAATGAATGATGAAAAATCATCTTTGCACTCCCCAAAAAAAAAAATAAAAAATAATAATAATAAAAGAAAAGAAAAAAAAGAAAAAGAAAAAGAAGAACCGAGACTATAGAGTAGCGCCAAATTACATTTTGTCTAAACAAGGTTGAATTACATTGTGTTGTCAAGATTCTATTGAGTTAAATTTTTTTTTTTTCAAACAACTTTTTTCCAATTTTTAAATACAAATTACTTTTTCGTTTTTAATTTATTTTTAACACATAATATATCAAATAAATTTTTTTCACGATCTTTATTTTGATACCTATAGTACATAGATAAAAATGATACACGAGATTTGAAAATTGTAATTTTTTATTTATTCATTATTTGAGTTATTTAATATTTTTTATGGATTGAATGTAAATAAATATTAGTTAAATAATTTCTTATAATAAGATTATCTAATAATTTTTTTTTAAATCTTATTTTTATTTTATAAATAAATTTATATCTATACTACTATATAAGAAATATTGTTTGTTATATTTGATTCATTATTTTATGTTTTTATATGAGTTGCGTGTTATTAAATATTTGTGTTGATTTAAATAATTATAATTAAATGAAATATTTTTTATCGTTCACATATGTTAAAAGAAAGTTACAAATTGAATATGAGTATATTTGGCAAAATATATATTTTTATTTTTATTTTTTAAAATAATTTATTTATAAAAAAATAAGTATATATTTATTCCGTATTTATGGAAGAAAAATTATATTATAACGTCAAAGTTGTTTGTAGATGAGTTTTCACATGTGGGTCCATATATTTAATCCTTCATCCTCGATGGCAATCAGGAACCTGAAAGATTTGCTGCGACAAACGTGTAAAGGACTGTAGGGCTTATCAAAATGATTACAGACCCCCTCGATATCGAAGATCAAAATACTCGACATTACTGAGATTGCAAACAGCAGGCTGAACAAGCCACAGACTAGGTGATGGTGCCAGGGCTGAGCCGATGCTCAATTGTAGAGAGTTTGTGGCCTATGAGGGCTGGAGAAGTGGTTTGCCCCCACTCGGTGAACTGATTAAGCGACTTGATGGGTCGATAGACGGGGTGGAACGTGTATCTGAAAATGGGTTGTGGGCAGTAGCCTGGGAAGCATTACTTGAGGAGGGGTAAACACGTGCTGTAAGATGAGAATGAATTTGATGCGAGGCCTGTCTGTGGCGTTCAATGACCCGCGTTACTACACAGGTGTGAATCCGTTAAACCCATCACATGCTTCATACGAGCGACAAAATTGTTGATATATGAGTCCACGACATCCTGTTGTGTGGTATTCAACAGGGATTCAAAGGGAATGCGCAAGGGGTTATCATCAAAGCATTTTAAAGTTCCTCAGTGAATTGAGATCAGGTCACAATAGGTTGCGGTGCAATACCCACTTATTAGATATATGTGCCACTTGCACGGTAGTTAGAAAATTAGTTAGAGAGTTATATCACTTGCGTGGTAGTTACAAACTTGTTTTATAAGTCAAGAAATTAGTTAGGAATTTGTTAGATGGTTCTAAATGGTTATGTCACTTGCATGGTAGTTACAAACTTGTTTCAATAGTTGTTTGATGGTCATGGCACTTGC
Source organism: Caryopteris x clandonensis (assembly GCA_028749325.2). Classification (NCBI taxonomy): domain Eukaryota; kingdom Viridiplantae; phylum Streptophyta; class Magnoliopsida; order Lamiales; family Lamiaceae; genus Caryopteris; species Caryopteris x clandonensis. The sequence goes on along the minus strand of JAPYKT020000019.1, from coordinate 5,211,158 downwards.
ATAGTAGTATAATAATTGGTATTATCACTGTTAATGAGGTAATCAGAAATTCTACTATATATTATTCACAATATACAAGAGATAAATAAGGAAAAATATAATACAAAATATTTGACCAAATCTCTAAGAATCGCTAATTGATATAATACAAGAATAACATCTTTTAATTCCTAATACCACCCCCCCCCAAGCGATGTTGTGGATGCAATTGAACACAGAGCTTGGACCACAATATCTCGAAGGATGGACGAGGAAGACTCTTCGTGAAGATGTCTGCGACTTGAAGATGAGAAGGAACGAATCGTGTATCCAACCGACCAGAAGCGACAAGCTCCCTTGTGAAATGACAGTCAAGATCAATGTGCTTGGCGCGCTTATGAGCAACTGGATTCTGAGTGAGGAAAAGTGCACTGGCATTATCACAAAGAAGGAGAGGGCGAGACGAAGAAGGCAAACGCAACTCGTCAAGAAGTTGAGACAACCAGATAACCTCCTGAGCAGCATGAGCAAGAGCACGGTACTCAGATTCACAACTAGAGCGAGCGACTGTGGGTTGCTTCTTGGCACTCCAAGAAACCAAATTGTCCTCAAGGAAAATATAGTACCCATAGGTGGAGCGACGTGTGTCAACACAACGCACCCAATCTGCGTCGGAGTAATTAACAATGGAGAACTCGGAACCACGAGCAAAGGCCAAGCCAAAGTTTAAAGTACCCTTAACATAGCGAAGAATGCGCTTCACAGCAGCAAAATGATCAATAGTAGGAGAATGTAAGAACTGACTTACATGGTTGACAGCATACGAAAGATCCGGCCGTGTGATAGTAAGATACTGGAGAGCACCAACCAACGAACGATAGAGAGTGGGATCTTCGAATGGTTGACCAGCACGGACAAGAGATTCACCAGCAGCAAGAGGAGTAGAAACTGGTCTAGAGTCCAGCAATTGCGCACGTGAGAGAATGTCACGAGCGTACTTAGCCTGGCCCAAAATCAGACCATCCGAAGAATGAGATACCTCAAGGCCAAGAAAATAGCTCAAGGAACCCAAATCCTTAACACAAAACTCACGGTCTACCCGAGTGATGAAGCGACGTAGAGCGGTGGAGTCGTTGCCAGAGACAATAATGTCATCAACATAGAGAAGGAGATAGATGGTGACATCCCTGCTCGAGAAATAGAACAAGGATGTATCAGAGCGACTGCAACGAAACCCCAAATCAATCAAGAACTCACTAAAATGGATGAACCATGCTCGGGGAGCCTGACGAAGACCATAGAGAGCCTTCTTGAGGTGACAGACATGATCAGGGAACCGAGGATCCACGAACCCCGGAGGCTGAGCTATAAAGACAGGCTTAGGAAGAATGCCATGGAGAAAGACATTGTTGACATCAAGCTGATGCAGAGGCCAACTATGGCGAACAGCAATAGACAAGATAACGCGGACAGTAGCAGCTCGGACAACCGGCTAAAAGTATGAGAGAAGTCAAAACCCGGAATCTGGGAGAACCCTTGAGCGACTAGACGAGCCTTATAACGTTCAACAGAACCATTTGCAAGATATTTTGTACGAAACACCCACTTCGAACCAACAACATTAGCATTATCAGGACGAGGGACCAAATCCCAAGTATGATTGGCATGAAGAGCATCAAACTCAACACGCATTGCAGCAAGCCAGTGAGGAAGCTTGAGAGCATATTTGAACCCTTTAGGCTCATCAGAGACATATAATGCAGACAATAAAGTAGTAGAAGCAATATCAGCAACATATCGAGGCTTAAAAATACCTGCCCGAGCACGGGTGACCATAGGATGAGGAGTAGGAGTAGGAGCAGGGGCCGGTGCCGGAACCGGGACTGGAGCATCAAGGTGCTGAACCTCCACAGGATCCTGTTTAGGGTCAGGAACTGGATCGGGTGCAACAACAGGGTCTGGAACGGCCGGAACAGGGGACTCAACCAAATCTGGCAAGGGACACAAGCGACAGGGCGCAGTAGGCAAGGCCGGATGTGTATCCTTAATGAAGGGCGTGGAAGCCGAAGAAGCAGGAGGAGCAGAACTAGGCTCCAAAAAGGAAGAAATACCAAGTGAATTCACATCCGAGGTAATCTTCAAATCAGAGTAAGGGAATGATGATTCATCAAATTGAGCATGTCGAGTAGTATAGAAGCGGGAAGCTACAAGATCGTAACACCTAAACCCTTTTTTAGCAGAGTCATAACCCAAAAATATACATGGAATGCTGCGAGGAGCCAGCTTGTGAGGAACATAGTTGCGGAGATAAGGAAAGACCCGACAACCAAAAACCTTAAAAGAGGCATAATTTGGCGCAGCATTATAGAGAAGCTCAAACGGAGATTTGTTATCAAGCAGAGGAGAGGGTATCCTATTGATAACATAAACAGCCGTTGAGAAAGCGTCCACCCAAAAACAAGCAGGTAGATGAGCATGAAACATCAAGGATAATCCAGTTTCAGTAATATGGCGGTGTTTCCTCTCAGCACGGCCGTTTTGCTGAGGTGTATAAGGGTAAGAACCGATGATGAATGCCATGAGTATCAAAAAAAGATCGAACTCGATGATTAACAAATTCAGTGCCACCATCACTTTGGAAAACTCGCAATTTTGTAGAAAACTGAGTGCAGACAAAGGCATGAAAGCGAACCAACACATCATAAAATTGTGATTTAGTATGCAAAGGGTACATCCACGTGAACCGAGAGAAATTATCAATAAATATAGCATAATACCGATATCCCTCATTCGAACAAACAGGAGCAGGGCCCCATAAATCACAATGAACCAAGTCTAAAACATGTGAGGCACGTTTATCGTTCAAAGGAAACGAAAAGTGTTAACTTTTAGCCAACTGACATGGAGTACACAAAGTAGGTTTAGGCAAAACTGAAGTAACAGATAAATAACCCAACAAGTTCAATAACTTAACAACTGAAATTGAAACATGCCCTAGTCTATTGTGCCAAAGCTCAAAAGATGCCTTCAACGAAGCAGTATGCAAAGAAGCAAGTAAATGAGGTTTTCCACGCTCCAAAACATACAGACCATTACTACGCCGGCCTCGTGCCAATGGTTCCTTGGTCACCCGATTCTGAATGACGAATGAATGATCAGTAAACAAAACATCGACAGGGTAATCAGAAGTGAGTTTACTAATTGACATAATGTTTTTTGTGAGATGAGGCACCACTAAGACATCCAATAAATGAAGATTATCATTCACACGATACGAACCAATATGCGAGATAGGAATGGAAGTACCATTCGCAACAATAACTAAATCAGTACCAGAATAAGTGACCAAAGGATTCATACCAGACGAAGTCGGAGTCATGTGAGCCGACGCGCCCATATCGAGAAACCAATCTGAAGCTTGAGACAGAGAGATCGAACACTGAGTCTCAAAGGCCTGTACCAAATTAGCAGTCGGTGTAGGTGCACAGTTATAACGATTCGAGCATCGATCAGCATAGTGGCCCAGTTGGCGGAAAATTTGACATTTTGGAACGTAGGGTTTCTTGCCATAACCCTTTCCAGATTGCTGCTGCGGACCCCCGGACGGCTTCTGCCCAGAAAAATTTTGAGAGCCTGAACCGTGCGAGTTGGACAAGCGAGCAGCAGGTTGGGCGGCAAAAGCGGGCACGGCAGCAGGGGCGTTATCCATGGAACGCTGCAAGACATCAAAATTCACCGCCTGATGAACCAAATCGGAGAAGGATGGCATTGGGTTCATCGACATGCGAGCGTCAGCGAAATGGAGAAATTGAGGACCAAGTCCATTTAGAAACCAGTGGCACTTGTCGAGTGAGTCAACCGGACGGCCAACCGAAGCCAATTGATCGCATAGAAATCAAAACTTACGGCTGTATTCCTCCACCGACAGAGAGTTGCGACGGAGGCTGAAGAGCTCGTGACAGAGTTAGGCTAAGGAATGGCCGAACAACGCCTCGAGGGCCAGCCAGACGGCACGCGACGAGCGCAGTCCCAAAACCTCAAACTGGGCTTCGTCCGAGAGAGAAGAGAGAAGCAAACTGAGCACTTTCTGATCCATGGAAACCCAAGTTAGATAGTCAGGGTTAGGGACCGTATCATCACCAGACTTTATGTTTTCAGACGGAGGAGAAGACGTGCCGTCGACATAGGAAAACAAGTCATGGCTGGAGAGCGTCGGGATTACCTGGTTTCGCCATGACAGATAATTCGCCGATGTTAACTTGATGGTGAGAAGGTGAGTGATGGCGTTGATGAAAGGAGGAGAGGCGGTTGTGGCCATGATCGAAAGGAAGGCAGTTCGAAAAAGAGAAAATAGGGGATGACGGCAATTTTCAGCGTGAGGCTATAGAGGAAAAATTAGGGTAGGTGAGTCTGACTGATACCATATAAGAATTGGTATTATCACCGTTAATGAGGTGATCAGAAATTCTACTATATATTCACAATATACAAGAGATAAATAAGGAAAAATATAATACAAAATATTTGACCAAATCTCTAAGAATCGCTAATTGATATAATACAAAAATAACATCTTTTAATTCCTAATAAGTAGTTACAAACTTGTTTAATAACTTAGTTTTGAGCCTCCAATCTCTTGTATAAACACGTGACAACTGTTATAGTTATTCTTTGATGAATTTAACATATTTTCATTTTGTATTTTGGTTTTGATACCACCGACTCCAATGTAAAGTTGCACCCTCTATGGAAATGTTGGACATGTGAACCTTGTCAGAATTAGCAGCTAGGTGAGCACAGTAGAACTACTCCACCTGGGAAAGCTAGTCGATGGGAGCCTCTCCCAAAAACATAAGAATTTCCATCTGATGTGGCGGGCTATAGGTGCGACACACATATATATACATAAGCACATGCGCGTGCACACACACACACATATATATACTTGATTGCTTTTACTTGATTACTATTTCATTACTCTCACTCTTTCTCTCTCTCTCTCTCTCTCTCTCTCTCTCTCTTCAAGATTGTTATTCTTGTTGGAAATAGTAACTTGGACGTCAGAGTGCCCACATCAAAACCCCCTCCGATGAGTTTTTAGTAGATATGTTTGATGTTTTGAAAGACAAAGCAATCATAATCCATTATGATGTGTTATAGGAGCCTTCACAGGTAATCTCCTTGTCTTTTAATTTCACTTCTCATTTCCTTTGGGCGAATTACACTCATCACTTATAAATTGTTTTAGCGAATTACACTCGATGAACTAGCAGTAGCACATAATCTTCCCACATCGAATGACACTACGAGTGAAGACCTATGTTGCAATCAAAAGAAATTGCAATATTGTAAGGCTCATTCCATTCCTCGCCTTTTGGCCAAGATCAAGTGTAGTATTAGTTCTTATCGGTTTAATATCTTATATGCAATTTAATATATGATATATGGGTTATTGGCTCATACAATATTAAATTATTTTTTTAGGGTAGGGTCCATCAAGGCTGGTTGCTGCTAGGACTTGAGGCTCTCAAGTATCGCTTCTGCGCTACATTACCGTCGTGGCCTGGCGCACCCTCCAAATCATGGTCTAAGTTTATAGTTTGTTTGATAACAAAGTTAAATTGAAATTTACTTATGGAAAAACCACAAGAGTGGGCTCGGTTATTGAACCTTAACTTGTTCTAGCTTCTCCTACTGAAAGTAGAAAGTGGATGAGAACCGTTTTATTTTAGAGTTATGGGGTTTTAGCTTGTGTTTGCTAATGATTCTTGTTAGGGATCTATGCATGTTGATACGAAACAGGGAGGTAGGTGAAGCACTGAAATTCTGAAAGGGAAAATGGAGAAATGTAAGAAGAGAACATGATAGATAGGAAATTGTGCGTATTTTTTATTGATAAAATTGTATTTTTAATATAATTAATTCTTGTGCATCCCTTATTTCCTACTTATTTAATATTTCAACCAAAATTACTTCCTTTTTGTTTTTGTGATTATTTGCAGCGTTTAAGGATAATTTTGTACAATAATCCATATGAGCGGTGGGCCACGAACATGCTGCTGTATAAAGAGGAGTTTATGGACTAAGAAATTAAGAGCTTAATTAATTATTAATTATAGCCCAAAATTAATTAAGCCCATAATTAAAAATAATTGGGGCAGCCCAACCTTGGAAAAAGGAGAGCAGGCAAAAGGGAGCCACCCTGAGGTCACGAAGACAGCAGCCGCAGGAGAGAAAGAGAGATCAATCTTTATGCTAGGCAGCCACCCTTGGGGGAAAGCAGCAAATTCACGCAGCAGGCACCAGAGAGGAAAATGGATTTTGATGCATTCACACTGAAGGAAAACAATTGAAGGGACTCAAGCTGGTAATCATTCATGCATTGGCAAGAAGGGAGAGAGAACAATTTGTCACGTTAAATAATTCAATTTCTCTTTCATGTTTTTATTAATTGATGATCATAGATTTTAACTTGATGTGTTACTAAATTTCATATTTTGATTTATGAAATGTTTGAACCTTATTACAATATTATGTGACTAAATATTCGTGACACTGTATTAATTTAATAGGTGCAAATTTATTATGTTGATGGTTTGAATGAATGTATGATATATATATATATATTGTTAATTCTGATTGATCAAATTGATAATTAATAAATTTAGTGCTAGGGTTTAAATTGCAATCCGTATTTGTTGTGATATTGAACCCATTTGTAGCAACTAATATGAATCGAACGTATGCATTCGATAACCTGCCTACCCTATTATCCTAATTGATAATGAGTTTAACGAATTAGATCCAGAGAGCGTATTTTGAATTGTTTGATTAAATAGGTTAATTAGAGAGCATTTCCTAATTAATTACGCTTAAAGAATAAAACAAATCAACATAACTTGCTGTTGGTTTAGGGGTTAGAATTCCACAATTAAATTAATAAAGTATCACATAATTATATAATTTGGAATACATGAACCATAATTGCTTTTTATATTTGCCATTACAGAAATAATTCAACTGTTCTCTGTGGGATCCAACTAGGTCAGTAACTAGGCTTAAGAGAGAGAACGATAGAGCCGTAGTATACAGTTATGCTCTTAGCACTACTTCTGCAAGTGCAGTGAAACAGCAGATAGAAATCTAACTTGTTTGCCTTAGCCAGTTGAAAAGTATCCCACATTGAAAGACTCCAAACCAGCGTCGACAAATGGGTTGCTATAGAAACAGAATTGCAAAATTGGATTACTCATACCTTTCTCTGCCTTTTGGCTAAGATCAAGTTTAGTATCTGTTCTTATTAGTTTAATATCTAATATGTGGGTCATTGGTCCATACGATATTAAAGTTATGTTTTGAGGGGGAAGGCTTGTTACGGCAGCTTGCTGCTGGGTCCTCAAGTGTCGCCTGGCCATTTCAATAGTGCAGGAAGTTTGCAGAGCTCTTCTCTCTGTTACTAGTCTTTGCTATTCCTGCTCCCATTTGTACAGATGTGAAATTGGAATTTTGTCAGTGCTATTTCTAAATTTTCAGGAGCATTTTAATTAAGAAGTAATAATGATGATGATTTTAGGAATTAACTTTAGTAGACAAACAGATGGTGCAGCGGAGACATTAACTTTAGTAGACAAGGCTGTCGACCACCACAATTTTCAACATTTCTTTCAAATTGTCGCAACAATGAAGATTTGAGCTTCTTGACTATGCCAGACATCTTCGAGAATCAACTCAATCAGCCACCGCTCCAATACCTTCACATTCATTGGGTGATAAAGATTAAACATTTTTGTAAAGTTGAGGTTCATTTTGATTTATCTTCAAGAATCCACTCAATCAACATGTTTTGTTGTTTATGAGAAACTTAATGAACTACAAGTAACTGTCCCACATTGAAAGGATTTAAGTTAGGATCGGCCAATGGGATACTATAAAAACAGAACTGCAAAGCTATATCTGTCATAGCATTCTTGTCCTATTGGCTAAGATCAAGTGTAGTATAGGTTGTGGGTAATTGACCCACATGATATTAAATTTATTTTTTGAAGGAAGTGCCCTTTAGTGCAGCTTGCTGCTGGGGCCTGTGGCCTGCAAAAAACTTTGAAACACCATTAGTTCTGCATATTTATTCAAATCTTCCCTATCTTCCATTTAATTGTATGGATACTTCTCAATCAGTATTCCCTTTTCAATAGTTAAAATTAGTTCTGCATGTTAGAAAAAAACTATATCTCTAAAGTTTGCAGCCTTCTCTCTGTTTCTGAAGTCTTAGCCTGAACCTCTTGAGCCGAATAAATTAGAAATGAAAAAACCAGTAACAAATGTATGGTTTCTGATCCCTTTTTTGTACTCATTGCTGGAGAACTTATATGTGTGCAAGCCGACCCTTGAGTCCAAGCTGGAGTTCGACGGCATATAAAAGAGCCAAGCTCCAGCTGGGTTCATTTGAGTTTCCATAAACTTTCCGAAGTCAACTACCTGTTTATGTACTTGCGAGAATGTTCGTGAGCTTAGACTGGAGTTTGGTTCGTTGACTAGGAAGGCTAGGTTTCCCCCATTGCTGCCGTATAAAGTAGGCTACTAAATATTCTTTATTCAACAGAAAATTCAAAAAAGGGTCAGCGTGTTTTATTGTATACAAGCATGTGTAGATCCCATATCGAAGGCTCAATGTTAGAATCACAGTCAGGCTTTAATAAAATCGGACTTGCAACATATTAAGTCTCATACATTTCTCAGCCTTTTGGCTAAGATTAAGTGTAGTATTTGTTCTTATCAGTTTAATATCTGATATGTGGGTTATTGACCCACGCGATATTAATTTTTTTTTTTTTTGAGGTAGAGGGCCCATCATTGCAGCTTGGTGCCTGGGTCCTCAAACGTTGATTTGTCTTTGCACTATTGCCTGGACCTGGCGTATCTCACCAAATCTTAGTTTAAGGTTTATAATTATTTTTATCACATAGGGTTAAATTTAGTAACCTTTTCTAATTTGATATCCTTATAATTGAATGAATCTTGTGAATCTGTAGTTTTATGTTATCTAACTTTTGCAAAATGTTGAACCATATATAGCTTTAGTATTGAAGTAAAATTTGGGGAAAATTAAGGGATATATATGGGTTGGACGGGTATTGAATGTTTATAGGTGTATTGCATATGATGTATTTTGCACGACATGTTTTACGTACAACTATATGGGGGTGTGTGATTGTAGTGGAAATACACCAGTGTATCATAGAGGAAGTCACTATTGAGTTGCATAATTTTAATGGGCAATCAAATGCTTGGCCCAGGGCCTAGGTTGACAAACTCTCCATTGCACTCGGGAAGGATGCCCATTTTGGTTGAGCCTATGTCATAATTTGTGGGAGGAATAGCCGTTCCAGGTCCGCCTGTTTTTAAGGAATAATTTGTTGTAGCGGCCTGTCATTGCACGATACCTGCCGGGGTAGTTCCTGTAGATGTTTTCTTTCTAATATGTAGCTAAATTTTGGGGTGTCAAGTGTGCAAAATATCTAATATTGGTACATTGAATCTTTCCAGTATACAACGGAAAAAAAATTACCTTGATTTATATGTGGATTTTGGCTGATTGATCAACTTCCTTCTTTAGGAAAGTGAGATGGAGAGAGATCAAATGGAATTTTTATGAGATCAAATTAATAAGCAGGCAAACAATCATATGCACCTTAGGCATGAGATTTTGTGTGTGCAATGGGTCGGATCGTATCCTAAAAATAGTAAAAACGCATAGATTATAGTGACCGGGATCCGCGAAATACAAATGGATCATACGTGCTGCTGTGCTTGCACACTTTTTCTGCACGCATGTATATTGTGATATGATACTTTTTCGAGAAAAAATATATCTTTTAGGTAAAACGTAATACTTTTTAAGATTGTTAAAAATATATCATTTTTTGACGATAAAAGTATCAGGTTAAAAATATTGTAGTAATAATATATTTTCAATTTAAAGTACTACTTTTTGAGGTTGAATGTAAATACTATTTTTCTATAAATTAGAAAGTAATATCTACATCTTTTTGTAGATGATGATTTTCAAATAACTTGATTATAAATTAATTGAATTTATTTTTTTATGGTTTAATTTGTTATTAATCTCTTTTATTTTTATTTAATTATTAGTCATTCTACAAAAAAAAAAAAAAAAAAAATTATTAAGAAATAGGTTTGGATTGGAGTTGAAGGGGCGGGAGCTAGCCGCTGGGAGTTGGAGTGTGGGGCTGGGGGGCTGGGGTTGGGTGGAGTTGCTTGGGCATGCGGCTTGGTCCAAATGTTTTGATCCGTGAACATGATGTATGGGAGACCTACTCTAATAATTAATGTTGACGATGACAAAGATCTTCCTTCAATTTCTAGAATTAGGACGAACCTAAAATTTTGTTCAACGTGGATGAAATTGCTTTATATTAATTTTAAATTATTCGTTTTAGGAAAAAATAACATATAAATAGCTAAAGCAAAATTCAAACACGAAAATTTATGTTCACATTTCAAGGAAAACTTTAAAGTAGATATATATTTAACAAAACACAATTTAACAATTCACAAGAGGAAATTTTTTTCAAACATAAAAAGTATCATTATTTATGTAGGTAAATATTATATAATATATTAAATATGTATATTGAAATAATAAATTTTTATAAAATTAAGGGGATGGTTGGCCCCACCAGCCATCTCCTTAGTATATGCCCTTGCCATGAATAGGTTAAAGGGTGTTTCTAAAGTCAGCACTAAATTTTCTTTGCACACCACATTAATTCTACAAACAAAATTAGATATAATGTAAATAACATAAATGCCCTTATTTAAAAATTAAAAATATATACAAATTTTAATTTTTAATAGAAAATTAGGATTTTCGTGTGTGGATAAAATAAATATTTATTTATTTATTAAAAATTAAAATGAATGTATATTTTTAATTTTTAAATAAGGGTATTTATGTCATTTATATTATATATAATTTTATCAGTAAAATTAATTTAGTATACAAAGTAAATTTAGTGGTGGCTTTAGAAATACCCTAGGTTAAAATATGGTAGCACTTGAATTTTTAAGTGAATTTTTAAGAGTAGTATTGAAGGAAATTATAGAGTAGCAGGCTAGCATTATGCCTGCAGATACCTCTTTGAAATCTTCTTAATTTGGAATCATCCGTTTTTCCATCTGAAATATATACATGTTTTGAATCTTCTTGTTTTGGTCTTTAAATTATATATACACTTTTGATCGATCCAATGAAGTTGGCTAAAGGCCTTTATCATCTTCAATCGATTTGCATGCGCACATATGTTTCTAATACTCTATTAGAGAAATAACTTTAATAGACGAGCAGATGGTGCATCAGAGAAAAGATTGTGATAGTTACAGTTTATGTAGGGAGATCGCGGAGGAGCAACATCCAACATAATCATGCGACATGGAATGGCTCTATAAAAGAGTGAAGACATAGGCTGCAATAAATACAGTATTGCAAAATTTGAACATCCATACATTTCTCGACCTTTTGGCTAAGATCAAGTGAAGTATCAATTCTTATCAATTTAATATCTGATATGTGGGCCTTTGACATACCAGTAATTACTTATTCATTCATAAAAACTCTTGATTGAGTTATCTTTATTGAATGTCTGCTATTGTGCGTTTTATTTAACTTGTAATTATATCAAAACAAGAACATTTGGTTATTCGACTAAAACATATTGATGAAATTATCTAGTAACATTTAAGTGACATATATATACACATAACAATATATATTTAATTAATTGAGTTTTAAAAGGTTTAATTACTTTGAACTTTTGAGAACTGATCACCTTTCCAAAGTAATCGGAGAGAATTAAGTTTATCCATATCAGATGTTCCCTCCTACTCACAGTTACTCAGAAGAGTTTGTAAGACTAAGAGTAGTTGTTCCTCAAATTAAAGAGGGATTAATCTCTTTTTTTGTGCTCTCTAGGCGCATGACCTTTTTTTTTATAGTTACTGAATTTCAATATTAGTCTTTTTGTAAGACTAATAGTAATTCGTGCATTTATGGTTAAACAATATTACATTTTAACACAAGCATCAATAACTCTACAAATAATCAGTAATACTTCGCCGTTAAGATATTGTTTGTTTACCTTAAACTTTACTAGTATTAGTTATTTAACTAAAAAAATATTTTTCCTTAAAATGTGTGGTATTATTCACACTAGTATTGTCTCATGTGATACACAATTTATAATATACATAAAAATATATGAATAATATAATTTTAATTAAATCAAAATTTATGAAAATTCGAACCATTTTATTGTTTTATTGATAAATATATGTAAAAAAATATAGTTTCTTATATAAGAAAACTATTATCTTCTTCTAAAATAAGAGTATTGTATTCTTAAATAAATTGATTATTTTGCATTAAAAATTAAAATTTAATAATTTTTTAAGAAATTTATATATTTATTTATTGGCGGTTAATGGATAGTAAATTTTATTTTTAGACTACTTTATTATTATATTACTATAGATTCTATGAGAATTTAATAAAATAATTGTTCAGTATCATTTGCTTAACTAAAAGGTATCACTTGAAAGTTTAGTATATTGTTTTAAAAATTGTAAAATATTAAGAATTGGGGACGATGGGCTATAGGGAATGCCCATGTCCTAGGTTGGCGAGAGAGAGAGAGAGAGAGCATACCATTGATCTTATCTGATACATTTGTGAATGATTTGCAACTCAAACAAATGATTTGTGATCCATTCTCATCATAACCCTCGCCTCCCAAAAATTGTTCTTGAAGAAGAAAAATCTGTTGCATACTGCTCACAATTTGCCACACAATTGTTCACACTGTGTATCTGCAAAATCAAAATATCTTCTTAATATATTCGACAAACATGATACACACACACACACACACACATATATATATATATATACAGTCATAGAATCAGTTTTGTATTCTAAGCAAAAAGTTATATGCAGAGTACGTATATTTGAGTGTTAAAACAAGAGAGAGAGAGAGAGAGAGAGAGTGAGTATATACCATTGGCAAATATAGCACCGTATTGAAGTGCACAACCAAGGTTGTGATAGTAAAGGTGTTGAGGTGAATTTTGATCGAAAAGACACTACTGCTGCTGCTGCATTCCCTCTTTTCATTCATCCCCCTCCTCTTTCTATTATTACTATCTCTACAATAGCAGCAGCGCGTAATTATCCCACATTGAATGGTACTACAATGGAGTAAAGACATAAGCTGCAACAAAAACAGAATTTGCAGTATTATGAAACTCATACCTTTCTCGGCCTTTTGGCTAAGATCAAGTGTAGTATCTGTTCTTATCAGTTTAATATCTGATATGTGGGTCATCCACCCACACGATATTAAATTTATTTTTTGAGGGGAAGGGTCCATCATTGCAGCTTGCTGCTCGGGCTGTCAAGTGTCGCCTTGGTGTTGCACTACTGCCTTGGCCTGGCACACCCTACCGATTCTTAGTTCAAGATTCATATAATGCTCTAATGTTATATGGTTAGAACTGTTTAATGGATTAGAGCTGCTATTGTGTGTTCTCCGATGATTTGATTTAGCTGAACATAATAATTTTTATTTTTGGATTAATTTAGAGCACATATCAGTTGCATCTTCCTCACAGCTTAATTTTTAGATTAATTATTGCTTCTGGGCTCATTAAAGGAGTCTGTCAGATAGCTGCTTCGCCATCTCAGTCAGAGGAATCCAGCTGAGAACATCCTCTACTGCATCAACGGCTCACAAGACTGAACCATGGGGCTGTTAATCACGCTCAGCCTTGGTTCATCTACCAGACTTGGTTTCCTGTCTTCTTAATCATATTCTCTAATACTTGCAATCGTCGTTGACAATTGCAAATTTGGACTAGGTTTTAATCAAAGGGCATAACTGATGAATTGTCTTTCGCAAGAATGTAATGTTGAATTTCTGCTCGAAAACTTTCTCGACTCCACCAACCTGAAGGATTCTTGCCCCCAAGCTTAACTTTCCTTTGACCATCTCGCTTAACTTTGGTCCTAATCTCACTGCACCAATCATAAATCAATATTGCTGAATCAGAATGTGGACCTGTGATTTTCAAATGTTTGTTTCAACACATCAATGAGTGGTTAATTACCATGTTCTCGGATTCCTTGAACCAAAATGTCCGTTCTTTCTCCGAGTTTGATCATCTTTGTAATTACTAAATGTACTCTGCCTGCATTGCCACCCAAACCTCATATCAAATCAAAGTTCCGAGAAAATGTAGAAACCAGTCAAGGTGTGAGTTCTTGAAAAGAGATTGGTGAAGAAAGACAAGCCTACCGTGTGTGATTTTGGGATAACAATTGGAAGGAAAACGCAGAAGTTGGCATTGAGCAGAAGCATGGGGTAAAATTGCTATTTGAGAGCTGAATCTGTACATATTTCTGTACCCAAATCTTAATTTGTTGTGATGTAGTTCCATTCTAGTTGTTGGGTTTGGTTGCATGCAATGAGATGAGATGCTGAATGTGTTTATAAGGGAAGAGAGATATGTTTAAGCTGTATGAGTCAGCTTTGTGTCGTGAAAGCTTAAAGTTAGGATAAGATATGTGTTTCTTTACTAATTGGGCTGCACACAGTTTATAAGACAATCTTTTCAGTTTTCTATTCACAATGTCTGGATCATGTTTCTGTATATGTCAAATACTTTGGTATGTCCTCTCTCTCTCCCCCCCCCCCCCCGCCCATAGATTGTAAGTTATTATTAATGGCCCATATTATTAATGGCCCATATTAATTGTGGCCCATATGTAAGATATTTATGGCCCATATCTTTTATATGGTTTAATATATATTTATTCCTCACACGTTGATAGACCGTGTGTATTACAGTTTTTTACATGAGCAGTTTCTTGAGAAACAAGAAACTACTCATTTCTCTGCCTATAAAAGTATCACAGATAATTCATTATCACTATCAAGAAAGAATACTATCTGGATATTACGTAAAGGGCTAAGGGAGAGAAGAAATCAAATAACTTCTTCATCAACAAATCAATGGCTGCACAAGGTTAGTATTTTACAATTAAGTTGTGTATGATTTTGAATGTGAGAAACATGTATTTTAAGATCCATGTATTATTTAGATTTAAGTTAAAAATTATGTTATTGTGTATGTAATGAAATTTACATGTGGTATCAGAGCATGGTTATTAAATTCATGTTTTTTCGTTCAAACTTAATAATTCATGAACCCTAAATTTAATTGAGGGGACTGTTCACGGATCCTGTTCACGATACTGTTCATGGATCCTGTTCACGATAATGTTCATGAAATTACTGTTAACGAACTGTTCACGGATCCTGTTCACGATACTGTTCACGGATCCTGTTCACGATAATGTTCGTAAAATTACTGTTAACTGTTCACGGATCCTGTTCACGATACTGTTCACGGATCCTGTTCACGAACTGTTCACGACTGTTCACGGATCCTGTTCACGATACTGTTCACGGATCCTGTTCACGATACTGTTCATAAAATTACTGTTAACTGTTCACGGATCCTGTTCACGATACTGTTCACGGATCCTGTTCACGAACTGTTCACGGATCCTGTTCACGATACTGTTCACGGATCCTGTTCACGATACTGTTCATGAAATTACTGTTAACGAACTGTTCACGGATCCTGTTCACGATACTGTTCACGGATCCTGTTCACGATAATGTTCACGGATCTGTTCACGATACTGTTCATGGTCCTGTTCACGAAATTACTATTGACGGATAATGTTCTCAAATTACTGTTGTTCACGTATCCTGTTCACGAAATTATTGTTGACGGATACTGTTCACAAATTACTGTTGAGGATATTTAGTTTTCATTAACTATAAGGTAAATTATATAATTAGATTTATATAATGTTGGTCTGTTAATCACCAAAGTGGTCTGGCTATTAAGTTTAATAAATCAAAATTATATGATTAATATTTTGATTACCCATATATGTGTGATGCTTGAGATTTGATTAGTCTTGATAATTATGGGTATTCAAAATTTCATGATTATAAGATATTTACAGATCACCCAAAGGTCGATCATTTAGTCTTATAAATTATGAAAATAATAGTAATAATTGATATTTTATTATGGGTTATTTTGTATATCCAAAGATAGCAAAATAATTTAGAAAGAAAAATATCAAATTATTAATTATTTGAATTTACAAAGCATCATTATGATTATGTTTGTATGTTAATGTATCACCCAAAGGAGATCATTAATATACACTTAATGTTTTTCGATCCTGAATCTCCTTTATTCAAAGTATTAATATGTATTAATTATATTGTTCCTGCAGTACCTGTTCCCGTCACTCTTCATTCGCTTGCTTCATCTGTTACGATATTTAATGGTCTAAACTTCGATAAATGGTCTGAACAGATCCATTTTCACCTTGGTGTTTTGGATCTTGATTCAGCACTTGAAGTTGACAAGCCTGTTATTAATGAAAATAGCAGCGATGATGAAAAATTTGCCCATGATGCTTGGGTAAAATCGAACAAATTGAGCCTTATGTTTATGCGAATGAGCGTAGCTGACAACATCAAGTCTACCATTCCTAAAACTGAAAGTGCTAAAGAATATTTAGCATCTGTGAAAGAATGTTCTCAAACTGCTGATAAGTCCGCTGCTGGGACATTGATGGCTACTTTAACCACCATAAAGTTTGATGGTTCTCGTAGCATGCATGAACATGTCATTGAAATGACAAACACTGCAGCAAGACTTAAGTCATTGGGAATGACAGTAGATGATAACTTTCTAGTGCAGTTTATCTTAAACTCACTACCCTCTGAGTATGGTCCTTTCCAAATGAACTATAATACCATGAAAGACAAATGGAATGTGAATGAACTTCACGGAATGTTAGTTCAGGAGGAAACGAGACTGAAGAATCAGGGAACTCATGCTGTTCATCTCGCAATGAATCAAGGGGCTAGAAAGAAAGCCGGAAAGAAGAAAGGAAAGAGCAAACAAGCACCAAATAATGTAAATGAGTCATCTGCTCAAATCAAGAAAAAGGAACACGATAATCTAAAGTGCCGGTTTTGCAATAAGCCTGGACACTTTCAAAAGGATTGTCAGAAACGTAAAGATTGGTTCGAAAAGAGAGGTATACTTAATGTTTTAGTATGTCATGAATCAAACTTAGTTGAAGTTCCTTATAATACTTGGTGGCTTGATTCTGGATGTACCACTCATGTTTCCAATACGATGCAGGGATTCCTTACAACCCGAACCACAAACCCAAATGAAAACTTTGTTGTCATGGGGAATCGAGTCAAAGCACCAGTACAAGCTATGGGAACTTATCGTTTAATTTTAGATACTGGACATTATTTAGATTTGTTTGAAACTCTTTATGTACCTTCAGTTTCTCGCAATTTAGTTTCTCTTTCTAAACTTGATTCTGTTGGATATTGCTTTAAGTTTGGTAATGGATATTTTAGTTTGCTCAAACAAAATCGTCTTGTCGGTTCTGGTATTCTGTCTGATGGCTTGTATCGTTTTAAACTTGATCATCTTTTTGCTGAGACCCTTATGACTTTGCATCATAATGTTGGAACTAAACGTGGTTTAATCGATGAAAGTTCTGCTTACTTGTGGCATAAACGTTTGGGGCATATCTCCAAAGAAAGACTACAAAGATTAGTAAAGAATGAAATCCTTCATAAGTTGGATTTTACTGATCTTGGTATTTGTGTGGATTGTATTAAAGGAAAACAAACAAAACACACAAAGAAAGGAGCCACAAGAAGTACACAGCTTCTTGAAATAATACACACCGATATTTGTGGGCCTTTTGATGTGCCTTCCTTTGGGAAGGAAAGATACTTCATTACCTTTATCGATGATTTTTCACGTTATGGATATCTCTATCTATTACAAGAAAAATCTCATTCTGTAAATGCTTTAGAAGTGTTTATAGAAGAGGTTGAAAGACAATTGGATAGAAAGGTGAAAATCATTAGGTCTGATAGAGGTGGTGAATTTTATGAAAAATATGATGAATCAGGGCAATGCCCAGGCCCATTCGCTAAATTCCTTGAAAAGCGTGGCATTTGTGCTCAATACACTATGCCAGGTACACCACAACAAAATGGTGTAGCAGAAAGACGTAATCGTACTCTAATGGATATGGTTAGGAGTATGTTAAGTAATTCCTCTTTACCCACCTCATTGTGGATGTATGCACTGAAGACTGCTGTATATGTGTTAAACAGGGTTCCTAGCAAAGCAGTTCCTAAGACACCTTTTGAACTGTGGACGGGTAGGAAGCCCAGTTTAAGACACCTGCATGTTTGGGGATGTCCAGCAGAATTAAGAATTTACAATCCACATGAAAAGAAACTGGATCCAAGAACCATAAGTGGTTTCTTTATTGGTTATCCAGAAAAATCTAAAGGGTATAGGTTTTACTGTCCTAATCATAGTACGAGGATTATGGAAACTGGTAATGCCAAGTTCATTGAAAATGGTGAAATCAGTGGGAGTGTAGAACCACGAAAGGTGGACATTGAAGAAGTTAGGGTTGAGTTTCCTCTACCTAGTACTTCTACTCACGTTGTTGTTCCTAATATTGTTGAATTGCCACACAATTTACAAGAACAACAAATAAATGATAACACTCTTGTTAATGAACCTGCCATTAATGAACCCGTCATTAATGAACCCATCTTTGATGACCATGTCGTTAATGAACCTATAGTAAATGAACCACAACAAGTAGCATTAAGAAGGTCTGAAAGACAAAGAAGACCTGCTATTTCTAATGAATACGTGGTTTATCTACAAGAGTCAGAATTTGATATTGGGATTGAAGATAATGATCCAGTTTCCTTTTCACAAGTCATAAAAAGCAATAATTCTATTAAATGGTTAGATGCCATGAAAGAAGAGTTAAAATCAATGGCTCATAACGAAGTTTGGGATCTAGTAGAATTGCCAGAAGGTTGTAAAAGAGTCGGGTGTAAATGGGTCTTCAAGACTAAACGTGACTCAAATGGCAATATCGAAAGATATAAAGCTAGACTTGTTGCCAACGGTTTTACTCAGAAGAATGGTATTGATTACAAAGAAACATTTTCACCAGTGTCTCGGAAAGATTCTTTTAGAATTATTATGGCTTTAGTGGCTCATTATGACTTGGAGCTGCACCAAATGGATGTTAAGACAGCTTTTCTAAATGGGGATCTAGTGGAAGAAGTATATATGGATCAACCTGAAGGTTTTTCTATTGAAGGCAAAGAACATATGGTGTGTAAATTAAAGAAATCGATATACGGACTTAAGCAAGCTTCTCGACAATGGTATCTCAAGTTCAACAATACCATCACTTCTTTTGGATTTAAGGAAATCACCGTTGATCGGTGTATATATCTTAAAGTCAGTGGGAGTAAGCTTATTTTTTTGATTCTGTATGTTGATGATATCTTGCTTGCAACAAATGATCTTGGTATGATGTATGAAACCAAGAAGTATCTCTCTAAGAACTTTGAAATGAAAGATATGGGAGAGGCAACTTATGTGGTCGGAATAGAAATATTTCGTGATAGATCACAAGGATTGTTAGGGTTGTCTCAAAAGGCATACATAAATAAAGTTCTAGAGAGATTTAGGATGGAAAAGTGCTCATCAAGCATCGTTCCAATCCAGAAGGGAGATAAGTTCAGTCTTAAGCAATGTCCAAATAATGAATTGGAACGAGAACAAATGAAAGACATTCCTTATGCGTCAATTATTGGTAGCTTGATGTATGCACAAACTTGTACACGGCCAGATATCAGCTTTGCTGTTGGAATGCTTGGACGTTATCAAAGTAATCCAGGAATGGATCATTGGAAAGCTGCAAAGAAGGTACTGAGGTATTTGCAAGGAACAAAAGATCACATGCTTACTTATCGTAAATCCGATCATCTTGAAGTGATTGGATATTCAGATTCAGATTATGCTGGATGTGTTGATACTCGAAAATCCACATTTGGATACTTGTTCCTATTAGCTGGAGGAGCAGTCTCATGGAAAAGTGCAAAGCAGTCTGTAATTGCTGCATCCACTATGGAAGCTGAATTTGTGGCATGTTTTGAGGCCACAGTTCAAGGGAATTGGTTGCGGAACTTTATTTCAGGGCTTGGAATAGTCGACAGTATTGCCAAGCCGCTGAAAATTTATTGTGATAATTCTGCAGCAGTATTCTTCTCTAAGAACGACAAGTATTCCAAAGGTGCTAAGCATATGGAATTAAAGTATTTTGCCGTTAAAGAAGAAGTTCAGAAACAAAAGGTGTCAATTGAACACATTAGCACATATCTTATGATTGCTGACCCATTAACGAAAGGACTGCCTCCAAAGACATTTATTGGGCATGTCGAAAGAATGGGCATCATTCAAAAATCTTGACAATATTTGACACTTTGAGCTCTTTAATGTTTTGTTTCTGATATTGAACAAAATCCTATTTTGTCATAATTGTATACATGAATGTTTGACTTGAAGTGTAATAGGATCTTGTCTCTAATCAAGACATTTAAGTAAAGTATTTATGAAGTTTTATTTATGAGTCATATTAAGTAGAAAACTAGCATTATGGTACATGGAAGGAACTATGTTGAATAAATAGTGTAGAACCGCCATGACTTGTGTTAGAATATACTTAGTATTGACATGATGATGAAGTCGGTTTATGATGCGCACATTATGTTAATTAAACCACTTAATTATATATATTACGCCACATGGGCCAAGTGGGAGAATGTAAGTTATTATTAATGGCCCATATTATTAATGACCCATATTAATTGTGGCCCATATGTAAGATATTTATGGCCCATATCTTTTATATGGTTTAATATATATTTATTCCTCACACGTTGATAGACCGTGTGTATTACAGTTTTTTACATGAGCAGTTTCTTGAGAAACAAGAAACTACTCCTTTCTCTGCCTATAAAAGTATCACAGATAATTCATTATCACTATCAAGAAAGAATGCTATCTGGATATTACGTAAAGGGCTAAGGGAGAGAAGAAATCAAATAACTTCTTCATCAACAAATCAATGGCTGCACAAGGTTAGTATTTTACAATTAAGTTGTGTATGATTTTGAATGTGAGAAACATGTATTTTAAGATCCATGTATTATTTAGATTTAAGTTAAAAATTATGTTATTGTGTATGTAATGAAATTTACATAGATTTCATGGTAGATTTCAGATGATAAAAAGAATTTTCTTTGTCTTCATGATTCTTTGGAAATAGAGATGATCTCAAGTGAAAACCAATGGTCGTTCCCAAAAAAAAAAAATCCTCCACTGCACCATCAGCTCAGCAGACTAAGCTGCGAGGCTGTGAATCATGCTCTGGCCGAGCAGCCATTTTTCATCCAACATACTTGGTTTCTTCATTTTTGTCACTTTATAACTCAAAGATACAGATGCACGAGTCTATAGAACAGATCCTGTTAAAATAAGGTCGTATCCATCTGGTGTTGTGCAGCTCTATATGAACTCAGTAAATTCTTTCTTAAACTTCCCATGTGCCATAAATTAAGATTTGTTGGGTATGTGCAAAATCCATACTTACAAGTGATTCCACAACTTGGTCTAAGCCTACAGTGAGGCGCATTCAAAGATTATTTGCAGGCTGAGGTTGAAATGAATGTTTATTTGCAACAAAACAATCCATCTAAATGCAAGTTTAACTTCAAGAACAGACCAAACGAAATAGAAGCACCATGATTTGTTGAAAAGTATCCCACATCAAAGGACTCTAAGCTAGCGTTCACAAATGGGATACTATAAAACTAGACTTGCACCAACTGAACACTCATACCTTTCTCGGCCTTTTGGCTAAGATCAAGTGTAGTATCTGTTCTTATCAGTTTAATATCTGATATGTGGGTCATTGACCCACACGATATTAAATTTATTTTTTAAGGGGGAGGGCCCATCCTTGCAGCTAGCTGCTGGGGACTTCAAGTGTTGCCTTGGTGCTTCACTACTGCCTTTGCCTGGCACACCCCACCAATACTTAGTTCAAGATTCATAAATTGTTTTTGTTCACATGTTTAATTTATTTACTTATTACCACCAGAGCAATTTCTAATAGATGACTTCATCTTTTAGATTCTGCCTATTATGTAGTTTCCTCACATGTTTAATTCATTCTGATTCGTAAAGAGATTTTGTAGGTGGGAATAGGGAAAGAAAGAAAATATCATGCCAAATATTCTTTAAAATATCACAATTCCAACACTCCTCCTTTGAGTTTTTTTTTTTTTTTTTTTCATAAATAACCCCAAACAATTGCATGCTTAACTTCCATCATGTTTTATTCAAATGAATCAAGGAAATATACAGTCTTTTCATTTGCCATTTCTATCTTTCCCTTTTTGTTCAACGAACAATTATCTGCAAGCCCATAGCACTTTTGTACATTTCATTGTCGGCACTTTTGGCACAATTGTTTTGGTAATTCTCCCTTCTCTATTTTTAGGATCAAGCTCCATGCTTTTCATTTTTATTTTGTTGAGCAGCAATTTATGTATTTTGAGATCATGATTTCGGCTCAAAATCTCAAATTGACCTATTATAGTTCGGATTATGATTTGGGATTGTGTGACTTGAAGTTTTAGATGCATGAGTTGGCATATATCCGCTAATTTTGGCATTTGAATTAGATTTTTGAATTTCATGCCTTACCCTAAATGAAAAAAGTATAAACTTAATTAAAGAAGAACTAAAATTACAATCATTTTTTAAGGATAGAATCTATATAAACTATTAATTTCTTCTGTGCATTACATAATTTATGATATTTGTAATAATATAATAACACACCAATCTTTTTGGAGTGTATGCAAATGTGGCATTCTGCTTTGGGACTAAATTACATAATTTATGATATTTATAATAATATAATAACACACCAATCTTTTTGGAGTGTATGCAAATGTGGCATTCTGCTTTGGGACTAAATTGGGAATAAAGGACAAATATTAGGATGACAAAATTAAGTCTCAAAGGAGACTAATATACAATAGATATATACACCTTCTGGCTTTTATATTAGTAAATTATCCCACATCAAAGGGCTCTAAGCTAGCATTAAGAAATGGGATGCTATAAAATCAGACTTGCACCACTTAAACACTCATACATTTCTCAGCCTTTTTGCTACAATCAAATGTAGTATTTCTTCATTTCAGTTTAATAATTCATATGTGGGTTATTGACATACATGATATTAAATTAATTATGTTAAAATTAAAGAAAAAATATTGAAAATAATAATATATTTTTAATTGCTTGTTCGGTTTTGATTTGGATACTTCATTTTGGTAAAAAAAAAATTTAATTTTATTAAATGTAATTTTTTAATTAAACAAACAATGCTATTATATTTTAGATAAGTAATAATACTTTTGCATTTTTTGGTTACACGGTAATACCTTTCATCAGAAAGAGTAATACATTTAAGGTTAGGAGATAATATGTTCCATCACATAAACTAATACATTTATGGTTAAGAAGTTAATAAATTTCAACACAAAGAACAAGACACTTACAGTTAAACAATAATTTGTTCAACATATGTAGAAATACAGTTTCGGTGATAAAATAATAAATTTCAACACAAAAAATAATGCATTTATGATTAAACAGTAACACATTTCAACATATAGAGTAATACTTTTATCGTTACAACTAATATATTTCAACACAAATAGTAATACCTCCTTTAAAAAGTAAATTTTTCGTCTCAACTCTATTTTTTGTGAAAAATATATCAAAATTTTCCTCCTTATGATCATCAATTTAATATTCATATTGCATATAAAAATAAATCTTAATTCTTAAATATAAAATACTCTTTCTTAAGTAAATTCTTTTTATATATTTTACTATTTAAAATATTAAATAACAATAGGAGATATATTTATTTCAAAATATATTTTATGTATTAACGAATTTTATTTGAAAAAACTTTATATTATTATGTATTATTACATTTATAATTTATTATATTATTATCCATATTACAAGCCATGCAACACATGAAATAAATATTAGTCCTTACTTAATATAAAAATAGGAATGCTAGAAAGTAGGAATCTGTCAAGTGTCATCACCACAAAAAATTATACTTCATATAAATATAAATAAAAAATCGTTAAAAATATGCTAAAAAAATACATTTCAGTTCTAGGAAATTTCTGTGTATCTTTTACTTAAAATACAGTAAGAAAATTACATGTTAAAAAAAATAGTTTTTTTTTAAAATTAAAATTTTAAAATTCAAATAACTTTTTTTGTTACAAATCCAATTCTGATATGTGATACATCAAATAAATTGTATTTTTACGATCTTTAATTTGATATGAATATTGTAGATAAAGTATTATATTTAAAATATAACATAAATATTTTTTGAGTTAAATTATTTATTTTTATTTTGAATATGTGTTTAGTTTGAATAAAAAATGGATTAAATTCTTATATGAATTTGAGAGAAATAAATAAATATTTTTTTATATTTTTATAGAATAATAATAATAATAATAATAAATATTTTCATAAATTAAAAATATTATATATTCAATTATATTTAGTTGTTTCATTTTAATATCTTTTTACTAATTTTAAATATTTGTATTGATTTTGAGAAATTATATTGAGTTTGAATTCTAAAATTCATTTCGTTATATTAGTTTTTATTTATTATTTATTAGAGAAACATTTTGATAGAATGACAATGCTACAATACATATGAAATTATACTTACAAATTGATTTGAGTGAAAATTCAAGATTTCTAACTTCTTATATTTAGTGTATATTGTGAATGCTATTTGATATTTGTTTTTATAAGCCCAAAAAAAAAAGTTAATTAATTAATTAATTATAAAGAAAAATAAATACAAAAAAAATATATTTAGAAAATATGATATTTTAATTTCTTTTTTAATCATGTAAAGAATGATCTACAAATTTGTGTAAGTCACACGCAGAATTTATTAATTTTTTTCTTTGTATTTTATAGTTCATAAGTATTTTCTTTGCATCATGATCTCTTGTTTTGTTATATAATTATATATTTTTTTTCATATCACTTGTATATTAGCCTTTACAAGAATAATATAATTTCATAACATATTATTATTATAACAAAATATATTTTATCACATGTATCGTTCGAGCAAACATCTAGTATAACATAATGAGAGAACCACAAAAAAAAGAGTAAATTAGGATTTTTTTCACGAACATTACCTGCTATGTTTAGAAAGTATTAGAACCAATCAGATTTTTTATTTTTCTTCCTTTTTCACCCCAAGTTTCAAAAGTATAAATTTTTCGTCTTAATTCTCTTTAAACGATCTTCAATTTGATATCCAAATTGCATATATACAAATAAAATCTTAATTTTAAATATGAAATATTTTTTCTTAAATTAATTGTGGTATATTTTGATTTTAAAAATACTTTTATATAAAATAAAATTGTGAGATATTTTACTTTAAAATAAAATTTAATTAAAAATTATATTTTAAATTTATATATTTTATTTAAAGAAATTATATTACTATTGATATAATAACTTATTATATTATCATAATTATTAAAAGTCATGCAATGCACAAGAGAAACACTAGTTTGATTTTAATAAAAACTCCCCAATAAAAACTACTAAATAAATTTTTTTATCTTTTTTCGTTTTCGACAACAATCCACACTAGAGAAGCATCATGCAATCCAACAAAATCATTATAAATTTATTAGAATGCAAAACAATATATATGCTACACAAATTATATTAGCGACCTAAATTTTAATATTGGAGTATGAAATATCACAAATGAATTAATATGTTCATGTTGTAGTATATTATTCCTTCTCATAGGTATGCTTATAATCATCCATGAATTATAGGCCACTGTACGTGGTCTTTCTAAGAATTATTTTAACTCATTTGGACTAAAGCTTATTGATTGATTCTATTATTGAATAAATAATATTTTTTAATTAATCAGGTAACATAATAAATTGGATTGCATGGTGCACTCGATGTACAAAAGATTTTGCATAAATATAGTAATTCAACATATATATGATTCATAAAAAAACAATTATACGATGAATCCCATTACTAGAAAATTCAAAATAAGGTGTGATTATATTTTATATACTTTACAAAAATTAGGTAATTTATATTTTAATAAATAAACTAGCATCATAGTTTTAATATTAATTATAGTATTAATAAGTGTTGCGATTATTAGATAAATAATATTTATGCCTTTCTGCAAAACACATTAATACTTATTTATCAATCAAATACATGCTGAATGATAGCAGTAGCATATAATCATTCCATATCGAATGATTCTCCAGTAGAGTGAAGATATAGGCTACAATAAAAACAGTATCGTAATGCTTTAGCACTCGTACCTTTCTCGGCCTTTTGGCTAAGATCAAGTGTAGTATTTGTTCTTATCAGTTTAGTATCTGATACGTGGATCATCGACTCACTGATATTAAATTTATTTTTTAAGAGAAAGGTCTTTTATTGCAACTTGTTGTTTGGGCCTTTAAGTGTCGTTATCCTACATGGCCTACATGTTTGAATGAATGAGAATATCTAATGTCAAGCTTTCTCGGATAAATGATACCACCAAAAATAAGAGAAATCGAATCATAAGAAGAGTGGAAGCACACCCACTTTAATGAAATGAAAGCTCACCTCAGGTAGGTTGAAAAGTAGTGCAAAATAGAGGAACTTTGTTTCAAAGTTGTTGAGACAACTCAAGGAATGTTGTTAAGAAAGAGTTGACACTTTCATATGAATCGCAGAAAATATGCATTGATTTTTTAATATAAGAATGTTTTTATTTTTACAATGTTAATTTCATTCTCTGTCCGAATACTTTATAAAAAAATGTTATATAAGTTGAGGATATGCAGTCTCCCACATCTCTAAACATTGAAAAAAGTGGCTATAATATTGGATGAAAAGACAAATAGTCTATGGGCTTTCATGGAGGCCCATGGCCAAGGTTGGTCGTCTTCATTGCACTTTGAAGGGCTCTGCCGAAGTAGTCCAACTTACGTCCTAATTTGTGTTTGTAGGGCCTGGTTTCGCGGGCCCCTTCCCCAAATCTAATTTTAAAGTTTGTTTCTTAAACTTCAATTTCTTAAACCTAAATTTCAAATAGGAGCAGTTGATATATATATATATATATATATATAAATATATATATATTAAATTTAATATAATTGAAGTTTTGACCAAAACATTAGTTAATATATTTATTGGAAGTCTGCTGCCGTGAGTTTTCTTTATTGAATTTACATCAATATTATTTTCCGGTCAAAATTATCTTTTTATTTTTAAAAATTATAATATTAACTAGATTTTTTTTACCTTTTCACTATAATTTTCAAAAACTTCTAACTTTTTTTATCTTAACACCATTTTTTATAAAAAAAAATATCAAATTAATAATCTTTTTATGATTTTTAATTTGATATACATATTGCATATATAAAAATAAAATATTAACTTTTAAATATAAAATATTTTTATAGATTAATTGTAGTATATTTAATATTTAATATAATTTTATGTTGTGAGATATTTTTATTTTAAATATTTTTATTAAAAATATATTTTATATAATTATGTATTATATTTTAAAATTATATTTCTATGTTTATAATTATTTATTATATTACTAATCATGCAACGCACATCAAAATATTAATTTGTCAAAAATACACAATTCATTTGAATTATCTTGTAACATGTAAGTGACCCACATGGATATATTGAAATAATTGCATTTTAAAAGTATTAATCAATTTCAACTTCGAGGTATGATATGCTCTAGTATGGATGCTTTTTACATAATTTGATATGTCTATAAATATTCTTGTTAAGCTTTAAGTAATAGTAATTTAATAGTTGAATATTTAATTTTTTTTTCTTTATTTGATTATAAGAAAAAAAATACTTTCATTGGTCTAATTCTTCAATTTTTGTATCATAACTTTTTGTATACTTTGAATTTTCAAATAAAATTAGTTTTTATATTAAAATAAATTCTGCAAGTTTTATAATGTTATACTATATGCATGTATATACGACTTCAAACGACATGGTTTTAGTTACTTACTCTTGAATTTTAAAATCTTGTGTAATGAACTTATGATTTTGATGCACTAAAGCATGGTAAATTTATTATACATTTTTTTGTCTCTATGATTTTTTAATATTACTTATGATTGATATATTTATATTATAAATTTGGAGAAAAGAAAATATAAAATTTATCAAATTAACAAAAATATTAATTTTAGGGTTTTGTGATAAATTGAAAGAAATTAGTTTGAAGATTTGTAATTATATGAAATACTATCAACTAACATAGTTAAATTGTTCTAATAATCAAGTTATCCTTTCCACTGAATCACTACACATGTTCATGGATGTAGACATGGATATGGTTCTGTCGGTTTTGGTTTTGGTTTCGGAATTGGGAGGGATGAAATCGAAATCAAACCGACATATAACCGATTTTGGTTCTTAGTTCTTTTTTTTTTTTTTTTATCCAAATTCATGCTTGAAACAATCAATTTTTAATCAAAATCGGCGGTTTTGGAACCGGAACCGCCGATTTCAGGAACCGGGTATCCTGGAACTGGAGCCGAATCGATTAGGTTTCGGTTTCAATTCCAATCCAAATTGGGTCAACGATTAAGCCAAATCATTGACCGCCAATTAGAATCTCCGGTTCTGATTCCAAACCAAAATCATGCCCATATCTACATGCATGTGTGTATATAACAACTCATCTAACATTTCATCTACAATAACTATAGCAACTCAGTTGCCCATATTAATTATCTTTGATTTAATAATATTTGTAAAATCTTGACACATGAAATTATCTATTTGCCCAAAAATGTAAAATAAGGTATCAATTAAATTAATTATTTATTTGGGAATCATATGTAGTTAATTCTTAAAATTTAAATAGTAAATATAAAATTGATATTTAATATATAATTTATATGTAGCACAATTTAATTGAACAACAAAATTTTCGTACCCAGACTCTCATCTTTACATATATTTTGCCGAAAGTCCATGATGTCGAGTTGCCTCATTTAATATATTTAAACTAGAGATTTCATTTCATAAAAAAGAAAAAGAATAAAGAAAAGAACAATTATGATCCATATTTCACTATATCCCAAAATTAGAGATGGTAATGGGCCGGAGACGAGTAAGTACTTGAAGATTCAGTGTCACTCCATTTTTAATTAAACTAGTGTGAGTTTAATTAAATAAGTAGAAATATGTTGTAATTTTATGCTTCGTCTTTTCTTCTATTAGAATTAGTCTCGTTCACAAATTGATAAGCATGATATTCACAATTTATAGAAGATTAAATAAAATTAATTAAAAAATAAAACAAAATCAGCAGATTAAAAAAAAAAGATTTGTACAGATCTTATAAAAATTGGCAATTACACAGTTAAATTAATGACAAAAATATTTTTTAAATTGCTAATATATATATATATATATAACGTAATCTGTTATTTATTATTTATGATATGTTTGTTTGCAAATCACTATTTTTGGTAAATCTTAATTACTAAAATAATTTATTTGATTCATCATTTCATAAATTATGAATATTATTTTCATTGTTATCAATTATAAATAGATTGAAAAACAGGTCATATCCTACCTAATTTTTTTACGTACAATTGTTTGATTCTTGAATAGTAGGTACATTTTTATTTGTCTATTTCATTTGATATTATGTAAATTATATCTTATATTTTTTTTCCTTTTTATCCAACAACATTAAAATTAGATTCTTTAAAACATTTTTTTTTGTAAATACAATATTATTGTTGAATTTATATGCTTGAATGATTTCGTTCGCTATATATATATATATATAATTTAAGTATATACTTACATTACAAAATATAATAAAAAAAATATTATGTGCATCGCACAGGTCTCACGCTAGTTAAATGTAATGATATTACAAAAAATTGAATTAGATAGAACAAATACTTTGCAAGCTAATGAAAAATTACACGGTGCTTATGCTTCCAAATAATTAGCATATCTCAACAGAAAATCACAAGAATAATCAAACGAAAAATGAAAGAGATAGACAAACTTTTCGTTTAAAGATAAGAAAGAAAGATTGTTAAGAAAATGAAATATGTTTATGATAAATTGAAAGCAAGAGATGAATAAAAAAATTAAAAATAAAATAAACATAAAAATGATATTTTGAAGAGTGTAGGCTTTGGTGACAACTGAAACATGGCAGATATTATCATACCTCAAAAAAGAACACGCAAAAGACTTAAAGAGGAGGGAGAACAAAAAAGAGAGATCTTAAAATATGTGGTGATAATTTTTGTAAAATATATAGAAAGAAGAGAGAGACAAAAATGAGAAATAATTTTGAATTATGGTAAGATTGACGAAAATTTAATTTCATAATTGACAAAATCAAATTATATCAATATGCTTGGGTGATTTTAAATAATTGATAGCTTAATTATAGAAAAATTGTTAATGATTTTCCACAATATAATGAAATTACAATGATTTAACGTTCATAACAAATTTATGTCTTATTTTGATTATATTATGAGTTAACTAAAATTCCTTACAATTCGAATTTATTTATGTTGAACAACAGAAATTAAGCAAATCCCGAAGATTATTTATATTAATCTCTTTAATTAAATTGTAATAATGTATCTTAAAAGAGTTCAATAAATATAAACAGTTTTACATTTATATGGTAGAAATTTAGGCGGAAAAAAACAAAATTTTAAAAAGTCATTTTACTTATATATATATATATAAATATATAGATTTGGTTTGATAAAACGAATCGAGAAAATCGAATCATATATTTATTAGATTTCATATATTTCTTGAATTTTATAATTTAGTTATTTGATTAATATTCGATAAAATATCTAAACTTTGAATTATATATTAAATGTTGCAGTATATTCATCTTGATATCATCTAATTTTGAAACACCTAAATTATTGGAATAATTTAGATTTTGAAATCGAATCAAAATTTTTAGAATAAAAATGTCTAATTTTAATTTAATAATAATATAATTATTCTAAATTAAGTAATAATATTTAGGCGGGAAAACAAAATTGAAAAAAGTCATTTTGTTTAAGAAAACAAAATTGAAAAAGTCATTTTGTTTATATATATATATATTATATATATATATTGATGGGGCAAATTGGGGGCACAAACTCACTGCAAGTCACGGGGTGGGACGATACGACTCATTTTAGATTGAATATTTATTACAATATGAGTTCATAATATATTTATTAAAAATTAACATAAAACTAATATTTTAAATAAATTAATTAATAATATTGAAAGCATATTTATGAATTTATCTTTTTAGAATATTAATATCAATTAAAATTTTTAATTTCAATGTGGTGTAATTTATATTATGTTTTATCAATATTTGTTGGTACAAAATTAGTTCATTATTATTTATGCTATATATATATATATTACATACAAAAAAATATTAAAATATCTTATAATGTTATATGTATATTAAAAATATAATTATAAAAATTAAATTAAAAAGGTAGCCAAGTTCGTTCCACCCGCTTGGCATCACACATAGGAGAGTCCAAACAGAATATATTAGAACACAATGGGACAAACGAATCAATTTTAGGCGGGTCAACCTCTGCAATCCCTTCCCAGCATCCACAAATGTCAAAAGCCATGAAAATTATTAAGAGAAGAGAATCTTGATGTAAGAATATTCTAGAAGAATATTATATGGATATTCCTATGGGGACATTTTTGGAAGTTGTGCTGTCGCATCTGACCTTGACACCTTGCATTTATCACCACAACAAATACTAAACTTATATTTATTCGTTTTGATAAGAAAGAGCTTTTATGGAATTAAGGTTATAAAGGAACCAAAAAACAATATTAGAAATATTCCATTTAAATTTTATGATTATTGGAATATTTCAATTTGTATTTCTTTATTTTTATATTAAATCTGATTTGTATTCAATTCAAATATTTGAATATTCATATTTGTAAATTTAAATTTATTTTTTCAATATCTGTTTAAATAATTTTTTTATATATTTATATAAGTACAAATATATAAAAAAATCATGACATAAAAAAAGTATGATATATTATATTTGAAAAAAATTATACATACATATATTCTTATAATATATTACAACATTTGTACACATAAAATAAATATATTCAATATTCAATTCAAATATCACTACATTCATATATCTGAAATTGAATGAATAATATTTGATTTTCCTACTACCCTAGATAGAACAGGCAATAATGTTTTCTAAGTGAAAACTTTTTTAAGTGAAAAATAATATTTTTTTCCTAAATTTAATGCTTATGTTTAAATATTATTTTATACTATTTTAAATTTATTATTTTTATCTTCAAAATATTACATTTTACTTAAAATATTATTGCTAACTCCATTACATTTATTATATTCTATACACTATAATGCCTACTAGCTATTTTAAATACAACTTGAAATATCATCGTTATGATGTATATATATATATATATATATATATATTTCAATATTAGTTCAGTCGATGCACTGTTTTCATCCACCAAAAATTTAACACATGTGCACTCATTAACCTTTTTTATGGTACCAAATTAAGCTATAACCAGTCTCTTGAAATTTATATATTCTTCTAAATATCTCCTCAGTAAAATTTGTGAAATTAAAGAAAGATATTTGCAATTTCCTATTACTATAGAGCTTTTTTTAATTTTCAATCAAACCCAAGAACATTTTTTTCTCATATTTTTATTATTATTTATAATGTGAAAAACTACTATATTGCTACTTCTTACTTTTAAAAAAAAAACATAGTTCCACTTTATGATGTAGTATAAGGAGAAAAATTTATATCTAAAAAGATAATAACTTGTCTAATGTGGTCAAAATACAAAGAAGAAGAGTGCAAGTGTAAAACCTTGTTGTTAAAAATCCATTATCATTAACCTAAATCTCATAACTAACTTCATCTCGAGTCAATCTTTTGTTGAAGAGTAAAAATACATTATCATTAGCCTAAATCTCGTATCTAACTTCATCTCGAGTCCATCTTTCATTGAAGAATAATTGACAATATATCAAAAACATAGAAAGGGGTTGAAAATTATTATTTGGGACAATAATAAAAAATTACGCGAAACAATAAATAATAGTTCATAAAGAAATTTTTTAAAAGTTGAAATTGAACTACATGAATTATATTTTTATACTCTATAAACACAAATTTCACTATGTTGGATATTTTCATCTTTTTTTCTTTAGTATTTAAATTTAAATTAGAACGATAAAATATTATAATATAGAGACACCACGATACTTAATTATCTATCACATATACTACCAAAATCAACTAATAATTAATGAAAAAATATATAAAAAAAAAACTCTCTCGTGTAATGCATGGGCGTTCCATTAGGATATAATATTTATATTTTAAAATATTTTTTCTTATTTAATAATTATTTTTATATTCTTTTAAATTATTTTATCATTAAACGAACTAGTAATGTTCTCCATGGGATGTATGATTTATAACATATTTAAAAAATAAAATCAATTAATTTAGTAATATAATTTAAATTAATTAATATTTTTAAATAAATATTTTAGATTATAGAACATAAGAGATAATAATTAAGTTGGAGAATATTTTTACCATTTTTTCCTTTATATTAATTATAAAATGAGATGACTTCCACGAAATGTATATATAATTGGACACGAAATCAGGAAAGAGAAAATACAAAAGTTAAGAGTCATAGGTTGCAGAAAAAGCACGCAGCTGAGCTGCGAACGCAAGCCCATACCTATTTACAAAGAAAAGCAAGATCATCTTCTCCCATGCTATTGTTTTGTTTGCTGGTTTTTATGAGTGGATTGGAAATTGAACTGATCGAATTATTTGATGGCAGTTTTGATTAGTTAGATCAGTTGAATTGACGATTTAATTAAAAAATAATAATAACTTATTTTTATTTATATTTTCTTGTTAATATACTTTCAATGTAGATATTTCACTATTTTCATCCGAATTTATTAATAGAAATATTTCATCAAACACATTGTAGGCACTATCATATTACAAAAAAATATAACTAATATTAAATAAAATAACTCCATTTTAAGTTAAAAGAAAGGATAACTAAGATCAAGAGTTTAAGGGTAAAGCTCCTTAAATGTTATAGTTAAATTATAAATAAATAAATAAGAGAGGTAAACGGTTTGGCTGGTTAGCCGATTTTTATGGAATTTTTTTCTCCAGATCAGTTTTGATCGATTTTATCGGTTCAACTTACAAAATAGTTTATAGAAGTGCTCTGAACCAATCCAGGTATCGGTCTTTTTATTTAATCGGTCGATCTATGATTTTTTATTTTATTATTATTATTATTTTATTTTTTGGCTGCAAAGGTTCCCATATTTCAAAATGATTTATACTAACCGATAACCAAATGTTTAAAAAAATCTAATTATTCAAACAAGTGTTCCTTTATAATCACCCCACAACAAGGGAAAATAAAGCTAAAGCCTACGAAAACGCAAATTTTATTCGAATTTATAATTAATTAATATGAAAAATATATTTGGTGCTCTGGCTTAACTGCTACGTTCAATAAAGGAACCCTTTCAAGATCCATGCCATTTTATTATATTATATTACATTATATGATATTAGTATTTTATTTTATATTCCATGATAATTACTATATTTACTTGAATAAGTAGCATCAATAATATGTACTAAATATAATAAAATATTTAATAAAACTTCAAATATAGCAAAAGAAATCCTTACTGTAAAACCCTTTGGCTCAGTAGTAAAGTTTATAGGAGAAATTTGGAAACGTTATAGGAAATTTATTTGATTTTGAAGTAAATTTACAATATTTTATAAGGTTAATTGGTTTTCAAATGTTGTTCAATTTATTGGAAAATAGAGTAATTGCTTTATCTTTAAATCATTTTACAGGAGCTGTATATCATTACGATATTATCGTTTACTTCATTATCATCAAATTCGTTCCGACTTTCTATTATATTTGATATTTTATTATATATTTCATTGTTTTAAATATGTTAACAAATATTATTAATACATATAATATTAATAAATTTAGTACCAAATGCACCATCCTACTTTTTGCCGCTCTTATGTCCATTTATGTTCATAATTCACTATTTATGTTCATAGTTATGCTCAAGATTTAAAGGACTATTATATGAATTTTATTCTATCATTTATGATTTCATGACTGAGTTAAGATTCATGATAATGTTTTAGAATTTGCCAATATTTTACTAATAATTCAAAATTCATGAGTCATGATTTTCATATTCAAAATTTCACACATATTAAGA
The DNA here is from genome assembly GCA_028749325.2 of Caryopteris x clandonensis. NCBI lineage: Eukaryota > Viridiplantae > Streptophyta > Magnoliopsida > Lamiales > Lamiaceae > Caryopteris > Caryopteris x clandonensis. The sequence continues at coordinate 5,175,553 of JAPYKT020000019.1, read as the reverse complement.
AATAAATCAAGTATCTAATTTATCCTTAATTAATGGAGAAGAAACATTAATGATCAATGGTAAAAAGACACATTACGTATACATTTACAAGAAAAATTAAGGGTAAATTAGAAAAATAACATTAATGATCAATGGTAAAAAGTCACATTACGTATACATTTACAAAAAAATAATAAGGATAAATTAAAAAAATAACATTAATTCTCATCTTAAGAGTTGTAAAATGTCATTTATTGTACAAATTTCACTACCAATCAATATCACTTTCACTAAATTTTGTCTAATTTATACTTTTAGTAAAAGATGTGCTGTAGTTGTATTGGTTTAGTAAAAAGTAGTATTTTCTGAATGAAATATTAGAGAAAAAAAAATTGAAACAATCGAGTGAAAATTCAAGTAGTCAAAACATAATATTTTCAAATTTTGGAAATAGAGAAACAACAAAAGTGTAGAACACATGTTAAATGGTGACATAATTATGAAGGCACGCAACAAAGTCTTGAATCATAAGGAAGATAAGGAGTAAATTAGAGAGATTAACCTAAAAAGGCAAGCCCGTGGAAGGAAATGAAGTCGACTTCCTCAACTTCACTTAGATCAATTGACGAACTCCGACAAAAGAATAATGGACGAAACTCCATTATCAATTTTAAAAGAGAAATTTAGAAACCTTATTTGATTTTTTTTTATTTAAAAGAAAAATGATAAACCACACATTTCAAATAATAATCTAAAGTGGAGTGAAATCATTCTCGATACCTATAATATAATAAAAAATTTTAAGAAAATCTTGCATACTATTAAATTTAATTGTACCTTTTTACAAATTATAATTTTTTTCTATTTTTAAATATTTTTAGAATTTAGTATAATTTTTTTTTTACTTTTCCTGAAATTATGATTATTTCAATTTAAAAAAAAGTTTTAGAATATTATTTTTCTTTTTTTACCTTTTTCAGAATGTTTTTCTTTTAATAAAAGGTAATGTATAAATTTGTTATTATCAATCATCAACTCCACAACATTCAAAAATAATTTTAATCACTATACAATAATTTAATCATTATATACATTATTGTTTTCAATATGATAATATTAAAAATCCACTAAAATTTACTTTTGCTACGAAAATTAAAGTCATAAATACTTGATTCAAGTAAAAAGATGTAGATTCAAATGAATGAGATATTAAAAACCCTTCATGCTCTTTATAAAAAATCCATATCTACATATATATATATAAAAGTAAAATAACTTTTTTAAATATATTTTCCCGCCTAAATTTAAATACTTAAAATGTATTTATTCTACAATTATTATATTTTTTAATTCCAAAATTATTTATATTTTGTATTAATCAATTATTAATTACTCTAGAAAATTTAGTCAAACGTAATCTATTACGATTTTCTATTTTGTAGCAATTATCAAGATTTTCTAGAGATATGTGGTTAAAACAATAATATAAGCACTATGTATCAACTTTAGTATTCCTACTCAAATATTATTTATATATATATATATATTATTAAAATGTTCTTTTTATAAAACATAAAAAAAAACGTGTTAAATGACTGAAAATTTTAAGGAAAATTTAGTTGCTAAGAGAAAAAAGAAAGAAAAAAACAACTCTCTCCCCCAATCTCTCTATATAGAATTATTATTATATATATATTATGCATATATTTATATCAATATATTGTAAATAATATATATATATAAGTAAAATGTATGTTTCTCAATTTATTTTCTTAACTAAATGTTATTTTTAAAAATGTAAAACAGATTAAGTAGTGACATATTATTTATTTGTTAATATTTTGATTAAAGATATTACATGATTTTAGCTATTAATATTGAATTTCAAAAGATTTGGCATGTTTTTAAATCAACATTCAGATTTTCTAAATATTCAAACTTAGAGTAGATTTGGTTCGTTTAAAACAAAATAATGAAATATTAAATTAATTTCACTTTATTTCAAATTTTTTGTTACAATTTAATCTTCAAATATGTTATGAAAGTGCGTAGATATCTTCAAATAAATGTAAATGTACTTTTAGCATAAATTTTAATTGTTTTTGTTAGATCAAATTTCATATATTAATTTTTTATATGAAACAATTTAGATATATAATTATTTGATTTTTAAATTATGATATTTAACTTGAATTTTTGAATTGAATTCATAATCAAATATGAAAATTATCAACTTAGATAAACCGTATAATTATTATTTTATTTTATTAATATTTTTAATTATAAATAACATATTTTAATAATAAAAATATACACAAATAATTTTTGTACGTGGTCTCATACTAGTAGAACTAGTAACAAAGTCGTTGGGGAGAGAGTGGGGTTGTATTCCTTCTCATAACAATTTATTCATTCCCACGTGGCGTGTCCTATACCACAGCCCTCTTTCACGTTATTTCAAAACTATAACCATAACAATAAAAAATAATAATAATAATAATAATAATAATAAAAAAAGAAAAAAAGTTATATATATATATATATATACATACAGATATAATTATGTTTAGCGTCCTAAAATATTTGGCGTAAACGTGCATAATATGATTTAAATGCTGCTTCAGAACGCGTTGAAGAACATCATAAAGTTTGACTCTGCGTAAGAACTTCTCCGGTCGGCTGCGTGTTTTGGGCTGTCAACATTCAAATTGACAGCCCGTTATCTTTCGTTTTATAAAGAACCCACCAAGAACAGCAGGTACTTTTTGATTTTTCTAGCCCTATTCAGATTTCTCCATTAATAATTGTTTTCTGCAATTTGTATGAAGTTTGACCGCAGCTTTCATCGTGGATTTCACGCAGGTGGCTACACTTCTGTTTCTTGGAATTGTGGGTGTTTGATCTATTCTTTTCTAACAAATTTGTTAGCCCTAATTGTTTGTTTCTTGCTCTGTTAATGTGCAAGAATTCTTTCTCATTTTCGTTTTTGGTTGGAAAATTGTAGAAAATAATGGGTTCCTTGTCTGGATTTTTGCAACGGCCGGTTCTTGCAGCTTCTGCCTTAGCAATAGCCTCTGTATCTGCTGATTGTTATGATAAATTGCGGCCTTGTAAATCATCAGACTCGTGTTCTTCCTTGGAACAATCGAACCCTTCTTGTTCTTCTACTTTTAATTCCACAGAAGAAATAAATTCATTATGGGTTTCCCGAATTTCAGTTTCTAAGTTATCCGAATTGTCTTTTGTCACCGGAATTCGAGTTCCCATGCCTAATGTACACATACCAATCCCCAATTCTAACACTAATTATTCTTTAATGGCGTCTTCCCCGGTTTTATTCAACCTATATCGGTCAGCCAATTTGGCAAAATCTGCTAAACCAGTTTCCTATCAATATAGCATTCCTCCATTGCCATCGGATGTTTTATATAGATGGCATTTGCCGGATCCTAACACTATTGATGTATCGGGGGGCTCCTATTGTTCGTCAGCTAAATCAAGAACGGTAGTGGTGTTGCTAGGATGGTTAGGTGCAAAGCAAAAGCACCTCAAAAGATATGCAGATTGGTATACTTCTAGAGGGTTTCATGTCATTACATTTACTTTTCCAATGTCCGAGGTTCTTAGCTATCAAGTAGGGGGGAAAACCGAGCAGGATGTGGAAATGCTTGTTAACCATCTTGCTGAATGGTTGGAAGAAGAGCATGGAAAGAATTTGGTCTTTCACACTTTTAGTAATACGGGATGGCTAACGTAAGTGTCCTCACTCGTTCTGTTGTCCATTTATCCAACTTATTCAAAAGGGAAATTTTGAGGTTATAACTACAAATGGAATGAAAAATGCTATCACCAGAACGAATATGGTGTGAAGCAATTTTTTGATGTATCTTTCGTTTTTATTGTAGATATGGAGTCATTTTGGAAAAGTTTCAGAAGAAGGATATTTCTCTAACAGGAAGGATTAGAGGTTGCATTGTGGATTCTGCTCCTGTGGCAACCCCTGATCCACAGGTAACGCATTGTTGCTTTACTTTGCGTGGCTACATAACTCATATGCATAGAGAGTCTGTTACGCAATTATGTCACTTATATATGTTGAGATCTCTTTGTTTCATTTACGTTTGATTCTGGTTTTAAGATGTTTTTCTTGCTGAGTTGTGCTGTTGTCTCCAATACAAATAATTTATGCATCCTACAAAGCTTTTGAAGTTTTCTTGGCTGTGGTTTTCTCTTAATTTTTATTTTTTATTTTTTTAAATTTTGTTGTAGTATAATCAATTTATTGGACTTCCTTTATGTTTCTAGGTTTTTGCTTCTGGATTTTCTGCTGCATTCTTGAAGAAAAGTAGTGTTGCCACAAAAGGTTCTGTTATCGAACTAGATTCAGATAAAACTGTTGGAACCAGAACCTCCATTGAAGTCAAACCAGCTATAACCGAGGCAGCTCTGCTCCTCGTTCTAGAGAAGTTCTTTGGAGTGATTTTGAATCGTCCTTCCATAAACAGGTATTTGGCTTTATAATCTTTTGAGTTTTTTTTGGTGTCTGGCTGGGGTTTCCATCAACTTGGGAAAGTTATGCTCAATGTAATTTGATGCATCTGATTGTGTGCGAACCAACTTCTATTACTACATTTAAGCATTTACTTGATTCCACCTTTTTTTGTATAAATTTTCTAATATTTAGCATACCATGTTAAACTCTAATTTTTTGTTGAATCAACAATCCAAATATTTTGATGCAAATAATGTTTTTCGGTCTAGTGCATCCATTTGTATTTGTGAACACAGCTTTAATGAGTTATTAGTATCGGCAGCTCTTAATTTTTGCACAATTTGAGACATACTTTGCCAGAAGCCTAAGTTTTTCCAGATCATTTGAGTTTAGGGATTCTGGCCAAATTCCCGGAAAAAATTCAAATTGCACGACATTGGAAGTTGCTGGTACTGTATTGCCACAACGTGAATATGATGGACCTAAAATCTCACCCCCTAGTATAGGATCAGAATTGCAGGTTTTCCTCTAGTTATATGAAGGCAACCTTATATAATCTGTGTCGTTTTGTTTTACATATTATAATATTTCTGACTAGAAATGATACACTTTTAATTTCTCAAACTACAGGAGGCTTTCTAATGTGCTGAGCGTATTAACATCCGAACAACCAAGCTGTCCACAACTATACATCTATAGCTCGGCTGACAAAGTGATTCCAGCAGGGTGCGTTGAGTCTTTCATAGAGAAGCAGCGAAAGAGTGGACTTGAGGTCAGAGCATGTAACTTCATTTCGACGCCCCATGTTGATCATTTCCGGAATGATCCAAAACTCTATTCTTCTCAGCTCACTCGATTCTTGGAGGATTGCGTGCTGAAGAGCTGCAAACCTTCTTCCTGAATAGACTTCCAATCAGTTGCTCAATTCATTTTTCTTATTCTTTTACAATTCACACATCACTTCTGCCTATAGTTTCTCTTCCCTCAACTTGTACTCGATACCTTTTAGATTCACTATCAAGCGCCGAATGTGTGAAGATTGTACGTATCAACTGGCGTTCTACTTTGAGTTTTATTGAATTTAAAAAACGAGATATCTTCTATATCTTGACTTGTATGATCCTCATTTCTTGCTCTATTTCTCCAGAGAATGACAACTAATAAAATAAACATTTTTGTGCCTTCTTAAAGTATTGTACAACTTATTTTTGCAAATGCTGTTCTATCTACTCCCGACACTTCCAAATATATAGCAGTGACGTCATTATATACACGTATGACCTGTGTAACCGTGTGGGAATAGATGGCAAAAACTATTTGAAATAGAGATGATCTCATGAACATCGCAATGGGGTGTTTCTGGTTAAATTCTAGTTCTCGAGTCAGCAGCTTTGCAGCACCAAATCCATATAAACAACTCATCAATACTTAGCATAAAATTAATTTGTATTCTTCTTCCATAACCAAACATTCGATTCTATCACTATTTTCAAAATCAGTATGATATTAGCAAAAGAATTATACTTTTTGAGATAAATGGTAATGTCTAACTACGAACTAAAATGACAAAAGAATCATAAAAAGAGTGGAGCGCCATATGACAACCTTCGATGCCATCAAATAAAAGGACAGAAGAATCATAAGAAGAGTGGGAGTGCCATATGATAAAAGTTTTGTGCATAGTGTTGAAAAGCTTAATTCAACGCCAATTTTAATTATCAAATTATTAAATTTAGAAAAAAAATGTACAAATTAGCATTTGAATTAGTACCTTATTTCAAAGTGGACCCTGAATTGAATTTTTTGTACAAATAAGATCTCTAACTTTTAAAATAGGTCAAATAAGCCCCTGAACTTTCAAAATATGTCAAATAAGCCACTGAAATTTAAATAAAATGACAAATATGATCCTCTTAACTATTAAATTAACTAAACATATTTTAAAAATACTAAATAAATCTAAAAATTAGCAAATTAAATCATAAATATACTTAAATAAATCAATAAATTAATAAAGTAAAATTTAATAATAATTTTTATTCTAATTATTTAGTTTCAAATTATTTAGTTTGTATTCTAACCTAATATAAGATTGTCTCTGTATTTTTTAAATTTGAAATGCAATTTATTATACACTAGAAAACAATAACTTAAAAAAAAAAAAGTATGGAAATAGAATATTCGTAAAACATAGTATAAGATAAATGAAAATATTATTTTATGTGTCATAAAACGAGGCGTCGTACTAGTCATTAATTGAGACATAAAAAGTTTATAAACTATTCAATATTAAAAAAATAGATAAAAGTTCCAAAACAAATTTTATTAAAATGAATAATATGTAAGAGAAATTTACTATTTGTTTGGCATAGTACTAAAATCTTGGTACTACGAAAAAGTACAAATGACAAAAGTTAAGAACATATGTTTTGAGTAATCGATAAATGATATACTTTAAATTGTTGATATTTTATGGAATAAATATATATGAAGATCATAAAGTATTTTAAAGAAACGTATTCGAAGAAAATCTAGATTTTTTAAGAAAATATTTTAATTTTCTTTGAAAACTAAAATATTCTATGTATTTAGAATATACCAGACAAATTTGAAAGATGAATTTCTACCATACGATTAGTTTTAAACTCTCATATTTATTTGAGAGGCCACCAATATAAATAATGGTGCAGTTCTCATTTGTAATAGAAAAATCCAAAAGAACAAAAATAAAATGATAAAAACTTTGGAAAAATATTAAATATCATGGACATATCTAATGATTGTTGGTAGCAAGTGCATATTTTTAATATAATACCTTTTTAGTAAAAACAAATGAAAAAGTTATATTTATAATTATTCAAAAAATATTAATTTTTGCTAAAAAAATATTATATTTTAATTATTTTTTTATGTAAATGTTTTAATTTATTGTAACTAGTCAAATAAAAATAATATTTTTAATAAAATATAATACATTTTTGTTAGACATGTTATACTTTCTTAAATTGTTAAAAAATTAATAGTTTTACATCAAGATATGGTTCGACAATTTTCAATAGTTGATGAAAAAATTAAACTATTCAAGCCATTCGAATATTTGAGACAAATGGGCATGTCTGACTCCCCATCTTTTTCAAATCAATGAATGCCATTTGAAAGTGTGAGCAAAGAAAGAATATCAAAAAATTAACCTCCTAACCTTCTGGTAACAAACTAAAGAAAGAGAACCTCCTTTTATATAACAGTTGGGAATCCTTGGTTAGAAAAGAGCGAGCCAACATATAAACTATCTTATTGGTAGTAAATAATACCACAAATGTATTCTAATTTCTTTGGTATAGAATGCATAGATAACTTCATAAATTCAGAAAATATTGTATAAGGACAAGATATGCAAGTGTGTTCCACATTAGTAAACTCTTAACTTAGTATTAGCAGAAGCACTTATTACTCCTAACTTAGCATTGGGAGGAGCACTTATAACATGGCTCCATAGGACAACAAACTCCCCACTTATCTAGGCTGAGTCTATGAAAATGAGGCTCATAATTCAATACATCTTCGGCTGGACTAGCTCCATACTCATCTGGACGGAGTCTATGGGACTGGCCGCATTGAGTCTATGGGAGTGAGGTCCATGGTTCAGGACTGGCTGCATACTTATCTGGAAGTGGCTCGATACTTACCTGGGTTGAGTCTATGGTAACATGGCTCCATAGGAGAACAAGCTCCTCACTTATCTAGGCTGAGTCTATGGGAATGAGACTCATAATTCAATGCATCTTCGGCTGGACTAGCTCCATACTCTCATCTGAACGGAGTCTATGGGACTGGCCGCATTGAGTCTATGGGAGTGAGGTCCATGGTTCAGGACTGGCTGCATACTTACCTGGAAGTGGCTCCATACTTACCTGGATTGAATCTATGGTAACATGGCTCCATAGGACAACAAGCTCCCCACTTATCTAGGCTGAGTCTATGGGAATGAGGCTCATAATTCAATGCATCTTCGGCTGGACTAGCTCCATACTCATCTGGACGGAGTCTATGGGACTGGCCACATTGAGTGTATGGGAGTGAGGTCCATGGTTCTGGACTCGCTGCATACTTATCTGGAAGTGGCTCGATACTTACCTGGATTGAGTCTATGGGAGTGAGGATCATGGTTCCCTAAATTTAGCCCAACTCTGATTTAAATCAATTTATTTATATGATATTTTACTGTAAATACTATGAAGAAATAAGTTTAGATTATCAATATATAAGTCTTCCTTCAAATTAAAAAATAAATAAGTAAACATATTGTATGCTTTATCAATCTTATGTTTTTCAGTTGTAAGATAGAGGTAGAATGGTTTTTTTTACAAATTTTTTAATTATACATAACAAATAGATTACTCCTTAACCAAATTAATAATCATAAAACAACAATAATTATAATAATAATATTATTATTATAAATATTATAATCTATATCTATATATAATAACATAACCAAAGCTAAAAATAGAAAGTAGAATTTTACTAACAAAAATATTTTTCTATATTTAGAAAGTTTGGTAACCAATCATATTTTTTCTCTTTTTTTTTTTCATTTCAATTTTTTCTTTTTCATTTCAATTTTTAAAGGCTTGTAACTTTTTTATCTCAACCCAATTTTTATGAAAAATATATAAATTAATCATCTTTTCATGACTTTTAATTTGATATCCATATTGCATATATAAAAATATGATATCAACTTTTAAATATAAAATATATTTTTATAGGTTAATCGTGGTGTATTTTAATATTTTATATATTTATATTATGAGATATTTATATGATTATGTATTTTATTTTAAAAATTATATATTATTATATTTATAATAACTTATTATATTATCTTATTATAAATCGTGCGACGCTTGGGAGAAATACTAGTATATTTGAAGAGGACAATAGCGAAATGGAAACCGGAGATTTGCTCGTCTAAAATTCTTTTTATTTTGGAAAATAATAAATTTTTGCCAAAAACTTAAATAAAAAAACAAAATAAATTTGCACTGGCACGTGTATTGCACGCGTCAATGGCGCAAGCACGTGCAATACACTTGCCCGAGGAACAATTCATTCAGCTTGCCAATCAAATTTTTTTCTTTTCTTTTTTTTGATGCTCTTTTACCTTAAATTTTAAAAGCTTATAATGTATTCGTCTCAACTCTGTTTTTATGCATTATAATATAAAAGCAATCATCTTTTCAAGATCTTCAAATTAATATCTATATTGTATATATATAAATAAAATATTAATTTTTAAATATAAAATATTATTTTGTAAGTTAATTGTGATATTTTATGATATTTAAATTTTTGTTATGAAAAAAATGATTTTGAATATTTTTATTTCAAAAATATTATTAAATTATATGGTTTGCATATTTTTATATTTTATTTGAAATCTTCTTATGTTACTATTTACAAGATTATTAATTTGTTATATTGTGCTGATAATCACTCAAATCACAATAGAACTATGTGAAGAAAAACAATAAATAGTATTCATACAATTAATATTAATTTATTATTATAATTATAAATATTAGATCGTACGAGAAAAATGTTAGTAATACTAGTAACTAGTACATTTTGTCATAGACAACCAATACAAGGCTTATTAGTGAATAATGTAGAATGTGTGATAAGCAAATCTATATATGCTTGAAGGTTTAATAGCAAAATGGAGAAATTCTAGGGACTGTGGAGCAAATAAGTTCCAACAACCTTTGCAAAGGGAGAAGTAGTTGGAACTAATTAACCACACTTGCCAACTATTTTTGTTGCATATATAGTTTGTTAGTTTGATATTTTCTACATGAAGTCTCATATGCATTATAGATTAAAGAGAGAGAGAGAGGTAGGTTGCAGAGGGAATATAAGAGAAAAATGAGAGACTATGGGTTTAGATAGTTGACCTTTCATCTTTGAGTTTGTAATCTTGTAATTGTTTCTCACTTTTTAAAATTCAATCGAGTGAATCTCCCATGGATGTAGGCACATTGCTGAACCATGTAAAATCTTGTTGTTCTTGTTTGCATTGCATTAAGTTCAGCATTTGGTATTGAATTGCACCCCAGAATTCAATCTTTGTTTAACATATAAACTTATAGATTGATTTGAATGAACAATGGCAATTAATCACATAACTTGCTTTTTTTTTTTCTTTTTCTTTGTTTTTTTTTGTTTTACGTGTGGATTTGGCTTAGTGATCAAGTTCTTCTTTTGGGGAGAAAGAGAAAAATCAAATAAATGTTCATAATGCAACGTTAAAATGACAGAAGACGTCAAAGATCTTCCTTTAATTCCTAGAAAAACTGAAAAGAAATGATGCAAGATGCTGTTCAACTGTGCAATATGCTAAATCAGGGAATGCTTAAGGTAAGTATGGTAGTAATGTTTTTAAGAAAATTATAAACTAGTTGCCATGTAGACAATTATGTATCACAGATAGTTCATGTGGCAATAATAATGCATGTACATAAGCAATTTCGATTTTGGAAAAAGAAATCAATCCATTGCATGCATTTAAAATACCTGCATATGGCGATATTTAGTTGGGTACTCATAAGGCTTGCCGGTAGAAACGTCAATAGGAGTGGGACACGACTTGAAACCTGTCGTACGAGCTCGCTCAAGTATTTCCTCTCATATCAAATTTTGTCTGAACAGTACCCAAAAAATAACTCAACTCCTTCATTGCAAACTCCGAACTAAGAAAAGACATAATAGATAATCCAAGAGCATCAGAGGAGGCCGTGTGAATTATATGATCAACATCCAAAAAAATATGAGCAATGTCAAAATAGTCAGGATGATCGACATCCTTGAAGCCCAAAGGCTGATGCTTATAAACAGTTGTAGTTAAATTACCATTAAAAACACATTTTTGACATCCAACTAAGGAATGACCCATGATTTTGATAATGTAATGTTCAAACCAGTACGAATAGTGGCCGGTCTAACAACCGAGCTGAATGTCTCATCACAGTCCACTCCAGCTTTTTGAGACCTGTCATCACCTACAAGACAAACTTTATGCCTCTTAAAAGAACCATCATATTTCTTTTTAGGTCTAAAAATCCACATTGAGCGGATAACATTAGCATCAGATGGATAAGGTAGTAATTCCCACGTCTTATTTTTAATAAGAGTATCATATTCATCCGTCATGCCCATTTCCCAATTCGAGTCATTAACTGCACTCACGGGGTGGCGAGGTATAGGAGAGATAGACGTAGTGGTTGAGAGGGCACTTAAGTTATGGTATTTACAATTTCGCTTGTATATACCATGTTGACTTTGAGTTCTCATTTCGTGGGCAGGAGGAGGAGGTTGAATGGATGTAGTGAATATTGGATTAGGTTGAGGATAGGAAGAGGAAATCAGCTTCGATATGTTGTGTTGTGGGATATAAGTAGGTTCGTGGTTGTGTTTGGTGGAGCGATGGAAATAGGAGAGCAAGTGGGTTGGGGAGTGGGTTGTGTTGAGGGGTTTGAAGAAGAGGGAGGCGGGTGAAGTAGACGGCTAAGTCTGAGGATCTAATGGGGTAGGGGCATGCCATTGATAAAATATTTCAGATTTCAGGGTGCAAACTATAGTCGTTTTGTAGAAAATATATATAATTGTTGTTTGTAAATTGCTTTTGACGTATAATATATCAAATTAATTTTATTTTCACGATCTTTAATTTTGATATATAAATGATTATGATTGTCTTTTTGTGGGCCTAACTATTTGTATTTATTTCGGTTTCAAATAAAAAATTAGATTAATTCTATTGTAAAAAAATAAAAAACAGTTTCAAAATATTTTTGAAATACAATCAATAAATGTATTTATTTTATTTTGTAATCTCAATTCTATTATATAAATGTATACAATTAATTCTATCAATAAAAGTTACCATAAATGAATATTGGGGCAGCCTGTTCGAAAATTAGGACCCGCAGCCCTGTTGCGAGAATTCAGAACTCCATTGAAAAATAAAAAAGATTGGGAGTCAGTCAGACAGCCGCACAACCATCCCAGCCAGCCACAGCCAACTGAGAACGATCCTCTACTGCACCTAGCTCACAAACTAGCCATTTGGGCTGTTAATCACATTTCTGATCATGCAGCCATGATTCATCCACCAGACTTGGTCTCGTGGCTCCTTAGAAATCAAGGATACGAAGGTACGAGCCTATAGAACAGATCCTGTTGAAGTAAGGTCGTGGCCTTTCATTGCTGATAATGTTCAATAAATACTGCTCCAATATTCATATGTTTGCGATGTGGAAAGGTTATGAAAGAGAAGTAAAGAAATTAGTTATCTGATAAGTAAGCCGATGGGCCTCTATAGCTAAACCATCAGCCGATTATATAAATAGACTGTTTAATTATTATATTAGTAGGGATCAATTATTTTCTTTTTTTGAAAAATCTCTTTTTCAATATTTTTATAAATATGTGATGTATATAGATAGATATTTTGTTGTTTATGAGACTCAATGAACTACAAGTAGCTATCCCACACTGAAAGGCTTTAAGATAGGATGACCAATGGGATACTATAAAAACAGAAGTGCATAACTGTATCTCTCATACCTTTCTCGGCCTTTTGGCTAAGATCAATTGTAGTATCTGTTCTTATCAGTTTAATATCTGATATGTGGGTCATTGATCCACATGATATTAAATTTATTTTTTGAGGGGGAGGTTCATCGTTGCAGCTTGCTGCTCGGGCTTTCAAGTGTTGCCTTGGCGTTGCACTGCTGCCTTGGCTTGGCACACCCCACTTATTCTTAGTCAAATATTCTATAATGCAAGAAACTCTGTAATACTGTTAGTCCCTCTGCTTGTCTTAAATTCTGCATCTTGGAAGTTTGCAGAGCCTTCTCTCTGTTTCCTGAGTCCCAGCCTACACTCTTGTGCCAGCGAAGTTGGAATACGAAAAAATGAGTAATAGATAAATGGTTTCTGCTCCCTTATGTACAGATACCAAGGAATTTTGTTAATGTTAATTCTAAATTAGTAAAGTTGATGATGATAATTAACTTTTGTAGACGAGCAAATGGTGCAACAGAGATAAGGCTGTGATAGTTATAGTTTATGCAGAGAGGCCACGGAGGAGCCGACCGTCATCACAAGTCTGTCGCCACCACCACAATTTTCATCATTTCTGTAAAAATGAAGACCTGAGCTTCTTGACTATGCAAGACTTCATCGAGAATCCACTCAATTGAGAAATATGCATTCATCTTCAAACATTTTTGTAAAGTTGAGGTTCATTTTCAGAAAATATGCACTCAGCTTTAAACATAACAATGCTTACTTTTACAATGTTAATTTAATCATTACAAGTTAGATTCCTCACCACCTAATATCTCACTCTCTCAAAGCAAAATAATTGTCCCAATACTTCTTGTTTACCCTCACAATTCAGTTTCATGAGATTCAAAACATGTTGTTTAAGTATAGGATATGCAGTTGTCTCCCACATCTGTTAACCAGTAAGTATGATTGGAAGAAAGGCTATAATCTGGATTGAAAGGACAACATGTTCCATACTTACCTGGACGGGATCCATGGACATTCATGGAAGCCCATGGCCTAGGTTGGCGACCTCCATTTGCACTTTGTAGGGGCTCCTGCCTAAGGTTGGCCCAAGTAGTCGAACCTATGTCATAATTTGTGGTAGTGGGGCTTGCGTTCGCGCAGTCCTTTCCCAACTTCACTTTAAATTTTGTTTGTTAACTTCAATTATGAGATATGCGCAGTTGAATATTTATTTTATCAAATTTTATTTAGTTAAATTCAAGTTTTGATTGAAACCTTTACTTTCTTCTCAATATTACATTTTTTTGAGAAATATGCAGTTGTCTCCCTCATCTGTTAACAATGGGCATTCATGGAGGCCCATGGCCTCGGTTGACAAACTCCATTGCACTTTGAGGGGCTCTTGCCTAAGATCGGTTCAAGTGGTCGAACCTACGTCATAATTTATAGTACTGGGGACTGCGTTCAGGCAGCCCCTTCTCCAACTCAAATTTAAAATTTGTTTGTTAAACTTAAATTTTAAAATTTGAGCCGTTGAATAGTTATTTTATCTAAGTTTATTTAATAAAATTGAAGTTTTGACTAAAACCTTTACTTTCTTTGTCTACTTTCTCTCTCATATTAGAGTTTGTTCCCACCAGTAATTACAAAGACATTCGTAAAACCTCTTGCTAGAGTTAGTTTTATTGAAAGCCTGCTATTTTTCTTTAAGAAAGAGAATTTGATTTCATTCTACATAATTTATGTACTTCATATCATAATGACAGTAAATCAAGAATGTTTTAGTTATTCGTCTAAATGTTTTAGTTATTCATCTAAAACAAAATGTTGGAATTATATTGTAACATATAAGTGACCTATATATAAATCGATATAATGAAATAATACGTTCTATCAAATCTATCTACTATATATCTTCAATCTACTACTGTATTAAAAGTATGGATGTTTTTTACATATCTAAATAGCTGCCCGTGCAGTACACGGGACGTAATATATTTTTTTATATTAATAATATATGATAAAAATTATATTATTATTATTATAAAAATTTATATAATAATTATTTTTGTCAATTATATTTATATAGATATTATGCGATTTGATTTTTTATTATATTATATTACATTTTTATTCTTTAAAAATATATATTTATTAAATAATAAATTGCACAAGTTTTCAAACAAATTTTTTTGTGTTCCCAACTTAATACAAAAATTTTTACTCACTAAAACCTAAATAAATTATATTTTATCCATAATAAATTAAATATCATATTTTAAATATAATTATTTATTTTAAAATATACAATATTGATGTCAAATTAAAGGTCACAAAAAGAGGATTAATTTGATATATGATGTTCAAAAATTGATATAAAGCAAAAAATCTATTTGAGTTTTTAAAGTTTAGTAAAAACTATAAAATGTAGGGTGCGGCTATTCATACACCCAAAATCTCTAAACATATCCCATAATAATTATGATAAAATTAGACATAAATAAAATGATTAAAATACCCTTATATATTTATATATATAAAATCACAATCTTCAATCATGTCTTGAAAGTTGCAACCATAAGAATTAATTTGATGTACTCTCTCTCTCTCACTCCGACGGAGAACTATTCAATAGAAACTAACTAAATCATTTTCATGTTTGTTACTTCACTCGTTAGTTTTACTTTTATTATCTTCTTCTTCAACATGTTTCTTGAACATAGAGATACGAAACTGGAATTGCAAATTCATTCATGGCTTTCATGAGGCTCGACTCCAAATCTGAAGTCTTCGACCGTGAAGGCCAAATCTGAAAAACAACACACTTAACATTATTCTGTAAATGCCATTTCCAAGGGTTCATATATACATAGATATATGCTTGATGTATGTGGGCACGCCAGGTGGTCTTAATCAGCAACTTTATATTTTATCTATGAGATGATTTACGAGAAAACATACAAATTAGCTTACTTCTAATGTACAAGTTAGCCAACACAGTGATCATACTACATTTTATATATAGAGTGCGGCTATTCATATCCCCAAAACCTCTAAATATATCTCATAATAATTATGATAAAATTAGACATAATAAGTTGACTAAAATATCCTTATATATTTATATGTATGAAGTATTTAATTTTATTATTTTTTTGTTAATTTGATTAACATATAATTTATTAAAAATTAGATCTACTTCTACTTGATTTAAATCATATATAACTTTTTTTTTTCTTGTGAAAATTTTCTTTGATTTATAATTTGATCTAAAATAAATTTTTCATTATTGAAATATGATTTTTTTAATATAAAAATATTTTTCAAATATGATAATTTTTTAAAAAACGGATGAAGAAATATGCAAACATTTCAGATGTTTGCATACTTGGTTTCTTCATTCTTGTCACCTTATAACTCAAAGATACAGATGCACGAGTCTATAGAGCAGATCCTGTTAAAATAAGGTCGTATCCATCTGGTGTTGTGCAGCTCTATATGAACTCAGTAAATTCTTTCTTAAACTTCCCATGTGTGATAAATTAAGATTTGTTGGGTATGTGCAAAATCCCTACTTACAAGTGATTCCACAACTTGGTCTAAGCCTACAGTGAGGCGCATTCAAAGATTATTTGCAGTCTGGGGTTGAAATGAATGTTGATTTGCAACAAAACAATCCATCTAAATGCAAGTTTAACTTCAAGAACAGACTAAACGAAATAGAAGCACCATGATTTGTTGAAAAGTGTCCCACATCAAAGGGCTCTAAGCTAGCGTTCACAAATGGGATACTATAAAACTAGACTTGCACCACCTGAACACTCATACCTTTCTCGGCCTTTTGGCTAAGATCAAGTGTAGTATCTGTTCTTATCAGTTTAATATCTGATATGTGGGTCATCGACCCACACGATATTAAATTTATTTTTTGAGGGGGAGGGCCCATCAATGCAGCTTGCTGTTGGGGCCCTCAAGTGTCGCCTGGGCGTTGCACTACTGTCTTGGCCTGGCACACCCCACCAATTCTTGGTTCAAAGTTTATGGTTTGTTTATAGTCTTATGGATTTAATTTCCTTTTTTCTTATCTGATATCCTCTAAAGTGGGCTTGTCCAAAAATGCAAAGTTTATGGTTTGTTTAGTCTTATGGATTTAATTTCCTTTTTTCTTATCTGATATCCTCTAAAGTGGGCTTGTCCAAAAATGCAGCGCTGTTATCAGTAATCGATTAGAGGAGAAAAAGCGTGTCCTAGCAAGTTTAGGAGTAAAAGCTTATCAATGTAAATTTTAATTGTCGAATTATAAAATTTAAAAGTCAAGTGTAAGTTTGTTATACTTTTCAGGTGCAGAAGAAGAGGAACATACTTTCGGCACAGTCGAGAACACTTTTAAGTGTGGTTCTTGCACATTGTTGTGCTGAGGTGCATCTTTTTAGGACCATAGTCCCTAGCTATGTGCTTATAAATGTCCCTCTCTTGTGATTGCAGCTTTGGTAAATATGTAAAATCATTATCTTGTGATACATTTGTATTTGAACGTACAATATGGTATATTCAGGATGTCATAACTATATAGGTGCAATAAATGCAAGTTTAAAGAGTATTTTTGAAAAAACACAACATCAAGATAATATGCAAATTACTCTATCCATCATATGACAAGTTTCTGCCATTTCTCCTATCAATCTTCATTTCTCAGCTGCATTATGTGGACCTTCTAAACTTATTCATTCTTAGTCACTGCACCGGGACAAGTATTATTGTCTTACTCATAGAATATAGTATTATTGGATCGATCAAAATGTCATCACTCACATGAGATTAGGTAAGAAGTCCAAAACAACATACTCAACGAACTAGAAATCTCACCATTTGTTGAAAATTATCACACATTTGAACATTCATACCTTTCTCGGTCTTTTGGCTAAAATCAAGTGTAGTATATGTTCTTGTCATGTTCTTATCAATCTGCCTAAGATCAAGTGTGCTATATGTTCTTATCAATTTAATGTCTCATATATAAGTTATTCGCACTCAATAATTTTATTTTTTGAGGGTATCTCAATCTTTTTTTTAAAATAATAAATATTTATATAAAATAATATAAATTCATTTAAAATTTTGAAAGTTATTATGTAAAAGTGAATATTACTAAGAATCTAAAATTATTTGAAAAATTAAGTAGTAATTAAAAAATAGTAATATTCCTTCAAGCAACAGGGATCAGATAGGTGAAGATGAGAGTGCCCCAATGGTTGTAACCAGGCTTTAGGCGGGCACCCTTCCACACTTGATGTTAGCCAAAAGGCCAAGAAAGGTACAAGAGGTACAGTTATTTAACCATGGTTGCTCAGCCATGTAGTTCGAATAACTATGACACTTTCATGATGAAGAGAATTCCAAAATATATAAAAACTATAATATTCTGAAGTGATTGTGTGATGTCATTTCAATTTTGAATCAAGTAGTCCGAATAGCTATGATTATAGTTTTAATGTCATTTCAACTTTATGGAGTGAATCAAATTCAAGTGGATTTTATACTTCTTTCTTTTCCTCTTCCCCTCCATAAGTACAAAATCTCCTTACGGATGAGAATGAATTCCACAAGGTGGATACAGAAGCTAGTAAACAATGAAATGCAAATAGAAAAGCTTTCCAGCATATATGATTCAGAGGCAATGCTCAAAAGTATATATAAACCATTCGATTAGAGGCGGGCACGGTTCCGGTTCCAAACCGGAACCGCCGGTCAACAGTTCGGTTCAACCGTTGACCCGGTTCCAGTTTGGAACCGAAACCGTCTTCGGTTCCGGTTCGGTTCTGGTTCTCATTTTTTAGGAACCGGCGGAACCGGCGGTTCCGGTTCTGCCCATTTGAAAATTATAGCCGTTGGAGATCAAAGGCTGAGATTAAATAGCCGTTGATCTTCAACGGCCCAGATCTTGTAACCGTTGGGAACCGGCGGTTCCGAACCGGAACCGGGAACCGGGAACCGGCAGGTCCCAACGCATCTTTTGATTTTTTTCCTATAAATACCCCTTCCTACTCATTTTATTTCACAATATGTAATCTCTCTCAATCTCCTTCAATCTCTCTCAATTATCTTGTGATCTCTCTCAATCTCTCTCACATCTTTCTCAATCTCTCTCAATTATCTTGTGATTTCCCTCAATCTCTCCCAATTATCTTGTTATCTTTTTCAATTTCTCTCAATCTCTCTCGATTATATTGTCATTTTTCTCAATCTCCCTCAATCTCTCTCTCTCTCTCAATTATCTTTATATTCTTTATCTAGTTATCTTTCTCAATCTCTCTCAAAATATCGAGCTCAAGCCAAAGATGATGTGGAGGTAGAGGATCATCTTCTTTATCTCGACAAGCAAAAGGAAAATCAGTTATGTCGACGAGTACAAGTGCCAGAACCGGAATGCCACCACCATCTCCTTTGGTTCCAAGATATCTCAATCTTGATGGTGAAGATATTGAAATTCTGGTCGAGTGGCAAGAAGATTTTGAAGCTCAATCAGGTTTGTGTTTATTTTATAAAACATCTCTCTTAAATATTATTTTATACTATTTTATTTTAAATATCTCTCTCAACTATCTATGTTTAATAATTTATTATGATTATCAATTTAGATGCACAAAACGAATCCAACGAAGAAGAACGTCTTCCAACTCAAGAGAGTCAAAGTCAAAGTACGCGACAAACTCAAAGTGGACGAGATGAGGCACTAAGATCGGATATCTTTGTCGTTCACTTCAAAAGAGATATACAAAATAATAAAGTAATTTGCAACTATTGCGAGGTGAAATATGTTTTTAAAAAAGGAGGAGGTTATAGCACGCTCAAAAAACATTTACAACGTCTCCATCCGGACAAATTCGGAAACGATCGGGTCAAACACAAATACCTCGTGGAGGATTCACCGGATCCACCGATGAATCACAAGGTACAGCTTCTTTATTTAAATATTTCGAACCTTTAATGAGAAAATATTTATAAAAAATGGTTTGTGGTATGTCTTTAGCTTTTAATTTTGCTATAAATGATTTGTATAAAAACCTTGTGTCACTATCAATGAACCCTCAAGTGTCCGGTGTTTCACGTAGAATATTAGTTCGTGATGTTGAAAAAATTGTAGGTGAATATAAGTTGGCTTTAACAGATATGTTTAGTTCTTTACAACAAAAAGTTTCAATTTGTGCGGATATATGGGCGGATCATTGGAGAGAACATAGATTTTTAGGACTTATTTGTCATTGGATAGATAATTCATGGACAATGCAAAAAAGATTACTTGCATATAGAGAATTTGATCAAATACACACGGCCGCAAATATTTCTCATAAAATTCATACTATTTTGCAAGAATATAATTTAGGTACAAATTTTTTTTCAATTTCATTTGAAAATGCTAGTGCTAATACTGCTAGTTTGTCATTATTAATTCAAATTTGTCAACCATCATTTAAGGGTAGATTTTTTCACATTAGATGCATATGTCATGTTTTAAATTTGTGTGTACAAGATGACATGGAACATTT
The DNA here is from genome assembly GCA_028749325.2 of Caryopteris x clandonensis. NCBI lineage: Eukaryota > Viridiplantae > Streptophyta > Magnoliopsida > Lamiales > Lamiaceae > Caryopteris > Caryopteris x clandonensis. The sequence goes on along the minus strand of JAPYKT020000019.1, from coordinate 5,154,958 downwards.
TAAAGCACATATAGGTCCTATTAGATTAGCAATTGGACATTTAAAAAGACATGCAACTTTATGCAAAAAATAGAGAAGATTTTGTAAAGTATATGGTATGAGTGAACCCAAAAAAATCACTAAAGATGTGCCTAATCGTTGGAATTCGACATATAAAATGTTGAATTCTTATTATGAGGTTAGAAATGAATTATGTACATTTTTTTCACAAGAACAATTAGGCATTCCTTTATTTCCAAGTTCATGGGATACATGTATTGAATTAATGTCTCTTTTGAAAGTTTTTAAAGATGCAACGGAAGAATTATCCGGATGTTACTATCCCACTTCTCCTTTAGTTGTAGATCATTGTGTTAAAATTGCACTTATTTTACAATCATATTATTCGCATGACACTTTACAAAATTGTATTGCAAGCATGAGAAGTAAATGGTTAAAGTATTATCAAGAAATTCACAATTTATTTTTAGTTGCAAAACTTTTAGATCCTAAAATTAGAGAAGATGATTTAGAAGAATTACTAAGAATGTATTATGATGCATTATTTTCGGTTAAGAATGATGACACTCCTAATCCGCATATAATTGTAGGTAACACAAAACAATTACTTTATGATTGTTTTAAAGAATATAAAATTTATTATGGTGATAGTTTAAATAGTGAAAGCGGCCACGGAAATGATAATATTGGTGGAGGTAGTTCGGTTTCGGATCAACCCGAACATCATCAAGATCCGAACTTTGAACACCTTAATCAATATTATAGGTTTTATGATATTATAAAATTAAAAAAACCTAGGAGTAATAGTCTTTATCAAGAAGCAGATAATTATATATCTACTACTTTTGAAGAACTTGGATTTGATACACCTAACGAGCTTTTGAGATGGTGGTCTCGAAGAGCAAAAAACTTTCCTATTTTATCACTAATGGCAAAGGAAATATTTGCGTACCCGACATCCACCGTTTTGGTTGAAGTCGAAAAAGCATTTAGCACCGGCGGTTACATTTTGGATCTTCGAAGATCCAATTTAAAGGTGGAAAATCTAAAAAATCAAGTTTTACTTCATGATTGGTCGAACGCCGAGGTAAGAAAACAAGAAGTAAATTTTGATGAAGACGATGATGATGAAGATGGAAACGAGTATTCGACCATATCCGGGAGTGATTGAGTCACGCCACTAAGCCACTTCTCAAGCATCAAGGTAAGAGAACTACGTCGACTTTGATTCCTCAACTATGAGGATACGTAGGCAACTTAATTCTAAATTAGAAATTAAATTTTAATTTCTAATTTATAGTTAAGCTCAAGTCTTTTTTTTTTTTTTTCTGTCTTCTATTTTTTTTAATATGTTGTAACTGAAAACTTGTAAAGTTGTAATCTCTTGTTAAAAGAAGTAAATGTTTTTAGGTAAGTTAATTTTTTGTTGTAACTTTTCTATTTCTTTTGTAATTTTATTATAAGTTGTAAAGTTAAGTTTTGATTGTTGTAATTTTTTATTTATAAAATGTAATTGTTTTAGTTAAGTTAACTATATATTCAATTCAATCTCTTGTGAATCAAATTCAAAAGACCAAAAATTAATTTTGAAAGTTGTGAATTATGAAAAAAAAAAAAAAAGATCGTGGAACCGGAACCGGGGGAACCGGCTGTTCTGGAACCGAAACCGTATATATGGCGGTTCGGTTCTGGTTCCATCCTCCATGGTTCCGAAAACCGGCGGTTTCGGTTCACCAGAACCGTTGAACCATGCCCACCTCTACATTCCATTAACGATATTTAATACCAACCTCAACTTTAAAAGAACTACAAACAGATGGATTTGAAAAATAGTTGATACAAAGACAATTCATACCAAACCAAGTACATGGTCACCCACAGAATTTGAGAGCTATTAAGCGAACAACTGATCTTGAACAATTTATGATCTTGGCCAAGGCAGTATTGCAACACCAAGGCAACACTTGAAGGCCCCAGCAGCAAGCTGCAATGATAGGCCCTCTCCCTCAAAAAATAAATTTAATATCATGTGGGTCAATGACCCACATATCAGATATTAAACTGATAAGAACAGATACTACACTTAATCTTACCCAAAAGGCCGAGAAAGGTATGAGAATTCAGGTGGTGCAAGTCTGGTTTTATAGTATCCCATTTGTCAACGCTGGCTTAGAGTCTTCAATGTGGGATACTTCTAGTTCATTGAGTCTGTTGCTACTGCTGCACTTGCTAACAAACAACTAAACATGCTGATCATTTCCCTGGTGTTCGCATAGGGACAAATGGTGCAAACAATGTTTGGAATCACTTGGAAGTATTGATATTATTGTTGTTGTAAGAACAATTAATATTGAAACCCATGAGCGTTCGGATAAAGAGCCTGATGGAGCAGATGACGGTTGAGGAGAAAATCGGGCAGATGGTCTACTTGGAAGGACGGTAGCAACGCGAGGTGATGAGAAATTTCTCTTTCGGCAGTGTCCTGAGCGCCGGCAGAAGTGGGTGGACATGGTCAACAACATTTCAGATTGGGTCATGGTTTAACAGACTTGGGATCGCTATGATTTATGGGACTGATGCTCTACATGGCAATAACGTCTATAAGGCTACTATCTTTTCTCATAACATTAGCCTTCGAGCCACTAGGTTAAGTATAAGCTAATATATATATATATATATGTATATATATGTCAAAAATGTTTGTATTGTTATCAAATTTCAAGAATTATTCAAGCTTGTTTAATATTTTATTAATTTGAAAATTTTCATGTTGCAGAGACTCGGAACTTGTGAAAAGGATATTGGCACGGCTACAGCTCTGGAATCTAGAGACATTGGCATTCCCTACGTTTTTTGCTCCATGCCTTGCTGTAATACAATTCATAATATTTTTTTTGTAGAATTTTAATTTATTATATGTATTTAAATTAATCAAAGATGGTGGTTTTTGAAAACCATAATATTTTTTTGTAGAATTTTAATTTATTATATGTATTTAAATTAATCAAAGATGGTGTTTTTTGAAAACCATAATATTTTTTTGTAGAATTTTAATTTATTATATGTATTTAAATTAATCAAAGATGGTGTTTTTGAAAACAATATTTAGGTTTGCAGAGATCCAAGATGGGGTAGATTCTATGAGAGTTACAGTGAAGACCCCAAGTTGTTGAACAAATGAAGACCCCAAAGTTGTTGAACAAATGAAAGAAATTATTAAAGGTTTACATGGAGAAATTCTTCCCAATTCAAGAAAAGGTGTCCCATACGTTGGTGGAAAATAAGTCAGTTTGCTCTCTCTCTCTCTCTCTGTCTCTCTCTCTCTCTCGATGTGTGTATATATATATATATATATATTAATTTGGGATTCATCATTCATGAGATTGTGTTTTTAATTGTGTGGGAAAAAAAAACAGAGACAAAGTATGGCCAGTGCAAAACATTTTGTGGCCAATGGAGGCACAATAAACGACATCAATGAGAACAACACTATAGTGAATTGGCATGAATTGATGAGTAAAGGAATATGATTCCCTTTTATTTCCGTTCATTTAGTCAAATTATATACAAGGATACAAGCGGCCACTAAGGCTTAAATATGGGAACTGTTACTATATCACCATACTATGTATGCATAATATTAGCTATATTCTAGGTAACTAAATAGGGCAAAGTTAATGACAAATTATTTTACGTAATTATGGTATATATATTACACCTCCGCAGTCGAAGCAGGAGGTTGTCGAACGTTTAGACTGTCTCGAAAGTCATCAAAAAGTACATGTGGGAGCCCTTTGGTAAATATGTCTGCAATACTTCGCCACGTATTATTTTTCAAGAACAAAATGAATGTTTATTTCAATATGTTTTGCGCGTTGATGTTGTACTGGATTGCTCGACAGGAATTTCATACTCACATTATCACAGTATAGTGTTGCCTTGTGGATGGGATAATGAAGTTCCAGGAGTAAATTTGCACTTGATGACATTTAGACAATGTGGGTTGTCATTCAGAGGACCATGAAATTAGGTTGTCATCCATGAATAGACAATAACCAAAGGTGAAGCGGCGACCATGAAATTAGGTTGTCATCCATGAATAGACAATAACCAAAGGTGGAGTGATGCGTGTCAGGACAACCACCCCAATCAATATCCGTATAAGAAAGGATAGAGTCAAGTTTAGACTTATATAGATGTTGTTAAGTATCCCACATCGGTTAAGGTAAGTGTCTTGGGTAGGCTTATAAGCATGGACAATCCTCTCACTTATAACCTGAGTTTTAAGTGTTGAGTTAGGCCTTTACTTATAACCTGGGTTTTAAGTGTTGAGTTAGGCCTTTATGCTCAATATGGTATCAGAGCCTTCCTTAACTCGATGCCTCGCTCTTTCCGAGCCTCTTCCCGAGCCAACATTGCCACACCCAAGCCATCACGCACAAGTAAGACGTGAGGGCTCGCAGTGAGGGAGGATGTTAAGTATCCCACATCGGTTAAGGTAAGTGTCTTGGGTAAGCTTATAAGCATGGGCAATCCTCTCACTTATAACCTGGGTTTTAAGTGTTGAGTTAGGCCTTGTTGCTCAATATGGTATCAGAACCTTCCTTAACTCGATGCCTCTTCCCGAGCCAACACTGCCACGCCCAAGCTCGCAGTGAGGGAGGGCCAACACTGCCACGCCCAAGCCATCACGCATGAGTAAGACGTGAGGGCTCGCAGTGAGGGCCTCTTCCCGAGCCAACACTGCCACGCCCAAGCTCGCAGTGAGGGACTTATAAGCATGGGCAATCCTCTCACTTATAACCTGGGCAATCCTCTCACTTATAACCTGGGTTTTAAGTGTTGAGTTAGGCCTTGATGTTCAATAGATGTAAACCATAATTAATGGTTCCGTGAATATAGCCTAATATACGCTTGCGAGCATCCATGTGCTCGACTTACGGATCATGCATATGCATGCAGACCTGTTGAACCGCGTACGAGATATCTAGTATGGTAAATGTATAATAGTAAATAGCACTAGCTAGACGGCGATAATTAATTGGGCCCTCATAAGGCTTGCCGTTAGAAAAACTGAGTTTCCCCTATGTGTCAACAAGAGTGGTACACGACTTGCAACCTGTCATAACACCTCACTCAAGTATTTCCTCTGCATATCATATTTTGTCTGTGAAAGAAAAAGGCCATGAACAGTTAGATTTAGGGTTACTGCAATAACCAGAAAATAACTCAATTGTCCCAAATTCTTCAATGCAAACTCCGAACTGAGAAGAGACATAATAGATAATCCAAGAGCATTGGAGGAAGCTGTGAGAATTATATCATCAACATACAATTAAATATAAGCAATTTCAGAATAGTCACGATCATCGACATCCTTGAAGCCCAAAGTCTGATGCATATAAACAGTTGTAGTTAGATTATCATTAAGAAACACATTTTTTACATCCAACTGATGAATGACCTATGATTTTGATAATGCAATGCTTAAAACAGTACGAATATTGGTTGGTTTAACAACCGGGCTGAATGTCTCATCACATTCCACTCTAATTTTTTGAGACCTGTCATAACCTACAAGACAAGATTTATTCCTCTCAAAAGAACCATCAGATTTCTTATTATGTCTAAAAATCCACATTGAGCGAATAACATTAGAATCAGATGGACGAGGTACTAATTCCGACGTCTTATTTTTAATAAAAGCATCATATTCATGGCCAATTTCCAATTCGAGTCATTGAGTGCACTCACGGGGTTGCGAGGTATAGAAGAGATAGACGTAGTGGTTGAGATGGCACTTAAGTTATGGTATTTACGATTTGTCTTGTGTATACCATGTTGATTTTGAGTTCCCATTCGGTGGGTAGGAGGAGGAGGTTGAATGGATGTAGTGGAAATTGGATTGGGTTGAGGATAGGAAGAGGAAATCAGCTTCGATATGTTATATAAGTTGGGTTGGTGGTAGTGGGATATGTTGAGGGGTTAGAAGAAGAGGGAGGCGGGTGAAGTAGACGGCTAAGTTTGAGGATCTAATGGGGTAGGGGCATGTAATTGATAAAATATTTCAGGGTGCAAACCATTGTCATTGTGTAAAAAATATATATATATCATTGTCGTTTCTGAATTGCTTTTGACATATAATATATAAAATTAATTTTATTTTTACGATCTTTAATTTTGATATATTAATGATTATAATTATTTTTTTGTGGGCCGAACTATTAGTATTTATTTTAGTTTCAAAAAAAAATTTAGATTAATTCTATTGTAAAAAAGATAAACATTTTAAAAATGTTTTTTAAATACAATCAATAAATGTATTTATTTTAATTTGTAATCTCATTTATATTATATAAATGTATACAATCAATTCTAACAATAGAAGTTAGCATAAAAAAATATTGGGAAGTCTGTCAGACAGCCGCACAACCATCTCAGCCAGCCACAGCCAACCGAGAACGATCCTCTACTGCACCAAGGGCTCACAAACTAGCCATTTGGGCTGTTAATCACATTCTGATCGTGCAGCCATGATTCATCCACCAGACTTGGTCTCGTGGCTCCTTAGAAATCAAGGATACGAAGGTACGAGCCTATAGAACAGATCCTGTTCAAGTAAGGTCGTGGCCTTTCATTGCTGATAATGTTCAATAAATACTGCTCCAATATTTCATATGTTTGCGATGTGGAAAAGTTATGAAAGAGAAGTAAAGAAATTAGTTATCTGATAAGTAAGCCGATGGGCCTCTATAGCTAAACCATCAGCCGATTATATAAATAGACTGTTTAATTATTATATTAGTAGGGATCAATTATTTTCTTTTTTTGAAAAATCTCTTTTTCAATATTTTTATAAATATGTGATGTATATGGATAGATATTTTGTTGTTTATGAGACTCAATGAACTACAAGTAGCTATCCCACACTGAAAGGCTTTAAGTTAGGATGACCAATGGGATACTATAAAAACAGAAGTGCATAACTGTATCTCTCATACCTTTCTCGGCCTTTTGGCTAAGATCAAGTGTAGTATCTGTTCTTATCAGTTTAATATCTGATATGTGGGTCATCAACCCACACGATATTAAATTTATTTTTTTGAGGGGGAGGGCCCATCAATGCAGCTTGCTGCTCGGGCTCTCAAGTGTCGCCTTGGTCTTGCAGTACTGCCTTGGCCTGGCGCACCCTACCAATTCTTAGTTCAAGATTCATATAATGATCTAATGTTATATGGTTACAACTGTTTAATGGTTTAGAGCTGCTATTGTGTGTTCTACTATGATTTGATTTCGCTGAACATAATAATTTTGATTTTTGGATTAATTTAGAGCACATATCAGTTCCATCTTCCTCACAGCTTAATTTTTTTTTATTAATTATTGCTTCTGGGCTCATTAAAGGAGTCTGTCAGATACCTGCTTTGCCATCCCAGTCAGAGGAATCGAGCTGAGAACTGCTCACAAGACTGAACCGTGGGGCTGTTAATCACGCTTAGCCTTGGTTCATCTACCAGACTTGGTTTCCTGTCTTCTTAATCATATTCTCTATACTTGCAATCGTCGTTGACAATTGCAAATTTGGACTTGTTTTGATCAAAGGGCATAACTGATGAATTGTCTTTCGCAAGAATGTTATGTTGAATTTCTGCGCGAAAACTTTCTCGACTCCATCAACCTGAAGGATTCTTGCCCCCAAGCTTAACTTTCCTCTGACCGTCTGGCTTAACTTTGGTCCTAATCTCACTGCACCAATCATAAATCAATATTGCTGAATCAGAATGTGGACCTGTGATTTTCAAATGTTTGTTTTAACACATCAATGAGTAGTTAATTACCATGTTCTCCGATTCCTTGAACCAAAATGTCCATTCTTTCTCCGACTTTGATCATCTTTGTAATTACTGAATTTTCTCTGCCTGCATTGCCACCCAAACCTCATATCAAATCAAAGTTTCGAGAAACTGTAGAAACCAATCAAGGTGTGAGTTCTTGAAAAGAGATCGGTGAAGAAAGACGAGACTACCGTGTGTGATTTTGGGATAACGATTGGAAGGAGAACGCAGAAGTTGGCATTGAGCAGAAGCATGGGGTAAACCTGATATTTGAGAGCTGAATCTGTACAAATTTCTGTACCCAAATCTTGATTTGTTGTGATGTAGTTCCATTCTTAGTTGTTTGGTTTGATTGCATGCAATGAGATGAGATGGTGAATGTATTTATAAGGGAAGAGAGTTATGTTTAAGCTGTATGAGTCAGCTTTGTGTAATGAAAGCTTAAAGTTAAGATAGGATGTTTCTTTACTAATTGGGCTGCACACACAGTTTATATGACATTTTTTTTTTTTCAGTTTTCAATTCACAGTGTCTGATCATGTTTCTATATATGTCAATACTCTCTCTCTCTCTGAAATGTGCAGCCCACGTTGTGAGTGGTGATGTATGTAACACACACACCAAACCTCTTTGAGTGTATGCAGATGTGGCATTTCTGCTTTGTGACTGAATTTGGAATAAAGGAAAAAGATTAGGATGACAAAATAAACCCTCAAAGAACAATTTTCAGTCATCTCTGCTACCAATCTTCATTTCTCAGCTGCACTATGTAGACCTTCTAAACTTATTCATTTTGTTTTCACTACACCAACAACAATATTAAAAGGGTTAAACAATACAACATCAATAATATCACTTACAGAATAACAAAACATTTTTAGCTATATTTTGAGCATCAAAATATTATTAAAATATCTGAACTTTACTATATTATTATTAATTAAAAATAATATACAATTTTTTATTTTTATAAAAAAATTGTATAACCTCTTAATTCCACGAGCGTTGCACAAGTGTTTCTTTGGTTACTAATATTTCTCTAGTGCATTGCACGATTTATAATTATAAAATTAATAATATACTTTTTAAAAATAAAATACATAATTATATAAAATATATAATAAAAAATATTTAAAATAAAAATATCTCATAATATAAAAATATATTAAATATCAAAATATACCACAATTAATTAAATATTTTATGTTTAAGAATTAATTATTTTATGTATGCAATATCGATATTAAATTGAAGATCATGAAAAAATAATTAATTTGGTGTATGTTTCATAAAACGGAGTTGAGATTAAAAATTTATAATCCTTTGAAAATTGGAGTGGAAAGCAGAGTAAAGGAAGTTTTTTGATTGGATATCATACTCTACAAAAATAGAAAGATAATTTGGGCGAACATATCTTATTTCATTTTCTTTAAACAACATAATATCAATAATATCACCTATAGAATAACAAACAATTTTTAGCTATATTTTGAGCATCAAAATATTATTAAAATATCTGAACTTTACTATGTTCTTATTAATTTTATAATATTATGTATAATTTTTTTTTTTTTTTTTTTTATATTAAAATTTGTATAACCCATGAATTCCATAGGCTTTGCACAAGTGTTTCTTTGTTTATTAGCGAGTGCAACAACAAAAAATGGCTCCATGAACAATAAGTATCAAAATTTATCTAAAATTATCCCAATCAAAAGGCTCTAAGAAACATCTAAAGATGGGATATAATACAAATAGAATTACAAAATTAGAACACTCAAACCTTTCTCGATCTTTGTAGCCAACATTATATATGGTAGCCGGCCTGCAGACCTCTTTGTAATCTTCATTATTTGGAAGCATGCATTTTTCCATCTTAAATTATATGTATACTTTCATTTTCTTAACGTGAGTGAAGTTGTCTCCTTCTTCTTGGGCCTGCACTTCCTTCTCCTCTTGCAACAGACATGGTTTATTTTCTTCATTCTATTTGCATTCATATGTTTTTAATGCACACCTAGAGAATTCATGATTAATGAAAATTTTCAAATTAACTTTTGTAGACGAGTCGATGGTGCAGTAGAGAAAACACTGTGATAGTTGCCGTCTATGCAGAGAGGCCGCGGAGGAGCCACCTGAAATCAGAAGGCCGTTGCCACCACCGTTTTCATCATTTCCGTCAAAACGTCTATAAAAATGAAGGCAGTGATATAAGAGGGCGGAATAGGAGAGCCCAACTTCTTGACTATGCTAGACATCTTCGAGAATCCACTCAATCAGCCTCCCCTTCAATACCTACACACTCATTGTCTCATCAAATCAAACATGTTTCTAAAGTTCAGGTTTGTTTTATTTTATGGTACAATATTATAAAATGAGATGTTGGATCTGCGTTCCCATGTAGCATATCATATACGTGTGCCCTCTATCTTTGTCCATTAATTTTATATCAAACTAAAATTTGGCAGATTTCAGCGGTTGATAAAAAGCAAAAACATCCAACTTATCCGACTTGTTTGGACAAATGGGAATGCCTAATTCCAAACTTTCTTAGACCAATGATCGACCACAATATGAGTAAAGATAATGGGAAAAAGAATCATAAGAAGAGTGGAAGCACCACCACTATGATGAAAGGTCTAGTGAGAAGCTATTAGGTAAGTTGCAAAATATAATTTTGATTTTAATTTTAATGGTAAAATTATTGAATTTGATAAAGGATGATTTTGTTGTACTTTCAGGTGCAAAAGAAGTGGAACTACGTCTCAAAAATGTTGAGAAAACTAATAAAGAAACATGATTAGAAAAGAAGAAGAAGTGCATTTTTGTAGAAAATATGCATTGATCTTTAAGTATAAAGATATACTTTAACAATGTTACTTCAATCATTACAATTTATATTTTTCAAACAATTTGATGTGTTAGAAGGAAACAACAAGGGTTGTAATGCAACCATATAGAGTATCCAAATGAATTTAGTTGCTTGATTGATTTCTTCCACACCTCATAACTAATATCACAATTAAATTCTCAAAGCAAAATAATTGTCACATGCAAGACAATTATTTAATAAAGTTCATTATGATTTAATAGAAAATCACAATTGTCGTCGTCATCATCATCATCAATAATTAGCAGATGATCTCAAATTATTAAAAAAGAGTGGAATAAAATACGAATGAATCAATTGAATGTTTTAATCAAAACACAATTTAATAAAATACTTTTTTTTTTTATCGAAACCGCGGAAATTAAATAAAGTAAAAAAATTTGTAGTACACCAATACTCGAGCATACCCGATGAAAATAAAACTAGTCCCAAAGCCCAGCACGGGAACGAGAACAAGCATCCTAAAAAAAACTGTAAATATGTGAAAGAGACCCCAAAACACAAAGGTCAACATTACATTTTAGAAGGTTAAAATGCAAAAGCAAAATCAACATCCAAGAAATAATCACCAACTGTGTCTTCAAAAAAACTAGTATTAGCACTCCAATGTAGTAGCCAACACCAGTGAGCACCCAGATCAAACCAGCATAGAGCCGGCAATTGCTGTCAGGAAACAACAATGTAACAGTTCCCAAATATAGGGAAACAATCAGCAAGGTAACTTCTCCCAAGCTAACTATAATAGCAGCAGCAAAAAAACATCATCTTCGGTAGAGTATTCGACATCCCTAAAAGAATGCAGCAGCAAGAATAACAAATATCAGCAAGATCCGCAAGAACGCAGGAGGGAATCTTCAGCAGGAACAGCAGGCCTTAATTAGCAGCCAAAACCAGCTACATCTGTCGTCCAACTCAGCCAGGGAAATAGCAGCAAGATAGCAGCAACCAGCGAGCAGCAGATTTCTTCAGCAGGTACCTCAGATGTCGGCAGCAGGTACAGCAGATTTCGGCAGCAGGTACAGCATATTTCGGCAGCAGGAAATAATTTTCAGCAGTCGGCAGCAGGTACAGCAGATCCGTGTGAAAGCAAATGGGACCGCACATTGAACTCTCATACTCCACTCAGTCCCCAAACGGCAGATACCCACCAGTTCCACATATCATTAGCAGACGAATGTCCCAAGCAATGGAATAATAACCATTGCAAAAACCCGACCAAGAACATCATTAAACTATTTAGTTAAAGGCATTTATGAAAGCCTAGAACAATGCAGGTAATAGAACTTCTGATTCTGTGCTATTTGAGGGTTCATGCGCGTTGATGCTGGTGATTCGGCGCTCTCTCAGTCGTGAAGATCCACCTTCAACAGTGATGTCGAAACCAAAGAGAAGATCGAAGCTTAAAACTGAAAGAAGAAGCTTGGCTTAATTATATATCTATATAATTCTTATCTTGTGAGTTGTATGCTTGGGAATCTCATACATGGAAGAATTCCTGTAATGCTGGGTGATCTCATATCATATTGATTTATGATCAAGTTTTAATTGGTTTAAGAAGAATCCTTGTTGCTTTCAAGTACTTACAGAGTTTTAATTCTATGAATAGTGCAAAATAACTAACAAAACTGATATGGAGCTATTAATATAAACCGCTTCAAGAACAAATTAATAAAGCAAATATGTGGATGGACGGACAAGTATACAAAATTAGTTACTATTTCTATTCCAACAAATAAAAGAAGTCATGTTTGCATTAGTAAATTCTACAAATACAGCTCTTAATTCAAAAGGATTAAGTATTTTTCTCTGTATAACTCACCTCGCAGTTGCCACGTTATTTGGGCTATGAATTACGAAGTGAGGAGTAATCCCCGAATGGAGTAATTAGCAACCGAAGTTTGTACAGAGGGGAGAATAGTGAGGAAGTTAATGCCAAAGGGAGCCGTAAAGTGGCGAACTTTAGGTGAAATTGTAGAATTTGTGCTGATCTACTATAATATCTACTGCTGGGCAGGAGTACCAGTATTACTAATTCCTTGCAAATAACACGCTGTCCACAATACTAAATTAGTAGAATGTTCCACGTAATCCCAAATTAAGGCTGTCAAGACAAAATGTATCAGGTTAATTGGTTTATCCAGCTTTCGATCGAAATGTTATCACAAATTGAGATTAGGTAAGAATTCCAAAACAGCATACTCAACTAACTGAAGTGTCACCATTTCGTAAGAATTATCCCATATTGAAAGTCTCTAAGCCAGCGTCAACAAATGGGACACCATAAAAACAGAATAGCAGTATTGTAATACTCATACCTTTCTCGGCCTTTTGATTAAGATCAAGTGTAGTATCTATTACGATATTAAATTTATATTTTGACGGGGAAAGCCCATCATTGTAGCTTGCTGCTTGGGTCTTCAAGTGTTTCCTTGGTGTTGCACTATTGCCTTGGCCTGGCACATCCTACCAATTCTTAGTTCAAGATTCATATATTGTTTTGGTCATGTGGTTAAATTATTCATTTATTTCTTATGATCTTTGTAAACATCCTTCTCTCAAAATCTGTGGGCGACCATTTAATTGGTTTTGTACGAAGTCTCAAGAAATTGGTATTGTATCAACTATTTTTCAGATCCATCCGTTTGTAGTTCTTTTAGAGTTGAGATTGGTTTTAAAAATAGTTAATCAGATGGTTGATTCATTCTCATCTTTAACGTTGCATCTAACTTTCAAACATTGTGGTGTTGGAGTTTCATTCCCAAATTTTCTAATCATCCATATACTAATTTTTTGAGCTTTTAACATAGGGATAGTTACTTTTATTATGTCAATTTAATCATTACAAGTTAAGGTGTATCACCATTCCTTCTTTTATATTAATGTTATTACATCATTAATTAAGAATCATAGATTAATGAAGTATTTGTAGGGTGATATATATTCTAGGTTTTCAAGGCTTAGTCAAATTATTATACAAATCTACCTTAGTCCTTTACACAACAAGATCCCTCACAACAGAAGGAGTAGCATGAACCAATTAAAGAGGGAATATTGAAGTTATGATTCTTAAAATATTTTGAATTGAAATAAACATTTATGACATCTGATAAGACCGCGCAGATGTGCAAATATTATTCATAGTCGAGCTGCACTTCTTGCACACTGTCTTACAAGAAATATGATATTTTTCAAATTTTACCATTTAAAAGTTTGCATTGATCAAGGAAAGTTTGCACTACTGCCTTGGTCTGGCACACCCCACAAATTCTAAGTTCAAGATTCATAAATTGTTTTGATCCCATTTTTAAATTATTCACTTATTTTTTATGTTCTTTATAATATTCCTCTCTTAAGAGGTGGTGAACAATGTTCTTCCCATGCTCTCTGCGCCTCATTGTTTGACTTCCTGTAAAGCACAATAGAAATAAATGAAGCAGTTTGTGCTATCAAAATATGTTCGAGAAATTTGAAATACAACAAAGTTATGATCATCAAGAAATAAAGCAGATTCTCTACCACTCCAAATTTTCTACAAGCACAGTGGTCGGGGTAGACAGAAGTTGAAGGAATATAACCTATTCGGTGATAGAGGACTATTTATGCATTTTTAGTCCAAAAATATAGTCCCTGTTAGCTAGAACAAGGTGAAAATCAAGAAAAGATGTTGTAGAATTTCTTGGATCAGTGATCATAACAAGAATTTCATGGTATGCATATTAGATGAAAATAAAAGAGCATGTTTGTTATGTAAAAGATAAATTAATGGATTGGGTGAGTGTTTTCTTGAAAGAGGGTATTGGGGTTGTGATTCTTAGTATATTGAATTTAGAGAAATATTCATCTCATCTAATAAGAGCGTGGAGATTTGCAAATATCATTCATAGTCGATTAGCACTTCTTGAACTTTGTAATTACAAGAAACGTGAAATTCCTCAAATATCATTCGTAGAATTTCTTGGATCAGTGACCAAAGAGAGAATTTCATGTTATGGATATTGGGTGAAGAGAAAAGACCATGTTTGCTATGTAAAAGATAAATTAATTCCATGAATTGGGTGGGTGTTTTTTTCAAAAGAATAAATATTGGGGTTATAATTTTTAAAGTAAATTGAATTTAGAGAAATATTCATCAAATCTAATAAGAGCACAGAGATTTGCAAATATCAATCATAGTCGTGCTGCACTTCTTGAACCTTTTAAGTACAAGAAATGTAATATTCCTCAAATTTTGCCATTTAAAAGTTTGCATTTATCATATGAAGGCTCTCAAGGTTCAACGTTATAAGGTTGTAGATGTTGATGAAGCAAGAGAAAATGAAGCTATATAGTATTAACACAGTGGCATTCCATTTTCTTTTAATTTCAAGTGAAAATCCAACTAAAAAATCAATCTCAAACTCAAATGTAAGCTAGAACTTGTAATTTAATGTTTCAACATGAGAATGGCCAACATATGCTACAAAAATACTATGGTATATTTTTTGGTAATAACTTGCATCTATAAACCTTTGTGTGACATTTGAAGAAATGCATGCACAATCTTATGGTATCGAGTAGTAGTTAATGTATGGTTGTGCAATGAATGTGCATACTTGTGTATGTATTTGTGCATTGCATATGTATTATGTATGTATGTGAATACTTGTGCATGATTTGAAGGAATGCATGCACAAACTTATGGTATCGAGTAGTAGTTGATGCATGGTTATGCAATGAATGTACATACTTGAGTAGGTATTTGTGCATTACATATGTATAATGTATGTATGTGCATACTTACGTGGGTATCATTGCACTGCACCTGCAAAGATCGGGTCGTATATTCTTGTTACTTATTCGAGAAACCTACAATTTCTTTTCTTAATTTCCATCTCATTCTTGCATGGAGAGTGCTCGTGGAACCACACCCATAGGTAGTCCTCTATAACCTTTGTAATCGTATAAGTTACATCCCTCATATTCCTTTGCAAGTAGAGAATCCAGAGTGATGTCTCTTAAGAGATAGTGAACAATGCTCTTCCCATGCTCTCTGCGCGTCATTGTTTGACATCGTGTAAAGCACAATAGAACGTAATGGAGCAGGTTGTGCTATCAAAATATGTTCGAGAAATTTGCAATATATCAAAGTTATGATTATAAGAAATAAAGCAAATTCTCTACCACTCCAAATTCTTTTCAAGCAATGGTCGGGGTAGACAAGAGTTGAAGGAATATAACCTATTTGGTGATAGATGACTATTTATGTGTATTTTAGTCCAAAAATACAGTCCTTGTTTGTTAGAACAAGGTGAAAATCAAGAAAATATGTTATATAATATCTTTGATTAGTGACCAAAAGAGAGAATTTCATGGTATGGATATTGGTGAAGAGAAAAGACCATGTTTGTTATGTAAAAGATAAATTAATTCCATGGATTGAGTGAGTGTTTTCTTCAAAGAAGGAATATTGGGGTTATGACTTTAAAGTATATTGAATTTAACAAAATATTCATCACATCTAATAAGAGTGCGTAGATCTTAAAATATCATTCATTATCAAGTTGCACTTCTTGATCCTTGTAATTACAACCATTTAAAAGTTTCCATTTATCATATAAAGGCTCTCAAGGTTCAACATTATAAGGTTGTACATGTTGATGAAGCTAGAGAATATGAAGCTATATAGAATTAACACAGTGGCATTCCTTTATTTTAGTTTCATGTGGAAATCCAACTAAAAATTCAATCACAAACTCAAAATGTAAACTATAACTTATAATTTAATGTTTCCACATGAGAATGACCAACATATGCTACAAAAATACTACGGTATATTTTTCAGTAATAACTTGCATCTATAAACCTTTGTGGGAGATTTTAAGGAATGCATGCGCAAACTTTTGATATCGAGTAGTAATTGATGTATGGTTGTGCAATGAATGTGCATACTTGTGTAGGTATTTGTGCATTGCATATGTATTATGTATGTATGTGCATACTTATGTGAGATTTGAAGGTATGCATGCACAAACTTATTGTATCAAGTAGTAGTTAATGCATGGTTGTGCAATGAATGTGCATACTTGTGTATGTATTTGTGCATTGCACATGTATAATGTATGTATGTGCATACTTATGTGGGAATCCTTGCACTGCACCTACAAAGATCGGGCCATCTATTCTTGTTACTAATCAAAGAAATTCTACAACTTCTTATTTTATACCTCGTTCTCGCATGGAGTGTGCTCGTAGAACCAAACATGCGTGGGTAGTCCTTTGTGACCTCTGCAACTATATAGGTTATATGCCTCCTATTCCTCTGCTAGTGAGATGGTGAACAATGCTCTTCCCATGGTGTGATACCCAAGCCTCTCACTACTCACTGGTCAATATAATTCATGTGTTTCATTCATTTTATAATTTTATTTGCTATTTAAATTGTATTTTATTGGTATCGTAGTTCGTATTTAATTATGCTTGATATAAGCCGTTAAATTTTGTAGGGTTCACATTATAGGTTGGAACCCTTTAGGCCAAATGTTGAGAAAGAGATAACGTGTCAAGTTCTAATAAAATACGATTACACGGGGCGAGCTAATAATAATAATAGTAGTAGTAGTAGTAGTAGTAGTAATAATAATAATAATAATAATAATAATAATAATAATAATAATAATGATGATGATGATGATGATGATGATGATGATGATGATGATGGCGTATATATATATATATATGTAATTAGTGTAGGTGATAATTAACAATAAAATAATACTAATCCTAATTAGTGGTATGTTTATATATATATATATAATTATGTGTGTGTGTGTGCGTGTGTTATTATATATATATAATTAAGTGTGTGCTGTGTTATATGTATTATAAGTGAGGCGGCTATCCTATGTCTTAGAAGTGAAGGGGAAAAAAAAACAAAAACAAAAAATGGGAGAGAGGTTCATTTCGGGAGCTACAGGAGAGTCCAGCAAAAGAAGAGAAAAAAAAGAAAAAAGAATAAGAATGAGAGTTTTAGTGCGAGAGAGAGAGAGAGAGAGAGAGAAGAGAAGAGAAATTTGAGAACGCAAGCCTTCTGTTCTGGAAAAATTACTGGCTTGACCATACGTGTAGCAGTCTCAGATATATATTATCGGAAAAGAGGTAAGTAGAAATCTATTTGCACCTACAATGCATAGACTTAGTATTTGTTTGTGTTATTTATTGAATATTGGTGAATTGTGCCTCTTGATATGAATTACGTGGCGTGGACGATTGATTTAATATTGCATAAACATAACATTCACGAGCATTGGCATGTGTACACATGTGTTGTATATAGCCTGCTTTGCATTCATTGTGTGATGAAAAGAAACGAAAATGTAATGTTGACCACTACTAGTGTACCAAGGCCGGTGGCATGTGAAACATGGATAGGCTTGATTCGTCAGGCCGGTGGCATGTGAGACATGGATAGGCTTTATGATATATTGAGTCGGTGGCATGTGAGACATGGATTGGCTCGATTTGTTGGGCCGGTGGCATGTGAGACATGTATAGACTCTAAGATTGTGATTATTTATTGAGCTAGCTCTTTCCGGTGCACAGTAGGTGGGTCACGGGCCCTATAAAGATAAAATATTCCAAAACAGTGGTTAGAGTTTCAGTAATATGCATTGCACATTTCTTTCAAAGTTTCTGCAATCATTTAATTTATCGTACATGCATGATTTCTGCTTACTGGGCTGTAGCTCACCTAGTTTGTGCATTGTAGGTGAGCATGTTGATGATGTGTAAGCTTACGGCTTATCGGGCATGCGGTTCGTGCTTCAACAAGTTCTTTTGGGATCGGTGTACATGGATGACGACCTTTGGGGCTAAACCATGGGCGTACTATGCTTTTGGACTTCTATTTTGTTATTTAGTTTGAGCTTGTATAATGTTAATCAATTTTGGGGTATGTAAATATTGGTGTTGTTGTGGTGAATATGTTTGCATCTATTGTGGATTTTGCTGGGGTGTGAATGAGCCGTTGTTTAGGGAATAAATTATACCTCGTAAATGTGTTACAGGTTAATGAAAAAAAATGTACAGGTTTAACCAGGTTAAAAGTAAACTATGTTATGTGGGTTATAAGGGTGGGGGTGTCACAGAGTGGTATCAGAGCTCGGTTTATGTCCTGTAGACTGTCCATGTACATGAGCTCGAACTTATGGAGCATAACCATGCCGGTAAGTTTTATTCATCTTTGTTATGCATTATATATTTTATGAGTTACATTGGCCTATGATCTAGGATTGAGTGCAATCGGTGGTACAATGGTGAGAACTAGAGGTGAATGAATGTAATGGGGAAAATAGAGTTCCATAACAAAGTTCACAAGCTGTATGCACTGATCGCGATGCACTTATCGAAAGATTGACATGATTAGTGGAGCGATAGTCTTAATAAATTCAGAATCTAATCGAACAAAGAAATGTTGGTGGACAACAAAGGAATGAGATGAACCAGCCACAGCCTCGAGTAGAACAAATGGAGCTGATTGGGGAAAGGTTCAGAAAGCTTAAACCGCCGATATTTGAAAATACAGTGGATCCCACAGCTGCAGAGGATTGGCTGAGAACCATCGAAAACAAGCTTCTGTATAGCAGAGTATCAGACAAGGAAAAAGTATTATTTGCATCTTTTATGCTACGGGGGAGTGCAGGATACTGGTGGGACACAATGAAGGCCATCGAAAATGTAGCCACTATGACCTGGAATAGGTTCAAGGAACTTTTCAGAAACAAATATTTTACTGCTCCTGTCCATGCGATGAAAATGAATGAGTTTATACAGTTGAGACAAGGGCCTATGACAGTTACGGACTACATCTCCAAATTTGAGCATTTGTCAATGTTTGCTGAGCACATGGTCAGAACGGATGCACTGAAAGTGGAAAGGTTTGTCGAAGGGATGAGACCGGAACTTTATAGGGACTTTTGTATGGCCGGTATGCAGGGAGTTACTTACTCACAGGTTGCTGAGAGGGCCTTGATAGCAGAGCAAGCTGAACAGAGGATACGTCAGTACAGAAGATTCGACGGGAGTTCACACAAAGACAGAGACAGCATTGGGTAGGAAATAAAAGGAAGAGGCCACAACAATTTCAGGGCCCAAGACCTAGTTTCCAGCTTAGACAGGGACAGGGGCAAGAACAAGGAGATTCAAGCAAGCGTCTAAGAACTGTTCAGGGTAAATCACCAGGACCACTACCCCTTCGCTCTAAATGTGGGAAACAACACAGTGGTGTATGTCTTGTGAGTACCAGAACTTGCTATTCGTGTGGACAACTGGGACATATCTCTACTACGTGCCAAAACAAACCGAGCCCCATGACACAAGGGAGAGTACCAGCTAGGGTCTTTACCATGACCAAAGAAGATGCTGAGGCAAACCCATCTGTAGTAACAGGTAAATTTTCTATCTTTGGTACTTCAGCATTCGTATTATTTGATTCTGGAGCTACGCATTCATTTGCATCCACTGAGTATGTGAGAATGCTAGGCAGAGAACCTGATATAGCAGAGAATGGTTACAATGTAGTGATTCCCTCTGGAGAGTCAAAACAAACATATCAAATATTACAAGCATGTATTATCCCGATTGATGGTAGAGAACTTTATGCTAATTTGATTGTACTTGATATAAATGATTATAATGTAATTTTGGGGATGGATTGGCTATCGAAATATTATGCATCCATAGACTGTCAGAAAAAGGTAATTACATTTCAGCCACCTGGGGAAAAACCTTTTATCTTTGTTGGAGTAAAGAAGAACTTTAGATTCCCACTGATATCTGCTGTTAGAGCACAACGGTTGTTAGAAAGTGGTTGTGAGGGCTTTTTGATGAGTGTTTTGACCACTGAAGAACAACATTGTCTATCTGTGGATGAAGTGCCGATAGTTAAAGAATATCCTGATGTATTTCCAGATAATTTTCTAGGCTTACCACCTGATCGAGAAATAGAATTTGTAATTGATATACACCTAGGGACCGCCCCGATATCAAAGTCCCCTTATCAAATGGCACCAACTGAATTAAAAGAATTGAAGATACAGCTGCAGGATTTACTAGACAAAGGTTTTATCAGATCCAGCTTTTCACCTTGGGGTGCACCGATTTTGTTTGTTCGAAAGAAAGATGGCAGTATGAGAATGTGTATAGATTACAAAGAACTAAACATAGTTACAATCAAAAACAAGTATCCATTGCCTAGAATTGATGATTTACTTGACCAACTTCAGGGTGCAGCAATATTTTCGAAAATTGATTTGCGATCGGGTTATCATCTGCTGAAAATTAAAGAGGAAGACATTCCAAAGATAGCATTCAATACCAGGTATGGACATTATGAGTTTCTAGTAATGCCATTTGGTTTAACGAATGCTCCAGCTGCCTTTATGGATCTAATGAATCGAGTATTTAAAGATCTCCTGGATAAGTTTGTTATTGTGTTTATTGATGATATTTTGATCTATTCGAAGACAAAAAAAAAAGAGCATGTTATCCACTTGAGAAAAGTGTTAGAAATTTTGAAAGAGAAACAGTTGTATGCTAAGTTCAAGAAATGCGAATTCTGGATAGATCGAGTAGTATTTCTGGGACATGTTGTGTTAGGAGAAGTAATTTCAGTTGACCCAAGTAAAGTTGAAGCAATTAACAATTGGCCACAACCTACTACTCCTTCCGAGATACGTAGCTTTCTGGGTCTAGCCGGGTATTATCGCAGATTTGTAGAAGGATTTTCAAAAATTGCATCTCCACTGACACAGCTGACTAAAAAGAATGTAACCTTCCGATGGACAGAAGCCTGTGAGCAAAGCTTTCAAGAACTAAAGAGGAGATTGACTTCAGCACCCATCCTTGCAATTCCATCAGGTAATGAAGGATTTGTGGTTTACAGTGATGCTTCGAAGAATGGTTTGGGTTGTGTATTAATGCATAATGGAAAGGTAATAGCATATGCATCTAGACAGCTGAAAGAATATGAAAAAAATTACCCAACTCATGATTTAGAGCTTGCTGCAGTGGTATTCGCACTTAAAATTTGGAGGCACTATCTATACGGAGAACGATGCGAGATATATACTGACCATAAGAGCTTAAAGTACTTCTTCACACAGAAAGAGTTGAACATGCGGCAACGAAGATGGTTGGAACTAGTGAAAGATTATGATTGTGTTATCAACTATCACCCTGGTAAAGCAAATGTTGTAGCAGATGCATTAAGCAGAAAGTCAACTCATAACACTACTGCGATGGCTATAATTCAGCGACCGGAATTGCTGGACCTGCAGAAAATGAACATCGAAGCTGTAATGCATGGATCAGTGGAAGCAAAATTAGCAGCTCTAACTCTTCGACCTACTTTACTTGATCGAATTGAGCAGGGACAACTCACAGATGAATATTTGGCTAAAGTAAAGGAAGATGTTGCTTCCGGAAAAGCATCAGATTTTTGAATGTCAAAAGAAGGGGTCCTTCAATTCAGAAATCGGTTATGTGTACCTAATGTGGATAATTTACGTGAAAACATCATGGCAGAAGCACATTCGACACCGTATTCAGTACATCCAGGAGCTATTAAAATGTACAGAGACTTGAAATTACATTATTGGTGGCCAGGTATGAAGAGAGATGTTGCTCAGTACGTGGAACAGTGTTTGACATGTCAACAGGTAAAGGCAGAACATCAAAGGCCAGCAGGAACCTTGCAGCCCTTACTGATTCCGGAAAGGAAATAGGAGAATATTACTATGGATTTTGTTGTAGGATTACCAAAAACAGTCAAAGGTCATGATGTTATCTAGGTTATTGTGGATCGACTTACAAAATCTGCCCATTTTCTTGCTATTTGTTCTACTTATTCAATGGATCGATATGCTCAACTATATATACAAGAGATATTCGACTTCATGGAGTTCCACTGTCCATTGTTTCTAATAGGGATTCAAGATTTCTTTCTACCTTTTGGAAGAGTCTACACAAGGCATTGGGGACACAGTTATCCTTCAGTACTGCATATCATCCTCAGTCAGATGGGCAGTCGGAGCGAACAATACAAACATTGGAGGACATGCTCAGAGCCTGCGTGTTAGACTTTCATAGACAATGGAGCAAGTTTTTGCCTTTGATAGAGTTTTCTTATAATAACAGCTATCGGTCAACTATTGGAATGGCTCCATATGAAGCACTATATGGTAGAAAATGTCAATCACCGGTACATTGGGATGAGGTTGGTGAACGAAAGCTTTTAGGTCCAGATATGATCATAGAAATGTCAGAAGTTGTAGCACAGATTCGAGAAAGAATGAAAACTGTCAGAGTCGATAGAAAAGTTATGCAGATAAAAGAATGAGAACATTAGAATTTGCAGTATGAGATCGGGTGTTTCTGAAAGTTTCTCCGATGAAAGGAATAATGCGGTTTGGTAAGAAAGGAAAGCTCAGTCCGAGGTATATTGGTCCCTTTCCTATTATTGAGAGAATTGGTGATGTTGCCTACAGACTTGACCTGCCTGGATCAATGACTCAGATTCACAATGTGTTCCATGTGTCTGTGTTGAGAAAGTATGTAGCGAATCCATCTCATATTCTAAACAATGAACCCGCAGACTTAAAAACAGACTTAAGCTATGAAGA
This sequence comes from Caryopteris x clandonensis, assembly GCA_028749325.2. NCBI lineage: Eukaryota > Viridiplantae > Streptophyta > Magnoliopsida > Lamiales > Lamiaceae > Caryopteris > Caryopteris x clandonensis. The sequence continues at coordinate 5,131,577 of JAPYKT020000019.1, read as the reverse complement.
AATGCCTGTGGAAATGTTACTACGAAAAGTGAAGCAACTGAGAAATAAGGAGATTCCACTAGTCAAAGTTCTATGAAGAAACCAGTCGATAGAAGAAGGTACTTGGGAAAGAGAAGATGAAATGAAGTCGAAATACCCAGAACTCTTCAAGTAAGTAAATTTCGAGGATGAAATTTTTATAAGGAGGGGAGGATGTGATACCCCAAGCCTCTCACTACTCACTGGTCAATATAATTCATGCATTTCATTCATTTTATAATTTTATTTGCTATTTAAATTGCATTTTATTGGTATCGTAGTTCATATTTAATTATGCTTGATATATGCCGTTAAATTTTGTAGGGTTCACATTATAGGCTGGAACCCTTTAGGCCAAATGTTGAGAAAGAGATAACATGTCAAGTTCTAATAAAATACGATTACACGGGGTGAGCTAATAATAATAATAATAATAATAATAATAATAATAATAATAATAATAATAATAATGCTGATGGCGTGTGTGTATATATATATGTAATTAGTGTAGGTGATAATTAATAATAAAATAATACTAATCTTAATTAGTGCTAGGTTTATATATATATATATATAATTATGTGTGTGTGTGTGTGTTATTATATATATATATAATTAAGTGTATGTTGTGTGTGCACATATATATATATATACATATTATAAGTGAGGCGGCTATCCTATGCCTTAGAAGTGAAGGGAAAAAAGGGAGAGAGGTTCATTTCGGGAGCTACAGGAGAGTCCAACAAAAGAAGAGAAAAAAAAAAGAAGAAAAGAGCAGAAGAAGGAGAGGTTCAGCAAGAGAGAGAGAGAGAGGGAGAGAGAAGAGAGAAGAGAAATTTGGGAACGCAAGCCTTCGGTTCCGAAAAAATTACTGGCTTGATCATACGTGTAGCAGTCTCGGATATATATTATCGAGGAAGATGTAAGTAGAAATTCATTTGCACCTACAATGCATAGACTTAGTATTTGTTTGTGTTATTTATTGAATATTGGTGAATTGTGACTCTTGATATGAATTACGTGGCGTGGACGATTGATTTAATATTGCATAAACATAACATTCACGAGCATTGGCATGTGTACGCATTTGTTGTATATAGCCTGCTTTGCATTCATTGTGTGATGAAAAGAAATGAAAATGTAATGTTGACCACTACTAGTGTACCGAGGCCGGTGGCATGTGAGACATGGATAGGCTTGATTTGTCAGGCCGGTGGCATGTGAGACATGGATAGCCTTTATGATATATTGAGTCAGTGGCATGTGAGACATGGATAGGCTCGATTTGTTGGGCCGGTGGCATGTGAGACATGGATATACTCTAAGATTGTGATTATTTATTGAGCTAGCTCTTTCCGGTGCACAGTAGGTGAGTCACGGGCCCTATAAAGATAAAATATTTCAAAACCGTGGTTAGAGTTTCAGTAATATGCATTACACATTTCTTTCAAAGTTTCTGCAAGCATTTAATTTATCGTACATGCATGATTTCTGCTTACTGGGCTGTAGCTCACCTAGTTTGTGCATTGTAGGTGAGCATGTTGATGATGTGTAAGCTTACGGCGTACCGGGCATGCGATTCGTGCTTCAACAAGTTTTTTTGGGATCGGTGTACATGGATGACGACCTTTGGGGCTAAACCATGGGCGTACTATGCTTTTGGGCTTCTATTTTGTTATTTAGTTTGAGCTTGTATAATGTTAATCAATTTTTGGGCATGTAAATATTGGTGTGGTTGTGGTGAATATATTTGCATCTATTGTGGATTTTGCTGGGGTGTGACTGAGCCGTTGTTTAGGGAATAAATTATACCTCGTAAATGTGTTATAGGTTAATGAAAAAAAATGTACAGGTTTAACCAGGTTAAAAGTAAACTATATTTTGTGGGTTATAAGGGTGGGGGTGTCACACATGGTCTCTGCGCCTCATTGTTTGATATCTTGTAAAACTCAATAGAAACTAATGGAGCAGGTTGTGCTATCAAAATATGTACGAGAAATTCGCAATCAAAGTTATTATCATCAAGAATAAAGCAAACTTGTCGAGTGAAACTTTTAAAAAAAATAAAGAAATGGAAAGTTCACAAAATCAAAGGTGGGTTTTGCTTTTGTTTATTTATTTATTTTTATTTTTTTTGTTAAAGTTAAACTGCAAGAGAGTACAAAACTAACTTCAATGTTCAAATAATTTGACCGGAAGAAACATTTAGTGCTATGGATTATGAATTCTTCAAAATCATCAATAATCAATTCGGCAGTATAATCAAAATATTAATTAACCTTCCATTTACATTTAGGGTTTGAAGTGAAAATAAAAATGAATTACCTAACTTTCTATAAAAAAATTATTATATAATTTAAATGTATAAAGATTGAATTTATAAAATTAAAGTAGTTAAGAAACTTAATTGAAAAGTTTAATTGTTGCGGTACTAAAATTGCAAATTCCCAATATAATTACGAGCCTCAAATTGTTGTTTTCTCAAAATTTAACAGAATAGCTGAAATTTTATATGCATTTATCCCTATAAATTATTAACTTCCAAGAATGGAACCATTAAGTTCTAGAAGAGCAAATACATACTTGACATATAAGGTTGTACTTTCTAATGTTTCTATCTTCGGCAGGATTTATTTCTTATTGTGTCTACACAGACATGTTGTATGTATGTCCAAACTTGTGTATGTATTTGTACATTGTATGTGCAAGTGACTAAGGAAAGAAGGTAAGAGATTTAAGAGAGTGCGATTTTTTTTTTTTTTCTTCTACCAAGGTCCATATATTTTAATGAAAGATGTCTCATATAATAAACCTGTTATTCTTGATTTACATGTAATGGTTTATATAAAATAAATCACTTTTATATTACATAGGAAAACAATAATCCTTATTAGTAGTGATACTCTTGTTTATATTTAATAAAATTCTATAATTTTGCTATGTATTCTTTTTAATTTGTAAGATTCATAATTAGTAATTAATATGTATTACATGGTAAGTTTATCAAGTAATTTATTAAGGCTTAATTAATAATCAAAATTTATGTGAATATCAATAGATATGCAATAATGATCATATTTAAAAAATTTATAAATATATACATATATAATTATACATAGTATATGTTCGCTCTTTTATTTCACTGAAAAATGACTCGCAAGGTCACAAGGCAATTTATAGTAAAACTATGGTGAAAACATGTATCGTATCCACATGCACTGCCAATAGTAACATCAACTAAGTATTCGTTTATGATATTATCCTTTATCTAAAGAATCGAATATTTGAAAATTAATTATATAAATGAAAAGAAAACAAATAATTAAATAGTAGAAATAGATTCCAGAAATTAAATTCAAACAATTAAGGAAATTCAGAGATTAAATGGATTGTAGAGATATGCATTCATATGGTTCATATGAGTTCCTTTAATGTATCAAACCAACTTTAATTCCTATATTCTTAAGAGAATCACTAATATAATTGTATCTATCAATCTCTCGATCTAGCAAGTTTATGTTATGTATTCATAATCCCTTAAATAATTACTCCTTCTCGGGTAAGTATGGATTAACTACACATATGCAATTATTCTCCACATAATTTCATGCGATAATCAAATCAAGGAAGCATAAACGAATATAGGAAAGGAAATAATATCATTAAAGAAAAATAGATGAATCCATAATCATGCAAGCCCTAAAATCACTAGATGTTTAGCCACTCATACTCAAAATATAATCCACAAGAAACATATTGATAATCATAGCTAACATATATGAACAAAAGAAAAGAGGACTATTGAAGCCAAACGATATTTGTTTCTCTCTCTCTCATGACTTGGTTGGTTGATTCTCTTTTATCATTGTTTCTAGCTTTAAAATATGATATTTTTTGTTGCTTCCACGCTCCTCCTTTTATAGGCAATAACTAGGGTTTTTGAATCATGGCAAATTGCAATGGCTAGGAACAAATCATAAGACAAAGCACGGTCCATGCTATTAGATCAAGTGCAGTCTATGCTTTTAGATCAAGTGCGGCACGTGCAAGGCAAGTATGTTCCTTTGCCTCAAGGCTCTAAAATTGTGACATTCTGTACTGGAGCACGGGCCATGCCTCTGGGGTTCGTCCTTGATTTGCGTGCATGGTTCATGTAACTCGTAGGGTGATCTGTGCAACCTTAATTGTGTGTTTTTCTATCAACACTTAGCAAACATGTGACGTAACAAAACATAACAAAATCATCATAAACTCGTTACTTATGTACATGCAATACCTAAAAATTATACATAATAACCCCAAATTGTAGGTATCCAAATATGTTTTACTTTTTGTTAATCATCCTATATTTATTTGGTTTATTGTTAGTATAGGAAAGTCATATTCCGCATTCTCGTTATCAATATACTTGCATCAATTTTATGTGTAGTTTAACTCAATGTTATTTCTAAATATTGATTTAGTTGGAGAGATCATGATAATAAGTAAGTATTCATTCATGTTTTAAACATTCTATGTATTTCACGGGTTCTACATCAATATAAATTGTAAAACATAGCAAATTCTTTAAATGAGGCTAGACAACAAGATTTCGCTAATAGACAAATGATTAAAATATTGTCCATTAAAATAATCAAACCACCACACAAACCATCCCAAGTGAACAACTACGGTTGGGCCGAGCACACACCCAATGCACTATATCCAATTACATGGGGGGCACCAAATAAAATTGGGTCGGGGGATGGGAGATTACATTCATTATTTTAAGCTACGCGGTGGTCCATCTTTGATGCTATGGCCATCCATATGTTGCTTCAAACATGGATTGTGATAAACACTTCCATTTCAAGTATGTTGGCATCAAACATCGACCATGTTTAAGTATCATCCCATATGGGGGGGAAGATGTGACAATTACCACACAAATAAAGCCCAAGTGGTAATCCAGGTATGTTGACCTTAAAATGAAGTGAGTATTAAAGCAACACATACATAAAATATAATTAAATGTGAAATAATATTCATTCCCCAAGGGGTACCAGAATGGGATTGAGAAGTGCTGCATGTTGGCCTGGCACACCCTATCAAATCATAGTTAAAGTTTTGTAATTTTTTTTAATGATATGAGTAAAATTAAGTACTTCTTTCTTATTTAAAATAATATAAGAGATCCTGTTAAAGTAAGGCCATACCCCATCTACTGCTGTGCAGCTCTATATTTACGAGTAATCCTTTTTTAATATGGAATATTATCAATTAACTTGTCTTAGAATTATATTTTTGATATGGCATATTATCAAGGTCAATAAACCATTTTTGTAATGCTACACTCGTATTTCATGGAAGATAACTCGTGTTTCACATGTTGTTTTAGAAGGATTCTTGCCCCATTGGTCTCTCCATGAACACAAGGGAAATGATCAACATGTTTTATAGTTTATGAGAGACTCAATGGACTACAAGTTATAATCCCACATTTGAAAGGCTTTAAGGTAGGATCGATCAATGGGATACTATAAAAACAGAAGTGCAAAACTGTACCTCTCATACCTTTCTTGGCCTTTTGGCTGAGATCAAGAGTAGTATCTGTTCTTATCAATTCAATATCTGATATGTGGGCCATTGACCCACACTATATTAAATTTATTTTTTGAGGGGAATGGTTCACCATAGTAGCTTGCTACTGGGTTCTCGGGTGTCTCTTTAGCATTACACTATAGTTGTGTATGCATAAAATTAAGTACTTTCTTATCTTAAATAATAGAAGAGATCTTCTTCAAGTAAGGTCATACCCCTTCTGCTATTATGCAGCTCTATATTTATGAGTAATTCTTTTTTGATATGGGACATTATCAATTAACTTATCTTAAAAGTGTACTTTTTATATGGGATATTATCGAGGTAAATAAGTCATTTTTGTAATGCTACACTAGTATTTCATGTGCTAAGGAAAGAAAACTCAAATTTCATGTATTGTTTTAGAAGGATTCTTGCCCCATTGGTGTCTTCATGAACACCAGAGAAACGATCAAAATTTTTGGTAGTTTATGAGAGACTCAATGAACTACATGTTACTATCCCACACTAAAAGGCTTTAAGGTAAGATCAACCAATGGGATACTGTAAAAATAGAAGTGTAAAACTTTACCTCTCATACCTTTCTCGGCCTTTTGGCTAAGATCAAGTGTAGTATATGTTCTTATTTGTTTAATATCTGGTATGTGGGTCATTGACCCATACAATGTTAAATTTATTATTTGAGGTTGAGGGTTCACCATTGTATCTTGCTACTGGGGCTCTCGAGTGTCGATTTAGCATTACATTACAACGGTGGCTCGCCACACCCTACCCAATCAAAGTAAAGTATTGTAATTTGTTTAATTATATTAGTAAAATTAAGTACTTCTTTCTTATCTAAAATAATAGAAGAGATCATGTTCAATTAAGGTCGTACCATCTTTTGTGGTACAACTCTCCATTTACGAGTAATTCTTTCAGATATGGGATAGTATCAATTAACTTGTCTTAAAATTGTAATTTTGATATGGGATATTCTCGAGGTAAATAAACCATTTTTGTAATGCTATACCCGTATTTCATGTGCTAAAGAAAGAAAACTCGTGTTTCATGTGTTGTTTTAGAAGGATTCTTGCCCCATTGGTCTCTCCACGAACACCAGGGAAATGATCAACATGTTTTGTTGTTTAGGATAGAGCCTCAATGAACTATACAAGTAACTATCCCACATTAAAAGGCTTTAAGTTAGGATAGACCAATTGGATACTTTAAAAACATAATAGCAGTCCTGTAACACTTATACCTTTCTCGGCCTTTTGTCTAAGATCAAGTGCAGTATATGTTTTTATCAATTTAATATATGATATGTGGGTCATTGGCCCTCAAGATATTAAATTTATATTTTGAGGGAGGGGGCCTATCATTGCAACTTGTTCCTCGGGTCTTTTTAGTGTTGCATTATTGTCTTGGCCTAGCACACCCTATCATTTCTTAGTTCAAGATTCATAAATTGTTTTTATCACAATGTTAAATTATTCATTTATTTCTTATGTTCTTTGCAAACATCCTTCTCTAAAAATATGTGGGTGACCATTTAATTGGTTATGTATGAAGCCTCAAGAAATTGGTTTTGTATCAGCTATTTTGCAGGTCCATCTGTTTGTTGTCTTTTAGAGTTAACATTTGTGCTAAAAAATACTTAATCAGATGGTTTATTCATTCCTATCTTTAACGTTGCATCTTAATGTCAAACAAAGTGGTGTTGGAGTTTCATAATTAATTGTTATAATCATCCATATACTAATTTTTTGAGCTTTTAACATAAGAATAGTTGTTTTTATTATGTAAATTTAATCATTACAAGTTAAGGTATCACTATTTCTTCTTTTATATTAATGTTATTACATCATTAATTAAGAATCAAAGATTGATGAAGTATATTTAGGATGATATATATTTTAGGTCCTCAGGGCTTAGTCAAATTATCAAACAAATCAACATTAGTCCTTCACACAAACAAGATCCCTCACAACAAAAAGAGTAGCATGAACCAATCAAAGAGGGAATATTGGCGTTATGATTCTAAAAATATTTTGCATTTAAAATAAACATTAATAACATCTAATAAGAGGGTGCAAATGTGCAAATATCATTCATAGTCAAGCTGCACTTCTTGCACCTTGTCATTACAAGAAATGTGATATTTTTCAAATTTTACCATTTAAAATATTTGCATTCATCAAGAAAAGTTTGCACTACTGCCTTGGTCATATGTTTAAATTATTCAATAATTTCTTATGTTCTTTATAAACATTCTTCTCTTAAGAGACAATGAACAATGCTCTTCCCATGCTCTCTGCGCCTCATTATTTAACATCATGTAAAGTACAATAGAACTTAATAGAGCAATTTGTGCTATCAAAATACGTTCAAGAAATTTTCAATATATCAAAGTTATGATCATCAAGAAATAAAGCAAATTCTCTACAAGCAGTGGTCGGGGTAGACAGGAGTTGAAGGAATATAACATATTCGGTGATGAAGGAGTATTTATGTTGTTTTAGTCCAAAATTACAGTCCTTGGTGTCTAGAACAAGGTGAAAATCAAGAAAAGATGTTGTAGATTTCTCAGATTAGTGACCAAAAGAGAGAATTTCATTGTATATATATTGGATGAAGAGAAAGGACCATGTTTGTTATGTAAAAGATAAATTAATTCCATGGATCGGTGAGTGTTCTTTTCAAAGAGGGAATATTGAGGTTATGATTCTTAAAGTATATTGAATTTAGAGAAATATTAATCACATCCAATAAGAGTGCGGAGATTCGCAAATATCATTCATAGTTGAGGTGCACTTCTTGAACATTATAATTACAAGAAATGTAATATTCCTCAAATTTTACCATTTAAAAGTTTGCATTTATCATGTATGGGCTCTCAAGGTTCAATGTTAAAAGATTGTAGATGTTGACGAAGCTAAAGAAAATGAAGCTATATAAAATAAAATAGTGGTATTCCCTTTTCTTTTAGTTTCAACTGGGAATCTAACTAAAAAAAGCCCCCATCACACTCAAAATATAAGCTACAACTTAATATTTAATGTTTCAACAAGAGAATGACCAACATATGTTACAAAAATACTATGGTATATTTTTCCATAATAACTAGCATCTATAAACCTTTGTGTGAGATTTGAAGGAATGCATGCACAAACTTATGTTATTGAGTAATTGTTGATGCATGGTTGTGCAATAAATGGGCATACATGTTTAGGTATTTGTGTATTGCATATTTATAGTGTATGTTTTGTGCATACTTATGTGGGTATCCTTGCACGTTGTCTATTCTTGTTACTAATCCTAGAAATTCTACAACTTCTTTTCTTAAGTTCCACCTTGTTCCTGAATGGAGTGTGATCGTGGAACCAAACACGCATAGGTAGTCCTCTGTAACCTATGTAAACGTATAGGTTATATAGCTCATATTCTTTTCTAGTAGAGAATCTGGATGATGTCTCTTAAGAGATGGTGAACAATGCTCTTCCCATGCTCTCTGCACCTCATTGTTTGACCTCCTATAAAGCATAATAGAACTTAATGGAACAGGTTGTGCTATCAAAATATGTTCGAGAAATGTGCAATATATCAAAGTTATTATCATCAAGAAATAAAGCAAATTCTTGACCACTCCAAATTCTTTGCAAATAGTGGTCCGGGTAGACAGGAGTTGAAGAAATATAACCTATTTGGTGATAAGAGACTATTTATGTGTTTTTTAGTCAAAAAAATACAATCCTTATTGGATAGAACAAGGTGAAAATCAAGAAAATATGTTGTAGAATTTCTCGGATTAGTGACCAACAGAGAAAATTCCATGGTATTGATATTGGATGAAGAGAAAAGACCCCATTTTTTTATGTAAAAGATAAATTGAAAAGACCCCATTTGTTATGTAAAAGATAAATTAGTTCCATGGATTGGGTGAGTGTTTTCTTCAAAGAGGGAATAGTGGGGTTATGATTATTAAAGTATATTGAATTTAGAGAAAAATTCATTACATCCAATACGAGCGTGGAGATTTGCAAACATCATTCATAGTCGAGCTACACTTCTTGAACCTTGTAATTACAAGAAATGTGATATTTCTCAAATTTTACCATTTAAAAGTTTGCATTTATCATATAAAGGCTCTCAAGGCTTAAAGTATAAGGTTGTAGATGTTGATGAAGATAGAGAAAATGAAGCTATAGAATTAACACAATGACATTCTCTTTTCTTTTAGTTTCAAGTGGGAAATTCAACTAAAAAATCAATCACAAACTCAAAATGTAAGCTACAACTTATAATTTAATGTTTCCACATGAGAATGACCAACATATGCTACCAAAATACTATGTTATATTTTTTTGGTATTAACTTGCATCTATAAACCTTTGTGTGAGATTTGAAGGGATGCATGCGCAAACTTATGGTATCGAGTAGTAGTTGATGCATGGTTGTGCATACTCGTTTAGGTATTTGTGAATTGCATATGTATACTGTATGTATATGAATACATATGTGGGTATCCTTGCACTGCACTTGCAAAGATCGGGCCATCTATTCTTGTTACTAATCTGAGAAATTTCATAACTTCTTTTCTTAAATTCCACCACGTTCCTGCATGGAGTGTGCTCGTGACCAAACACGCGTAGGTAGTCCTCTGTAACCTCTGCAACCGTGTAGGTTATATGCCTTCTATTCCTTTGCTAGTGAAAAGATGGTGAACAATGCCCTTCCCATGCTCTCTCGCCTCATTATTTGACATTCTGGTAAAACATAATAGTATTTAATGGAGCAAGTTGTGCTATCAAAATATGTTCGAGAAATTAGATATCAAAGTTATGGTCATCAAGAAATAAAGCAAATTTTTACTAATCCAAGAAATTCAACAAGTCATTTTTCTTAATTTCCACCTCGTTCCCGTATGGAGTGTGCTTGTGGAACCAAACACACGTAGGTAGTCCTCTGTAACCTATGCAACTTTATAGGTTATATGCCTACTATTCCTCTGCCAGTGAGATGGTGAACAATGCTCTTCCCATGCTCTCTACACCTCATTGGTTGACATTCTGTAAAACATAATAGAATTTAATGGAGCAGGTTGTGCTATCAAAATATGTTAGAGAAATTAGCAATCAAAGTTATGATCATCAAGAAATAAGGCAAACTTGTCCAGTGAAACTCTTTAATAAAATAAAGAAATGGAAAGTTAACAAAATAAAGAAATTGAAAGAACGCTAGTATCTGATCTTATCAATTTAATATCTGATATATGGATCATTGGCTCATATAATATTAAATTTATTTTTTGAGGGGAAGGGCCCATTATTGTAGCTTGCTATTGGGCCTTCAAGTGTTGCCTTGGTGTTGTCATAAGTTGTTTTGGGTCACATGTTTGCTTTATTTACTTATTTCTTATGTTCTTTGCAAACACATGTGTTTGTAGTTCTTTTAGAGTTGAGATTGGTTTTAAATATAGTTAATCAGATGGTTAATATACCTTTTAGCATTGCCTCTGAATCATATATGCTGGAAAGCTTTTCTATTTGCATTTCACTGTTTACTAGCTTTTATATCCAGCTTGTGGAATTCATTATAACACCTGCAATTGTTGTTAATTTGTCAATCGCCACAATGGTCTGTATAGATTTGCAAGAGATGTAGCAAATTTGGACTAGGTTTTGATCCCAATTAATCGCATAACTGATTATTCATCTTTCGTGAGGATGTCCTGCTATTGAATCAAATACTTGGCATGGCCTAAGTTGGCGATCTCTCCATTTATAAATTAGGTCGACTCTATGATATTGCACAATTTATGATATTTGTGATAATATAATATTGAGTTAATAATAATAGTAATATAATTAAGTATCAAGGGTACGCGTGAAACAACGGTCAATTTTTTTTATATACATATATATAAGGATGGTTAACATGGACAATCACAATCATATTTAATTCCTTAATTATAAGGATTGTGTTGTGTTTGGATTATGCCTTTGCGTTTTTCGTGTTATCTATTTTATGTTAGTATAACAATGAAAATAAGAATAATTTTAACTTTATTTAAAATTTGTTATTCATAAACTCATTTAGACACAAATTATTATAGTCAATTTTCTTGGACATGTATTTTTTATAGTTAACATGATTTGTTTTCATTAAAAAATAAAAAATTAGATTAACAAATAAAAGATTAATGTGAACCCAACAAATTCGCACCAATTTTTTTTTTAAAATAACCAAAAATTATTACGATAAAAAGTAAAAGTAAAGTAAATAATCTTATTTTTTTTTTTTAAATATTTTTTTCTCAAATAATTATTGTTTTCTCAATAATCAAATATTTTTGTTTTATATGAAAGTATTTTAAATACGTTTTGCAGAAAAATGGGGGGACAATACTTTTTCTAACATTCTTGCTAGCTATATATATATATATATTATTTATTCTCACAATTTCTTATGGAAAAATTAAAATTTGGGCACGAAAATATTAGTGAATGTGGAATAAGGTATAGAAAGTAAAAATATTTATTAGTTGGTGGTCAACTATTTAGAAGTTCCAATTTGCCATCTCTCACTAACAATCCATGAAATTTTAAATTTTCAACATAGACTGCATTTTTTTAATTTTGAAACTAATACAAAAATTCTTACGAATAAACTCAATCAAAAAAATCAGAAAATTACAAAATTAACTCTAAGAATAATTATTGAATTTCGAAAATTAAAGGTACAATTTATAACTAATATTGTAACACATTATTTATAATTCATTTTAAAAATTAAAGATAATCTTGAAAATTACATAAAATTCAGAAAATAATACAAATATCTGAAAATTTATAAAAGAAGATAAAAATAAATTATGAAAATTTCGGTAATTTCCAAAAATTACAAATAAACTTTGAAATTTTGTTAATGAATTCTGAAAAATATAATAAATTAAAAATTAAAAAATAGAATTTAGAAAATTGGAAAATAATTTCCAAAAATGAAAAGTAAGTTCAAAACAGTAAAACAAATTGGAAATTACAGAATTTCGAAATGAAAACAAGAATAAAGAATTATGAAAAATGAAAACAAAAAACAAAAAACAAAAAAAACAAAATCTGTAAAATAAGTTATTAACAGAAAACCAAATAGATCATGGAAATTTTAGATTTTATTTTGTAATTTCCATATTTTATTTGGGATTATTAGAAAATATGTGTAGTTTCTAAAATTATTGTAATTTTCATTAATGATTTTTTATTTTCAGAAATTATTTTTCAAATTTCATCAAGTACATGTAGTTTTCTTAATTTATTTAATAAATTGTAATTTATTATTAATTTTCAAATTAAATTTTTATTCTTTTCATTATATATTTTTTATTTCTAAACTTAAGTTTTAGTTTTCTCAATTTATTTTAAATTTTGCGAAAATTATATTTACATTTCGGAATTTATATTGTAATTTTATGAATTTATTTGATATTTTCTTAAACTTATTTATAAGTTTAAGAATTAATTTTACATTGTGAATTTCCTAAAATGCCTTCTTAAAATGCATATGCAACTCATTTGTATAATTTTGGCCTGAAATTTTACGTTCGCAAATTGCAACATTTGTATAATTGGGATACCAATTAAATGATAATTTATACTTCGTATGTCCTAGTACAAATTCATTAATAATGTCGCGTTCAAATTGTAATTTTCCCGGTTTCTATATATCCTAAGATGCTCCGGTATTATATATCATGTATTTATCGATCCCAATATTTTCATGAATAATATACCGAAAATATATTTTCTTTCATTCAATTATTGTGTTTCCAAGCCTTCATTCTTGTCTTATTGTTATATTACTTATGTTGTATAAGGAGAAAATATACATCTCTCCCACATCACTTGTATATTTGTGTTGTATATTGGCCATATGAATTATAAGCTATATAACTATCTAGAAATTTCTATTTTAAATAATAGATTATGTGAACAATGTGATGTCATCCATATCTTCAATCACTGCCATAAATTAGTATTTTTCTTGTGTGTTGCACGATTTATAATATAATAATATAATAAATTATTATAAAAATAGTAATATATATTTTTTTAAATAAAATACATAATTAAATAAAATAGTAAAAACTTATTTAAAATAAAAATTTCACTATATAAAAATATACTAAATATTAAAATATACCATAATTATTCTATAAAAGATATTTTATATTTAAAAATAAATATTCTATTTTTATATGTAATATTGATATCAAATTAAAAATTGTGAAAAGATGATTAATTTAATATTTTTTTCATAAAAAATGAAATTGAGATGAAAAGTTATAAGTTTTAGAAAATTAAAGTAAAAAAAAAAAGCAAAGAAAAAGAAAAAAATCAAACTTTCTAAATATAGAAAGGTAATTTTAGTGAGTGAATGTTATTTTTTTATTTTTAACTGTGGTTCTGTTTATATATATATATATATATATGTATGTATACATCTTAATTTTAATTTAAGGGTTCAAAATTCAAGTTTATAAAACGGGTCGTGGATTTCCGATTATTGCAAATCGATCCAAATTATTACCAAAAATAGTACCAAGTTTATAAATTGAGGCAATTGGTAGATTTTAGATTTATATCAATCCAAACAACTACCTACAAGTTTGCTATATAAAATTCGAACTATCATCCTGCAAACTGATCACAGATTGAGGCTTCTTTTTCTTCTGGCCCAATAATACCACTTTTTAATAAAGCTTCATCCATTGGCCCAGTCTCATTATTCATATTTCAGCCCAGGATAATCCGGCCCATTAATGCTAATGTTCAACTATCAATAGTAAATTGTGTAACCAATCTATATATACTCTTTATTTAACTAAAAATATTATGTATTTATTTGAAAGTATTACAATTTTAAAAATATAGTAATAGTTTTAGTTAAATAAATAATATTACATATCGGATGCATGATACACCTGACCTACAAAGAGACTCACTTATTATTAATTTTTAGCTAATCTTAGCTTAAATTAATAAATAAAAAAATCTCTTTTTCCCTAGAATTCCATGTCAACGCAATGAACCGTTGCATCTTGAGAGCTACTTAGGCATTAGTTGGTGATAAATCACAACCATGTTCTAAAAACATAGATTATGTTAACTTATATCGTGTTTCAATCAAATATCCTTTGTTTGTTGTAATTCAATTCAGTTGCTTTGTAGCTAATTCATCTTAATATGTTCCCCGGCTTGCTTCTCAATGTGGGTGTTGTTCATGGCCACGGCCAAAGCCAACGTCGTTCGGCTTGAGCTCGTCTCCCTCTTCGATATGCCACCGCCAATACTGCTCCTAAGAGGCGAGCTTCGGTTCTTGTCCCACGTGAGGCTGCACCCAAGGAGGCTTCTTCGTCTCCTCGTGTAAGCATTCTCTGGCTTAGCGAGGTCTTTCATGGATGACGAAAAAGAGGACGAGTCGGCTAAACTCGTAAAAGACTTGGATCTTCCATTATAGTACCTTGAGATACCCCCCCTGCATTGCCAATATATTTTGTTAGGTTTCAAGAAGAAATGGCTGAAACTGTTGGCATTACTAATCAAATTAATTGTATATGATTAGTGTGCATTTACACTCTTTGAGTTTTGCTAAACTATTACCATTAGTAATCAAATTTCTTTCTTTACTCGATTAAAAAAAAAGATGGTGATCATGATTATTTAATATGAACACTGGAACAGAAGAATAAATCCAAGCCCCATATCAAAGAAAGCCACAATATCTGTAAAATTACTTGAGTTTCATCTCCTTTTATTAAAATATATATATATACATAGAGAGAGAGAGAGAATGCAGGGAAAACCTAATAGGCAAAACATCGTGCAAGGCTTCCATGGAATCGAAGGCCCCTTTAAATGAGCTCTGAACCTCTTCACCGTCGCCGGATTTCTCCATTGAATTCACAGAAAGGTCACTGTTTTTGCCTATGGAAGATGATTCTGAACAAGAAATACTCTGATTCCATGAATTCTTCACTAATCCCTTTTCTTCTTTTTTCTCTACATTCTTATAAACAACCTTTTCCCCCATCAAAAACCTCTCATCTCCTCTGCAAATCCCATCTGTCCCACCATCATTCACCACTCTTGTTGGCATTTTCTTTCACTTTCTGAGTGAGAGAGAGAGAGAGAGAGAGGGGAAAAGAATACCCAAGAAACCAACAATATTATAACTAATTAATAAATTCAAGACACACAAAGAGCCCAACAAAAGATCTCAAAAAAATTCCAAGAAACAAGGATCTGGGCATCATGTAGAAAACAGCCGTTCAAGATATGGGTTCTTATTTTTCTCCATGGAAGATGAGATGTAAGCAGAAAAAAAGAAAATATAATAATGAAAAAACAGTGTAATTCTACCCTGTACTTATCTATCTGTATTGGGAAATGTGTACAATGTGTGGGAGAATCATATGTTTGGTTAATTTGGGTGTCAACGACGAAGATGGAGACAGTAATTGACAGACACAAAGATTGAATTCAGTATATAATATTCCATATATATATATATATATATAAATGATGAGATAAAAAAGTTAGGTCTAATCGAGAATCCTCATCCATTGGTTGGTTATTCATAGAAGGAAAAGTCTATGGGCAGCCCTCACACTACTCTAAAATACAAATGGAGATCCGAAAATGCTTCAAGAGTACTCTCTCTCTCTCTCTCTCTCTCTCTCTCTCACTAAAGAGTGTAGAGAATTAGTTTTTCCTATTTAATTTAAACAAATATTTGATTTTTTGTTTGTATACAAATATCATTCTGTGTAATTATAGTAAATAATTTCTTCCATGAATTTATAGAAATTATACGATTTACTTTTTTATATTTTGATTTAGATTTAGTTTTATGTAGAACAAATGTATGAATTTTATTAAATTTAGATAGGTCATCCTATCAACCCAGTCTCAAAATCTTGTCAATTTGGCATAAGTTGCAGCCTTCATAATACGCCCACGCACCAGAATATTAATTATTTCAACAAAAATAAAAGTTTTTTTTTATTTTTTTTATTTGACTAGTTATAAAAATATTTAGCCATAATATTTTTTAACCAAAAGAAATATTGTATTGTGAAAAAGGTTATATTTAATAATCTAAATAAGTATTAATTTAACACAAAAAGTATTATTCCTCTATTCCAAAGTTATATTCATATTCCAAAAACTTTTCTTGTGAATAAGAAAGAGTCTTGTTTGAAAAGTCGAAACTATAATTAAATGAAGTTTTAATAATACATAAGGCTATGATATTTTTGAGTTAAATATAATTGCAAAAATCAAAATTATCAAATAAATAAAGGAATATAATTGAAAATAGATGATTTATAACAAGTTATAATTGTATTTGATTAACAAAAAATAAAAAGTTTTACATTACTCCAACATGATTCTTTTTTCTTCTTTTTTATTTTTCTTTTTTGGATGTAATTGGTACTTTTTTTTCAGAAAGGTATTAGGTCCAAAACTAGGGTACGCAAAAAAAAGTATGCCCGCATAAAATAGCATTGGATTCATACATTTTTAATAACTTCGAAGTGAGCTGATTAGAATTCGTGCATTTTTGTCATTTCTAAAGTACGATATGTGTATATAAAAGTTTTTGTGTTTATTTATATCATCTTTAGTTTTGTTTCTTCAAAATTCAGAAAAAAAAAAAAGGACTATCCAAATTCAAAAGTGTCATTTGGCCTTTTAATTATTTCATGCCTTTTCTTTATTTGTCCTTTATTTGTTGGCTTTCTTTTGGTCCATTATTCTACTTTTAGTATGTTTTTAGTTTCCTTCCAACGATTTTAGGTTTTCTTATTTTATTTCATTTGTATTATTTGGGAGAGAAACCAAACAAAATTTATTTACTTGACGAACTAAAACATGTGACACGCTGGAATATATTGCTACTTAATAATTACTTGAATTACCATTTAATTGATTTCGTGTAATTAATTTCAATTTTTAGGTCATTTGATTAATTAATAGTACAATATGTTTATTTATTTAATTGTGATATTATGTTATTTATACGATTAAGGATATCAATTTTGGCCTAATCTACCTTGACCTATCCGAATAGGAGCTCTTTGGGCCGCTCATGACTTACCGCGGGCGAGGTGGATCTGGGTAATACAATTTTCTCAATTTGCTCGTCCTGAAATAATATTATATATATATGATATATATTTTATTACAAATTTACTTACTTAAAATTATATATAATATTTATAAATAACATACATCAATAAAATAAAAAAAGAGAAATTATAACTGAAAAAATTATTAAATCATGCTCAAATGCCCAAGAAAAATATTATAAAAGTATATTGTAAATATATGTCAAGCATATTCTAAATGTTTTCTCATTTTCATTCAATGTTTGACTTTAAACAATATTTATATCAAATATATTTAATTGACATACATTTAATGCTATTTTATTTAATTGTGTCAACCTACCCCGCTCAACAATATGTGATGGATCAGCCTGCTCCGTCCTATATCAAGGATGGAGCCAACATGGATATCCAAGTATCCACTTAACTCCACCTCATTGATATTCTTATGTACGATGAAGAAAAAAACATAAAAAAAAAAAATATATATATATATATAGAGAGAGAGAGAGAGAGAGAAAAGAAATAGAGAATTTTATACAATTTAAAGTATATTTGTAGAAATTACTTTTTTAATAAGATACGAATTTCCATTTATACATTGTTGGAGATAATCTGAGGTAAATTATCAAATAACGAAAATAGAAAAAGGAAATTTAAATAAAACTTCGTGATGTGCCTATTAAAGAAGTTTATAAAGGGATTCCAATTTTTTGGTCAACATCTTATACCTAAAAAAAGACATTTATATACCGATTGATTTTTTGTAGTGACGATTGTTTTAAAAAATAGTTTTATTTTAATATTAAAATTGTGTGTTAGAGTTAATGTCTTGTTTTATTAATTAAAATAAAATAATAAAAAATAATTTTACAAATAAATTATATGAGATTCAATAAGTTAAATCACAAACAAAAAATTATATAAATAAAAAGTATATTTTATAATATTGTACCTTCATCTATTTAATAATAAAAATAAAAAATGTACTTCGAAAAACTTTAACTGTCCTAGAAAATAGGACTGCTATTTTAAAAGGGAGCAAGCATTTCATTGTGCCTTAAAAGGCCCACGCGTTTGGTCTTACTCCAATTTGAAATTTCTTCAAGTTAATAATTATTTAAGTGAATTTATTTAGGAAATAAATCATGCATCCACGCATTATTTTCATCTTAAATAATATTAAAATTGGAATTGTTACATAGAAATCATATTATAGATTCCAGATTTTAGTGTGCCACGTGTAAAATAAGCATATATCTGTCAAATTAAGTTTCTTATTTAAACTCTGAATATTTAATCAAGTATAATCTTATATATATATATATATATATGTAATTTGTTACTTTGTACATACTTGGGGGAGGCTCACTTTATACATACATATATATATATATATATGTGGTAATATTTATATATATAGGCGTTAAGCTAATATTTGCCGCTTCCACCTCAAATGTTGAAGATAGAATAAAGATAGTATCTTAATATATAGCTTTGGAAATTCCACATCATTAAAAAAATATTTATAATAGGTATCAAATTATAAAATATAATTTTTATTAATATAATAATAAAATAATTTAAATATAATTTTTTGTTTATTTTTGTTTTTTAAATTACTTTTTGAAAAATGACTTGTCGCTTTTTAGTTGTATTTTTTATTTAAAATAATTTTTTTAATTTGTTAAAATATTAATCTTTTTGTTTCTACTCCCCTATTTACGTATAATTTATTAAAATTAATCTTTTTTTTACAATATTTAATTTTACATTCATATCACATATATTAAAATGAGATATTATATATGAAAATTATAATTTTAATTGATTAATTGAGGTTAAATTTCAATATGTACTATGTATCAAATTACTTATATTGAATTTAGTCTGCAAATAAATTTTAGTTAATATTTCTTTATAAAAATGATTAATATATTATTTCTATACAATTAATCAATTTATTATAGAAACAAAAATTTTATTTTAAAACAATAGAATTTTTTTATACAAAGCTATATATTTTTATATATTTTTATCGATAAAATAATAAAATATTTCAAATATTATTAAATATTAATTAACTTAAATATATGTATAATTTTATTTTATTTTTACACAAACCAAAATTGTGATATAAACCGTGCTCTACTTCCATCAAACTCAACCAAAAAAATAGAAAAAAAAATTACACGAATCATATAAACTGAGGAAGTCTCACAAGGACAGCCACAGGGTGAAGAACAATAATAAATTAATTATTTGAAAAACAAAAAACAAAAAAAGTATACAGGCACAAATAGACAAATGGCTTGAAATCTAAATTACATCGTATTCCTGTCCCCTACTACATACATTAAAACTTGTGCTTCGACCTCCCAACCGTCTCGCTTTGAATAACATCACTTTATTTAACACGTGTGATCAACAAAATTACTTCCACTGACACATGTTTTGCTATTTTACATTACAACTTCCGTCCATCTCATGCTTCATATAAAAATTTAATATTTATTTATTAAACGAAACATTCTATATTTTAGATATAAGATATTATTATAATATATCTAACATTGATGTTAAATTAAATATTACATAAATATAATTAATTTACTATATTATACGATACAAATAAAATTTGAAATAAAAGAAAATATTAATTTAAAATTTTTAATAAGAAATTAAAATATAAAATTCAACCAAAACAAAAATATATATTCCATATTTTAATTATAATACTTGTTATAATATATGCATTATTACTATCAAATTAAAGATTGTAAAAAAAATTAATTTAACTTATTATACATAAAAATTAAATTTTAAATTAAAATATTATGTGAATTTTAAAAAAAAATAGTTGGAGAAATGGATACATAATTCAGTTTGTAGAGCAATTTTTATTTATTTATTTTAAGTAAAATAAATAACTTCGAAAAACCCATATTATCTAATTAAAAAATAAGTTTTGGCTCTCAATCCGAATCATTGATTTTAAATATCATAATATATCATTATTAATTTAATAAGTATTTTTTTATTTTTAAAAAATATATTATTTCTATATCGGTTGTATAAATACATCACATCTATACAGAAGCAAAACAAATTTGGTTTCAAAATTTTCAGGTTGAAATACATATATTGACATGACAATTAAGAAAATATCCAAGAAATAATCTTTATTACTTTTAAAATCAAAATTTATAAGAAGATCCCTATCACCTATCATTTAATATGTAACATAAACAACCATATACTTGGAAAGTATTTAATGTTGGATTTTCTACCATTCAACAACTGATAGGGAGTCTCACTCACACAAGGGGGCTTTTGACAAAATAATGTATTTTTAGAAAAATTTTAATAAAATATAATATTTTTAAAATGTTTAAAATTATAAGTAAAGTTGCCCCCACTCGGGACGACTTCAATTTTTAATGTCGCCCCTGGGAAGGGCGACTGCCAAAATATAATTTATTTTTTTTAAGTCGCCCATTGTATGGGCGATATATCTATTTTATTTTTTCGTAACCCAGAAAAAAGAGGAAAAAGGCGTCACTCGGACGTCTCACTCGGTCGAGTGACCACTCGGATAGTCGAGTGGTACCTGTAACTCAGCTGAGCCACTCGGCTTGGACATAACTCGGCCAATCGAGTTTGAGGAGTTCACTCGGCCGGAGCACTCGGTCGGCACTCCACTCGAGGAGCCGAGTGTTGAAAACTTTCTGGAATTCTTTCAAATCTCTCCACTCGGCCGGTCCACTCGATCAAAATTCCACTCGGCTAGCCGAGTGGAGTATCTCTTTTCTTTATCTTCTCAATTTTTCGTTCGTTCTCCCGTTTTCGTCCCTTATCTTGTTTCACCAGTTTGATCCATGAGTTTGTATTTATCACAACAACTATTTCTCCTTTTAATTTTTATTTTCTCGTGTGCTGGTCGAAGTTTTTGGTAAAAATATATTGAGTTGACGAATTGCTTAATTTATTGAGCTCCAACAAATAACAAGAATTACGGCTTACAAGGGAAATTTTCAAATCAAGTTTTATACACTCAAAATCATCAATAAGCAACAAAGTCAAATAATTCATCAATATTTTCCACAAACATGCAAGAGGTTCAAATCAAAACAATGTATTCTTAACAAGTAGTCATTTTCTCATACTATCCTATCAAAAGAGATTGGGACGTGCTCACAAAACACCACACACACAAAAAAAGAACCATGAAAAATAATTACCTGAACAAATTTGACACAATTTCTGAAGAAAGAGAGAAGAAAGAACCGTGAAGATTGAAGAAGAATTGAAGAAAGAAATAAGAAAGAGAGAAGTGTGAGAAATATGTGGTGTAATAATGATAGAAATGAGAGGAAGAGTAATGTGTCGTAGCCTTTTGACCGAGTGAGTGAACCGAGTGAACGCCTTGAATCGGTTGGCCGAGTTATGTCCAGGCCGAGTGATTCGGCCGAGTTACAGGTACCACTCGGCTATCCAAGTGGTCACTCGACCGAATGAGACATCCGAGTGGCGCCTTTGTCCTTTTTTCTTTAGGTTACAAAAAAAAAAATTAATAATAGATGTGTCGCTCATACAATGGGCGACTTAAGAAAAAAAATTATATTTTGGCAGTCGCCCTTCCCAGGGACGACATTAAAAATTGAAGTCTCCCCGGGTGGGAGTGACTTTACTTATAATTTTAAACATTTTAAAAGCACTATATTTTATTAAAAAAATTTCTAAAAATACTGTATTTTGTCAAAAGCCCCCTTGTGTGAGACTCCCTATCAGTTGTTGAATGGTAGAAAATCCAACATTAAATACTTTCCAAGTATATGGTTGTTTATGTTACATATTAAATGATAGGTGATAGGGATCTTCTTATAAATTTTGATTTTAAAAGTAATAAGGATTATTTCTTGGATATTTCCTTAATTGTCATGTCAATATATGTATTTCAACCTGAAAATTTTGAAACCAAATTTGTTTTGCTTCTACATAGATGTGATGTATTTATACGACCACTATATAGAAATAATATATTTTTTAAAAATAAAAAATATTTATTAAATTAATAATGATATATTATGATATTTAAAATCAATGATTCGGATTGAGAGCCAAAACCATGGCCATGGTTAAGGAAAAAAACACAAAAAGACTTATTTAGTATATTTTTAACTTTCTCATGTTCCTTCCCATTTAGTGTTCTCAATGAACTTCATACAAAATTAAACCACTAAAGTTTAGTAAGACAATGAAAATATAATAATGAATGAAGCTCCTGTTAAATAGTTGTATGTGTGATATAATTTAATGTATTATTTATTTAATTATAAAGTATTATTTATTTAATTAAAAAGTATCATTAGTTTTTTAAGCTAATTAATCATAATACAATTTAAATAACAAATAATATTTTATCATTGAATAAATAATAATTTATAATTAAACAAACAATACTAAATTATGTGATACATGTAATTGTTTGACAAGAACTTTTGCACATTAAATTTTTATTTGTATGAAATTATAACCACATAAGCAAATCAAAATCATTACAATCACATAACACAGTCCATGAATGTTGCATTTCCCCACTACTACAAATCATTTATTAATTACTTGAATCAGAATATTATTAATATAATTTCTAGTTGGTATAGAAACTACTTTAAAAAAAAAAAAAAAGGAATATACAACTGCAACAGCACAATGTACAACCCCGCACACGTACTAGAACCTATGCCAACTACTCTCTCCAGTCAAAATATATGATTTACTTCCCACCTGCCACCGCCGGCGAATCCAAATTTAGCCACCGCCATAAGCTAACAGAACCGTTACCACCGGCCTAAAAACTGGCTCGTTTTAACGACGTTACAGTAACGGAGGCGCCTAACGGCGACGCTCCGACCTCAATATCAAACGAGTCGTAACGGCGGAACAGCTCCACCAGCAGCAACCTCGACGCCAGCACCACGAAATCCTTGCCGGCGCACTGCTTATTGTTAACGGTCGGGGTACCGTTTTCTGGCCCGTTAGACCAGACCACATGCTTCAAAAGCTTCTCCCCCTCCTCGCCGACAAACCGGGCCGGGACAAACTCCTCGGCCCGGTCGAATATCTTCGGGTCCTTCGTCGCGAACGGCTGGAACCCGTAAAGCATTTCTCCCTCGTTGATCTGAAACGCCGCGTCGTGGGACTCGATCACGAAATCGCGTTTGGCCTTAGCGTACTGCGACGGAACCGGCGGCTCGATACGCAGCGCCTCATACACCACCGATTTCATCAGCGGCATGTTCTCCATCGCGGCCATGGTGACCTTGCCGCCATTCGATTCGATCGCCGATCGGATCTCTCGGGCCAGATCGGTGTGGAGCTTTGCTCCGGCGCGGCCGACCCATTTGATCATGTTGGGGAACAGAAACTTCATGCCGCCGAACGAGTTGAAACAAGTTGCGTATATGAGGTTGTGGCAAGCCTCATCGCGAGAAAGCCCGAGTTTTTCAGCTTGATCAAGAACAGGGGTGGAATTCTGGTAAAAGAAGTCGTAAAGCCTCTGGTAATCCTTCTTGATAAAAGATGGCGGCAGTGGAAAAGTATGGAGAATGCCGTCTTCGATCAGCCTCGGCAAGCCTAGGCGTAGCAGTGGATGCAACTGAAACAAGACCCATTTGCTGATAAGCTTCGGCCCGTCGGAACCAAGCTTTGAGTCAATCGGGTCAGCGCCGTAGAATGATCGAGCCAGGAAATTGAAAGCGGCTTGATCGTTAGCCGGGCCGAAGCCGGCTTTTCCTGTGGTGGCTAGCTCCTTCTCCAAGCCATCAAACAGCTCTGTATAGCTGTTGTGGAATTCCTGAATGAAATTCTCGCGCCGATATGAGAGCAAGAAAAACACGAGTTTCTTGAGCTGGGCGTGATTCGGCTCGGACGGGTCGAGAAAGGAAAGGGTTCTGTAGCCGCCGGTGAAATCGACGGAAGGCATGTAAGTGCCGGTGAAGAGGTCTTTCTTCTCGACTTTATCGGTGTCGAAAAGGACCGGAAAGCTCTTTCCGTCGAGCAATACGACGACGTTCGGGTTGAAGGAAATGAAGGGCCCAGGCGGCATGTTGGTTCTGAATACAGTAGACTGGTATTTTTGGATTCGTGATCTGAAAAATTCATCTCTGCCTTGGTTGTAGAAGTAATCTTGCCTGTCTTTCCACGGCCCGATCAAGGGGAGCCCGTAATCGCCCGGGATTTTGCGGACGGGTAACTTGGCAGGTTTTGGTGGGACCGCCGGCGGCAGCTGAGGTGGTTGAGAAACATAGGGCTTCTCCGATATGGTAGCTTTGATAACGATCGGAGAGTATCCATTGAAGGGTTTTAGAAAAGTGGGAGGTTTGGTTGATGTTTGTGGGGAAGAAAGTTGGAGGTGCAGAGTAGAGAGAGAAGATGAGGATGAGAGAGAAGCAGCCATTGCTGAGTGATATTATTGAGCTTGACTAATGTAATTATATTTGTTGATGATGTAAGAATGGATTGACAAATGGTGGGGTATATATAGAGGGTGGGAGATTAGAATTAAAAAATGATGAGTATAGACTGTCCACAATGGGCCCCATTTTCCACTGTCACAAAAGAATATTAAATCAATTTCAATAAAATAGAAGTCTCGTCACCATAACTTCAAATCTTATATTACTAACAATAATAAATAAATAAATAATAAAATTTATTTTACATACAGATTATATATAATTAAATGAACTAAATTAATAAATAAAAATTTGTATACATTTGAATTTAAACTGATATATGTACGGTGATATGTGTCCTGGAGCATCTGGAATACGATTTAAAGTATTATTTATTTAATAATAAAATATTACTTATTTATTTAAAATATATTACTTCGGTTAGTTATCTTAAAAAAATAGTAATACTTTATAGTTAAACAATTAATAATTTCTGATTAAAAAAGTAATATTGTAGATTGAGTGCACTGTGCACATGATGTAAAAAAGGTTCACTTTTATTTTAAACTTAGTACAAAAAGATTTGAATATCAAAATACTTTATCTCTCTTTGTTTTGAGTTATAAAATTAAATTTTACAATTCAATTGAATCTTATTCTAATACATATTATGCACTCTATTATGTATCTATATCCATAATTTTCTTTCTAAATTGCCTCTCTTTGCCTACAGAATATAATATTACAATAAATTATAATTTTCACCATTAATTTGACGTCTATCTTACTTTATATAATCTCAAAACAAATAAAGATTATTACTATTCAACTTTTTTTGCAATTCTATAATTTTAAAATCAAAATTTTTCACGATCCACTTAAATTTAATCCAAACATTCCTCACAATTTTTTAATTTTTTTTTAAATTTGAGAGAATAAAAGTCAACAAAGAAAAACTAAAATTAACATCTTCATTATCTGGTGTATAGTTTCACAATATTGCAAATATCACCAAAAAAAAAAAAAGAATAGGAGAAGAAGGGAGAGACAAAGGGAAATGGTATGGTGAAAGTTGTGGTGAATTGCAGTTTCTTGGCAAACTCATAATTCATACTATTTTGTGCACTTACTCCGATTTCTGTGCTTCAATATTAGACATTTAATTTAGTATTATTTAATATAAAATAGCACATGGATGAGTAGTGATAAAATAGAATGTAAAGTACTATTTATAATAAAGAAATCCGATGATACAGCAAATGTTAAAAAGGTTAATGAACAAGAGTAACTGTTGGTCTTATGGTCCATGTGCTTTTTTATATTAAAGTTTCTTATTTTTATTGGTAATGGGATCCTGAAAATAATATATTATTTTTAGGAGTGAGTTTTTTTTACATTAGATATACATGTATTACGATATAAAGTATTATTTATTTAATTATAAAGTATTACTTATTTAATTATAAAATATTACTATCTTTTAAGGTAAATAATATGAAGTAATACATTTTAAGTAATAAGTAATACTTTATAGTTAAAGAAGTAATACTTTAAATTGTGTTGCACCTGCACCCGATGCACATAAATTTTTACGTATTTTTTATTTATTTGTTTTTATGAAAAAAATCAAGCGTGAGATTCCTATATTCTAATGTCCGTATGCTTTTATGATTTTTTTTTTCTAAAGTAAAAAAGGCAGTTCTCGCTCTTCGCCCTATAAATCCACCCATATACATACTTGAATAATCATGTGAATGTTTACGATCTAACATAAAATATGACGACGATAATCATGAATTTTATTGACACCTTTCATCCCATAAAAAAGATGGTAGGTCTTTTCTTTTTTCATTTATATCAAAATGATGGTGAACTTTTCTTTTTTTATGATGTATTAATTTTTTTTCTTTCTAATACGTCTTTATTTAATATTCTTTCATTTTATATAATATTACATAAAAATAATATGTATTTTTTATATATTAAATATAATTTTTAATACAAGTGAAATTCAAAAGTAGTTTTATCTTTGTGGAACGGGGAGCAAATTCTAATATTTTGATATTTAAGTTAAATAGATGCATGTATGGATCATTTATGTAAGTATATATTGTTGCCTCCCTCTTTGTCAAAACTAGTTGGATCAACTGTTCTATATTTGATTAATTTGTGAGAGTAGAGTAGGTTTCACATCTAGTTAACCAAGAAAGCAAGTCTAGTCTATTCTTATGTTATGTCAAAATTACTCTGGCTCATTGTTACCTACTAGGGTAGGAAAAATAGTGAAAATGCAGGTATATCGTACTTATCGTACAAAAAATATTGAAAATATTAAAATTTTTAGTAAATTATGATTTTTGGTATGGTATCATATTAGAAAATTTTCGGTAGGTAATAATATAAAAAAATAAAATTTCCGGTATACTAATATACTGCATGGTATTTTTGAATATTGATATTCTGTATATATTAAAATACCAATATATCAAAATATTGAAATATTTTCATTATTATACCGGAAATTCGGTATACATACTGAGATATAATTATTAATATTATAATTTCATTTTTTTAACACAGCCCCGACCCTATAATATTTCAGTATGAAATAATATTTAACTATCGAATTTTATTTATAATTTTGGTATACCTCTATTTCATTAGGAATCGATATACCAAAATTTTAGTGTAAAATAGTATACTAAATTTTTTTTATAGAAAACGGTATATTGAAATATTAGTACAATACAGTACGAGTATTACCAATATTTCAGTGTACCAAATTTTTTAATATGATATCAATATAGATCTTCAATTCGATATATAGTATAATGTAAAAATTCTGACATACCATACCGTAATATTCTATTACCCACGGAACTATAAAATAAATTCGAGATGACAAAAATGTTAATTTAACAAGGGTACGTTTACTTTGGATTAGTTTGGATTAATTTAACAAGTGTTAAAATCCTTAGATACTTGAATTAATATGAAGTCGGACTAGAAAATATAAATTAAAATAGAAAATAATTTATAGTGAAAAGTGGACGGTTGAAATAATGTTTTTGTATTTTAAATTTAAAAAAAAATTAATAAATTGAAATATAAAAAGAAAACTAGAAATAGGCGTGTCAAAACATTGCCCATATTGACCAAACAAGAGGAATAATCAAAGAATGGAGTGGACGGAACGAATGGAAGAGCGATTCGGTCAGCCCCAAATATTGGAGTCAAAGCCTAGGACAGGTCAAACGGGCAGCTCCATTTTCAGCTATTCAATCACAGTCCAACCCAGCCCAAATCTACGCTACCGGCCGTATCAGCAAAACACCACGTCACCAACATCCACGTATTACACCCAAATCGGCCCCGGCCAAACTCCCACGCCCACGTGACAATTAGGGTTAATTGTTAATAGCCTCCACGTTGTAAACTTGTACGTAAGCACTTATTTAAAACGAGAGTTGTCCAATTTGTATAATAGTAAATTATGAAAAAAATTTAAAATTAAGATAATGACTTTAGGAGCTCGTAAAAATAAAATACTGTGTTTTTGGACTTGTGAATTAGAATGATAAATTTTTAATTTTGATAATTTATGATAAAATAGTCCAAATTTATCATATTTAATTTTTTTTTTGTGGAAAAATTGCAAAATTAAGATAACAACTTTTAGGGTCTTGCAAATATATGACACTATGTTGTCGCCTTATATTTTTAGGTTTTGCGATTTTAGAACAAAATGGTACAAAATTACCTGGTGTTTTGTTGATTTTGATTGTTAGATGCTCATTTTTTTCATATTTATTTCCGACATGACAGTTTTATATAACATAACCATGTTAGAATATAATAGCCTAATACTTTTTAAAACTTAATTGATATTTCTAAGAAAAATATCACACATCTTTTTCTTTAAAAACTCTAAACTAACTATCAATTTATAATGTTTACTACTAATATTTTTTTGTCAGAATAAAATTTATTTAAGAAATTATATGGAATAGTTCCTGGAAAACATATACTACAAAAATAAGTTTCTTCCAAAGATAAAATTAGTTTAAAATATAAAAAATAAACTAATTTTATATTAATTAATATCAATTAATGCTAGTTTATATTAAATTTAGTTTGAATTATGTTACAAATAAAGTCTATTTAGTTTTTCAATATGAGCTCGTAATAGAATCATGAAAATTTTGTAGTAACCAAATTCAATCTTGAACTTTTACAAGTAATAACATCAATATGTAAGTTTATATATTGATTTAAGATAAATATACATATATGGAACAAATATTTTATTTTATTTTTTAAATTAAAGATAATTTTTGATAATGCAATTCATAACAAAACTAAGAAATATCTTGATACAAGCTATATTATAACTACCTTTTTGTTTGTTGGAGTTCACCAATAACTAAAGAAGTTCTTCAAAATCATCAAAAGCCTGAATTTGAGCGATTTTGTCCTAAACTCGCAAAAGTTAAAGTCTTATGGTCCTAATTCACAAGTTCAAAAATAGTGTTTCATTTTTGCGCTAAAAAATATAAATGGATGACCCCTAAAGCTATTGTCCTAATTTTACAATTTTTCTAATAAATTATTATTAATAATATATAGTTATATATTTGTGTATGGAGAAATAATATTAGATATTTTTTAATAATATTCTTAAGTAAATTGCATAAATTATAATTATTAATATTTGCAATATAATTACGATTATGCTTAATCTCATTAAGATTAAGGGTGATAAATTGTAATATTGTATTCTGTTAGATTATGTTGCCTTTTTTTTGTATTATTTATTTTATTTCAGTGAATATAATAATAATAATTTCATAAAAATAATACTATGAAAATTTTGAATTATAATGCATAAATGTATGCAATATACTTTTGACTTAATTATGTAGACATTTATACATTTTAGTTAACGATCAATTATAACACAATTTTTCAAAAATAATGAAGAAGTGCATCAACTTTGTAATTTTTTTCAATTCAATGCATGTGGCCCAATTTCGGAATTTAGTTGCTAACGTGGAGTTAAAGTTTATATTTTAGCCCCAACTACTATACACGTGGTATAAATGGATATTTTTAATCATATGAATTTATAAATATTTAGTCAATTATCACCCAATTTGATTTTTCACAACTTGGTGAACTTGGGCTAATTTCGATCTTCAATTATTTACATAGATTCCGAATTTTGTTTTGGGCTCCCATTGCTATACTTGATGAATAAGTTGATTTATTAATTTTATTTTAAAATTCAAAATAATTAAATGAACATTTTATTAAAGCATAAATTGGGTTCATTTTACTTTTATTTTATGATATAACTAACGAACACCTCAACCTTTACGATTCATGTTTTATAGTCATAGACCACCTTTAGATGTATTATATATATTAAAAATTAAATTATTATATAAAATTTTAAATTAATATAATTTAATATGCATTAATTTGGTACTAATACTACAACAATGGTCTTATATGAAACTAAAGTGTTTCGAAGATATGTTGCAAGCATTTATAAAGAATAAAACAGATACTGACAGTCACTTATATTACAAATTACAGAAAAAATTTCCCTTATTTTATCTATTAGAAAAAAATGGTTTCCATAAGCTAGAGTTTTATAATTAAAATTAAAAATAATAAATTATTCAACACGTATAGCAGTGTAGGCTGAGATATGAAATTCGGGCTCCACATAAGTAATTGTAGCCTAAAATTAGCACACGTGTATTATATTAAAAAAGTAAATATTACATATTTTTATATTAAATTTTTAAAAGATATGTTGTAAATGATAATTGAGCAAAATGTCATGAATTTTACATAATTAAAAGGAATCAACATATTCCACATTTATAATAATGGTACCCAAAATACGAATTTTGAGCTTTACGGGAATAATTGAAGTCTAAACTCAAGCCACATGCATCGAATTAAAAAAATTATAAAACAATACACTTTTTTTCTTATGTTTGAAAGGTCAAATCACAAATATATATCTATCAATTTTAATTGGCGAATCCCACATTTGAAACATATATATTTTTGTGTATTTAATTATCAATAACGTTGTGTTTTATAAAAATAGTCAGCTATGTCACAATTAGATGGTTAATAGTTTTATTTGAATATAAATAATTAAAATATTATTTCCTACTAACTCTTTATAACTAATACAAAATTTATACTTCAGCTTCTAAATTTCTAAATACTTAATATTAAATATTTAATGGTACAAAATTTTAAAAGACAACTTCAAATATATATATATATATATTTTCAGATGCAATAAAGTTATATATAGTAACACAGTCTTGAAATTTTTTTAGACCCCAACTTCCTCTACTCGAGCATTGTAATTGTTGTGGTCCCCAATTAATATTTGTGTACTAGGACCCTTTTATTTTTCTTTGGTTGTTGTTGGGGGCCAATGTACAACTTGTTTGACTTTGACAATACATATTTGTTGCAACTCAACCACCGTACTTCCTTTATACATGTATATATGGGTGTTTCTAAACACACCACAACAAAAATTATTCATATCACTTTAATATTTTGAATAAATTTAAATATAATATAAATGACAAATATATCCTTATATATATATTAAATAAAATCATAATATTGTTATTATTGTTGTTTTTTATTCTTGACTCTAAACTCACACACTAACCCTATATCCAAAGGAATAAAAATAAAATATAAAATATTTTATAACTAATCAATAATAGACCTACGATATAGAAAATATAATTATTATAAACATTAAACAAATAAATCATGTATTTTCTGTCAAAGAACTGAAATTGCGCACATGTTCGGCCAACCAGGGCCGAACATACAATATGACGTGCGGCCAACTGTAGCCGAACACACAACATAGTGTTCGGCCAATGATGGCCGAACGTCTTGTTGTATGTTCGACCATTATTGGCCGAACGCCTTGTTGTATGTTCGGTCCTGGTTGGCCGAATGTGCGCGGTTTAGTTTTTCGATGAAAAATACATTATTTAATTGTGTAATTCTTATAATAATTATATTTTCTATATCATTTGTATTTATATTTTTCATTATCAATTACTTACAAATATTTTCAACTTTTATTTTGATTCGTTTAAATATAGGGTTAATGTATGAGTGTGTTTGAGCAAAGAAGGAAGAATATCAATAATGAAAATATTAATGTTCATTTTTTAAAAAGAAAATTACATAATGATATATATGTCATTTACATTCTATTTAATTTTATTCATTACATTAAAATGATGTGAAAAGTGATTTTTGTGTTGTGTTTAGCAACAGCCTATATATATATATATAGATTGGATAATACTTCCTCATAATTTTATTTCACTTGAATTCTTTAGGAATGACAATGGGTGAGTATGAATGGGTATTTTTTTAGATCTGGTTGTTAAAAAGAATAATTAAATTTAAAATTCGTTCCGCACTCATTTATTATTCCATTATGTTCAGATTGTTGATTTTATATTTTTTATTTGATTAATACATTTAGTATTGCTGCTATTATTTTTTAATAACATTTAGAATTGAAATAACAACGTGGTGTTTATTCTGGGAATTGAGATTGAGGAAGAAGAGGATTGAGAATTTAAGATTGCAGTTTATTCTGGGAGAACAATAAAATGGTAGACAAACAAAATGTGGGAGTGTAGTTTAGGATAAAAAAATAAAGGTAATTAGGAAATTGTAATAAGTGGAATAATATTACAATAATAAAATAATTCTGTTATATATATATATATATATATAATCTAATATACAGGTGTGGGTTAGGGACGAGTTTAACAAAAAATTACTACTTGATTCGAACTTGTTGATACTCGTCTGACTGAGTTTCTTTGCACCTTAAATATGCATATTTGACATGGGTTGTGGTTTAATTTCACTTCATTGTCATCCCTCCCACCCCAATTTCTAATTAAATTAATTCATGAATATATTTTAGATTTTTATATGGCAGGAAAAACTAATTAAAAAAATCATTAATTATAAATCAATTATTAATTGCAACATGACTTTTAAATTTTATTATTATTTATCATAAATTATAATATTATTTCAATTACAACATAGACCATATTTTTTAACACCTAATTGCAATGCGACTATCATCATTGAATGTATGAGGCCATTCCAAATTCATTATGTATTTCACATCATGAAATAAGTGTGTGAAGTCCAATGAGGCAATAGTGTCGGAAATTCACTTAGTGGGGTCACATGTTTTATACAAATAAAAAAAAACATAAGTGTAACCAAAATAGCATAAAATATAATGGATAGAATCTTATGAGCTGAGGAAAGTTTTCTTTTATGAACATTTGGAACTTTGGCGCTCTTTAATTAAGTGAGACAAGGCAAAATAAATCATTTGGGCTAATGATGGAATTGAGTTCTAAAGTATTTCAAATTTCTCATTTTGTTTCAGAATCTTCGAGAAATATTAATAAATTTCTACATCAATATTGATTACTTTAAAGCTCAAATTCGTAAAAATCATGAAAATATCTTGAAATTTTGAGAAACTTTGAATCAATAATTTTACTTGCTAAAAAATGTAAAAAAATTAAGATATTGATATTTTTACAGGTACATATATTTTCAACTTCATAGACAAATTGGTAAGATGGGTAAAGTATGGTTCCAGGAAGTGGAAGGTGGCCGACAAAGGCTGTGGCCGTAATGAGCAATGGCCAATGATGCGTTGGTGGACTAAAAAACAACAGAAGAGGGAAATAAGAAAGCTTTTATTTTGCTAGAAGGAAATCTCCATTTTTGTTGGGGAAAATTACAAAAGCTAGAACAATAAGTTTTCGGGCTTGTGAATTAGAATAATAAGTTTTTATATAGATTTAATTGGTTTTGTTCAAAAAAAAAAAAAAAATTAAATATTTAAATATAGCTGAATCATTTCGGATTTAGGGTTTATAAGGCTTAAGATTAGGGTTTAGGGTTATAAGGGTTAGGGTTAGTGTTTAGGATTTAGGGTTTAGGGTTTAATGTTTAGTTGGTTTAGTTCTTTTTTTTTTTTAATATAATAAAATCACCCGATTAGGGTGGGGGATTTAGGCATACTACCCAACCTGTATATAACTAAGGAACGATCAATTTTACATGTGGTTGGACAAAAAGTGTCCAAACTGAGAAACGATAATCATATCTTGTAGATCCATCCTAATATGATATCAAATGAGATAGAGTCGTGAACCTATCTTTACACTAATAAAAACTGTGAATCATGAGCTGTGTTTATAGCTCTGAATTCACCACCTAATTGAAGCAGCAAAGGAGGATCAAAATTGGTGCTGCATTGTAAGCATGATGCAGCTGCAGCACAGAAGTGAACCTCATCCACTTGCATAACAGAATTTGCAAGTTGCAGCTGAAGTTTGTTGCAAAATTCTGTTATGTAACTGATCAAGCAAATGGTTGAGAATGCAGTTGCAATCAGTTATTGATTGTGTGTTATATAAGCAAGACTTAGCAGCATTTTAGCAGCAGAGTGATTGAGAAATCAAGAAAGAAAAGGGAAGGGAGAGCAGCAGCATTTTAGCAGCAGCATTTTGAGAGCATCAGCATTGTGTTCTTGTCCTGTTTTAGGTGTTTTAGCTTAAGTGTGAGGCTGATTCAATCACATTATTGATTGAATCTCATGTAAAGTCTGTATAAGCATATGCAGTTTTAATAAAGCTTCGATTCTTTCTTGCCAGTGGATGTAGATCAAGTTGATTGAACCACTTAAACCAAAAGTGTTATGCATTGCATTTGCTGTCAAAATTCCATCTGTTTACTTGTGTTCTTCATTGATTGATTGCTGCTGGATCATTGTTAATAATCCAACAAAAACAACGATCACAAACCAATGGTAAAATCAATATAAATTCATCTTTTGGGTAACCAAGTTGATCCATACGAATCTATGATAATATTTTGAAGAGGCTTTGGCTCTGAGATATATCTGAAATCCTTGTGAGTGTTGTCCAAGCTCCTCAAGGTGGTCTGCCGAGCGATTTCCCTCGCGATGGATATGTGTGATGTGAACAGTCTTATTTCTTAGCAAAGTTCGTACTTGTATTAGTTAGTGTTGGGTTCGCCAAGCACCAGGATTGTCCGAAAGAAGTAGTGTCACCACCGCCGCTGTGTCCATCTCAATCCAAATAGATGTACAATCCAATCCATGGGTAGTTACTGAAGTCCAAACCAAAGTGTTTGTAACTTTGCATCGAAGCTATAACGAGCTGTAAGTGGAAGATGATATGCTAATAGAAGTTCTCCTGTATGATCTCTGAGTAGTTCACCACTAGATGCAACCTTTGTCCCATACATGAAGGAACCACCGGAAAGGGGGATCAGGTGCTCTCCACCAGATCAACAATGGTGGTCGAGGTCTCGCTCGAGGATCTTGACTCTGCCTAAAATATGTTGATGGCGTACAACCTGCCCACACCTGCAATGGTAATCTCTTGTTCGAGACAAGCAATGATAAATGATGTTCAACATGCACAATGATATGAGAAGTAAGAAAAGCCCATCTCTATGCTTTGCACTATTCCTCCCTGTCCATGTAAATCACAAGATCAAACAAGGAACAATGAAAGCTATATGATGCGTGTGTGCAGGTGTGATATTTCTCCAAAAAGAAAGAAAAAGGAATATATCATCTGTGTGAGGCAGGTTCACATAAAACCAAGCTGCAGGCAGGTTCACATAGAAGCAAGATGCAAAATAAGCTCCTCACGACATCATCCTGCATGAACAAGTGTAGAATGGATTCGATCTGATGATGATCAGAGGTAGAACAACAGTGACACTTAGATATAATTTCATAACCATGGGAAATGAAGTATGAATCAGTAGATAATTTTTTATGGAGTAAAAAAAGATGCCAAAGGAAGACATATATGTTTGGAGTAAGGAGGTTAACCCATATGTCTCCCAAAAAAGCATTTGTGTTGCAACTTCATTCTTACAAGTTGCTAGGCTAATCTAAGTGAAAAATTGCCATCAGAGGTAAGTTTCCACCTCATGTTATCCCCACTCTCAATATCAATTGGTACCTAAATAATCTCATCAATCACCTATTGTAAGAGACTCATTTGATCCCCCAAAATTGTCTGTAGCTTCTAGCTTCTCAAGATTCCACTAACCATCCACTAAGACTACACTCTGGCATGAATATCAGAAGTTCGCTTCTCTAACTGATCTTCTAATCTCTCTGAAAGCGGTTGATGACCAATCCATGTGTCATCCGAGAAGCTGATACTGCCTGAACCAATTCTTCAAAATATCTTAGTTTGAGCATGATGTCAAATGCGTATAAGTCGTTTCCACTGTATACTATCATGAACTCTAGCACGAACTCGAGTAGGAACCATCCTGTTTCTCATACAGTACTTAGAATCCAAATAGTGAGCCCAAAGAGATTTTTCTTCTCTGAATCTCCACCATATTATCAGGCCAAACGCCTCTACCATTTCTGATTTTTCTTTCTTTTTTTTTTTTTATACCAAGACCCCTTTCCTACATAGGCATACAACATTGTCTCCAATTCACCTAATGTTTATTTCCTTTGGTGCGCCAAAAGAAATTGGCAATAATTTGTTCAAGTTCGTCTAACAGTTCCTTGAAGTGGTTCCATAACCTGAAATATGTGTAATGGAATGGTAACTAATGTACTCTTGATGAATGCCAATCTTCTGCTAAAATGAAGGTGACGATGAGACCATCCTGATATACTAGCAAGAAGTCTTTATTTGACTAGCTGAAATAGAGAGTTGCGCATGTTCCCCTTGTAAAGAGGTACTCCAAGATACGTAATCGGAAGCTCTCCCAATTGAAAACTAGTTGTCTCATGTACGATATGCTATCATCTATCCAAAAAAACTATTCCCAAGGAAAAAAATGATATTCTAATTATGATAACTTGACCAGAGATTGAAGTGTAATGCTTCAGGTACTGAACCAATCAATTCAATCCCGCCTCCTGCATTCTAGTGAAGATGACTATATCATCAACATAGGCCAAGTGAGGCAGTGGGAAACCATAGCCCGGACTCCTGTATTACATAATCGAATAAATACATCCAGACCACGAGAGAGAGAATTTGCAGATAGAACAAATAAAGAAGGCGGTAGAGGATCACCCTGACGTAAACCCCTATCCGACTGAAAAAACCTACTGGACTGCCATTAACCAAAGCAGAGAACCAATAATTTTCCACGCACTATCGAACAAAGTCAACCCACCTCAATGGAAAGCCCATCTGTAAAAGAGCATGTCTTTAGAAAAGCCACTAAAAACAATTATATGCTTTAACCATGTCCAATTTCAACATAAGATTCAGGATAGGTGATCTATAATGGAGCTCATGAACCATTTCTTATGCGAGGAGGACATTGTCAGATAGAAGTCTACCCTAAATGAAACCATTTTGATTTGGATAGATCAATAGTGGGAGTAATAGAGCAAAATGGGCAGTCAATATCTCAGTGACGATTTTATTTGTAATATTGCATAAATTGATTGGTCTGTACTCTGCCCAAGTACTAGGATGGGCTTTTTTCAAAATCAATATAATGGATGTAGGGTGAATGATAAGTAGAAAATTGTGCATAATTTTAATTTATAAAATTGTATTTTTAATACAATTAATTTATGTACATTCTCTATTTCATACTTATTTAATGTTTCAACAAGAATTACTTCATTTTTGTTTTTGTGGATATTTGCAGCATTTTTGGATAATTTTTTATACAATAATCCACATAAGCACTTGGCCATCCTTAGCCATCCAAGGAATGAATATTACAAAGAAGTTTATGGGCTGAAATAGTTTTGGACTTAATTAATTAGTTAAGCCCAAAACTTAATTAAAGCCTATAAAGGGAATTAGGGCAAAATGGCAAGGATAAAAAGAAGATTAAATGCAAGCAGGAGATTCATTTTGGGATTGAGGGTGTGAAAAAAGAAACAAATGGAGAGACGCCAGGAGATAGGGAGAGAGAGCAACATCAAGCCTCCATGGTGTGAACGCAGCAAAGGAACAGATTCACGGAGGAACTCATCTTTTGTGGATTTGTGTTTATTCCTCCCTTCTTATCTTTGTTTTAATGTTTTTCATTTGGATGATTTTAATTCTTAGACACGTGATGTGTAACTAAATTTTATATTCCGGTTTAGGGAATGTTTGAACCCTATTTCAATATTATGTGATTTATATTTTCGTGACACCATATTGATTTAATATGTGCGAATTTATTTTGTTGATGTGTTGAATTGATTTATAATATATATACCGTTAATTGTGACTGATCACTCCAATTGAAAGTTTATATGTTTAGGGCTAGGGTTTAAATTGCAATCCATAATTGTTGTGATCTTGAACCCGTCTGTAGCAACTAATAAGTTATATTATTAGAATCAACATAATTCAGGATTAATTGAATCGTGCGTGTGAATTCAATAACCTGCCTACCCTATTATCCTAATTGATAATGCATTTAACGAATTAAATCCAAAGAGCGTATTTTGGACTGTTCGATTAAATAGGTTAATTAGAGAGCTTATCCTAATTAATTACACTTAAGGGATAAAGTGAATCAATAAAGCTTGTTGTTGGTTTAGGGATAGAAATTCCATAATTAAATTAATAATGTGTCGCATAATCATATGATTTGGAATAGGGGGAAAACTGAACCATGAACCGAAATTATTCCTATTACTGTCTGCCTTCAGTTTATTTGCTTTATTTTTATTTATTAGAGTATATTTTATTTTATTAGTTTAGTAGACAAAATTCATCAACATCTCCCCTTTTTATTTGCATTCGTAAATTAGCATAAAAATATATACAAATAATTCAACCGTTCTCTGTGGGATCGACCCTTACTTCCCACTACTACAAAATAGTAGAGGAAAGCGAGGTAAAATAATATAATTAATTTTGACGTGCCCCGACAGCTCGGTCAATATTTTGGCGCCACTGCCGGGGAACGGTGTGAATTTATTTGTGATATTTATTTGTGTTGATTTTTTTTGTGTTTTTATTTGTTGAAGATTTAAGCTGCCAGCAAGTTTCACACTGGGTCACCCAGTGTGAACTGTAGCAGTTTATTTTTTTCAGCGAATCTTACTGTTTTTTTTTTCTTTCTTTTTTCTCTTTCTCTCTCGTGGAATCCACATTTCTTCATTTTATTTATTTTTCTGTAAATATTTGATTTAGTTGCTTGGAAAAAAAAAAGAAAAAGATATTGGCAGCAACCCAGTGTCATGTCCAACTGTGAAGTTTTTGTAATTTTTCTATTCTTTTTTCGTATTTTTTTCTTTTTATTTTTTTTCCCTTAGTTTCTGTAGTTTAATAACATTCTTTTGGAGAATTTTGTGCTGGTCAGGCTAACATCCATTTTGAAATTATAATGGCAGCAACACAAACTTTGAGAGAGCTCACAAATTCTGTTATTGCTGAACAATCTTTTTGCATTACATTTTCCGATTTTAGTGCAAATACCGCTTTTGAGTTTAATTATAATATTATACACTTATTACCTTCTTTTTATGGCTATGCAGGTGAAGACCCATATAAACATCTTAAGGAGTTTCATTTGGTTTGCTCAAGTATGAAAACTACAGGAGTGACTGATGAGCAAATTAAGTTGAGAGTTTTTCCATTTTCCTTGAAGGACTTAGCGAAGGATTGACTATATTATTTGCCAGGATCTATCACCACATGGGCTGAGATGGAGAGTTTATTTTTACAAAAATATTTTCCAGCTTTTCGAGTAGCCAATATACGGAAGGAGATTTGTGGTATAATGCAAATTGATGGAGAGACACTTCATGCATATTGGAAGCGATTGCAGAGACTTATTGCAAGCTGCCCACAATACCAAATTAGTGAGCAACTCCTAATCCAATACTTTTATGAGGGCCTGACAATGATGGACAGGAACATGATTGATGTAGCCAGTGGTGGAACACTTGTGGATAAGACCCCTGCAGCAGCAAAAGAGTTAATTTCAAACATGGCAGCTAACTCACAACAGTTTGGCAATCGTGACACATCATATAGAATGGTGAAAAAGATAAATGATTCATCACTTCAAAATCAATTAAATGAACTTACATATTTTGTTAGACAGATTGCTACAGAAAAACCATGTAAAATCTGTGAGACTTCCGATCATACCACCGACGATTGTAAGATCCTTAATAAAGAAATAAATGCACATGCCAATGCCGTAGGCACTGGAAATTTCCAAGGGAGAAGAAATGACCCCAATTCGAATACTTACAACCCGGGGTGGAGAGATCATCCAAATTTTCGGTGGGAAAATACATACAATGGACCACAACCTGTGCAAGCTCGTCCACCACCACAACAGAGAGGCCCATACTTTCAAAAACAGCAATTGAAACAGAGCTCTACTGCAACCTTGGAGAAAATGATGAAAACTCTAACCTCCAACACGGTGCAATTTCAACAAAACATGCGAGAATTCCAGCAAGAAACTCAATCTAGCATCAAAAATCTTGAAACGCAAGTGAGCGAGCTAGCCACCACCGTAAGTCGCCTGGAGAATCAAAATAGCGGGAAATCGCCTTCTCAACCCGAGATAAATAAAAAAAATGTAAATGTTATTACCCTAAGGAGTGGAAATCAACTTGGAGAGCTTAACAAGCCGGGTTCGCTGTGAAAGACGCAAAGAAAAAGAAGGTTGATGCTGAAGACACTGACACTGGGTCAACCAGTGTGGAACCTGTCGTACAACTGGACACTGGATTGCCCAGTGTGGAACTGCCCACCCACGGGAATAAGGTAAATTGACCTATTTCTTCTCCTATTAAGACTAACCCATTGCCTTTTCTATCTAAAATTCACAGGGTTATAAATGAGGATAAAGAGAATGAGATTAAAGAAGTGTTCAAAATAGATGGAATGTGTATACACTTACATTATGAAATCAAATGGGTGCTGTTAAAATAGATGATCTAGAAGGATCTTAGATGAGTTGTCATATCTTCACATATATTTGTATATATTTGATTTCCTTAATTTTAGGATCTTAATTGATGTAATTGTAATTATATATTTGTGAATAACAGACTCTCATCCTCAATTGAGGAATTACAATTACTCTCACATGGTATCAACCTAACACACGCTGAAACCCTAAACTACCCGCCTCACGCTTCCTCCTCGTTTCTGCCCACTCTTCTCCATGACAGGCGAGAATTCCTTCAATTCAACCCTCACGCTTCAAGCCATGACCCATATGGTCACAATCAAACTCAAATCTACCAACTACTTGATGTGGTATGGTCAGATTCATCCTCTTCTCTCCACTCAAAAATTTCTTCCGTACATTGATGGTTCTCGCTCTCCTCCCTCTCAAACTATTTCCGACAGTGGGACGTCTTCTCCCAATCCAGCGTACATTGAATGGCTGGAGAAGGACCAAATTGTACGTGTCTTCATCGTCTCAACTCTCACTGAAGAAGCGATGGGCCCTGGTGGTCGGCTGCTCCACTTCGCATGCCGTTTGGACCACGCTCGCAACAGCCTTCAATCAAACCTCCAAGGCCCGTGAATTACAGATCAAGGATGAACTCCAATTCCTGAAAAAAGGCGCACGATCGGTTACAAATTATGGAGCAGTTTTCAAAAATCTCTGTGATCAATTGGCTTCCATGGGACGACCCGTCGATGAAACTGATAAATCCCACTGGTTTCTTCGTGGGTTGGGATCAGAGTTTCAAAGTTTTTCTGCCTCTATGATTAATCTGGACCAGCTGCCGATTTTTCCTGTTCTGTTATCAAAGGCCGAGTCTCACGATTTATTCACTCGTGCTCTTGATTCGGGTTCTGCCGCATCTCAGCCCACCTTTGCGGCCTCTCGTTCCTCTTTTTCTGGTGGTCACGGACCTTCTCACAGCGGCCATGGCGGTTCGTCTCGTCCTCCTTCGTTTGCTTCTGGGGGTCGCGGTCCGTCGAAACAGCAAGGCAAAGGAAAGGGGCGGTTTCTGCCTCGCTGTCAGATTTGTCGAACAGAAGGTCACTACGCTCCGGCATATCCTGATCGTTATGTATCTGCGCCTCCATCCCACCAAGCCAACCTTGCAGAGGCCTTCAACTCCTCCTGCTCGTTGACTCCTCAAAATGCGTCTGACTGGTTCATTGATACAGGCGCATCAGCCCATATGACCAATGATCCCTCTTCTCTTGCTCGTGTCTCGCAGTATTCTGGTTCTGATCATGTCATCGTTGGTAATGGCGCTAAATTAAATATATCTCATGTTGGTAAATTCGATGTTTCTCATGATTTATCCTTATTGGATGTGTTGGTAGTGCCTCATATTACAAAGAATCTGCTCTCTGTCAGTAAACTCATGCATGATTATCCTGTTAAAGTTATTTTTACTGATCAGTGCTTTGAAATTCAGACAAAGGAAACAGGGAAGCTTTTGGCTCGGGGTCGTCGTGAGAATGGCCTCTACATTTTGGATCATGGACACTCTGCTCTTGTTGCTGCTTTACGGACTAAGAGACTTCGTGGCTCATTTGAACTTTGGCATCGTCGCTTAGGACATGCTAATTTCTCAGTTATTTCTTTGTTGAGTAAATTGGGATTGTTGTCGGTTACCTCATTATTGCCGACGCCCACTATTTGTTCGTCCTGTCAAATTGCCAAAAGCAGACATTTATCGTATTCTCTTAATCATAAACGAGCTTCTCATGTTTTGCAATTAATTCATTGTGATTTATGGGGTCCGGCGCCTGTGCGATCTAATGATGGATATTTATACTATGCTCTGTTTATTGATATTTTTCGAGGTTTACGTGGCTGTTTCCATTGCGCTTGAAATCAAATTTTTATTCGGTTTTTGTTCAATTTCAAGCATTGGTTGAAAATCAATTTTCTTGTAAAATTCAGTCGTTTCAAAGCGACGGGGGCACTGAATTTACAAATCATAAATTGCAGGGTTTATTTCGTGATTGTGGTATTCGGCATTCTGTTTCCTGTCCATACACTCCAGCTCGAAATGGGAGAGCTGAGCGTAAGCACCGTCACGTTACTGAGATAGGGTTGTCAATGTTATTTCATGCATCTGTTCCCTTATCTTATTGGGTTGAGGCATTTTCTACCGCTGTTCATATTATCAACAGGCTACCTACTGCAGTTCTTGAGAATAAATCTCCCTTTGAATTGCTATTCTCCCTTGCTCCTGCTTATGATTATTTTCATATATTCGGGTGTCGAGTCTATCCATGTTTACGTGACTACGCAGCAAACAAATTTTCTCCCAGAAGTTTTGCTTGTGTTTTCATTGGTTACAGTACTCGGCATAAAAGGTTTATTTGTCTTGACCCGGTCTCTTCCAAACGCTACGTCACTCGGCATGCTCGTTTTGACGAGGGTTGCTTTCCATTCTCGTCTTCTCCAACTTCACAGGCTGTTCATTCGCTTGAGTTTTCAACATTTTTAGACCCAGCCCCTGCAGTTCCCTCCTTGGCCGTACCTTTAGAGCCACCTGCCACGGTTCCTCCTGGCGCTCCGTCCTGCCCTTTATGTCCCGGTGATGACACCCTGGTCCACCAGCCTCCTGACGACCAGCCACTGGACGCACCTGTTCT
The DNA here is from genome assembly GCA_028749325.2 of Caryopteris x clandonensis. Classification (NCBI taxonomy): domain Eukaryota; kingdom Viridiplantae; phylum Streptophyta; class Magnoliopsida; order Lamiales; family Lamiaceae; genus Caryopteris; species Caryopteris x clandonensis. The sequence continues at coordinate 5,087,673 of JAPYKT020000019.1, read as the reverse complement.
GGCCGACCCCGTTCCAGCTGTCCCACCGGTGATGCTGCCCCCGCCCCCGCCCCCGGCTCCTCAGCCGCGGCGCCCTTCCTCGACTTCTTCCACTACTCCATTGGGTATCTCACACCCCATGCATACTCGCTCTAAGGATGGTATATTTAAAATTAAGCATCCCTCATCTCATGCTTATTTAACTCATAATGCTCTTCTCCATGTTCTTCATACTGCTGTGGTTCTGAAGGGTATTAAATCTGCTCTTAAAAAGCCTGAATGGGTGGCCGCGATGGATGCTGAAATTCAGGCCTTGCGGAATAATAGTACGTGGGAATTGGTCCCTCGTCCACAGGGTTCCAACGTGGTTGGTTCTAAATGGGTTTATCGCACGAAATTTCTAGCGGATGGCTCTATCGATCGACATAAGGCCCGTTTAGTGGCTCAGGGTTTCACACAGATTCTTGGTTTCGATTTTACACACACCTTCAGTCCTGTGGTCAAAGCTTCGACTGTTCGCATTGTTCTTTCCATTACGGTTATGCAGCATTGGCCTCTTCGTCAACTGGATGTGAACAACACCTTTTTGCATGGCTTACTTGATAAACCTGTGCTTATGGAGCAACCTCCGGGATATGTTGATCCGATGCGCCCATCATATGTATGTCGTCTCAAGAAGGCTATATATGGTTTAAAACAGGCCCCTCGGGCTTGGTTTCATCGCTTCAGTGCCTTTCTTATATCTCTGGGATTCAATTGGAGTAAGGCCGACACATCTTTATTTGTATTTCACAGCGGTGCATCTCTTATTTACTTATTGCTTTATGTGGACGCCATTGTGGTTACTGGCAATAATTCTTCTCTTCTGGAGCAGCTTATCTCTCGTATTTGTTGGGAGTTTGCTCTAAAAGATCTCGGTCGCCTTAATTACTTTCTGGGTCTTGAGGTTACTTACTCTGATACAGGTCTATTCTTAAGTCAGTCGAAGTATGCTCGGGATATTCTTGATCGAGCGGATATCCTTCATGCCAAGCCTGTCTCCACTCCTTTGGCCCCGACTGACGTCCTTCGGGTGGATGGTAAGGCTTTCTCGGATCCTACTTTATATCGTTCTTTAGTGGGTGCTTTACAATATTTGACGATATCTCGTCCAGATATCTCTTATGCTGTTAACTCTATTAGTCAGTTTTAGTCTGCCCCTACTATCGATCACTTTCAGGCTGTTAAACGCATACTTAGGTATGTGAAAGGGACTTTGGATCTTGGTTTATCCTTTACTCGTGGCAAACCCACTTTGCTTGCTTACTCTGATGCTGATTGGGCTCGGTGCCTTGACACACGTCGCTCAACATACGGCTACTCCATTTTCTTGGGGCCTAATCTCGTCTCATGGAGTGCTAAGAAGCAACCTACTGTTGCACGTTCCAGTTGTGAGTCCGAATACCGGGCTATGGCTAATGCGGCTTCCGAAGTCATCTGGGTCACACATCTACTTCGGGAATTACGAGCTCTACCATCCTCTATCCCGGTTCTGCTCTGCGACAACAAGTGTGCCATTTTTTTGTCTCAGAATCCTGTAGCTCACAAACGTGCAAAGCATATCGACATCGATTATCATTTTGTCCGAGAACTTGTTGCAAGTGCTCGTCTGTCGACTCAATACGTCCCCTCTCACTTACAGCTCGCTGACATTTTCACAAAAGGTCTTCCATGTCCTTTGTTCGAGTTTTTCAGATCCAAGCTTTGTGTAGGTCTCCTACCGCACCGCTTGACGGGGGGTGTTAAAATAGATGATCTAGAAGGATCTTAGATGAGTTGTCATATCTTCACATATATTTATACATATTTGATTTCCTTAATTTTAGGATCTTAATTGATGTAATTGTAATTATATATTTGTGAATAACAGACTCTCATCCTCAATTGAGGAATTACAATTACTCTCACATGTGCCACTATATTTTCAGAAAAAAATCTCATATGGAGTTTCTTTCATCAAATTTTCAAAGTCTAAAATGGTGAAAAAGATAGAGATGAATGGATGGACCTTGAATGTAGCAGCAGATGTGCCATCTTTGAGACAAATTCCAAAACCTCTTTGGAGTGTTAATTGAAAAGGTAAGTCTTGAGTCGAGCCAACGCGTTAAACAACAACGCTACATGGGAGGCAACCCATGCATATATATATATATATAATTTTTTTTCTTTTAGGTAGCTGGAGCAGGAGATAGTCACCCTCTCATGCCGAATGACTTCACGTCGACCCTCCTCATCGTCCTGATGAACGGTGACTCCTTTCCCACACTTTATGCTTCTTATTATTGTTTATCTTTCATGGTTTTGTAGCATGTTATTGATGTTGGTGTGGGGAGGAAATGAATTCATGCATGCAGTAGATATGGGACGCTTGCAATGATGAAAATTATGATAACTTGATATTTACATCCTAAGTTCAAATTGACTCTATGTGGCAAGTGTGATTGACTGATATAGTTTTATAAAGCTGTCTCTTTAAGCCAACATTTGAGTTACCTTTTGCATGTTTGATTTGATACACAACTAGATTATTGAAGTGAGTTTTGAGCTTGTGAGCATGACTTATATACATGATGCTATTTTCCTTCATGTGGGATTATCACACTTAGTTGTTCATTCTAGAACTTGCTCGGCTATGCTTTTTGGAATTACTGTTTTGAGTTATTACATGTTAGATGATAAGGGTATTTAGGACACCCTATTTGAGCCTTTTGCATGAACCACCCCAATAATTGATCTTTTAGGATACCATGTTGAGCCTTGCATACTTTCTCTTGCTAAACCGACCCTAACCATATCTTGTCATGCACCTTACCTTTATAATTGTTTTTGAATATTTTTGGATTGCACTCCTAACAAATTAAGTGAGGATAAAGGTAGCATGTATACCATCTGTCTCATGAGGGCTTAATTACTGGCTATTGATGATTGCCTGGAATCTACTGTTGTTGTGTACATTCCATTTTACCATGCTCTGTTACTGCTCGAAAAAAAACAAAAAAAAAAAGAAATTCATGGAGGGACAGAATAGATACCGCCACTTTTCGTATTTGCTGCAATCTCCAAAATAAAAATAAAAATAAAAATAAAAACCAAAAAAAATTGTGGGGGGAGCAGAATAGTTACTGCCACTTTCAGTATTACTGCCATCTCCACAAAAAAAAAAAAAAAAAAAAAAAAAGAGGGCAAATGCACAACAATACATTATTTCGATCATGGATACACAACAAGGCTGAGTTGGGAAAATATATACTAGCACCTATAAGTGTAAATTCGTTTGAGTGCTTTAAAATCCACAAATATTCATAACAAGTTTAGCCTAACTTTTCTCAAAATTTCGCCTCTTTGATTTTACCTTGAACTACAACCACATTATTTCCCGAGAAGACCCTTTGATTTCATGGAAACTCAATTGACAAGTAGTAAAAATTAGATATCCGAGCAAGCTTATGGTAAATAACATACTCTGTGTTGATATGAGTGACTTGAAATATATCATCATATTATACACTTGAGTGAAATGAGTTATCCTGCTGTGAGGGTATTAAATCATTGCATGTGTGAGATTAACTTAATTATTGGGTGATGATGAGACACTTTAGGATCAATATCTGTTATGAAACACTTACCAGTTGAGTTAAATTTGTCCTTTAAAAGTACATGAGTAGAGATATCTTGTGAATGAGTATAGCTGTCCCCGTTCAACTATATGCCTGCTTTTGTTCTATGTTTGCTTGAGGACAAGCAAATGTTTGAGTTTGGGGATATTTGATAAGTAGAAAATTGTGCATAATTTTAATTCATAAAATTGTATTTTTAATACAATTAATTCATGTGCACTCTCTATTTCATACTTATTTAATGTTTCAACAAGAATTACTTCCTTTTTGTTTTTGTTGATATTTGCAGCATTTTTGGATAATTTTTTATACAATAATTCACATAAGCACTTGGCCATCCTTAGCCATCCAAGGAATGAATATTACAAAGAAGTTTATGGGTTGAAATAGTTTTGGACTTAATTAATTAATTAAGCCCAAAACTTAATTAAAGCTCATAAAGGGAATTAGGGCAAAATGGCAAGGATAAAAGGGAGATTGAAGGCAAGCAGGAGATTCATTCTGGGATTGAGGGTGTGAACAAATAAACAAAGGGAGAGACGCCAGGAGATAGGAAGAGAGAGCAACATCAAGCCTCCATGGTGTGAACGCAGCAAGGGAACAAATTCACAGAGGAACTCATCTTTTGTGGATTTGGGTTTATTCCTCCCTTCTTATCTTTGTTTTAATGTCTTTCATTTGGATGGTTTTAATTCTTAGACACGTGATGTGTAACTAAATTTTATATTCCGGTTTAGGGAATGTTTGAACCCTATTTCAATATTATGTGATTTATATTTTCGTGACACCATATTGATTTAATATGTGCGAATTTATTATGTTGATGGGTTGAATTGATTTATAATATGTATATTGTTAATTGTGACTGATCACCCCAATTGATAGTTTATATGTTTAGGGCTAGGGTTTAAATTGCAATCTGTAATTGTTGTGATCTTGAACCCATCTGTAGCAACTAATAATTTATATTATTAGAATCAACATAATTCAGGATTAATTAAATCGAGCGTGTGAATTCAATAACCTGCCTACCATATTATCCTAATTGATAATGCATTCAACGAATGAAATTCAAATAGCGTATTTTGGACTGTTCGATTAAATAGGTTAATTAGAGAGTTTATTCTAATTAATTACACTTAAGGGATAAAGCGAATCAATAGAGCTTGTTGTTGGTTTAGGGGTAGGAATTCCACAATTAAATTAATAATGTGTCGCATAATCATATGATTTGGAATAGGGGGAAAACTGAACCATGAACCGAAATTATTCCTATTACTGTCTGCCTTCAGGTTATTTGCTTGATTTTTATTTATTAGAGTATATTTTATTTTTTTAGTTTAGTAGACAAAATTCATCAACATTCACCCTTTTTAGTGGGATCAACCCTTACTTCCCACTACTACTAAATAGTAGAGGAAAGCGAGGTAAAATAATATAATTAATTTTGACGTGCCCCGACAACACGGTCAGTGAAAGCCAGAGGCATAGGTTTTTCTGATAAGATATCAGAAACCACTTCCTCCATATCTAACTGTACAATACCCGAGCACTAGGAAAAAGATCAAAGAGAATCCATCTAAACCCGAGACACTGATATAATCAATATAAAAAACGACATCTCTCACTTCCTGATGTGTAGGCATATCACAAAGCTGGTATGTATCAATGGTATTAGGTAGTCAAGGAAATAAATTATCAATAGGTGGTAGTAACGTATCACCATTAGTGGTGAGGAGGTCCTGGAAGGAGATTGTTGAATCCCGAATCTGTGTCTGCTCTGATATACTTTCTCCATTAACCTCAATGTGATTAATGTAAGACTGACATCTCTTCTGCTAGACAAAACCCTGAAAAAATTTGGTATATCTTTCTCCCTCAACAACCCAATGACCAACTGCTTTATGTCTCCAAAAATCCTCCTACATACGCAACAATAAATGATACTCAACATGTCTTCTATTCATTTCTGACCGATGCAAAGGAAAAGGGTCATTTTCATATGCATCTTGTGCTACTACATGTGCTTATTGGGCATCTTTAAGCTTCTGGAAAATATTTCCAAAAACACTCCAATTCCATTGCTTAAGTCTCTGTTTTACTCTGTGAAGTCCCAATCCTCTCTCATAGTACTCTGAAAAGTTTGGTGTAGAACCCACATACTCTAAAATCGCGATGACCGTTGCACGGATTTAGAAAATCTTCTCATCAAACATATAATGATTAGATGATTTTGTATGTAGATGGAACATGTTGATTGAAGCTAGTGGACGTAGTAATGGCACCAAATGATTTTGGTTGAGTATTAGGATTTGGAGGAGCTTTGACACCCGTCTCTGCTGTAGGGAGAGATGTTGTATTGTGTTGTAGTGCTGGCTTTTTTGGTGCAATGTGATATGGAAAATGAACAAATTTTTTCCCCTGATGTTGTGTGGAAGTTTTGGGAGAGGTATTGTATGAGTATGGGAAAGTGATGGCATAAATGATGCGATAGGCTATAGGGGGATAACTGGATTAGGATTGTTGGATTGTTGTGTTGTATTGGGGGTTGAGGTTGATGACTGTATTTGTGAAGGTAAAGGTGCCAAAACAGGGCCAGGATATACTCTTGAATTTTCAAGATTGGTTCCCAAAATTGCAACCAGAGGTAGAGGAGAGGAACGGGTAGCTGCGATATCCGTTACAAATGGGAAAGAATCCAGTTGCATTCACAAGTTTGCATTATAATTCTGTCTTAGTGAGCTATTAACAACACTTGAGTTAATCAAAATAATGTAGCGAAGAGGGAACCAAAGTATCTCTAGTTGCACATTAATTTTCCATAGTGAGCCTTTGTATATCTGACTGATGAGTATTGGCAGGTAAATGAGTAGGATATATCAATGTGAACTCCACCAAATTTTGTCCCAATCTTGCAGAGTTTGAACCTAATGGTACAGATTAATCTCAATGATGCCAGATAGATGTCATATTAAAGGAATACATACTGTCATATTGGTCAATGCTGAGAGTTAGATATTGGCAATGTAGTAGTCTATTGTGTTGGAGTCAAAGCCAAATTCAACAGTAATGGATTGAAGGGAGCTTGAGGTTGAGCATTGTACAAAATCTGAGATAAACCATTGTGTACATGCACAAGCCACTGCAGTAACAATGCTTGTAGTGCATTCGATTGCTACGCATGTATATGATGCATTTTCAAATCAGCAATGTTGAGACCAGCTGCTGGAGTAGTGGTTGGAGCAAATTGAGGATGAAGGTGTAGAAGCTGGATTCTCCATGAAAAATTGTCAGAAAATGTGTGCCAGAATGTATGCGATAGAAATCATTATGCAATGGAAGGGGGGGAATCGGTAATAATTTTTGTGATTGGAATATGAAATTGTTGAAACTTATGTGAGGCAAACATATGAGGATGTCAAGGTAAGGAAACGGTGTTTGCTGGTGACCAAAAAATGCAAACCTGTGCAGGTTCGTATACATTGAAAATAGTCGATAGTAAATCGGCTATAACTCATGCATTTCTTAACCAAATCGGCTGAAAATTTTTGGAGGAGGAAGCTATTGAAGAGGAGAACATGTCAGTATGTGAGGTGGAAGGAATGGAATTTGTTGGTGACCGAAAAATGCAAAGATGTGCGATGGGACATTTGACAGTAAATCGGCTATAACTCACGCAATTCTAAACAAAAGAGGTAGAAATTTGTTGGAGGTGGAAGCTACTGAAGAGGTGAACATGTTAGTATGTGAAGTGGAAGGAATGGAGTTTTCTAGTAACCGAAAAATGCAAAGCTTCATGATGGAACAATTGATAGTAAATCGGTATAACTCACGTAATTCTTAATGAAAATGGTTGAAACTTATTGGAGAAAGCTAGAGAAGATGCAAACATAAAAGTGTGTCAAAGGAATAAAATGGCTTTCACTGGCGGCTAGAAAAAACAAAGCTACGTAGAACAGCGTGTTGGACAAAATTGGTCAGTACTTGCTCAAATCTTGACGGAAATTGTTGTGGCTGGTACGAAATTGAATATGTTATTCAGGCGAAGGTGATGATGAGGTTGGATGGTGGAAAGGCATATAGAAACGGTCCAAAATCATGAAAACCATGCTCGTGTGTGTGAGGGAACAGAGCATTTTTATTTTGGGTTATTGGTTTGGGTTTTTTTGAGGGTCTAGGGGTTGGAGTTTATCGTTTTGGATATATAGGGTTTTGGGTTTAGAGTTTTGGTTTAGAGGGTTTAAAGTTTAGGGTTTAGGGTTATGGTTTTTATTTTTAAAAAAATTCACCCATCTGAAAAGGTATTCAGGCATGATCCCCAACCTATATATATTATCTCAAAATGAATATCCGTACAATTAGGCCAAAAGTGCCTCATTACCTTATCAACACTTTACACCCCGTATCCTATACATCAGTATACAAGAGGACAAAAGTGCCTTACCACATCATTAATACTTTACATCACATATACTATACAAAAGTATAACTAAGGCAAAAAACGCCCCATCACATCACCAACACTTTACAACAGATAGACCGTCCACAAGGATAACCATACAAACACAACCCAAACCATTACCACACAACACATAACTAATGTAACTATCATATCTACAGATAATTACCTTTCCCTGAATGAACCCCTATATTTGAAGCTGAGATATCCTAATCGATCCATTTGTACTAGCGCCGGTAGATATGTTGATGTCGAGCTCTGATCATATTCAATCAAACTACATGCATTCATTCCTAGCTTAGCGAGGTAGTCCACCCAACCAATTTCCCTCTCGATGTATGCGTGTTACGCGAGTCTCCCTCCCTTTAAGCCTACCTTGAATGCGCACCAGAGCATGCCTCCAGCTTGTCTAAATTCAACAGCCTCACTACAACCTTTGCATCAAACTCAATCTTAAACCCTAAACCCTAAAACTTTAAACCCCCAAACCCAAACCCTCTAAACCCTAAACCCTAAAATCTAATCCTAAATCCAAAACTTTAAACCTTAAACCCTAAACCCTAAAATCCTAAAGAGTAATCTTAACACTATATCATATCCCCAACCCCTTGACCTTAAACCCTAAATTGTATCCCTTACCCTGACTGTAACTCTAACCCTAAACTCCGAGAAATCCTACCCCCATTGCCACTTGAAAACATCTCCCCTCAATCTTTGGACTCTTTTTCTTTATATTCTGTGAAACCTCCTTAATTTTCTCCATATTCTGATTCTTGATCTCCTCGCCTCTGCTACTAGTTCAATTATGTGTATGGATTCATTGGTGTTGGCTTTGTTCATCGCTTTTGCTCTTTTCTTTGTGGCCATTGTCAAGGCACAACATAATATGAATCCTCTGTCATCGTCTGCGTCACCAAGATACTCACACCCTTATCCTCATTTTCATTTACCGCCATCTACAGCACCAGAACTTTCACCCCACTTCTACCCTCACCGTTGTCTGCACAACCTGAACTTTCACCCCCTCTTCCACCTCTGTCGTCGTCTGCACCACCATAACTCTCACCCCTTTTCCACCTTCGCAGCTGTTTGCATCATCATAACTCTCACCACCTCTTCCACCTCGACCCTATCTGTACCACTAGAAATCTTAGCCTCTTTTTCACACCCGCTCCCGTCTTCATCACCAGAATTATCAGCCTCTGTTCCACCTCTTGCCGCCTTTTGCACCATCAAAATTATCACCCTTTCTTCCACCTCTACCGCCTTCTACACCACCGGAAATATCATTTCCTCTTCCACCCCCGTCATTTTCTGCACCACCAAAATTATCACCCTTTCTTTCACCTCTGTCTCCGTCTGCACCACCAGAAGTATCACTCTCCCTTCCACCTCTGGGCCCGCCTACATCACCAGAATTACAATGTTCTTATTCATCTCCCCCACCTCCCATATCCGCACCTCCACCTACAAATCCACCACCTCCCTCATCGTCTCCTCCACCTTTTGTCACAAACAAAGCACACACCATTGTCCTTTTTCGCTCCACCACCTAAATTACAATCATTGCCTGTTTCACATCTAGCAACACCACCAATTCCAAGAAAAATGCCTTTGCCCTGCTTGTGGCAACCATAATTTGGATGAAAATTTGAGCCCCCACTTGAAACTGAGAAGCTTAATATCGGGAAGATAATCAGGCTGATGTTTGTTGCAATTGTTGCAATTTTGCAAGTTTGCATCTTGGCGTTGTTGTTCATTAGGAGAAGATAACTCATATAGAGTGAAAATGGTTGTTAATAGAAACAAAGTGATTTCTTGGCTGGATTAAAACTTAGAGCGAGTGTTTGGATCTGCTTCATTATAATAGTTTTTCTTTATTTTTTTCATACCTTGATTCATTATAGTAGAAGATATCATCATTTTGTTTCCAAAAAAAAAAAAAAAAAAAAAACAAATCCTAAGCCCTAATCCTTGAACCCTAAATCTAAATCCTACCCCTTAAACTATAAACCTTAAACCCTAACCTTAAATTGTATCCCTAACTCTAAACCCTAAACTTTAAACCCTAAACATCAAAACCTAAACCCTATACCCTAAACTCTAACTTTAAGCCCTTAACTCTAAACCCTTAGACCTAAATTCATGCGAGAGTAGATTTTTTCTTAGTGGTTGGTTAGTGGAATATTAGATTTTTTTCTTAATGATGAGATTACTGAGGTACCAATTGATTCTGAGAGTGGGGATAACATGAGATGGAAACTTACCTCTATGGTAATTTCTCACTTAGATCAACCTGGGAACTTGTTAGAATGAAGTTGCAATGCAACTTTATTCTGGGAGACATATGGGTTAACCTTCTTAGTCTAAACATATTTGTCTTCGTTGGCGTATTTTACTCCATAAATTGGCTACTGGTTCATACTTCCTTTCCCATGGTTATGAAATTATATCTAAGTGCATTGTTGTTTTTCCTCTGGTCATCATCAGCTCGAATCCATTCTACACTTGTTTATGCAGGGTGATGTGGTGAGGACAATGTGGGCTTATTTTGCGACTTGGTTTTATGTCAACCCACCTCACACAGATGACATTTTTTCTTTCTTTTTGGAGAAATATCACACCTATACACCTGCATCACATAGCTTTCATTGTTCCTTGTTTGATTTTGTGGTTTACATGGACATAAAGAAATAATGTAAAACATATAGATAAGGCTTTTGTTGCTTCTCATATCATTGCACAGGTTGACCATCATTTATCATTGTTTGTCTCGAATAAGAGATTGCCATTGTAGACATGGACATGTATGCCATCAGCACGTTTCAGATATAGTCAAGATCTTCTAGCGACACCTCAACCACCATTGTTGATCTAGTGGAGAGCACCTGATCCCCCTTGGATCAAGCTCAACATCGATGGTTCCTTCATACATGATACACAGATTGCATCTGGTGGTGGACAACGCAGAGATCATACATGAGAACTTCTATTAGCATATCATCTTCCACTTACAGCTTGTTCCAACTTTAATGTAAAGTTAAAAGCATTTTGGATTGGACTTCAACACCTATCCATGGATTGTACATCAATTTGGATTGAGATGGACGCAGCGGCAGTGGTGACACTACTTCTTTTGGACAATCTTGGTGCTTGGAAAAGCCAACACTATATGAGTGCGAAATTTGTTAAGAAATAAGATTGTTTGCATTGCACATATCCATTGCGAGGGAAATTACCCGACATATCACTTTGTTGAGCTCGAACAGCACTCACAAGGACTTCCGATATATCAAAGAGTCGGAGCCTCTCGATACACCTTATCCTTGATTCGTATGGATCAACTTGGTTACCCGAGTTTTAGATCGCGATAGATGAATTTATATTGATTTTGAAATTGATTTGTGATCATTGTTTTTTTATTAGCATAAAGATAGATCCATGACTCTAGCTGATTTGATATCATATTAGGCTGGATCTATAGATTATGATTGTTGTTTCTCGATTTGGACACTTTTGTTCCAACCACATACAAAATCGATAGTTCCTTAGTTATACACAGGTTGGGGATTGTACCTAAATCCCCATCCTCATTGGATGATTTTTTGGGGAAAAAATCATAAACCTTGAAACCCTAAATACCTTGAACCCATTACCCTAAATCCAAAACCCTAATCTTAAACCCTATACCCTAAATCTATAAACTAAACTTAAACCCTAAACTAACCCTAAACCCTGAACCCTTAAAGTAATCCCAAACCCTAAAACCCTATACTAATCCTAAACACGAACCCTATAACCCTAAACTAATCCTAAATTCTATACCTTAACTAATCCTAAACCCTAAAACTTAAAGTCGTATACCCTAAAACCCTATACTAATCCTAAACATAAACCTTATAACCCTAAACTAATCCTAAATTCTATACCTAAACTCTAAAACCTAAAGCCCTTTACCCTAAACTCTAAACTACTTCTAAACCTAAACTCTAAACCCTACCCCTAAACTTAAACCTTAAAACCCTAAGCTCTAATCGTAAAACTTAAACCCTCAAACTCTAAATATCATTTTCTATGGTCAATGTCTTTATTTTTTCATTTAAGCTCCAACTGCATATATTACAAAGGCACAACACAGAGCGGAATAAATCTGCATAAAATTCAATCCAAACTAAGGTTAATAATTATAAACATAATTGATAATAATTTGCCCACAACAATAAAGAGATTGAATATTAAAAAAAAGAAAAAATAAAGAAACACAAATAAAGAAGCAAAATTATGATAAGAGGGAGAAAAACTCATGAAGTGTAATATGTATAACATTCAATTCCATCAAATCAAACAACAATATTGATAACAATTAAAAGAAAATGGTGAAATTCTACGTTACTGAACCATCAAACACTGAGAAAAAGAGAAGCAAAAGAAACCTCTACTTACATATTTGTCTACCCTATAATTTTCTAGAAGCCAAGTCTTAATTTCGTTCTAAACATTATCATAAGTCCAGAATTAAAAAAAGAAAGAAAAAAAACTGAGAAAGGAATCTATATATATATATATATATATATGTATATATAATTATAAACTCGTGCAGATTCCTCCGCTATATATGTGTGTGTATGTATGTAGTAGGCCTTCCATGTATGTATGTAAGTAGTAGTCAGCAACCAATCTATTATTAACTTAAACCATGCATGTAGATATGAAAACATAGACACGTGAATCTATTTTTAGAGATGTATATTCAGACATGAAGGCATAAAACAAAGTTTAATTAACCTTTTTTCTAATCCAACATACAAATACAACCAAAAGCACCGAAGCTCCCAGCCGCCCGTTAGTACAATTTTAGCACAACCAAAAGCCCAAAAGCTTGTATAAAAAACTGTAGAACTCAAGAACCGAACCCACATTTCTCAACAAGTGAGGAAGAGACATGACTGCTAGCCAGAATATTTTAGGTCAAAATTCGATGTACTATATATATATCTAAAATAATTTTGGACCCTAAAAATTTATAATTTTTTGGGACTCGAAGCAACACACTCTTCTGTCTAACTGAAGGTCCGGCTCTGCTTACCTCATGATGTTGTTGAATATCAACCTCTGCCTTCTTGAATCATTCATTTGGATCAAAACTTAAAAAAAGAAGTTAAATATTTTTTTAAAAAGAAAAAAATACATTTATACTCTAACATATGAATATATAAATATGAACCCTCAATTTTTGTTTTTAAATTTCAATTGATAGAGAATGAATAACAGTTGCTCCAGTATTTATTCATGAGCCGTTCGGCATCCATTAAAGAGTAATCTTCAATTAAATAAAAAAAAAATCTTCAATCATCTTCATTGTAGGTAGCACTAGTTTGTTGGTGGTATTATATTATTGGATTAATTTGTTAATGAGATTTAGTTGTTGGGTTTAATTAGTTAATGGTTTGATTAATTTTTTGTGAGAAAATATTAGTTGTTAATGAAACATAAATACAAAAGTTGACTGATGTTTATTATTTGATTTAATTATTGAGTTAGTTTGTTAACGAGCTTAATTTTAAGTTAGTTGTACAAAAAGCATATATTTACTAGGTTTTGTGTTTCTCTTGCTACATATATTTTTAATTTACTTAATTTGCTTTCACAAAATATGGACTCGCAGTTTAGTTTTTATTTGGCCAGTATATATTTTTTTGTTTTTTTGGCCGATTGTACAACTTTAAATAGTGAATCATATTAATAAGTGAATATTTTTTACGTATATATCGTACCCCCAATTTCAAAATTCTAGATAGGCCACTCATGATTGGAATCATGAAATCTGCCTAAAAATAATGGGTATTTATGTTCTTTGGCTTATGTATGCTTATGGAATATATCAATATCCCCATGCATATTAGGACAAAACAGGGAGGCAAGTGAAGCACTGAAATTCTGAAAGAGCTGATTCGATCATAATTCCATTAAAAACCTGATATGTTTTGTATGATAAAGTTATCCCACATTGATGATGTAATGAATATATGGGCTAATGCTGGTATTATAAAATAGTCAAGTCTTTCCAGCATTAGACTATGATCCTTCAGGCAAGTTTAAAGGGGATGTGATGAGTGGTAACTGCTTGCAATAGAATTTGCGAGAAGGGTGCCCGCCTAAAGCCTGGTTACGACTATTGGGGCACTCCCATTTGATACTCTCTGATCCCTGTTACTTGAAGGAATATATCTGTTTTTCAATTCATATTTCAAAAATAATTTTTAGATTCTTAAATTATTATTTTCAGTTTATTTGTATTAATTTTCAAAAAAAAAATTAATGAATTTTTTAATTTATAAAAGTTAAATATTTTTTAAGAAAAAGAAGACCTACCTCTAAAAGTTTTCATTTTGAAATATATATATATATAAATTGAAAAGAAGCTTGTTGAAGGGGGTCGAAGACCAAAAGTTTCGAATTTTTGCAAGTTACATGACAAATCATTTTGGACATACTTTCATTTATTGTAGGACATTAGATTCAGAAAACCTAATTCAAATGTCAAAATTAGCATAAGCCCTAACTCATGCATCTCGAACTCCGGCTCACATAATCCCAACCCATACTCGAACTATAAGAGGTCAACTTGAGATTTGAAGATGAAATCATGATCCCAAAAGCAAGTTGTATTATGACAAGCTAGAACAAATCGCATAAAGATTGCTACAAAAGAGCTAATTATTCGTTGAACCAATGACGGATAGAAATATCAAGTGAAAAGATTATAGATTTCCATGATTCATTCGAATAAAACATGGTGGAAGTTAAGCATGCCATTATCTAGGGTTATTCAAGAAAAAATCTCAGAGGAGGAGAGTAGGAATTGTGATTTTTCTAGAATAATATGTTTGCAAGAAATTATGTTTTTGTTTGTCAAAGTTGATTTTTTTAAAGTATTGTTATCCTTACTTTAAAGATTGACGTAAGCTATAAGTATGGTGTGGAGAAAATATGTGGTGTGTCTACCTAATCCAACTAATGTATTTTGGACTATATGTGCATTGCAATTCAAAGAAGAATTAACAAGCTTTTGGCCTTAAAAAATATTTGCATACTTCAATTAAAATTCTCTGCAACAACATATGTTTCATTTTTTTTCATAAGTTTATTGAAAAGGTTCCAGTAATCAACGTAGTGTAATTAGATTTTTTCCATACTTCACACCCCAAATTTAGCCTATATAAATAAGAAAGATAACACATTTTGGAACAAGGGCATGTATCCTGCGATCGCAGGCGTCTTTACTTCAAATTACGACATGGCCTCGACAACGCTGGACCTCAGACGGGCAGTCTTCTAATTTATAAATGGAGTGGTCATCAACCAAGGTCATGGACCAAACCTTTGATCCCCCAACCCCATATATGCAACTCAATACCCTTCCCCCCATAAAGAATAAAGTTAATATAGTGTGGGTCGATTGGTCCATATATCAGAAAGAAAACACAATCTAGAACTGAGGCAGGTGTCATGCGATCATTCCTGAACTATCTGATTCAACATTTTGCAAAACATAGATAAAGGAAAACTTTAGATTCAATAAAAAGCCAACAAAATCATTCTGCATAAACCAGTTATTAAACAAATCATGAACTTTGAACTAAGAGTTGGTAGGCTGCTATGCTGCAGTACAACGCCAAAGTGATGCTTGAGGGCCCCAGCAGCAAGCTGCTGTGATGGGCCTTCCCCCTCAAAAAAATAATTTAATACCATGGGACAATGACCCACATATCAGATGTCAAACGAACAAGAACAGAGACTACACTTGATCTTAGACAAAAGTGTTACAAATTTGTATTTTTATATATCCCATCTGTAGATGCTTCTTAGAGCCTTTCTATTTGGGATATTTTGACGAATTGAGTCTGTCGTTGCTACTACTCTTAAGAAATTAAGTGCAACCAAATTTTTCCAAACAACCATATGTTAAACTTTTGTATCACAACAGACTAAAGTAATATCACATCTCACTGCATCAAAAAATATGTACAGATTTAGCTCCCAAAGTGCAGGTTTACCATGCTTCTGCTTGATGCCAACTTCTGCATTCTACTTCCAAACGAAATACCAAAATCAGGCACGGTAAGCTCATCAATCTTCATTAATCTCTTATGAAGAATTCAGAGTTAACCGAGACAGTCAAAAGAATGTTGGGCTTGGGGTCAAGAATCCCTCAAGTTGGTGGAGTCGAGAAAGTTGAGCTTAGTTAAGCAGATTTTATACTATTTCTTTCTTTCACTCTTCCCCCCTCCATATATACATAATCTCTATACGGATCAGAATGAATTCCACAAGCCGGATATTGAAGCTAATAAAACATTAGAAAAAACTACATAATAGGCAGAATCTATGGGCCCTCCCCCTCAAAATATAAATTTATTATCATGTGGGCTGATGACCCACATATCAGATATTAAACTCTGATAAGAACAAATACTACACTTGATCTTAGCCAATAGACTGAGAAAGGTATGATTGTTACAATACTACTATTCTATTTTTATAGTATCCAATTGGCCGATCCTAGGTTAAATCCTTTTAATGTGGGACAGTTACTTGTAGCTCATTGAGTCTCATAAACAACAGAGCATGATGTGTAGCATTACAAAAAGGGTTTATTTACCTTGATAATATCCCATATAAAAATAAAATACTCATAAATGTAGAGTTGCCAGAAGCAGATGGGTAACCTGTACTTAATTTTAATCATGTCATTTAACAAATTACAAAAAACAACACTCAAGAGCCCTAGTAGCAAGACCCTTCCCTTAAAAAATAAATTTAATATCGTGTGGGCTATATCAGATATTAAACTGATAAGAACAGATACTGCACTTGATCATAGCCAAAAGGCCGGGAAAGGTATGAGTGTTACAATTTTGCAATTATATTTTTATTGCAACCTATGTCTTCACTCTATTGTAGAGCCACTCGATGTGGGAATATTATATGCTACTGCTACTTCATTCAACATGCATTTGATGAATAATAAGTTTCATGCATGTGATGAGATGTGTTTTGCATAAGAATATAAATATTAAGCTGAATTGTGAAGGCAAAATATGCTAAGTATTGGGACAATTATGTTACTTTCAGATAGTGTGATATTAAGTGGTGAGAAATGTAACTTGTAATGAATAAATTAACATTGTAAAAGTAAACATTCTTATATTTAAAGATCAATGCATATTTTCTACAAAAAAATTGATTCATATGGAAGTGTCACTCTTTCCTAACAACATTTCTTGAGTTCTCTCAACAATTTGAAAGAAAGTTCCTCGTCTTTTGCACTTGAAAAGTACAACAAACTCACAATTTACTATCATATTTGAAAAATTACCATTAAACTCCAAATTGAAATTATTCTTTTCAACTTTCTCCGGGTTTCCGCAAGAGCTTTCATTAAAGTGGGTGTGCTTTCACTCTTCTTATGATTCTTTTTCCCCTTATGTTTGGTGGGATTGATGTTTGTCATTGAGCTGAGAAAGTTTGGTATTACACATACCCATTCCTCCAAACATGTTGGATAACTTGAATGCTTTTACTTTTTATCAGTAGTCGAAATCTGGCTAATCATAGTTTGATATAAAATCTATTGAAGAGAGAGAACACACAAATATGCAGCATATAATGAATTAATCCTCTCAAGAAACTAATCAAAGTTGAACATTGTGGGAACTTATATCCAACATCTATTCTTATTACTTGATCTGCTTCTGAAAATTTAGAATTAGCTTTGAGTAATTTCAAATTTTGTTTCTTTACAGAAGGAAGCACAAACCATGTATCTATACAAGAGGGGTTCACAAATTTTAAGACTCAGGTAACAGAGAGAAGCTCTGCGACTTCCTGGATTATTGAAATATTTGACTAAGAATTGGTGGGGTGTGCTAGGCCAAGGCAGTAGTGCAACACCAAGGCGACACTTGAAAGCCCAAGCAGCAAGCTGCAACAATGGACCCTCCCCCTCAAAAAATAAATTTAATATCGTGTGGGTCGATGACCCACATATCAGATATTAAACTGATAAGAACAGATACTACACTTGATCTTAGCCAAAAGGCCGAGAAAGGTATGAATGTTACAATATTGCATTTCTGTTTTTATTGCAGCCTTTGTCTTCACTCTTTTGTAAAACCATTCAATGTAGGATGATTATGTGCTACTGCTACTTCATTCAGCATGCAAAAGAACTTATGCAATATATCATTAATATACTTATTGGCATGTTGGTGTGCCTGATTGGCTCGTTTTGCTTGTGATGGCCTTGTCGGTTGTGGTTGGACCAACCTTGTCACACCACTTGATTTTGTTTTATCAGGGGTATGCCCCGAAGAGTTGTACTTTTTTATGTAAACACTCGCCGGCTGGAATGGTCAAACATAATTGGTGTATATAATGGTCTAGTTACCATTTTATACCCAATTGTGTCTTGACTCTATTCCTTAAGTTGGTGATTATTTTTTATTGTATTTTTCCTTCTCCCTTCTCGTCTACTTCACCCACCTTGAGGATTGGGCAATGCTTTGTCATGTCCTAACTACTTTTTGGGGTGGTGAAACCTTTCGATTGTTTTTTTCCTTTGTTAGTCTGGACCCATAGACTAACTACTTTGATCCCTCGGAGTTTGTTTCGAGCACTTGTACGTGTATACATTTACCTTTCGGAATAAATTTTTTACATTTCATCCCAAAAAAAAAAAAAATAACATGTAGCCTCGTGGAGTTCTTTTATTTTCAAATAAAAAATACTATTATTTTATGGAATATGTGTTGATTATAATGTGGCAAAGGGATTACTATTATATCCACCTTATAGCTAGCATCTTATTTGTTGGGTAATTTGATTAATACGCTCTTCAAACTTATTCGATGATATATGAATGATATAATTGCACCGGAAATTATTAATTTATTTATAAATTCACTAAGTTATTTTGTTTATTTTATTATTTCTTCGATATTTGAAGTATCCTTCAAATTTGACTTATTTACTCGACAATAAATAAAAATATGTATGAGAACACATCAATTGTTGATTTTAATTTGAACGCATCAATTATTGATATTCACTAGTTGTAGACCCGTGCAATGCATGGGCGTAAACTTTTGTTAAAGATGTTAATTATATTTTAAACTCTAATAAGAACAGATACTACACTTGATCTTAGCCAATAGTCTGAGAAAGGTATGAGTGTTACAATGCTACTATTCTATTTTTATAGTATCCAATTGGCCGATCCTAGTTTAAAACCTTTTAATGTGGGATAGTTACTTGTAGTTCATTGAGTCTCTCATAAACAACAAAGCATGCTGGTCATTTCCCTGGTGTTTGTGGAGAGACAAATGAGGCAAGAATCCTTCCAAAACAACACATGAAACACGAGTTTCTTTCCTTAGCACATGAAATACGCATGTAGCATTACAAAAAGGGTTTATTTACCTTGATAAAATCCCTTATAAGAATAAAATACTCATAAATGTAGAGTTGCCAGAAGCAGATGGGTACAACCTTACTAGAACAAGATAAAGTACTTAATTTTAATCATGTCATTTAACAAATTACAAAAAGCGACACTCAAGAGCCCTAGTAGCAAGACCCTTCCCTTAAAAAATAAATTTAATATCGTGTGGGCTATATCAGATATTAAACTGATAAGAACAGATACTACACTTGATCTTAGCCAAAAGGCCGAAAAAGGTACGAGTATTACAATACTATTATTTTGTTTTTATGGTGTCCCATTTGTTGAAGCTGGCTTAGAGACTTTCAATGTGGGATAATTCTGAACAAATGGAGACACTTCTAGTTCACTGAGTTTGTTGTTTTGGAATTCTTACCTAATCTCACGTGAGTGATAACATTTCGATCGAAAGTTTGATTAACCAATTAATTTGATACATTTTACTTTGATTGAGCCTTAATTTGGGTTTACATGGAATATTCTACCGATTTAGTATTGTGGACAGTGCAAGGAATTAGTAATGCTTGTATGGGTGGGAAAACATGCAACACCTCTCAATCCCATTATGGTACCCCTTGAGGGATGAGTATTATTTCACATTTAATTCTATTTTATGTATGTGTTGATTTAACGCTCACTTCGTTTTAAGGTCAACATACCAGGATTACCACTTGGGCTTTATTTGTGTGGTAATTGTCACATCTTCTCCCCCATATGGGATGATACTTAAACATGGTCGATGTTTGAGGCCAACATACTTGGAATAGAAGCGTTGATCACAATCCAGGTTTGAAGCAACATTTGGATGGCCATAGCATCAAAGATGGACCACCACGTAGCTTAAAACAATGAATGTAATCTCCCATCCCTGACCCAATTTTACTTGGTGCCCCCCCATGTAATTGGATATAGTGAATTGGGTGAGTGTGTTTGGGGACTACTCGGCCCAATCGTAGTAGTGCACCCCGGATGGTGTGTGTGATGGTGTGATTCTTTTAATGGACAATATTTTTTATCATTTGTCTATTAGCAAAATCTTGTTGTCCAACCTCATATAAAGAATTTGCTATGTTTTACAATTTATACTAATGTAGAACCCGTGAAATACATAGAATGTTTAAAACATGAATGAATACTTACTTATTATCAACGATCTATCCAACTATATCAATATTTAGAAATAACATTAAGTTAAATTACACATAAAATTGATGCAAGTATATTGATAACGAGAATATGGAATATGACTTTTCTATACTGACAATAAACCAAATAAATATAGGATGATTAACAAAAGTAAAACATATTTGGATACCTACAATTTGGGGTTATTATGTATAATTTTTAGGCAATTTCATGTACCTAAATGACGAGTTTATGATGATTTTGTTATGTTTTGTTACGTCACATGTTTGTTAAGTGTTGACTAAAAAAACACACAATTAAGGTTGCATAGATCACACTATAAGTAATATGAACCGTGCATGCAAATCGAGGACGAACCCCGGAGGCACGGCCCTGCTCCAGTATAGAATGTCTTGGTTTTGGAGCCTTGAGGCAAGGACCATGCTTGCCTTGCAAGTGGCACATATACTTAATATGCTTTATCTCGTGATTTGTTCCTAGCCATCGCGATTTTCCATGATTCAAAACCTTAGTAATTGCCTATAAAAGGAAGAGTGTGGGAGCAACAAAAAATATCAGATTTTAAAGCTAGAAATAAGTATACAAAGGATAATCAACCAACTAAGTTATCAGAGAGAGAGAGAAACAAAGATCGTTTGGCTTCAATAGTCCTCTTTTTTTTTTGTTCATATGTTTCTTGTGGATTATGTATTGAGTATAAGTGGCTAAAAATCTAGTGATTTTAGGGCTTGCATGATTATGGATTCATCTATTTTTCTTTAACGATATTATTTCCTTTCCTATATTCGTTTATGCTTACTTAATTGATTGTCGTATGAAATTATGTGGAGAATAATTGCATATGTGTAGTTAATCAATAATTACCCGAGATGGAGTAATTATTTAAAGGATTAGAAATGCATAACATAAACTTGCTAGATTGGGAGATTGATAGATCCAATTGTATTAGTGATTCTCTTACGAATATAGGAATTAAAGTTGGTTTGATACATTAAAGGATGAATGCATGTGTCTAGAATTCATTTAATCTATGAATTTCCTTAGTAGTTTGAATTTGATTTGTGAAATCTATTTCTACTAATTAATTCTTTTCGTTTACACAATTAATTTTCAAATATTCAACTCTTTAGATAAAGGATAATATCATAAACGAATACTTAGTTGATGTTACTATAGCCAGTTCATGTGGATACGATACATGTTCTCACCATAGTTTTAATATAAATTGCCTCATGCACTTGAGAGTCGTTTTTCAGTTAAATAAAAGAGCCAACATAAACTATTTATAATTATATATGTGTATACTTATAATTTTTTTAAATATGATCATTATTGCATATCTATTGATATTCACGTCAATTTTGATTATTAATTAAGCCTTAATAAATTACTTGATAAACTTACCATGTAATACATATTAATTACTAATTATGAATCTTGCAAATAAAAAAGAATACAAAGCAAAATTACAGAATTTTATTAAATATAAACAAGAGTATCACTATTAATAATGATTAATATTTTCCTATGTAATATAAAAGTGATTTATTTTCCTATGTAATATAAACAGGTTTATTATATGAGACATCTTTCATTAAAATATATGGACCTTTGTAGAAGAAGAAAAAACCCCGCACTCTCTTAAATCTCTTACCTTCTTCCTTAGTCACTTGCACATACAATGCACAAATACATACACAAGTTTGGACATACATACAACATGTATGTGTAGACACAATAAGAAACAAATCTTGCCGAAGATAGAAACATTAGAAAGCACATCCTTATATGTCAAGTATGTATTTACTCTTCTAGAACTTTATGGTTCCATTCTTGGAAGTTAATAATTTATATGGATAAATGCATATAAAATTTCAGCTATTCTATTAAATTTTGACAAAACGGCAATTTGAGTCTCGTAATTATATTGGGAATTTGCAATTTTAGTACCGCACCAATTAAAATTTTCAATTAAGTTTCTTAATTTTTTTAATTTTATAAATTCAATGTTTATACATTTAAATTATATAATAATTTAGTATAGAAAGTTAGTTAATTCATTTTTATTTGCACCTCAAACCCTAAAAACAAATAGAAGATTAATTAATATTTTGATGATACTACCGATTGATTATTGATGATTTTGAAGAATTCATAATCCATAGCACTAAATGTTTCTTCCGGTCAAATTATTTGAACATTGAAGTTAGTTTTGTACTCTCTTCCAATTTAAATTTAACAAAAAATATAAATAAATAAACAAAAGCAAAACCCACCTTTGATTTTCTGAACTTTCCATTGCTTTATTTTTTCTTCAAGTTTCACTAGACAAGTTTGCTTTATTCTTGATGATCATAACTTTGATTGCGAATTTCTCGAACATATTTTGATAGCACAACCGGCTCCATTAGTTTCTATTGTGTTTTACAAGATATCAAACAATGAGGCGCAGAGACCATGGGAAGAGCATTGTTCACCATCTCACTAGCAAATGAATAGGAGGCATATAACCTATACAGTTGTAGAGTCACAGAGGACTACCTACGACTGTTTGGTTCTATGAGCACACTCCATGTGGGAACAATTTATAAATTAAGAAAATAAGTTGTAGAATTTCTTGGATTAGTAACAAGAATAGACAGCCCGATCTTTGCAGGTGCAGTGCAAGGATTCCCACATAAGTATGCACATACATACATTATACGTATGCAATGCACAAATACATACACAAGCATGCACATTCATTGCAGAACCATTCATCAACTACTAATTGATACTATAAGTTTGTGTATGCATACCTTCACATCTCACATATGTACATACATACATACATAATACATATGCAATGCACAAATACCTACTCAAGTATGCACATTCATTGCACAACCATACATCTCGATATCAAAAGTTTGCGCATGCATTCCTTAAAATCTCCCACAAAGGTTTATAGATGCAAGTTATTACCGAAAATAATACCATAGTATTTTTGTAGCATATGTTGGTCATTCTCATGTGAAAACATTAAATTATAAGTTGTAGCTTACATTTTGAGTTTGTGATTTAATTTTTAGTTGGATTTCCACATGAAACTAAAAGAAAAGGGAATGCCACTGTGTTAATTCTAGATAGCTTCATCAACATCTACAACCTTATAACATTGAACCTTGAGAGCCTTTATATGATAAATGAAAACTTTTAAATGGTTGTAATTACAAGGTTCAAGAAGTGCAGCTCGATAATGAATGATATTTGAAGATCTACGCGCTCTTATTAGATGTGATGAATATTTTGTTAAATTCAATATACTTTAAGAATCATAACCCCAATATTCCCTCTTTGAATAAAACGCTCACCCAATACATGGAATTACTACCTTTTACATAACAAACGTGGTATTTTCTCTTCACCAATATCCATACCATGAAATTCTCTCTTTTGGTCACTGATCAAAGAAATTATATAACATATTTTCTTGATTTTCATCTTGTTCTAACCAACAAGGACTGTATTTTCAGACTAAAATACACATAAATAGTCATCTATCACCGAATAGGTTATATTCCTTCAACTCTTGTCTACCCCGACCATTGCTTGAAGAGAATTTGGAGTGGTAGAGAATTTGCTTTATTTCTTATGATCATAACTTTGATACATTGCAAATTTCTCGAACATATTTTGATAGCACAACCTAGTCCATTAAGTTCTACTGTGCTTTACACGATGTCAAACAATGAGGTGCAGAGAGCATGGGAAGAGCATTGTTCACTATCTCTTAAGAGACATCAGTCTGGATTCTCTACTAGCAGGAGACATATAACTTATATGATTACAAAGGTTATAGAGGACTATCTACGCATGTTTGGTTCCACGAGCACTCTCCATGCAGGAACGAGAAAGAAATTAAGAAAAGAAGTTGTAGATTTCTCAGATAAGTAACAAGAATAGATGGCCCGATCTTTGCAGGTGCAGTGCAAGGATACCCACGTAAGTATGCACATACTTACATTAAACTATGCAATGCACAAATACCTACTCAACTATGCACATTCATTGCACAACCATGCATCAACTACTACTCGATACTATAAGTTTGTGCATGATTCCTTCAAATCATGCACAAGTATGCACATACATACATAATACATATGCAATGCACAAATACCTACACAACTATGCACATTCATTGCACAACCATACATCAACTACTATTCGATACCATAGGATTGTGTATGCATTCCTTCAAATCTCACACAAAGGTTTATAGATGCAAGTTATTACCAAAAAATATACCATGGTATTTTTGTAGCATATGTTGGCCATTCTTATGTTGAAACATTAAATTATAAGTTGTAGCTTACATTTTGAGTTTGTGATTTAGTTTTTAGTTGGATTTCAACTTGAAACTAAAAGAAAACGGAATGCCACTGTGTTAATACTATATAGCTTCATTTTCTCTAGCTTCATCAACATCTACAACCTTATAACATTGAACCTTGAGAGTTTTCATATGATAAATACAAACTTTTAAATGGTAAAATTTGAGGAATATCACATTTCTTGTACTTAAAAGGTTTAAGAAGTGCAGCACGACTATGATTGATATTTGCAAATCTCTGTGCTCTTATTAGATGTGATGAATATTTCTCTAAATTCAATATACTTTAAGAATCATAACCCCAATATTCCCTCTTTGAAGAAAACACTCACCTAATCCATGGAATTAATTTATCTTTTACATAACAATCATGGTCTTTTTTCTTCACCCAATATCCATAACATGAAATTCTCTCTTTTGGTCACTGATCCAAGAAATTTTACAACATATTTTCTTGATTTAACCTTGTTCTAGCCAACAAGGACTGTATTTTTGGACTAAAAACACATAATTAGTCCTCTATCACAGAATAGGTTATATTTCTTCAACTCCTGTCTACCCGGACCACTGTTTGTAGAGAATTTGGAGTGGTAGAGAATTTGAGTTATTTCTTGATGATAATAACATTGATATATTGCAAATTTCTTGAACATATTTTGATAGCACAACCTGCTCCACTAAGTTCTATTGTGCTTTACTGGATGTCAAACACTGAGGTGCAGAGACCATGGGAAGAGCATTGTTCACCATTTCTTAAGAAACATCACTCCAGATTCTCTACTAGCAAAGGAATATGAGGCATATGATTAGTAACAAGACTAGACGGCTCAATTTTGCAGATGCAATGCAAGGATACCCATAATTATGCACATACATACATAATACATATGCAATGCACAAATACGTACACAAGTATGCACATTCATTGCACAGCCATGCATCAACTAATACTCACATACCATAAGTTTGCACATGTGTTCTTTCAAATCTCACACAAGTATGCACATACATACAGTATACATATGCAATGCACAAATACCTCCACAAGTATGTACATTCATTGCACAACCATGCATCAATAACTACTCGATACCATAAGTTTGTGCATGCATTCCCTCAAATCTCCCACTAAGGTTTATAGATGCAAGTTATTACATAGTATTTTTGTAGCATAAGTTGGTCATTCTCATGTGGAAACAATCAATTATAAGTTGTAGCTTACAATTTGGATTTGTGATTGATTTTTTAGTTGGATTTCCACTTGAAACTAAAAGAAAAGGGAATGCCACTATGTTAATTCTATATAGCTTCATTTTCTCTAGCTTCATCATCTACAACCTAATAATGTTGAACTTTATGATAAATGCAAACTTTTAAATGGTAAAATTTGAGGAATTTAACATTTCTTGTAATTACAAAGTTCAAGAAGTGCAGCTCGACTATGAATGATATTTGCAAATCTCCACGCTCTTATTAGATGTGATGAATATTTCTCTAAATTCAATATACTTTAAGAATCATAATCCCAGTACCCTCTTTCAAGAAAACACTCACCCAATCCATAGAATTAATTTATCTTTTACATAAGAAACGTGGTCTTTTCTTTTCATCCAATATCCATACCATGAAATTCTTTTTTTGATCACTGATCCGAGAAATTCGACAACATCTTTTCTTGATTTTCACCTTGTTCTAGCCAACAGGGACTATATTTTTGGACTAAAAATGCATAAATAGTCCTCTGTCACCGAATAGGTTATATTCCTTCAACTCCTGTCTACCCCGACCACTAGGCTTGTAGAAAATTTGGAGTGGTAGAGAATCTGCTTTATTTCTTGATGATCATAACTTTGTTGTATTTCAAATTTCTTGAACATATTTTGATAGCACAAACTGCTTCATTAATTTATATTGTGCTTTACAGGATGTCAAACAATGAGGCGCAGAGAGCATGGGAAGAGTTTTGTTCACTACCTCTTAATAGAGGAATATTTATAAAGAACATAAGAATAAGTAAATAATTTAAAAATGGTATTAAAAAAATTTATGAATCTTGAACTTAGAATTTGTGGGGTGTGCCAAACGAAGGCAAAAGTGCAAACTTTTCTTGATCAATGCAAACTTAGGCAGATTGATAAGAACATGACAGGAACATATACTACACTTGATCTTAGCCAAAAGACCGAGAAAGGTATGAATGTTCAAATGTGTGATAATTTTCAACAAATGGTGAGATTTCTAGTTCGTTGAGTATGTTGTTTTGGACTTCTTACCTAATCTCATGTGAGTGATGACATTTTGATCGATCCAATAATACTATATTCTATGAGTAAGACAATAATACTTGTCCCGGTGCAGTGACTAAGAATGAATAAGTTTAGAAGGTCCACATAATGCAGCTGAGAAATGAAGATTCATAGGAGAAATGGCAGAAACTTGTCATATGATGGATAGAGTAATTTGCATATTATCTTGATGTTGTGTTTTTTCAAAAATACTCTTTAAACTTGCATTTATTGCACCTATATAGTTATGACATCCTGAATATACCATATTGTACGTTCAAATACAAATGTATCACAAGATAATGATTTTACATATTTACCAAAGCTGCAATCACAAGAGAGGGACATTTATAAGCACATAGCTAGGGACTATGGTCCTAAAAAGATGCACCTCAGCACAACAATGAGCAAGAACCACACTTAAAAGTGTTCTCCACTGTGCCGAAAGTCAGTTCCTCTTCTTCTGCACCTGAAAAGTATAACAAACTCACACTTGACTTTTAAATTTTATAATTTGACAATTAAAATTTTACATTGATAAGCTTTTACTCCTAAACTTGTTAGGACACCCTTTTTCTCCTCTAATCGATTACTGATAACAGTGCTGCATTTTTGGACAAGCTGACTTTAGAGGACATCAGATAAGAAAAAAGGAAACTAAATCCATAAGACTAAACAAACTATAAACTTTGAACTAAGAATTGGTGGGGTGTGCCAGGCCAAGACAGTAGTGCAACGCCCAGGCGACACTTGAGGGCCCCAACAGCAAGCTGGTTTGATGGGCCCTCCCCCTCAAAAAATAAATTTAATATCGTGTGGATCAATGACCCACATATCAGATATTAAACTGATAAGAACAGATACTACACTTGATCTTAGCCAAAAGGCCGAGAAAGGTATGAGTGTTCAGGTGGTGCAAGTCTAG
Source organism: Caryopteris x clandonensis (assembly GCA_028749325.2). Taxonomy (NCBI): domain Eukaryota; kingdom Viridiplantae; phylum Streptophyta; class Magnoliopsida; order Lamiales; family Lamiaceae; genus Caryopteris; species Caryopteris x clandonensis. Next base: position 5,059,345 of record JAPYKT020000019.1, on the reverse strand, counting down.
TTTTATAGTATCCCATTTGTGAACGCTAGCTTAGAGCCCTTTGATGTGGGACACTTTTCAACAAATCATGGTGCTTCTATTTCGTTTAGTCTGTTCTTGAAGTTAAACTTGCATTTAGATGGATTGTTTTGTGGCAAATCAACATTCATTTCAACCTCAGCCTGCAAATAATCTTTGAATGCGCCTCACTGTAGGCTTAGACCACGTTGTGGAATCACTTGTAAGTATGGATTTTGCACACACCCAACAAATCTTAATTTATCGCACATGGGAAGTTTAAGAAAGAATTTACTGAGTTCATATAGAGCTGCACAACTTCAGATGGATACGACCTTATTTTAACAGGATCTGTTCTATAGACTCGTGCATCTGTATCTTTGAGTTATAAGGTGACAAGAATGAAGAAACCAAGTATGTTGGATGAACAATGGCTGCTCGGCCAGAGCATGATTAACAGCCTCGCAGCTTAGTCTGCTGAGCTGAAGGTGCAGTGGAGGATTTATTTTTATATTTTTGGGAACGACCATTGGTTTTCACTTGAGATCATCTCTATTCCAAAGAATCATGAAGACAAAGAAAGCTATTGAAACTGAAAATGTGGAAAAACCGAGACAGAAATATGTGAAGATAGTGACAGAGGACAATTTCGAATTTTGGTTTATGGGATTTCTTAATCATCAAACAACACTAAAGTATCTCCAGCAGGTAATCCATCAAACCAGAAGAAACTTTGGCTTAAACAGATCATTTTCTTTTACTTTACTCAATCCTCTTTTTTTTTTTTTTTCCCTTGGATATATAGATATTAATGAGTAGATCCTATAGCTATGTCACAAATTTGTAAAAATATGAAGAAAGCAAAAATCTCAAAGCTTGTCTCGTTCAATGAAAAGATTACATTCTTGCGAAAGACGAATTCATCAGTTATGCCCTTTTTATGCTAACTTTTGATTGTATTTAAAAAACATTTTTAAAATGTTTATTTTTTTACAATAGAATTAATCTAAATTTTTATTTGAAACTAAAATAAATACTAATAGTTCGGCCCACAAAAAAACTATTATTATCATTTATATATCAAAATTAAAGATCGTAAAAATAAAATTAATTTTATATATTATACGACAAAAGCAATTTAGAAACGACAATGATATATATTTTTTATACAACGACAATGGTTTGCAACCTGAAATATTTTATCAATTGCATGCCCCTACCCCATTAGATCCTCAGACTTTGCCGTCTACTTCACCCGCCTCCCTCTTCTTTTAACCCCTCAACATATCCCACTCCCCAACCCACTTGATCTCCCATTTCCACGGCTCCACCAACCACAACCACCAACCCAACTTATGTAACATATCGAAGCTGATTTCCTCTTCCTATCCTCAACCCAATCCATTTTCCACTACATCCATTCAACCTCCTCCTCCTGCCCACTGAATGGGAACTCGAAGTCAACATGGTATACACAAGCCAAATTGTGAATACCATAACTTAAGTGTCATCTCAACCACTATGTCTATCTCTCCTATACCTCGCAACCCCGTGAGTGCTCTGAATGACTCGAATTGGAAATTGGCCATGAATATGATGCTTTTATTAAAAATAAGACGTCGGAATTAGTACCTCGTCCATCTGATCCTAATGTTATTCGCTCAATGTGGATTTTTAGACATAAAAAGAAATCTGATGGTTCTTTTGAGAGGAATATAGCTTGTCCTGTAGTTGATGACAGGTCTCAAAAAATTTGAGTGGAATGTGATGAGACATTCAACCCGGTTGTTAAACCAGCCACTATTCGTACTGTTTTAAGCATTGCATTATCAAAATCATAGGTCATTCATCAGTTGGATGTAAAAAATGTGTTTCTTAATGATAATCTAACTACAATTGTTTATATGCATCAGACTTTGGGCTTCAAGGATGTCGATGATCGTGACTATTCTGACATTGCTTATATTTAATTGTATGTTGATGATATAATTCTCACGGCTTCCTACGATGCTCTTGGATTATCTATTATGTCTCTTCTCAGTTCGGAGTTTGCAATGAAGAATTTGGGACAATTGAGTAATTTTCTGGTTATTTTTTAATTACTACTTAATTTTTCAAATAATTTTAGATTCTTAGTAGTATTCACTTTTACATAATAACTTCCCAATCTTTTTTTTTTATGCTAACTTTTGATTGTATTTAAAAAACATTTTTAAAATGTTTATTTTTTTACAATAGAATTAATCTAAATTTTTATTTGAAACTAAAATAAATACTAATAGTTCGGCCCACAAAAAAACTATTATTATCATTTATATATCAAAATTAAAGATCGTAAAAATAGAATTAATTTTATATATTATACGTCAAAAGCAATTTAGAAACGACAATGATATATATTTTTTACACAACGACAATGGTTTGCAACCTGAAATATTTTATCAATTGCATGCCCCTACCCCATTAGATCCTCAGACTTTGCCGTCTACTTCACCCGCCTCCCTCTTCTTTTAACCCCTCAACATTTCCCACTCCCCAACCCACTTGCTCTCCCATTTCCACGGCTCCACCAACCACAACCACCAACCCAACTTATGTAACATATCGAAGCTGATTTCCTCTTCCTATCCTCAACCCAATCCATTTTCCACTACATCCATTCAACCTCCTCCTCCTGCCCACTGAATGGGAACTCGAAGTCAACATGGTATACACAAGCCAAATTGTGAATACCATAACTTAAGTGTCATCTCAACCACTATGTCTATCTCTCCTATACCTCGCAACCCCGTGAGTGCTCTGAATGACTCGAATTGGAAATTGGCCATGAATATGATGCTTTTATTAAAAATAAGACGTCGGAATTAGTACCTCGTCCATCTGATCCTAATGTTATTCGCTCAATGTGGATTTTTAGACATAAAAAGAAATCTGATGGTTCTTTTGAGAGGAATATAGCTTGTCCTGTAGTTGATGACAGGTCTCAAAAAATTTGAGTGGAATGTGATGAGACATTCAACCCGGTTGTTAAACCAGCCACTATTCATACTGTTTTAAGCATTGCATTATCAAAATCATAGGTCATTCATCAGTTGGATGTAAAAAATGTGTTTCTTAATGATAATCTAACTACAATTGTTTATATGCCATCAGACTTTGGGCTTCAAGGATGTCGATGATCGTGACTATTCTGACATTGCTTATATTTAATTGTATGTTGATGATATAATTCTCACGGCTTCCTACGATGCTCTTGGATTATCTATTATGTCTCTTCTCAGTTCGGAGTTTGCAATGAAGAATTTGGGACAATTGAGTAATTTCTGGTTATTTTTTAATTACTACTTAATTTTTCAAATAATTTTAGATTCTTAGTAGTATTCACTTTTACATAATAACTTCCCAATCTTTTTTTTATGCTAACTTTTGATTGTATTTAAAAACATTTTTAAAATGTTTATTTTTTTACAATAGAATTAATCTAAATTTTTATTTGAAACTAAAATAAATACTAATAGTTCGGCCCACAAAAAAACTATTATTATCATTTATATATCAAAATTAAAGATCGTAAAAATAAAATTAATTTTATATATTATACGTCAAAAGCAATTTAGAAACGACAATGATATATATTTTTTACACAACGACAATGGTTTGCAACCTGAAATATTTTATCAATTGCATGCCCCTACCCCATTAGATCCTCAGACTTTGCCGTCTACTTCACCCGCCTCCCTCTTCTTTTAACCCCTCAACATATCCCACTCCCCAACCCACTTGCTCTCCCATTTCCACGGCTCCACCAACCACAACCACCAACCCAACTTATGTAACATATCGAAGCTGATTTCCTCTTCCTATCCTCAACCCAATCCATTTTCCACTACATCCATTCAACCTCCTCCTCCTGCCCACTGAATGGGAACTCGAAGTCAACATGGTATACACAAGCCAAATTGTAAATACCATAACTTAAGTGTCATCTCAACCACTACGTCTATCTCTCCTATACCTCGCAACCCCGTGAGTGCTCTGAATGACTTGAATTGGAAATTGGCCATGAATATGATGCTTTTATTAAAAATAAGACGTCGGAAATCTGATGGTTCTTTTGAGAGGAATAAAGCTTGTCCTGTAGTTGATGACAGGTCTCAAAACATTTGAGTGGAATGTGATGAGACATTCAACCCGGTTGTTAAACCAGCCACTATTCGTATTGTTTTAAGCATTGCATTATCAAAATAATAGGTCATTCATCAGTTGGATGTAAAAAATGTGTTTCTTAATGATAATCTAACTACAATTGTTTATATGCATCAGACTTTGGGCTTCAAGGATGTCGATGATCGTGACTATTCTGACATTGCTTATATTTAATTGTATGTTGATGATATAATTCTCACGGCTTCCTACGATGCTCTTGGATTATCTATTATGTCTCTTCTCAGTTCGGAGTTTGCAATGAAGAATTTGGGACAATTGAGTAATTTTCTGGTTATTTTTTAATTACTACTTAATTTTTCAAATAATTTTAGATTCTTAGTAATATTCACTTTTACATAATAACTTTCAAAATTTTAAATGAATTTTTATTATTTTATATAAATATTTATTATTTTAAGAAAAAGATTGAGATACCCTCAAAAAATAAAATTATTGAGTGCGAATAACTTATATATGAGACATTAAATTGATAAGAACATATAGCACACTTGATCTTAGGCAGATTGATAAGAACATGACAAGATCATTTACTACACTTAATCTTAGCCAAAAGACCGAGAAATGTATGAATGTTCTTGAAGCGGTTTGTATTAATAGCTCCATATCAGTTTTGTTAGTTACTTTGCACTATTTATAGAATTAAAACTCTGTAAGTACTTGAAAGCAACAAGGATTCTTCTTAAACCAATTAAAACTTGATCGGAAATCAATATGATATGAGATCACCCAGCATTACAGGAATTCTTCCATGTATGAGAGTCCCCAGCATACAACGTACAAGAATTGTATAGATATGAAATTAAGCTAAGCTTCTTCTTTAAGTTTTAAGCTTCGATCTTCTCTTTGGTTTCGACATCACTGTTGAAGGTGGATCTTCACGACTGAGAGAGTGCCAAATCACCAGCATCAACGCTCATGAACCCTCAAATAGCACAGAATCAGAAGTTCTATTATCTGCATTGTTCTAGGCTTTCATGGTAAATGCCTTTACCTAAATAGTTTAATGTTCCTATCTCCTAAAGTATTTTATTAAATAGTGTATTGATTAAAACATTCAATTGATTCATTCGTATCGTATTCCACTCTTTTTTAATAATTTGAGATTATCTGCTAATTATTGATGATGATGATGACGACGACAATTGTGATTTCCTATTAAATTATAATGAACTTTATTAAATAATTGTCTTGCATGTGACAATTATTTTGCTTTGAGAATTTAATTGTGATAGTAGTTATGAGGTGTGGAAGAAATCAATCAAGCAACTAAATTCATTTGGATGCTCTATATGGTTGCATTACAACCCTTGTTGTTTCCTTCTAACACATCAAATTGTTTGAAAAATATAAATTGTAATGATTGAAGTAACATTGTTAAGTATATCTTTATATTTAAAGATCAATGCATATTTTCTACAAAAATGCAGTTCTTATTCTTTTCTAATCATGTTTCTTTATTAGTTTTCTCAACATTTTTGAGACGTAGTTCCATTTCTTTTGCATCTGAAAGCACAACAAAATCATACTTTATCAAATTCAATAATTTTACCATTAAAATTAAAATCAAATTATATTTTGCAACTTACCTGATAGCTTTTCACTAGACCTTTCATCATAGTGGTGGTGCTTCCACTCTTCTTATGATTGTTTTTCCCCTTATCTTTACTCATATTGTGGTCGATCATTGGTCTAAGAAAGTTTGGAATTAGGCATTCCCATTTGTCCAAACAAGTCGGATAAGTTGGATGTTTTTGCTTTTTATCAACCGCTGAAATCTGCCAAATTTTAGTTTGATATAAAATTAATGGACAAAGATAGAGGGCACACGTATATGATATGCTACATGGGAACGCAGATCCAACATCTCATTTTATAATATTGTACCATAAAATAAAACAAACCTGAACTTTAGAAACATGTTTGATTTGATGAGACAATGAGTGTGTAGGTATTGAAGGGGAGGCTGATTGAGTGGATTCTTGAAGATGTCTAGCATAGTCAAGAAGTTGGGCTCTCCTATTCCGCCCTCTTATATCACTGCCTTCATTTTTGTAGACATTTTGACGGAAATGATGAAAACGGTGGTCGCAACGGCCTTCTGATTTCAGGTGGCTCCTCCGCGGCCTCTCTGCATAGACGGCAACTATCACAGTGTTTTCTCTACTGCACCATCGACTCGTCTACAAAAGTTAATTTGAAAATTTTCATTAATCATGAATTCTGTAGGTGTGCATTAAAAACATATGAATGCAAATAGATGAAGAAAATAAACCATGTCTGTTGCAAGAGGAGAAGGAAGTGCAGGCCCAAGAAGAAGGAGACAACTTCACTAACGTTAAGAAAATGAAAGTATAAATATAATTTAAGATGGAAAAATGCATTCTTCCAAATAATGAAGATTACAAAGAGGTCTGCAGGCCGGCTACCATATATAATGTTGGCTACACTTGTCATTATTTCTAGGAATTGAAAGAATATCTTTGTCATCATAAACATTACTTAGGGCCCGTTTACTTTGGTTGTCAGGATTAGATGGGATAGGATAGGAATTGGGACAAAACGTGGGATAGGGATAATTTATTAATTTTTATCCCGTGTTTACTTTGCAGGATAACTGTAGGATTTCGGACTGATTTATATCCTATCACCCGTTTACATTGTGGGATAAAGGTGGATAACTGTGAAATTACTGAATTGCCCTTAATATAGGATATATATATGAGGACAGTTTTGTAAATATCGAATTTTAACAGGGGTAAAATAGTCATTTCCTAATCCTATCACACGGGATAATTTTTATCCCGGGGTAACTGGGCGGATTACAATCCGTCATTTTATCCCGAGATTAGTCTTTTATCCCGGGTCGACTGGATTGACCCGGGATATAATCCTACGAAGTAAACGCCGGATAAACCAGGACTAATTCCAGTAATCCAGATTTATCCGGCCAAGTAAACAGGTCCTTATTGGTTTATCTATCTCTTAATTTAACACTGCATTTAGGAAATTTCATTTTATTTCTCTCTCTCGCACACATTCATAAAGAATAAATTTGATAAATGAACGAGCCAAAATACACATGTAATCAATAAGTTGCCTTGACGAGCCCTCCCCCTCAACAAATTAGTTTAGTGTACTATGGGTTAATGACACACATATAAGATATTAAACTAATAAAAACATATACTATACTAGACCTTTGCCAAAAGCCCGAGAAAGGTTTGAGTGTTATAATTTTGCAATTCTATTTGCATAATATCCCATCTTTATATGCTTCTAGTTCATGGAGCCTGTTTTTGTTGTTGCAGTTGCTAATTTATAACTATATAAAAGTAGAACAGTTGAGAATTTATAAAAATATCAATTTTTCGCCCAAATTATCTTTCTATTTTTGTAAAGTATGATATCCAATCAAAAAATTTCCTTTACTCTGCTTTTCCACTCCAATTTTCAAAGGATTATAATTTTTTAATCTCAACCCCGTTTTATGAAACATACACCAAATTAATCATTTTTTCACGATCTTCAATTTAATATCGATATTGCTTACATAAAATAATTAATTCTTAAATATAAAATATTTAATTAATTGTAGTATATTTTGATATTTAATATATTTTTATATTATTAGATATTTTTATTTAAAATATATTTTATATAATTATGTATTTTATTTTTAAAAAGTATATTATTAATTTTATAATTATAAATCTTGCAATGCACTAGAGAAATATTAGTAAACAAAGAAACACTTGTGCAAAGCTCGTGGAATTCAAGGTTATACAATTTTTTTATAAAAATAAAAAATTGTATATTATTTTTAATTAATAATAATATAGTAAAGTTCAGATATTTTAATAATATTTTGATGCTCAAAATATAGCTAAAAATGTTTTGTTATTCTGTAAGTGATATTATTGATGTTGTATTGTTTAACCCTTTTAATATTGTTGTTGGTGTAGTGAAAACAAAATGAATAAGTTTAGAAGGTCTACATAGTGCAGCTGAGAAATGAAGATTGGTAGCAGAGATGACTGAAAATTGTTCTTTGAGGGTTTATTTTGTCATCCTAATCTTTTTCCTTTATTCCAAATTCAGTCACAAAGCAGAAATGCCACATCTGCATACACTCAAAGAGGTTTGGTGTGTGTGTTACATACATCACCACTCACAACGTGGGCTGCATATTTCAGAGAGTCAGAGAGAGACAGAGAGACAGAGAGAGGAAGAGAGAGATACCAAAGTATTGACATATATATATATAGAGAGAGAGAGAGAGAGGAAGAGAGAGATACCAAAGTATTGACATACATATAGAGAGAGAGAGAGAGAGAGAGGAAGAGAGAGATACCAAAGTATTGACATATATAGAAACGTGATCAGACACTGTGAATTGAAAACTGAAAAAAAAAATGTCATATAAACTGTGTGTGCAGCCCAATTAGTAAAGAAACATCCTATCTTAACTTTAAGCTTTCATTACACAAAGCTGACTCATACAGCTTAAACATATCTCTCTTCCCTTATAAATACATTCACCATCTCATCTCATTGCATGCAACCAAACCAAACAACTAAGAATGGAACTACATCACAACAAATCAAGATTTGGGTGCAGAAATATGTACAGATTCAGCTCTCAAATAGCAGGTTTACCCATGCTTCTGCTCAATGCCAACTTCTGCGTTCTCCTTCCAATCGTTATCCCAAAATCAGACACGGTAGGCTCGTCTCTCTTCACCAATCTCTTTTCAAGAGCTCACACCTTGATTGGTTTCTACATTTTCTCGAAACTTTGATTTGATATGAGGCTTGGGTGGCAATGCAGGCAGAGTAAATTCAGTAATCTGAGAACATGGTAATTAACCCCTCCTTGATGTGTTAAAACAAACATTTGAAAATCACAGGTCCACATTCTGATTCAGCAATTAATAGTGATTTATGATTGTGCAGTGAAATTAGGACCAAAGTTAAGCGAGACGATCAAAGGAAAGTTTAGCTTGGGGGCAAGAATCCTTCAAGTTGGTGGAGTCGAGAAAGTATTCAAGCAGAAATTCAACGTTACAGATAACGAAAAACTGCTAAATTCTTCTCAATGCTATTTATCAACAACAGCTGGGCCGATAGCCGGACTTCTCTTCGTTTCAAGTAACAGAGTTGCATTCTGCAGCGAGAGATCCATTTAACTCTCTTCTCCAACTGGGAAGGGTCTTAAAGCACATTACAAAGTGATGATCCCACTCACAAAAATAAAGAAAGCTATTGAAACTGAAAATGTGGAAAAACCGAGACAGAAATATGTGAACATAGTGACAGAGGACAATTTCGAATTTTGGTTAATGGGATTTCTTAATCATCAAACAACACTAAAGTATCTCCAGCAGGTAATCCATCAAACCAGAAGAAACTTTGGCTTAAACAGATCATTTTCTTTTACTTTACTCCATCCTCTTTTTTTTTTTTTTTTTTTTTTTTTTCCCTTGGATATATAGATATTAATGAGTAGATCCTATAGCTATGTCACAAATTTGTAAAAATATGAACAAAGCAAAAATCTCAAAGCTTGTCTCGTTCAATGAAAAGATTACATTCTTGCAAAAGACGAATTCAACAGTTATGCCCTTTGATAAAAAACTAGTCCAAATTTGCAATTGTCAACGACGATTGCAAGTATTAGAGAATATGATTAAGAAGACAGGAAACCAAGTCTGGTAGATGAACCAAGGCTGAGCGTGATTAACAGCCCCACGGTCAGTCTTGTGTGCCGTTGATGCAGTAGAGGATGTTCTCAGCTGGATTCCTCTGACTGAGATGGGCGAAGCAATAATAATATAAAAATTAAGCTGTGAGGAAGATGCAACTGATATGTGCTCTTAATTAATCCAAAAAACAAAATAATTATGTTCAGCGAAATCAAATCATAGGATAACACACAATAGCAGCTCTAAACCATTAGACAGTTGTACCCATATAACATTAGAGCATTATATGAATCTTGAACTAAGAATTGGTAGGGTGTGCCAGGCCAAGGCAGTAGTGCAACACCAAGGCGACACTTGACAGCCCGAGCAGCAAGCTGCAATGATGGACCCTCCCCCTCAAAAAATAAATTTAATATCGTGTGGGTCGATGACCCACATATCAGATACTAAACTGATAAGAACAGATACTACACTTGATCTTAGCCAAAAGGCCGAGAAAGGTATGAGAGATACAGTTATGCAATTCTTTTTTTATAGTATCCCATTGGTCATCCTAACTTAAAGCCTTTCAATGTGGGATAGCTACTAATATAATAATTAAACAGTATTTACATACATATATATAGTCGGCTGATGGTTTAGCTAATTTATTTACTTCTCTTTTATAACTTTCCCACATCGCAAACATATGAAATATTGGAGCAGTATTTATTGAACATTATCAGCAATGAAGGCCACGACCTTACTTGAACAGGATCTGTTCTATAGGCTCGTACCTTCGTATCCTTGATTTCTAAGGAGCCACGAGACCAAGTCTGGTGGATGAATCATGGCTGCATGATCAGAATGTGATTAACAGCCCAAATGGCTAGTTTGTGAGCCCTTGGTGCAGTAGAGGATCGTTCTCAGTTGGCTGTGGCTGGCTGAGATGTTTGTGCGGCTGTCTGACAGACTTCCCAATTATTTTTTATTGTATACATTTATATAATAGAAATGAGATTACAAATTGAAATAAATACATTTATTGATTGTATTTTAAAAATGTTTATCTTTTTTACAATAGAATTAATCTAAATTTTTATTTGAAACTAAAATAAATACTAATAGTTCGGCCCACAAAAAAATTAATTATAATCATTAATATATCAAAATTAAAGATCGTAAAAATAAAATTAATTTTATATATTATATGTCAAAAGCAATTTAGAAACGACAATGATATATATATTTTTTACACAACGACAATGGTTTGCACCCTGAAATATTTTATCAATTGCATGCCCTTACCCCATTAGATCCTCAAACTTAGCCGTCTACTTCACCCACCTCCCTCTTCTTCTAACCCCTCAACATATCCCACTACCACCAACCCAACTTATATAACATATCGAAGCTGATTTTGTGGAACTCTAAATTCTGTCACTGTTATTGAATGAGTATGCAAAATAAATATACAACTACAGCAGATTTACAAGGAAAGAATAAATCAAATAATCCCATGATTTGTGGGATTTACAAATCAAAAGATATAATTTACAAGTCAAAAGATATTATACTATTTTCCTTTAATACGCCCCCGCAAAATTGACGTGCCATCGGCAACGGAGATTTTGGGGCGCAAGAACTCAAAACGAGCACGGGACAAGGGCTTGGTGAGAATATCCGCCAGTTGATCATGAGTGTTAACATGAGTAACAGTGAGAAGCCCTTTAGAAGCCAAATTGCGAACGAAATGAAGATCAATGGCAATATGCTTCATACGAGAGTGTTGAATAGAATTGAGAGCAAGACGAGTCGCACTCATATTATCACAAAATATAGTTGGGGGCTGGGAGGAAGGAATGCCAAGATCCCGAAACAAATGGTGAACCCAACAAATCTCTGAGGCGGCAGTGGCGAGAGCACGATACTCAGCCTCAGTGGAAGATCGAGCCACACCGCGCTGCTTACGGGACCTCCAAGAGATGGGAGAGGAACCAAGAAAGACAATGTAAGCAGAGGTGGACTTACCATCAACAAGGTCGCCACCAAAGTCAGAATCAGAGAAGGCCTTAAGTGAAAGATCATCTGAACGCCGAAGGAGAAGACCATGATGCAAGGTACCCTTCAAGTAATGGAATAAGCGCTTGACAGAGGACCAATGAGCTGGTGAAGGAGCAGACATGTGTTGAGCTAACCTGTTGACGGTAAAGGCAATATCGGGACGAGTGATTGTAAGATATTGGAGGCCCCCAATAGCACTGCGATACTCGGAAGGATCAACATGACCGGAAGGTGGGGCATCTTTGGAGGAGATCGGAGTGTAAAGAGGACGAACACCATCCATCTTGTGCCGGAGTAAGAGATCAACCAAATACTTATGCTGAGACAAAAAGAGACCTTCTGTGCAGGGAGCTACCTCAACACCCAAGAAGAAGGATAGTGGACCCAAGTCTTTAACAGCAAAGTGAGATTGAAGATGCCAAGTAAGCTCTTGAAGAAGAGAAGAGTCTGAGCCAGTGAGAATAAGATCATCGACATAGGCCAAGACACACAAACGATCAGAGCCCCGATGCAGGGTGAACAGGGAAGAGTCAGCCTTAGAGCGCACAAGTCCAAAAGAAGTGAGAGCCGAACACAGAGAGTCATACCAAGCATGAGGGGCTTGGCGAAGCCCATAAAGAGAGCGACGAAGCAAGCAGACATGAGATGGCAAGGAAGAGTCCTTGAAGCCTAGGGGTTGAGACATATAAACCGGAACATCCAAGTCGCCATGAAGGAAGGCATTACTAACATCAAGTTGTCGCAGAGACCAGTTTGACTTGAGAGCAAGAGTGAGAACGGTCCGAATAGTAGCAGGCTTAATAGCCGGACTAAAGGTTTCTTTAAAGTCAACACCAGGATGCTGATTAAAACCTTTAGCCACCAAACGGGCTTTGAACTTGTCAATAGTGCCATCAGATTTACGCTTCATCCGGAAGACCCACTTGCAGCCAATGATATTGGCATTTGGTGGTCGAGGAACTAAGTCCCAAGTGCCGTGGCATTGGAGAGCTGAAAACTCCTCAGCCATAGCAGAGCGCCGGTGAGGAATAGAGAGAGCCTGTTTCACACTAGTGGGTTCCAAGTGATCTGGAAGTGGATGCTTGGTTGCCGTGTGGAACTTCTTGGGCTTATAAATATTATTTTGACTGTGAGTGCGCATATGATGAGCCCGAGAGGGAGGATCTGTAACCGAAGGGCCAGGGGCAGGGAAGGCCTGAAGTGCAGGTGGCGGAGGAGACGCCGAAGGAGGGGCATAAGTTGGAGACTCAGAGACCGGCGGTGGAGAGACTGGCACTGGCAGTGGCAGAGGTAGAGAAATAAAGCTTGAAGAGTCCGCAGGAGAAGATGGCAAATCGGGTGAAAACCCAGGAAAAGTGTCTTCCAGAAAACGGACATGCCGAGAGTAATATATATGCCCAGTAGCAATGTCATAGCAACGGTAGGCACTCTGAGAGGTAGAGTACCCAACAAATAGACACGGTTTCGACGGAGGATCCAATTTGCCTGAAGTGTATGGACGGAGCCATGGAAAACAAAGGCACCCAAAGATACGGAGTTTAGAGTAATTAGGAGCTCGCCCAAACAGCAGTTCAAATGGACTGCGCTTGCCAAGAACTGGAGTAGGCATCCTATTAATCAAATAGACAGCAGTTTCCAATGCAAGTGGCCAAAAAGAATGAGGGAGTTTAGAATGTGAGAGGAGAGCCCGACCAACCTCCAAGATATGGCGGTTACGGCGCTCAGAAATACCATTCTGTTGCGGCGTATGAGGAGCTGTCGTAAGCCAACTAATACCACAAGACACCAAGAAGGGTCGTAACGCAACAAATTCACCACCGGTGTCTGTATAAAAATTCTTAATCGTATGTCCAAACTGGTTTTCAACAAGAGACCGAAATTGGGGAAATATAGACGCCACTTGAGACTTAGCAATCATAGGAAAGAGCCAGCAATACCGAGTAAACAAGTCAACAACAAGTAGAAAATATTTAGAACCATCTAAAGATTCCACAGAGGCAGGGCCCCACACATCAGCATAAAGGTAATGTAAAGGGTGCAAAGCAACAAACGAACTATCAGTAAATGGCAATCTACACGACTTGCTCAAGTGACAAAACACACAGTCATCTCCCACATCCCGGGATTTATTCAAAACAGGTAACTGAAATGTATTAAGAATAAGATGCGTGGTCACCGCAGAAGGATGTCCAAGACGTGCATGCCAGGCTGCAGAAGACGCACGAATCCCAACAGAAGTCGACTTCGGAGAAGACCCAAGAGCAGTAGAACCAGAAGGAAAATGATTAACACCATCGGTGCAACGACCTCTAACAAGCGGCGCCCCCGTGAGAGGATCCTTAACCAAAAAATAAGAGGGGAAAAATTCTATAGAAACTCCATTAGTAGCAGTGAATTTACTGACAGATATTAAATTCTGGCGAGCAGTCGGCACACACAAAACATCATCAAGCATAAAATTACGAGTAGGAGACGGTAAAATAGAAGTACCGGTGTGAGTAATAGGTAAACCAGTGCCATCCGCTATATTAACCTCATCAGTGCCGTCATATTCAGTGTGAATGGAGAGGTTGCTGAGATCAGCGGTGAGGTTATGAGACGCCCCGGAGTCGACAAGCCACTGGTTGGGAGGAGAAGTCTGGGGCGGGGTGGCAGCCACATTGGCCATGACAGGGAGTCGGCGACATGTGATGGCCGAATGACCATAATAGCCGCAAAGTTGACAAGTCACATTTGGCCGGGAGGAGGACTGCCCGTTTCTGCCTTGATTATTGCCGCGAGGAGAGAAGCCACGATGCGGCTGCTGTGGTTGCTGGACGAAACCAGAAGGTCCACGCTGGGACTGGGAATGGCCAGGCTGGTGCCCACGGGACTTGGAGAAGTTCCCGCGGGGCTGCTGTTGTGCCGGATTGGCAATGGCCACCAACTGCCGGGCAGCAGTTTCCTGTGCCTTAAGTACACGTTTATGCTCAAGCAAGAGATCGTGTAATTCTTCAAACCGCAATGGGGTTTCTCGAGTACGGATAGGACCAACAATGCTGCTATAATCCGGGTCTAATCCATTAATAACAAAAAGCGTAAGATCATCGGAACTTACCGGTTAATCAATCAATGCCAATTCATCCGCCTTCGATTTTACATGATGTAGGTATTCGGTAATGGAGCGGGAACCAATGGAGACACGAAACAGATCGCTCTTTAACTGATTCACACAAGAGCAGGAATGACTCACAAAGAGACGAGTCAAAACGGCCCAGGCTTCGGCCGAAGTTGGAGCGGAAGATACCAAGGGCAGAAGCTCCGCAGAAAGCGAGCCAAAGATGGCCGCAAGCAACAATTGATCCTGACGGATCCAACCAGTAACAGCGGCTGCATTCGAGCCGGAAACATCCATTGTCGGACAGACGGAGGTCCCGTCAATAAATCCAAGCAGATCATGCCCCCGAAGTAGCGCAGTCAAATGCGCACGCCATGATGGAAAGTTGGTGTGTGTGAGTTTAATGGGAAGATGGTGATGAGCAGTGAGAGGAACCACCGGCGGGGGGAGGTGATCGCGGCAGAATCTGGTTGTGTGGTGGAGGAAGTGGTGGTCACCGAATTTGTCATGGCTGAAGACGTGATGCAGCGACGCAAAAAAAGAAGGTATGGAGAGGTCTAGATCGTAACCTGCTCTGATACCATGTGGAACTGTAAATTCTGTCACTGTTATTGAATGAGTATGAAAAATAAATATACAACTACAACAGATTTACAAGGAAAGAATAAATCAAATAATCCCATGATTTGTGGGATTTACAAATCAAAAGATATAATTTACAAGTCAAAAGATATTATACTATTTTCCTTTAATAGATTTCTTCTTCCTATCCTTAACCCAATCCAATTTCCACTACATCCATTTAACCTCCTCCTCCTACCCACCGAATGGGAACTCGAAGTCAACATGGTATACACAAGACAAATTGTAAATACCATAACTTAAGTGCCATCTCAACCACTACGTCTATCTCTCCTATACCTCGCAACCCCGTGAGTGCACTTAATGACTTGAATTGGAAATTGGCCATGAATATGATGCTTTTATTAAAAATAAGACGTCGAAATTAGTACCTCGTCCATCTGATCCTAATGTTATTCGCTCAATGTGGATTTTTAGACATAAAAAGAAATCTGATGGTTATTTTGACAGGAATAAATTTTGTCTTGTAGGTGATGACAGGTCTCAAAAAATTAGAGTGGAATGTGATGAGACATTCAGCCCGGTTGTTAAACCAACCACTATTCATACTATTTTAAGCATTGCATTATCAAAATCATAGGTCATTCATCAGTTGGATGTAAAAAATTTGTTTCTTAATGATAATCTAACTACAACTGTTTATATGCATCAGACTTTGGGCTTCAAGGATGTCGATGATCGTGACTATTCTGACATTGCTTATATTTAATTGTATGTTGATGATATAATTCTCACAGCTTCCTCCAATGCTCTTGGATTATCTATTATGTCTCTTCTCAGTTCGGAGTTTGCATTGAAGATTTTGGGACAATTGAGTTATTTTCTGGTTATTGCAGTAACCCTATATCGAACTGTTCATGGCCTTTTTCTTTCACAGACAAAATATGATATGCAGAGGAAATACTTGAGTGAGGTGTTATGACAGGTTGCAAGTCGTGTACCACTCTTGTTGACACAATGGGGAAACTCAGTTTTTCTAACGGCAAGCCTTATGAGGGCCCAACTAATTATCGCCATCTAGCTAGTGCTATGCAATATCTTACATTTACCATACTAGATACCTAATTTCATGGTCCTCTGAACGACAACCCACATTGTCTAAATATCTAAGTCAAGTGCAAATTTACTCCTGGAACTTCATTATCCCATCCACAAGGCAACACTATACTGTGATAATGTGAGTGTGAAATTCCTGTCGAGCAATCCAATACAACATCAACGCACAAAACATATTGAAATAGACATTCATTTTGTTCTTGAAAAAGTAAAACTTGGCGAAGTACGTGTCCTTCATGTTCCGTCACGTTATCAGATTGCAGACATATTTACCAAAGGGCTCCCACGTGTACTTTTTGATGACTTTCGAGACAGTCTAAACGTTCGACAACCTCCTGCTTCGACTGCGAAGGTGTAATAGATATACCATAATTACGTAAAATAATTTGTCATTAACTTTGTCCTATTTAGTTACCTAGAATATAGCTAATATTATGCATACAATAGTATGGTGATATAGTAACAGTTCCCATAATTAAGCCTTAGTGGCCGCTTGTATCCTTGTATATAATTTGACTAAATGAACGGAAACAAAAGGGAATCATATTCCTTTACTCATCAATTCATGCCAATTCACTATAGTGTTGTTCTCATTGATGTCGTTTATTGTGCCTCCATTGGCCACAAAATGTTTTGCACTGGCCATACTTTGTCACTGTTTTTTTCCCACACAATTAAAAATACAATCTCATGAATGATGAATCCCAAATTAATATACATATATATATATATACATCAAGAGAGAGAGAGAGAGAAAGAGCAAACTGACTTATTTTCCACCAACGTATGGAACACCTTTTCTTGAATTGGGAAGAATTTCTCCATGTAAACCTTTAATAATTTCTTTCATTTGTTCAACAACTTTGGGGTCTTCATTTGTTCAACAACTTGGGGTCTTCACTGTAACTCTCGTAGCATCTACCCCATCTTGGATCTCTGCAAACCTAAATATTCTTTCAAAAACACCATCTTTGATTAATTTAAATACATATAATAAATTAAAATTCTACAAAAAAATATTATAGTTTTCAAAAAACACCATCTTACATTAATTTAAATACATATAATAAATTAAATTCTACAAAAAAATATTATGGTTTTCAAAAACCACCATCTTTGATTAATTTAAATACATATAATAAATTAAAATTCTACAAAAAAATATTACGTAGGGAATGCCAATGGCTCTAGATTCCAGAGGTGTAGCCGTGTCAATATCCTTTTCACAAGTTCCGAGTCTCTGCAACATGAAAATTTTCAAATTAATAAAATATTAAACAAGCTTGAATAATTCTTAAAAAGTATAACAAACTCACACTTGACTTTTAAATTTTATAATTTGACAATTAAAATTTTACATTGATAAGCTTTTACTCCTAAACTTGTTAGGACACCCTTTTTCTCCTCTAATCGATTACTGATAACAGTGCTGCATTTTTGGACAAGCTGACTTTAGAGGATATCAGATAAGAATAAAGGAAACTAAATCCATAAGACTAAACAAACTATAAACTTTGAACTAAGAATTGGTGGGGTGTGCCAGGCCAAGACAGTAGTGCAACGCCCAGGCGACAATTGAGGGCCCCAACAGCAAGCTGCATTGATGGGCCCTCCCCCTCAAAAAATAAATTTAATATCGTGTGGGTCGATGACCCACATATCAGATATTAAACTGATAAGAACAGATACTACACTTGATCTTAGCCAAAAGGCCGAGAAAGGTATGAGTGTTCAGGTGGTGCAAGTCTAGTTTTATAGTATCCCATTTGTGAACGCTAGCTTAGAGCCCTTTGATGTGGGACACTTTTCAACAAATCATGCTGCTTCTATTTCGTTTAGTCTGTTCTTGAAGTTAAACTGGCATTTAGATGGATTGTTTTGTTGCAAATCAACATTCATTTCAACCTCAGCCTGCAAATAATCTTTGAATGCGCCTCACTGTAGGCTTAGACCAAGTTGTGGAATCACTTGTAAGTATGGATTTTGCACACACCCAACAAATCTTAATTTATCGCACATGGGAAGTTTAAGAAAGACTTTACTGAGTTCATATAGAGCTGCACAACACCAGATGGATACGACCTTATTTTAACAGGATCTGTTCTATAGACTCGTGCATCTGTACCTTTGAGTTATAAGGTGGCAAGAATGAAGAAAACAAGTATGTTGGATGAAAAATGGCTGCTCGGCCAGAGCATGATTAACAGCCTCGCAGCTTAATCTGCTGAGCTGATGGTGCAGTGGAGGATTTTTTTTTTTTTTTTTTTTTGGGAACGACCATTGGTTTTCACTTGAGATCATCTCTATTCCAAAGAATCATGAAGACCAAGAAAATACTTTTTATCATCTGAAATCTACCATGAAATCTATAGGGGGGGGGGAGAGAGAGAGAGAGGGGACATACCAAAGTATTTGACATATACAGAAACATGATCAGACATTGTGAATAGAAAACTGAAAAGAATGTCTTATAAACTGTGTGTGAGCCCAATTACTAAAGAATACCATATCTTATCCTAACTTTAAGCATTCACGACACAAAGCTGACTCATACAGCCTGATCATATCTCTCCTCCCTTATAAACACATTCACCATCCCCTCTCATTGCATGCAACCAAACCAAACAACTAGAACGGAACTACATCACAACAAATCAAGATTTGGGTACACAAATATGTACAGATTTTGCTCTCAAATGCCAACTTCTGCGTTCTCCTTCCAATTGTTATCCCAAAATCACACACGGTAGGCTTGTCTTTCTTCACCAATCTCTTTTCAAGAACTCACACCTTGACTGGTTTCTACCTTTTCTCAAAACTTTGATTTGATATGAGGTTTGGCTGGCAATGCAGGCAGAGTACATTTGGTAATTACAAAGATGATCAAACTCGGAGAAAGAACAGACATTTTGGTTCAAGGAATCCGAGAACATGGTAATTAACCACTCATTGATGTGTTGAAACGAACATTTGAAAATCACAGGTCCACATTCTGATTCAGCAATATTGATTTATGATTGGTGCAGTGAGATTAGGACCAAAGTAAAGCGAGACAGTCAAAGGAAAGTTAAGCTTGGGGGCAAGAATCCTTCAGGTTGGTGGAGTCGAGAAAGTTTTCGAGCAGAAATTCAACATTACATTCTTGCGAAAGACAAATTCATCAGTTATGCCCTTTGAATAAAACCTAGTCCAAATTTGCAATTGTCAACGACGATTGCAAGTATTAGAGAATATGATTAAGAAGACAGGAAACCAAGTCTGGTAGATGAACCAAGGCTGAGCGTGATTAACAGCCCCACGGTCAGTCTTGTGTGCGTTGATGCAGTAGAGGATGTTCTCAGCTGGATTCCTCTGACTGAGATGGCGAAGCAATAATAATATAAAAATTAAGCTGTGAGGAAGATGCAACTGATATGTGCTCTAAATTAATCCAAAAATCAAAATAATTATGTTCAGCGAAATCAAATCATAGGAGAACACACAATAGCAGCTCTAAACCATTAGACAGTTGTAACCATATAACATTAGAGCATTATATGAATCTTGAACTAAGAATTGGTAGGGTGTGCCAGGCCAAGGCAGTAGTGCAACACCAAGGCGACACTTGACAGCCCGAGCAGCAAGCTGCAAATGCAATGATGGACCCTCCCCCTCAAAAAATAAATTTAATATCGTGTGGGTCGATGACCCACATATCAGATACTAAACTGATAAGAACAGATACTACACTTGATCTTAGCCAAAAGGCCGAGAAAGGTATGAGAGATACAGTTATGCACTTCTGTTTTTATAGTATCCCATTGGTCATCCTAACTTAAAGCCTTTCAGTGTGGGATAGCTACTTGTAGTTCATTGAGTCTCATAAACAACAAAATATCTATCTATATACATCACATATTTATAAAAATAATGAAAAAGAGATTTTTCAAAAAAAGAAAATAATTGATCCCTACTAATATAATAATTAAACAGTATTTATATACATATATATAATCGGCTGATGGTTTAGCTCTAGAGGCCAATCGGCCTTTTCTTGCCTGTTCTATAGGCTTGTATAATTGTCTCCTTGATTTCTGCATGATCAGAGGTGATTAACAGCCCATATGGGTCACATGTCCAGTCACTGAGCTGTACAGACTACCAGATATTTTTTGCCTGCCCCAATATTCAATGCAATTTGTATGGAGTATTATAAAAATTTGAAATTTTTTTAAGTGAATTAAGTTTTAAAAAGAGTTTTTATTATTTTTCATACAGTAATAGGGTGCATTTCGAAAGATATTAAAAATCTCCCTTCAAGATGTACATATAACTTTTATGGTATTGTTAAGAGTATGTAAAAAAAAAAAAAAAAAAAAATTCTTACTATTTCTGGCTAGTAAGTGAGATTAATTTTTATGGATAAATTTAAAAATAGTGTAAATGACAAATATAGTATTTCCCTTATATATTTAAAAAAAATCATATTATTATTATTGTTCTTCATTTTTTACTAAAAAACACATACAATAACCCTATATTCAAAGGAATGAAAATATAAGGTAAAATATTTTGTAAGTAATAAACAATAGACCATACAATAAAAATAATAAGAAAATGTATTTGTTGTAAATATTAGATAAATAAATCATGTATTTTCTATCAAAAATTTAAAATCGCGCACAAGTTCCGCCAACCAGGGCCGAACATAAAATATGGCGTTCGGCCATCATTGGGCGAACGCCATATTTTATGTTCAGCTCTGGTTGGTCGAATGTGTGCGCAATTTTGGTTTTGGGTTTTGATGCAAAATACAATATTTAATTGTCTAATACTTATAATAATTAAATTTTCTATATCATTCATATTTCTATTTCTCATTATTGATTCCTTACGAAATATTCAATTTTTATTTTGATTCCTTTGAATGTAGGGTTAATGTGTGAATGTGTTTTAGCAAAAAGTGAAGAATATCAATAAACAAAAGTTCAATAAGGATATATATGACATTTACATTATGTTCACAAAATTTAAGTGGTGTGAAAAATAATTTGTGTGGTGTGTTTAGCAACACCCATTTTAATTTTCTAGTTTCTTTAATTAATTTAAATTTATCACAATAAACTATTTCTGTGCTGGGATCAAGTGCGTTTGCTATCCCAACTCGTATCGTGGTTCATGTGTACAAAAAAAATAAGAATAATAAAGTTAGCAATTAAACACAACTAATTTGAATGAGTTGATGTAAATATAAATATATATATATATATATATATACATGTGTGTGTACGCGCGCGCACCGCACGCATACCAATAGTGAGATTCTTGCTATCAAGTCTATGCCAGGTAATTGTCCAACCCCCACTCTGCAATCCGACGTTATTACCATGCCTTCCTGCAACCAATATCTTGGATGTCTTTTTAGGGAGCGGAAGAACACCTGCATTTTCACCATTCTTCAAGAGGACAAGTGATTTCCTGACGGCCTCTCTCACCAAATCTATGTGAGATTGACTCCCAAGTTTATCCACAAAACTGTAATCAGCCATATGATTCTCAAAAAGACCCATGCTGAAGTTCACCCGTAAAATTCTCTTCACTGCATCATCGATCTTACTCATTGGGATTCGATTGTTCTTGATATGGGAAAGCATAATGTGGCTGAATTCGGAAAGGAAGTATCACCTAGATTCTTCATTAAAAAATATTGTTACTCGAGAATTTAAATAAAACACAACTTTCTTTGAAAGGACTAATTAAAGAACTGCAACGACTGACCATGTCAACACCAGGATTGATCAATTTCAGAAGAGCGTCAAAATAATTTGCATGTATTGGATAGTAAATTTTATCAACTTTGATATTCAGAGATAACAAATCCCTAAAAATTTACAAACGTAAGTTTTGTAAAATAGTAATCTTGTATGAGTAATGTATGAAGATGTAAATAATATAGTGTGCCTTTGAGGAAATTGGTGATAAGATTTGTATTTGCATGCATCTTGACACCAATCAAACTTGAATAAGAAATCATGATGGTGGGAACACCCTTGATGATGGTATGATAGTATGCAGGCATGTGAATGCTCATCAATTCATGCCAATTCACTATAGTTTTGTTCTCATTGATTTTGTTTATTGTGCCTCCATCACCCACAAAATGTTTTGCATAGGCTATAACTTTGTCCCTGGTTTTTTCCCCACAAAATCGATAACAATCCAAGCACGTTTGTCCCTCCAGCGTGGTGTACTCCGGAGCCTACTTACACCAGCGCTCAGGACACTGCCGATAGAGAAGTTTCTCATCACCTTTCAAGTTGGGCCATCTACCCAATTTTCTCCTCAACCGTCATCTGCTCCATCAGGCTCTTTATCCAAACGTTCATGGGCTGATTCGGGTCCTTGTACCACAGGTCCATACTTGGGTTTTGGTACACGGCCACAGCTCCTGCCAGCTGTAGAAAAAGCCCCAATATTGGGATTATGCTGAATCTTAATGATTTCATGGCATCTTCAAACAATCAATAAAACTAATAATATGAAAATTGTGAAAATATGAGAACTTGATATGAAAATCCGACTGCCATCCGTCCATTTATATAGGAGTAGGTATATAAGTATCCTAATAGGAGTAGAAGTCCTGGAAGAGAATTCTTGAAAGAATAGATGTTTTCTAATAATCTTAAAGGTTTTAAATTTTAATTTTATTTTCAAATATTTTGTTTTTTTACTTCTTATGAACATTATTTTTTTCTACAATGTGTTCTCGTAATGCTCATGAATAATCCTTGTACTTACCGTAAACTATGGACTCTGGTATGTATGTGTATCATCGCCACATTTTGTGGAAGGGCAGATTTTGACAACAAATGGCACACAAAATGGTAGTAAGCTGCAGCAATAGAGGAATATGAAGCACGGTAACGGATCATCATTCCGATAGAAAATGGTGCAGCATTTGGTAAAGAGCTTATGCACTGTTGGGTATCAATGTCGCCGTTTGTCGGACATTCATGGGTTCAGAGGGTGCCTGGGCTTGCCCCAATTCGAACACACAAGACAATCGGCAGTGAACAGGAAGTCACACAAGACATTCTTTCCCACAGAGCACCGAACCCCTTCCCCGGTAACACTTCTCTCCCAACTCCTTACCCACTCAAGAACCTACAACCCTATACACCGTATATATCTCATGAAAGAGATTTGAACACTTAGTATAGATGAAGAAGAAAGTGGAAGGAAGAACAGAGTGAAACGTATAATCGCGATTGCAATGCCTGCCATCATAACAAATGGAATCGTTCTTATAGGCCAAGCCATTGTTGGAAAACCACATAGGAAATCACAATTGCAATACCTTCATCAGAACGAACATAATCGTTCTTATAGGCAATCTATCATCGAAAAACCACACAAGGTCATACGGTTTCAACTCTGCCATTAAGAGAGAAGACTACCTTAGGAAGGAATTTGACTCATCGAACACGAAGAGATGTGAGGGGAATGGACCAGAGAATATGGAGAGAAAGAGAAAATGGAGAGAAAGCTGCGCAGGAAAAGGGGTATCACATGTGGGGAATAGGGGCTAGTGGGCTAGGTTAAGGGGAGAAACAATGGGCTGGACCATTGGCCTTTGGCCTGGTCCCCAGCAGGAAAAAACAAGCCCACCGGAAAAGTGGTTGGGCCAATACCCAATATAACATTCTCCACCTTATTGGACCAACCCACATAAAATCGATTGTCAATTTATCTGGAGCGCAGGCGTTTCATCATAGCCCTTTACACACACACACACACCTGCACAAATAAGAGACAACAAGTGAGACAAACTAAGACCAGGTCCTATATGCAAGGAATACACATTTTTAACCCAAAGAATCAAAATTCAAAGTATTCATGCAATCATTAGTTTTTTCAATAGATAAACATTTTGCTCCCAAATAAGCAGGGTTAAATTGTGAGGGTATTTCTCAAGTTTGACAGCCCCCTTTTCAACGATATCCTGAATAAAGTGATACCTAACGTCTATATGCTTAGTTCGATCATGAAAGAAGGGATTTTTACAAAGCTGAATTCCAGATTGACTATCATAGTATATAACTGTATCACCTTCTAAATATTCAATTTCAGATAATAAGCCTTTTAACCATATAGCTTCCTTTAAAGCATCAGTTATAGCAATGTATTCAGATTCAGTGGTGGATAAAGTAACAACATGCTGAAGTTGAGATTTCCAACTAATACAATACCCACATAGAGTGAACACATATGAAGTAGATGACTTCCTATTATCTCTATCATTGGCATAATTAGAATCGGTATATCCAATCAAATTCACACCTTGAGCACATTTAGAAAATCTAAGTCAAGTATTAACATATCCTTTTAAATACCTTAAAAAGCCATTTCAATGCATCCTAATGAGGCGGGTTAGACATGTATCTACTTAAGCAACTTATCGAGTATGCGATATCCGGTTGAGTGCTTACCATAAGATACATAATCGATCCTATAGTATTAGCATATGGCACCTTAGACATTTCATCGATTTCAAAATCAGTCTTGGGAGACTGATCCTTACTTAGCACAAAATGAGCAGCAAGGGGAACACTTATAGGTTTAGCATTAGACATAGAAAATTTACTCAAAATCTTACTTACATAAGAAATCTGATTCAAATGGAAGGTTTTTTCTATCTCTAACAATATCCATGCCTAGTATTCGTTTAGCATCTCCTAGATATTTCATATCAAAATTTTCACTTAAGCAATTCTACACATATTCAATAGATTTTATGCAGGGCCTCACAAGTAGTATATCATCGACATATATCAGCAGAAAAGTAGGAACATGAGCATCACTCTTAAAGTAAAGACAGTGGTCATGCACACTTCTTTTAAACTTAAAGTTTTCATGCACGAATCATATTCTTTTGTTCCATTGTCTAGGAGATTGTTTTAAACCATACAAGGGCTTTTTAAGTAAGCATACATGGACAGGCTTTTGAGAATCAACAAAACCATCAGGTTGACACATGTATATCTGTTTGTCAAGTTCACCACGCAGGAATGCAGTTTTAATATCAAGCTATTTTAATTTCTAATTAAAATGAGCAACTAATGCAAGCATTATGCGCACAGTGACAAACTTAAAAACAGGAGCAAAGATTTATGTACTATCCCCTTTTTTTGAGTAAAACCTTTCGATACAAGTCTAGATTTAAACCTAATGATGTAACTTTCCTCTTTTACCTTATAAAGCCATTTACATGCAATAACAGACCAATTATTAGGCTTAGATACTAGAGCCCAAGTTTGGTTAACATGCAGGGAGTTCATTTCATCATTCATAGCATTTCATCAGTCAACAGAATTTCTAGAGTTCACAGCTTCCTTATAGGAATTTGGTTCAAGTTCAATTGGGGATTCATACACATTCAAAGCATGCATATCCATGTGATAATCATTATGTGTAGATGACTGTCTAATGTTTCTTCTATGTCTATCCCTAGCAAGTTGATAACCATCATTTTCAACATTTTCAGCATCACTTAAATTATCAGTATTATCATGCAAGCTATGAGAATCAGAATCGGGCAGAACAGGCAAATTATGTGTATGCTCCACCTCACTTAGAGTCGTATCATGAGGAATAATAGGCACAGAAACAATTAGGCAAGGAAATTCAGTTTCATTAAAAATAACATCTCTGATGATAGTTACTCTAAACTAGGTTCACTCCTTAGCCATAATCTATAACCTTTTACACCTTTAGAGTAACCAAAGAAAACACATTTTTTAGACCTTGGTTCTAATTTGTCCAGTTTTTTATGCACAAAAGCAGCACAGCCAAAGATTCTCAAATTTGAAATATCAACAATTTTACCAGACCACACAAGTATGGACATTTCCCATTCAAAGGCACAGATGGGGACCTATTAATTAAATAGGCAGCATTAACAACTACTTCACCCCTAAACTTCTTGGAAAGTCTAGAAGCAGCCAACATGCTTCTTACATTCTCGAGTAAGGTTCTATTCATCCGTTCTGCCACACTATTTTGCTGTGGTGTGTAAGGAACAGTTTCGTGTCTTTGGATTCCAGATTCAGCACACAAATTATCAAGCAAGTTATTACATAATTCTAATCCATTATCAGTTCTTAATTTCTTGATTTTCTTGCCAATTTGATTCTCAAGATTCTTTTTCTTTTTCTTAAAATTCTTTCCCATAACAAACATAGCCTCAGCATGATTTTGATGATTTATACTCAGGTTTGCTTTTAAATCTATTTCTTTAATATTAAGACCATTTATCATAGTGTCAAGATTAACCTGATCTCTACCATACTTAACAGCAGATTTAACATCACCAAATGAATCAGGTATAGCATTTAAAAGCACAATAGCAGTATATTCATCAATTTATTTATCACCAGTTTTCTAAATGTCTTGCAAAAGTTTTTGAAAAATATCCATATTTTTATCAATATCTTTAGACATATCAAGTTTAACTGGAAAAATCTTTCAAGTAAGAACATTTTACAAGGAAGTGATGTTTCAATGAATAATTCTTCTAATTTATCCCAAAATTCTTTGGCGCATTTTTGTTCTCCAACTTTTCGGATAACAGAGTCTGAGAGGTGCAGGATAATGGATGAGAGTGCAATCTCATCCATTTCTTTCTTTTTTTCATCAGACGTGGCATCTAAAAATACAAGGGTAATACTTTTGAATACACATTGTTGTATCAAAATACCTTCATTTTTTGTTGCCAAATGCCAAAAATCAGTGCGACTATCAAATGAGTGCGAGGTTATAGGAACCCATAGAGAACATATTGCACACAAAAGCACAAAATTATTCACACAACTCACACGAATCGGAAGGCTGAGGATTTCCAAGTTCACACACCGATTTATCAGTTGTGCAGGGGTCACTTAGGTTCGTTTTATCAAATGATCAAGTGGACAGAATATTACACACAAGTAATCTTACAAATAAATCACATATTTTAGAGAGATATGTTTATGTATATATTCACCAGGATAAACAGAATATCAGGCAGTATACATAATCAAATATCAGATATTTAGAAAACCAGCAGATTATAGCACCAACAGCAAATAATCCTGCCTGGTTCAATCGGTATCCACCAGCAAGCAACCCAAACCTATTCGGTACAACCGAAAACTACAGAAAAGGGTTAAACCTTTTACCAGATCCAGGTTTTTGGAAGAACCTCAGGTTTTGACCTCCTGTCTGTGAAAACCTGTACGCCGGGAAAAGGCGTAATGGGCGGGGGATGAAGAGCGGACGACCTACCAGCCTTGGTTCAATAACCGAGGGGCAAATCCACCGTCGGCAAATAGGGTATGAATGTAGCGAATAATAGAGTCGCTCGAAAGTAACGGAGCAGCGGACAACAAAGTTGCATGAACGTGATAGAGCAGTGGAGTCATACAAAAGCAACGGTGGAGCGATGCCAAGTCGCGGATCGCGATGGTGACGGCAGCAATGGGAGACAGCGGCACAATTGTGGCTCTGATACCACTGTTGGGTATCAACGTCGATGTCTATTAGATATTCAAGGGCTCAGAGGGGCTTGAGCTCGCCCTGATTCGAACACATAAGACAATCGGTAGTGAACAGGAAGTCACACAAGACTTTCTTTCCCACAGAGCACCGAACCCCTTCTTCGGTAAAACTTCTCTCCCAACTCCTTACCCACTCAAGAACCCACAACCCTATACATTGTATATCTCACGAAAGAGATTTGAACACTCATTATAGACAAAGAAGGAAGTGGAAGGAAGAATATAGTGAAACATACAATCGTGATTGCAATGCCTGCCATCATAATGAACGTAATTGTTCTTATAGGCAAGCCATTGTCAGAAAACCACACAGGAAATCACAATTGCAATGCCTTCATCAGAACGAACATAATCGTTGTTATAGGCAAGCCATCATCGAAAAACCACACAAGGTCATGCAGTTTCAACTCTGCTATTAAGAGAAAAGACTGCCTTGGGAAGGGTTTGGACTCATCGAACACGAAGAGACGAGAAGGGAACAAACCAGAGAAAATTGAGAGAAAGCTGCGCAGGAAAGGGGTATCGCATATGGGGAATAGGGGCTGGTGGGCTAGGTTAAGGGAAGAAACAATGGGCTGGGCCCATTGGCCTTTGGCCTGTGCCCCACCAGGAAAAACAAGCCCACCGAAAAAGTGGTTGGGCCAATACCCAATATAACATGCACTAGCAGCAGCAACAAATGAATATGGAGCACAGTAACAGATCATCAAAGCAATAGGTTTTGACTGCAAATAATGGTGCACAAATTAGCAGAGAACAAATGCACCAGCAGCAGCAGGTAAATATGCGACACGGTAATGAACCTTCAAGTCGACAGGTGTTGACAGCATATAATGGTGTACAAATTATCACAGAGCAAATGCAGCAGCAACAACAGTTGAATATGGAGCAGTATTGTAGTTTAGAGGTGTTATAATGGTCGTTTTGATGTAATTAGGACTGCCTTGTTGTGCCTACGTCACAATCGACTGATTACCTATTGTGTGTCAAAGTTTGTATACAAAGTGACATCATATAATTTGAAACCACAGATAAATATTTTTTAAATCTATAACATCTCTGGAATCCTGTGACAACATTCTAAATAGTAAACACAAATTCCTCTATATTTCAAATTTGATTTGACAATATAGATATGTATATACTGCCAATTTAAGTTTGACACAGGGTTTCAAAAATAATATTTTTTCGCCATATTCTTTATCTGGTGAATGAACTAGGAGCAACACATAAATATCCCACATCGAATGGTTCTACAACCAAGTGAAGACATAAACTGCAATACAAATAGATATACAAAATTATGACAGTCATACCTTTCTCGGCCTTTTGGCTAAGACAAAGTGTATTCTAGTCTCTATTCTTATCAGTTTAATATCTGGTGGCTTAGCCGGGCACACCCGACCAATTCTTAGTATAAGATTCATAAATTGTTTTGGTCCCATATTTATATTATGGTCAAACTTATGCAATCACAATGAGTTGCACCTTGATTGGTTTGAAACATTATCAACACTAACAACCACTACTCAACAAATAAGATGATTATACATTATAACATTATTTAGTGTATATATATATACATACATATAAATATATATTTGAAAAAAAGTTGGGGGTGCAACTGTACCCCATTTTAACGGGAGGCTCAGTCCCTCGTTTTTGTAACCTTAGGATATAGATACTTCAAAAGTCATAGAAACTAGTGAAATAAGAAGTAAAATATTTTAAACGAAATTATAACTATCCCTTTTCCACATTATAAAACAAATATCCCATCAAACAATAGTCATTTGTTTTGAAACATAAATGGATTCAACCAAGCTACATGTATTGATACATTAATATACATACATACATGCATGCTCGCTGAAATTGTAGTAGCACATTATCATCCCACATTGAATGGCTCTATAATAGAGTGAAGACATAGGCTGCAATAAAAACACAATTGCAGTAATATATCACTCATACCTTTCTCGGCCTTTAGGCTAAGATCAAGTGTAGTATATGTTCTTATCAGTTTAATATCTATTATGTTGGTCATTAACCCACACAATATTAAATTAATGTTTTGAGCGGGAAGGCCTATCATTGCAGCTTGTTGCTGAGGCCTTCAAGTGTCGCCTTGGTGTTGCACTACTGCCTTGGCCTGGCACACTCCACCAATTCTTAGTACAATATTTATAAATTGTTTTGATCACATATTTAAATTATGGTCAAACTTGTGCAACAACAATGAGTTGCACCCTGATTAGTTTGAAACAATATCAACACAAACAACCACTACTCAACAAATAAGATGATTATACATTATAACATTACTTAGTATAGATACATACATGTGTATTTATATTTGAAAAAAGTTGGGGCTACAACTGTAACCCAAGGATTTAGATACTTCAAAAATCGTAGAAACTAGTGAAATAAGAAGTGAAATATTTAAAATGAAATTATAAAAATCTCTTTGCCACATTGTAATCAACAAATATTTCGTCAAACAATAGTCATTTGTTTTGAAAAATAATTAGACTCTACCAAGTTACATGTTCTGATACACTAATATACATGCATGCATGCTCGCTGAAATTGTACTAGCACATTATCATCCCATATTGAATGGCTCTAATAATAGAGTGAAGACATAGGCTGCAATAAAAACACAATAGCAGTATTATATCACTCATACCTTTCTCGGCCTTTTGGCTAAGATCAAGTGTAGTATATGTCCAGTTTAATATCTGATATGTGGGTCATTGACCCACACAGTATTAAATTAATGTTTTGAGGGGGAAGGCATATCATTGCAACTTGCTGTTGGGGCCTTTGAGTGTCGCCTTGATGTTCCACTACTGCCTTAGCCTGGCACACCCCACCAATTCTTAGTACAAGATTCATAAATTCTTTTGATCACATATTTAAATTATGGTCAAACTTGTGCAACCACAATTAATTGAACCTTGATCGGTTTGAAACAATATCAACACAAACAACCACTACTCAACAAATAAGATGATTATACATTATAACATTACTTAGTGTATATATATACATACATGTATATATTTAAAAAAGTTAGGGGTACAACTGTATGGGATTTTAATCGCAGGTTCCTTCCCTGGTTTTTGTAACCCTACGGTATAGATACTTCAACAATCGTAGAAACTAGTGAAATAAGAAGTGAAATATTTGAAACAAAATTATAAGAATCCCTTTTCCACATTATAATAAACAAATATTCCATCAAACAATAGTCATTTGTTTTGAAAAATAAATGGATTCTACCAAGCTACATGTTCTGACACATTAATATACATGCATGCATGCTCGTTGAACTAGTAGTAGCACATTATAATCCCACATTGAATGGCTCTATAATTGAGTAAAGACATAGGCTGCAATAAAAACACAATTGTCATATTATATCACTCAAACCTTTCTCGGTCTTTTGGCCAAGATCAAGTGTAGTATCTATTCTTATCAGTTTAATATCTGATATGTGGGTCATTAATCCACACGATATTAAATTGATATTTTGAGCGGGAAGGCCTATCATACAGCTTGGGCCTTCAAGTGTCGCCTTGGTGTTGCACTACGGCATTGACTTGGCACACCTTACCAATTCTTAGTACAAGATTCATAAATTGTTTTGGTCACATATTTAAATTATGGTCAAACTTGTGCAACCACCACAATGAGTTGCACCGTGAGTGGTTTAAAACAATATCAACACAAACAACCACTATTCAACAAATAAGATGATTATACATTACAACATTACTTAGTGTATATATACATATGTGTATATATATATAATTGAAAAAAGTAGGGGGTACAGTTGTACCCCATTTTAACAGCAAGCTCTGTCCCTGTTTTTTGTAACCCTAGTATATAGATACTTGAAAAATTGTAGAAACTAGTGTAATAAGTAGTGAAATATTTGAATCAAAATTATAAGAATCTCTTTGCCACATTATAATAAACAAATATTCCGTGAAACAATAGTCATTTGTTTTCAAAAATAAATGGACTCTAACAAGTTACATGTTTCGACACATTAATATACATGCAAGCATGCTCAGTGAACTAGCAGTGACACATTACCATCCCACATTGAATGGCTCTATAATAGAGTGAAGACCTATGTTGCTATAAAAACACAATTGCAGTATTATATCACTCATACCTTTCTCGGTCTTTTGGCTAAGATCAAGTGTACTATCTGTTTTTATCATTTTAATATTTGTTATGTGGGTCATTGACCCACACAATATTAAATAAATGTCTTGAGGGGAAGACATATCATTGCAGCTTGTTGTTGGGGCCTTCAAGTCTCCTTGGAGTTGCACTACTGCCTTGGACTAGCACACCCCACCAATTCTTAGTACAAGATCCATATATTGTTTTGGCCACATATTTACATTATGGTCAAACTTATGCAACCACAATGAGCTGTACCTTGATCGGTGAAAACAATATCAACATGAACAACCACTACTCAACAAATAAGATGATTATACATTATAACATTAATTAGTATATATATATATATACATACATACATACATGTATATGTATATTTGAAAATGTTGGGGGTACAATTCTACCCCATTTGAACTACAGGCTCCGTCCCTGGTTTTTATAACCCTAGGATATAGATACTTCAAAAATCGTAGAAACTAGTGAAATAAGAAGTGAAATATTTGAAAAAGAAATTATAAGAATCCCTTTTCCACATTATAATAAACAAATATTCCATCAAATAATAGTCACTTGATTTGAAAAAGAAATGGATTCTACCAAGCTACATGTTCGGATACATTAATATGCATGCACGCATGATCGCTAAACTCATAGTAGCACATTATCATCCCACGTTGAATGTTTCTATAATAGATGAAGACATAGGCTGCAATAAATACACAATTGACGTATTCTATCACTCAAACCTTTCTCGGCCTTTGGCTAAGATCAAGTGTAGTATCTGTTCTTATCAGTTTAATATCTGGTATGTTTGTCATTGACCCACACAATATTAAATTAATGTTTTAAGGGGAAGCTATCATTGCAGCTTGCTGCTAGGCCAGTGTTGCTTTGGTGTTACATTACTGCCTTGGCATGAAACACCCCCACCAATTCTTAGTACAAGATTCATAAATTGTTTTGGTCACATGTTTAAATTATGGTAAAACTTGTGCAACCACAATGAGTTGCAGCTTGATCGATTTGGAGCAATATCAACACAAACAATCACTTAACAAATATGATTATACATTATAACATTACTTAGTATATATACATACATGTATATATATATATGTTTGAAAAAAGTTGGGGGTACGTACAACTGTGCCCCATTTTAACCGCGGGCTCCGTCCCTGATTTTTTTAACCTTGGGACATAGATACTTCAAAAATCATAGAAACTAATGAAATAAGAAGTTAAATATTTGAAACGAAATAATAATAATCCCTTTGCCTCATTATAATCAACAAATATTCCGTCAAACAATAGTCATTTTTTTTAAATGAATGGACTCTACCAAACAAATGTTCTGATACATTATATACATGCATGAATGCTCACTAAACTAGCAATAGCACATTATCATCCCACACTGAGTGGCACTACAATTGAGTAAAGATATTGTCTGCAATAAAATTAGAGTTGCATTATGATATCACTCATACCTTTCTCGGCCATTTGGCTAAGATCAAGTGTAGTATTTGTTCCTATTAGTTTAATATCTGATACGTGGGTCATTGACCCACAGAATATTAAATTTATTTGTTGAGGGGAGGACTCATCACGGCAACTTGTTGCTGGGCCCTCGAGCGCCGTCTGGGTGTGGCACTACTATCTTGGCCTGGCACACCCCATCAATTCAAAGTTTAAGATTTCCATTGCATATCATATTTACCTCTTTATTCAATCTATTTTGAGTGTATAATATAATTAAAATTCTAATAGCAATTCTACCCCAAATTGCAATGCTTCCATCTGCTGCTAATGAACATTTCTTAGGATTCTAACTATTTTTTTTTTATTTCTTTTTAGCGAAGGATATCGAGCTTCATATGTACGTTGATGGGTAGGCCAATGACCTAATGGCGACCTCCATCGGACTTGTCGAAACAAGGGGCCCACCTATTGGTTGTCCGATAGGTGGGGGGCCGTACATGCTAACTACTGGGCCAGCAACTGTGATTTGAGGAAGCGGTTTGTTTGATTTGCCCGATGAGCCTCCCCCGTTCACCTGACCTGTGATCGGAGCTTTAGGCAC
Organism: Caryopteris x clandonensis; assembly: GCA_028749325.2. Taxonomy (NCBI): domain Eukaryota; kingdom Viridiplantae; phylum Streptophyta; class Magnoliopsida; order Lamiales; family Lamiaceae; genus Caryopteris; species Caryopteris x clandonensis. The sequence goes on along the minus strand of JAPYKT020000019.1, from coordinate 5,024,725 downwards.
CGAAACATCTCCACTGTTGACGCTGTTGATGTCATGGATGCTGGATCGCCTCCTTTCTTTGTTCATAGAGTTCAACCAAATGAAATATTTCTGGGCATGGCTGGTCACTTGGGTAGGGGTCCTTGCACCACAAAATTCCGGGAAATGCTTCTCCAATCGCCTTTTCCATATTTTTCTAGACCGAGAAGGAACAGCCTGTTTTGTGAAGCCATAAATAAAAAATATGTAAACAACAATCCAATAGAGAGAGGTGAAGCAGTAGAGTAACCACATAGTAACCTTAGTTCTCATAAAGTGTATCTTAATCTTATGGATTTTAAAATCTTTCTGTTAGTGCATGAGTGCTATTCAGATAGATGATCAACCAAAAAGATTCAAGTACATCGCAAATGTAAACCAACAGAGGCCTAATAAAAACCTCAAATATCTAAAGTTTTTACAGTAATTATGCCACAGAAATTTTGAATTTTTGTTAATGGGATTTTTTTATTATCAAGTATCTTCAACAGCTAATCTCAAGACAGATGATACTTTGGCCTACACAGATCATTTTCTTTTACTTTACTCTATCCTCTTTTTTTTTTTTTTTTTTTTTTCTTGGATGTATAGATGTTATTGAGTAGAGCCTATAGCTATATCACAAATTTGTAAAAATATGAACAAATCAAAAATCTCAAAGCTTGTCTCGTTCAATGAAAAGATTACATTCTTGCTAAAGACGATTCCTCAGCTATGCCTTTTGATCAAAACCTAGTCCAAATTTGCAATTGTCAACGACGATTGCAAGTATTAGAGAATATGATTAAGAAGACAGGAAACCAAGTCTGGTAGATGAACCAAGGCTAAGCGTGATTAACAGCCCCACGGTTCAGTCTTGTGAGCAGTTCTCAGCTGGATTCCTCCGACTGGGATGGCAAAGCAGGTATCTGACAGACTCCTTTAATGAGCCCAGAAGCAATTATTAATAAAAAAAAATTAAGCTGTGAGGAAGATGGAACTGATATGTGCTCTAAATTAATCCAAAAATCAAAATTATAATGTTCAGCGAAATCAAATCATAGGAGAACACACAATAGCAGCTCTAAACCATTAGACAGTTGTAACCATATAACATTAGAGCATTATATGAATCTTGAACTAAGAATTGGTAGGGTGTGCCAGGCCAAGGCAGTAGTGCAACACCAAGGCGACACTTGACAGCCCGAGCAGCAAGCTGCAATGATGGACCCTCCCCCTCAAAAAATAAATTTAATATCGTGTGGGTCGATGACCCACATATCAGATACTAAACTGATAAGAACAGATACTACACTTGATCTTAGCCAAAAGGCCGAGAGAGGTATGAGAGATACAGTTATGCAATTCTGTTTTTATAGTATCCCATTGGTCATCCTAACTTAAAGCCTTTCAGTGTGGGTAGCTACTTGTAGTTCATTGAGTCTCATAAACAACAAAATATCTATCTATATACATCACATATTTATAAAAATATTGAAAAAGAGATTTTTCAAAAAAACATGTGAACAAAAACAATTTATGAATCTTGAACTAAGTATTGGTGGGGTGTGCCAGGCAAAGGCAGTAGTGAAGCACCAAGGCGACACTTGAAGGCCCCAGCAGCTAGCTGCAAGGATGGGCCCTCCCCCTTAAAAAATAAATTTAATATCGTGTGGGTCAATGACCCACATATCAGATATTAAACTGATAAGAACAGATACTACACTTGATCTTAGCCAAAAGGCCGAGAAAGGTATGAGTGTTACAATACTGCAATTTCGTTTCTATAGCATCCCACTTGTCAACGATGGCTTAGAGTCTTCAATGTGGGATACTTTTTCGACAAATGGTGATAATTCTAGTTCATTGAGTGTTGCTGCTGCTGCACTTGCTAATAAACAACTAAACATGCTGATCATTTCCCTGGTGTTCGCATAGGGACCAATGGTGCAAACAATGTTTGGGAATCACTTGGAAGTATTGATATTCCTCTTGTAGTAAGAACAACTAATACCGAAACCTGAGTATGGAGCTGCGGTACAAGCACCCAAATCAGCCAATGAACATTCGGATAAAGAGCCTGAAGGAGCAGATGACGGTTGAGGAGAAAATCGGGCAGATGGTCCAACTTGAAAGGACTGTAGCAACACCAGAGGTTATGAGAAACTTCTCTATCGGCAGTGTCCTGAGCGCCGGCGGAAGTGGGCTCTGGGAGCATGCCACGCCGGAGGAGTGGGTGGACATGGTCAACAACATTCAGATTGGGTCGTTGCTAGGAGACTTGGGATCGCTATGAATTATGGGGCTGATGCTCTACATGGCAATAACAACGTCTATAAGGCTACTATCTTTCCTCATGATATTGGCCTTGGAGCCACCAGGTTAATTAATTATAAGCTAATACATATATGCCAAACATGTTTGGATTGTTATCGAATTTCAAGAAATATATATGCTCGAGCTTGTTTTAAATTTTATTAATTGAAAGTTTTTATGTTGCAGAGATTTGGAGCTTGTGTTGGCACGGGAATGGCTCTAGAATCTAGAACCACTGGCATTCCCTACGTTTTTGCTCCATGCATTGCTGTAATACAATTCGTTTTTTTGCAGAATTTATTTTTATACATAATCAAAGATGGTGTTTTTTTGAAAACAATATTTAAGTATGCAGAGATCCAAGATGGGGTAGATGCTACGAGAGTTACAGTGAAGACCCCAAAGTTGTTGAACAAATGACAGAAATGATTAAAGGCTTATAAGGAGAAATTCCTCCCAATTCAAGAAAAGGTGTCTCATACGTTGGTGGAAAGTTAAGTCTATTCGCGCTCTCTCTCTTGAAATATGCATATATATATATATATATATATATATTAATTTAGGATTCATCATTCATAAGTTTATGTTTTCAATTTTGCGAGAGAAAAATAAGGGACAAAGTTATAGCCTATGCAAAACAATTTGTGGGCAATGGAGGCAAAATAAATGGCATCAATGAGAAAAACACCATAGTGAATTGGCATGAATTGATGAGCATTCACATGCCTGCATATTATCATTCCATTAATAAGGGTGTTTCCAGAAACACCATCATGGTTTCTTATTCAAGTTTGGAATGGAGTCAAGATACATGCAAATACAATCTTACCACCAATTTCTTCAAAGGCACACTTAGATTCAGGGTTTATGTCTATATATTAATTACATATTCATATATTAATAATTTTCATTCAATATTATTATTTTACAAAAACTTAGAAGTTAAGGATGCAAAGGTATGAGCCTATAGAACAGATCCTATTCAAGTAAGGTTCTGACATTGATTGCTGCTACTGTTCAGTAAATACTGCTCCAATATTTCATATGTTTGCGATGTGTGAAAGTTATGCAAGAAAAGGCCGATGGGCCTCTACAGCTAAACCATCAGCCGATTATATATATGTATATAAATAGACTGTTTACTTATTATATTAGTAGGGATCAATTATTTTCTTTTTTTGAAAAATCTCTTTTTCAATATTTTTATAAATATGTGATGTATATAGATAGATATTTTGTTGTTTATGAGACTCAATGAACTACAAGTAGCTATCCCACACTGAAAGGCTTTAAGATAGGATGACCAATGGGATACTATAAAAACAGAAGTGCATAACTGTATCTCTCATACCTTTCTCGGCCTTTTGGCTAAGATCAATTGTAGTATCTGTTCTTATCAGTTTAATATCTGATATGTGGGTCATTGATCCACACGATATTAAATTTATTTTTTGAGGGGGAGGTTCATCGTTGCAGCTTGCTGCTCGGGCTTTCAAGTGTTGCCTTGGCGTTGCACTGCTGCCTTGGCTTGGCACACCCCACTTATTCTTAGTCAAATATTCTATCATGCAAGAAACTCTGTAATACTGTTAGTCCCTCTGCTTGTCTTAAATTCTGCATCTTGGAAGTTTGCAGAGCCTTCTCTCTGTTTCCTGAGTCCCAGCCTACACTCTTGTGCCAGCGAAGTTGGAATACGAAAAAATGAGTAATAGATAAATGGTTTCTGCTCCCTTATGTACAGATACCAAGGAATTTTGTTAATGTTAATTCTAAATTAGTAAAGTTGATGATGATAATTAACTTTTGTAGACGAGCAAATGGTGCAACAGAGATAAGGCTGTGATAGTTATAGTTTATGCAGAGAGGCCACGGAGGAGCCGACCGTCATCACAAGTCTGTCGCCACCACCACAATTTTCATCATTTCTGTAAAAATGAAGACCTGAGCTTCTTGACTATGCAAGACTTCATCGAGAATCCACTCAATTGAGAAATATGCATTCATCTTCAAACATTTTTGTAAAGTTGAAGTTCATTTTCAGAAAATATGCACTCATCTTTAAACATAACAATGCTTACTTTTACAATGTTAATTTAATCATTACAAGTTAGATTCCTCACCACCTAATATCTCACTCTCTCAAAGCAAAATAATTGTCCCAATACTTCTTGTTTACCCTCACAATTCAGTTTCATGAGATTCAAAACATGTTGTTTAAGTATAGGATATGCAGTTGTCTCCCACATCTGTTAACCAGTAAGTATGATTGGAAGAAAGGCTATAATCTGGATTGAAAGGACAACATGTTCCATACTTACCTGGACGGGATCCATGGACATTCATGGAAGCCCATGGCCTAGGTTGGCGACCTCCATTTGCACTTTGTAGGGGCTCCTGCCTAAGGTTGGCCCAAGTAGTCGAACCTATGTCATAATTTGTGGTAGTGAGGCTTGCGTTCGCGCAGTCCTTTCCCAACTTCACTTTAAATTTTGTTTGTTAACTTCAATTATGAGATATGCGCAGTTGAATATTTATTTTATCAAATTTTATTTAGTTAAATTCAAGTTTTGATTGAAACCTTTACTTTCTTCTCAATATTACATTTTTTTGAGAAATATGCAGTTGTCTCCCTCATCTGTTAACAATGGGCATTCATGGAGGCCCATGGCCTCGGTTGACAAACTCCATTGCACTTTGAGGGGCTCTTGCCTAAGATCGGTTCAAGTGGTCGAACCTACGTCATAATTTATAGTACTGGGGACTGCGTTCAGGCAGCCCCTTCTCCAACTCAAATTTAAAATTTGTTTGTTAAACTTAAATTTTAAAATTTGAGCCGTTGAATAGTTATTTTATCTAAGTTTATTTAATAAAATTGAAGTTTTGACTAAAACCTTTACTTTCTTTGTCTACTTTCTCTCTCATATTAGAGTTTGTTCCCACCAGTAATTACAAAGACATTCGTAAAACCTCTTGCTAGAGTTAGTTTTATTGAAAGCCTGCTATTTTTCTTTAAGAAAGAGAATTTGATTTCATTCTACATAATTTATGTACTTCATATCATAATGACAGTAAATCAAGAATGTTTTAGTTATTCGTCTAAATGTTTTAGTTATTCATCTAAAACAAAATGTTGGAATTATATTGTAACATATAAGTGACCTATATATAAATCGATATAATGAAATAATACGTTCTATCAAATCTATCTACTATATATCTTCAATCTACTACTGTATTAAAAGTATGGATGTTTTTTACATATCTAAATAGCTGCCCGTGCAGTACACGGGACGTAATATATTTTTTTATATTAATAATATATGATAAAAATTATATTATTATTATTATAAAAATTTATATAATAATTATTTTTGTCAATTATATTTATATAGATATTATGCGATTTGATTTTTTATTATATTATATTACATTTTTATTCTTTAAAAATATATATTTATTAAATAATAAATTGCACAAGTTTTCAAACAAATTTTTTTGTGTTCCCAACTTAATACAAAAATTTTTACTCACTAAAACCTAAATAAATTATATTTTATCCATAAAAAATTAAATATCATATTTTAAATATAATTATTTATTTTAAAATATACAATATTGATGTCAAATTAAAGGTCACAAAAAGAGGATTAATTTGATAAATGATGTTCAAAAATTGATATAAAGCAAAAAATCTATTTGAGTTTTTAAAGTTTAGTAAAAACTATAAAATGTAGGGTGCGGCTATTCATACACCCAAAATCTCTAAACATATCCCATAATAATTATGATAAAATTAGACATAAATAAAATGATTAAAATACCCTTATATATTTATATATATAAAATCACAATCTTCAATCATGTCTTGAAAGTTGCAACCATAAGAATTAATTTGATGTACTCTCTCTCTCTCACTCCGACGGAGAACTATTCAATAGAAACTAACTAAATCATTTTCATGTTTGTTACTTCACTCGTTAGTTTTACTTTTATTATCTTCTTCTTCAACATGTTTCTTGAACATAGAGATACGAAACTGGAATTGCAAATTCATTCATGGCTTTCTTGAGGCTCGACTCCAAATCTGAAGTCTTCGACCGTGAAGGCCAAATTTGAAAAACAACACACTTAACATTATTCTGTAAATGCCATTTCCAAGGGTTCATATATACATAGATATATGCTTGATGTATGTGGGCACGCCAGGTGGTCTTAATCAGCAACTTTATATTTTATCTATGAGATGATTTACGAGAAAACATACAAATTAGCTTACTTCTAATGTACAAGTTAGCCAACACAGTGATCATACTACATTTTATATATAGAGTGCGGCTATTCATATCCCCAAAACCTCTAAATATATCTCATAATAATTATGATAAAATTAGACATAATAAGTTGACTAAAATATCCTTATATATTTATATGTATGAAGTATTTAATTTTATTATTTTTTTGTTAATTTGATTAACATATAATTTATTAAAAATTAGATCTACTTCTACTTGATTTAAATCATATATAACTTTTTTTTTCTTGTGAAAATTTTCTTTGATTTATAATTTGATCTAAAATAAATTTTTCATTATTGAAATATGATTTTTTTAATATAAAAATATTTTTCAAATATGATAATTTTTTAAAAAACGGATGAAGAAATATGCAAACATTTCAGATGTTTGCATACTTGGTTTCTTCATTCTTGTCACCTTATAACTCAAAGATACAGATGCACGAGTCTATAGAGCAGATCCTGTTAAAATAAGGTCGTATCCATCTGGTGTTGTGCAGCTCTATATGAACTCAGTAAATTCTTTCTTAAACTTCCCATGTGTGATAAATTAAGATTTGTTGGGTATGTGCAAAATCCCTACTTACAAGTGATTCCACAACTTGGTCTAAGCCTACAGTGAGGCGCATTCAAAGATTATTTGCAGTCTGGGGTTGAAATGAATGTTGATTTGCAACAAAACAATCCATCTAAATGCAAGTTTAACTTCAAGAACAGACTAAACGAAATAGAAGCACCATGATTTGTTGAAAAGTGTCCCACATCAAAGGGCTCTAAGCTAGCGTTCACAAATGGGATACTATAAAACTAGACTTGCACCACCTGAACACTCATACCTTTCTCGGCCTTTTGGCTAAGATCAAGTGTAGTATCTGTTCTTATCAGTTTAATATCTGATATGTGGGTCATCGACCCACACGATATTAAATTTATTTTTTGAGGGGGAGGGCCCATCAATGCAGCTTGCTGTTGGGGCCCTCAAGTGTCGCCTGGGCGTTGCACTACTGTCTTGGCCTGGCACACCCCATCAATTCTTAGTTCAAAGTTTATAGTTTGTTTAGTCTTATAGATTTAATTTCCTTTTTTCTTATCTGATATTCTCTAAAGTGGGCTTGTCCAAAAATGCAGCACTGTTATCTGTAATCGATTAGAGGAGAAAAAGGGTGTCCTAACAAGTTTAGGAGTAAAAGCTTATCAACGTAAATTTTAATTGTCAAATTATTAAATTACTTTTCAGGTGCAGAAGAAGAGGAACTTACTTTCGGCACAGTGGAGAACACTTTTAAGTGTGGTTCTTGCTCATTGTTGTGCAGAGGTGCATCTTTTTAGGACCATAGTCTCTGGCTATGTGCTTATAAATGTCCCTCTCTTGTGATTGCAGCTTTGGTAAATATGTAAAATCATTATCTTGTGATACATTTGTATTTGAACGTACAATATGGTATATTCAGGATGTCATAACTATATAGGTGCAATAAATGCAAGTTTAAAGAGTATTTTTGAAAAAACACAACATCAAGATAATATGCAAATTACTCTATCCATCATATGACAAGTTTCTGCCATTTCTCCTATCAATCTTCATTTCTCAGCTGCATTATGTGGACCTTCTAAACTTATTCATTCTTAGTCACTGCACCGGGACAAGTATTATTGTCTTACTCATAGAATATAGTATTATTGGATCGATCAAAATGTCATCACTCACATGAGATTAGGTAAGAAGTCCAAAACAACATACTCAACGAATTATATTGTAACATATTAGTAGGGATCAATTATTTTCTTTTTTTGAAAAATCTCTTTTTCAATATTTTTATAAATATGTGATGTATATAGATAGATATTTTGTTGTTTATGAGACTCAATGAACTACAAGTAGCTATCCCACACTGAAAGGCTTTAAGTTAGGATGACCAATGGGATACTATAAAAACAGAATTGCATAACTGTATCTCTCATACCTTTCTCGGCCTTTTGGCTAAGATCAAGTGTAGTATCTGTTCTTATCAGTTTAATATCTGATATGTGGGTCATTGACCCACACGATATTAAATTTATTTTTTGAGGGGGAGGGCCCATTACGGCAGCTTGCTGCTGGGGCCCTCAAGTGTCGCTTGGGCGTTGCACTCCTGTCTTGGCCTGGCACACCCCCACCAATTCAAAGTTTAAGATTTCATTTACATATGATATTTACCTCTTTATTCAATCTATTTTGAGTGGATAAAATAATTAAAATTCTAACGTCAATTCTACCACAAATTGCAATGCTTCCATCTGCTGCCAATGAACATTTCTTAGGATTCTAATTAATTATTTTTACTTATTTTCATGATTCAGCCTACGATATCGAGCTTCATATGTACATTGAAGGGTAGCCAATGACCTAGTTGGCGACCTCCATCGGACTTGTACCTGGATGGGTAGATGGGTCCATAAGCTAGTTTGTCGACCAGACTTGGGCGCCTGTCTAAGGTCGGACCAAAAAAATTAAAGTTGAATTTAGATTACTTCAAGTGTGGACAAAAAACTACTAGAGGTCTATTTATTTATGAGTTTCATAATACTGATATGGTTACATCTTACACTTGAATTTAGGATGAATACTTGAAGCCCAGCCCAAGCCACCACTAAACCTTAACTGCTAGCAAATGGCTTGATATAAACTGTGCTGTTTCTAAAGTAACAAAATAATAGTATCCAATTTGCACCATTTCACCAGAAATAGCTTCCAAATCCTAAAAAAGATTAGTTACACCCCGCAGTTTCCCTATACAGATGGGGTCCTACTATGACTTATTTGAAATTAGATGATAGGCAAAATGAAAACAAAAGCACATGCCGATTCAACGGGGCACCGGGTAGTTCATGGGGCCCATGTTCAACGGGGCACTAGGAACTGGAGCTCCGACCCCATAGGCCATGTGCGGTGGTGGAAGATTTACGGGTGTGCCCACTGCCGAAACAAGGGGCCCGCCTATTGGTTGTCCGATAGGTGGGGGGCCGTACATGCTAACTACCAGGCCAGCAACGGCGGTTTGAGGAAGCGGTTTGTTTGATTTGCCCGATGAGCCTCCCCCGTTCGCCTGACCTGTGATCGGAGCTTTAGACACCGAAACATCTCCACTGTTGACGCTAGTGATGTCATGGATGCTGGATCGCCTCCTGTCTTTGTTCATAGAGTTCAAACGAATGAAATATTTCTGCGCGTGGCTGGCCACTTGGGTAGGGGTCCTTGTCACCACAAAATTCCGGGAAATGCTTCTCCAATCGCCTTTTCCATATTTGTCCAGACCGAGAAGGAACAACCTGTTTTGTGAAGCCATAAATAAAAAAAATATGTAAACAACAATCCAACAGAGAGAGGTGAAGCAGTAGAGTAACCACATAGTAACCTTAGTTCTCATAAAATGTGTATCTTAATCTTACGGATTTCAAAATCTTTCTGATAGTGCACGAGTGCCAAATCGCATCAGCTCGATGCTATTCAGAGAGATGATCAACCAAAAAGATTCAAGTACATCTTGAATGTAAACCAACAGAGGCCTTATAAGAACCTAAAATATCTGAAGTTTTTACAGACTTCTATTACTCGGTCTCTTAATAATAAGTGCCGCTGCCAATATGTAAAATGACACAGAAATTATCAGCAGTAAGTTATCAGAATGTGGCACATTATGGCAGACACTGCATGTGCAACGAGTATAGAAGTGGCTAAGAATCAATAATTTTCAGACGTCATTGGAAACAACTTAAAGAAGAAATTAAAGCAGAAATTGTCTGGTTAACTATCACACGAGTACCAATAATTTACACTATCAATGACATTTCTTGAACCCAATAATGTTAGTTCTGTAGCTCCCCATTCGCCCTTACTCCAGAAGATGAAAATAGTAAACGGCCAAGTACTCGTTTAGCAAAGAGTGTAACTGTTCCTACATGGACAATCATGGCATTTAGTGCCAAACTAGGACTAAAATTCAGTTTTTTCTTTCTTTTTTTATTTTTTACTCTTCAATTTAAACTTTAGAACAAGAATTTTTTGTAGGGTATCTCAGCAATCAGACTACCCTCTTCACGGAAAACAAATACCCAGTTAAAAATAGTCCTGTATGTTGGATCATCGTTTTCTTTTTTCCTCTTAAAAAGAAATTTAGAACTCAGTTTATTATATAAGTTTGATTTGTGCTAAAAATACAATGGTTCCACATAATGTATTACTTATGCACTGAGATGATAGGGTATTTAAAATTCTGTGACATTTTTAAATGTTTCTTGAACTGATATGTTGGCGCTTACCAGCTTTGGAGGTTTCATTTGCCAGCGATTAAAATCACAAGTAACATATTTAATGACAAAAAAGGATTAAGAAAACAATGTGACACCCAAAATACTTTCAAGAAGTGACGCATCAACAATCAGAGTGTGTAGTTGTTCTCCCTCACATTCTAAACAGTAAGTTAATTTCAGTATGGAGATGAAAATTAGTTCAAACATGTATAGATATTAGAAAACCAAAATCAGCACATCGTGCCTATCATGGTTAAGTGGCAAAACTTTATTTTTTGTTCTCAGGTCCAAGAATAGAAAACTTCAAAACTTTGAATAACGCAAACAATAAAAGGGGAATACGTCACAAGATTAGAGACACAGTTATAGATCTCAGTGCTATTACATTACCAAATAAAATTCTGCCTTTGATCTAAGTAACTGAAAACCATTTGAATATACTTCTTAAGATCCTACAAAATATTTGATGCCACATCTAATTTTACCTCTCCATTGTGACCAGAAACTTCATTCTATATCAGTTGTGAACAAATATGAACAAGTAGGGGAAAAAATATTTTTAAACATGTGCATTATGAGGTGTGTGGAAAAAATATTTTTAAGACCTGGAGCTAGATGATTTAAACAGGATCTAGCTCCATTATGAGGTGTGATAAAATATTTCTGCAAGAAATTATCTGTAATGGAAGAATCCTCAACTATGTCTGCCTAGTCTGAAGAATTATCTGAAATTGTGGAAAATATTGATTATGTAGCAACTGTCTGGTCAATCACTCCCGAGTTCCACTTATTTTTATCTTACTTTCCAATGCACGATTCAAGACGAACCACTGAAGATAAGACTTAAAATTCATTAAAAAGTTTAACATATATTGTGCAGACACAGATTAAGACCAAAAAACTCAGATAAATCATACTATAGTGGCCAGTAAACCATAATGGCTCCATCGTTTAAGTGGGTTAAGAAAAAATCTAGAGATAAGTAGAGCAGCCTTCAAGAAACAGCAATTTTAGTGTATGCAAGATTTCTCAGTGAAAGTTATATTTCAGTCAACCACCATCTCAATTAAGTTTGTATCTACTGCCACGACTTCATGAGTTCCACCAAACAGGATATATATTCCTTATTTTGTATTGTTAATTATTCCAAATCAGTGCAAATTGAGCAAGTCAAGAAGAAAAATATTTGGCAAAAATCTTATTTAAAGAAATCACATTGTCCAAGTAAACAAGCTTTAACCAGAGAGATAATTCAAGATCTGAGTTTCTAGGTTGATTCTTATTTCTATAGACACCACCATACAAAAATATAAAATCATGTGTATAAGCTGCATTAAAAAATCAACAATAATAACTACCTTAAACTGATATAGATGGCCCACTTTAATCCAGATAAGCATGTTGAGATCACCTCTTAATACAAGATTAAAATACAGCAACAAAGTACAAAGATGACTCACCTGTGTTCATCCTCTGTCCAAGCGATTCCCTTCCGACGCTCCTGATCTGACTTGGAAGACTTGCCTACATGATGCGACTCACTGTTCGAATTCCCGCCCTTCTTTCCAGTAGCTTCATCACCACCATGACTAGCTGAACCATCTGAGGAAGAACTGTAACATGGAAGCTCCACAACACCAGATTCGATTCTGCTCACATCATCAACCAAAAGCTCGTAATGGTTTTTAATTTCTTCTGCAGATTTTCCAGGGACTTCTGCTGCAATTTTCTTCCACCTATCTTCAGTGTCCTCAGGATAAGTAGCTATGGCCTTCTCAAACTGCTTATCCTGCTCCCTACTCCATACAGAGCTACTCGATTCATCAGCCTGCATCTAGTCTAGTTTAAATTCGATATTAGTAGTACACTGACCTTAAGAAATCAAGTAAATCCCACTCAGCACCTCATAGGCATTGCTTTGAATCTAAACTATTTTGCTGGAAATATGGCATCAGCTACAATAAGTATCACTAAGACCCAGAGAAGCAATATAAACGCAGTGGTGAATCGCCTCACAGCTCAAGAATCGAGAGTGGGCCTCTTGTGAAGTGCTCACCTTTGATGACGAAGTTTAGTTAGACCATGAGAAAATATCTCCCAAAACCATACATTCCAATGTCTAAACAAAACAAAGTTTCCAATAAAAGGCAAATGATGAAGGGAAATAGAATAAAAATAAAATTGGGGAGATGTAATTGGTGATGGGGAACTTAGGAGGATAGTAATTAGGGGAGAGTGAGAATGTGAAGTGTGAAAAGGCAACCATGGAATCAAACAAAGGAGAAAGGCCCAGAAGTCTATATTGGATAACAACAGTATTCAAATTGACATATCTCAATCATCCCAAAAAAAAAAAAAATAATAATAAATAAATAACTTTCCCTAGTGCCAGTTTTGACAGCACAGGCCCACAGGAATCATGAATTATACCAATCATTTAATTTTACAGTCCACTTCCTTCTCACTTTTTTCTACTCTTCTGTCCAGTCATCACATAGTCAAATTCCCAAATCATCACACCATAATCAGAATCTTTCCTCGCAGACGCAAAATGTCTGCCCTCTAAATGTAAAAAAGCACATGCTTTCTACACCTGAAGCAGTCTTTGAAAAAGGAAGAAGGAAAACACATCATCACACACACAGCTGCAATTCAATGTAACCATTCAAGAAACAAGCAAGCAAAATAGTGATTGAAAAAACCCACCTACTGGTTTTCGCATTAGGCAATTTCTTGAAATAGAAATCCCAAATAACGGATTCCTGTTCCCTTAAACACCATGAAAGTGACCTCAGAAAGCGTACAACAATGTAATAAGTACCGTGATTGAAATAATTTTAAACTTCCACCTACTCTTCTCGTACTCGTTTAATTAACTTTTGCCGGTTTTAATCAGAGCATTAAAAAGTCTTTATCTTTCATTTCATAGATGTATCTGTATTATAGATGAATGTCATGTGTGCATAGCAGTGACAAGAAAGTAAACTTTTTGGAGCCTGCCAAGAATTTTCTTCCGGCCTCTCTCAATCAAACAGGACTTTGATCAAGGAAATAACAATGAATATCCAGTTTAAAATAAGCTGTTGCTAGTAATTAGCAGGATTTATTTATATTTATGGTTGTGATCAAGGAAATAACAATGAATTTATGCCATACAATGAAAGTGTTCTTAGTTATTCATTGTGATCAAGAAAATAACAATGAATTTATGGCCGTTTCAAATTTACCTTCATTTACTTAACAAAAAATTATATTGAAATACAAAAACTTAAAGTTCATCGTACAACTCATAATTTAAGTAAAAAATATTATTTTTTTACTTAAAAATACTATTTCTAATTTATTTTATTAAAAAATAACAATATTTTTCAAATAAATAAATAACATTATAAATTAAATAAGTCACTAATCTTGAAAAACATAACTCTTGTTATAATAGGATTAAAAATGAATGAAGTTTACTCTTTTAGACATTATTTGAGGAGGCGATGTGCAATAAAAGAAGTTTGTAGGGGCCAAAAAGAAAGAAGCAACATGGGTGGCGGTTGGTGTTGCAATAAATTTGTTAGAGTGATGTTGATGTCCAAGATCAGCATCCCACTAAAAAAGTGAAAAAAAAACACACGCTCACGCACCAAAAAAAAAATTATAGAGACCATAATGTTTTAGTTACTAAAAAAAATATGAGTTTGGTTTAGACTCAAGTCAAAAAATTTAACTTTAAAATTTTTTGTTGTGAGATAATATCGAATAGTGATAATTTTTATTTTTTTTTAAATTATGTAGGATAATATTTTACTATAAATATTATATTTATATTGAAAATATACGTAGTTGTAATATTATTGTTATAAGAATGAAATTATTACAATGCAAAATTATTAGTTTTGGTTATTGAAAAATGAAAAGATAAAGATATAATGGATGAGGATATTGAGAATGAAAAAGTAGAAAAACAATCGGTGCACAAATTTAAAATATGGGGGAATTGTATTGGATTGAAAATTTTGATTTTACATTTTAAAATAAATTAGAATTTGGTATTTTAACTTTCGAAATTCTTGTGTCTGAAGTGCAAGCCACACATAAGTTAATGGTGCACAATTTGCAATATATTTATAATGTAATTTTAACTAAATTAGTATTTAAGAATTTACATCCGGAAACAAATGAGAATTAGATATTTTAACATTCAAAATCATTATGTGTAAAGTGCAAATCAACATAAATTAATGATGCACGATTGACAATATATTTATTATGTAATTTTAACTACATTAATATTTAAGAATTTACATCCAAAAACAAATGAGAATTAGATATTTTAACATTCGAAATCATTTTGTTTAAAGTGCAAATCAACATAAATTAATGATGCACGATTTACAATATATTTATAATGTAGTTTTAACTAAATTAATATTTTAACTAAGGGTATACACGATCATTAACCCCAAAAAAGCAACTCTTATACGTCAAGTCATTTTTACATCATTGTCACATCAAAAGTTAAAAAAACTTATTATTTTATCAATTTTTCTCTACAATCATAAATTCAACTCCTAAGTTTTAATGGAGCCCACCCATTTACAAATCATTTCTACATTTTTCATATATTATTTTTATTTACATTTTTCACTTATGTATTGAACTAAATATATATCTATGATGATCATCTTATTTAATAAATTTAAAATAAATTTTGGGATATAACTACTTCAGAATTTACTGTCGAAACGCCATAATCACCTCGAGTATACTGCCATTTTCCAAGCAATGGGGCAATTCCTCCATTCCCAAAGCATGCAATCGAGGCTAACCAACATTCCAGAAAATCCATGTTTTTGCTCATGCATTTGAATCAAGCATTGAGTGTCAACAACATTGGATCTCTTCAAGTTTCAAGCACCAAAAACGTTGATTACACATCGACAGAAATTAACAAGGTAATCCAATGCAGTTCTCTCGCCCATCCATATATACTTATATAATAAGTCGGCAGGGGAAGCATATGCCAATTGACAGATAGTTGTTGTGCACTTTTGAAAGGGTGGTCATTCTTTTCTTCTTGTTGCATCTTGCCTCCATTTGAAATAATCAGAGTGTTTTTTTAGGGCATCAACTATGCGAAGAAATAACTCTCTGCACATTCAAAATTGATGACAAAATGTATCTGCTTTAAATATCGGATCGTCAGAGAAGTAATCACAGACAAGACGATCATATCCGTTTTCACCATTTCGGTCCACATACCTTCTCTAGTTTGTTCTTCTTGAAGAACTTTGACTTGCTTGAAGTCTCTACTCTTCTTTCTGGAGTAGTGAAATCATCTCTCGTTTGACATTAACTCGTTTCTCCATAATTCACGAATAATCTCTTCTCTCGAATTCTCGGACATTTTAACGTGAAAGGAGAAATTTACTAGAATGTGAATACAATGGAGAATTGTAGATGCCACGTTCTGATTTATAGCTAAACTTATAACGGCTAGTTGTTAAGTGATATATTTGAACGGATAATTTCCAACAGCTACTTTTTTTAATCAAATTTCAAACAACAGGATTAGTATTAATAATTAAAAACCGAATTACAAACTTCCGACATCCACTACACCCTAAACAACATAAAATAAAAAATACATAAATAATTAAATACTTAAGGATCAATGGGAGTAGTACATCTACTTTAGGCCACGCCTCTCTACAATTTCATCAACCATTTTCAAATGACATTGCACTTATGTCTTTGTCATTCCACTTGTACCCTTTGTAATTATGTCATAATTCTTTTGCGAGAGCTCCTTTTTTTTTTTTTTTTTTTTTGCTTCATCTCAACTTTTTTCAAGGCCATCTTTTTCATTTGATATTGTTGCATTTGTTTCCATTTTTTCGACATCTTCGGCATCCATAGCTTTTCCTTTGCCTTCTCTTTTTGCCCTTTGTTATCCAATTGGACAAGATTGAATTTCACTATCAACATTTGTATCTGAATTTGTTGAAGAAGTATGGCCTCCTGATTTAAATGTCGTAGTCTTCTTGTTAGCGTTATGGCCCATTGGTTGGGGAGCCCATTTTTCAAACTCTTTCACCACCCTCCATATGTGCAAGTAGTTGAACTTTTTCTTCTGCACAGAAGTTCCACTGATCTAATGTAGAAGCTAGAACGTCATCATCACTTTGACCACTAGCCCGATTGTTGTGCAAATTATTATATTATCTTGAAAACAAGCTAACATTGGGGTTTACATGATAGTAGTGTGATTTTACCTTATTCTCTATTCTTGGAGGCGTGCCCGCATGTCGATTCTCCTTATAGTAATCAGATTTTTTTTTCCCAAAACTCCTTAGTCTTTTGTGCATTGCCAACCTTAGAGCAATTGCTAATGGTCGTCCAAGCTTTTGCAAGACACTTCTCTTCCACGAAAAACTATGTTGCCTTAACCTTGCTAGCATGTTGATCATCCTCATTAAGATTAATATTGTGTACCCCGATTTTCGTAGTATGTGGTGGATATTAAGAGCAATCCAATGAAAATGGTGGTGTTGGCTCCTTATCGGATCCAGATCCTTCCACACTCGTTCATCTTGGTGAATTCGACGACACTCTTTTTTTGTGGTGGAGGAGAAACCACTTGAAAAGATGGTGACATTATGAACAGGATACCCATTGCAGCACAAGAATCGGCCAGAGACATAAAATATCGAGGGTTAGGAAGATCACTTGAACTGTTGGGAAAATGTTGTGGAAATTGTGGCAAATGAGAAAATTGAGAAAATAAGGGGTTCATGCGAATAGGATTTTGAGAATTTTGAGAACTTGCACTTTCTTGTGTATTTGAAAACCCCAAAAAAATTGAAACAAACCACCGTAATTTTCTGCCATTTGGTTATTAACCGTGAAAATGTTGCAAATTTACTAAAACAATAAGAGAGTTTTTGGTTATAAGTAGATAAAATGTTGCAATGATGTATGAAGTACAACACATATTTATAGAGAAATTTTTGCCAAAAAAAAAAAAAAAAAGATCGTTGCAAGCAACGATCATTTGATCAAAAGCATAATATATATATATATAAATCCGACAAGTTCAGAAGAAAAAAAAAACATTTCAAACAATGATCATTTAAACAAAAGAATAATATTTATATATATATAATAGTACAAATTCAGAAAAAAAAAAGAATATATATATATATATATAATAATACAATATAAGGTAAAAAAAAAAACCAGAAGGTGAGCAACGGATAATGCAAAGAAAACAAGGAGAAGTAAGAAAAGATTGAAAATTTAAACTAATCCACTCACATGAAAAAAAAAATAAAAAAAAAAAAAAAAGAGGAAAGTGGCCGATAGGGTAGAGCAGCCGCAGGCCCCATCAGCCTTTCCTCCCTTTTTTCCACCACCCCATTGCAGGCACCCTAAAATATCTTACCTCGTTTTTTTATTAAAATATTATTATAGACTTAATTTATCTTTATTAAAAAATGTCAAAGGGGTTTTCATAAGAAAGGGAAAATTATTTCACAACGGTCCCAACACTTTATTTTTGCTGTAGTGGAATTGAGAATCTTGGGAAGCAAATTAGAAAAATGAATAGTTTAGTCTACGACTTCTTCTGTTCTCAAAGAAAGTTATACATCATACCTATATGAATAAAACGGTTGACATTACGTTTAATGTATTATATACGTAAATAAAATAGTAGATATTATACATAATATATTTCATCGAGTATAATACTTGTATATTTTATTCATGCATAACTTACGTCTGTCCCTTCACATGCATTAATCTGGAAAGGACGAATATTTTAGAGCATATAACGATAGTATAATATTTCTATCCTATCCAACCTGCATCACTGCAATGGATTTAGACAGGCTGACAATTTTAATTCAAGAAGGTATTGCATGCGTCTGCGCGCGCGCGTGTGTGTGTGTGTGTGTGTGTGTGAGAGAGAGAGAGAGACAGAGTGTGTTTGTGTGTGTGTGTGTGAGAGAGAGAGAGAGAGACAGAGAGAGAGAGAGTAGCAAATGTAAGAACTGATGCTGACTATGATGAAATTTATACCAAGAAACTTGGGGAAACAAATGTTTAATACATCTCACTTACATGTGAAGCTAATTTAACAAGAGAAGCTATCAAATAAGCAACCATCTCATCTTGTTTGAAAACTCAAAATAAATAAAAATAAATAAATAAAAGAGAAGCTTTACTTCAAAGTGATCGTGTTGCAAGACTGCCTCAAGCAGAAGCTTTAACCACTTCTTTCTGAGCTGTTGCAGGTTCAGTTGCCTGGGGCTGCATTCACAAACATATCAAATCAACGAGTGTCCACAATACTTAATACAGGGATGACGACAACCAATCATAGAGTGCGGTATCTTCCTAAAGAAAACTAGTATGGCAACATAAATCAAATAAGTTTTGAGTGGAAAATTATTATGAATTCTTGTTCAGTCTCCGTTTTCATGCATGTTTTAGAGGGGTCTTTCTTCTATCCTTTTAAGTTTCTAGTCAAATAGGCATCACTTTCCAAGTGCAAAATAAAAGAACAGAAACGATTATAAAAGATCATGACAGTGGCAACGGTGAATTCGAGTAGAGTAATGCCATTTGACAGTCAATCAAGTCTCTTACCGCAGCCAGCTCTTGTTCGTGTTTTGGAATAAATGCCGTGTCCACTTTTCCCTTTTTGAAGTCCTATGGCACAATAGGCAGAAGTCAGGTTTAAATTCATGAAGGCACCTAAGTACACACTTCACAGTGAGTACCAATTATTAAAACCTACCTCAATTTCCAGGATAAGTTTATGGTAATCAATTGTTGTTGGAACCCCTGGTCCAAAAAAAAAAAAAACAAAAACAAAATAAATACCGTATTTCAGCACTGATAAAACCATCGAAGAGTTGTTATCAAATTATTACCATGCATAGATCTAATAGAAAAATTGAGCATGAGGAAAGGATGTTTTGCTAAACGGTCAAGGGACAAACACACGGTAAAAGTTGAGACACGAAAACATGGATGAATAGAGACGGTATTGAACAATCAAATAATGAACAAATGCAGTGTCACCCGGCCACGAGTCAGGTTCCAAGTAAATTATCCCGTAGCTTAAGTTTTGACAAATAAGAAAGCAAATGAAGAAGAGACAAAAATAATATAAACCTAAAAGATTTAAAATTATATGTCTTGACAAAGTAGAACTCAGAAATGCAGAGTGCAATGAGAAAAACTGTGAAAGCATGTGAAAAAAACTCCAGTTTGTTATCATAACTTCCTAATGTCGAGGATAAATGAAAGTCTTCAAGTATATTACCTGTAATGATGGTATCATTAAGAGCCCTCTTCATGCGTGCGATTGCTCTTTCTCTCGTCGGAGCCCAGACAATAAGCTAAAATTGCAATTTCACAGTAAATATATATTTGGGCTTCTAAAAGAAAAACTTTCAATATAATAAAGAAATGAATGTCACAGTGTTATGCTGATTCACTAACTTATAATGCTGAAATTGAACAATATATCTAGTGTATCTCATTGTGATTAGTCGTTTACAAAGGATATTTACAGGAGTCTGCACATCTAATTATGTCTAAAAATCTGGAACATGTGTTGACTTCTCTAACAAAAAGCTGCTTAATACAGTTAACATGGAATTCAATTTTATGACTCTTTGGAGATTCATTTACAGAATTTTTTCATCTGGGAGTGAGAGAGAGAGAGATTCAGTCCTCCATGTTATAAACATTTCCAAAACAACAAATTCTTGTCAGAAAAGGCAAAACATGAATAAATATGTAATGTATCTCAGAGAGTTCAGTCAAATGTATTAGATAAAAGTGGTTTCAATTCAATGCTGCCCCCAGTAACCGATTGTACCTCCAATTAATGAACACACTATCCAACCAACAGATGCACTACATGGTCCTTCAAAACGAACAAAATATTTTGGAGATATATAGAATACCCAGATTGGATAGGGATTCAGATAGTTACTCTAGTCCGAGTTCAGGCCCTACTGTATCATCTATAGATTTGTTCACATCAGCAGCGAACTTCAGTTTGTTTTCTCTGACCGGTTAATACTTAAATGCACCATGCAGGACCATGAATTACACAATGAATAGGAAAGTAAATATATCATGTATAAAAAAGTAAATGCCAATCAAAATTTCACCCCAATTTCCTTAAAACTCAATTGAGGTAAAAAGGTTTCTATGCATTATCTTCACCAAACTCCCATGTCCTATTTCATAGAAACAATAGGAAACAAACTTGGCTAACCTTTCCAAGCAGAGAATCATAGCTAGGGGGAACCACATAATCTGGATACACATGGCTATCCATTCGCACAAATGGACCTCCCGATGGCAGGTATGCCGTGATTCTTCCTGTTCAATTGAACAAAAAAGGGATATAGTGCAAGATACAACTACCGTATGAAGTGATGTGGCACACCACAGAAAATCAATTAGAAATGGTGTTTCAAATGAATAGTTTCCTTATTTTCCATCCCCTTTTGTGGCAAAAGGTACCATTTTGGAGAATTTCAATAAAAATGTTAACTCAACAAGTTGATCCAGTTATGCTCTGGTAACTAAGAAAAGCTTTGCAGAAAAGTTCCACAATCATGTCAGCATTCATACCAATCAAGCATACCTGGTCCAGGTCTGAAATTTTTGAAAGCATCTTCAGCGTTGATACGGCATTCAATTGAATGTCCCTTGAGCACAATCTCATCCTATAGACAAGATATTGTTTATCAATTAGATTGCAGTTATTTTCGGACTTTTTCAAAACCATGATTAGATACCTGTGTGTAACGAAGCTGTTCTCCTCTAGCAACACGAATCTGTTCCTCAATTAGGTCGACTGAGGATATCATTTCTGTAACTGGATGCTCCACCTAACATACATCCAAATAATGAAGAATTATTTGCATACATCAAGGATGAACGCCCTAATAAGTAGTTACTGCAATAGATTCTTTGGGCCTGGTCATTTCACCTGGATCCGAGTGTTCATCTCCATAAAGTAAAAGGATCCTCTTTCATCCAAAAGGAACTCAACTGTACCAACACCTATGTAACCTATTGATGCAGCTGCTGCTACTGCTGCATCACCCATGGCCTTCCGCAACTCAGGTGTTAATGCAGGAGAAGGTGCTTCTTCTAGCAGCTTCTGGTTTCTTCTCTGCAAACAAGAGATTGTCATATCCATCAATGAGGCTTATTTGAGAAACAAGGTTTCACAGAATGGGTACTGGCTACAACAGTTAGAGTTTTGTATTTGTGATGTCTACCTGGATACTGCAATCACGTTCCCCAAAGTGCACAACATTACCAAATTTGTCAGCCAAAACCTGTCAAGAGGCATTCAGTGCAGGTATAATGGTCAATGTTTATCTAAAATGTAAAATGAGATCCTACTTTCCCTTCCTTGCTTCTTTTTCTTTTTCTTTTTCTTTTTTTTCTTTTTTTTTAAATTTTGGGGGATGGTGGTGTTAAGATGGAATATACAATAACCCAACCAAGACGAATCAATAAGATATCCTCATATAGTCAATGACAATATTCTACACACACTGAAAAAACACATTATATAGGATAAACCTACAAAAAGGGTTATAATCTAATTTAAACAAGAAATCCATCTATCATCTGCAAAAAAGCCACTAAATATGATCTTTAGTGAATCTCCACTTCCTAGAAAGATATTCTTTTCTCATTAACAAAATTAAGGGAAAATGCAAGATCTGACGCAAGACTAGAATCAGTCAGTCGTAACTATCTCATGAAGACAAGCATGTCTTTGATAAATGAATGTAGAAAAAAATGGAACATCCAATATATATGAGATGTTTCATCTAGAAAGCAATTGGTACACATTATAAGTCAAGACAATTAGCACAAGCAGGGGTCGCATGGGGGGACCTCCCCATTCAGCGCAAAAAGCAGCGAAGGCTTATAAGTTGAATCATATCTGACAAATGGCAAAATTCCTAATATTCAGCCTCAAGCAAGTTTAATAAAAACTTTAACTGAAGCAACATTATTTCTAAGAGGAGAACGCATCATACCATATTGTTAGAGAAACTTTTGATCATAGGAGAAGTTTTTTGTGCCACTCAGATTGTATGTTTCCCAATCCATACTTTACATTCAGTATGAAAATCAAAATCAGTATCACTGAAATAGAACCAATTCTTCAAGGACCAAAAGTTTGCCAAGATAAAATCTTATCTAATTACAATCCTTGTGTTTATATTGTGTATCTTTGTAGCATAGTCATCAGTGTTTGAGATTCATCAGAATATTTCTCTAACCATCTCCATAAAGACACAAGTCATAAAGCCAAAAACATACAAAGCTGTTTTTGTAAACAAGAAATCAAGTACAATTTCAAGTTAACGTTTTTGAAGGTGTGAACTTATGCTAGTACCTGGAATTCAATATGCCTTGGATTTTGGATATACTTCTCCAGGTAAACACCGTCATTACCAAATGCAGCTGCAGCTTCGCTCTTAGCTTGCTGTACCCAGAAAATTTTTTTTTTTTCTTTTAAATAAAGGCCATACATGTAATCAGAATGAAATTCCTGATAGAACTGACAATATACTTAAAGATTTCAATATATATTGTTGTATGAAACTAAGGTATGAATACTCAAGAAAACTATAACAGGAATATTAAACCCCAAAAGATGGACGTTCTACATATATATATGCATATATACATATATATTATATATGGTTTTGATATAGAACCTGATGTTGAGTTCCTTATGGAGCCAACCTCAACACAATGACTCAGTAATTTGTACCAGATTACTAGCACTTTGTATCAGATACTAGTATTTTTTGTTGGAGACAGGCTCCATAAGGAATCCAACATCAGGTTTTATAAGAGGGCTAATTTAGGTTTTGATAGAAACCCGATGTTGGGTTCCTTATGGAGCCAACCTGAACACAATTTTTTGGTAATCTGTACCAGAGTACGAGTACTTCGTATCAGAATGCAAGTAGTTTTTTGTTCAAGACGGGCTCCATAGGGATCCCAACATCGGGTTCCATATCAGGACTATATCTATGTATTTACACACACAGACACACACACACACAGACACACACACACACACACACATATATATATTCTAGAAAACATTACCTTTCCCTTTCAGGCATGCTATATAAATTCAAATTTATGATTTGAGAAAGAGTAAAGCAACCATCAGGTTGACAAACTTGACAAAAGTGACATACCTGCAACAACTTGACAAACTCATCAGGTTCTTTTGCAAGGCGCATTCCTCGTCCTCCTCCACCAGCTGTTGCCTACAAAAGGATGAAGCATATGTTATCAACCACAACTATGTAGTCCCCAATAGCAACACCAATGTAGTATGGACAACTTCTTCATGTGCAATTGAATGTAGGAGATGACTACACAGAATATACTTCTAAGCAATTTTTTTGGAGTACATGTAGTATTTGTTGATTAATTGGGCATGCGACTGGAAACGCAATGCCTGAGGAATTATATAATATGAATTTTATTATGTTGACAATACACGGATATCAGATCTCACTATTCACTTATGTTGGACAAGGGATATGGCAGTTGTCCGATTAGTTTTTCCTTTTGGAAAAACCAGACTCTCTTCACCTGAAAAATACTTTCCAAACAGTCATGTTCTGTGTGTGCTTGCGCTTTTTCCCACACATACAAGGGGAAGGTAGCTGGACACTCTAGGAGACAAGTTTTAAAGTTGAACCTTTTCAAAAGGAGTGGATAACACAAAGTTCCTACCATTTGTTCAAAAGATTGAGCAGACTTAGTTAAACCATACAGTTAATAAATGACAACAGCTTTGTGGGAAGCAAACCCTCAACCAACATATCTGGAGAAACTAGACTATGCTGTGTGTTTTAGCGAGCGCTTTTTTCCAACATATGGTGCACATGATATAGGGTGAACGTAGGAGGTCACTCTGGGAGACGAGTTTCAAAGTTGATGCTTCTCAAAAGGAAGGAACAATAGCAGAGTTCCAAACCATTTGTTCAAAAGATGCAGATTTAGTTAAGGGAAAATGTGCGAATTAGCCCCTAAATTAGTATCACTAATTCAAATGGGACCCTAAACTTTTTTTTTTTTATTTTATAAATAGCACCTTTAACTTTTGAAATGGATCAAATAAGCCCCTAAACTTCTTATTACCAAATAAATAGGACATTTTGGAAAATTAAATAACTAATAAATATAAAAAATATTTAATAACTTGTATTTAAATAAATCAAGAAATTTCTAAATAAAAGTTAAAAATTATTTGATAATTTAAAAATAAAATGATAAAATCTAAAAATTATTTAATAGAACTAAACAATCTCAAAAGACTTTAAATTATTTAAACAGAGTAAAAATTAGAATATCTAGAAAACATAATAAATCCCCAAATCTCAACCACTTTTTATATTTGAACTATTAAAATTTTAATTTCGATATGTAAATATGTTGATTTATTTAAATACATTTATGATTTCATGTTAGTTTTTAGATTTATTAAATATTTTTAAGATTTATTTGGTAATTTTAATATTTAGGAGGATCCTATTTATCTTATAACTAGAGGTTCACAGCCTAATTTGGCCTATTTTAAAAGTTCAAAGGTCTAATTGGACAAACAAATAGTTTAAGGTTTAATTTGAGCTCATGGTATTAGTTAAGGGCTAAACAAGCAGTTAATAAATGAAAACTATGTGGGAAGCATACCCTCAACTAATATGCAGCCCACCTTAAAGACAGCAATCTGCAGGATAGGTAGGAAGAAAGTACCATTAGTGATCAGGGAGCACCAGTACTATACACCAACTGAACTTCCTTGACTAGATTCATGCTAGTAACCTTTAAGCATAATCCATTAAATTTATCATATTTTCCCTATGTTGCAGCAATAAATTAGCAATTGAACCCCTCAAGCTTATACTTCTCTCTATTTAGTCGTATATTTTTGCTTTTATGTGACATGCATACTGTGAGGGTGAAAGGTTCGTGTATCTAGGGAACAATGAGCAGAGTCCTTAAAACTGTTTGTCATAGAGAAGAAATGATGGAATATCGTAACTTCAAGAATGGTCCCAAAAGAAAAATATATGATGGCCAAAATCTGGAACTCTTATTTACACTCATAACAACAAAGAAATATTTCATTTCATAATGATTTTGCAGATAAGAAAAATGAACTTCTCAATGATTATATATGTTATAAGAAACAGGAATTTTATTAAAGAAGAGTAATGGCTGTTACAGAGAGAAGCAAAGGGATCAGGAATCCTTTAGAAAAAGGAAAAAAGTCTAAAGTACAATGCTTCAGTCCCTAGACAAATTGAATACAAAAAGTAATTTCAACTCATTGTGGGTGGAAACGCACCACCCCACTCTAACCTTAATCCTAGCCCAAGTGTCCTCTGAGCCTCCAAATACTCTCATATTCATATACTTCTCGATGAGGTTGTGTCTTTATATCTTGATTTAGCTCCACAGGATAAGGATTGCAAGTGGATTTTTATTTTCTGTTTTGGGTTCTTCAAGTTCATCAACTTCCATATTCTTCAAATGCAATAGCTTCTAGTTCACATGAATCTTACAAATGGATGGGGTAAGATAAAGTTTGTGTGCAAATTTAACGATAGCGGGATGAGTAATTAGTAGATCCATCAATTTCTATTTCTTGGAGTGTATCAAGTTAGATATCAACTCTCATTCCTATTTAGTATTTAGTATGACTCCCTTGCGAAACTGTGGGCTGAAGAGTTTTCAGCACACTTGTTAGTCTTTCTAATGTCAATATGAGTCCCCGGGCCAATTAAATATAGCTTGGCAAATAAAACATAGCTAAACTCTGGATGTAGGGGAAGTTTTAGTGTTCAATTTGAGGCTGATCAGTGATCAGCAATCTGTTTCCCAAAGAAGTAATTAGAAAACTAAACGAGCATAAGTGCCAACTATAGATCCCTTCTATTATGACATCAATCACTAGTATATTTTCTTGTCCTACATCTTTTGGCCTTGAAAGTGTCTCCGTTAGATTGACCAATTGCTAATATCCCCAAGTATAAGAAGTTTAAACCTTGCCTAGCCTTCAAAAAAGTATTTCAAGTATTTGTAAAGTGCAATAGCTATATTCTCAACATCTAGAAAACACAAGTATCAAAACTATGGCGAAAAAAGTTAGTTTGTCTAGATTGGTGGCATATATTAAGCAATATAACCACTACTAGCTAGCACAATATAGAACTTTGAAAAACTATCAATATCAAGTGTGCATCACTCATCAAGTATGACAAGGAAATGAGAAGTTAATGCCTCATATGATGAAAAACTTGATGCATTGCATAATATTAACGATACATACTGAAAAGCTTCATTTGAGACAGATCTAAAAAATTGTTTAAAATTTAAAAAAAAAAAAAAATTATATTTATGCAGTTTGATAATGTAAGATCTGGGCAACCAGAGTGGGAGAAGTGATTTTGAACCGTGAAGTTACTGTTGCTAGGCAAAACAAACACTCAACCAGTGAATGCTAAATATGTCATCCTAAATTCACACAAGCAGCAACTCTTCCTACAAAATCTTCCTCCACTCTACTGCACATGTAGGGCAACCTCAGTAATCTAGAGATGGAATACATGAGATACAATAGACAAGCTAAACTTACCTTGATCATGACAGGATAACCAATCTTATCGGCAAGTCTCACTGCATCTTCAGTACTCTGCAATAACAAAAATCAATTTACCAAATAAGAGAAATAAAGAAGAGGTTTTCACAACAGAAAATTTGATAGTGGATTAATTTTTGCCAGGAAAAAGTTGTCCATGGAGCAATAATAATCTCGACATAAGGCAATACCTGTAATAATCCATCACTTCCAGGGACAGTTGGAACTCCAGCATTCTTCATTGTTTCCCTAGCAGTTGACTTGTCACCCATGACCCTAATGCTATCAGGCTGCAAAGTAATCAAATTTGAAAGTCATAATCTCCATTTATGTCCAAGAAATTCTTAATACTATACTGAGAAATACAAATTTATTAACAGTCATTATCATTTGGACGGAAACATTAAAATCAAGAGCAAATATAATTCTACATTGCTTCAGTTGAGAATGCTAGTTTGGCCAGATACTTTTTAGGGGCCGTGGAGAGTGCATGCATCCATCTCAAATCTCAAAACATTATACCTTCTCACAGTCTTAAGGAGATTGGCAGCCTTGGCTTCATGTAATAACCCAATCTAAATGGAGGCAATCATGACCTCCTAGAATAGTGATCCAAACATTACTTGCTCCACCACCCCGATAATTATTTAATTATATCAATTTAGAGAACTTACATTTGGTCCAATAAAGTTGATTCCATGCTCTCTACACATCTCAACAAAAACAGCATTCTCAGAAAGGAAACCATATCCAGGATGCAGCATAGTACAACCTCGGCTGATGGCAGCAGATAAGACATTCGGAATCACCAAGTAACTGTAAGAAAACCCAAAAGAAGAGAAATATGTTCTCAGTGAAATCAGAACCAGAAAAGATATGTGCAAGCCTCTAATTGTTCACTTGCTAAAAAATATTTAGTATGTTTGGCACAATGGTTCATGTTGTTTATAATATCAACTTTCCCCCACCCACACCCCAACCCCAAAAAAGAGGCAGCTTCCAAGTATCTGTAAAAGCTCATTTGTTTATAATATGCCTAAGCCTATTAGCACCGATCAAAGATATTAGCTGTAAAAGCTTTGTAAGGCCTCAGAAAATGTTGGTAATTTTTTTTTATTCAATGTGATGCAGTGATAAAAGAGTTCTATGGAAAAGCAAGGCATATATGCTCACAGACCCTTACTGGATTCCCAAAGGAACCTGTTATTTTTTTCAAACTTATTCTATATATGTGAAGAAACATCAATTATAGTGACACGTTTCTTAGAAGATATCAAGTATATCATCAATATATTATAATGACCTCAGTGTTGACTTAAGTTGTCACCTCAAGTCATCCGATTTGGATAAAGTAAGTTTCCAAGAATAGATGTTTGCATCATATCACATGATTAAAAAAAGAGTGAGACTCACTTTAAAGAAACAAAAGATAGAAGATTGGAGAAATCCACCAAGCCTCTGTTGACAATAATCTAGAATTATGTTCCATTGGTTTGGACAAGAAGGTGAGAAATTATTTACTTTCTCTACAACAAGAGAAGGGCAGCAAGAAATCAAATGACAGTAGGTTCAACCTTAGAGAAAGTGTATGTAGGTCCAACAGATACAGGCAAGGCAACACCATATTTCATAATTCGTTTCTTCTTATTAAACAAGCTAATCCCTTTATTCTGCTCAATGTTACAACTTGACATGCCTTACTGCCGAGAATAGAGAGCATTGTGAGAAAAAAAGAAGAGCAACAGAAAAAAACAATCCATCCTCCTGTACTCTCCTCCAGATAATTCCATTATTTCTCTGTTACAAGAACTTGCTTCTCATTGACAAGGAGACACTTGACTAGAAGGTGTGAGCTGTGAAACACATCAAATGATGTTCATAGAAGATGTGCGTTGGATAAGAACTCAATCTGAACTATTATAGTACCACAGACACCAGAGTGAAGACTCAAAATCTTACTGAACTTCATACAATTTCCTGCCAAACTCCCCAAGTTTCATATAAATTTACCTAGTTATAGAGTTGGGTGCTTCTAAACATATGTAATTGGAATTGGTGCTTTCCAAAATGTTTGTATTCACAACATAATGATATTACAGAGTTATAGAATTTGGTACTTCTGAAGATTCTGTGATTAGAATTTGTGCTTTCCAATATGTTTATATTGTGACAAAAGATATTAATTCCAAAAATCTACTAGGATTCCGAGATTGTTTCACCATGATTGAATCTTTTGAGTGACTGCTCAAGTTCACCTATGGGAGATAATAGCTAAGCTGAGCACTTTATCAACTCAGTGTGTAATAAATAATAATAATTATTAATTGAGAGAAATCACAAATGGTTTTAAAGACAAACAAAATTCCATGCCGGCTTACGATTGACTGCTTGGTGCTTCTCCAATGCAAACAGATTCATCAGCCAATTTGACATGAAGAGCATCTTTATCTATTGTTGAGTAAACAGCAACGCAAGGGATCCCCATCTCATGGGCAGTCCGAATAACACGAACAGCAATCTCCCCTCTGTTAGCGACCAGAATTTTGTCATCACGGCATGTAACAGTAAGAGTTCCCTGACGTTGATCAGATTTACGACCAACTCGTGAAGCCTGAACCCTTTGTTGAGGGAAGTTACGCCTGCTTCCTGCCATAAAGCTGCATTGTGAGCTCCTTATTCCTGCTGTCCTCCCCATAAATAAACCCTTCCATAGAAAATAAACAGAAATTTAGTTCCAAGGCCAAGGTTATTTAAAGGAACACTCAAAGACGAAAACTATACGTCTGCAGTGCAAGAACTGAATGAGATATTGCTAGTCATGGTCATTGGTAATGTGCATTATCTGATAATTAAGGGGTCAGAAAAAATATAATAATTTTGGTATACTAAATAAAGGGAAAGCTGGAAATTTTCCAAATATCTGCATTAAGCGACATGCGTAAAGTAATGGATGGTCTCACATGACATGGTCAAATCATTATATCAACTATAGTTCATTCTGCAACTGATTTTTATCTAGTCAAATCGGCTTCTCACAAACACCTACACCGACTATTAGGAACATGTTCAACTAGCTTGGCAGCATGTTTATGCAATAAAGCTAATTTCATATCTTTTGCTCAGCTATAAGAGCTGCAGTACCCACAAGTGTGTGGAAATAGAAAGACCACCCGCTGCTCGTTCATAGTTCTCCTTGCAGCAAGTAAATGTGCTGCAGCAGCTAGATAGACAGAGTTCCTAAAACTTTGGTGAATTGTTCACGTGCAAAAAGATATACCAATAATGCACTAACTGATGAATCCAATTACGAGATATAAAGGTTTAAGCACTTGAGAAACCTGATAAATCATAAGAAATGATGAAAATAAGCTGTAAATAATCTTAGAAAGGCTCAAGAAAATAGATTCCGCTGACGATGCATTCCTTCATAAATGCATGATAGACACAGCCGCATTACTTGCAGAAGGAAATTTTTCCATAAAAGAAAAACTCCATTCGACAAAAGAAAATGGGAAAGACAGACAAAAAAAATGAATTTACTTACGGGAGGTGAGCGGATAGAGTTGCTGCAAAAAGTCATTGTGGCAGAATCCATTTTCAGATCAAGAAATTAACCTGAAAGAACAAAGATCAGTAAGTATACAAACCCATTGTAGGGAACTCGACGTAGAAACGAATAAGACAACAATGCGGTGATGAAAACAACATCCGCGTATGCAAATACCTCAGAATGTGCCTCAAATTGCAATTGATCAAGGTTCGGCTTTAATCCACCGAGGAAGAGAGGGAAGTAGGAAGGAAAAGAGGAAGTGGGTAAGAAAGATTTGGAGAAAAGGGTATCGATGAAAACGAGGGATGGTTGTCAGTTAAGTTGCGAGTATGAGGAGATTGAGTGCTCCGCCAGAAGGGGTTTGTTTTGTGCATAAATTCTTTGTAATGATCAAGTCGGGACTGACTTTAGGGAAAGTGTAGTCAGTTACATGGGATTGTCCATCTGCATTATTTTCCTCAAAAAATAATTATTATTTAAGTAATTGGTAGCATATGTATAAATTTGCTATTCTTCGTTATATTCTTGGGTTTCTTTTTTTATATATGAAAAACGAACATATAACCATCTTTTATGTGAAGTATCAATCATGGTGCAAATACAAAAGAGTAAAAAAGTTTGTAAAAACTAGTAATGCAGGTTCAGAGGGTGGTTGTGCATGTGTTTGCTATTTAATGCAATTATTTTTTAGTGTTTCTAGAGTATTTCAAAGTTTTGATTGCGAAATGGATCATTATACTTATAGGGAAATGAAAATTCTCTTTGTACAAACTATCTAGTATAAATTCATAGCAGCTAGGTTGACTGACATCATTCACTAACATAGAGTATTTTTATATGCGCTAACGTAGCATTCATAAGGCAACATTCGTAGTTTGTTGTAAAATAAAATGAAAATGTTCTTTGTCTTTTATTTGGCTGATGTGAAATGGCTCCCCATACAAATACCGAAAAGGTGGGATAGCTCCTTCTAATAATCTAAGATCTTATCTTCGAGTTGGCAATCAAACGTAGCGTGTAGGTGGGGCTTGTCTAGTTAGTATCGAACCCAAAACAAGTATTTCAGTAGGCCAACAACCAAATGTTGAATTGTCAATTATTTATTATTTATATTATAATAATTATAATAACAGTAAATATAAATATATTTACATATAAAAAACTATCACAACTGTTCAACGATCACCTTTTAGCCTAAAATTATACAAATTTTATGAGTGAAACAATTGAACCAAAATAAGAGGTAAAATAAGAGGTCAATGTATAATCCAATCAAGCAAAACACACTCTTTTTATAATGAGAATAATCTTAAATTTGATAGATTTTGCATTCTTCCTAATCGAGCAAAGTATGCTTCGCAATTTAAATTTTATATAAAAATGCATGAAATTATTTAAAAAGACAAAAAAAAAAAACTTAATGCAAAAATTTATAGAAAAGGTTATGATCCCAGAAGAAAAAACAATTGAAGACATATAATCAATTATTAATTTAAAAGTTGAATTTGTTAGAATCGTTTGATCGTTTAGTTGATAATTAGAAACACTTCAAAATAGTTTAGTCTAATTTTTTAGAGACTAGTAATGCACCCGTGCGTTGCACTGTATACTATATAAAATTTAATAAAAATTTTGTATATAATTTATTAATATATTTTAAGTACTTTTTGTACTAAATTTTAAATATAAACAACATATTTATATTAAAAATATTATTATTAGTCTATAACTATATAAATGAATAAGTTTAATAATTTATATTATTTTAATATAATATATTATAATAAAAATGAGATATATTTCCTTTTAAATACACCCTATAATATAATATAAATAAGTAAATTATTTATTAAATCTAACAATTTAATATGCATAATTTGCGTAAATTATAATATATATATACATAAAAGTAAATAACCAATTTATTGAAACAATAAAGTGATTATACATTTCGGAAAACTTCATGAAACACTATATTTTTTTATGAACTTTTTCCAATATTATTCTCAGTAGAAACCAAAATCTTCAAACCACTTTTACTTGTAACTCTAGATACAACCAAATACAACTGTCCAGAATCTTGAGCTTCATGTACTTCATAACAAGTGTCCCTTCTTTATACATCAAGTTATTAGAGAATATTTAACCTCAAAAATATTGTCACCATTGTAGTGGAAAAAAAAAACTAGTTCACCATTAGTGAGCCCATTATCATCTACAAATTCATTCCAACCGATTTTAATAACCCATACATCCCTAAAAATTCTAGCAGAAAAACTCCACTCAATACCACTTAAACCTCTTAATACACAGAGAGAAGGCAAACTCCATGACACAGACTCCACAAAAAGTTTAGGAATAACCTGAAATACAAATAATGAAAATTCAAAAAATAAAATAAGTTATCAATATTCATTAATTGTACTATATTGATCAACAGTTTACCAAAACTCCATTATTCACATCAAGATTGATATTGTGTAGAACATTCTTCGCGGACACAGATTCGATATATCAAACCTAAGATTGACCAAAGGTTTGGAAATTCCTTCAAAATAAACAAAATATTTTGTTATCAATATAAAGCGTATATTAATGTTATATTTAAAAATTAAATGACATATATTATTTTACCATCGGGATGAAATGAAGCGGATACAAAATTGGATTGCATTGCAGCACAATTTTTAAAGTAACCACTATCTAAAAAAACTATAAAAAAATGTTGATATCCATCATATCTACAAAGCAAAAAATCTTCGTTGATCAAAGAGTTACCATCATAAAATTTATTCCATTCTTGTCCAAAGAAACTGCCATTAGAATCCTTACGATTGAATATGGACCATTCACCACCATAATACCCCTTTAAGTAACACTTTGATGGCAATGATCTACCTAGACTTGAC
This sequence comes from Caryopteris x clandonensis, assembly GCA_028749325.2. NCBI lineage: Eukaryota > Viridiplantae > Streptophyta > Magnoliopsida > Lamiales > Lamiaceae > Caryopteris > Caryopteris x clandonensis. The sequence continues at coordinate 4,990,643 of JAPYKT020000019.1, read as the reverse complement.
ATGAACTGTTCAGGAAAAATTTAAAATACAATTTTTTTTATCAAGAATATATTAAAATATAATTTACTACATTATATTTCAAATTTAACAACCATATCTTTGCATCTCGGTCGACACCTAAATATAACCTCAAAATTATTAGCCCAAGCTTGGCGTAAAGATTTGGATGAATGAATCAACATTTGAAAAATAACGAATGAGAATTTCATATACAAAATATATCGTTTGATAACTAAAATTAACATAAAACATACCTCGTATGATGATGTGTCTATGTTGATAAAAAAATTTAAAAGATAAAAAGAAATAACTTTTGTATCCTTGAAGTTATATTGCCATTTATCATGGAAAATAAGAGACATCTTTTAACATTTACCTGCTTGGATTATTGTATTTCTAACTGGGTGCCCAAATCATGGTGAGATGGAAATGACTGCTGTTGGGATTGTGAGGATTCCAAAATTACCAAAATTAGGCATGAGACTATAATTACATTACTAAAATTATTAAGTCAAACTATCTTAATTATAACATAATTAGGGGATTTATTAATAAATATATAAACATTAATTTTGATCTTATATTAATTATTTTAAATTATTAAAATTATTTAGTCCAACGCTGTAATTTTTTTTTTTTTTTTTTGTCTGCATGTACAAAAAATAATGAAGAGGGAGAAGAAAGTTCGACAATTAGCTAGTTCCAAGATTTGATGGTGTTGTTGAAGAGGAAGAAGATTGTTTGGCAAATTGGGAAGGAGTAAAGGAGGGTTCTGATCGAAATGAGATTCACTGTTCCATCGATTTTGGTGTTAGAATCAACGATTTTTGGAATCGTGGGTGGAATTAAAATTGAATCGGTATATAATCGATTTTTGTTCTGGAATCGCTGGTACCATGGTTCCAATACCGATTCTTTTTCTTTTTCAAACTGTACACTTAGAACCAAAATCAAGATTGAAACCGGCGTGTTTAGAACATAAACCGTCGGTTTGGAGTTTCCCGAAATCGTCAATTTCTGGAACCGATACCCCAAAATCAGGTCAACGGTTATTGACTAATGATTCGGACTACCAATTTTTGGTTCGAAACCAAAATCGTGCCTATATGTAGGTGGGAGGGTTCGAGATGGGGAGACTGGGTTGGGGGTTATGGGTGAGTTTATTAAAAAATATAATAAATAATTTATGTGATGTATTTAATAAAATTAGTTTTTATATATAATTTTTATGATATATATATAATAAAAATAGTGTGAAAAATGAATATTGTGGTGTAATTAAAAATGCGCTAATATGAATAGGTTTTGCATTTATTTTGATACGAATCTTAACCTTCTCTTCTTTGCCTGCAATGTTCTATTTTGTTTTCCAACTGGACCAGATCTACCCCACCTCTCACTCTCTCTCTCTATAGATATATACACACATATATAGTATACGTGTTGTAGTGAGAGAATGATATGAACAAAGTGCAAATCACAATTAATTGCGACATTTTAGTGGGATACATGAAGTTCTGAAGAATTCTGAAGCTCGTTCCTTTGATTTGATGAGGAGATGGGTAAAGTTTCACTAATCATCTACATTGCAGTAGCAATAATCGTCCTACTCCTCATTTCCCGCTCCTCCAACAAGTCCAATCACAATCGCCACCGCCGCCTCAAAGTCCGCTCAAACTTCACATTCACTCGCCCCGCCGACCCCCACCACTTGCATGACCGCGCCGCCTCCGCCGCCGCCTTCGACCCTTTAGTCGCTGAAATCGAGCGCAAGCGCGAGGACAAGCAATGGGAGCACCACTACTTCCAAACCCAGCACCCCGAGTTCCACTCTGAGTCGACTCAGTCGATGGGGCACGAGTCGTCCCCCGAGCCTGAGTGGGAGGATTTCATGGACGCCGAGGATTATTTGAATGATGAGGAGAAGTTCAATATTACTAACCGGCTGGTGCTTCTGTTTCCCAAGATTGATGTTGACCCGGTTGATGGGTATGTGAGTGAGAGCGAGTTGACTGAGTGGAACTTGCAGCAGAGCCAGAGAGAGGTGCTGCATAGGACCGAGAGGGAGATGGAAGTTCATGACAAAAATAAAGATGGATTTGTGTCTTTAGCAGAGTATGAGCCCCCCGGCTGGGTTAAGAATTCAGGTGAATTTTCATTGTTCTTGCTTTTGGATTGAACGAAATCAATATGGATTTCACATCCTTTTTTTGTATATTTCTTTAATAGTTTTGAAGGTAATACGAAGTTGATTTAGTTAGTAAGACCCGTCGTTTTCATTCTGCTGGGATGCTGATACTATAGTAATAAGTATTGGAAATACATGAGATACATCTTCAATTGACACAAGCAAAAGTTAGTTATTGAATATTTTTTATGTTTTGCTTTATTGTGGTAGTTAGAAAGGAAGTGTCTAAAATATCTTAAAAGACACTACAAATCAGATGATTTGCATAATGTGTTTGAGCATTTATGCTACACCTATTGCATCTGTTTTTGGTGATATTCATGAAAAAGGATGTCCAATTATCAGCAAGCAATTTAAACCTCCCTAGCAGCGTGTTGCCTTTTGGTGGAATTAGTCTTCACTAGAATTGAATTGATAACATGTCATTTCAGAATCATCTGAATTGCTTGGTGATGCGTTAGATTGTCATTTTTCTCCAGATAATAACTCCTTTGGATATGATATGGGCTGGTGGAAAGAGGAGCATTTTAATGCATCCGATGTGGATGGAGATGGCCGATTGAATATCACAGAGTTTAATGAGTAAGTTTCTGACAGCTAGGAAGCTCAACTTTCAGAAGGCGATAATCTTTTTCTAGGCTTTGTTTCTGCCCATTTGGCGTTCTTCATCAGCTACTGGATCTAACACACTTTCTTCAGTTTTCTGCATCCAGCTGATACCAACAATCCCAAATTGCTTCGATGGTTGTGCAAGGAAGAAATAAGGTGCTGTAACTTACTGTAATTAGTTTTCTGTCGAGGAATTGCTGCTATTTATCTTCTTTCTCTCTGTTGTTGACTTTGGGTTGTCCATGTGTTCTTCATTCTAGCCGTGATATTGATTTAGATATTTGATTCGTGAAACGTTGAATAAACTCGCTTTCACTACATATTGTTATCCCAACTTTGACAATACTGTGATCATGATCGGACTATACAATGAAATCCTTAATACCATATCCCACTCTCCTCTTCTCCAAAAAATTTGAACGGAAAAGCGAATCATAAAATAGAAGTGTCATATGCATGCTTACACTGCATTTTTCTATTATTGGAACTATCTGTTTCTGAATCATTGATGCACTTATACCAAAAGGTATTAAACTTTATGAAACTTGTGTGCTGATAATTTTTCAGGAGTAATATCAGTCTCATGATAAATTTTCTTTTTGTTTTTTAATCTAAAATCTATACATAAGGTTCTATTTATTTGCAGATGTTGATTATTGCAGAAAATCTTTCTGACTGAAAAGTTCTTTTCATGAGATGCTTTATGTGCAATTAATCGGTGACAAGGTTGTAGAGGCTTGTTTTTCTATATTACTCGAGCTTCTTAGTAGAAGTTGTATATTGATGCTGCTAAGTTTAGTGATTAGGGGCCATTATTTTCTGTTTAATGTATACAGTTATTTTTTCTGACCAAAATTTAAGTTATCAGCAAACACTGAAACATGAATTTCAACTAGGAAGTATGTCATTAACATGGGCTTAGAGTAAAGTTTGAAAGATGTTTCAGTTCTCATTTTGCATATTAAGTTGAGGGAATTAGGAACGGCCAGGAATATCTGTTGAGGAATAGGAACGTTTAATTGGATTCTCCAATATGTAATGATTTTTGTGCAGCACAGATTGTCCAATGCCCACAATTGAACATAGACAAAGAAACTTTCTTTATGAGTCAATACTTAAATGATGCTGATTTGCTCTTCACTAAGTTCTGGAGAAGAAAGTGACATATGGCTTTGCTGTTTGCTGAATGCCAATTTTATGAGCTCTCTGGAGGTTTTCATATTTTTTTGGGTATTTAGTCATTGACAATGTGTTCTACATTATTTGACTCGATTATGTATTTTTGTCTAACGAACAAGAGCAGAACAATTCTTACATAATAATGCTTCTGTTGTTCTTTCTAAGCTAAAGAATTTTTATGTTGATGTCTGCACTTAAGACTCCAGATTAACAATCTTCCACAAATACTACTGTAATATAAGTTTACTAAATTGTGAATTTTCACACAAAGTAACCAGGCTGAAGCAAAGGACAAATGCTTTGTTATCCTCTACACCAAATACACCTGCCTTTAATCATAAGTTACTATGTATGCAAGGATGGCTTTCGTTTTCATCATTAACTCTAATGATTAATTCTGATGGAATATTCAATTAAACATAGGAATTAGTGCAGTTGACCCAAAGTTAAGGGATGTGTTGACATCAGAGTTCTCCATAATCATCTGAGGTGGGATGGGGGTTCTGATCACATATTTAATTATGATTGTAAAGTGATTTAACAAGGCAACAATGTAATAAATGCTTACAGAGTAACTTGTAGTCTCTTAGGAAGGGTTTCAGCATCATCATATCTGACACAGATTGAATCTTTGAGCTTGCTTCTAAATCCAGAGGGCTAAATGGAATTGAAGCAGCATAATATTTTCTGATTGTTGGCCTAACTTGCTGGGTAATTAGTAATGCAGGAAAGCTGCTTCATAGATTTCTTTGTGGGGGAAGGTTCATTGTGAGGGTACCTGAGGGCCATAAGTTTTACCTTCCAGTTTCTAGATTTATTAGTTATAAGCACTTAAGTAGTAAGCTTTTCACCAAATGGAAAATTAGAAAATTCTTGGAATTCTTCTCTGTAATTGGGGAGGTGTTTTAGGAGTGCCTGAGTGGGGTCTTTTTTTTTTTTTTTTTTTTTTTTTTTTTTGAGAAATGTGATGTATGTTCAGTTTTTTTTTTTAGGAGTGGGCTTTGGAGTGTAACAATTTGCATGTTTTGAAATATTAAGATGTGATTCTTATGGTGAAAATGGTTTTATATGCTTGCTTTTACACGTTTACTATAATTGCAAAAAATGGTTGGATGAAAATAAAACCAAATATGAACTTAGTTTCCAAGATGAAGCTTCTTTCTCCATTTCCTTACTTTCTTGAAGCTTTTGAATGAGTTTTGCACATTAGTTCGAGGTCTCATATTTTGTCAGTTTTATTTAGAGGTCACTGACTTGAACCACCACATTTAGATATAATTATTTTAGTGTAAACATCTATTTTAGTGGAATCTGATAGAAGAAAACTGAAATGTAAGATAAGCTTCAACCATATGTTTTTATCCAGTTTCTGTGGGTGCCTGAGCTCGAATTTGTCTGTGTATGTATGAGGAACAGATTGAATCAAAGATCTATAACTGTTAAAAATGGGCTTGAATTGAATGAGAATGTTGGGTGGTCACATGCGAACATTTGATCTGTAACCCTATATTAACTTTTATGCTGCACATTCATTTATTTATTATATCAAATGTGGGAATAATAGAACTGCTAATGTGGAGGTATGACTGCAAGAGAAATCCCTCTATATACCTCTGATATCAGTAGCATCAACTTATGAATTTTTTATTCTTTCCATTTACATATTGCGACATAATCAAATTTGGAAGAACCTCTTCCTCTAATTAGAGATTTCAATAAATTTCTATTTTTTTGATGAAGCAATAGTTTGATAAACTTTCACTGTTTATATGTTCTCTTTGGACAAGTCATTACTTAGCTAATTCCTCTTTTTGTCATTTGTGTTCATTGACTGTCATTTTCCACTGCAGGGAAAGAGACACTGACGGAGATGGGAAGGTTAACTTCAAAGAGTTTTTCCATGGGCTTTTTGACTTGGTCAGAAATTATGATGAAGGGGGTCACAATTCTTCACATGAGTCTGATGAGGCCCCTGCAAGAACATTGTTCAACCATCTTGACAAAGACGGTGATGGGTATCTACTAAACATTTGTTCTTCATTGTTTGGATTATTGAGTAGGATGAATATTTGTATATTTAGGACATTAACCTAGATATCTATTTATGTTGCAGTTATATATCAGATTCAGAATTGCTGCTGATTATTGGAAAGATACATCCGTCTGAGCATTTCTATGCTAAACAGCAGACCGAGTACATCTTGCAGCAGGTATTTATTGCACTGATGTTTAATGTGTTTGCGGAGACATATTTTGTTTACATGTTGATCATGATTATGTCTTACTTTGCTCAACACCTTGATTAGTTTATTTTGGGAAAGTGCAGTAGAGAAACATATGTCTTGAATTTTCTTGTGTCATATTACACGATTTTTCAATAATGGTGGCAAAGCCATTTCACATATTTGTGCTTTTTTTTGTCTTATGGCAAACAAAGTGTAGATCTTGTGGTTTGACATTGTCGATGGATCCTATGCTATTCAAAGTGTTACAATTCAAGGCCAATTTTCTGAACTTCATGGTTGCCCCATCAATCTTTTAAGCTTAGTTTTGTAGGTTAGCCATCTTATTATCATATTATTCTAGAGTATTATAATTAGCAGTAGGGTTTGTTTCATTGTTTGAAGGTATTCTTTTGACCTTGATGTAATAACGAGGAAAGAATGGATAATGTAGGCCCAATATGAAAGCAAGTTTCCGTAAATCTTATTAGATTATTAGAAGTAGAGTTATTGGAATGGAAATGCATTTTAAACAATCAACTGCTTAATATCTACAATAGCTATGGGAAAATATGAAGTGTGGATAGCCGATAAGAAGATTTCTTCTGTTCTTGCTATCTAAAACCTGCTTACCAGAAGGTGTCTTTTTTCCTCTATATGCGGTTATTGGCAGAAGTATTTAAGTGGCTGCCTTGGGGTTTGCTTTACAAATGCAAAAGAGAGGATCAAAATGAAGCTTCTGCTTGTCTAGACTTATTCTACTACCTGAAGTACCAAAATACCCTCAACCAGTTTATTGACAAGGAATGTCTCATCCATCCCCCCAACTAACCAGTGTCGACCCTCAGCACCACTGTCTCTGATATTGCCATTTCTCATATTGACAACACGGCAATACCAATAGACTCAGGGGCGCATTTTGGATTTTCTTGAAGCTTAAAGAATTTGAGGATAATTTAGAACCCAAAATAGTCGTTAATCAAGCCTGTCGAAAAGAGTGTGTTTACTTATTTATTTAATTTTAATATAAGTTAAGTTACAAAAGTTGTGACCTTGCTTAAGTTGAGAAATGTGCTGGTGCTGATTTGCCCAGTTATAATTTACCAGATTAGTTGATCATTTGATGCTTATGCTAAAATCAGTTCCTAAAATGTTATTTCTTATGGCTTGTCCAGCTAATGTTATTGTTGTTTATTGACTTATTTATTTATTATTTTTTCTGTTTGAGTTACAACTGGGGAAGGGGGACTTGAACTTTAGACCTTGCTCAAGTTGAGAGATATCTGTGGATGCTAGTTTGTCCAGTTATTATTTGCCAGTTGATCATCTGATGCATATGCAAACATCAGTTGTTAGATTTATTGGTTTTTATTTCATGCTGTTGTTCATTTCTTGTCTGGGGGTCTTTAAAATATATCTTTAATACTTGACTAGTCCCTTTTTTCTAGTACTTTATTTTTCCATTTTTTTTTAATCTTTAAATTCAAATATTGATATTCCTTTGTTGGGTAACAATGCTGAACCTTACAAGGTCTCTTTGGTCCTTTGTTTTTTTCACTTATCATTTATTTTTCTGTTTTTCTTCCAATTCATCCTCCCCATTGATCATTACAATTTCAGCACTTTAATATACCTCCCTTACAAAACCCACACTTTTCCAAGAAGACAAGCAATTCAAACAGACCTTCCCTGGAAGTTATATTCTCGGTACAGTCCACAGCTGGATAATAAATCTGAATTTTGTCAGATAACTCTGATATGACATGCTCAGTCGAGCCCTTTCTGATTGATTCTTTACCTAAAATAGGTCTCATTTTATTGTTTCAGTAAATAAATTAGTAATCTCCTATTGATAATTTTGCTCCATCTGCAGTTGGTATGTCAAAAGCTTTTTTCATGATTGAACTTCATGATGGCAGTTTTGTTTCCAATACCTATGTTAATATATTGCCTTTTTTGAGCTCCACCATCTTTTAATGTCTCCATGCTGAATAAGATGTTCCTAGCTTTCCATGGGAATCACATTGCTGCGAAAATTGTTATCCAATGCTTTAATACTTTAGGCAAGATATATTTTTCTATTAGCTGTATCAGTATTTCTGGGGATGTTAGAGTCAAAGGAATCAATCAAGAACACACACACAATCAGGGAATTCCTGACCCAAGCCTACGGCTGAAATTCTATTCCTCCCTCTCCCTCATTACTAAGGAAAACTCAGCAATTTATATGCGTGACAAGGAGCCCACGCATTGGCCCATAAAATCCAATCAAGAACTAACATAATTAAAAGATCCGAATCCCACAAACAAGGAAAGAAATAACTGACTCCTAAACTTAAGGAAATAAATAGTTGACTGACTCCAAAATAAATAATTAAGACGCAAGGAATTTAAAAGATAGCTACGGTCCCGCTCGTTGCGCCGCGCGAGCCCTTCGCTGATCAACTTTATCCGTATCAGGGGAGGAATCTCTTACATTGAGTCTTATAATGTGATGCTCTCTCTATATGTGTGTCTGTGTGTATTGGGTTTAAGCTAGTGTGTCAATAATAGAGATTTTGCCAGCCTTATAGACAAATCTGTAGAAGCAGATGATATGGAGGCAAGAAAAGTACTAGTGCGTAAAATTTTCTGGAAGTAGGGTGATTAGTGTGGTAATTTCCATCAGATGGGATACACTTTGTTATAATTGATTTTGGATGTGTATTTTACAGACAACCTTGATCTTCTGTTCTTACAACGGAAAACTAAGCTGTAATCCCACTGTCGGTAGTGTTGGCTATATATGTCATATATTGCCTATATTCTGTTGAGAAGATGTTTCATTAATATATAGATATAGCATGGTTTTTGTATAGTTCTAACTTTTTCTCCAGGTCTTTTTATGTTTCCCCCCTTTTCACTAAACTACTTTGAATATTAACAAATCATACCTCTGGGATCGTACGTTGTGTGAATTGATTCCTACAGGCTAAAAGCATTAGTTAGGACAAGATTTAAGTTTCAATTTCTAATTTTGCAGGCTGATGCAGATAAGGATGGACGTCTGACCTTGACAGAGATGATCGATAACCCATATGTTTTCTATAGTGCTGTATTTGATGAGGATGAAGACGACGATTATGGATACCACGACGAGTTTCGTTGAGTAAGATTGTGATTCTCAAAGAAATACGACATGATTAATTTTATCATTATGACTCGGGACAACTGATATATGTCTGCTGGATAGTTACACGGTATCTCAATTTTGTTTCTCTCATGTTTGTATTATATGCAAAATCTAATCGGTATATGCAGATGAGATGTGGTTCATGGCAAAAACTTCTGCCGTTGTGTTCTATAAATTTCAATTATCTTATATTCTCGTTAATCACTGTAATGCATACTATAGGCCCTTTATAGTTCAAATGGTGTAATACTGTAACATTTTTAGCAGGCGTAACGTTTCGTTAGATGCTTTGATCCTCTCTTTTATATCACCTAATGTTGTGTACCAAATTGATTGTAATATGAATTTTGGAGAAATTTTGTTTGATTATAGCTAATTGAATCAGAGAAAATAAGTGGAGTGTGTGTGCGCGCTCCCGCGGTTTGATTTTGAAATTCAAGGAAATATCTTATCATTGTTCATAAAAATCATCAAGCCATCAAATACTTGTTATAACTAGTTGAAAGAAATAAGAAAATTAAATGAATTTTGAATTGAGATAACTCTATCATGAATCATATCATTTGAATTATATCAACAATACGTCATAATTAATCATTTAATTCAAAGTTATTCTAAGGCAATTCATATACTTATATAAACATTGTATTTATCATATAATCATGCATACAACTCTATAAGGTATTTCATAACACATAATTTAGTGTTAAAATATCACCAACTTTTAAACAGTATGATATCTTCAAGTTTACTTTGTCCTAAGCCTAAGTCCCCGAAACTCTTACAATAGGGAAAATCTTTATATTAGACTTTAAAAATCTTACCCTATAAGTAGACACTTTAATAAACGAAAACTTCCTAAATTGAATTATAAGCTAAAAACATTAAGAAGTGAAAATGGAGATTAATTTTGATGAAAATGTAAAAAATTAGTTTTTTATTTGTACTTGATCATGTTCAACTTTATGAGTTTATGTTTTTAGTTTCTCAACATATTATAGATGATGAAATTTGTGATATTTTGTCACTAAAACTCATAAAATAAAAGACACGATCGCCAACTAAGCCTCAACCTTCGGTGACCACCCTTGTGACACCTCCCACCAAAATCTGGCCATTGGTTGGTTGAAAAGTTCAAAAGTGGCGCACAATAAGAATGTTGGAAGTTGCGCACAACACGCGACTTCCTTCTGACCAGTTGGCCGACCGACCGACCATGATAGGGGTTTTGACACTTTAGATTTGAAGAATATTTTCTTGATGGCAGTTGGTCGAAAAGTTGATAGAAACAAACTCAATTTTGACGGTAATGGATAATGGTCGCAGCAGCGGAAACCAGGGTTAGCAACGACTACATGACTCAATTGTCAATGGCCTATTGGTCGGCCAGTGAAATTAATAGAGGGTTGCTGCTCTTATGTGTGGGCTACCAAGTTGTACCGGTGGCAACTCCTAACGTGATCTATGGCGGCGGTAATTGACTAATCGATTTAAAACTTAACTTTTTGGCTGGATTTTCTACGTTTTCCAGTGATAACGTGATTCACATCAACTCTAAACCTATTTCAAACATGAATGTACCTTAGATGAGTGAAAATGAGTATTAACCCTCTATTAGGCCTCCTAATCGGAATTTGAACTCCAAGCCTCGATTTATGGACTTTTGTAATTAAATATGATTTATTAAACCTAATTAAAGCTTAATAAAATTTTAATCATGTGCCAATATCATATACACAAATAAATCATGATCTATTTCAATTTATTCCACATGAAATTATTAATTGAGCAATAAATCATAGGACAATCCTATTAAATTATAGAATCATATAAATCATGAAATTATTAACTTATGGAATATGCGATAAAAGAAATTAAAGTTACTACAAAAACTGCTTCATGCCCGAACACTAGTGTATGCATCTTGAACTTAATTATGAGTGGAACTAATCTTTCTTCAGAGGTTATTATGCTAAATCTCATTTTCTTTTTAGCCAAATGTTACTTCTGTGTCCTCTAAATTTGGTGGTATGAATCAAATGGAATACAATGAGTTATAATGATTTTACTTTGGATGGTACATCTTATATTGTCATGATTATCTATTCATTTGGTACGGAATATGGGTAATACAATCATGAATATTATAGTAGAATTTGGTACGGAATATGGGTAATACAATCATGAATATTATAGTAGAAATTGATATAGATGTTACATGTAAAAATGAAAAATGAAAAGGAAAAAAAAAATTTAAGCTTTCATTAGAATATAAAAGTTGCTATTATAAGTGGTTAAAAGTAAAACATAAAAATTTGTACATCACAATTGCATAGATCTAGGTTCGACTCGACCCCTATCCCCGAAAAAACATATGGCTCCATTTAATCCGATTAGATCCACTTAAAAAGGCACGGATCCCACCTACTTATGTGCGAAATTTTGTGCTGTGAATTTAAAATATTGAAATTATTATTTTTTAATTAATTTTAAAAAATGTTATTTTTCATTATAAAAGTATTATCGTTTATTAAAAGAAATTACTTCTTATTTATCTAACTACAATACAAATTACTTCTTATTTATCTAACTACAATACGTGTATTTAAAGCATAATATTTTTATATAAAACTATTATATTTTGAACAATCTGAAAGAAACTTTTTTTTTTATTTTAAAATTTTGGGTGGATTTGCACTTTTTGGAGCAAATTCAATTTGGATCGACCTTATTGTATGAATTTAAACATTGCACTAGAGTTTCTCTCAGAAAAAAAATAAAAATTCCAACGTTATATATCCTATTTTATTATGGTATAATTGTAAAGAACCATATTTAGAGCATTTATACAAAAAAGAATATAAGTAGCTAAAGAAATTATCCTTGTCCTTTAATTAAATTATATTATCTATAGTGTATATAGAAGGAGAATAGTGAGATTTCTTCATTCATTTTACATGTGTCTTATAATTATTTAACATCTGTCTTTCACTTTTTTTCCTCTCTCTTCTATTTTTCACTGAAATTTTAAAATCTAAATAACTTTTTCATTTTAAATTTTCAATTTAATATAATAATTATATTTCAAATTAAAATATAATTATATATAATTAATAAATTATATACATTCTTATAATAAAATATAGGGAGTTGCTATCCACACCACCATTTTTACTCTTCACACCACAACACAATTTTTGACATCTGTAAAATGACCAATATACCCTTAAAAAATAAACAGAAACGCAGGCTGTTCGGCCAGTGCAGACCGAACGCCTCGCAGGCTGTTCGGCCATTGCAGGCCGAACTTTCTTTGCTATGTTCGGCCATTGCAGGCCGAACTTTCTTTGCTATGTTCGGCCTGTGCTCGCCGAACGCCCTGCAGGCTGTTCGGTGAACCAGCGCCGAACGGGTCGCGATTATGAACGGAAAAAGAAACAGCGAGAATAAAAATTGGGTATTTTCCCCTTCTCTCACAATACTGCCAAGTCTCTTCTTATCTTTACATTATTTCTACCCTGCAACTCTCAAGTAGTAGTAATTCAATGGCTATCCTCAACTGTCATCCCATGACCAAACCACAGGTTGTGGCTTCTTCTGCACTACCAAACGAGTCTTCCCCTTCTCCTTCTCAGCGTCCCCAACTTAAGCCCAGGAAACAACCACAGGTTGTGGCTTCTTCTGCACTACCAAAATGAAGCAGCAACAGCAACAGCCATCTGCAATGGAAATTAGTTTGGGTTTTGGGGGGTTTGGGGGGGGGGGGGGGAGTTCGGCAGAAGGGGAGAAGGGCTTGGGAGTAATTTTTTATTTTTTTAAGGGTATAATAGGTATTTTAGGGGTAGGATTAGTAGAAATGTGGTGTGAAAAGAAAAAAGTGTGGTGTGTATAGAAAGTGCCTAAAATATATTACATAAGGAATTGCAACTAAATCCAAGAGCTTGCCTCTACAACAATAAACTAATTGGCAAAGACCGAAAAGATAATTACATAAAATATTAAAAATTGAGCTGATGTCCGCACTTCCAGTCTCCTGCAGGCATTTTTCTTTCCCTCTCAAAACACAGGTGCAAATGATTTCATTAAACCCCACAAGCTCAAACTTGTTTAATTTCCGTCCAGTTAAGCAGTCTCTAGCAAACCAGAGACACCATCTCCCCATCCAAACTTCCCGTGTAAATGCGGTGCAGCACGGCGGCGGAGGAGGAGGAGGAGTTGGGTCTGGCTTTTTGTCAGCAATTGGGCGGGCAATTGAAGAAGAAGAGTACAGAAAGGCTAGGGCTGAGGTCCACAAACAAGGGTTCGACGTAGATGGCTATTCGGTTGAAGGGTTATCAATTGGTGGCCACGAAACTTGTGTTATTGTGCCTGAATTGAAGTCCGCTTTCGATATTGGGAGGTGTCCTTCGAAGGCTGTCCAGCAGAATTTTCTCTTCATCACCCATGCTCATCTTGACCACATTGTATGCCTTCTTCCTCTTCTCTATTTTCACTTTTCTTTCTTTAAATTGTAATATATATATATATATGGAACAATTTCTGCCGGGATTTTGTTATTTAAATTATGGGTTTGCTGGGCTGCTGTCACCTCTGTAATGCCTAGAAGTACAGCAAGTGCTGCCTGGGTGTGCAAGTCGAGGCATCTTTTCATGTGGTGCTAGTAGAGAAGGAATATAATTAACTAAGGGGAAAAGAACTGCTTTTGGTGCCTTGTTATGTTGCTTGGTTTCAGGGGAGCAATTGTTTAATGTGATTCAAGGTTTTTTAGCTAAATTTATGATACAATAGGATTCAAAGGTGTATTCTTCATAACGTGTCAGAATGGATAATATGTACCTGTTACTAATCCCCTTCCCTCTGATACCTGAAATGGAAGGTTAAGTGAATTTCTGTTATCTCTTGATTCAGGGTGGGCTGCCAATGTATATAGCTACTCGTGGTCTCTACAACTTGAAACCTCCTACTGTTTTTGTGCCTCCTTGCATAAAGGAGGATGTTGAACAATTAATTAGTATTCATAGGGCAATGGGTCAGGTGGAACTGAACTTCGATTTGGTCCCGTTGGATATAGGTAATTCAGTTATTCTACTTTGAATACTTTCATTGGCCAGTTGAAACTTGCATTTTTTGACAGTAAATGAAAATTTTAATCAGGGGAAACATATGAAATGCGGAATGATCTTGTTGTACGACCATTCAGAACTCACCATGTTATACCCAGCCAGGTTCACTTGCAAATTGCTTAATGTTCACTGCCCTGACATTTTATATGGTGGAGAATTTTGACCCCTTGCTATCTTAGCTACGCTCGACCCGCCTCATTTTTTTGCATTTTGTCTGGACATTGTTTATGTTATGCAGCAACATATTGCACAATTATCTTTTATTTGAAATTCAAGTTAGGTAGAGTAAATTTATAGACATGCTTCATTACACGACTATGCAACATATAGTCACCTTTCACTCAATATCACATTTGAGGCATATGGATATGCTTTCAGTAAGATCAAGTCAGAAAATTGTACTTAATATATGCTTTCTATCATCATTTTTTTTCATGTTCCTTATATTTTATACAGAATCTTCCAAAGTTTATGCATCATATCATCTATTTGCTTTTTGGGCCAAAAATTACCCTATGCCTCTTGGTCATGTCCCCGGGTTTCCTAGAAAGCACACATCTTCTAGCATTGATAAATTTCTGCAAATTGGAATTGATTGCTTATTATTGATTGTTATTGATTTTTTTTTCTTTCTTTACAGGGTTATGTAATTTACTCCGTCAGAAAGAAACTGAGAAAGCAGTACATGCATTTAAAAGGAAAGCAAATTGAGAAGATTAAGAAGTCTGGAGTTGAGGTTTGTTGTTCTTAAAAAACACACACCTCTAATTTATTAGCTCGTATCTCTGTTTGTGGTTAAAAGCTTATTCTGTTACTACTTGTTGATTTGTCAGATCACAGACACTATCTTATGCCCGGAGGTGGCTTTCACAGGAGATACAATGTCGGACTTTTTTCTTGATCCACGCAGTGCTGATGCCCTTCGGGCCAAAATTCTCATAACTGAAGTAATTATCTCTTAGCATCCATAGGAGACTTGGTAGTTGCTGTCTGGTTTTTTCTGTTGCTTTCCTGAAAGTAAATTGTGGACAATGTTATCCCACCCTCTCTCCCTTTCCTGAAAGTAAATGGTGGATGATGTCTCTCTCTCTCTCTCTCTCTCTCTCTCAGTTCTGTGTGACAAGACTGGCTCTGTTCTTGGAAGTTAAAATGCCCTTGAACCACGACCAAGTAAAATTCAGGATTTGAAGCCAGAATTGAGCATAAGAAATAGTGTGTGGAAGTGCACGGAGCAGTTTTGCTTACTCATCTAAATGTCTTAATACATCAAGTGCTTTCTTTATCGTTCCATCATTTTTTCTCCTTGATATAACTTTGTAATGCCTCTCCCCACATGTTATATGCCTTCACATTGATTTTGAGACATTGCAAGGTGGAAAATTAAGGAGTTCTTGTCTATCATGTTAATGCATGAAGTGTTTGTGGACTGCCATGAATACACAAAACTTCCCAACCTATCTTGAAAATCAGAGTTCCGAGTACTAACAGGTAAAAGTTTCTCTTTTTGGCAGGCAACATTTTTGGATGAAAACATCAGTGTTGAGCACGCCCGAGAACACGGCCACACCCATCTGTCTGAGGTGATTGAATTATTTTAACATACACCTAAACAATTTTTCGTTCTCTTTGAGCTCCAATACAGGTCATGTCGCATTCATGTAATCCCAATCCTTCTCTTTTGAAAGAGACGCTAATAATCTTTCGATCTTTGACCCTGAGAGACTGCAATATTGATCTTAATTGTCTGGTTATCGACCTGCAGATCATAGAAAATGCACAATGGATTCGGAACAAAACCGTAGTGTTGACGCATTTCTCTTCTCGCTACCATATTGAGGTAATTCCTTGAAAGAACATTTCTTCTTGGCACTCTTTTTGAGGATGGGTGTTTTCCTGTTTTCTTACACTCCTGGTTCTTGCAGGATATTAGACAAGCTGTATCGAAACTGCAGTCTAAGGTATCGGCTAAAGTAGTTGGTCTAACTGAGGGATTTAAATCAATGTACACTTGAGAACATAGTGCATTGCTGCCAATCTTGTAAGCTTCTGTAATTTACATGCAATTTTGGGTGATAGAAATGCTGGATTATATGATATTTTGCTGAGATTATAATTATATTCCAAAAAGATATCATTTATGCATCTTGAGATTCTGCCAAACAACAAATTCTATATCTTGAAACAAGGTACAACAACAGCACAGACAGTACAAGATTGGTTGAATTAAGATTCCCTATGTTTGATCATTTTCTTTTGCCTTTTTTTCCTCGGTCGCTTCCATCATTGTCGTCGTCATCATAATCATCATCACTATTATCATTATTATGATCATCATCATCATCATCATCATCATCATCATCGGATTGGGGAGAAGGATCGAGTCGTGCAGCATCAATTGCCCATTTTATAACCTTCTCAACTTCATCCTCGTCATCATCTTCTGTCACCTCCTGATTAACTGATTCGTCGCTGTGAGACGGAAGTGAGTTCTTGAGGGCTGCGAATCTGGCAAACAGATCGTCATCCGCCGCCGCGCCGTTACAGGCTTCCGGTTTTGTTGGAGCTCTTTTCACAGAATCATCAGTTTTTGCTGGCTTTTGGGGTTTTTTTAGGGCTTCGAATCGGCGGTCGAGATCGGGGTCGATGGCGGCGGAGGCGGAGGCGCGTGCCATGTGGGAGTTGATGCTGAGCTTCAGAAGCATGTCGTCCTGCGCCGCCCTCAGTAGCTGCTCCACCTCATCGTCTTCGGTCGATTTCTTCCCTCGATTGCCCATTCGGCGGCGGCGGTGGCGGTGGCGGTGGCGGTTTTTGGAATTTAATCAAATTTGGAAGGGGACTCGATCACTGGTTACAACTTCACAATAAATTTGATATATGGTATTTCCAAAAAAATAAAATAAAAATCATGTTAATTAATTTACAAATTATTATATTTGTCATTTACAATATTTGCTTGTATTAAATTGACTATCGAATAATTGGATTTGATTTTTTCTAGAAGTATCTTCGGCTATACTTATATTTAGAGATTTTAAACGAGCTAAGGTCATATGATCTAGTATAAGTTTAACATTTATTTTTATTAGCTTGTTTAAAATTGTTTGTTTAGCTCAAAATTGATTAGTCCAAAGTCCTAATACGGTTAGCTTACAAGTTAGTCTCGTAGCTTGTAATTTTATTTTGCTTTCATTTTTTCACATGGTATTTTTGCAATAATTTTTGTAGAATATAATTATTTTTCAAATAACTAGTATGTTCTTTTGCAATAATTTTTGTAGAATATAGTTATTTTTCAAATAACTAGTATGTTCTTCCGTGCGACGCACATACATATTATTATGGTTTAATATTATTAAATTTTAAAAATATATAAAATTAATATTTTTAAAATATATATATAATTTTGTTTTGTTTAATAATTTATATATTCAACATGATTATAATAAAAATATAAATATTATATATATAATTATATGTGAAGATTAATTAATTTTAGAGTATTTTTATTTACACCATATTTTCTACTTTTCATACCACAAAATATATATTTATAAAAATAGATATAAATCAAATTACAAAAATATCCTTAGCCTTAAATTCACAATGCAGCCTCTCTGCTCCCTTTCTTCCTCAGCCAACTAACTTATGTCCATTCAAAGATTGAGAGCCTCCCATGTTGCCTGAGCAAACCACCCACATACCGCTCGAGCAAACACCAAAATGGAACATTAAAAAATTAATTTTAATTTCTCAGTGTTTGGTATCCAAAAATCGAACGCACTAAAATATGTTTGGCTGGCAAAATCGAAAACCTCACAAAGTGTTCGATTTCCAAAAAACGAACATTGTGCTTTCCGTTCGGGTACCAGATCTAGACGAACACATTGAATTGTTTTTTTTCTCTTTCATATGCAATTGCTTTTTTTTCGACCTTTCAATGATTTTTTTTTCCTTATGCTAATCAATGATTTTGAGGGGTAAAGATGAAAGAGTTATTGCTTAATTTTTTAACATTTGTTTTAACATTTTTCTTCCTCTATTGTTCCTCTTCTTCAGTTTTTTTAATAAGGGTATAAATGTAAAAATGAGGGGTGTGTAAAGTAAATATGGTGTAAAAAGTAAAATTTATGGTGTTATTAGAAACAACTTTAATCTTATTTATAAAATATAAGCATCAACCAATTTATATTATTTTCTTTTGAAATCGATAAAATTGCATAAAATATGTTATAACAATGTGAACATATTTTGTTATTACATAGAGCATTGAATCTGCCACAAATTCATAATTAATTTGTTACAATCAAGTAATTATGAAGATATAAGAATTTTTTTATTAGTTTTGACAAAATTAGTAACATTACCAATATTAACAAATAAAGATATAAAAAATTTAAATAAAATGTTATTGGTTAGCAATATAACAAAAATTTCTAAAAAGCTATCTTTTCATTTGTGGAAAAAAAATGATAATAACAAACATAGAAACAATCGATTTATTATTATTATTATTATTATATATAAAGATTTAAATTATAATTTGGTTTTAACTATCAAATATTTAATACCAATATTTAAATTTAGATTTTTAATATAATACTGAACCTTGGGCAAAACCATAATTTATTTAAATATATTTCAAATTCTAAGAACTTAAATATGTATTTAGAGCAATAAGTATGTAACGCTCGGCATTTTATGTGATAATTTATTTGTTAAATTTATTCATTTTCATGCATAACATTACTTGTTAGAGTTAAGTCTCGTAACTTAAAGACCGATTTTATTTCTAGTTAAATGAGGACCATTAATATAATTAGAGTTAGGTCCATAAAAAAAAAAAAAAATATATATATATATATATATATATATAGCCTTCAATAAATGCTCAGCCAAAATTGAAATAAATGAGACTAATGATTTGTTGGTCCAATTTTATAATATTTAGCCCAATATATTTTCAGCCAAAATCATTAACGGAGCCCTAAATTCTTTCCGTCACATTTTTCTTACTTCCCCAATGGCACAAGGAAGGAGAAGACCTTTTTCCTAGAAATTAGGAATCGAGAATCAAGGAATTGTTCTTCTACCTTAATTAAACCAATACATGCCCCTATAAATTGCCATACTTTACCACTTTCATTAACACACAATCTTTCACCAAGTATATATATATATTTTTTTTTTCTTCACGGTGTAAATCTTCTGGTGGACTGCCCGCCCGACATCCACCGTCGTTTTTCTCTTTAAATAATTCAATACATTCAGAAGGGAGAAAGAGCCAAAATTTGTAACGACCCGAATTTCATAACATATAATTAAATAGTAAATTATAGTTATAAACAAGTAGACACATAAAATATGTTTTGGTAAAATTAATATTTCTAAAATCAGGCCGTTAAAAGAGAACCATATGGCATAAATTTTATCCAAGCACTAAAATTAATTACTAGATTTCATAATACTAAATTTTTGTATGCCGTAACCTCAAATAGTTATAACCAATAATATATTTTCGAAAACAAAATCAAATAACAAGTAGTTGCATGAAGACCTAAACAACAAGAAATTGATTTCTCATGCCCATTAACCCAACACACAATTTAGCCCATACGAATAATAAATAAAATACTATTCATTCTAAAATGAGTTCGTAATTAAAATCAATCTAGTCATGCCACTAATTAAATAATTTCCTGTACAATTAAAAATCTACTAAGCAGCGGAATAAATAAGCATAATTCCTAAAACGATTCATAAATAATTAAATCAATAACTAATCCATACGGATAAATAAATAAAATGGTATTCACTCTAAAATAAGTTCATAATTAAAATCAACCCAGTCATGCCACTACTCAAATAATTATTAGCACAATCAAAAAAATACAAAGTAGCGGAATAAATAAACATAATTCCTAAAATGATTCATAAATAATTAAATCAATAACTAATCCATACGGATAAATAAATAAAATAGTAACATAATGGTCCAAGAGGCAGTATTGAATTACGAGCGCTTATTGATCCCTTACCAAACTACTAATCTTTATCATACAACAAATAATTAACTCAACTAGTGCGTTAATAATAAATAACTTAACGAAAATTATATTTATCATATGCTCGTCGGCTTGCCTCTACTTCACCGCTAGCTCCATCTTAACCTGAAAGGTTCAAAAGGTTGGGGTGAGCTTCCTTTAGCTCGTGGGAGTCCAGTTGCCAAAATCAATTATATAATTGATAGTAAAACATGTGGTACAGTTATACGTATGTCATAACATAATAAGTAAGCATCAAATACTTACATAACTTAGAACTTAAAGGCATGTAGCTGAGTAGCATGCGTAGCTTAGGGGATTGATCAATCAACTTAGGGGTGCAACTTAATTCTTGCACAAATCATTAATCATAACATATAATAACAGTAAACATGTAAACGAATCAAATAATATAATTAATAATGACAAACCGTAAAAACCCCCACCTCGACTTTGAAATATGAATAAACTTCAAAAATTTCATGCAATGAGCCTAAACACCGTGTTCTTGACCAGGAATTCCTATAGAAAAACTCTCTCTTTCTTCCCCTTTTTTTTTTTCTCAAGTCGTAATTGTGTTGGGAGGGAGAATTATTGACTTTATACTTTAGGGTTAACAATAAATACTTATCAGATAGGGAATCTAATCGTATCCCTATCAATAAGTATTTTTGTTATTCAAATCTTCTATTCTTTAGGATTCTTATTTTGGTAGGGACTGGTCAATTTATTTAATGCACACTAACATGACAAAAGTTTATGGGCTCAAAATATTGGGTCTAATTTCATTCGGGCCAAAAGATACAATTTAATAAACATCTGACCTAATGCAATATGGGTTTATTCAATATAATGAGACATATTAAAATATCGATATCTCAGTAAACTTTACTTAATAAAATAAATTGGGCCATTATAATCCAAGGCTAAAAAAATAATTAAAAATTATGCGTACTATTTGACATATCTTAGCCAATAATAATTAAATGGCGTATACTTAAAATTTAAATAATAAGATAAGGGTGAAAAAATACCGGGCGTTACAAAATTTCTACAACAATTCATTATTTCTGTTTTTGTTTCTTTTAAATGGTCAATCGAGTCGTCATCGTCATCTCAACCTCCTTTTTCCCTTCTTTTCAATCATTGGTATTTTTATTTTAAAAATTCGAAAGTCTTATTTTTACATCTCTAAATTGAATGAAATTTTTTTACATTGTTTATATCTATGATATAATGCTATGGTTAAAATTTCAGTCCAATTGGATATGTAATTTATTTTATATGAATTTTCTATCACTCCACATCTAGATTTTCAAAATCCTATGTTTTCTATTTGAAAAATCAGAAAATATAGTTATAAATATTCAAATCTCTTGAAATTTGAATATGTAATTCTTATACATGTTATTTAATCTCCATTTAAGTTTCAAGTCTTTTCAGTTTTTACTTTATTAGTTATGATATTTTTCCTACGGTTTGTGCAGAATTTATAACTTCAACTACTTTGTTTTCCAAAATTCAAAACCTATATCATATCTTCTTAGAAAAATACAAAAGTTTTATATGATTCTTACATATCAGTCTAGTATCTGCAGGTAAAATTTTAGATTTTTCCTCCATGTATTTTATGAGTTATAAAATATCCATTCGCTGTTGCCGGTGAATAAACACATTTGAATAATTTTCTATTACTTTGAAATTCATTCCCATATGTTTCAAAATTTCCTACCAAGTTCTACACATTCAAAATATCAATGTTAGTATTCCAAAGAGAACTCCCATTCCTGATTTTCTAGTATTAAAGAATAAGGCGCATTAATCTCATGGAGTGACGGGCAGTCAAGGTTACGAGGCTTAGCACACATTCATCCATGCATTTACCATTCAAGTCATCATTTCTTTAAGGTGGGGTTTTTTTATTTCAATATTGTCAAATTTAAATGCTTAGAATGCTTTGTTTTATATATATGCTATGTGAAATTATGTGATTCGTTAGTTGATCCAACCATGTGATCCGTTAGTCGATCCAATTATGTGATCCGTTTGTTGATCCAATAATATTACATTGTTATGAACCATATGCACATTTTGCTTGTATATTTTGTTTACTTTCTCTTATTTAAGTTTGACAATTTAAACCCCAAGAGCTGAAGGTAGCTCACCTTAATAATTTCACCATTCTAGATTGAAAGAGCTATTCGTGGAGGCGAGATCGGATAATTATGGCATATGATGAGTGTAAAGATGATTCAAATGTTTTATGTGGAATAATATTGCTTCATTTAAAGTCATTATGAATATAATTTTGAATAATTGAAGTCTATGTGTATTTGACTTGCTTACATTTATTTATGAAAATTCTATTCTTGGAGATTTTTGGAAATTGATGTGGTCTTATTAAAGTTATTCAATTATTATGAAAAAAAAAAATTCATGATCAAAATGATAATGTGATTTTATTACCTAGAAATTAAGGTTTAGAATAAGTCTTAAGATGCTTTAGCTTATTTTAAAGTTTTAATAATGAACTTCTAAAAAATAATGATTTTATATTTAAGGTTTATTTTGAATATATTTATATTTTTTGATTAGGTTAAAGTATTAATTTATATTGATCTTGTTTCCGCATAAAATATTTTTAGCTATTATTGATGTCAAATTGATGAGGTATTAATACCTCATATTTATTTGTGATCATTAAATGTCTTTAAAGACAAAAATATTTCTAACGCTCCCAAATTTTAAGTTACTTTAAGTTTTTCAATTTTGTTGAAAATAGAATTCTTTTACTCAATTTTAAAAAAAATATGTCACAAAAACAACCAGGAAAGTTCGAGCAGTTACAAAGTAATTCCATATTGATATACATGACTTAAATATTTGAATATTTAAATTTGTTGTAATGACATAAATATTATAAATTAAACACTTTCATTATGTAATATAAGATTATATTTTAAATTTGATTTATATTTATATTTCAAATATAAATATATAATTTTATTTTATAACTCAACAGCCCAACTATATAGTTTAATGCAAAATTTGATAGGATTAAATTTATGCTCATAACATTACTGGCCCCTACAGCACAAAGTACAATCAGTTCGAAACCGCTAGACGTAACTCATTTAACATTCTTATTTATATTAATTTCTACGACTTTCAAAAAAAAAAAAAAAAAAAATTATTGTACCTTTTTGAACAATCACAAGCAATTCAATTAATTATGAATTTTCAAATTAATACAAATATCAAAATTATACACAAGTCAACAAAAGTTATTCAAAAGTAGTTATTTTTTTAATTTAAATAATTTCATAGTTTTTATTAAAACAAATAATTGATTAGTTCAATGCAGTTGATCACATTATCAATTTTATTAGAGATATAGATTTATTAAAAGAATAAAATTAAGATTAAAAAATAAAATAAAATAAATTGATTAATCTTATTATAAAAATTAAAAATATTTAAATCTTACTATAGAACTTATGCAACTAAGTTTTATTTACAAGTCAAGCTCAATATAAATGGTTGAACACACAATTAAAAAACTATTAAATATAACCAAGATAATAAATAAATAATTGTATTTTTTGAATTTAATATTTATTTTAATATATATTGATATGAATGTTAAAGTAAAGACGATGAATAAATAATTATTTGAAACAACAAAATTTTCATATTTAAAAAGTTGGAAAAACTTGTTAAGACAAATTTAATAAAAATGGTAGACAACATAACAACTTACTTTTCTGTAAAAAATAAAATAAAGAATGATATTCGAAATTCATTATTAGGCGGGAAATTGAAGAACATTAATTATAGAGATGTAAGAGGAAATATGCTACTATATTAATAAAAAAAAAAAAAAGTGCTGCTATTCATAGTCCAAACCTCAAAACATATTCCAGAGTTTAAATATACTTAGGTAAAATTAATAATTTTTTTATTTTTATTAAATATACTCCATTTATATCTATTATAACATTTTTATTAAAAAATAAAAAATAAATCATATCCACAATTTCCAACATACCCTCCCCAAAAAAATACAAAAAAGTCTTTCACTCTACAATGTTTTTATTCTTTAATCTACTATAAATGTATCTCCATTTTAACTTGCACCTCCTCTCTTCATATCAGTATTTCATAAAAATTCTTAGTATAATATAAGAATATTAGTAGAAAAAATTATGTTTCTTATAAAATAATTCCATCACATTCTAGCAATATATATATATATATATATTCTCGCTATTTTGTTGCAAAACAGTACGGCAAATCAGAAAAGGTTTGGTCAGATGAATGGTGTTGACACTTTTTTGTAGGTTATGACTTTGTATACGTGTAAGGACCGAAAGAAAGACGATAAAGAGAAAATGGTGGAAAAATTGTTTAGATTTGTGTTGCTTATTAATGCCATTGGAGAATAAAGATATGTTTGTAAAGGCTATGAAGTTGATAATTTTCTACAATCCTTTGAGCTTTTAAAAAATAAATGTAACATTGTTAACAATATCTAATTCTTCCAAGTCCACAAAGCAAATTTCAAATCAGTCGAGAACCTTTGTACACACAATTTTTAACAAAATTAAGTTTGAGGAAATGTCATTTAGAGAATAATGTTAAATGTGTAGTGTATGAAGTTTGGCTTTCGTGGTGAAAGCTTTAGATTTGGAGCCAAACTTTAAGAAAGTCATGAATGAACCTGCAAAGTTTTGTATTTTATATTCAAGAAACATGGAGAAGAAGAGGACAATAAAAATAAAACTAATACATATGACTAAAAAATAAAATAACCTATCTCTATTTTTCTCCTCTCTTTCTCAACTTTCTCGTGAAAGATATTTTTTACTTTTTTCTCTCTTCTCTCTCTTTTCTTTCTCAACTTTCTCATTAAAGATATTCTTTCCCATTTTCTCTCCTCTTTCTTCGCCGTCGCATAACAGTCTATTCCTCTTATTATTTTTTATTTTTTTACAATTGACAATGTAAGATTATCTTCTCAATTGTGAAAGCCTCTGTCCTTTTTTTTTTAATTCACAATGTAACTTTCACTATTGAGCTTTTAGAGTTGTATTTCTCTCTCCTCTTTCTTCATTTTACAATTTACTGTGTAACTTTCATGATTGTTTTTCTAATGATCAAACTCTATGGCTCTTATTTTTTCTATTTTTTCCTTCACCTTCACTGTGTAACTTTTTTTTTTCCTTCATCTTCAGTATTCACTGTTTTACGATTCAAGATTGGACTTATACAATTGTGAAATTTCATTTATCCACTTTTCTCTCTTCCTTTGTAGTTGTTGACATTTTCACGATTGAACTTTGACGGTTGCATTTACAGAATTGTGTAGGTATCTCTTTTTTTTCACGATTAACTGGTAAGTTTTAACTATAGTAAATGGGTACGGAGGAATATGGTTAATAATACATATATATATATATATAGAGAGAGAGAGAGAGATAGATATAGATTACCCGCTCGCACATTCAATTATGGTAAATTTGTATTTTGCAAAATTTGAAAAAGCAAAAAAAAAAGAAAAGTTTAAAAGGAGCGGTCTACATAATTAGGCAAAAATGACAAAATATTATGTTTTTCAAAAAAAATTGCAAAATTATAATAAAAAAAAAAAAATTTTTATTTTAAGTAAAGTCGCCCCTGCGAGGGGCGACAATCAAAATAATTTTTTTTTTAATTTTTTTTTTGAAGTCGCCCCTGGCAGGGGCGACCAAAATTTATTTTTTTTTTATTATTTTTTTTTTAATGCTGGAGCCTTCACTCGGTCGGGCACTCGGTCGCGCGCCGTACTCGGCCGGCCGAGTGCGAACCCTTACTCGGCCGAGACACTCGGCCCCCGTATTACTCGGCCAACCGAGTACTGCCATCCACTCGGTCACGGCACTCGGTCGACCACTTCACTCGGCTGGCCGAGTGCGAACGCGGATTCTGATTTTTAACATCCACTTCAATTTTTCTCTCTCTATCATATCTATTACCACCCACACACACCACACATTTATCTCTTCCTCATCACTTTCTTCACTTCTTCTTCACTTCTTCTTCACTTCTCCTTTCAATTATCCTTCAATTTCCTTTCAATTTTTCTTCTATATTCACGTTTCGGGTTTCTCCATTTCTCAAAGGTAATTTTTATCTTAAATTTTATGTGTTTGGGTGGTGTGTATGTGTACTGTTGTGTGGGTGTGTATATGATTTTTTTGTGGTATTTTGGTGTGTGTATGGTGTGTGTGTGTTGCTTTGTGTTGTGTGTTGCTTTGTGTTGTGTGTGTGTAGATAGTGGTTTTTTCTCCATTGCTTGTATTGTATGTTGTAGGTGTGGTGTATGTATGAAATGTATGTATTGAATGTATGTATGGAATGTGGGTATGAAATGTGGGTATGAAATGTGTGTTGTGATGTGTGTTGTGGTGTGTGTGATGTATGTTGTGGTGTATGCTTGTGTGTGTGTTGCTGTGTGTGTTTGTGTGTTGTGTGTGGGTTGCATGAGTTGTTTGTGCTGTGGTGCTTGGTGAAAGGGAAGAAATTCAATGTGGCACCAATGCTGTTAAGGCAATTCGTTCGATCCAAAAAACAAGTTGCTATCCACATTGGAGGTTTGATCACTCCCATTGCTCGCCACTTCGGGGTGAACTTGGAAGGGATGGAAGAGACACCAGGCGAGACAACTATAAACCTGGAAATGCTGTGCAACATGAAGATGTGCCAATTACATCCCGGCACCAGACGATTGTATCTGATTTTATCAGACAAGAAGAGGTTTGCACTGCCGAACTCTCGCCTGACTAATATTGCTGGAGGGAAGGGCCATAATCTTCTACTGAATGGCTCGGCTCATACGGAAGCTATTGAAGAGAGCGAGAATGAATTGAGGAATGAGGAGGAACGAAGGAAGAGGAGGAGAAGGACTACGGATGCCCGATCAGAGCCGATGGAACTTGATGTGGATCATGCACAGGCCGATGAAATGATGGGTGAAGCACAAATGCCCTCGGACGATCAGGCCGGACCTTCACAGCATCCACAGTATCCACCCCAGTATCAAGGGGGGTGGAATGATTGGTCGGATTGGAGAACCGCCTTGGATGCACGTCTGACCAACATAGAAGGGGATGTTGCCGACATGAAAGAGTATATCCATCGTGAAGCTTACAACTCCCAAATTTTACTTGACATGCAAAGGCAACAATACGAGTGGCATGTGCAACAAGGCCATTTCCAGGAAAGGGAATATCCACCGTATCAACCATTCGGCCCATCGAACACACCTTACCGACCCCCTCAGTGAGCCGGCGCCGACTAATTTTTTGTTGTTTTTTGTTGTTTTTATTTCAAACACTTGACTTTGTTGTTTTTTGTTCTTCATTCATGATTTTGAGAACTATTGTTTATTCATGTTTTTGGTTTTTTGTTGTTTATTCATTATTTCTTTATTAAACATAATTTTTACTTATAAAACAAAATTATAGTTATTTGTTGGAAATTCAATTAATCAATACATTTCAAGATGTTATAACAATCTCACTTAACAATTTCATCGAATTTTTACCAAACTAAATAAATTATCTAATATAACACGATAAAAAAAAAAAAGGAAAATGTACAAAAACAGGACGACGAACGAGAAAACGAGAAGAATACAAAAATGAGAAAAATTGAAGTAGATGTTAAAAATCAGAATCCGCGTTCGCACTCGGCCAGCCGAGTGAAGTGGTCGACCGAGTGCCGTGACCGAGTGGATGGCAGTACTCGGTTGGCCGAGTAATACGGGGGCCGAGTGTCTCGGCCGAGTAAGGGTTCGCACTCGGCCGGCCGAGTACGGCGCGCGACCGAGTGCCCGACCGAGTGAAGGCTCCAGCGTTAAAAAAAAAAAAAAAAAAAAAAAAATTTTGGTCGCCCCTGCCAGGGGCGACTTCAAAAAAAAAAATTAAAAAAAAAATTTATTTTGATTGTCGCCCCTCGCAGGGGCGACTTTACTTAAAATAAAATTTTTTTTTTTTTTTATTATAATTTTGCAACTTTTTTTGAAAAACATAATATTTTGTCATTTTTGCCACATAATTACGTATGTACCCTCTTCTTCCCCGTGTCTTGTGTTGAGCGAGGAGAACGAAAATGATTCAGACGACTAGCGGCGGTAATGGCAGCGATGCCGGAGGAGGAGACGCATCCCCAAATGCTTCCAGCCTCGGAGGTTTGAGTGTCGGCGGCAACGTGACCGGGCGTCGACCCGGGAGGGGCCGCCGCCGCAGGTTACGCGACGGGGACGGCGGTTCAAATCCTAGGGTTTCTCAGCAGCTGGATAATGAAAGGCCTATTCGCCCTTGTACGGACTTTGATGTCGCGTATTTTCACTCTTACGCTCACCTTGGTGTTCACGAAGAAATGATCAAGGTACGGTGCTTCTTTGCGCACAAGCACACTGTGTTCATGCATATTTTGTCGACTTTTTGGATGACTACTTTGAAAATTTTGAGAGGCATTGAAATGTACGTCTCTCCGCGTGTTTCGAACTTCTTAAATAATTGCTGTAATGTTAATGGATTATGACTGGGTTTCTATTGGTAAATACTTGTTTATTTACTCAGTACGGTAATGTTATGTCTGTCACTGTGAGTTTATTGGCATTTATAAATGAAACTGCGCAGCAGCGCATGTACTATCACTTAGTTTGAAATTTTTGATTGAAAGGAGGAAGTTTAGGGAAATAATCTGTTTGGTACTGAAAATGTCGATCAAAACAACACATTGGAGCATCTTTCTGAACTATTGTCCTCTATATGTGGAGTCTCACTTTATGTTAGGCTTTATGCAGTCTGGAAGGTTGGGGAATTTTGGGATTTAAGGGCCTATTTTGCAAGATTTCAAGCCATTAGTGATACTTTCGAGAGAGTTTGTCGATCTGACTAGATTAACAGGAAAAGGAAATTATATGTTTCTTAAAGGATCTTTTGTTCTCTTTTTTAATTTTTAATTTAATTTAATTTAATTAATTAATTTATTATTGTTGTTTTGTTTTTAAATTTTCAGTAGTTATAGTTACTTGAATGATTTTTGGGGCTAGATCCATGAGTGCAAGTCTGATAGCTCAAGGAAATTAAAATCAATTTTAAGAACTTCTTTTCTTAATACCCTCTTAATTATCCTACTTGACTTGATAGCTGAGAGGGTTGTAACTTAATTAAGAAACTTAAGATTGATCTTGAACTTAGCTGTGGTGGTAATATTGCTGTTTTTCTTATTAACTTTAAATTTTCAATCTGTGGAGCTTATTCTGATCCTTACCTGTTGTTCTTAATTTTAATTATTCTCTTTATTATCATTGTGGACTCTTCTGAAGGTCCACGGTCAATCACTAGGGCCATATTATAACTCTGAAAATGAGGAAGGGGTTGCACTAAAATTGCAGCTGCTTGTGATTGTTTATCTAACACTGTAAAAGGCATGATAATCTAGATATGTATCTCGTTGTGCATGGGCTATTTCAGGTTTTGAAGCACATTGTATTCAATGTATAGTTAACAAGTAGGAATCTTGAGTCAAGCATGAAAGTGTTCTAGCTCAATTATACTTTGTCTCTCCTCTTTAATGTTAAAGAGGAAACTTGTTATGCATTAGTATCCTCTTGTCAAGCATGAAAGTGTTCTAGCTCAATTATACTTTGTCTCTCCTCTTTAATGTTAAAGAGGAAACTTGTTATGCATTAGTATCCTCTTGCATTACAATTAGTCCTTTTCCATATTACCCAGTTTCTTTTGAGTCATGCCCACGCTTATAATGTAGAAATGAACAAAAGAAGAAAATCAAGTATTCCTTGAATTCTGGTATTGCAAGTTGTCCTCAGCTTGTTGAAGGTGATGTGCCCAACGAATGGCACCAAAGCAACTCATGACAACTTGAAACAGTTCATATCGGTTCATACCATTCCAAGACTAAAGATATGAATTAAATTCTGCTCACAATCTAACTGGATAACGTGAACACACGTGGGAGGTGGTAGATGAGTTTCTAGGTCTAAATAATCACATTAAAGCTGAAGTCAACTCCTCATTAGGAACTATTAAATGGTCCTTGATGTCTTTCCTTGTAGCATGACAATTTCTTATTAGTGATATCAAGTCAACAAAAGCATTTTCTTAACTATCAACTTGAATGCCAGCATCACAATTTTGTTATCTTGTGATTGATTCCTCATTCGTGTCATCAGGGGAGAGGGGCATCTTTGGGATTTGCTGTATTAATTTGAATCTATGGAAATCTTATTTTACTGGTAATACTGGCCTTTATCTGTCCTCTCTAGTTTCTATTTTGAAAGTGCACTGCCTGCTCGAACTAACAGGGATTGTTTGAAGCATTATGTTGTATTAGTGGACAGCCACATAAACTTTGTGTCATTTCAGTTCCTAAGTGCCAATTTTTTAATTGCATTGGCAAAGTAACCTTCATCACAAATGATTAAATAATTATTTACATTCTACAAATATTTTTGTGATATTGGTGAGGTTTCCTCTGTTGCAGCTTGAGAATGTTTAATCTAGTTAAAGAAAAAGTCTAGGCCAGTTGCATTTTGTTCTGGCACTCAGATTGGGTGAGAAGATGGCTAATGAAAAAAGAAAAAATGAGGATTTGGAGAACTACTTCTTATGGACTAGTTGGTCATTGATGATCATTTTCAGAGAATGTCATGTTGGATATTTTTTTTCCCCTTTTACTCTTGTGATGATGTCGAAGATACTCCAGTTCTGTGGTCCACTGAGATCCATCATTTGCTCGGAGAGTTTTTTTTCCTTGTAAAACACATCTGCCTGAAAATATGTTACTTAGATAGATTAAGATATTATTTAGCTAAATTCACATTTGGGCTAATATATTTTTGTGTGTCGGTCACAGTATCCTTCAGAATACTGCTATTAGACTTGTGAGTTTTCTCCTGTCAGTTCTGCTGCTGGTTATATTCGAACATTGAGCTTTCTGGGTCTTTCCTTCTGGTGTTGGGAAGTTTTATATTGTACTATGTGTTTCTTTTTAAGCCATCTGAAGCCTTCTTTTGTTATCTCAGAAAGCCTCTACCATTGTATTTTAGAGATTGCTGCATTGTACTTTAGTTTGTTTTTTGTTATGTTGTTGTCCACCTCCTTATTTTTTTCTTTATTAATAAAGTCTGCTTCTCATAAAAAAATAGAAAGTCTCTGACTCATATATATTTGCATATCCTATTCAAGTATTTAAGTTGTGTAGTTCTATTAATATCTATTTTATTTGTGCAGGATCGTGTTCGAACTGATACTTACAGAAAAGCAATTTTCCAGCATCAAGATCGAATTGCAGGAAAAGTGAGCATTTGATTGACTGTCATGCTTTGTTTTTATCTTTACATTGTCTAGGGGTCTGGGACAGGTTTTAATGGCAATAAGACATATCATAGCTGTATCTACCTCGGTCTGCTTAATCATCTGTCATATCATGAATGCTATCTTTTGTAATATTTTCTGATAAAGCAAAAGATAAAAACAAAGAATGTAATGCCCCTCTTGACCTATTACATGTGCTCCTTTTGTATGATATAATAGTTGCCTATTGCTGCAAGTTTTGATGTTGAATGCTGACTCCGTTACCTCAGGTTGTAGTTGATGTTGGTTGTGGCACTGGCATCCTCTCTATATTTTGTGCTCAGGCTGGAGCCAAGCGGGTAAGATGCTCTTTCTATTCACTGACACTCTTAAGTCAAGTCATGAGATTTGTACTTATGTAGTTCAGATGTGCTTTTGGCCATATGTATGATTTTCCCACAAGAAAGAATGATTTTTCCACAAGAAAGAATTTCAACCTGCCAACCACAGTTAGTTGTACTGTTTCTTGAGTGTTTTGGTTTCATATTTTGTGTAGAATAATAACCATGGTATGAGTTTTAGAATGCTAAATAGAATTCTAAGCTTTCTGTGAATGCTAAATACAAACAATTTGGTTCTCATTAATTGGATGGAAACTGTTTTCCTTCTCCTCCCCGTGTTTGTTTTTGTTTGGTTTTGATAATGATCAGATGAAACTGTGTCTGCATTAATTTTCATATTCTATTTGGATGCTTGAGTGGGAAAGTATTGCATGTTTATCTGAAATAGGACCTTTGCCCACCCTTTATGGTGTGCTGGTGATCCTACTTAGTATCTGAAGATCAATACAAGCATCAAAGCATGATTTTATTTTGTAGCATTGTTTGATCTCGAGTTGGACAAGTTTCATTATTATAAACCTCAAATAGCATACCCGATATTCGGGAACTGAGATATAAACTTGTCCTACGTAGGTGGTCTTTACTGCCAGATCTGTCATTTTACTAAGAAATTGGGATAGCCAATAATGTCCAATGCTGTTCTAGGAGTTTTGTATGCAATCAAGTTGTTGGGCTGGTGAGCTTCAGTCCGGGACTGATCATACAATGGATTTGATAATGATTCATCTCATTGGCCACCTTCTCTTGGACTGCACATTCCTTAAACAAGGCCTACACTTCTAGTCATTAGTTTTTCTGCACTAATTGGGCATTTTGCTTGAAAACTTGTTTAGCCATCCACATACTTTGCAAATTAGTAGATTGATCGGATTATGAATTATTTACCTTCTGGGATAAAACATTTCATTGGAAAGCTATAACCAACCCTACAAATGGTCAATTGGTTTTTTTATATCTGAAGGATGACTATATCTCATGTGGATCTCAACTTCTTCATTAATTTGTGATTGTCTAGCACTAGCTAAACTTTTCAATCAAGGAACAAATTTTTTCTAACTTCTGCTTAGAGCTTGAATTTATTGTTCTTGTTGTGGTTCACTGATATAGCTTCTATTGATCTTCTTCATGTTTTCTGCTAGGTGTATGCAGTGGATGCCAGTGATATTGCAGTTCAGGTGCTTTTCTATTTTGATTCTTGATAGTTACTGGCTAAGGCATGCTGCATCAAATTGTATTTTTAAATTAGTATCTCGTGTTCCTTGTCATATAGAAGCCCCCAGATCCTTTCATCTGATAAATTACAGTTTTGGAACCTCGTGGTTGGGATAGCATTCAATTATCAAAATCATTATGTGAAACACTCCAACTATCGCAATTCTTAACTTCTTCAGGCCTAAGATGTGTATACCAATGTATTCTGGAGAGCAGACAACTTTTGGTTTTGTGTCAATAGACCAAAATATAAGGCTCATATTCCAGCCAAAAGAATTTATATTCTCCACATTTTATTGAACTACATACAATTTATGTCACAAAAATTTCCTGCTTTCCTTTGATCTGGCATCATTGCGGGTGCGAGAAGTAATTTATATAAGATCTAGGGTGTAATAAAATGCTACAGAAGCTGCTCCATGTAGTATTCCCAACAACCACATCAAAGATCAATTATGTTAGAATGAAGAGTGTCTCGGTATATTAAAATCTCAAGAGATGATTATGGATAGAGTTCATAGGTTGGACTATTAATAGATCTTTTGGCGTTTCCCGATTCAAAGACTCAAACTCTATAATATATTTTCGCTGCCCTTTTTCATTTTGTTCTCTAGTTCATGGAAAAGAGGATACAACTTGCATGTTGTGGCATATTTGCGCTATATTCTACTACTGTTTCCAGAATATTATTTCAATAAGGTTGTGATGGATGTTGACCTTTCCAACTTTCATGCCAGGCAAATGAAGTAGTCAAGGCAAACAACTTATCTGAGATTGTTGTTGTATTGCACGGACGAGTTGAGGTAGGCCACTTCCTAAAGTATATAATCTCTTATTTGTGGTCTCATGAGTTCTTTTGCAACGTAGTTATCAAAACATCTTTTCCCCAACTTTACTAGCAATGTTTATTTGTGAACCGAACAACTTTTGCTATTGTATCAGACTAGATCAATTTGTAACACCGGTTACTTAGTTCAAAGGCAGGCATAGAGATTGACCTACAGATTAGTGTGCCAACTAGCATCTAAATCAGCTTTTTCCTTGTATGGTGTTGCACACATTTATGAAAATGAATGTCTTTAGTCACTTTAAGCAAAGAACATTGGTCTGGATTTAGGTGAATAGAACCTTCAATTAGGGTGTAGGGCCTGTAGGTGCAGATAATTCAGTTTGGGGTTGCCTAGCTCTCATATTGGTACTTCATGCCCTCCTTGTTTCAGTTTTAGCTCTTTTTACCTTCCCTGATAAATTACTCTTGCTAATGCCATATAGAAATTTCAAGAAGAAGTAATAACTATTTAGTATGAGAATATTGTATTTGAATGTTGAGAACAGTAGTTTCTTTAATACTTGGTGTTGGTACAACGTACTAGCTACAGATTTTTGAGGTCCATCAACTCTGTTTCTTTGTTGATTCAAAGGTATATATTTTTTGTAATGCTTCATAGTCACGGTAGGTGCTATCATTCTACCAAATGGTTAGCTGACCCATAAGACTCTCACTGCGATGCCTCAATTTTTCTAAAAGTCTAAATCATTAAGTTCATTTTTTTCATTCTCTTTTTATATTTATATTGCTAAAAGCATTTACCTTGTTCTGGTCATTACAGGATGTCGACATTGACGAGAAGGTTGATGTTATTGTTTCTGAATGGATGGGCTACATGCTTCTTTATGAGGTAATCTTAAAGCTGCAAGTCATGCCTGTGGTAAATGTGCATAATACATATTGTTGGGGCATACTGATTGATATACATTTTCAGTTTTAGTCTCAGGTTCCAGTATTTCATTGCTGTTGGTTATCTTGTCTAACATGATATCTGTTTGACTATCTGGTTAGAGCATGCTGGGGAGTGTTATTACTGCCAGAGATCGGTGGTTGAAACCTGGAGGTCTTATCCTTCCATCATATGCCACGGTATTGTTTAGTTTCTCCTTTCTTTATCTGCCCTCCCTATACCTTTCCCCCTCTCCCTACTTCAATACCAACCCCCCCCCCCCCCCCGACACATATGGTGTTTAATATTAATCTCTTGTCTTGTTTGGTTGCATCTGTATTCGCCTCCACAGCTAAACATAGTTGGCAGGAAATTCCTATTGACATAATGTGCACAATCACCTTGGGGCATGCATCGCACTGTTATCGTTTTACTAGCCTTCGCTTTTGCCAGTCACCACGTTACTGTATAATGATATCTGTTACATTTTGCAGTTGTACATGGCTCCTGTCTCTTACCCAGAACGATACAGTGACAGTGTTGATTTCTGGCGCAATGTCTATGGAATTGACAGTGAGTATCTTCCTCACAGTTCCTGTTAGCTCCAAATGCTGTTCCTGGGAATAAAATGCATTCTTTTTCTTGTCATAGAAAAATATTCTGCTTAAATGATTTCCTTGACAAGCTGACGTTGTTTTACAATTGATTTGCCATGTAAATGTAATTTCTTCTGCGAGTATGGTCATATATTAGAGCTCTGATTCAACTGCTTGAATTATCCTTTTTTGAACAATTTTGAGTTGGCTGTGAAACGTCATTTTTAATGGTTTTATTTTCAAATTTGACCACCCAAATATTACTTCAAGTTGAATCTGAGTTGTTCAGAAAGAAATTTAGCACATCACAAGATTTAACCTGTTCATGCAAACTAGATAAGGTGAGCTGTGAGGTTCTCTTAAACTCATGGTTCCATATCCTCGAACACTTCAAGTTGACTCTCAACCAAAATATGTGCTACAGAAGATTTAGTCATGAATTGAATCAGTCATTAAAAAGGCGCCCCTAGGCGTGAGGCGCAGCGGTTTTAGGGCCTTGTACACCCTAGGTGAGGCAGGCTTGGCTGAGGCGTCGCCTAGGCGCGCGCTTCAGGTGCCTTTTGGAGAGGAACAGGTGCCAAAAAGGCGTGCCTCACCCAAGGCTGCGATTTATTTAATTTTTATTATTTTATTTTTTAATTTTTTGTGGTATTTATGGTAAATAGGGTTAAAACTTACAAATTAAAACCCTATTTTAGTACACTTCAGCCTTTCTTCACTTAAAATCTCATCTCCCACTCACACCTTCTTGCGCCTGCCCCACTCTGGCGACCACCTTAACTGGCGGCGACGGTGACTGGCGAGACCAGAAACAGTAAACTGTAATGATGATGATTAGTGTCTTAGTGTATCATGATGATGCCTAATGCTTAGTTATAACTATTATATATGGATTTAGAACATCTGTTATGCTTTGGACTTCTATATTTGATCATGTTTTAGTGAATCTATTATGTTTTCTTATGGTGAAATATTTATATATGCATATGCATGTTTTTTTAGTAAAGCGAGGCGCCCCGTCTCATGCCTAGGCAGTGAAACAGGTTGGTGCCTCGGGGTGCGTTTCTCTCTTTTAATCACTGAATTGAATAATGTATTAAGTCCACAATTTAGTCGGTGAGCAAGTTGAGGGATAAAACACTAAGATGAAGTTTGATGTGAGAATATCCAATTATAAATGGTTCCCTATAATTTGATGGACTGGAATATTATATGATATACTTCACGGATGTTCTCTAGTTTTCTTATACCCAGGTAGTTTTCTTATATTATGATTAGGGCATTTGAGGTGTTTGGATGATCAGATATAATTGGCCGTATATTTTAACTTTGCAGAGTTCTGTGCTGACTTGCCATTCTGAGAGTTTTAAGAGTCTTTATCTCCTGCACATGTACTCTTTAATTGGATTCTTTCACCTTGTCAGATTTTATAGTTGTACTTGGTCTCCTTCCATTCGCTGGTATTCTAATGTCTTTTGACTGTTTATTGATGAAATGAACTGCAGTCTTGTGCTTCTGCTGTGGTATATTCTCCTTTAAGTCATAATAGTAACTGCAGGACATTCAGCTTCTAGTCAGCTCACCTCACATGTCATTTTTCTTTTCAAAGACAAAGTGTGCTTGAGATATCACTTCAACCTTTTGCATTTGGCATATAGTTTTTGTACTGTTTTAACTTTATGATGCAAGAGCTGAGAATTTGTTTGTTTGTAGTGTCTGCTATGATGCCTTTGGCGAAGCAGTGTGCATTTGAGGAGCCTTCTGTTGAGATGATCAGTGGTGAAAATGTGTTGACATGGCCGCATGTGGTGAGTTGTCCATGTATATGTCTTTGATGTCTCTATTCTAAATTTCATTTAAAAAAAAAAACTAACTAGGTCCTTGACTTAAGCTTTTTACAATCATTCTGATGTTTATCCTCTATGTTATCATCTCTATAAGAAGCTTCAAGGCTTGTTTATATTATACCTGGATGTGATCCTTTTAAGCATTTACATGGTGCCACTATCAACAGTTGCTCTTTGATTGCATTGAATGTGGACTAAATTTTATAGTTTTATAAATCTTAGAGTGAAAATTTTCTACTTTTTCATGCTCATCACGATATATCAAGTTACCCATTTCTCTTTACTTCCTGTTCTTCTCTATTTCCCTTTTTTTTTTTTTTTTCTTATTCTTTTTTAATCCCTTCAGTTCTAAGTCTCTGTCTCTTTCTCATATTTTGGTGACCCATTGGTGGGTAGTGCCGTAACAAATCTTTTGGAGTTTTGGCTAAATTTCCATAGCTTCTACATGTGGAGAAGAAAGAAGTTGAAAACTAGTGTTTTGACTTCAACAGATTATGAAAAGAAAAATTTCCAGTTGTTGCATCCAACATCTTGAAATAAAAGATTTTAGGATTTATGAGGAGAAGTCCTCCTGAGATGCTTGCTTTGTCTTTAGAAGATGTGTAGTTGAGAATGTTAAAATTTTCGGAGGTAAATTCTGAAATGGGGTTACGATGTGAGTGTTGAAGTTAATCTGCATTTCCTTTCTTTGCTACCGTCCCCTTCTTGATGCTTGATGCTCTGTCATTACAAAATGGTAATTCACCCTCAACTTTAATGGGGATTATAGATAATGTGCTTTATGCTGTACATTGTGGTCAATCTCTGAGAGGTTATGCTCAATAGCTTAGGGCCTTAGGCAGTGAAACTTTCTTCAATAAAATTATTCTTTTGTTTTCAAGTGTACATGTTGTAGAAGATTGGGTGTAAAGTAAATTAACATTTTTTTATGAGTTGGAAGTTGTAGATTTAAGAATATCAAGAAATAGAATAAGAACTTCTTATCCTGGATTCATTCGTAATGACAGAAATGAGGTGGCTAAAAGTAAATTTTTTTATTTTTATTTATTTTTATTTATATATATATATATTTTATTATATATGTAGCAAAAGGCTTTCTAGTTCTCAATGAATAATTTGTGTGTGTGTTTCTCCTTTTTGTTTTGAGCTGTACATCTGGAACTGAAGGTCTTGACTGAGTGTTTTGAAAGTGTTGTATCACCTTTGTGTTTATACTAATCCTCAGTTGAAAAGCTCCCTAATAATGAAATAATAATTGATCCTGGTTCATGAGGCATTCATAATATATTGCGCTATCTCTAACATTTCGGTTGCCATATGATATCTTGTCTTTCATTGTTACTATTTTGTGAACTAATTCTTTTCGTGATCATTATGTAGTTGGAACTCTGCAACTTTATTTTAATTTTGTTGGCAGGTGAAACATGTTGACTGTTCTACCGTTACAGTTGATGAGCTGGAGTCTATTTCGACCAGATTTAAGTTTACATCAATGATGCGAGGTAAAAGCCTCCTTTCCATAATCCATCTTTTTCTGAAGCCTGTTATAGTCAGTTTGTGTATTTATGCACATCTTGCATGTACAGACAATACTTTTCTAGCACCAACACTTCATAATCTGCCTCTGAGCATTTTCTCATTGTTCTAGTTTATATTGTTTACTGAGTACTTGCAGTCATCATACTAGTCTAGATTTTAGTCTCTTTACATTTATAATATTCAAGTACGAGCAGTAAGTGTACTTTACTAAAAGCCTCTTTTTCTCCTCGTCTTATTTCCAGCTCCATTTCATGGATTTGCATTCTGGTTTGATGTGGATTTTGGTGTTTCTGCAACAAAATCTTCGAACGAAAATGACCAACTTGCACTTGTACTTGTTGCGGCTCCAGATGGTACAGTTACAGATACCAGTAAAAAAAATAAGCGACCCAATCCCGGTGAAGCCCTTGTGCTATCTACTGCACCTGAAAATCCTCCGACACATTGGCAACAGGTGTCCTACTCCCCTCCCTCCCTCCCTGTCTCCTCTCCTGATCCCTTATATTATGCTTTATGCAGAAAATTTAAAGGGGTCCTCATGCTTATATATTCCTTTCTGATTAGGCAAAGTGGTTGGACTACTTATGTGACAAGCTGCATTTCATACATCTAAATAGATGATGCTTTGTATTAGCAATCATAAGAAAAATAAAATGAAAACCAGTGTATAACGAAAGAATATAGGAAACTACCCTAAACTTTTTTAAACTAGAAAACCCAGTGAAGATCCATTTCAAGACAGATCGACCAGTAAAGGGGATAGATAATTATAGCTAACCATCAGAAGGGCTATAGTTGTTTTCTGCCAAATCAGCCCACGGAACATTGACCTGTGGAATAAGTCAGCTCCTAAGTTTGATTTGGTAGACATATTTGCTTCTATTCCGAAATAAGAATCATCTAATCAATTTTTGGCAGTTGCCTCATGCATCAAACTTGTTATCATTTTATTTAATGGAATCAGTTCGTAATTATGAGATACATTCTTCCTTGAAGCTTTAAAAACCATTTTAAATCACACAATCCATATATTAATAGATTCTCTATTTGCTTTGGGACTTCTTCTGAGTGGAAAAATCGTATCAATGTAGCACTAATGCCGGAAAAAATTCTGTTTCATTTGGTTTGCAGACATTGATCTACTTCTACGAACCAATAGAGATGGAACAAGATCAAGTAATTGAAGGTTCTGTAACACTTACACAAAGCAAGGAAAATGTTCGGTTCATGAACATTCATCTAGAATATGAGTAAGTCAAGCTTTTTACCCCACAACTTTTCATTCTCTTGCACATATATTAACAGTGTTTCTGTTTCTGCAGATCGGGTGGGCGTTCTTTTGTCAAACAATCTGTAATGAGATGAATCAGCGGTGTTTGTCTTACATCGATTCCTCAGATTATTAGTGTTAGTGACTAAAACTGAAATGGACGGAAGCAATTTTTTCCCATAATGCTTCTTGGTAATGCAAAAGGCAAATTTTCCCGTTCTGGCCTTGAAAGAAAAGAGGAGCAATTGTGAGGTGATTAGGAATATGATGGTTTGTCTTGTGTTTTGAATTTTGACTTTTTTTAGGGTTGAGAATTTTCTTTCTTATTTGTTGTAGATGTGAAACCCTAACAACAAAGACATACTATTTTAGATACATTTCTCTCACTATATCAGATTCATTTTTATCAGTCACTTCTATTACATTTTTGTTAAATAAAGAAAATAAAAAATATAAAAAAATACATATATATTAATAAACATATTACATATGTATCTTATGAGATATATGATCATCAATATTTCATTGTTGTGTGTATTTGGGTCTTTGAACAATACTTGGTGTGTTTAGAAGAAACTGTGAAACAAGTAAAGATATATTTGATGTTGGCAACCCGAACGTGATAATAAATTAAGAAAATCCAATTTAATCAGATATTATTTTGCAAAGATTGTTTTTATGTGGTTTTGAATAATGAAATCAAATAAAAGCATTACATTTTTTATAATAATTAAAATAATATTTACATGTTTTTTAAATTAGCATTGCCACTGAGCAATTGAAATGAGCAGAAAAGTTGTACTATTAACTTTTAATTTTGCTTTTGTTTTTTTATTTAATAATGTTATAAACTTTTCATCTAATTTCTAGGTAGCATCTAACCACACATAACAGAAGAAACCCTATATAATCCTACGGCTGTCAAACGACACACGTCATCGATCCGTTCGAGTGAAAGTCCCACCAATTTTTTAATTTTGCGCTCCAAATCGAAATAATGGCGCCATTTCAGAACCACGAAACAATTTATTTCCAAATTTCCTCTACATTTCAACCATTTCCCTCCTCTTCTTCATCTTTCGCTTTTACTAGTATAAATACATATATTTACCCTGCAAATTTCACTAAAATCTTCTGTTGATTGAGCTTCTGTGCGTTTAGGAATAATTAGTCTGAAAATGGCGGGTGGTAAATCATCATCAAATGCGTCGAGGTTGAGGAAGAGAGTCGAGGCTGAATCTGCGCCGTCTTCGTCTCCTTCTCTGAAACGCGCTAGAGATGGCAGCGCTTTTACTAAATGGTAGGTCTTTTACTTCATTTAGGGTTTTTTTTTTTGTCTATTGATGTGTTGTTTTGCGGTACTTTGTTATTGTGATTGTTTTATGATATGGAGTGTTGCTAATTTGCAGCGAAGTGTGCAGCAAAGATGTCGCGGTGGCTTTGATCAGCTTCCA
Source organism: Caryopteris x clandonensis (assembly GCA_028749325.2). Lineage (NCBI taxonomy): Eukaryota > Viridiplantae > Streptophyta > Magnoliopsida > Lamiales > Lamiaceae > Caryopteris > Caryopteris x clandonensis. The sequence continues at coordinate 4,948,706 of JAPYKT020000019.1, read as the reverse complement.
CGATTGTAGCCTTGATGCTAAAATTAAGATGAATCTTGGTACTTCTGCTGCTTTGTCCTTAATGCTGTAGCACTTTTCCGTATATGCCTATAATCTCTGTGTGTGTGTGTGTGTGTGTGTCTGTTAGTCTGCTGATCTATGATTTTTGCATTACTCATTGATGTCCTTTACAACAGAGGCCCAGGTTGTGGAAATGTCTGCTGAGGCCAAGAAGAAGCCAGTGGCAGAAAGGTAATTCTCTGGGTTTTTTTTTTTTTTTTTGTTACTGCAGACATCTGATTGAGCTTGGATATATAGCAGAAAGAAGACGAACCAAACAGAACCAAAAGCGAAGAGGGCAAAAAATCCGAAGGCCAAAAATCCGAATGCCAAAAAGCGCCCTCGCACTGCATTTTTTGTCTTCATGTAATCCCTAATCTTCTTCTCTGGTGTCCGTATGACCAATAAGAACTATCTGATGTATGTTTGTAAATCTTCTTTGCTAAATTCTTGCTGTGTGGTATGTGCTAAACTCTCTGTTTACAATGGCAAAGAAGATTTTTCAGTGGCAGAACTTATGTGCTATGTTTTGCTGTCACTAAGAAGCTTTTTTCATTGATTTTTCAGGGATGATTTCAGGAAGTCCTTTAAAGAGGCCAACCCTGACTCCAAGAGTGTTGCCACGGTAATGATTAATTGTCCATGTTTTGAATGATTCTAGTTCATGACTTCTGTTGTTTTAGTTTGTTAAAAAATATTTATTTATTATTTTGGTTTCTTTGCTAGGTTGCTAAGGAGGGTGGTGAGAAGTGGAAATCAATGAGTGATGAGGTAAATAAAATATCTGTGTAAATTCAGTAAAACTTGAGTAAATTGATGGAAAATCATATATTCGCTTTTATTATGTGTCTTTATAATCAGGAGAAGAAGGTGTATATTGATAGAGCTGCGGAGCTTAAAGCTGAGTATGTAAAGGACTTGGAGTCTAATGATGCTGAAGATGAACAAGTATGTTTATTCCTATTATTATTTTATGAGATATGTTTATATATTTGAATCTTCCTTTATAGTATTGCATTGATAATCAATTTATTTTGTGTAATACTTAGGATGGTGATGATTCAACTGAGAAAGAAGTGAAGGAGGAAACAGATGGTTTATCTGAGAAGGAGGTTGCGGAGGAAGCAGATGATTCTTCTGAGAAGGAGGTTGAGGAGGAAGCAGATGATTCTTCTGAGAAGGAAGTGAAGGAGATAACTGATGATTCATCTGAGAAAGAAGTTAAGGAGGAATCAGTAGTAGATGATGAATAGGACATTATGCTGTTCCATTTAGGTACTTTAGATGTGATTTTGTGGTTTTGTAAATCTTCTTTGCTAAATTCTTGAAGGGATTATCATGTGGAAACTGAATAGTTGTGCCATTTTGTGGGTATATGTTGATTTTCCTTGTCCCTAGGGAGAATATTAATCAATGAATTTTTGACAAAGTTGCCCTCCCTCACTCATACATGTTTTCTTACATTGATGTAAAGATTGGCCATTTCTTTATCTTACCATTAATGTAAGTTGCTGATTTGAATGATATGGTGAAGCAGGTTTCTTCATTTGAATTCAAATGATTATGATATTGGCCAAAACAAAGAGACCAAATTGTTCTACAAGTAATAAGTATTGTAAAAGTGTACCTAAATATTACATAGTAAAGACAATGACAGTGCTCATATAGCACAATGAGCATACAGAGTCAGCATTATCACTGGCCCATCTTTCTGTTATTTTTTCCCCTTGCAAGGTGGCAGTGGTTTGCCACACAAGCACAAGTTATGAGCATATGCTACTGCTCGAAATACATTAAATGGCCTTCCCTGTGGGATCTCCCCACACAGTTTATTTGCCCTGAAATTTGCATGTTTCAGTGCTTCAATTCCAAGCAAACTGTTTGGAATCTTTCCGATCAGCCCATTTATCGACAAGTCCAGCCATTTCAACTTGAGCAAGAGGCCCATACTTGGTGGAATTGAGCCTGTTATCTGGTTTCTTGAAATGTCGAACCTTTCCAGCTTAGCCAGGTTCGAAACTGAATCTGGAATGTGGCCTGTAATCTTGTTACTTGCTAAGTTCAAAACCTTCAGGTTCAATCCAACTCTGATATCAGGTATGGTCCCTGAAATCCGATTGTTGGATGCATCTATAAATTCCAAGAATTTTGTGGTGTTGTTGCTTAATATCCTTGAGAGAGAGCCAAAGAGCTGGTTTGAATGAAGATCAAGGCTTGAAATCTGGTCCGGCAATCTGATTGAAGATACATCTGCATTCAGTAAGTTGTTTGAAATCTTTGCAGTCTGCAGACTTGTCATTTTTTCCAAGAAATTTGAAATCCCATTTGTCAAATAGTTATCAGACAGGTCCAATGAGCTCAATGAATCTAGTCTGGTGAAGTTCGGTAGACCTCCTCGGAGCTTACAGCCCGCGAGACGAACATCGGAGAGTTCTCTGCTTCTGATCCAATTAGGGACTGTCCCCAAATCAAGATTGTTGTAGGAGAGATCGATGGACAAAAGAGAAGGAAGGCCCTTCCCAAATGCTGCATCAGGCAAAGGATTGGTCAGCATATTCCTCGACAGATTAAGGTTCCACAGGTTCTGCAGCTGTGAAATGGATTCTGGGATTGGGCCCGTGAGCTTGTTAGAACTCAGTTTCAATACAGAAACAGATTTCAAACTCCCAATTCGGGCTGGAATTCTTCCAACGAGCTGGTTTTGATCAAGTGACAGCTCAGAGACCTGGGCCAGGCCGAACAGAGAAATCGGTATCTGGCCCGACAAGCGGTTGCTGCTGAGCACTACATACGTCAAATTGTGAAGCTCTCCAAGAAAATCGGGTACCGGCCCAGATAACGAATTGAAGCTAAGATCAAGAGATTGCAGGCCTGTGAGGATTCCAAGGGCCCGCGGGATTGGGCCCGTCAAGAAATTCTTGGCTAGATTCAGTTGCAGAAGATTCCTTAAACTTCCCAATGAAGGTGGAATTTGCCCCGTCAGACGATTCCCGCTCAACGTCACTGTCTGAAGGCTTCTCAACTGTCCTAAACTCGAAGGAATGCCGCCCTGCAGTGAGTTATCATCAAGAACGAGTTGAGTTAGCCGAGTCAGATTGGAGAAGCTTTCAGGGATCTTCCCGGCAATTCTCCTCATCCCACTTATCACCATTATCTCCAAGAACCGCAGCTTGCTCAGAGAAGGAGACAGAAACCCCTTCATGTAAAAACCATCGGAGTCAGACGTCGGCCTCTGCACAATCAGCCTGGTAACTCCCGCGCCGCCGCACTCCACCCCTTCCCAGCCGCCAGAGCAGCAGTCGCCGCCGGTCCACGTGGACAGAATGCCGGTGGTGTCCTTCACAATTCCGGCCTTGAAACCCAGAAGGGCCGCCCTGTCAGCCTGCGTGCAGGCTGCAGGTGGGCTTTCTGATGATTGAGGGAAAGCTGGGTTCAAGAATGCCAAGATCAACAGAAACTCAACGGCCCACATCAGAAACTCCATTTTTCCCCCTTGATGTGGGATTCAAGAAACTGGACAAGAATTCAAGATTTCTTTTTGAAAAAAAAAAAAAAAAAAACTAATTAAAGGTTTTTGTTACAGTGGGAAAAGGAGGCATGGGTTTGTATTGTTGTTAATTCACTTAGACAACAAGGTAGAGAATGATGATGACAAAGGTAGTGGAAAAATCAAGAGATGGAATGAATGATATGGTCTGAAACAACACACCCTGTCGACCTATTTTTATAGTACCCCACGGGATTATTTAAAAATAAAAAAAATAAAAAATTAAATCTTGGTTGGTAATTTTATTTTATTTAATTTAAAATTTTCTTGTGAAATTGAAGTAGATCACATGTAAAAAATAAAAAAATTTGACCGTTTGGATGGTGGAAGTGTATTCCTCACGAGAAATGTGAATTTTGTATCGGAACGTTGGAGCGCACTATATTTTCAAATTTGACAGTTTCATTTCTTTTCTTATGGTCCACAAATTTCTTTTATTTTATTTTATAAATCTAAATGTAATCCTACGTGGACTTTTTTATTTCTTTATTTCTTTATGCTTCTTAGCATTGGTTATTATGGGTCAAATTATGGTATTTGTTAATTTTTTATTTCTTTATGCTTCTTTAAAACTTGTTGGGCTGGGCGCTGGGGACTAGGTCAGGCGGTCTGTGGTGGTTCATCGCTACCTCAGAAAAAAAATGTTATTTCCTTCATTACCACCACACTAAGTTCATATTTTAGGTAAATTTTAATTATATATTAATTTATATCAATACCTAGTCAAATATTAAAAAAATATTAGATATATGAATCCATATTTTCTATAAAAGTAGATCTTAAAATTTCTATCATTTACCAATAAGACGATGAAATCTTGTTAATTCTTAGATGATTGTTTTATATTATAGCATATGTTAGAAATAATTAAATTTAACAAATTTCATATGTTTGTAATTCTTATTGTAATTGAAAAGCTTGAAAAAGAAGATATAAATTGTTTAATGTTGTGTGAGCGGTGAAAAGTAGACATTCAAGATCTAAATTAATTTCATCATTTTGTTCGGCATTTGCTTCTTGTTCTAACTTTATCATTATTTTGAATTTAATTACGTTAAAATTAAAGAATAAATGTTGAGAATAATAAAATGTTTCTAATTACTTGTTTGGTTTTGATGTGTGAGGCTTCATTTCGATAATTTTTTTTTTTAATTTTTAAACGTCACTCATTGTTAAATGAATTTCTTTAATTAAACAAACCATGCTATTGTACTTCAGATAAATATGTATCACATTTACGGTTATTATCATTGGGCATGAGTTATACTGTTTAGTTAATCCAATAATATTTTTAGCTAAACAAATAATACATTTTAGTTAAACAAGTAATATTGAGTAATTTTTTTGTTTAATTTGAATTGAATCTAAACTAATATAATGACAAAGTAGTCTAAATGAAAAATTTATCATTTATTTAAAGTCAATAAATAAATATTACGAGTAATATTTTTTAGTTAACCAATAATACTTTTTTAGACTACTCTGTTGTTACATTTACCACTCAATTATTTAATTTTTTTGAATCATTTGCAATTACTATACAATCTAGATAAATTACAATTGTAATTACTAAAAGAAATAAAATTTTAGCAACAAAAATATATTATTATGTAATGTGGGAAAATATGTTTACTAAAAATACTTTCATATAAACATTAGCAACAAAAATATATTATTATTTTCACAATATTATTTGAACTCTACCTAAGAGTAGTAACATAATTAAATTGGCCAAAAAAACAAATCGATGAAAAAACAAAGCATTGTATTGTTGGCTCTAGTAACAAAATCATCATTCCTTTCATTAAAAAGGAAAGAAAAATCACAATTCCTGTTTAAAAATTCTGCTATATGAAGTTATTGTTTGAATAAATTAAGAAAAGTAGAATATTTTTGAGAAAAAAAGTAATTTAAAATTTATGTTAATATGTGATTCTATAGTATGCCTTACAAGATTTATTTGCATAGGACTTTTCTTTTTCGTCTAACAAATAATATAAATATTCAACTTAACTATGTGACATTAATATATAATATGTCACGCTTATTAAAATTTGTTTTCTTGTTCCTCAAAAGAAATAAAGGATTGTGTTGTCTCTGAAGTAGGAAACAAACTAAGGATTCATAACAAAATAATCCTACCGACCACAATAATAATATAGTAAAAAACTGGTACCCTTAATCGAAACCTAAACGAAAAGCAAATATTCTTAAAATAAAAAACTAAAAATTAAACCAAAAAGAAAAATATAAAGGTATGCTTGAATATATATTTGATTTGTTTGAAGTCTGATATGGTCTTTCAAACGATTAGATTCACACTCCTTCACCTTTTTGCAAAGATAGCACTACATAATGTGGAATTGTTCTGATATTTGGAGACTATAACCCCAGATTATAGTAATAAGTTTTATTTATCTTCAATTTGGTCCGTGTTAAGTGAATCTATGGACAGAAGGCTCATCTTACACACAACTCAGAGAACGTGGTTCGATTATTCTTGTCTTTATCAGTGATACAATGGGGAGGTTCAATCCCAACCAACACCCGAACCCAGTAACCTTAATTTCACTATCTCTCACTCAAGTGAATGCCAGACAGTCAAACATAAAGTGAGAAAAAGAAAAATAAAGAAGACTACTTATTACGGTTGTTGGTTTTTCGTATATTGATTAGTGTCTGTCTTTTCTCTTAGATATAGAGGAATGAGAGAAGACCAAGCATTGCCATGGGTTGGGGGAAATATATTATTGGGTCACACTCAAGTGGGTTATAATAATAACAATTTGCAGCCCTATCACTGATCATGAAGGGGGTCTCGCATGAATCAACATTGTTGGTATTTCTTCTATATGACACAAAGTGAGTGCATGAAGCCATCAATGGACAAAAAGTCCAAGAAAATTGGAAACAAAGTATCTCACCAAGAAAATACAAGAACACAAAATTCAAGTTTAGAGACAAAGTCCGAGATACAAAGTCTCCACCAAAGAAATACAAGGACATGAAGTCTAGGTTTGGACACAAAGTCTCTCACTAAGAAAAATACAAGGATATGAAGTTCAGGTTTGGACACAAAGTCTGAGATAAGACACAAAGTCTATATATGACTCAGAGTTTAAACAAAGACATAAAGTCCACAACACGAGACATTAAGTCCTAACACAGTCCATCTAATACATCTAATTGCTTCACCTCAAATGGAGTTATATCAAACAACAAGTAAAAACACATAACCAGACAAGCAAAGAAAATCAGACTCATTAAAATAACGAGCTGACTTATTATCACCTTATAGCTCGATCACCTCCAAACTAATGTTTATAATCTTTTACTTATCTAAATACTCTAAGAAATCATGTTTCTTATAAACGAAAATATCAAACCACACAAAAGGCTTAGAACTACTAACCTTGAATCAGCTCACCAAAGTCAAATCACATGTTAGCAATCAACACATATATGCAAGCACATATATATCCAATTAGCACAAAGATAAAAAAAAAATCCAGATAAACACACAAATTGATAAAAAAAAATTCAAGTTCACACATACATTTTTCATTTTTCCCCTTGTTGATTTCAGGAAAAAAAAAAATTAATAGCCACAACAAATTCACACATAATTCTATAAGTAATGGGAACATGAAATCTAACACAACAATTACAAAAAGACATTTCGGATAATTTATATGAAGACGTATGACAAGTGTATTCAGAATCTATCATCAATTAATTTTCGTTAGAATGCACAGAATTTACACACATTTTACCACTCAGATATGCACCATAAAAGTTTCTCCATAGTCATATGAAACTTTGTCATAATTCTTGTAGTGAGTATGTTTGTTCGGAGCATTTTTTTTCTTGTGCCTCCCTCTAACAAACATCATTATTCACACTCGTATATCACTTTAAATCCAGCTCCTTACTCTTAAGACTGTTTAGGACAGTCTCGAGCGAGATTTTAGCCCTATCTGTTATATATCTTTAATCAATTTAGTAAAAATATCCAAAATTTCATCCATGTTTATATTAAGGTCAAGTTTAAATCAAAAGAATTTTTTTAGAAGGAACATTTTGCGCAACAATGTTTTGTTGGTAAATAGTTCTTTCAATTTCTCCCACAATTCTTTGGTTGAATCCAATTTTCCCACTTTTCTAATAACCGGATTAGATAAGTTCAAGATGATCAAAGAGTAGACAAGTTCGTCCATTTTCACTTTTCTCTCTTCCATCTTGGTTTCAAAAAAATTCATGGTAACACTCTTATTCACCTTTTGTTGTATAAGAAGTCCCTATATTTTCTATAGCTACATACTAAAGTCTTACTTACCGTAGCGAGACAAAATTTAGACATAGTTTCCATGTCCAAAAAAAAAAAAAAAAACTGTGACACAACCACAGAAAAGGTTAGAGTACTGACCTCAAAGCACTTGTTGAGATTATAGCAGCAGAATATAAACATATAAATTTTCACAATATTGCACACAATATCAAGTTAGCAACCACATAAGATACACAATCCTATAATTATGCGCCTACGCCGAATCACGGCTACTACCAGCAAATATATACCAACCCTATGTTGAATCACGGCTACTACCAGAAAATATATACCAACTCTGTGTCGAATCACGATAACTATTCAGAAAAGTAAATGAGTTAAATCCGCTTTACAAGAGCGAGACCCTATGATAAGGGCCTCATTTTACTCTCTGTTGTGAAAAATTTGACCAATTGTACCAAAGGGGCCAACATACTTTTCACTACGAGGTCCTTCTCATCAACTCGTCACTAGGACGGGTATTAGTGAAGTATTTCCACATGCTAGACAACAAGGTTCGCAGCGGTAGCGCATGCTAGGGTTCGAGCAGGGCTAGGCACGATGGTCAGGGGCAAGGTTTGCGGGCAGTGAGGCTTAGGTCGCACGAGCGACGGAGCTGGGTGCAGGTGTGCGAATGGCGGTGGCTGTGGGCAGTGAGGGTGTTGGGCGCGTGGGTTTGGGGCGACGACGACAAGTTAGATTTGACGGCCTCACTCTAACGACTCTAATGCCACTGTTGGGTGAATGCATAAGGCTCATCCTACAGACATCTTAGAGAACCTATAGTTTGGTTCTCCTCGTCTTTATTAGTGATATGATGGTGTGGTTCAATCTCAACCATCACCATTACCCAATAACCTCAATGTCACTCTCACAACACATAGTGAGGAAATAGAAAATAGAGAAGACAAATGATTGCCCTTTTTTGATCTTTTGTATATTGAATAGTGTCTGTCTTTTCTCATAGAGAAATGGTAGAAGACCAAGAATTGTCATGGATTGAGCTAAGATTAAAAAAATCTATTATTAGGCGACATCTAAGTGGTCCATAAGAATAACACTCTCAACAAATTTCCTTACTACACATAAGACTTATGATTATTAGTACCTATTAATGTCCATTTAATTAAATATTAAAAGATAAGTTTAATTAAGTTATCTTAATACAACTATACATATTAATTTAATATGAATTAATGCAATCCTTTGGGTATTTGGGGACATATATATAGTAACACCCACTCGTGTAAATTTATTTATGATTTAGATATATAGATTGTATTTAATAAATTTTACTCACTCAGCCAACATAATGTGAATAATATATATTGCCTTTAAAATTAGTATTATGCTTAATGCGCTGTATGAAGAACTGCCAATGGACCACTAACATTTATGGGGTCCACAATTAAAAATATATAAATAAATAAATAAATAAATAAATAACAGTAATAATTATTAATATTAAAAATAATGGGTGTAAGATAGACATGGGCACGGTTCCGGTTCCAAACCGGAACCGCCGGTTCGAACCGGCGGTCAACGGTTCGGTTCGAACCGTTGACCGGTTCCGGTTCCGGTTTGGAACCGAAACCGTATTACATACGGTTCGGTTCCGGTTCTCCTTTTTTTGGAACCGGAACCGGCGGTTCCGAACCGCCGGTTAGAACCGCCGGTTCCGAACCGGCGGTTCTAGTTCCCGGTTCCCGGTTTCGGTTCCCGGTTCCGGTTCCCGGTTCCCGGTTCCCGGTTCCGGTTCCCGATTCTTAGCTTTCAAAAGTATAGATCAACGGCCCAGATCATGTGGCCGTTGGGAACCGGCGGTTCCGAACCGGAACCGAACCGGAACCGGGAACCGGCGGTTCCCAACAAATCTTAAAAAAAAAAAAAAAAAAAAGAACCGGCGGAACCGGGAACCGGAACCGAAACCGGTGGAACCGGCGGTTCCGGAACCGGAACCGGAACCGTGTATATGGCGGTTCGGTTCCGGTTCCACTCTCCCCAGTTCCGAAAACCGGCGGTTCCGGAACCGAAACCGGAACCGCCGAACCGTGCCCATGTCTAGTGTAAGAGTCTCCTATGCTGGTGCTAAAAGGGGCATAGATTAGAAAAGTGGAGGTGCTGAGCTGGCTAGGATCATTGTACTGGTGGTCCCACACCAGTTCACATCACATATCTACAAACTAAATTTTGATTTTCACATACTTACCCCTCATTACAACTTGCTCATTCAGGTCCCACCACATCTTATGTTATGTTCCACCTTTTTCCCAATTTCATTTTTATTTTATTTTATTAATATTATATATTAGTAAGTAATTCAGATTATATTGTATAATATGTATATGTTGATTATTGATTCACCTAAAACAAAGACAAAGTTTTACCATCTATTGGAATCCTATATTTATCTATATATTTAATATAGTCTTACATTATAACAATATAAAGATTGTAGTGATTATTTCTGAATAGTTTAATAATACCGTTTTTAAAGATAAGAACATAAATTATATATTTATTTTTCAAATAAAAAATGACTAGTACGAACATTGTAAAAGTACAAAAGACATCAAGATCCGATGTTCTAGCCTTCAAGCATGTGTGAATTTTTCTTTACAAAAATTAAATACTTGATATATTTTTATTATTTTGTCTATTTTTTAATATTGTCAATGATGAAATAAATAGCTCACCATTTCATCCTTTTCTTCAAACAATTCACTTCTAATGCCTTCACCTGAGTATAACTAAAATACTTGTAAACACACACAGGGAGGCTCTATTATGGAAACTTGAATGCTTAAGTCAGATTCAATTGCATTTCGTTTCATAATAAGGAGAAATTATAATTTATAGAAGGAGGTGACAAAGAAGATATAAAGAGAGAAAGTCTTTTCTCACCTTCGTTTGTAGAAATAAGACACACACACACACACATATATATATATAAGTACACAAACCTGAATTAAAAGTTAATGAACCTTCTTATTAAACCTAGACAATTATTAATTAGTGGCATCTCACCAAGTAGATTTTATGTACAAAGTGGTATAAATTAGTACATATGTGTTATTTTATTATTTTTTTGTCCGTTACATAAAATTTTAGCTGATCTGTGAAATAAATATAGAATTGAGTAATGTTTTGATATTTAAACTTTTATTTTTGAAATAATGTGTAATTAATCTCTTAAAATCCTATTTCTCAGCAACAAATTTGAACATATATCAATTATCCTATATTAAAAACACCATGTTAATATTATTATTATTATTATTTTCTTTTTTGACAAGGCAAAATTGAACATTAAAACATTATGATATCTTAATTGGAGAAAACAAAAGAGGTGGTCCCTCTATCAAGAATTCAAGATCAATCCCTTTTATTTAATATTTTTTTTCCAAAAAATTCAACGAAGGTGGGCCCCATTTTCCCAATAATTACTCAAATCGGAAAAATTATATTTTGTATTAACCACTCTCAACTACCGTGGTTACCGTTTTTGTGCAGCAAAATAACATGCTTTTATAATATTTAAACAAGTTTGATTACAACGACAATATTGTAATAAATCAGCATTATTTGGATAAATCAATCTTGTTGAACTAAGTCATAATAATAGGTCAATTAAATCATATATTACATATCAAAAAATTTAAATATCTTTTGAAATACCCAAATTTTCCAACACTGAAAATGTACTAATCTATCCTTTTATGCTAATATAATAATAAAATAATGTAAATATAGTTTTTCTCACTTATTTTCATTCATTAAAAATAAAATTTCTTTTAAGAAGAATGATGTGTCAATTTTTGATTAGTTAAATTTTAATTTTTTTGGAAATGTTTTTTAATTCGTTAAAATACTAATACCTTTTTTCATTTCTATTACATTGTTACATATGATACTAAATTAATTTTTATGATTTTTTATTTATAACCATATCACATATAATATATATATATTACATATACTATTTTTTCTTGATTATTTGGATTATATTTTAATATTTATTGTGTATTCAGTTATTTATATTCGATCTGGACTGCAAATAAATATTAACTAATAAAATTTTATAAAATTTGTTAAATAATTAATTTTTATACAATAATTAATATTATAGAAACAATACTCTTATTTTCGGGAGGAGGGAATATATATATATATATATATATATATATATATTTTAATAGAGAACTATAACTTAAAATGATTTTGTAAGTAAATAATAAAATATTTTAGATATTCTTAAATATATAATTTTAAATATTAATTAACTTAAAAATAAATTATAAATATATTTAAACATATTACAAATTGTTCTACTAGTACCCATTGCGCCACATGATAAAAAAAAAATTGAAGCTCAAAAATTCAATTATCCAATCATAAGAAGAAAAAAAAAAGGAAAAAAAAAAGCCATGTCATATATATAGATTTCAAGTGAGATTAAAAATAAGTAAATGTGAATTAAATAATACATGAAAATAATTTAATTTAAGCCGTCCACAATTATTTCCCTAAAAAACGTTTATTCTTCCTGAGCATTATGTCATACAAATTTTAATGTAATTTCCTTTAATTAAGTGATATAATTTGCGTAAAATAAGTGAGATAGATAGTTATCTAATTTAATTAAAAAATCGATTTTTTTTTATTTTTAAAAATAAATGTTTGAACACATTTGATTATAAAAATTTAAATGAAATAAATTTGATAATCCTATGATATGAAAAGTATTTTATTATACTATATTTTTTTGTAAAGAAATTATTTAACTAATTTCTTAATATGAAAAATCCTAAAATTTTAAAAAATATATATATATATATATTTAAATTGTAAAGGTGAGACTTTATTATGGATGTTAAATTAATATTAATAAAGTAGGTTTTTATTGTTTTATTATATTAAACAATAAAATTATAATAATTAGTTTATAGGATAATCTTTTAGAGCCTGTTTACTTGGGGTGATAAAGCTGGATTAGTTGAAATAGTCCTGCTTTATCCGGTGTTTACTTTCTGGGATTTTATCCCGGGTCAATCCAGGCGACCCGGGATAAATGACAAATATCTGGATAAATCGGGGGATTGTAATCCGTCCATAACTCCAGGGATAAAAACTATTCAATCTGATAAGAAATATAAAGTGACTGTTTTACCCCTCTGCAATTTGGAGTATTACAAAAATATCCTCATATATAAATCATTTTTCTGAGCAAACCCTTCGATTTCATCCTCGAATTATTCTGCGGTGGATTTCTCTTGCCACCGCCGCTGACCAGAGCACCGTCGCCACCGCAAGCCCGGTACCGTCGTTTCGTTCGGTCGTCCTCTAACTTCTCCCCCGAATGATCGGCAGTCCCTTTCCGACCGTCTCCCAGAAGGTTCCCTGCTATCTAGCCAACCCCAAAATTCTGGTCCTCTTCTCTTTCTCTCCGTTGTCCTCGAACCGCTGGATTCGGGCGCCGAAAATCGTGTATTGACGCCTTCAATTCCGCCGAACATCTAAATTTTTTGGCTGGAGTTTGCTCGGATTCTGCTTGTTTCCGACAAGTAAGATTTTCTACTCTTCCTTATATCTTAATTTATGTCAGATTTTATATCCCCTTCTCCGTTGATTCTTCATTTTCACAACCATGATTAAGTTACTGCCGTAAGAAAATCATGTTATTATGAAGCCAAGGCACTTCATTCATTGGTGTTATTTGGTCCTATTCACAAGCATCTCAAATTATGTGCACAACTCCATTTACATTTGTTGACCACGGTCAGGTTTAATGCTTGGAACAGTGTAATGATATGCCGTAGAAGTATGCGTGGTTCTTGTAACTGAATTGTCGGCATTGCATATCAATTGTTTCGTAATTTGGAAGGAGAATTTGGAAGGAGAGGGATAGAAGCATGTGACACATATGAAGGGGATCCTTTACTGGGCTGAACTATCAAGTACCTTCACTTTAATTTGTCATTTTTAATCTTACAGTGCAAACTTCTGGTTGTTCTTTGCCTTAACAATTTATGTTTGAGAATTACTTAGATATGGAGAAAAGGTTTCAGGACTAACTTTGGTAGCATTCTCTTTTAGTAGACAAATACAGATACAGACCCTCTGTGATCGGCTGCAAAATTAATGGTTAGAACTTCAATTTGAGGTTCTTCTTAAGCAAAAAAAGAGGTGTACTCTTTCAAATCAACCATGTACAGTTCACTGCTGATTCACATAGTTGGCTTGTTTATAATGTTATTGATCTAGCGTTTCTGCATTATCTGTAATGTTTGCCTTATATTTATGGTTGGCCTTGATCATTTCAACTGCAACTGCAAATATGGTGTTCTCTTCAGAATCTGAAAATTATTTTCCTTTATTAATCACATGCAGTCACCATGACAACCTTTAAGGTTTGGGTTTTTCTCTGATATCAAAGTCATTAGGTTGTATCAGACCACTGTGACCATCGGAAACTTTGATTGTCACAGGACTCTGAGCATGAAGACCTAGGTAACCAAGGGGATCCATTTTTTTTTTATTGTTGGTTTATAAAGTGTCTTACTCGTGAGAAATGGGGAGACTACATATGATTGTACTATGTTTGGGGATATCAGTATTGTTAGTTGTAAAGGGCATTCCTCTCTAAACAAATTTAGTCCCCAACTGGCCATTGTCCTCATTATGATATCCATATTAGAAGCCTTTTGTAATTCCCAATTCAAAAGGGAATAGGATTTATGTGTTTGTTTGTGTTTGATAATAAATATTGTCTAACATCAGTTGCTTGTCCTTCATGCACCAGGTTTATCGCAAACCAGTGCCAGGTTCATGAAAGATGCATTTTGACCTGCTACTAATCGAGTTCGTGAGATTGTGGGAAGTTAATGGAATCAGACTATCTTTCATTCACACTCCTGGCATGTTGCCTTCCATGTTCAAGTGCAGATAATGTTAAAAGTTGCGATTGATATAATGCATGAAATGCTGATGCATGTATGATGTAAATGTAAATATTTGTGAACATTGCATACGGAATAGGATAAAGTTATGCTTGCTTGGAAAATTATGTCGTTTTGTTGTAGTGATACAATACTTCCCATCAAATTCGGATGTAATATATTGGCATTGAAAATGGTCTGATGTAAGAAAACTTTCCAGCTGTAAAGACGTATCATTCCAAATTTTTCACAGCATGGGGACCCCCAGTCTTGAAGCATCATGTCACCACTTTTCACAAGCAACAGGGGAATCAACAGCTGTATTTTTTGTACGAACGATAGATTTACACACTTTTTTTTCATTTAATCAAACAAGATAGTGACCCCACATTATTCAACATAAAGTACAAACAGACGTCCTATATAATTGTTAACAACCCAGGTCTGTCATTGCAATTCACATAAACTGCCACATAAATATTAAGAAACATTAAACAAATTGCTTCACTTCTCGTCCTTTGGACTATCCAGCGTTATGGCGCCGAGTGGTGTTGCGAAACAAACAACGAATCAAGATAAAGTTTTCTTTAATTCCATCTAGACACGAGAGGTTGATTGTCATTTTATTGTGCATCTGCTTGAACAACTCAACTCTGGTGCGTGGATCGTTGGGGAAAAAAATGACGGTGTTGTTTCCTTTGCCATGTGTGATCTTAACCGCTACTTTGGCTCACATTTCAACAACAACTTTTGCATGGAACAAACTCGAAA